>CM073735.1:95851716-98251716 GCA_037113605.1 Calophaca sinica | reverse complement strand
GTATTTTGAAGACATCTGTTTTTGGCTGAAATGTTAATACTATAATACTATAATCCATGAGTATTCAGCTGTAATCCATGATAATAGTACAATACAAGCTTTTTGCCTGAATTAAGTTTTCATTGTAGTAGGCAATGTTTCGCATGCCTTTGACACTTTGTTCTAGTGAAAGATATTGTTTCCTTTCATTATACATCTTGCATTATTATTATTCCACAGTAAATGCCTGTAATTATGCTTATTACAAGTACATAACCTTGCATTAGTTTTGCTTTGTGACATCAAGGTTTATTTGCTTTTAACATAAAGGTTTATAGCTATTCTTATAAATGATTATGCTATGAACTTAAACGTTTAAAGATATTGTAATGTTGAAGTTTTTATTTGTTTATGTTTGGCCTATGTGAGCCCTTGTGCTGGCTGGTATAGTATTTTTTTGTTACAGGTATTGTATAAATTTTAGAATGTCCATATTTTTTGGAAGATTCTGCCAAAATTTTGTTAGAAATTTGATATAGTCTGTGTGTTGATGTTAAGAGCAGTGGTAATTTTAGTCTTGCTATATGTAATTGGGCTTTAGTTAATTTCAATTTTGTCTTGCTTTAACGAGTTGTTTATGTTGTTGCTTTGAATGCTTTGGTGTTGTTTTAGCTCTCAATCCATAGGACGATATGGATCGAAAGTGGTGTTATTAATTTGCTAATTAATTAAATGTGTATTCATTGATTTCTTTATTAAACCTGTGTGATTATGAACTGTATTTTTTAATTACTTACGTGTCTAATTTTTTTGCAGGTAAATGGCATCTCACAGTGATGATGGTCCTCCTGAGCCCACCCAAAAGGCGACTCGCTGTGGACCAACTTTTAAGAAGAAACTCATCCGCAAGAGGAGTAAAGGAGCTCCAAAACGTGTGGTAAGATGCTTATCAATTAATCTAATTAATTATTTCATTTTTTTATATGAGTATCTAAATTTGTATAGTTATGCTATTTTTTAGTCTGTTTATGTTTGGCCTATGTGAGCCCTTGTACTGGCTGGTATGATATTTTATGTTGTTACAGGTGTTGTATAAATTTTGGAATGTCGATATTTTAGGGGAGATTCTGCCAAAATTTTGTTAGAAATTTCATATAGTCTGTGTGTTGATGTTAAAAGCGGTGGTTATGAATGTATTGGAATTGTGTTTTTTGGTTGGTAGAAATGATTATGAATGTGAATGAGTGTTAAATTAGATGCTTGATAGAAATGGTTATGAGTGTAAAATTGGATATTGAATGATTTTGTTTAATTTTTCACCTAGGGCAATCCTAATTCATCGAAGACTAAATATCAAGTCTCGGTTTTCTAAATCGACACCTAAATGGATACCGATAAAGGTATTTATGCCAATTTTTTAATGCAATTATTCCCTAAACCAAAGTAAAAACAATTAATTTTATATTTTTTTTTATAGAGCCCTCGCTAACTGAACTCTGATGATTGTGGCCGGTATGTTTTAAAGTTTCTCAAGGATATTATCGTTCATAACCAAACACAAATTCCAACGGATGTATATATATGTAATAATTTAGAAGTTTATTTAATTTTTTTACTCTTACACATACCATTTGAATGCATGTGTTCAATACTAAGTTGATTTAATTTTCATTTCGCAGTACTTTCCTGATTGTCAATTCGACACATACCCTGATTATACCGAACTCAAGGAAGAGTGATGTCGATAATTTGTTACGAATTTTATCATTTATAGGCAGGTAGAAGAAGAAGAAGAAGAAGAAGATTAATGTGTAATGTTTAGGTACTCTAGCATAACATGTGTAATGTTTATAGTTAATGCATTTTAATATTTTATCTATGATAATTTTATTAAACTTTGGCTGAGAATTATATTGTGAGTTAATGTTAATACAAATTTGGGTGTTGATACAAACTTTGGCTGAGAATTAATGTTACACATGTTTTGGTGTTGAAACAAACTTTGGCTGAGAATTAATGTTAAATTTGGTTTTTGTGAGTTTTGATGTTGATATAAATTAGGGTGTTGATGATAATTTTGGTGTGCATTTGGTATTATGCACAGATATCATGTGAATATAACAAAAAAATGAAAATAAATAAATAAATAAATAAATAGCGCTTCATAAGGAAGTGCTACTTATTGCGTGTGATTAAATAGCGCTTCATTTAGGAAGCGCTACTTATTCCCTAGTAATAAGTAGTGCTTCTTTTAGAAAGCGCTACTTATTCCCAGCAATAAGTAGCGCAGCAAAAACACTATTTTTTTGAAACACAATCAATAGTGGCCGAATATGCAGCTCTTTTAAGCCCTATTTAAGACAAAAAATAAGCGCTATTTATTTCATTTTTTGTTGTAGTGGAAGTTGGAAAGACAATGAACGTGAATACGTTATTAGTTTTTTATTCCTAAGACTTATGTTACAATTTTTTTTTTGTTTACCTAATCTATCATGTTACTGTGCCTTTGTTTTATTTTTGGCCTTTTTTTTTGTCTTGCAGATTCAATTGAAGTTATTAATTAATTATCTTTAGAGTAGTCGTTCACTAAATTTGATCTACTAGACTATTAAGAATAATTGGCCCTTCCTTAATTTTTAGATGCCTTTGATACAAAGCTTATGCTTTCAAGTATGGAGAAATTAAAGCATGGACAAGTTGTTACCATACCTGTGCTAGTTAGTAGTTACTTAGGAGCTAACAAAATATGATTACTGATTAGTGAAGTGAAACAATAGGAGTCAGTTCCGCAAAAATAGTCCTAGCCAAGCTGGTTAGTCAGTTTTGTCTCAGAGCCTTTTGTTGCTGACAATTGGTTGTTTTTGCCTTTTGTTGATGACCAAAGTGTTTCACTGCTCTGCTCCCTTCCTCTCCCTCTTAATTTTCTCCTTTTTTAAATAAAAAAAATTACATACTATGCTACTCTCATTTTCATTGCTCCTTTTCTTTCTCAGTGCTGTTGTATGTTTCTTCCTCTTTAGCTTATGGTGAATGGGAATATTTTGTATGATCTAACATTTTGTGGGGATTTTTCTTTCAAAAAAAAAAAAAAAATTTTGTGGGGATTGATTGACACTGGCTTGCTGGATTCCTAGAACTAAAAGCCATTGGGTTATTGAGGTAGTGAAAAGGGTGCTATATTATGGAAGATTCTATCGTTCTAGTTTTGGGGGTCTGAAATGAACATCCCAAATTTCAATTGATGCTTTATATTCAAAACTCAGTGGGTCCGATTTATTGTGCCTTGTCAATGTTACCTTTTTCATTCCCCTTTAATAATTCTTCTTAGATTAGGGTTATTTAGCTTTGAGATAAACTATGCCCCATCTTCTTTCTTGGCATTGAGGGGCTTATTTTCTGTTTTGAATATATATGTATTTATTCACTAGTGCAAAATACACCTAAAAATAGACTTATAACGCCGGTTTTGGCAATAACCGACGTAAAAAGTGATGCGGTTTGAAATTAATGCATCACTTTTTATGCCGGTTATTTCCAAAACCGGTGTTATAAGTGTGATACCAGGTCGCATAAAAACAGGTAAATGTTTTCACGCTAGTTAAATATAAAACCGTTGTTAAATGTCTCAAGTTTTCACGCCGGTTTTATTTAAAACCGGCGTTATAAGTGTGAGTAAAACTTATCACGCTGGTTTTTAAGAAAAACTGTGGTTAAAGGTCTCAGGTCTATTACACCGGTTTTGTAGAATAACCGGCATTAAAACCTTTTTTTTCCACTAATATGAGACGCGCCCACACACACACGCCCCTAGCCAACGCGTTGCTTTTTCCCCTGAACGCCATCTTCTTGTTACACAAAATAAGACTCTGTCAAGCAAACAAAAGCAAAACCTCTAACCTTCCAATTTCCTTGTGGTTATTCTCTTAAATCCCTCAACCATCAAGACACAACCTCCAGGTTCTGCTATACGAAGCACACAGTAAATGAGATCTGCCCCAACATCCTAATCGATCCGGCAAAAAAACTCAGTCTTCTGGTCACCACTGGTGGAACGAACCACTGGCCTCATGATTTTTCCTTCCTTTCAGCAACTGGCGTTCCCAACACTTCTCTCTCTGTAATTTACTTTCCCTCTATTTCCCCCTAATTTTCCTTTCATTTTTTGTGCGCTAACTCCCTAACCTAATCGTTTTCTTCTTATTCTTCAGGTGATTCTTCTGCTTCTTCGTGTTCGTTCTGCTTCTTTGTTCCCTCCGTGTGGATCTTGCGCACGACGCGCCTTCCAAGATCCAGAGCTGTCTTCGGATCTTCGTCGAGCACTTCCGTTGCGGTCGCCAGGAGCTGTCTTCGGATCTTCACGAGCACCACTCTCTGTCGCGGAGCGCCTCCCTCACTCGCGAGCACCTCCCTCTGTCGCGATCTACTGTTCGTGAGCACCATCTTCGCGGTCTACTTTCACACAACTTTTTTTTTCCCATCTTCAAGCTTTGCTAGTGGGAGCTGAAGCATGAAGGTTAGGACCACTATGACGTCGTTCCAGGCGCGAGATTATCACATCTGTTCCTCGCCTTCGTTCTTCGATTTGTGAAGATCTGCGATTCTGTTTAGTTTTTTTTTTATTTGTGAAGATCTGTGAGTTTGTTTGATTTGTGAAGATCTGCGATTCTGTTTAGTTTTTTTTTTTTTGATTTGTGAAGATTTGCGAGTTTGTTTGATTTGTGAAGATCTGCGATTCTGTTTAGTTTTTTTTTATTTGTGAAGATCTGCGATTCTGTTTGCGATATTTCTTCTTCTCCTCCCCAGTTTTTTTTCGTTTTTGAAGATCTGCAGATGTGTAAAACGAAATTTTTTTTTTAAAAAAAGACCACTATTATATTTTTTTCCCGTTTTTTAATAACATTTCACGTCGGGTATGGAAAAAATGGTGTAAAAATGGTCTTTTTATGCCAGTTAAAAAACGGGAGTTAAATGTTCGAACTTACAACGTCGAAAGAATACACGCCAGATTGAAAACCGACATAAAAAGTCGATTTTAGCCGCGATTAAAGGTGTATTTTGCACTAGTGATTGTGTGATCACCTGACTGCCTAACCATAATTACATTTATGAAGTGGGGGAAGTGGTTGCCTACTTGGTTTGGTGATCTTGTTGACGTGAGGAAATTCTCTCAATGGGCACAAGAGCCATATATCAAAGGCCCTTCTTTAGAACTACGTGAACTAGGTACAAATTTATTTATTCATCTATTTTATGTTTCGATTGTCTTTCCTTTACGATATTGGGATAACTATTTTTCATTATTCCCTTTGAGTGATGTGTATGTGTAATGCGTGTTTGCTTTGGTTGTTTTTAGATAAAGCTAGTTGAGAGAGATGTGGGAAGGTTAGTGAGCATTAATTGCTACAAAATGATGAGGTAGATGGTTTACCCTCTGAAGGACATCAAACTCATACAAATGGCCACACCAAGAGGAGCTTGCAATTCAATATATTTTTATAATCAATGGTGTAATACAAAACACAATACTTGAATTTCTTGATTCATTTTTCCTTGTAGATTACAATACAAACTAAGTAAATTTGAGTAAAGTTTAATATAAATTACTTTATTCTTAAATTTGATGTGATTCATCAATATATTGTCAAATATCTATAAAAGTGTGTGAGTTAAGTGTTTGTCATTGCAAAATTTGACTTTTTAAATGGTACAAAAACATAAATTGACAATATTTATTATGTTAAAAAATAACTAACTAGTAACATTTTTTAAAATGTTACAATAAGTTAGCAACATTTTTAAAATGTTACAAAATAATAGCAAAATGTTGCAAAATGTTAGATTGGTAACATTTTTATAATGTTACAAAAAGAGTAGAAAATGTTACAAAAGGGGTAAATTAGTAACATTTTTGAAATGTTGCTATTTAAATGGAAAATGTTACTAAAACCCTTTAGCGACACTAACTTTATACTACATTTGATAAAATGTTGCTAAAACAAATTAGCAAAATTTTTTATAAATTAGGAACATTTTTCAAATGTTGCTAAATATTTTGTTGTAGCGCACTGACCACTTGTTTAAGAGGTCCGAGCCCCTACAACTCGGACCAACCTAACATTGCACTTCTATATTAGGTATATTTTTGTTTGTTGATGTGCATATTAGGCATATCCAACAATATTACGTACATAAAAATAGAAAGTAACATGTGTAATTAAATTTCGTAGACAAATAATTAGCCGCATTCCACATGTGCTAAAATATCCAAAAGAGAAAGTGAAGATACGGAAAACAAGTCGTTGAAGGGTAAGGCCTTGCACTCTTTCCTCCTAACGCTTCATTGTAGCATCTTTATTTAGATTAGATTAGATTTAGATTTATGGATTCTACACATAACCTTCTCCCTATTTAGAGGATTTGAACTTTAAAAGTTAAGGTGTTTAAAAGGCTTACAATCACAAGCGAATATATAACATACAAAACGAAATCCACGCATATCCACTTTTATTGGCAAATTGGTATCAATCATTGCATACAAAGATATAGCACCAAAGAGGATCTATGTAGCAACCAATATTTGCGTTGAGTGTAGCACATAGAATGGAAGGATAGCTTTGGAAACCCAACGAGCTAAATATAAAAGTTAAAAACACATAAGATAAAAACAAAAGCTAGCTAGGCACAAAGATCTTCAAGAGAAAGAAACGAAAGAACATCGGTATGGAAGCTAACAAGTTTAGTTTGTTCTTCTTTTGTGTATTATATCTTGCTATATTCCCTACCTTAAGGGCTAACATTGGTCATTTTGACCAAGTGTGGCAACAACGATCTCAAGAAGCTGAGAAAACAGCTAGTCAGGCTTTCAAACCGAACCCTGAGAAAGTTACTGCTGATTTCAATAAACACGTCAACAAGTAAGTTCTTAGTCTCTCTTTGGTTGCAGAAACATTCAGCTCATAATTTAACATCATATAAATTATCTTGTTATATATATGTGCAATATTATTTAGTGTATCCTTCGAATGTATCCTCCCATGTCTAAATTTCACTTGAACATTTTGTCCCTTTAAGAAATTTGTGTCTATTTTTCTAATCATAAATGTTAACTAATTTTTTAGAATCTCACATTAATCTAATGCATGTGAAAGAGATATAAACACAAAATTCACGTCAAGATCATGTAAATTTTAATACAAAAGGGTTCATATCTGTGTATTAACTCTGTAATCCAACACAAACATGGTGTAGGCCCCAAATTTGCCCATCCCCCAAATTTTTGAGAATGCACCTACTTGTATTGATTCTTTGCTTATTAATGATATGTAGATTTTCTTTGGTAAAAATAAACACAAACATGGTGTGACACAGTTAATAGATAATCTGGTCTATTAAGTATACGAGGTTCGAATTTAAGTCAGTGTACATGATGGAAGATCATCTATTGGAGAGATAAGAGGTTGGTTTATTAAATAGATTTCAGTATTTTAATGGATTAGTCTCTAGCTTCCAGGCAGAAAATACTATGGTTCTCCTGAGAAAACCTCTACAAACCAGCAGTTCGTTGTTTATTAATCCATTAAATGATGTGACAGGGCTCTAAAAGGCTCCAACAGCACTAGAAGGGGCTTAGGCACCAAATACCATGGTCCATGCAAGGTGACAAATCCAATTGACAAATGTTGGAGATGTGATCCAAATTGGGCGAAAAACCGTAAGAAGTTAGCAGATTGTGCTATTGGTTTCGGCCACGGTACAACAGGAGGCAAAGATGGAAAATTTTATGTTGTCATCGATTCATCTGACAGAGATCTGGTGAATCCAAAACCAGGGACCTTAAGACATGCAGTGATTCAGAAAGAGCCATTATGGATCACTTTTGCACATGACATGAACATTAAACTAAATGGTGAACTTCTAATGACAGATAACAAGACAATAGATGCACGTGGTGCCAATGTTCATATTAGCCATGGTAGTCAAATGACATTACAATATGTGAAGAACATTATTATTCATGGGCTTCATATTCATGATATTAAAAAAGGTGGTGGTGGGATAATTAGAGACTCAGTGAATCATTTTGGAGTCCGCACAGCAAGTGATGGTGATGGGATTTCATTGTATGGAGCCACGCATGTTTGGATAGATCACATTTCAATGACTAATTGTGATGATGGGTTGATTGATGCCATCATGGGTTCAACAGCCATTACCATCTCCAATTGCCATTTTACCAATCACAATGACGTAATCATTGCAAATTTTACTTCCAACCTCCGCAAAAGACTCAACTCATAGATGGATTTAGATTCTCTGCAGTCATGCAATCACGTAGTTACCAATCTAAACTGTCAGATTAAGATCGGATGACACACATTTTGAGTTTATATTTTGGACTCAATTTATGAAACTCTTAATGTTGGCTGTTTGATCATGATCCGATAGTTTAGATTTTGTGACTTCATCAAATGTGTGAATCCCTCATTGCATGGAATCCAAATAGACCTATGGCAGCAATTAATGTGCTCAATTGTTTTTTTGTGCAGGTTATGTTATTTGGTGCGAGTGATGGCTTTTCAGGTGATCAACTCATGCAAGTAACTCTGGCTTTCAATCATTTTGGGCATGGATTAATACAAAGGATGCCAAGGTGCAGATGGGGCTTCTTTCATATTGTTAACAATGACTACACTCATTGGCTCATGTATGCCATAGGTGGTAGCACACATCCCACCATCGTAAGCCAGGGCAATCGATTTATTGCTCCTCCAAACCCAAATGCAAAAGAAGTAAGTAGATTTTATTGCTAACAAAAATAGGTTCATGCATGCTTAGAGATCCAGATTCCCTATAGCAAGGGAATCACGCATTTAACACGGTCATGCAATCTGGACCATTGGATCAAGTCAAGTGTTCCACGTTTCGACTTTGCTAAACCATGTTCAAAATAGAGTCGGAACATGAGTCGCCTGATCTGGATGTGAAGGTCCACATCGGCAACTATGTGATTGCGAGAATGTAGAGAATCCAAATCTGCATGCTTATTGTTTATATTGTAAACGAAGAAAGAAATCAGTAATGTGTAAAGACACTAACACTATTGTGTTGTATTTTTTATACTGTAGGTGACAAAGAGGGACTATGCACCTGAAAGTGTTTGGAGGACATGGAATTGGATATCAGAGAATGATTTAATGATGAATGGAGCCTTTTTTACTCAATCGGGAAAAAAGATTGCAAATTTTCCCAAGACAGACATCACTGCAAAGCCTGGAAAATTTGTATCTAGTCTCACTCGTTTTGCAGGCGCTCTAAAATGTGAAGTAAACAAACCATGCTGAAGCAAATTTATAGTTTAGTGGAGTATCAAATCCAAAGCCTTAGCCTTTTCCTTTTTCTGTCATTCTTCTTCTTCGCCATTCCTCTCATTATAATTTGAGAGACCGAAGGCGAAGAGAGAATAGAACTTTAGGTGTACATACATAGAAAGCAAAAAATAAGTAATTTTTCTAAAGACATAATCTTGTTGCATTATTCATAGCAAATGACTGCTCATCTTCAGAGGAGTCCTACTTTAAATTTCGGCGGCCAATTATATAATGATTGATTGGTGCATTTTGAATATGAATAAATGATTATTAGACTAGTTTTCGGAAGATATATGGATGAAAATATTAGTTCTTGAATTATTAAATGTACATTTCAATATTTCATGGGTAAAATTAGTTCTTAAAAAAATTAAATTTAGGGAGAAAAGTAAATAAAAAAATAAAAAATAACTTAAAACAGTTCAACCCAGTTCAATTAGCAGTTCAAAGCAGTTTAACCGCAGTTCAGTCAGGTTCAACCTAGTTATGGGCGGTTCAACCAGACTACGGTTCAAATAAGGTTGAACTAATCACCGAACTGGTCGGTTCGCGGTTCAACCGATTGAACCGGTCAGTTCAGTCCGGTTTTTAAAACATTGCTCAAGACTATAAACGTACAATTCATATAATTTTTTAATAGTTCATTTTTAAATCTTAAATGCTATACTTGAAAATTTGATAGAATTTTTCATTGTTCTTTGAGGGTATGACTCAAATTAACGCGGCAACATCAACCATAATTAAGTATGCACAAGAGCAAAAAAATGTATGGATCAAAATTTCATCAATTTACAATATTTTAGACTTAAGAATCAACTACTAATCAATTGAAGATAAGTTTCTTATTTTCTAAACCATTGCATTTAATTAATTTACGATTCAATATATGAATGATACATCGAAAATGTAACTATGTACATGAGTTTGTAACAATCCTCAGGCACACCAACATCGGGTACACTGTCCCGGCTATCACCACTAACAAAGAGAGTGTCAACGGTAACACCGATTATTACCATCTAGGGATTCACATTCCTTCAATAAGAGAGCGTCACCCTTGACTTCTTGACTACACATCAATTATATCAACAAGCACAACAACAATCATTCAAACAACATATAGGCATGTTATAGGAAATAGAACCTCAATTACATATGATATCAATAGTCACAATCCAATCACATACAAATTATCAATGAACTTCAAAGATATATTTTTTATAATGTTGGATCAACTTTCTGGTAAAGATAAACAAGTTTGTGCGATGACTCTGTGGGGCTTGTGGCATAGTAGGGATTAGAATATTTGGGAGGGTATTATGAAGATGCAACCACGATTGTGTACTATGGGAGCTCAATTTGATCGCTGATTGGCTGCGTATCCGAGCTAAGGAGGATCCGCATCAAGGAGTTGAAGCAACACATTCTTTATGCAGTTGGCGCAAACCACCAGAAGGTTTCGTCAAGTGCAGTATTGACGCCTCCTTTTCTTCTCGGTATAATATGGTGGGTATTGGGTTATGTCTAAGAGATAAGTTTAGGTTATTTATAGAGAAGCCCAAGGTCTTTTGCTAGCAATCAAATGGATGAGGGAGCTTGGTATGGAGAATGTCATTTTTTAGATGAACTCTAAATTAACTAGTAGTTGATAGCATGAATTCTTTTAGTCATGACGTAACAGATTTTGGGTCCATTATTATTGAGTATAGGAAGTTACTCTCTTCTTCTTTTTTAAACTCTCATGTGAAGTTCTCTAGAAGACAAGCTAATATGGTTATTCATAGTTTAGCTAAGGGGGTCATTTATAATGCTAATCCTCAATTATTTTATAATATTCCAGTATGTATCGCATATTTGATTATGAATGAAATACAATGATTTTCCTTTGAAAAAAAAATTAATGATTAAAACACAAAACCCTAATGATGCAATGATTATTAATGATTTTGATCAAGGGAAGAAAGGTACGTCGGGTGAAATATCTTATATGGAGTGCAGTTGTTTGGTGTTTATGGGGATTACGTAATAGAATCTTATTCCAGGGAGCTGTTGCGGAACATTCAGGCATCGTTGCACTGGTGAAAACATTTGCTTGGAGATATCTAATTGCAAAGGAGAGTAGGAATTTGCTTCTTAATTTTTCAGATTGGTGTGTAAACCCGATGGAATGCTTGGCATCCATTCGGTGGCATGACAGTGTTTGCTGGTTTTATTGGTTCGTTTTTCTGTTTCGTTCAATTAGCATGTAAGGTCTATGTGTGGTGCTCTTTTCTATCGGTCTAGCACATGATAGTGTGGGCCTTCTGCAACCCTTTATAGAAGGTGGGTACAGATTGTCCATTTTGATGCTGTAGCTAGACTTTTATTATAAAGACACATTTGTATCGGGTTGGAGTACTCCTTGTACTCCCTGTTAATAAAATTTTTTGCTTATAAAAAAAACCATAAAACCCTAGATATTCGTAAGAGATAGTGACATGAACCAATCAGGAAGTGTTATTGTGACAAAGCTCTACTTCTTTTCTTCTTAATTCTCTCCGCAAAAATTGAAATAACGGGGTCATTTACCACAAAAAATAAAATAAATAAAAAGAGGGAATGGAATATTAAACTGGAAAAGTATAATATTTAAGATTGGCTTCAAAATCTCGTCAAAAAAAAAATTTGGCTTCAAAATGAAATGACTAGATCTTGTTTTTTTCTCCTCAAAAAGAAAAAAAAAATATTGATCATGTGATTTCATTTTGAAGCCAGCCGCATGTAACAAGTCTCACCTATGATTTATTTTATCTATTGACACTCTTCGGTGGATAATAATTTATTAAGACTAGACCATTGGTTCTTTTGTTTCCCACAGCAAGCCACCCCCATCCCCCAAGTAGTCCCCCCCTCAAGGTCAATTGCTTGACTCTATCAGAATGGGAAGACAAAATTTAATATTATTCTTTTTACACACTTTTACATATAATTATTTAACAAATTTTATGGAAAAAAAAATAATGTATTTCATATTATATATGTAACGAATTTTATGAATAGGTAAGTTTAAATATATTTATGTTACTCTCGGATCCTTAAACAAAGCCTTAGATTCAATTCTTGTAGATGGAAAAACGTGGTTGAGAGAGGAGACCCACTAAAGGTGGCTAGCCAAGTTTATCGATAGAGATTAATTATTGACAAAGCCAGTGAATACTTCGCACCTATATCATGGTGTTCCGGACAGTGTTTAGGCCCAATCGCTAGAACTGGCTCAGGCCTTTCAACATCCACTTCAGGGTAGGAAATACGAAGGAGATGATTGAAATCCTACCGCGTGATCAAATCCATGCGACGATCCGCGTTCAACGTTGGATCATCCACATTCGGTTAAGGTCGTAACCGCTTTTCCCTCCAAAAGGATCAAACCGACCTATAAAAGGATCTAACCCTCAAAACCAAGATACGAAACATTCTACCACCGTACTTTCGATACTTGCTTAGGCGTTAGAGTGCTTGCATGTACCACCACCACCACCACCATGTGCTCCGTCGTGTTCCACCTAGCGCTTCTCCATTCTCCTCTGTCCATGCCGTCGCTTTGACCTCTCTAGCCAATCTCAAGGTCCACATCGGATCACATAGTAACTGAAAAAATATACATTAAATTCGTTTAATAAAAATAATATAAAACAAAAATTATATTACTAACATTACTCACACTAAAATAGAAAAGATACGGTCATGCATGCATCAGCGGTGGCAAAAAAAATTGACCATGAAATGAAACACGGTTGGCTTCCCATGTGATCAACTTTTGTAATATGTTGGAAACTTCAACGATGCTATAGTAGGCGATGTCCGACCATTGCGGCTTCAACCCTTCCATCACTCTCTCTGACATCTTGTCATAAACGTTGAAGTTGAATTCTTCTACTTATTATTATTATAAATAAACTATAATCGTTAGACTGAAACAATTGTTTAATCTTACAATCTCTTTCTCATCGTTTTCTTATAGTGCAACTGGATTGGTCTGTGTTTGACATTTTAATTTGTTACGTGTATATCCGTGTTGGCTACCTCGAGCAGCACTAATTAATAGTTATCTTTTTGTAATTTCTTCCACTATTTCAATTGTTAATTATTTTTAAGAGTCAAATACTTCATGATCCTGTAGCCTATATTAACATTGAAAGAGGGGCTTTGTTATGCTGACCAAGAACATTGAAAGCACATAAGAAAAGAAAACCTAGCTAGCTAGCCCAGAAGAAGAAGAAGAAGAGACAGAGAAAAGCTATCTCTATGCATATGGAGCCAGGTGATGGAGCCAAGGAGGGGAAGAAAAGTGAATCTAGTATTGTTGTTCAGGTGAAAATTAACTTTCAGCTGATATATACATATATACTCCCTCCACTACTCAATATAAGAAAAAAAGTCTATATATTTAGTCCAAATTTAGACTAAATACATGGATTTTTTTTTTGGCTTATATTGGATAACGGAGGGAATATCTAATTAAGGACCATGATGAGCTTTTTAACTTAAAATGTTTAAACATCTTTTATTCTACTTGTTTGATGAGTTGATTCAAAAAGCTTTCTTCCTATATGTTTACTTCCTTCTCATTAAAGACTGCTGATTGATGTTTCAAGTACGTACCTCATTTGTAATGGGTTGGAGTATCCCTTGTACTCCGTTTAATAAAATTTTGCTTATAAAAAAAAGCCTCTTGGTGTTTGTGATTTGGTATTCAAAATGTTGAAGAAAATTAATCAAAGTGTTCTGATCTTTAAATTAAGGCTTTATTTTTCTACACCTGCAATCCTTTTTGTTAGTACTTTTTTTTTTTGACTAATCCTTTTTGTTAGTACTTGAGTAATCACCATCTAATTAATTTCAACATAAAATTATCATCTATTGAATCTATATATTTCAGTATATTATTCAAAAGCTGTAAAGATTTTGATTTGCTTATGCATTAAGTTAATTTTTTTAATTTTTGAAAAGTGCTTATGTATTAAGTTGAAAGTATATTAACTGAATCATGCATATGTGTGGGTGTTTCTATTTTCTTTCAGATTGATTACAAATAAAAAACAGCTGATTGACGAAACTATTGAAATTTGATACATTAAGCATCTACTGAGTACGTAGCTCTATTATAAATAGTTTTGTTGATCCTATTGGTTGTATTTACAAGAAATAGTCCCTTAAGGGTTCTGTACCGCTATAGCTTTGTTTTAGTTTTGGTTTTTGTTTTTTTTTTTTAGGCCAATTTTTTTTTATAAGCAAAGAATTTTTATTAGGGGAGTACAAAGGTGCCTCAGTAGAATTTTTGAGGCCAGCTTTGTTTTGGTTGTGATGCGCATAATATATTTCTTGTTTAAAACATGAAATATATTTGTTATATAAGGTTGCACTAAAGTAGCTTAGCTCAATATATGTCATATATAGAGAGTCGGGATTTTAAATTATTGTTATAATTATATCGTGATCCTTGATATTGTGACTGAATTGCGGATAAAAGAGATTGATATCGCCACAAATAAGATAATGATGCAGCTGCAAGGACCACATAATTTTGATGTTGCAGTCGCAGTTGTAATTATGAACAATAATTTTAAACCATGGAGTACTTAATAGTCGAGAGATAATAGTCTTTCATAATTAAGACATATTTGTGTTTTTTATAAACCTATTTTTTAAAACTTCACTTGCTATACACACACAAACGTTAACATATTGAACAAATTGTCATTTTATTGGTTTGCAAGTTTACATTTCTTTAAAAGAATTTCAATAATTGATTCACCCCTTTGATAAGAGTTGACTCATGCATGTGCCGGGAAAGCTAGCCAGCAATAATATACGATATCTAACAATTCATTGCACATGCTAAACCAATCTCAGTCTCTTCCTACCATTTCCTACCATGAATAAAGGGGAAGATTAATTCTAGGCTTCTATAGTATTTACTCATTATTCCGTTTAGTTGAATCTTCATTCTTCAGCTTCCTTTTTTGTTTGCAAAACCCTAGTTGTATGTATATACTTGCATTCATAGGAAAAGGAAAGTAATTAATATTTAACGTGAAAACTGCATTTGTGTATGCATATTAACTTGTTATGCTTTATTTTGGGATGATTTACAGGAGCCGGTGACTAATATCGAAAGATCCTCATTGGACGCTGGGCCAAATACATCCTCAACCAAAAAGAATGAGGTTAGATTTTTCAAGATATTATATTTTTATCATTTTTTTTAATCTTTCTTGCCTTTTAATTAATGGGTTGGGATACCCTTGTATCCATTTCTTAATTAGTAATATTACTTTCGCCGCTCAAAAAAAATATTTTTATCATTTTTCATTATTCGGTTATAATAAAAATCAACTAATTATTAATTATTACTATGGTGGTGACACACACTACCACCAATATTTTTTTTTTAAATTTTGTTCTTTTTGTTCTTTTTTTTTAAATAAAAATTTAGGGGCTATTTGATTACACGTTTTAGAAGAAGAACAAAGTTTGTTCTTTAGAAAATAGTTTTTTAAAACCAAATCAAACAGACCCTTATTATTTTATTTTTATATATCATTTATTCACATCAGATAATTGTAATCAGAACTTTGTCTGATGTATAGTATGGCATGGATGGTTGTAGGTTGATGAGCTTGAAAAAGCCAAAGCCGAAATGGATGGAGTGACAGAAGAAAATCAACGGTTAAAGAAGAGTTTGAACAAAATATTAAATGAATACCACACACTGCAAATGCAATTCCATAATATAGCTGAACAAGATTCCAAAAACTCTTCTGATAAAGTAAACAACAAAAATCAAGAAATAAACAAAGAATCAGAACTAGTTTCCCTCAGTCTTGGAAGACTTCCAAGTAACCCTAAAGCTAAAGTCTCTAAACCATTGAAAGAGGAAGAAGATAAAGAAGGCTTAGCTCTTGGACTGGACTACAAATTTGAACCATCAAAATCTGAAAGCATAACTGAACATTTGAGAAATCCAAGTCCTGTGAATAGTTCTGAAGCAGTACCAAAGGAAGAAGCTGGGGAGACTTGGCCACCAAGTAAGGTAAACAAGACAATTAGAGTTGCTGGAGGAGAGGATGAAGTACTTTCCCAACAAAATCCTGCAAAGAAAGCTAGAGTTTGTGTTAGAGCAAGATGTGACACCCCAACTGTAATTAATTATCTCTCTCTCTCTCTCTTTGTCTCTTCTCATACCATTTAATATCTATTTTCAACTTCTATACATTCGTATATATCAATCCATATATGCATCTAAACAGTTTTTCATACTTATATTAACAGTTGAATGATGGATGCCAATGGAGGAAATATGGACAGAAGATTTCAAAGGGAAATCCTTGCCCTCGAGCTTACTATCGTTGCACAGTTGCAACGTCATGCCCCGTGAGAAAACAGGTATATATATGTTAAATTATTAGGGCATGTTTTATTACACTTTTTAAAAATAGTTTTCTGTTTTTAAACTTACTCTTTGGGTTTCAACTTCTCACGTTTTTTTTTCTGTCAAAAAAAAAAAAACTTCTCGCATGTAAAGGCTTAACTGTGTTTTTAGAGAGGTTTACACTTTAACTCCCAGCAAGCTTTTAGTCTATAAAAAAAATTTCGGTTATCTAACACTAAGTTGGCTAATAGAATTTAATCGAATTTTTAGAGACCACAAGCCCATATAAGGTGCACCGCCCAGTAAGAATTTAGATCTATTTTATTTATTGTCCAACTTATTTAGTGTTATTTTGTCCAAAAATTCCTAGACATTTTGGACTCACACTCTAGTTTGAATCCGGATTTGTTGCAGTCATAAACACATGCAATCAAACGTAGTCAGCGATTTGGACCATTCGATTAAGATCAGACGGTTCACATGCTATCACAAACAATTTGTACTCATTTTTGCCAAAGTCGAAATTTGCATCATCTGATCTCAATCGGATGATATAGATCGTCTGACTGCGTGTGATTGAGTGAATTGTGACTGTAGAGAATCCAGATTCCTCTAGTTTATATGGACTCTTATTATCATTATTACCACAGATGTGGGACTTAGAGTTCTCCAACATAAATGCATGTCATTGTTGCCACGTAGGATTAATAATGTCACATGTACAAAAAGGGCTCCAACTCATCTCCAGAAACACTTACTTTGGTCAGCCCTATCCACCAGCCTCTCACTCTCCCTACTGTCCTATTTTGGGGGGCAGTGGGAAAGAATGGAAGAAGATGGAGATGAGTTGGAGTCCACGTGACAATATAGAGACGTGTCTTTATGTTAGCCATGTCAGTGTCTAATAAACAGAGATTTACGGCAGATACTAAAAGGAGTCATTTTGTAAATATCAGGGATCAATAATAGATTTTTTTTTCAGCGACTAAAAATAGAAATCTCTATATTTGTAGGAACCAAACACATATTCAAGCCTAATGAAAAAGAATTAAAGTTCATTTTTAAATTAGATTTTAATAATTTAATTTTTGAACTTTTCTCTGTCTTGTCGATGGTTTTTTGCTAGAGGAAAGTCTCTACCGTATCTATATTACGATGGGGTGCATTGCTAGGAGATAGTCCCTTCTAGGTCTTGTACGTTCCATTGTTTGGCTTGTTTGGGTTAGAGTACCACTTATACTCCCTTCTATCTTTTATATATATATATATATGTGTTCTGAACAGAACTTCAGAGGATGACCGGAGGGAAGCGACCCGGCAGCGTCCACGACGGATGACGACGGTGTGTTGGGGTGGTGTACCTGCAAACACTCCGACGCTCAAGTCAGTGTGTGTCAGAGGTGAGTGAAGAGGTGGAAAAATAATCATTACCTCGATCGTTTGACGCGGTCTCTTTAAATACGAGTTGAGGACGGTTACCAATGAGTAACCGTTCCGTGAAACCCGGGAGTCGGTAGTTAATTCTTTTAATGCTGAGTACCGTTGGGTCGGCCGCGTCGATGTGGAGGGAAGGTGGAGCGACATGGACAGAACTTCGGATTGGGCCTGAAAGGTGGATCTTCGGATTGGGCCTCGGCCCAGTCCGGAACAGTTGCCCCCCAAGTCGCTAGCTCGAATGTCGAGGTGGTGACTTATTGTCGAAGTTCGTTGATGTCGACGTTCGACGTCCTTGTTCGTAAGGAACTGCAAGTGTCGTCATGTCGTGCTTGTTCATTAGTTCGTTCGGGACCTTCGTGTTCCACGTCTGCTGAGGCAGTTCTCGACACGAGGCTTGATGTGCTTGTGCAAGGCACAAGGCTTTGTCACGAGCTCGTGCACGCGGTCTCGGCACGAGGCTCTGTTCCTGTCAAAGTATAGACAATTTGCAACAACTTGATGTAATAAAGTTAGCATTAATTTTTATGCTGAGTAAAGTGCTCGTAGTCGAGTTTTATACTTCCCTGTGAGAATAGTTGATCTGGCTGTCCAAGCGGCAAGGTTGAGGTCATCAAATAATCAAGGTCAACGACGTAGCCGAGTTTAAAGCCGTCTGAATATTGAAATTGCAGAGGTGGGCCTGGTAGGTCTCTCGAGTACTGGACTGCGTATCCACCTGTTGCAGAGGTGCTTGTGCAAGCGCACAAGGCTTTATCACGAGCTCGTGCACGCGGTCTCGGCACGAGGCTCGATCTCTTCATCGGGTGCTTGTGCCAACGCACAAGGCTTTATCATGAGCTCGTGCACGCGGTCTCGGCACGAGGTCGATCACAAGTGCTTGTGCCAACGCACAAGGCTTTATCACGAGCTCGTGCACGCGGTCTCGGCACGAGGTCGATCTCTTCATCAGGTGCTTGTACGAGCTCGGCACGAGGTCGATCACAGGTGCTTGTGCCAACGCACAAGGCTTTATCACGAGCTCGTGCACGCGGTCTCGGCACGAGGTCGATCTCTTTATCAGGTTCTTGTGCCAACGCACAAGGCTTTATCACGAGCTCGTGCACGCGGTCTCGGCACGAGGTCGATCACAGGTGCTTGTGCCAACGCACAAGGCTTTATCACGAGCTCGTGCACGCGGTTTAGGCACGAGGTCGATCTCTTCATCAGGTGCTTGTGCAAGCACACAAGGCTTTATCACGAGCTCGTGCACGCGGTCTCGGCACGAGGTTCCATCAGAGGTGCAAGGTTTTGATAGTAAATAAATGCTGATTGCGTATTTCTTCAATCAGACTTCACTGCTTCACATTTATGTGTTTAGGATACATTTGTTTCAACTATAATATTTCTTCATCTTTGCTGCGTTCCAAGTTCTTGGAATTTGCTGTCCTTGCAGTGTCACGAGGGTGTAGGCGCCAGACTGTCTTTGCGGCGATTACTCAGACGGGCCTTCCCAATTGGGCGCAAGTTTCCCTTGTGGGGCGTTCTTCAGGCCAACATCAGCTCGTCGAAGAACTAAGTCCCCAGGCATGAATTCCCTGGGTACAACACTTCGGTTGTATCTTGCTGCGATTTTCTGTTTCACTGCGACCTCGCTGAGTGCTGCAAGCTCCCTGCATTCGTCAAGGAGGTCGAGCTCTTCTCGTATACTCTGACAGTTGTCAACGCTACTCTGGGGATGCGAGGTTCTCCAACTAAGTTCCCCAATCTCGACAGGAATAATGGCCTCTGTCCCATATGTGAGACGAAAAGGAGATTCTCCTGTCGTCGAATGTGGAGTAGTCCGATACGCCCAGAGCACTCGGGGAAGCTCTTCTGCCCAGTTGCCTTTGGCCTCATCCAGTCTTCGTTTCAGACCTCGTAAGATAACCCTGTTCGCGGCCTCAGCTTGACCGTTAAATGCAGGGTGTTCTACCGAGGTGAAGTGCCGTTTGATGTCGAGGTCTTCCAAGGTCTTTCTAATCCGCGATCTGCGAATTGTGTTCCGCTGTCGATGGCGACCACCACAGGAATCCCGAACCTTGTCAGAATATATCTTTTGAAGAACTTAATCAAGTTCTTTGCAGTTATCTTCACCAGGGGCTCTGCCTCAACCCATTTGGTGAAGTAATCTACCGCAACGACCAGGTACTTCACCTGTCCGGGAGACATTGGAAAAGGTCCAAGTATATCAATACCCCACCAGGCAAAGGGCCATGGTGATGTCAGGGATGTTAACTCTGTAGGAGGAGCTAAGTGTAGATCGCCATGTCTCTGGCATTTGTCGCATTTCCTCACGAACGATGTTGCGTCCGCGTTCAGGGTCGGCCAGTAGTATCCTGCGCGGAGGATTTTCTTTGCCAAGGAACGTCCTCCAAGGTGTTGCCCACATATGCCTTCATGCACTTCAGCGATATCTTCGTGGCATTTCAACAGGGGGGTGGAGAACCCTCTTCGATATAAGATACCGTCGATCATGGAGTACGAAGATGCCTTTTTTCGGATTTTTGCGGCTTCTTTCCCATCATCAGGTAGTCGACCGAATTGAATAAACTCTTGAATCGGTGTCATCCAACTGTCGGGCTCATCGGGCGAATCATCGACACTTGCCTGGGAAATTGCAAAGCAGAATTTCGGAAGTTTCCTCAGTACCTCGTCATAAGTGGTATCAACCACGGCAGTAATGCTAGGCTTGGCCAGTGTTTCTTGTATCACCGATCTGTTGTTTCCTGAGCTTCTCGTGCTGGCGAGTTTGGACAGAATGTCAGCTCTGACGTTTTGTTCTCTCGGAACATGTACGATCTCCACCGAGGTGAAATCGCTCATTTTCTTCTTTACCAAGGCGAGGTATTTTTGAAGAAGTGGATCTTTAGCCTGGTATTCTCCACTAATCTGGGATACAACTAGCTGAGAATCAGTTCTGAGCCTTACCTCTTCAGCGCCGAAGTCTCGAGCCAGTGTGAGGCCAGCTAAACACGCTTCGTACTCTGCCTGGTTGTTGGAGGTGGGAAAGGAGAATCCCAATGAAAACTCGACGATCAGTCCGTCGTCGTTCTCGAGCAACAACCCAGCGCCACTGCCCTTGGAATTCGACGATCCGTCGACATGGACCGTCCATTTGGAACACGGTTCTGTAGCTCCAGGAGTCATCTCGGCAATAAAAT
This sequence comes from Calophaca sinica, assembly GCA_037113605.1. Taxonomy (NCBI): domain Eukaryota; kingdom Viridiplantae; phylum Streptophyta; class Magnoliopsida; order Fabales; family Fabaceae; genus Calophaca; species Calophaca sinica. The sequence continues at coordinate 98,230,342 of CM073735.1, read as the reverse complement.
CCGCCAAGCACTGGGCTTTGATAGTTTGTCTCGGCTCGAAAGTAACTCCGAATTCGGACAACTCAACCGACTACTTGATCATACGCCCTGCCAGGTCAGGCCTGTGTAGAATCTGTTTGATTGGTTGGTAAGTTCGAACCACTATGGGGTGTTCCAAGAAGTATTGTCTTAAGCGTCGAGCTGTGATTATCAGCGCAAGCGCGACTTTCTCGATTTTCTGGTATCTCAACTCTGGGCCTTGAAGTGCTTTGCTTATAAAATAGACCGGTCTCGCCCTCGTGCTTTTAGCGAATGAGGCGGCACTCGTGAGCTTCGTTCGACACTGCCAAGTAGAGATAAAGGACCTCCCCTGGGGACGGTCTTGTCAAGACTGGTGGTTGGGACAGTATGCGTTTTACCTGTGTTAAGGCTTCTTCACACTCGGGTGACCATTCGAACTGAATTCCCTTCTTGAGCAAGCGGAAGAAAGGCAATGCATGTTCTGCAGACTTTGAGATAAACCTCGTCAAGGAGGCTAGCATTCCAGTGAGCTGCTGGATGTTTTTCTTTGACGATGGTTGCTGCATCTCTATTACAGCCCGACATTTATCGGGGTTGGCCTCGATTCCCCTCTCGGTTAGGTAAAAACCTAGGAATTTCCCAGTTCGTACTCCGAAAGTGCACTTTTCTGGATTGAGCCTCATATTATGTTTTCGTACTTCAGCAAAGACTTCTCTAAGATCGACGACGTGGTCGATTTCTTTCGTTGTTTTTACTATCATATCATCCATATATACCTCCAGCATTCTACCGATCTGATTGGCAAAGACTTTATTCATCATGCGCTGATATGTCGCTCCAGCGTTCTTGAGGCCAAAAGGCATTACGTTATAGCAGTAATTTCCTTTATCCGTCATGAACGCGGGTTTTTCTTGATCAAAGATGATGCATCGGAATCTGGTTGTACCCAGAGTATGCGTCCATGAAAGACAACAATTGAAAACCAGAGGAATTGTCGACGAGTTTGTCGATATTAGGGAGGGGGTAGGCGTCTTTGGGACACGCCTTGTTAAGATCAGTGTAATCAACACACATGCGCCACTTTCCATTAGATTTCTTAACCAATACAACATTTGACAGCCAAGTAGTATATTTGACCTCCCTAATGAATTCAGCCTTAATCAGGTCTTCGACAGCTTTGGCGTGGCCGGCTTTTCAGAGCTTGCTTACGGCGCCTCGAGCTACCAATGGGCGCCAGGATCGAGAGCGAGTTGGTGGCAAGCAATATCAGGAGAGATACCTGGCATGTCAAGAAATTGGCCCAAGCCGAAGAGGTCGGCATTGGACTTCAGGCACTCTGTTATTTGCAATTTGACCTGTTCAGGGAGATCGACACCAAGCTTCACTGTCTTCCCTGGGTCTTCTCCTAATTGAACTCGGATGAATTCTCCATCAGGTACTGGTCTTTTAATCTTTTGGTGGAGCTCGCGGGCTAGGAGGTCGTCTTCATGTATCTCATCTTCGAGCTCAATCCTGGCGTCGAAATCGGTGAGATTGACGTCTGCAGCAGCCTTTGCAGGATCAAGCTTCTTGGTCGATGGGAGTTGTTTCTCTTCCTTTTTCTCTTCGGCCTTCAAAGATAAAATATAACATCTCCTCGCAGCTTCTTGGTCGGCTTCGATGGTGACGACTTTGTCTTCGTCATCATGAAAACGCATTTTCAGGTGAACTGTCGAGGTTACAGACTCCTAACTCACCCAAGGTTTCGGGCGTCCGACGATGCAGTTGTAAACAGACTTGCATGGTAATACGATAAATTGGACCTTCACCGTTTTGGAGATTGGTTGTTCTCCAAAAGTCACCATCAATTCCACATAGCCCAGCGGCTTTGTTTTCGAACCGTTGAACCCAGTCAGATCGGACCCCGGGTACGGTACGAGATCTTTTTCTGGCAGTTTCAAGGTTTTAAACAACTCGTGGAACATGATATCCGCCGAGCTCCCTTGGTCTATCAAGATTCTTCTGATATCAAATTAGCCATATAGGCTCTGACCAACAGGGGAATTAAGTAATTCGGCCTTCCATTCACCAAGTCTTCGTAGGAAAAGGCTAGGGGTGGTCTTCCCTTATCTTGCCATTGATGAAGGAAAAAGCGGAAAGCGGCCATCGCTTCTCTCAACTTCCGTTTTGCTGAATTGATGCTCGCCCCTCCCTTATCGGAGAATCCTCCAGAAATGACCATGGCGACAGGAGGAGGACGGGATCTCTCCTCAGATGCACTGGCTGTTCGCCGTCTTTGCGTCACGCGGCGAAGTCTTTCTTTTGAGGTCGAGGTGACCTAGATCTAGACCTTCTATCTTCAAATCTCGGTTTTCCTTTCACATATTTGGTCAACTCCGCCTTCCTGGATCGGGCTTGTTCTATGACGCCCTTCATGTGAAAACATTCATCGGTCTCGTGTCTCGCACACTTGTGAAAATGGCGCATTTGACTTATCAAAGATTCGCTTCTCTTTCCCTTCCTCGGGAAATTTAATTCCAAAGATCACGAGTCGGTGTTCGCGCACTCATTCAGTATGCGCTTAGGGGTAGTGTTCAAAGGGGTGTATTCATCATACCTCTTTGCTGGACCACGACTTTCATTCTCCCTACGCGACTTGTCCTCGCGTTGTCCACTAGCTTCCTCCTGGGTTTTACCTTTGGCTTTTGATGCCATCAACTTCTCTTCGTAATTCATAAATTTCTGAGCTCGCTTCAGGAACTCGGTCAGGGACCTCGGTTTGTCGACACCAATGTCGATGTTGAATAGGCTTCCTTCGACCAGGCCTTGCTCTAGTAAGTACAGTTTCATCTCGTCAGAGCATTTTTTCACCAAAATGGCTTCTTTGTTGAAACGCTCGACGTAGTCTCTGATAGACTCACCTTTCTTCTGCTGAATCGCGGCTAGGGCTGCTGTCGACTTAGGTTGGACTTTAGATGCGGTGAAATGTGCGGAGAACTGGTCGACGAACTCAGTCCACGAGCCAATGGAATTTTTCTTAAGAGTCCGGAACCAAGACAAGGCCGCCTTCTTCAGAGTGAGGGGAAAGATTCTGCACTTTACCGGCCCTTGGGCGCCTCGATAGTCCATGACAGTGTCAAAGCAGCCAACATGTTCGTCGGGGTCGGTGGTCCCGTCGTAGGAGTCCAACGAGGGCGGTTTCCGAAGATGCTTCGGAATCGGGAATCTCATAATCTTGGACGTAAAAGGACCAAAGGCCTCGCACGCGTCACCTGTGTCATCGCTCTGAGAAGGGGTTGATGAGACAGAATGAGCACGGCGGTGGTGAGAGGTGCGGCCAGGAGATTTTACTCGCCGCCTAGAGGTGGCGGCTCTTCTTGGGAGTTTCACGCTCGTGGTGGTACTCTTCGCTGGCGAGACGCGCGCGTCGAGAAGCGGCGATGGCGCGGTGGAGAGTGTGGCATATCAGATTCAGAAGGAATACTTCTGGAAGAAACTCTTCCGCGGTGTGTTTGCTCATGTCTTCCGTTTTGAGGCAAACGGACCTCAGATCATGTGACGGCGAGGCGGAGTACGATCTACTGAATTGTTACGGCGGTTAGCTCTATGCACAGAGCGGTGTTGAGTCGTGCCTCGGTGGTGGCGATGAACAGACCTGAGATTTTCGGATTCCTTCGATCTCTGAGGAGAACGAGAAACACGATCTTCTCTGTTGTCGATCTGTGTGGCAACGCGAGCGGAGATTTCCTTCTGCTGATTCTCCATTCGATCGAGGCGTTGATTCTGAGCCTGCATTGCTTCGGCATGGCGTTGATTCTGAGCATGCATCTCTTCGGCATGGCTTCGAACGAATTCGCGGAACTCGCGAATGAGGATGGCAGCGGTCTCCGTTCCGGCATCGGTTTGAGCAGCAACGATCGGAACGACGTCATGCCGGAGAGGTGGTTCTGCCGGAGCTATCGGCGGGTTTGGTGGTTCAAGATCTGCGTTCGCATGAGTGGAACTGCTAGTCGCGACCTGACGCTTCGATCCAGTCATCGTCGAGTGAAGAAGGGAGACTTCGACAAAGAAGATGAAATCAGAAACGATTTCCCACAGACGGCGCCAATGTTCTGAACAGAACTTCAGAGGATGACCGGAGGGAAGCGACCCGGCAGCGTCCACGACGGATGACGACGGTGTGTTGGGGTGGTGTACCTGCAAACACTTCGACGCTCAAGTCAGTGTGTGTCAGAGGTGAGTGAAGAGGTGGAAAAATAATCATTACCTCGATTGTTTGACGCGGTCTCTTTAAATACGAGTTGAGGACGGTTACCGATGAGTAACCGTTCCGTGAAACCCGGGAGTCGGCAGTTAATTCTTTTAATGCTGAGAACCGTTGGGTCGGCCGCGTCGATGTGGAGGGAAGGTGGAGCGACATGGACAGAACTTCGGATTGGGCCTGGAAGGTGGATCTTCGGATTGGGCCTCGGCCCAGTCCGGAACAATATGTTTGCCATTAAAAAAAATATTGTGCTCATAAAATTATTCTCAGAGACCAATTCTTTTGTGTATATCAGTATATGCAATGTTGAAATTCTTTTTGTGTTAATTTTTTTTTTTTTTGTAGTAATCATTCATAGAACAATCAATAATCTGTATTAACTAACGTGAAATTAATGTATGTGCACATGCAATTCTTGATCAGGTGCAAAGGTGTGCTCAGGACATGTCAATTTTAATCACAACATACGAAGGAATCCACAACCACCCTCTTCCTCTTTCAGCTACAGCCATGGCATCCACCACTTCTGCAGCTGCTTCAGTCCTATTATCTGGCTCATCAACTTCTCACTCTGGAACAGCACCTTCACCAACCACTGGAATGAACTTTTACCTATCAGATATTGGTTCCAAATCAAACCAATTCTATCTCTCCCCTCCATCCCTATCAGCTTCACCTTCACACCCTACCATCACTCTTGACCTCACTTCAAATCCACCTTCTTCATCCTCTTCATCCCCTTTTCGTAGATTTACTTCAAACTACCCTTCTTCTTCCACATGCCTGAACTTCAGTACTTCCTCAGGATCCAATGCAGTGTCTTGGAGCAATGGGTTGTTCCAAAGCAGCAACATTGCACCTAAAAAATATGACAACATGAACATTCCTAGCAACATAAACCTCGGAAGACAAGCAATGGAAAATAATATCTACTATTCATACATGCAAAGGAATGTTAACAACAATGTTCCAATCCCTTCTCAATATTCATTGTCAGATAACACCATAGCTGCTGCAACAAAAGCAATCACAGCAGACCCTACTTTTCAGTCAGCTTTAGCAGCAGCACTTACATCTGTTATTGGCACTCAAGGAAACCTGCAAGGTGTTGGAGAAAATCTGGGGAATAAAATGAAATGGGGAGAGCTGTTTTCATCATCTTCTATCAGTGGCTGTGCATCAAGCTTGTTGTTGAACAAAGCGCCAACTACAACACAGACGACGGGGAGTTTGATGTGTTTGCAGCAACCTTTGCCATTTTCTACTCCGAAAAGTGCTTCTTCTGCGCCTCCTGATGATAATAGAGACAACGCCAATTGATTTGTGTGGGATTTGTGAATGGGCATGTGTTAGTTGCAATTTAAATGTAATTAACATGGAAGAATCATTTTGCGGATTAGCTAGCAACTTAGTATGCAAATATGTAATTAAGACGGAAGAATCATTTTGTGAATGGACATGTGTTAGTTGGGATTTAAATATTTTTTATTAGTGTGTCTAACCCGTGCTTTTCACATGTATTCAATGGTTTCTAATAATTCATATAAAATTATTGATTTTTTAATTTAAAATGTTTTCTCAATTTATGTATTAAGGAATTAACTAATTGATTTTAAATTTGTGTTATAAATGTTTTTAGCAAATTGGTTATAAGATCAAAGTGATAATAGAAAAAAATATGTGAAAAATAGTGTGAGAAGAGAGAAAGTGTTGGGAAATAACAATATATTTAGGGTGTGTTTGGTTCAGGAGAGAAAATGTGAAGAGAGAAATTGTGAAGAGAGAGTATGAAAAGAGAGAAAAAAGTGAGAAATTGGGTAGATTTTGGGTATTGTTTGGAATAAGTGAAAGAGAAGAGAAAATGAGAAGAGAGAAATGTTGGTTATTTTTTAAAAGACATTAATGTCCTTGACTAAAAATTTAAATAATTTGAGATATAAGGAGAGAATAGTGGTAGAATATGGAAAAAGCAAAAAAATTCAAGTCGCTCACCATTTTCATCGCACCAGCGCGAAGAAAATAAAAGTTGGTGGGTCCCATGGTTTAATTTTCTCTCGCCGCGTTTTCCTTGCCTTTCCAAACATGAACGGTATGCATTCTCTGTGCATTCTCTCTCTCGGCATTTTCTGCGAAAACAAACATACCGTTAATGTATTCATTGATATTAGAGAAAAAAGAGAAAAATATAAGAGAAAAAAATGTGTTTGTCTCTTTCCCTCTGTTTGGTTCGATATAAATTAACATTAATTCAACTTTTTGTCTCTTAGGTATTGTGATTGTGCGATTTTAGTTGTCCAAGTTTGAATTGTACGAAATGGGTCTTTAACGTATGGCGATTGTGCAATTTTAGTCTCTCAGGTTCCAATTGTGTTATATTGGGAACCAAAAGCGCACGATTGCGATATCTTGAGAACTCAATTCGCTCAATTAGAACTTGGAGGACTAAATCACAGAACCGTGATACCTGGGAGACCAAAGTACGATTAAGCATAGAAAGTAAGAACATAGAAAAATATTATTTTTGAAAGGTAAAAAATGTCCTTGTACAAATTTAAAAAAAAAATATTATTTAATTTTATTTCGTATAATTTGTTAATAAGTAATTGTTTTATGTTTAACAGTATGAATTAAACAATTAATTAAATTACTTAATTAGTTAGTTAAAAGGTTTAAAAAAGCCCTACTAATCTATTGCCCTTCCCTTAATTATAAACGCATATAATTAACTTAATTTAATTTTTCATTTTAAATTTATTAATGAATTATTTTGTTAAATTAATAACACAAGTAACCAAAAGTAAAATCTAGACAACAGCTTTACCAATATCCCACCCATCAAGACTCCAACCCTTTCCAGATGCATCTAACCCCACCCCCACATTCACTATCACCAGCTTTGCTTTTGCCAAGATCTTTCCATTGAAAAATCAAATCCTTTCTCTTCCTTCATGTGTGTTATTTGGCCTGGCATTCTAATAATGGTCAAAGTAGAAAAAGGGGAGTGAAAAACCCCACCCATCGAGACTCCACACCTTTCCAGATTCATCTAACCCCACCCCCACATTCACTATCACCATCTTTGCTTATGCCAAGATTTTTTCATCGAAAATTCAAATCCCCCTCTCTTCCTTCATGTGTGTTGTTTCGCATGGTGTAACACCCCAATTCTTCTAAGCTTAATAGATTAATAGCCCTAATTAAATAAAGGATTGGATTTCTAAGGATTAGCGAGATTAATAGTCTTTAATGTAGAAATTAACTTGAAATTAAGCTTAAGGGGTAAAATAATAATTTACCAAAGCATTAAGTTAATTAGTGTCGATTAGTTTAATATTACTGGGATTGATGTTAATAAGCATTGGAGGTGCAATAAGTAATGCCGAAAGGATAAAGATGGAATATCATTCTCAGTAAGGGCAATATGGAAACTCACCACCCAAAATGAAGGGTAGAATGGTCCTAGAACCCAAATCAGCCCACACACTCCCTCTTCCCCTTGATTTGGTCGATACCCACCACACTTCTCACACACTTCACTTCTTTCTCCATGCAAAGGTGAAGAGGAAAGGAAAGAGAGCTGGAGGAAGTAGAACTCCATGGAGATTTAAGGGAAAGTGAGGGAAGATTGAGGGTTTTTCTCCATAAACCCAAATCAAGAAGGAAGGAGTGTCACCTAACTACTTAGAAGAAGAAGACGAAGAAGAAGAAGAGAATGAGAGAGAAAGAAGGTGCAAGAGAGGGGAAAAGAAGAAGAAGAAGAATAAGAAGGAAGACTTGATCTTTATGCCCAAATCCTTGCATGTGGCATCTAGGTGAGGAAGAAGGAGGAACTAGTGATAGATTCAAGAAATTGATTGAGGAGAAGAAGATTTGATATAGAAGTGGAGCTCTCATGGTGGAAGAGTAAAAGCAAAGAAGAGAATGAGACCCAAACCCAAATTGGAAGGAATTTCACTACTCTCACTTCAAACCCTAAGGTAACATAGATTTCCCCTAAAAACCTCTCATTATAGGGTGTGCTAGGGTTTTATTTTTAATCTCATGATTGATTGTGTCCTACGCACTTGATGAGTTCATGTGGTAGTAGAAATGCATGCTTAATGTTTGGTTTATGTCCTATGAGACAAATATGGTGTTAGAAACCCTTTGTGATTATAAATGTTGTTCATGTAATTTATGAGATGTCAATAAATGTGGTATGTGTGCCTTAACTATATTGATTTATGTTAAATGGTAATTAAGGTGTTTAATGTATGATGCTTATCAATGGTTGTTAAGGTCTGTTGTATGCCTTCCAATTGATAGGTTGGGGTTAGATATGTATTGTAATTGTATGAGGTATTGATTGCCTTGCTTATGAGAATGCTTATCCTATGTTTATATCCTTGTATGGAATGAAAAGAGGTTATTGGAGTCGTGGAGTGAGGGTGGCAAGGAAAGTAGGGGCCAAAAGATAGAGTCTTTGGTTCATGGGAAACTTCCTCGAGATGGGAGTTTTTAGAGAGTTTTGGATTGAACTCTTAAGCCCTAAGAATTTGGTCTTGGGTATGTCTAGGTAATAGCCTTGTTTAGCCTTGATTCCCATGCCTAAATGGTTGTTGTGAGCCCTTAAATCATCTATGAAAGGTCTCTAAGGCCAAGGAGGCGAATGCCCAAGTTTAGGAACATTGATAGTCAAGTCCTGCAGAATTCTATAGCAAATGCGCCTGAAGTGCACCCAGGGGTGCTTGAGGTGCATGACAGGCCAAGCTTGCAGGGGAAATGTGCTTGAAGCACTCAGAAACATGTTTGGGGCGCACCTAAAATAGAAGCATCAGATAGAAATGCGCTTGAAGTGTAGATGCATGCGCTTGGGTGCACAGACACACCCTAGGATGAAAAGGAGTCCAAACTACCAGTAAAACGATAGAATTAGCCTTAAGTTCCTTCATAAGGGTTGTAGCTTACCTAACAAATGGCTTTGTTTTCATGTCAAAAGGAGTTTTCTAGCTTTATTTATGTCGGAAATACTGAACACATGTCAACTGTTATGATTAGAACTCAGCATCTAGTTCATCATACGTTACCAATCTTAGATGGCCAAACTAGATTGTAGAGCTAACATCAAATTTGTAGATAACATTCTTAGCTTTCTAGAAAGTCAAAGATTAGCTTGAATGGAGTAGTACAACTCCAAATAAGCCCAAATTACCGAGAAGACGTCAAACCTAATGTCATGGCATCTTAAGAAGAATTACAAGCTTAATGTTTAGAAACTTCATGGTGTGTCTATTAGAACCATTTAGGTCTAAATGGGTAGTTAGATAGAGACAAATATGTTCATTTCTAACTAAGGATGTGAATCAACTTGGTGTGAATCTAAGCAAGGTGTGTAAGTACATGGGCACTTACGAAGAGTTTTGATTTTCTAATATTGCTTGTAATGCCTCTTGCCTTTACAGTGGACGTGTATGAATGAGATTTTGATGTTAGAAATAGATGTAAGTTATATTCTCACGCGTTACCTTGATTATGAACTATGATATTGTTTATGAGAGGAGTTTTCCATACTTAGCATACCAAGTATGGTTGGAAACAACGGTAAAGAGTTTTTATTTCAAATTTTATGTTACTGAGTTTTATAACTCACTATGTTTAGGGCGTTGTTTTTTAGGTATTATCAGCTTACGGAGGATAAAAGATCACATTGGATGCTTGACCTTGTCTCTATGTGAGATTTTCGTATAAGTCGAAGCCGAAACACGAGTAGAGTCGTAGATTATCATAAGTCTTTTGCAGTCCATATGAGTCTTATTGTACTTATTTGCTTCGAAAACCCATATGAGAGACATTGTAAATTAAAATATTCATGTGAATGTATATTCCTTTAAGCTAAAAAAATTACTTTCAAACATTTTGGATTCCTATTTTCCTTTGTTAAGTTGAACATTTTGAATTATCTCTGTTTGGTTTATCTTAGGATGTCTAAGTAATACTCTGATACGAGTCAGGGTGTTACATTATGGTATAAGAGCAGTTTGATCTCATTGGACTGTGAGTTATGTATGTCTAAAAGTGACTCGGTTTAGGAAGTATCAGTTGTGTCTGCGAATCTGAATTTGCTAATTTCTTTTGACGAATTATTGAGGTAGGCCACCTCAAGGATTTGTCAGAGGAATGAGGAGGATGAAGACTAGTAGAAAATAGTACGGTTACATACTCGTTTTTAAGAGACTCCTTAATATATACATATACTCATACGTACGGGAATATACATATATGTACCTACTTGGGGAAGAAAACAAAAATCCATACCGTTCGTCGAAATGGGGACTTCCATCTTTCTTCACAATTTATAATCAATATGTTGTTAACCTTAATGTGTTATTTGTTCAATAGACCAAGTGATGGATAAATTGGATAACAAATGACATATAAATGGATACCTTTTTATTCCTTATCTGTATTCGAGAGTTGAACTACGGGTATGATTACGACTTTATCAGTATCATACTCTACTTATGAGATAAATTATCAGCATGATTGAGTTAAGGTTTGTGATTGGTTGGTGTACGTGTTAGGAATCCCTAGTAATTTAATTGGTTTCCATGAATTCTATGTTCTCCACAAAATGTGTGGTTTGCTTATATGTGGTGTTTGATCCAATCACATGCTTAAATTCTCATGTTAGTAGTTAAATGATGTTATTGAATGGGTGAAAGTCTTATGTGCTTAGCTATGATTGGTAACTCCTTGGCAGTGTTTTGGGGCAAAGGAATATCATGGAAGGGTTCAAAACCCTTACAGAATCAAGTTGCTATAACAATTCTGCAGAAAAGACATATCTAATCGATTAGGCATGGTAACCTAATCGATTAGATGTTCCCTGTATGTTGTACTGTGCAATTATGTCGTTTTAATCGATTACAAATAGGTCCCTAATCAATTAATCTATTGCTCAGTCATGTTTTGGATATAATCTAGTGCCCTAATAGATTAGGAAAGGATCTCTAATCAATTAGATGATCTCTGGATTTTGTACTGGCTGTATTTTGATGTATTAATCGATTAAACAAGAATGGTAATTGATTAATATGGTCTTAAACTTGTTTTGACTATTTCTTGGATATCTAATTGATTAGGGTGAAGGTTCTAATCAATTAGGAGTCCTTAAATCTCAATTTTTAGCCTTTATCAACCCTCTAAGCTGATAGTAACGTTCATATCTTGAAACCATAGTGAAAGGATGTGTTTAAAGGTCACTTAGATTGCCCTAGTTAACTTCCAAACCCTAGAATGGTGAAGTAACATATTACCAACCCTAGAAGTATCAAAGTGTGAGCTAATCCCTATATGTTTAAGTTAAATAAGTATAAGACCCTATGTCAAGCGTAGGGGCAATTCCCAAAAAAAAAAAAACCTTGTAACGGCTACGTAGGGCTAGGTAGATCCTTCAATGCCCAATAGAAGGATTAAGTTAAGTTTAAGGATGAGATCTCTACCTAGTAGTGAGTCACCTTAGTGCACATTTGTTTCCTAAACGTAGTAACCCTTAAGTATTTAAGGGAGGGTAGTGAAAACCTTGGTGATCATGCGATGGTTCATAAATGAGCAACAATGCTCTAGGTGGTCAGTGACAAAGAAATGAGTCTTCCCTAAGCTAAATTTCTAGGTAAATTTGTTATAGTTAAACAAACTAGCCTTGAGAGTAATTGGTGATACGTTCAACAAACCGAAATGTTGTAGGCACGGCTAAATCAGCGAAAACCTAGAGTTTATTAATGAATGCCTTGAATTCAATGACTGGTATCTAAAGTGACTTCAGTTAACCAATCACAAACTCCGACTTAACTGGTTAAGGATATTACTCGGATTAAGGCTTAGTTTATGATCGATTAGTGGAACCACAAATATTCTACTCAGTTAATGCATTGCAAAAATTATATATCTTTAGTTTTTTCAATGATTTAGATTAGATACGTAAGAAGTTTAATCGGGTAACTAGAGTTTCGTAGGGGAATTTAGAACATTCCTAATTAAGTTGGAATGTAAGTGACATTCTTAAGTATAGTTAGAGTAAGTTCCAAAGAGAGATGATCTAGTAAGTGAAGTCTGCTTCGAGTTATACAAATCATAGACCTTTATGGGAAAAGAAGATGGTAATAGATATCCATAAGGGAAATCTATTTGTATGTTTATGCTCGCATTTTAATGATTATGTGATGCATTATGTTGGCTAATAAATAAGATCAAGTATAATGTGATAGCATGTCATAGATAGAAAACTTCCTGCATGCTAATAATATGCTATAATAAGTGCCTATTCCATAAGATTGAGGAAAGTTACTTAAGAAAAAGTTTTCTATTTATGACACATAAACGAACGTTGTAAATGAATGTTTTTCAATGTATGTGATAATTTACTCAAAGTGACAATCTTACATTGGTTTGTTGGTTAGTCAATGAAGAAGTCACGGAACTACCAAGAGTAGTATGGGATGCTCTTGGGGGAAACCGGAACCTTTGAGTAAATTAAAAATGTTTTAACAAAAGAAAATATTTTTCACATGGTGTAGACGTTAACTACATAATGAAACTCCTCGTAAAGAAGAGACAAACTCCCCATAAGGGGGAGAGAAATTCCTCACAATGAGGAAAGCCTCTAAGTAAAGGTCCTTGGGCAGGAAGGACAAGACGGTCTGGCTAATTATCTAGCAACCATAGCAGAATATGTGCTCAGACATGGGGACCCTCATGTCGGTTATAGAAAGGGTAACTAGGCGTATTAAGGAGTTATATGCTAATTCTATGTTGGCCTGGGGTTAAATAATCCAACCGAATTCGGGCAGCATGTTATGTGTTGCACCGAGGTCAAATGAAGGATTAGTCTAACCGAATCTGGGGCATAGCAGACATCGGTCCGAGGTCAAATGTCTGTCCATTCGACCGAATCTGGCGGCATAGATTCTTGGTTCAAAAGCGAACAAACCCTAATGGAATAGTAGACACGAGTTATACTCACAATTTATATTCCTAGTTCAAATAGACACTGGACATTAGAGGAATATGAGAAGTGAGTTAGATTGTTAAATATTACATCTTCTTTTCGAATTATATGTTTGAATGTATACACTAGTGATAATGTTAATTACATGCTTGAAGTAAATGTATTTCGTTCTATGCTAAGTGTAGAATCAACGAAAACTATAAAAGAAGAGAATCGCAAATAAGCATAGTGAATCCTTCCTTGTCGAATTCGTGGAGATTTACACGGTTTCCCCCTTTCTCAAATGAATATTCGTTTGATTGCTTGAATTCAGTCCGAAAAAAGGATGAGATCCGTGATTATATGGTTTGAGAAGAGAAGGCTCTGATTTTCAAGATTCCATTTGAAAAAAGAAAGCGATGAAGAAGGAAAAGAGGAAAGAAAGGGGGAAAGTCGTGACTGGTTTCACTTTTTTAGGATTAGGGTTGGAAGGGTGGAAAGAGAAAGAAAGGAGAGGGAGAAGAAGGGTTTGGCCGAGATAGAGGGAGAGAGTGGGAAAAAAGAGAAGAAAAAAAAAGAAGGAGAGAAAACTGGGGGAGAGGGGCAATGGCGCTGATTGAATGAGGGAGTGAGAGTGTGAGGGTTTTTTTTAGGTTAGGGTTAGAAGGATTTGGGCTTGATAGGGTGATGGGTGTTTTAGGCTTAGGGGCATGTGAATAAAAGGGAGGTGTGCGTAGAAAATAGAGAGAGCTGCACTGAGGGGTTCGCATAGAAATGGGGGTGTGCGCAGGAAGAGAGAGAGAGAACGCTAGGGATGGGCTAGGCTAACAACCCACTAGTAGAGTGCTACTGGCACCCCCCCAGTTCTTTTATTCTTTTTCTTTTCTTTTTCACCTTATTTTTTACCTTCTTCTCTCTATTTTGACACCAAAAATATTATTGTTATTTTTTATTTTATATTTAATATTATTACTACTAATTTAAGCAAAATAAATTTAGAAAAGAGGCCAGACAAAATTAGGATATGACAAGGTGTTTTTGCTTGCTAATGTGTCATAGAGGGACAAAAGGAGGGAGATGTTTTGTTGTTAATGTGTATGCCAAATGCAATCTCCCCGACAAGAGGCGTATGTGGGGCGAATTGGTGATGTCTAGGAGAGGCTTTGGGGGCGGTGTGTGTGGCGGGTGATTTTAACTCGGTGTGTTACTTGAGTGAGAGAAGGGGAGTGTCGTGTCATGAGGCTACGAAAGCTCACGAGTTCTGTGGTTTCATTAATGATATGGGTCTCTTTAGTTTACCTCTGCTGGGGAGGAAAATCACGTGGGTACAACCTAATGGGGCAGCTGTTAGCGAGTTGGATCTTATTCTATTATTGAAATAATGGGTTGACATTTGGGGGGAGATGGCTGTGGCTCAATGGGCTCTATAGAGAGATGTGTTAGACCATTATCCCTTACTTATTAGATACTCTTCATATGGGTAGGGTCTGAAACCTTTCAGGTTCAATAATCATTGGTCACAACATAGTGCATTCAAAGAGGTAGTTCAAAACTCTTGGTCTTCTTCTCCTTCTCGTTGGATCGGGTTTGTTCTTAAGGAAAAGTTAAAACTGCTGAAAAAGAAGTTAAAAGAGTGGAACAAGGACGTGTATAGGGAGGCGGATTGGAAAATACAAGTGTTGGTGGAGGAAATCAAGATCCTTGACTTGAAATGTGATGATGTGGGGCTCACTCTGCTAGAGATGGAGAGTAGGAAAAGCTGTTTCTCACAGTTTTGGCAATTAATGAAGAGTAAGGATAGCCTAACTTTTCAAAGATCTAGGGCAAGGTGGTTGAAGGAAGGGATGCTAATACCAGGTATTTTCATTTGTGTCTCAAGTCCCAGGGTTCTAGGAACAAAATCTCAACATTATGAGTTATAGACGGGTGGGTTGAGGATGTGGTAGGCATTCGGTCAAAGGTTATACATTATTATAGAGAGCACTTCTCAGAGGAAGAGTCGGAGAGGCCACGGTTGGACGGTATCGTGTTTCCGGTTCTCTAATATGTTGAATCATTTTCTCTTTCAGCCTTTTTTCTCTTGAGGAGTTGATCGAGTGGTTAGTCCCTGTGATAGGAATAATAGCTCAGGACCCGATGGGTTTAATTTTACCTTTATTAAATCCTTCTAGTTGTTGATGAGATCTGATGTCGGCACTATGTTTGAGGAATTCTATTCAAACGCAAAGCTACTGAGAAGCTTCTCTTCGCACTTTTTGGCTCTCATTCCTAAGGTACAATGTCCTTTATCCTTGTGTGATTTTTGGCCTATCTCTCTTTTGGGTTGTTTGTGTAAGTTGGTGGTGAAGGTATTGGCTACTCGACTAGCGAAGGTTATGGATTCGCTCATTTCATCGAATCAGTCGACATTTATAAAGGGGAGAAATCTGCTTAGATGGGGGGTGATGAATGAGGTAGTTGATATTCAAAGTAAACTTTGAGAAGGTATATGATTCGGTAAACTGGGGTTTCCTAGTTTAATGTTGCAGTGGTTTGGCTTTGATGAAAGGTGGAGGGCTTGGATACGTGCCTTTGTTTTTCTAGGAGTTTGTCTGTCTTGGCTAATGGTAGCCCAACTGAAGAGGTCAATATCAAAAAGGTATTGAAGCTGGGTTATCCACTGACTCCTTTCCTCTTCTTCCTGGTGGTGGTGGTGGTGGAGGGTGTGAGTGCTCTTATGTGACAGGCAGTCTCTCTTGATATGTTCACTGGATTCAGGGTTGGGGAGTCTAGGTTGCTGGTATCACATCTCTAGTATGCGAATGACACCCTTTTCATTGAAGAGGCTACTGTGGATAATCTTTGGGCTATGAAGGTGATCCTCAAATGTTTCGAGCTACCTCTGGTCTAAAGGTTAACTTTGCAAAGAGTAATTTGATTAGGGTAAATGTGGATGGCTCATTCTTATATCTGGTAGCAAGGTTCGTCAACTGTAAAATCGAGTTACTACAGTTCAAGTATCTCGCTCTTCCAGTTGGGGCTAACCCCCTTCATGCGTCTGCTTGGGATCCTATGTATGAGGTGCTCTGAGGTAGGTTGTTGGGGTGGCGGCATATGAGTGTAATTCTTGGGGTCGATTTGTCTATCGAAATTTGGTGTTGAGCAACATCCCTATCTTCTACTTTCCATATATGAAGATGGCAGTAAAGGTGTGCAAGAAGGTAGTTAGGATCCAAAAGGAGTTCTTGTGGGGGGAGTGTTGGGGGAAAAGATCATGTGGGTGAAATCGGTTGATATCTGTAAACCTAAGAATGAGGGTAGCCTTGGTGTGAGGGAAGTGAAGAGGATCAACCTTAGTTTGTGAGGGAAATGGGGGTGGAGTTTGTTAGGGGAGAGGGACGCTCTTTCGTATAGGGTTATGGCTTCGAAATATGGCCCTGAGGTATTGAGCTTGTCTTACTTTCGTGATCTAAGGTTATCTAGGATCGCATCAGTGTGGTGGAAGGATATTTGTCCAGTCAGGGGAGCGGGAGACTCGGTTTTGGATTGGTTTTCAGGTAGTATTAGGAGGAGGGTCGGGGATGGGAAGGAGACATATTTTTGGCATGACATTTGGATTAGTGACTCCTCCCTGGGCAGTAGGTTCCCTAGACTTTTCTCTATCGCAGCTTACCCGGATGTGTAGGTAGGTAGTTGTGGTAGCTGGGTTGATGGGTTATGGGTTTGGGCTATTGCTTTGAGAAGAGGATTCTTCATTTGTGAGGAGAATTTAGTGGCTAAGCCCAGTTCCTTACTGGCTTCTTCTTCCTTGTCGACTAAGTCGGACAGGTGGATCTGGATCAGAGGCCCTTCTAGTATGTTCTCGATTTCCTCCACTTACTATGTTCTATCTGAGTCTTGTTCCCAGATTACATGGCTTCAAGAGCAGCGGGTATGGGTTCTAAGTAAATTATGGAAGAGTTGTGCTCATTCAAATGTAATTGCCTTTTCTTGGCAATTGTTTTTGGATCGACTCCCGACTTGGACAAACTTGCTTAAGAGCGGGGTTATTTATGATCCTACCACATCTACCTGTATTCTATGTAAGACCCACCAGGAGTCTGCTATTCGTCTCTTCGCTAGATGTGACTTTTCTTTGAGGTTGTGGTATTCCATTGTGGATTGGCTGGGTTTCGACTTTGTGATGCCCCAGATATGTTCACTCTTTTCTCTCATTTTTGCTCACTAAGGGATTTCTAGGCTTCTGTTCGATTAGCTCAAATGGTCTAACCGATTAGTTGAACATCTAATCGATTAGCCTAAAGTCTCTAACTAGTTAGTTGTCGTAGTTTTGCATAGAATTGGACTTCTATGAATGCAACTACTCAAACGTGTTCTTAGTCATCTAAAAAGATCCTGAACACATAATAAACACAATCAAATGCGATCAAATACCTCACACGCAAGGCTACCTTGTGATGCCCCAGATATGTTCACTCTTTTCTCTCATTTTTGCTCGCTATGGGATTTCCAAGCTTCTAATCGATTAGCTCAAATGGTCTAACCGGTTAGTTGAACATCTAATCGATTAGCCTAAAGTCTCTAACTGGTTAGTTGTCGTAGTTTTGCGTAGAATTGGACTTCTACGAGTGCAACTACTCAAACGTGTTCTTAGTCATCTAAAAAGATTCTGAACACATAATAAACACAATCAAACGCGATCAAACACCTCACACGTAAGGCTACCAAAAATAGGGTGTTACATTTAACATATTCCTTAAGGTTCGCTCCCCCTTCTATTTCTTTATATAGTTCCTGTTGAAAATAAAATAGGATCTTTGTATTTATTGTATAGGCAAATCATATCATGTAATTAGGAATAGGATATCTTGTAATTAATTGTTTTGATTTCTTTTTAAGCCTATATAAAGAACCTCCGTTGTGTAGTTGAAACACACGGTATTCAACATATGTCTCTCTCTATTCTGTCATTTAACATGGTATCTATAGCCTAAAGAGAGGAAACCCTAAAATCGTGTTTACCCGGTGGACCCACTGTCCTCCGGGGACAAAATTTTTTGGCAAACCGTGTCTCAACTCCAGTTTGCCCCTTCTCCACTAGCGTGACCCCTGCACCCTTTTCCGGCCTAAAACCGCCACTACCGCCGTCAGCCGCCCTCATCTCCGGCGACTTTTTCGGTAACCGACCCCACCACCGTACTTGCCTCCGTCAGACCGGCCCACCCCTGAAACCTCAGCTCCGGCAGCCCTCCAACGCGCCTCCACGCGCCGATTCTCCGTCGCGGCTCCTTTTCTCCCAGCCACCGTCGCCGCCGCGCGTGGCAGCACGTGCAGCCTCCCCTCCGGCCGTCCTTTCATCTCCGGCGTCGCCCTACCATCCCGGTCCTCGATCTGCTATTAGTTTTTCGTTTCGGTACATGGTTGACCACGTTCCAATGCTAACAGCCCCATTTTCTCTCTCCTGGACGTGTTTTTCTCTCTCTCTCCTGTGACTGAAAAATGGGGTCCTCTGCTGCCGATGCTTCCAAGTCTGCGTTCACCAACTTTGTCACTTCTCCCCTCTCTACAAAGAAGTTGGATGGTTCCAACTATAAAGACCATCTCACTAAAAAGGCCGAATCTTTGCTTGACCCGACTGAACATACGAAATGGGATAAGATTGATGCTCAGTTGTGTAGTCTCATCAAATCCACGCTTCATTCCACCATCAAATCAATTTTCTATCCTCATCTCACGTGTGAATCGGTTTAGAGTCAGGCTAAGGCACTCTACACCAATGATATTTGGCGTCTCTATAGTGTGGTTCATGATGTGGGAACCCTCATTGGACCAAAGAAGTTGGATGGCCCTATGTCTGCCTATCTTGGTCATGTTCATGCTGCACTCCATCAATTTAATGAGCTCCTACCTCCGGCTGCATCTGCCGCAGATGAGAAGAAGAAGGAACTTGAGCAGCGAAGCACATTCTTTATGCTCCTTGGCCTTTATGGCTTACCTCAGGAGTACACTGCCATCCGTGATCAGATTTTGGGATCTACTGTTATTCCCACTATGTCTGCCGCTTCTTCTGCCCTTCTTCGGGTCCCTTTGAAGTCCACCTCTGAGCTTCCTGTTGCTCCTGGCACTGGTGACACTGCTGCCCTTGCATCTCAGCACAACAGTCAGGGGCGTGCTCGAGGTTCCACATCCAACACTAAGAATCGTCCCAAATGTGATCATTGCAACCGTATGGGACACACTATCGATCGATGCTGGAAGCTACATGGGCGCCCTCCACGTCCGGTAAATTCAGCTCAGACCACTACGTCTGACACACATCAGAACTCGGCTCAGCCTAAGCCAACTCCACCTGACTATGAAGAATTTCTCCAATGGTTTGAGAATCGCCAGAACTTTGGATCCACTGCTTCGGTTGCACACACTGGTAATTCATTTGCTTGCATCTCTCAGCCCAATTCCCTTGGCCCCTGGGTCCTTGACTCTGATGTATCCGACCACATCACTGGTAATAAAGCTCTTTTATCCTCTCTTTCTATATCTGGTTACTTACCTAGTATGACTTCAGCCAGTGATACTGAAACCAAATCCCAAGGGATTGGCACTGCCAAACTCCTCCCTTCCCTGTCAGTTAATTCTGTACTTTACGTTCCTGAGTGTCCATTTAATTTGCTTTCAATCAGTCGTTTGACTCATTCTCATAATTGTGATGTTACCTTTACTAATAACAATGTTACCTTGCAGGACCGAAGTACGGGACGGACGATTAGAATCGGATGTGAGTCTAATGGCCTCTACTATCTATCCTCATCTAGGGTGTACTCTACCACAGATTCCCCTCTTACTATCCATGCTCAGTTGGTTCATCCAAGTCTTCACAAGCTTCAGAAGCTGGTGCCTAGTCTTTACAAGTTATCTAGTTTAAATTGTGAGTCGTATCAGCTAGGGAAACACATTCGTAGTCACTTTCCCGATAGAGTCAATAAACGGGCTTCGTCCCCTTTTGCTTAGGTCACTCCGATGTTTGGGGTCCGTCTCGCACTAGTACTACTTTTGGGTCCAAATATTTTGTTACTTTGGTTGATGATTTCTCGAGTTATACTTGGTTATTTTTAATGAAAAACAGGTCTGAGTTGTTCTCTATTTTTGAGCAATTTTATCAACAAATTAAAACTCAGTTTGGTGTTTCTGTTCGCTCTTTGCATAGTGACAATGCCCGTGAATATTTGTCCCAACAATTTCAAAATTTTATGGCATCTAATGGCATTCTTCACCAAACGTCCTGTGCTCACACACCTCAACAAAATAGGGTAGCTGAACGCAAAAATCGGCACCTCATTAAAACCACTCGGACTCTGCTCTTCATAGTAATGTCCCAACTTGTTTTTGGGGGTGTAGCGACCAAAAAATCCGGAGGGATTTATTTCGAGTTTAATGGAGCCGCCACCAATAATTTATTTTCGAAGGAAAAATATTGGAAAAACCTTTTTTGAAGAAAAGTGGTCCTTAAGACCGGATTTGGGTTCGGGAGTCGATTATGTGTAGGGAAGGTATTAGCACCCTACAACATCCTTTCGAAAAAGGTTACCTCTAATTAATTGTGCAAATCTTATTAACTTCTAAAAAAAATATTTATTTCCCTTTTATAAAAAAAATAAAATAAAAAATTAACCAAGATAAAAAAAAAGGGGACTTAATAAAAGTCATTTATTTTTGCGCTTGACAGGAGTGGGCTCCTGCTCCTACGTATCTCCGGGTGCAGTGGAGAAATCAAAGGCTACGTAGTTCTTGGGTAAAAAATGGTTGTGTGTTGTTTGATTTTAATTAATCAAATTGTGACTTATTTTTTATGATTTGCATAGTGACTAAACCAAAAGTGGATTTGACGTAATCACTACTAATATTTTAAGATGTTTTATTAAGAACTTGTGACGACCAAACCAAAAGAGAATTTGGAGTAATCATTGATTTTAATTTTTTTTTAAAGGGGTTTGCATAGTGACCAAACCAAAAGCGGATTTGGCGTTGTCACTACTAATATTTATTCAAGAAGATTGGAAAAAAAAAAGGTATGGTTAATAAATATAAGGGATGAGTGGAACGTTCACATGTTTTTTTTAGGAACCCTAGATTGGGTCAAAACCAGTGGACTAAAGCCAAAAAAGGAAAATAATAATAATAATAATAATAAAAGGGGTTGGAAATAAAAAAAAAGGAAGGGGGGACGTAAAAAAAAAACAAACAGAACAAGGAGAGAGAGAGAAAAAAAGGAGGGGGCATAGAAAGTTGGGCTGAAACCCAACGTTTTAAAAAAATAGTAAAATAATAAAAAGTAAAAGGTGAAGGAAGTAGCTAGAAACAAAAGGGGAGAGGGGAATTATTTGGGTTTCATTGGAAACCCTGAGAAACAGAGCTGCTACGCAGCCGAGGAAAAAAAAAAGGGGGGGGGGCTCACGAATGGGAGAGAGGGAAGAAAGGGAGGAGGGAGATCATGGGAGAGGGAGGAAGAAGGGGATTGTGGGAGGCTGAGAGGGAGATGGAGGTTTTATCTCTTTGTCTTCTCCCTTCTTCTTCTTTATTTTTTTTCTGCTTCTTTTTTTTTTATGCTTCGCTTCACGTTTTCTTGTGTCTATTTCTTCTCCTCTTTTCTTTTTCGACTTGGTGAATTAGGGCTTGATGTGGAGCCTCTAATTCTTTGATTTGTAGTAAAAACTCCCGATTTTTCCTCTAAAAATCTCCTCCTCTTTCCCTATTCTCTCTTGCTATTTATAGAAAAAGCAGAGGGCTCAGGTTGTCCACTTAAGGTTGCAACTTGTATACTAAGTGTGTACTAAAATGATGCTGAGGAGATGGTAACATGTGCAAAGTCTGAGATGGTATCAATGGTTTGAAAAAATATTGCAATCAGCCGTGACTTCAACAACGGTGCTCCCCCTTTTTTGATTAAATTGCATTGTTTGTCAAACTTGGTTGGCAGATGAAGAAAAAGCAAGAGGCCTATAGGGGACATATAGCTGTAAGACATAGTTTGTAGAGTGGCTGAGGAGATATGCAGAGGACTTTGGTGAAGATATGCAGATGACTTTGTGAAGGGTGAAGATAAGAGTGTGGAAATCTGACTTTGATTTTCAGTTTTGGATTTTGGTTTTTTTTTTCGGTTCTAGAACGCTTGTAATGGACTCTTGTAATGGACAATTCTTGCAATTGGGCTAAAATTGGCCCAAAATAATTTATGAGGATTTGTCCGTTGCAGCATTAAAAAATTGAAACACGGATACGGAAATGATTCTCGGACACACTTGGTGTCCGACAACGTATTTCCAAACGACCTCTCCCCAGCTCGGCATACGATCTCCCCATCTCGGCATACGATCTCCCCAGCTCGACATACGACCTCTCCACACAGCTCGACATACGACCTCTCCGCAGCTCGGCATACGACCTCTCCACAGCTCGGCATACGACCTCTCCACACAGCTCGACATACGACCTCTCCACACAGCTCGGCATACGACCTCTCCACAGCTCGGCATACGACCTCTCCACAGATCGGCACGCGACCTCATCTCGGCATACGACCTCTCCATAGCTCGGCAAACGACCTCTCCACAGCTCGGCACGCGACCTCAGCTCGGCATACGACCTCTCCACAGCTCGACATACGACCTCCCCACAGCTCGGCACGCGACCTCACCGGCAGCGACTTCCCCCCTGACTAAGACGCGAACAAAAAAAGAGACAATAAAAAAAATGAAAATATGAGCGGACAAAATTGGGGTATAACAGGGAGGATGCTGTTCTAACAGCTTGTTATCTCTCAAACCGCATGCCCTCAACTGTGCTTGATGATCGAGTGCCACACTCGATACTCTTTCCATATATCCCTCTCCATTCACTTTCGCCTCGTGTCTTCGGGTCCACATGTTTTGTCCACAATCTCACTCCTGGTCTTGACAAACTCTCACCTCGTTCACTCAAATGTGTCTTTCTTGGTTACCATCGGTCCCAAAAAGGTTATCGTTGTTATTCACCTACTCTTCAATGTTACCTTATATCAGCTGATGTTACCTTTTTCGAGTCTGTGCCTTACTTTGAGTCGACTCACTTGTCTCCCGAGCCTCTTTCTGCAGTCCTCCCCGTTCCTCCTGCGATTGAGCTTCCTGAGTTCGTCACTCCAGACACCCCATCTGTGGACCCCCTAACTGTGCGACCACTACAAACTTATCATCGTCACCAGCGGCCTACCGAGGTACATATCCCTATTCCAGCTCCTGCTCCTGCTACTGAGGTCATGCCAGACTCACCACCAGCGCCATCTCCTTTACCAGAACCGGCCCTAACACCTGAGTCTGACCTTCCCATTGCCTTCGTAAAGGTATACGCTGTATTCGTAACCCATCCCCTCATTACATTGCTTTGAGTTATCATCGTCTTTCTCCTCCACATTACACTTATTTGTCTTCTTTGTCTTCTGTCTCTATTCCTAACACTCTAGGTGAAGCTTTATCCCACCCGGAGTGGCGACAAGCAATGATTGACGAGATATGTGCTCTTCAAAGCAGTGGTACCTGGGAACTAGTCTCTCTACCTCCTGGAAAGTCTGTGGTTGGTTGTCGTTTGCTTTATACTGTCAAGGTTGGGCCTGATGGTAAGATTGATCGATATAAGGCCCGGTTGGTGGCCAAAGGATACACTCAAATATTTGGGCAGGATTACAGTGACACTTTTTCACCTGTGGCTAAAATGGCGTCTGTTAGGCTCCTCCTCTCCATTGCGGCCATCTGTCGTTAGTCATTTCACCAACTTGATATTAAAAATGCTTTTCTGCATGGTGATCTCAAAGAGGAAGTCTATATGGAGCAACCACCTGGGTTTGTTGCTCAGGGGGAGTCCTCTAACATGGTTTGCAGGTTCCACAGGTCTCTCTATGGTCTTAAACAGTCTCCACGAGCTTAGTTTGGCAGATTCAGTTCTATAGTGCATCAGTTTGGTATGACTCGTTGTAACGATGATCACTCTGTTTTCTATCGCCATTCAGCTTAAGGATGTGTTTATCTGGTTGTGAATGTGGACGATATTGTGATAACTGGTAGTGATCAGCAGGGTATAATCCAGTTGAAACAGTATCTCTCTCACAAGTTTCAGACTAAGGACCTTGGTAAACTCCGTTATTTTTTGGGTATCGAGGTAGCCCAATCCAAGGATGGCCTGGTGATTTTACAGAGGAAATATGCTATGGATATTCTTGAGGAAACAGGTTTATTGAATGCCAAGCCAGTTGACACTCCTATGGACCCAAATGTCAAACTTCTGCCTAATCAGGGGAGCCCCTTTCAGATCCAGGGAGGTACAGGAGATTGGTTGGTAAATTAAACTACCTCACAGTCACCCGTCCAGATATTTCCTTTGCACTTAGTGTGGTAAGCCAATTCTTAAATTCCCCTTGTCAGGATCATTGGGATACTGTAATACGCATCCTGAAGTATATTAAAAGTGCTCCAGGAAAAGGTCTTATTTATGAGGATAAAGGTCATACTCGAGTACGTAGTTGGTTACTCAGATGCCGATTGGGCAGGCTCACCCACGATAGGCAATCCACTACTGGGTATTGTGTACTAGTTGGAGGAAACTTGATATCCTGGGAAAGCAAGAAGCAGAATGTTGTAGCAAGATCTAGTGCTGAGGCTGAATACAGAGCCATGGCATTAGTGACTCAAGAGCTCATGTGGTTGCAATCACTTCTCAAAGAACTCAAGTTTGGAGAGGATATGCCAATGACAGTGATATGTGATAATCAAGCGGCATTGCATATTGCCTCCAATCTCGTGTTTCATGAGAGGACTAAACATATTGAGGTGAACTGCCATTATACCAGAGAGAAGATCGAATCGGGGGACATCACCACTAGCTTCGTCAATTCCAATAACCAATTGGCAGATGTCTTCACTAAATCTTTGAGAGTTCCTCGAATCAGTTATATATGTAACAAGCTTGGTGCATATGATTTATATGCTCCAGCTTGAGGGGGAGTGTTGAAAATAAAATAGGATCTTTGTATTTATTGTATAGGCAAATCATATCATGTAATTAGGAATAGGATATTTTGTAATTAATTGTTTTGATTTCTTTTTAAGCCTATATAAAGAACCTTTGTTGTGTAGTTGAAACACATGATATTCAACATATGTCTCTCTCTATTCTCTCATTTAACAGTTCCCTAAGTGTCCATTACATATCAACTTCTTTGTGGTGTCCATCATGCTAATGCACTTATCCATGGTCTGCGTGACACTCACACCACCACCATTTATCCTTGGGCCCCTTCTCCTCAACAAGTGAGATTTAGATACATCTTGAAACTCCGTATGCGACACCTCCTAGTAGACTTGACTTGGAGGTGCTACGAGGGGTGCATAGTGGTCGTAGGGACCTCGGGGTCCTCAGCTCGTGCTCGTAATGCTTAGAATACCTACAATTTATAAGGAAATGGATGAATTTAAAAGAAGTAAATAAATCATACATGTGTTAAAAAATGATCGATCTAGTGCTTCACATCCTATAAGGTGTGGTCTGAGTGGCTAGTAGCTTGAACCCTTTAACCGTATGTCTAGGGTTCGAATCATGGTGATGGGAAGAAGCGTTGCTCCTTAACTGGTACTCTACATCCTTGGGGAATTAGTCCTACGCCTATCAGTTGTGGGAATACCCTGTGTCCATTCCGAGATGAAATAAAAATTTGAAACCTAGTTATGGTGCACATCCATCATTCCAAAGCAAAGCATATTAAAGAACAAATGCTCTATAAAAGTTTTAAAAAAAAATACATGAACCACACTACAAAGGAAGAAAGTTTGAAAAGATAAAAGTCAGAAGATTGATAAAATATTTACAAATGAAAAAGCATACATAGGAATTATGGCTTCTAGGGTGTAGACCAATTGCATATGTTTCATGGGTGAGGCAGTGGTATATTAGACCATTTGCGTATTGTCCGTGGGTGAGGTAGTTTTAGCCTGTTTAGTAACTTGGTACAGCAGATAACTCACAATCTCTCATAAGTTATAGTAATTACTAACCGGTCCTTCTTTAGATTTAGCAAGCAAAAATGATTATCAAAATTGAGTCTGTTATAATAAAAATTAGAAAAGGGATTTGCTTAAACCCATTATGCCTAATTACCCACATCCTTCTTCTTCCTCCCTTTTACATAAGGGCATATAGAATGTTGAAGAAAACCAAAACCACGCGAGAGTAGAAAAAAGATATGGAAGTTCGTACAAACGCGATCGATGTCATATACGACGTGGTTGAGTGGACATTGAAGATGAAAGAATTAGGAACCCAAGAGGTGCAAGGCAGCAACTATAAAGGTGCATCTTTACTTTCGTTTTTACGCATCTGGGTTCCCGATCTCATTTTTCTTGCTTTCCATGATTGCTTCATTGAGGTTCTTTAGTTTTTTTGCTTTTTCCTTTTCTCGTGTTATTTAAAACAAGAAAAATGGGGTCTTTGTAGAAATTTAGTTCTTGTTCTTGCTATTAAGGGTATTTGTCATCTGGTTATTGCTCTTGTTCTGACCCCTGTTCAATAAATTATTGGATAAATTTGTGTTGGCATGCTTGGATATGTGAATAGAAACTCCTTCTAAATCTCACCCTTACTCTGTTACTGTATTAGGTTATATATTTGTCTAAATTTTTTTAATAAAAAAGATAATGACAAGCATCGGGGTTAATCCTATAAAATTCAAACATGATAATTCATATGCTTTTTTTTGGCATTGTTATGCAGCGATTTAACAAGTTGTGTATAGGAGCAATGAGTAGCGATAATATTAGCAAGAGACTAAGCTGGATGAATTACGTAGTAGACTTGATGTCTGAGGTAGGAAACGATGATTATATATCTGAAGTCGTAAATGATTGATGTTTATGTTGATTTGATTCGTGCTAAAAAGTGTCAACTTGAATTACCAGGGATTAGAAGATATGTCTGTAGAAGATGAAAAACGTTGGTGAATACGAGGCCGAAGTAGAAGAATGGGATGGCTCAGCTATAGATGATGAAGATTGTGAAGAACAGGGTGAATATAAGGCCAAAGTAGATGAATGTGGTGGCTCAGCTGTTGAGGAAGGTTTTGAAGAGATTTATAATGAAGTACATGATGATGTTGACACCGAAGAAAGTGTTACAATAGCCACTCTGCAAGATATTTTTAGTTTGGATCTGACCTTAAACCCGATTGACCTGAGGAATGTTGAGTTTGTAAGTCTCGAATTGGTGTATTTGTTCTATTAATGGTTTGCAAAGATAAATGGTTCTGCTACGAGGACAAGCAAAGTTTTAAGAAATAGTAAAGGGGAAACACTGCAACAGACTTTTGTGTGTTACAAGCAAGGTTCTAGAGAGGATCGTGGTCTCACATCAGAAAATCGCAAGCGTCAATACAAGCGAGAGACAAGGTGCGGATATAAAGCCAAGCTCAGGGTGCACATAGACATAAACTCCGGATTGTGGTACATATCATATTTTCTTGATGATCACAACCATGACTTATTGGAGGATAGGTATTGTGGAATGGTGGCTGCACATAGAGGAATGAGTGAATCAGATATAATGCAAGTGAATAGTATGAGAAAGGTTGGTATAAGTATTTCTAACATTTACGGATCATTTGCAAACCAATATGGGGGCTACAGAAGACTCGGTTTTCAGATGAAGGACATATATAATCAGGTTAGAAGACAACAGAAGTTGCAAGATATGGATGCCAAAGGTGCAATACAATACCTTACTGGACTACGAGATAACGATCCTTTGATTTTTTTCCGTTACAGTGTGGATGAGGAGAATAGACTAGAACACTTGTTTTGGTGTGATGGGATCATGCTGATGGATTATAACTTATTTGGGAATGTGTTGGCGTTTGATGCCACATATGGTAAGAATTGTTATAAAATCCCTATAGTTATATTTTTTTGTGTTAATTATCACAATGAGACGGTAGTATTTGCTAGCGCAGTGGTTTCAAATGAAAAGGAAGAAACCTATATATGGATCCTGGAGCAGTTTTTAGAAACTTGTTACTGATAAATTTGGAAACTATCTTAGTAACTTCCATATCAGTGACGGTTTGGTCTAGATTGGTTAGAATTTTTACATGAATATCTCGTTCAAGTTGGGGACGAGGTTAGCTTTTGGAAAAAAACAATGAAGACGTCCTAAGGATCAAAATAACATTTTATGGAATGAATTAGGGTGTTTGTTGTTGTCTTGATGGTGTTTCAGGAAATACAAGGTCAACACTTAATAATACATTATTATTAACATTTTTCTTTTATTATGTGAAAAAAATGAAAAAATTATATTCTCTAGACAATGTTGAATATTTTAGTCTAGATCCGTTACACTGTTCATTTGCGTTATCATGGGCTTTGTTGGGCTTCAACACTTAAACTTCTTCGCATGTCCATATCTCAATGCGATGACCAAAAAAACAATCTCTATGCACAAATAAACTTTTTTCTGGGCTTCGAACCTCGCACATTTTTTCAAAAACTGAATACCTGACCACTAAGCTGCATACTTGTTCGTGTTTCTGCAGTGATATGTAGGACAAATATAATTGAATATAGATGATTGTAATAAAATGGTGCTTAAACAGGATGAAAGTTAGGTGGATTACAATAAAGGCACTAAATAAAAGGGTTGAAAAAAAACATATTAGGTTCTGACATATACAATAAAAAAAAGGGCCAAGCATTTCAGCCTAGTACCATTTTGATCCTACGTTAAATGGGCCGAATCAAAAAACAAATTAGGCACATAACTACATTGACCATAGCTTTACAAAAGAGTTAGTGGTAAAAACAACTCATTAGTTATAAATTAACAATGACCATGACTTTATCAAGTTTGGGGTGTAACTTTTGTCCAATACTCAGATGTCTTTGCTTGAATTGCATCCTGATGTTGTCTATGACAACCATTCAACAATGATAAGGTTGTTCCCATCCTTGCAACAGGTTCAATTAGCTGCTACACATTGACAATTTTTAAAAAATATCAGTTAGTTGCAAAATCATTAAGCAAGAAGAGTAAGAAATAAACTGTCAGTACTCACAACTGTTATAAAATTAGGGATTATAGCACCCAAATTGCAGAGTTATAGCAGGTAACATTAACGAATACTTTCAAGTATACAACTTGATAATAGTATAAAGGAGTGAATACTAAGCTATTAACAAGTTAGTGTCTCACCTGTGGCCACAGTTAGGAATTCCATTCCCATGTATGATGTCACAGTTTTCTCCAGTAAGGAATTCATTGACATAATTAGTAGGAAAATAATGTGACTCCATCATTTGAACAATGACATTGCACTTTTGAAAGAATTTAAGTGTGTTAGTAGATATTGTTAGGTACCAGAGTATCGGAATGGTGTCACACAACTAAAAATAAGAGATGAGAAAATAAGGAAATGAACACACAAAATTTACGTGGAAAACCCTCAACAAAGAAAGGAAAAACCACGGCAAGGCAGGAAGAATTTCATTTATGTGGGAAAATATTACAAGAATACCTCTCAAAATACCTCACAAATACTCTCACAATACTCTTGTTGAGTATAAGAAATAATAAGAGAAGAAGAAATGTTTGGGATGATTTATAAAAGCATTACTAAGCCTCCTTATATAGGCTCCAAAGCTTTCACCAAGCAAGAACCCAGATGTGGGACTTGTCATAACATTCTCCCACTTGAAGATTTTGATTGAGCCAATCATATCTTCACACCACTCTTTTACCTTGCCATTCCATGTAAACTACGTTTCTAATTGGCCATAGGAGGATCGACACCAAATAAACTTGTCGGCATTGATTGGCTTCGTCATCCATCACGCTAGGTTATCTTTGGTGTGAATCTTTTGCATATCACGGTTCCTTTCTCTACCACTTCACGAACAAAGTGATCTTGGTATCTATGCTTTGTCACGGAATGAAAAATTGGATTCCTTGCAATGTGCAAGGCAACTACATTATCCTGATCTGCGATAATCATTTGTTGCTTGTGCCGAGTTCCTCCATTAAACCTTTAATCCAGGATAGCTTCCTTGCAAGCACTTTGGGTATTTGCCATGTGCTACGGCCTACCATAGTAGACAAGCTACAGCGATGCAGAACTTAGATAACCGACTCACTTTGCTCCCCTGCGGTGTGAATACATACCCGGTAGTGGATTTCCTTTATCAAGATCACACCAAATCGAATCAACATAACCCACGACAATGAATTAGATCCTCGTAACATAATGCAACATCCGAGGTTCCTTTAATGTATCTAAGGATCCTCTTATGATGTTCAATGCTCTCTGGATTTGCCATGACTAACGCTCCCCCTTTGCTTGTGCAAGTATGCGTGCAGGTACATATCATGGCATACATAAGGCTTCCACATTGATGCATACGGTGCTCTAGAGACATTTCCATCCCTCACTTCATTACTAGGACTATTTTGAGGATAATTTAAATTATTGACGAGAGCGAGGTAGAAATTGACTTACAATCTTGCATGTTAGCTGCAGAGACCTTCGCCAGATAATTCGTTTGAGAAAGCCAAATCTTCCCTAACATTTGTCTTGGTGAATTTGCATCCCTAAAATCTTGTTTACTGCGGGTCCCAGTCGCCATATCAAACTCCTGCCAGCGTGCCTTTAATTCTGGATTCGATCTTTGTTGGGGCCTACCACCGGCATATGTCATCCACATACAAGACAAAATGATGAAATCATTATCATCGAACCTCTTGTAATGCGTCTGATAGTGCGAACTCGTCTGTTGTAACCAAGGCTAATTATGAAAGAATCAAATCTCTTGTACCAACATCCGGCGCTGCTTTGCTTTGGGTCACGATTTGGTCAACCTCTGAAACCAAGTTTTCTTTTCCTTGTTCTTTAAAGCCTTATGCAGTTGGGCATATAAATTTCTTCTTCAAGCTCTCCATGAAGCGGATCTTTATCCAAGCTGTTCCAAGATGTAAATCAAATCGTACACATTGCCAACACTGCCCGATGTAGTAAGTCGACGTGGAGAAAATATCTCGTCAAAGTCTATCCGCTTCTTTGAGCATAACTTGACTAGTCGCCGCGATCTGGTTCCACTTGATCATTAGTCTCGTTTAATTTTGAACACCCATTTGTTCAGATGGCTTTCCAGGCCCTTTGGAAGTTCAACGAGTTCCCAAGTCTTATTTCTATGTAGGGCTTCCATTTCTTCTGCATTCTTTGTCATCCATTGAAAGCATACAGGTATTCAACGCTTCTTGAAGAGGCGATGGTTCACCTTCTTCCGGTCAAAAGACGGTATGCATCATGGCAGCCATAACATAGTCTGAGTGCCATGATGATTAGATTATCTGGCGTGTTGATCGTGAACTCCTTCATCATTGACCTCATCCGGTTCTTGTTCTATGTGCTGCAGTTACGCCCGGAAGAATCATCTTCTTGAGTCTTTCTCTCCATTGCACTATAGCAATCTCCTTGGAAGTCTCTTGTCATTTTTCTGCTCACTTTGCGGTTCATTTTGCAAAGACTACATCTCTGCTAACAATAAAGCTTGGGTAGTAGGGTCCTGGCGATACCCCGACATTGTCGGCCTAACCGAATATACATTTTACGGATTTTGGATCCAATTTTGTTCTTTCTTGGGAGTTGTACGTCGTCATGCGGGACATCCAAACACATGTAAAGAAGAATAATCTACCGGCTTTCCTTTCCACATCTCCATTGGTGACTTGAGCCAATGTTTTGATGGCGATCGATTTATCACATGTAACGCGGAGTTTTGGCTATACGCTGGTTTGGCCAATCCCAGGTGTTCTCGGCGCTCTTGTTCTTTCTAGGAGAGTCTGTTCATCGCCTCTGCTACACCATTCTGTTGAGGTGTATGTGGCGATGAATTGTCTCGTAATACCTCTCTTGCTTGAGAATGATAGAAAGTTACCATCTCTATATCTCTCCTCCATTATGCGTCCTCAAGCACTTGATTTTCTTCCCGATTTCAAGCTCTACTTGTGCTTTGAACTCCTTGAATCTACGGAAACACATCGACTTCTTCTTGATTGGGTACACCCTGATCTCTGAGTAGTCATCAATGAATGATACAAAATACTTTGCTCCCCATGGATGTTCAAGTGACTCCCACACATCGAGAATGTATCGAGTCTAGTATCGTTTGTACGGTAGCTACTTTTGCAAATTTCAATCTATCTTTCGCTTACTTGTCGCACTGTCATCACGAGAAGGTAAAATTCACGTCTTGAGCGGAGGTAAAGGGTGCGTTCGCAAGAACTTTCAAACCACGTTCGACATATGGCTAACACCTGCGATGCCACATCATCGTTGATTCTTCATGGCTCGGCCCGATGCAGCTGATGCATCCGCCTCTTTGCGTATCTCCCCAAAAGCATGTATAGATTGCTTGTGATCTTTACCTTTCATCACCCTGAGTTGCCACTTCACTTTACTTTCAAGACTCCACCTTCAATATGGATCTTGCACGAGTCATCAATTGCCCGATGGACAATAGATTCCTTTTCAAGCCATTCACATGTCGTACCCCCTTGTATCTTCTGACGATGCCATCTTGCATCTTTATTCGTGATCACAGGTTCAACTTAATTTCTAAGGCGTGATCATTTCCCGTAACACGGATCCTCACCAAGAATGACTCGCCATAAGTACAAAACCAATCTCGGTGAAGTCATGTGCCATGTCCTTTCAGAATCCACTATCCAGACATCATTGAGCTTCCTTCCACCTTTAGAACTTGTTGCTCCGCTTCTCAGATTTCTCCATCACTCCCGAGGTACTTGCCTGACACAACCTTGCGAGGTTGATGTACGAGGTCCTCTCTCCATTCTTCTTGTTCAACCTCCTTCTTCGTTGCCCTCTCATGCCACGATTGTAGCATTTGAGATTCTTTCTTCTTGATTTTGATCTACCATGATCTTGGCCCCCACTTTGAGGCCACGTTAAGATTGATCGCCTCTCGTCATCGATAAAGCCACTTTGCTTTGAACTTTCGACCTTCCTCCTTATTCTTGCGCTGGATTCTTCTTCCAAGAATTGCACGGCAACATCATCAAAGTGAAGAGTGTCGGCAACATTATTGTTTGTAATGTTGATGATGAGTTGATCATACGAATCAGTAAACTACGAGTAAAAAGTTACCTGCGTTCATTTTTACGCTATTTTGAAATCTTTGTGGTGAGCAAATAGCGTGTTCGAGTGTTAATGTGATCCGTCCGCCAATGTGGATTCACTCGTTCGAAGAGTGTAGAGTTTCTCTTCAAGAATATTCTTGTGTGAAGTGACTTAACCTCGTACAATTTGTTAAGTATGCATCCCGAATCTCGCTTTGGAGTCTTCTTTAACTACTTGCAACATGGCGAATCCGCCATTGCTAAGTGCAAATTGTAGCGGCATTGCCATCCTTCTCTTTCCACTTTTCATCAGGTCATATCGTGAGTGCCTTGATTGTAGCAATTATCCTTTCTCAGGCTACCTTGATTTCCACGGGAGAAGTTACTCGGGTTGAACTTCTCTATCTCAAATTTTCTTTGCCATGGTTTGTACCACGAACCAAACCGGATTACACTATTTCACCATGAATAATGCGATTATCGTGAAACGATTATTATGCATTATCAGTATACGAACAAATCTAGTATCGTAACAATTCTTTGTAAAGTATGCAACCACACGTATGAATAGTAACCGTATATGGGAATAGTATCATTATCTTGGGAATAGTGGACTGTAGACCGTAAATAGTACACCAGGTAAGTTCCGGGAAGAGAAGTGGGTCACCCATGGACACGCAGCAAATACCAAGTCTTTCCCTTAGCGAACTTTCCTAGAACATGCACTTCTACACTTTACCACACTATTTCCATGGCAACAATTCTTTTACGATGTGGAAGATCGGACAATCTTGCAACCACAGCATACTAAGCAGGCACCTTCCTAGAGTGGCCTTGTGGAATAGTATCACCAACCTTGGAGCTCTGATACTGCTTTGTTAGGTACCCAGAGTATCGGAATGGTGTCACACAACTAAAAATAAGAGATGAAAATAAGAAATGAACACACACACAAAATTTCACGTGGAAAACCCTCAACAAATAAGGGAAAAACCACGGGGCAAGACCAGAAGAATTTCACTATGTGGGAAAATATTACAAGAATACCTCTCACAAAATACCTCACAAATACTCTCACAATACTCTTGTTGAGTATAAGAAATAATAAAAGAGGAAGAAGAGAAATGTTTGGGATGATTTATAAAAGCATTACTAAGCCTCCTTATATAGGCTCCAAAGCTTTCACCAAAGCAAGAACCCACCGATGTGGGACTTGCTGTAACAGATATGAGACATAAATGAATTAAGGGGCATAACATGTATTTAGGCAAGGTTAGGGCTTTGAGACTTACAATCATCATAATGGTGTCTCTTCTAAGACCCACGGTTTCATCAGTCATGAATGAATCTAGATAATATATTACCTGGTCCTCTAGGCAAAGGACCATCAAATAGGCCATTGTACTCCTCAATGGGTACATATATCTACAACAACATACTATATCAGACCCTACCACATATACTTATACCACACATATTTATATTAAATTAAATAACAGGTATGTGCGTACGTATTTTAGTTCTTTGTATGGCTTCCTCCATTCCTTGGCATAGCTTTCAAGTAGGTCATCAATTGTGTTCCCATTTCTTGCATCTC
This sequence comes from Calophaca sinica, assembly GCA_037113605.1. Classification (NCBI taxonomy): domain Eukaryota; kingdom Viridiplantae; phylum Streptophyta; class Magnoliopsida; order Fabales; family Fabaceae; genus Calophaca; species Calophaca sinica. Next base: position 98,195,362 of record CM073735.1, on the reverse strand, counting down.
TCTGTGCATGTATAAGTGTGTCAGACTTCTAGAAACAGGTTAATAAATTATTTATAGAAAAGTTATTTAAAATACATTATTTAGAGAAAAAACTCATGTGCCAAATTCTGGAGGTAGGGACCACACAGTTTGCCGAGTTACACAATTTAGAAGTGGATTTGTCTTCAACGACATCCAACAAATGATCTAATTACCAAACATGAAAATTACAATATCAAGTGCATAAAAGGATAACTAGTGGGAATATGGAATTCTTTTGTTGGTGTGTTGATATACCTCCACCTTTACCACATTTCCAGGGCACAAACAATGAAAATCCAGCCTAGTCCCCTCAGTATGACCAATTTTAAGAACGACCTCGCTGTATCACAAAAATACTTATATTTATTATATTTAAATAATATATTTATCTATTCCAATAGTTAATTAAAGTAGCTAATAATGCATGACAACATATTTACAATTTGTATACTATTAAAATTAAAACATTATCATTAACACCCTTGGGGATTATTTGAAAAGAAAATGAATGCACTTAGTTAGACATCTTCAGGGGTGAGCTCTATGTCATGTGTGGGTCTGAATATGGAGTCCACATACTAGGTATTGAAGGTGGTTAGTCAATGTTCAACAACTTATGTATTTCATTCTAATGACATTTATATAAAATTAATACTACCAACGGAAGGACGTAGCCTGGTAAATGGGAAAATCTATCGAGATCCTCTGATGGAGATTTGGAACAAGTTGAAGTTTCTTTTGAGTTTTATCCTTTCATTGCCAGTTCGTCACAATCTTCGTCTACCTTTGGTAACTTACCAGGTCTGGCATTGGGAGAATGTGAGTACGTTAACTTCCTGCCCACGTGTTGTGTCATAGATGCATTGGTTGGGCATCCAGGTACCTATGACATATAGTGTGAAATATCAATTAACTTTTGGGTACAAGTCATTTTTAAAAAACAACAAGGTTGAAAGAAGGAAACACATTCACCCTTTTCTAAAAACCAACGCAAAAACTGGTGATTGATGGGCTTTTGCCGTTACTAGATGGTGCTTTTGAAAGAGTATCTTCAGCTCTTCGTTGCACCATCATTGGTGTTGTTGACGTTTTTGGTCGGGCAGTGCTTGTGTTACCAAGTTTGCTATTACCAATAGTGTTGGTGTAAGCCCTAGTGAGCCAATCTAGTTTTAGTAGATTATCATTTGTGTCATGACTTAGATTATATATTTGATATATATATAAGGCATTTCATTTATTGTGTTATTTATTTTATAGCATAATAAAGTCCTTAGAATAGACTGTTCGTTTAATGGAACATCAAGTGTGACTTGATCGTGAGACCCCATTGAACATATAGAACGATATTCTTAAAGTATCCGTAGTCGAGTATTGTTGTTAATTAGGACGGCAATAATACATAGAGACTATTATGTGAGTAGACTGATGGCCACATCTCACGGGTCATGGATATGAGATATCAAGTCGGCACACAGGTATAGATATTAGGAGTAATATTTATACTGGACTGACCCACTATGAGGACGCTTCATAATAGTTATGTAAGTGTCATAGGCGCTCCTCATGGCGACCATAGTGAAGTAGTCATTTGACTTGAAGTCATTGCGATTCCTACATGAGGAGTTGTAGGCTTTAATGCTATCAAACGTCATCCGTAACAGGATGATCATAAAGGTAGTAATTGGGCCTTCAATGAATCATGTTGAGGGGTGCGAGTGATGTAGACAGGATTCGTCCCTCCTACATAACAGGAGTAATGTCTTGGGCCTCTAGATAGAGTGAGACGTGAAACATGCGTGGCCACGCGGAAATGGGCCAATAAGTGATATTGGGCCCGTTTGTGATTACACGTCCATTCTGGTATCGAGGAACATATGATTGGACTTAACGAGGATGACACATTTATGTCTCGTGTTCAATTAAGACATATGGACGAAGGGACATCGACTTCACAGTAATCTTGGTCGCGGTAAGGTTAAAATCGGACCACCGGTTTTTTCCCGTTAATTGGGTAGCAATGATGCATTGCTAGATGCCACTCATTGTTTATAATATTTAATATTAATTTAATATTTAATATTATTGCCAACTTAATGGGAACCTATAGGGTCACACGATAGAACGGTCTAATCGGAATCAAATTATTTAATTAAATAGTGATTTAATTAAATAAGAAGAAAATGGGCTCATATTGTATGAGGCCCATTAGGGCAATAGAATGAAAGGAAGGGAGCATATAAGCTTAACGTCCCAAAACCCTAGTGGTTAAGTCTTAGTCTTTTCTGTGCCTCCTTCCTGTAGCCGTCAACTAGCAAGACACATTCCGAGGCTACCGTTCATGTGGACTGAGTAGAGACACTGCAAGATCGTGGTGTTAGTGATCAATCTCCTCTACGCTTCAAGAGGTAAACACAACATCCCTGTGATTCTCGTAGTTCTAAGGGATCTTGACAAGGGAATTTTCCGCTCTTGAGATTGATTTTAAAAGAATTTTTAAAATTCTATCTCTTGATTTCCCAACAGTGGTATCAAAGCTATGGTTTTAGCTACCTTGAATCTCGTGTGATTGTTTGCCTTGTTTGATAACATGATTTATTTCTTTTGAATATGATTTCATCGATATACGTGTTGTCTTTTGTGAGCGCGTCATCGTTCTCATTTTTTGTATAATATGCGATATATACATCAGATGAATTTGTACTATTGTTTTTGCTTTGTATCCTCATATTTATGATTCAATTCAATTAGTACATATGAGAACGAATTATGTTTGTAATTTTTTTTTTGAGCCCAGTAGTAACAAGTATGGTTTTATGAGAACGCATGTGGTTTAATCACTGGCTTGATTAGTTTTATTGGTTTTGAATTAGATTCAAGAGACCTTTCTGTATGTGAATCCAATTAGCATTCAAATTCAATTACTATCTGATTAAAAGGTTTTGAATGTCCATTACGGGTCTTACGGGATATTTTTTTTTTGGAATAAATGATTATTATTATTCTAGAATCAATTCACGATTTGTTTTGAAAGTTTTGATAAAGAAAGCCGTTTGAATAGTCAAAAACTTTTGTGAAAAGTGTTGGCACAATGTGAATTGTTTTAAATAAAAAAAATACTGGACAAAAATCAATAATGTTGTTTTTAATGTTATTGATTGTTTTTAAGAGGCTTTCAATAGCAATTAATAGGATCAAACACGTTGAATTTGATTCAAAAGCGTATCCAAGAATTCAATAGCATTATGTCAGCGATTCAAAGTCAAAAACGGGAATCTTTTTGGTATTCCATGAAATCCCGTACTGGATGCAACATAGTTGTAGCATACGTGAAATCAATTGCTTTTGAGTTCATTAGTTTTAATTATTTAATTAATCATATGGATTAATTATTTAATTGGATTAATTATAATATTTATAATAATAAGCGTTATTATTATTATATTATTTTTAATGTGTGGTGTGAAGTTATGACCTTAGTTTATGGTGTTTATTTATATTGGTAAATACGGCCTGTGTGTCGTGATTTATTTAATTTTTAAATACGACGTGGGTGTCGTGCCATTTTATTTATTTAATTGTACTTTCATTTAAATAAATGTAACTCTTCAAAGAGTTGAAGATGAGATAACGCCAAATGAGGATGCCGGTGGGAGAAGCTTACGAAGCATGCTCGTGGGTCAAATGATTATAATAAAATAGTTTATTTAATTCCTAGGCGTTAGGAGGCCATAACTGTACCACACGTCTTGCATGATTGATGTGTATGTGCTGTATGTTTAACATGTTTTGAATGTATGAGATACATGCCTGTATGCTTTATATGATTGGATGTATGAGATGCATGTTTTATATGAAGTGTATGCATATGCTTGTATGTTGTGCATGTTTGAGGGACGCGTTTGTATGTGATACAAAAGCCGGTGAGATCACTTAACTAAATTCCCTCAATTTAAATATTAAGTCATAAATGCCTTCCGATGTGTGGCACTCGTCAAGGCCTTGATCGAATGAGTGTGGGTCATGCCAAAGCTGAGCACCTCGTTTTATCTCGGTGAGGCGCGATAGGTGAAATATCCAACTGCCAACCATCGGGTTTGACTTAACTGGGCCGAATTCAATAGGACTGAGATGGGCCTAGAGGCAAGAGTTGGGCTTTGAATCATAAGATGAATTAGAATAAAGAGTTATTCACCCAACTGATCCAAGAGTTGCATAGAGATGCAATTGGAAAGGAGTTTCCTACCTAAATAGCTGAGTTCTGGGCGATCAGCCAAAGCTGACTCAGGACGTGGCGAAATATGGATCTTGGCCCACTAAAAAATCTTCCGACGGGATTTTTCGAGCCAATGATGAGGGTCATTGATTTGAGTAAAATAGTGGGAGCGTATTTAATAAAAGTCCTTATTAAATATGTTATTGTCATGATACTTATCTCTGCATGTTTTATTTTGTTTTAGATTACCATGTCTGGCAACACTGCTAATACCATGTCATTGCGATCTGTCCTTGAGAAGGACAAGCTGTCTGGGAGCAACTGTGACATCCTCTACCCGCATGTTATTATTAAAGAAATAAATTAAAATAAATGTAACCACTGGAAAATACGGTTTAATAAAATTTTTCATAAACGGAGGTAGAGTCATCACGCTCATACAAACTTGCGGGAAAAAAATCAAATAACAACTATGTCAAGTTCAGAAAAATAAAAGCACCCCGATGTCACAACGTCTCAGAGCTGACCCAAGCACTTACATCGGAACAATCAACAACAATAAAATAATAACAACGGAAATCCTAACTACGGTGACCACATCCACGTATCACTCATCAGCCACGTCGTCATCGTCACCTGCAATCTCATCGTCTAAACATACACAATGGTGTATGAGTAGCCACAGTAAAGAGGGGTTAGACATCATATACAATCTTAGCACAAATGGCAAATGACATAGTTCAAGCAATGCGCATATAACAACCTCAGTATAATTAACACATAACATGGATGCATAACTTAACGAGTACTAATGCAACCTAGACAATCTCTACTTCACCGAACATGTGGATCCAAACTAACTCAGATGAGCGAGTGAGAAAACATCATCACTCTTGAGTACGAACAGTGTCTAGTCAGGGTAACCAGGTAAATTGGTCAACGCCCCAGCATTGGTTGCAAGCCGCTGCCTTTATGTAAGACGCTCCTATCCGATTGACCCCCAAGGCCGGGTACCTTGCCCATCATGGCCGATACTATATCGCATCATCGTTGCTCACCCCCAATAACGTTAGCTTAACAAGACACAATGATGCAAGAACACAAATCCAACAAGTGTCTAACAGTAACAATAACAACGGCATAACAGCACACCGACCATCTTATCAAGCGGTCGGCTACAACAACATTAACGAGGTACTATTTGTCAGTAAACTAACAAGTTTCCCCAATCCTAGAACAAGTCCGAGTTATCAGCCTACCTCACCATACTAAGTCTAAGCAAGCTTAACTTAATTTCTAACTCTTAACCCAAGTGTTTCAACTTACTTATTATTTTCTTTTTTTAACCGGACGTACCATACTTTCCCCCCTAAAATTATAGGACGCTATCCGAAAGAGTTTGGGTTAGTAATTATTATGTATTGAATTTACAAAAATTAAATGAGTAAGACTTAGCTAAAACAATCCCAGAATTAATCATTTTTCTGTACAACTATTGCTAAATACTCACAACGTCAAATCTTACTTCTAAAGCATTTAAACTATCAACACCAAATGTCAACCGTCATATCCTAGTCCTAAGACTTGTTTATACCGTAACTTAAATGCAAAAGAAACATAATTATACATTAGTTAACTCCTAACAATCATACCTACCGTCCATACTTTATTCTTCACATAACCATGATATAGCACCTAGAGGATCTGAGTATAACAACCATACCCTATGATAATCTAGTCCTCACTCAACACAACAATTTCAGAACATCATATAGCAACAAGTAATCTCAGTTCAACCCATTTACCTCATACATACATTTATCAACAACAGGCCAAGACAAGAAAATCATCATATAGTCCTTACATATCATAATATATATCAACTCAAACAACACATTATAAGACAATTTCTATTAACATAAATATCACGACAGAATTCAATATGAAGTTTCCCCTCACAATGGCAAGGGTACTTATTTTGCATAACCGCGCCAAGTCTAGGGACCATGGGACGTCCCTATTACCTAATTATATCCATGAGCCCACTAATCTTGTATCTATCTACCCCCCTTACCTCAATAAAAAGTTTGAAGTATTCCAAGGCTAAGAAAACTGGCTAGAACGACAATTTGAGCACCAACTGAGCACATGATAATATTTACGGAAGAGCGAAACGCGGCTGGAAAAAATAATAATTAGTATAATATATTTTTTTAGAATTTTTAAGGCTGAAACGAAATTAAAAGGAAGCAAAAAGAGTGACTGGAAAACGCCATACCGAGACAAAAGGGTTACAAGGGGTCCGGCGTCAACTTCACCGAATCAAGCAAAGGAGTAGTGCTTCTTGAAGGTTTCGACGCGAGGAATCTGAAAATGGCGTCCGTTTTTCGAACCGAAAACTGTGGTGTCCGAAAAAGTGAATTTACAGTCCGCCCAACAATAAAATACGCTACGGACAGAGTCACGGTTGAACGAACAGAGGCCGGAAACGTGTTCTATGGTCGATTTCGAGTTGGGTGGTAAGTTTTGGGATTTTTTCGTGGCCTAGGAAGGGAATACAAGAACAGAGAAATTTGAAACAAGGTTTTCTTCACTGCGGCGATATGATTCTGAGAGACGATAAACAGTGTATCACTTGAAAGTTGAAACAGGACGTGACTTGTGGGCGCTGCAAAACAAAAAAAACGTGGGCCATTCTTATTGTTGATAAAAGCCCATTTTTACAAAACGTGAAAATGAACGTGGACTGGTGGGATTTATGCAAAAGAAAAGAATCAGCACTACATACATATATCTATATATATAATAATGTATATAATAATTATATTTTTTTTTTCTAAACTATTCTCAATTAAAGAAATTCATGTTTTTACTAACTTTTTAAAAAAATATACCATTATTCTAAAATATCTATAACAAATTCAAAACTAATATTTAATAAAAATATAGTAAAATAGTATTAATTAAAATATACTAGTTATTAAGGCAAATACACACAAATTGTCACAAAATTATCATATAAGCACATAATTTATAGAATCTTAATAATTCAAATTTGAGGGTGTTACAATCCTCCCCCCTTAGAAAAATTCCGTCATCGGAATTGTCACTAACCTGTCGTGAACAACTGCGGGTAAAGCTCCTTCATCTTACTTTCCAATTCCCATGTGGCACTCTCATCCGTAGCTCCGCTCCAAATCACCTTCACTAGCGGGATCTCCTTTCCCCTTAACTGTTTCAATTTTCAATCCTCAATCCTTTTCGGAAGCGCCTCAAAAGTAAGATTCTCCTTCAATTGTATAGCATCCGGCTCGATCACATGACTCGGGTCATGAATGTACTTCCGCAATTGCGACACGTGAAACACGTTATGCAGATTCGACAGAAACGGAGGTAACGCCACCTGGTATGCTACCTCGCCAACCCTTTTCAAAATCTGATAGGGTCCAATGAACCTAGGCGTTAACTTCCTAGCTTTCATTACCCTTCCAACTCCTTTGGTGGGCGTAACCCGTAGAAACACATGATCACCTTCTTGAAACACCAAATCCTTAGTTCTCTTATCATGATAACTCTTTTGTCTGCTTTGCGCCGCCCGCATCTTCTCTTGAATCATCCTCACTTTCTCGGTGGTCTCTTGCACTATCTCTGGTCCTAACACAAGTTGTTCACCGGGTTAATACCAACACAACGGTGTCCTACACCTCCTCCCATATAGGGCTTCATACGGTGCCATCCCAATACTAGAATGGAAACTATTGTTGTAGGTAAACTCTATGAGAGGTAAGAACTTTTCCCAGCCCCGCCTCCTCCATGACACAAAGCTCTCAACAAATCCTCCAAGGATTGAATCGTCTCTCATCGCCCATCCGCGAGGATGGTAGGCAGAGCTTAACTTAAGCTTGGTCCCCAAAGCGGCATGCAAACTCTCCCAAAAGCCCGATGTGAACCTGGGATCTCGGTCTGATACGATGCTGGAGGGTACTCCGTGCAACCTGACGATCTCGTGAATATATAACTTAGTCAACTTCTCCAGTGAGTACTCCATGTTCACGCCTATGAAATGAGCCGCCACAACCGGTCCACAATCACCCAAATGGCGTCACAACCCGTTGGACTCCTCGGAAGTCCTGACACGAAATCCATGGCAATGCTATCCCACTTCCATTCGGGAATAGGTAGCGGCTGCAGCTTCCCAGATGGTTTCTGATGCTCAATCTTGGACTTTTGGCAAGTCAAACATGAATATACAAACTCAGCTATCTCTTTCTTCATTCCGGGCCACCAGAACATCTTCTTTAAGTCTTGGTACATTTTTGTAGCTCCGGGGTGAATGCTCAAACGACTCCTGTGACCTTCCTCCAGAATCATTTTCCTTAGCTCCGGAACATCCGGTACACAAATCCGATCCCAGAATCGCAAAATACCATCTGTACCTTCAATGAAATCCGCTAACTTCCCTTGTACCATCAGGGCCCTCTGATCAACTAAGAACAAATCAGTCTTTTGTCCTTCACGGACCAGGTCCATCAGCTCACTGGTCACCTTCAGCATACCGAGCCTAACCCTCACTGGAGTCCTTTCACAAACCAAACTCATGTCCCTGAAATCTTCTATTAACTCCATCTCCTTAACCATCATGACTGAGCAATGTAAGGCCTTCCTACTCAGAGCATCTGCCACCACATTAGCCTTACCGGGGAAGGGCAAGAGGCCCGCTTCTTGGGCTACGAAGGATAAGGGCAAGAAACAGCTCAAGCAAAGTTCATCTAGCCAGAAGCCAGTAGGCGGGGTTGCTAAGGATGCTTCCTGCTTCCATTGTGGAAAACTTGGACATTGGAGGAGGAATTGTCCAAAATACCTAGAAGAGTGCAAGAAGAAGAAAGGAAGTGAGACTTCCACTTCAGGTATATATGTTATTGAGGTTAATTTATCTACTTCAACATCATGGGTATTAGATACCGGATGTGGTTCTCACATTTGTACTAATGTGCAGGGACTAAGAAGGAGTAGGACTTTGACCAAGGGCGAAGTGGACCTACGAGTTGGAAATGGAGCAAAGGTTGCTGCATTAGCTGTAGTGTCTTATGTTTTGACTTTGCCCTCTGGGCTTATTTTGAAATTGGATAATTGTTATTTTGTTCTAGCAATTAGCAAAAACATTATCTCTATTTCTTGTTTGGACAAGAAAGGTTTTAATATTATTATTAAGGACAAATGTTGCTCGCTTTATTTGGATGATGTTTTCTACGCTAGTGCACCTATGAGTAATGGGCTTTATGTCCTTGATCTTGATATGTGTAACACCCTCTATTTTTTATTTATTTATTTAAACTAGTAGAACTATTGTTATTATTATTAGTATTATTATTATTATTATTATTATCGATGTTAGTGTTATTATTAATATAATTAATAATAATATAATTATTGTAGTGTTAGTGTATATTTATAGAGGTGATTATATTATATTTGTGTATATATGTATAGTATGTGAATTATATATTAATTGTGCTTATAATAATATGTAACTGTGTTGATAGTTAATGGCGTATAACCATATTTATACTTATATTTATATGGTGTTTATAATAGGATAAGATCATTCATGTTACTATGTAGTTATATAGTAATCAGTGATTATATTTATATTAATATTTGGTCATGTATATATTAATGTTAGATTGTATATGCATTGATAAGGGTTTGCATTAATATGAGATTATCTATATTAATATGAGATTGTAATTATAATTATGTATAATTATGCCTATAATTATAATACAAGATATTGTATGGTTTTGCATTAAATCAGGATTATGTAATCGGTTAGATGTGATAGAGACTCAATTATTGAGTTGATGAGCCTACCTTATCTTAGTCCTTAAAGTTTCGAGTAGATATGAGACAGATTTAATAGGAATCATAATTAAGATAGGATAATCTTTTCCTCAGTTATCTCTTGAGATCTTATTTTAATCTTCAAAAGATTTTATCTAAAAACAATTACCAATTTTGTATCTAAACTTCTATTGTCTTTTTGACCTATCTAGAGTCCAAATTAGGACTTGCTTATGAGACACACTTTTGTAGATCTCTCTCTAAGCTTTCCAACGCCACCAAGCACTCCTAAATCGGATATATCTAGTTCAAGTTACATCAAAAACTATGATGCAGTGTCGTTGTACCCGAGACATTAATTCTTATACGTGTTTTAGTGAGTTTTGACCCATTGGGCTTGACCCAAGTAATCCAAATCGACCTGAAACTCTTGGGGATGATTAAACCACCTAACCCTAACCCTAAAGGCTCATTTTAAACCAGTTCTACTCATCCTAATCTTATCTAAGAGCTGCCCAAGGAACCTAAGGAGGATCTCTCCATTTTTTCCAAACTCACTCATTTCCCGTCGGAATTCAACGCCTTTTGAAGTGCCATGATCGGAGAGACTTCCTTTACATCCGAGCATCATTCCTAGTCCATCAAGAACAATTTTCTAACCTTCTTCTCTCCATTTTCGTGTGACCTCAAAGGTAAGCCATTTCCATTATTTTCTTTTTATTTCACTCATTAGAAAGCCACTAATACTTAGTTTTCTCAGTAAAGCTTTGACCTTTCCTCTTGCTCGTGTCATTCAAATTCCTGGGCTTAGAGTTATTTTGTTAGGAAGGAAAGCGACCAAGGTAAGGGCTTTTCTCCTACAAGTTAGAGCTAAACATTGGTGGTTGTTTAAATATGGTTATAATTTCGTGTGGTGTCTCATTTATAGGAAAAAGTTTATATTTTTATGAAATATAAATCTATGATGTTCTTCTATCCAATTTTAATTTTCGTGTACTCTAAATAAATGTGTTGATGATTTTTCTTGTTATTTTGTTGATTCTAGATTCATATGTTGTTGAAAATTCGTGTGGGTATATTTTTTTTAGTGCAAAAGATTTATTCCATTTTGTCTCTTGATGATGATGGTTACTCTTTGGTCTTTGATAACATGAACATGATTGATTCTAAAGTTGATCAATCTTTATAATATGGGATAATCAAGAGTAATAAAATAAATAATAGTTAATTGTTATAAATTTATGGGAAGCGATATATAGATGTTTAATAATATGGAATTGGTTGATGATTTGTTATATTTAATTTGATGAGGAAGAACGATATATATATATATATATAATATGGATGTTTGTTGTTTCTTGTTGTTGTAATTTAGTGCAAATCGAATTATGTGTATTTTATTAATAGGAGTATTGTTGATTGTTGTTATTCTCTTGATGGATGTGTACTTGTTGCTCTAAACCGTGAAATGGTGATGTTATTTTGTAAAAGAAATTTTGATATGTGTTATATTGATATAATGTGTGGTGGATTTTCTGGTGAATTACTTCTCGCGGCATGAATTGACTTGATTAAATGACATGCATCATATAGACTGGCGTGTGTAGGGCCTTCGTGGCGGTGATATGTTTTGATTCCCCATTGGTATGGGAGGTAGCTATTACTTTTGGGACGACCCTCGTGGTCAAGGCCTTCGTGGTGGTGATATGTTTTGATTCCCCATTGGTATGGGAAGTAGCTATTATTTTTGGACGACCTTCGTGGTTAAGGCCTTCGTGGCAGTGTTAGATTAAATTCCCCATTGGTATGAGATGACTATATCACGATCTTGAGAGTCTTGCATAAGACATACATACTAACTTGAATATCCTGATTTTTGTGATGTTATAAATGTGATGATTTTATTTGTAAGTTAGTATAAAGAAGAAGAAAAAAAGGTGAATAGATCCTCTTATGTCTTAAAAGTGATTATTTTTAATTTCAAGTTCGTATGTAAATGTGAATATATTTTCTTATTGGTGTTCAATATGATTACTCTTGTTTACACATGTTTATTTAAATGTGGAAAAAAAATGTATAAATCGTATGTGAGCAATTTTTCTATGTTTTAGCTTATTACAACTTGTCATATGAACTGACCCTTATACCACTTTTTAGGTACAAGTGGATTTGAGAAGCCTCAAGCATAAGTTGTTTGCATTATTGTTGATCGTGCCATCGACGAATGATTGTGGGTACATGGGTTTTAGATGCTCTGTGCTACTATTTGAAACGTTAACGATATTTTGCGCAATTTGAACTTGGTAATTTTATATTGCGGACGTGCTGTTTCTCCGCTAAGTAATTTGGATAACTTAAACTTTGGTTATTTTCGCTACAATTTATAATTTCAGAATTTTATTATATTTTAGTTACGTTGTAGAGATAGTTATCGGCTTTTACTAATTTAGTACTCACATGCTTTGGGAATAAAAAAATAATTACAGACGATATTTAATTTAGCCTTCACTTGGTTAATAATAAAATTAAATTTTTATAATTGACAATAAAGCATTTCCGCGATTATCAAACGTTTATTAGTTATTAGCAGTAACTTTTATTTTTATTTTTTTAAAAAAAAATAGGCTGATTTTCTTAGAATAGATGAGTTAATGCCTTGAAAATTCGGGGCGTTACAATATGCCTATTTATAACATAAATGCGAAAAGGGTCAAACCAAGTGATTCGAACCCGACATACCTTTGGCACTGTCGTTTAGGCCATATAGGTGAGAAGCGCATTTCCAAACTCCATAAAGATGGACTCTTGGACTCATTTGATTATGAATCATTTGAGGTATACGAATCTTGCTTATTGGGAAAGATGACCAAGGTCCCATTCACTGGACAAGGTGAAAGGGCTAGTGATCTTTTGGGCTTAATACATAGTGATGTATGTGGCCCACTAAGCAAAACTGCTAGAGGTGGTTTTCCCTACTTCGTTACATTTACTGATGATTTCAGTAGATATGGGTTTGTGTATCTAATGAAACACAAGTTTGAAACCTTTGAAAAGTTCAAAGAATTCAAAAACGAAGTGGAGAACCAACTTGGTAAAAGTATTAAGGTCATACGATCAGGTCGTGGTGATGAGTACTTAAGCCAGGAGTTTGATGACCATCTAAAGGAATGTGGGATAGTATCCCAACTCACACCACCTGGAACACCACAATGGAATGGTGTGTCCGAAAGGAGGAATCGTACCTTGTTAGACATGGTCTGATCTATGATGAGTCAGTTAGACCTCCATGACTCTTTCTGGGGATATGCTTTACTTACAGCTGCTTTCACCTTTAACCGTGTTCCATCTAAGGCAGTTGAAAAGACACCATATGAGATATGGACGGGCCGAAGACCCAGTATGTCCTTTCTAAGGATTTGGGGCTGCCATGTTTATGTGAAACGTATGATTTCAGATAAACATAGACCTAAATTAGATAAATGTATATTTGTGGGGTATCCTAAGGAAACTAAGGGATACTATTTCTATAACTCCTCCGAGGATAAAGTGTTTGTTGCAAGGACTGGAGTGTTCCTTGAGAAGGAATACATCTCTAAAGGAGCCAGTGGGAGGAATGTAGAACTTGGAGAAATCCATGACCCACAAAATACCGAACCACCTGTAATGGAACAAGAACCAGTTCCACAAAGTGTTGTGGTTCAACCAATGGTTCAAGTAGCACAAGATCCGCGTAAGTCTAGCAGGCCACGTCGCCAACCTGAGAGATATGGACTTCTCCTAACTCAGGAAGATGATGTGCTGCTTATGGATCAAGATGAGCCTGTAACTTACCGCGAGGCCGTAATTGGTCCAGAATCTGAGAAGTGGCTAGAGGCCATGGGATCTGAGATGGAGTCCATGTACACTAACCAGGTATGGACCTTGGTTGAGCCACCCAAAGGGGTAAAACCTATAGGGTGCAAGTGGGTCTTCAAGAAGAAGACTGACATGGATGGTAAGGTGAATACCTTCAAGGAACGATTAGTGGCGAAAGGGTTCAAACAAATTCATCGTATAGACTATGACGAAACCTTCTCCCCAGTCGCAATGCTTAAATCCGTCCGGATTCTACTTGCCATTACTGCATACCATGACTATGAGATCTGGCAGATGGATGTCAAGACTGCATTCCTTAATGGGAATCTTCTCGAGGATGTGTACATGACACAACCCGAGGGTTTTGTCGATCCAAAAAATGCTGAAAAGGTATGCAAGTTGCAAAGATCCATTTATGGATTAAAGCTAGCTTCTAGAAGTTGGAATCTTCGTTTTGATGAAACTGTAAGACAGTTTCGATTCATCAAGAACAAAGATGAGCCTTGTGTCTACAAGAAGGTTAGTGGGAGTATAATTGTTTTTCTAGTATTTTATGTGGATGACATACTACTCATCGGAAATGATGTCCCTACACTACAAAATGTGAAAACATGGTTAGGGAAATGTTTCTCGATGAAAGACTTAGGCGAGGCATCCTACGTGTTAGGAATCAGGATCTATAGAGATAGATCGCTGAGGCTACTCGGCCTTAGTCAGAGTACATATGTTGACAAAGTGCTTAGGCGCTTTAATATGCAAGATTCCAAGAAAGGTCTCTTGCCCATGTCATATGGCGTATATTTGTCCAAGGGACAATGCCCTACCTCACTAGATGAGAGGGAACGCATGAGTAAAGTTCCATATGCTTCGGCAATTGGTTCTATCATGTACACTGTGATGTGTACTAGACCAGATATCTTGTATGCTTTAAGCGTAACGAGTCGATATCAATCTGACCCTGGTGAGGGCCACTGGACAGCTGTCAAGAACATCCTTAAGTACTTGAGAAAGACTAAGGATTCGTTCTTGGTTTATGGCAGTGAGGAAGAGCTTGTTGTAAAGGGTTACACTGATGCTAGCTTCCAAACCGACAGGGATGATTCCCGATCGTAATCAGGGTTTGTGTTTTGACTTAGATTATATATTTGATATATATATAAGGCATTTCATTTATTGTGTTATTTATTTTATAGCATAATAAAGTCCTTAGAATAGACTGTTCGTTTAATGGAACATCAAGTGTGACTTGATCGTGAGACCCCATTGAACATATAGAACGCTATTCTTAAAGTATCCGTAGTCGAGTATTATTGTTAATTAGGACGACAATAATGCATAGAGACTATTGTGTGAGTAGACTGATGGCCACATCTCACGGGTCATGGATATGAGATATCAACTCGGCACACAGGTATAGATATTAGGAGTAATATTTATACTAGACTGACTCACTATGAGGACGCTTCATAATAGTTATGTAAGTTTCATAGGCGCTCCTCATGGCGACCATAGTGAAGTAGTCCTTTGACTTGAAGTCATTGCGATTCCTACATGAGGAGTTGTAGGTTTTAATGCTATCAAACGTCATCCGTAACAGGATGATCATAAAGGTAGTAATTGGGCCACTACAAGAAAAATGACATATACCAACGGAGGTTTCTAGTGACAGCCCAATAAACCGTAGGAATAGACGAAATATACCCATGGAAAGCTTTGACCGTAGCTATAGACATCATATTTATTAAAAAAATATATAAAAATTGGCTAAATAACCCGCGATATGAAAAGTGAAATATTCAACGACTCCCTCCATCTTTTTTCACCCTAATTTTCGTTCCCTCTTTCCTTGTTGGTTTCTTTCCCTATTTTCCTCAAAACCAGGTTCTCAAAAGCCCCATTCTCTCATTATAAAAAAAAAAACCCCATTCTCTCCAAAACCCAACTTCCATGTCCAACTCTCACGGCTTCATCACCATCCGGCGTCCTCATTTCGTGACGGATTTTGTTCGTGATCTCTCTCCCTCTCCTTCGCATCTTTGACGTTTCAATCGATCTGCCACATTTCTTTGTTGTTCATTTGCTTCTGCAAATTTTCCATCCCAATTTGGTTTTTGGTTTTTCGATTTCTTACTGAATATTGACTTGGGTCACTCGCTTCCCTGTATCGCCTGTTCGCCGAGTATTGTTTTCGCTTTCTTGTAATTAAGGTTTATTTCGATGCTTAACTTTGCATTTTTCATTTGAATTTTATGTATATTTTGGGGGTTTTGGATTTACTTATTTTTTACGATTTAAATAACTTGATTGTTTCGATCTATTTTAGGGTTTATTTTTCACCAGAAAGGTTTCGCTTATACTTTATACCCTTATGCTTATTGGTTAATTAGTTGCAATTGAGCGAGTCTTTTATTATAGTTCAATTCAACTTAATTATCGTGAGGGTTGTTAGATTCCTTGTGATAGTCTTTCAGGTATGAATGGGTCGAATATGCTTCGATCGTGACAATAAACTTACCCGCTAGCCGTGGTGCATCTTTTGGATTATTATCTCTCACTTTTTATATGTTTTACTTGTGGTGGACTGAAACTCGCTTCAGATTGGTGAGTTTAGGGTTTTACGAAGAACTTCAGGTTTGACAATGAAGAAGGTTTCCAAAGCAGCTACAAATCTGCATCACACAGGCTCTTTAAGGTTTCCTGGATTTGCGCTTGCCAGAAGGCGAAGCACAACGGCGGAATGACTCAATGTCACCGCCGCTTCAGGACGTCGCCAACGCCGCCGCGAAACAGAGCAACACCAAGAGCAAGGTCAGCTTTTCTTTTCTTTCTTTCATTCTTTTATTTTTGCATAGATCTGCTTTTGGATTTTCAAAATTTGATCTGGGTTTGGTTTTTTTGGGTAAAAATCGCTGCTTATTGTGTTTTGATCTGCTTATTGTGCTGATGGTTGAGATTGAATATTGTATTGTCAGAATGCACTTAAGCATGCAATGGTTGCTCATAAGAGGTGTCAGAAACCCACCAGGTGGAAAAAGGTCGATTATATTTAAGTAATGGCCGTGTTATTTTACCGATAAAGGAAAATTAGTTATGTTTAAGAAGTTTCTAGATATGCAATCTTTAGTCTCTCGCAGGCTAGTCTGCTGGTAATACCATCCTTCTTTATGTGAATTATTTATATCTATATTTCATCAATCGATCATTTTCGCCACATCGTGGTTGTGCATTTACCGGGTAACTAATGCTGGTTTGTGAATTGAACAGATCATTTTTCACTTAACATGTCATGTAAGATGATTCAGATTTATTTGATATTGTAGGCTATGTGTTTGTCAGTTAATTTCTATTTTTGAAATGAAGAGTTTCGATCGAGATGGGTTTTGTGCAGCCTTGCAATCCAAAGTTGGTGGGCCTGCAAAGTCCCAACTTGTTCATGAACCGGATGCGCTGGTGGTGAAACAGTGGAAGATTGTGGATAGGTAATGTGGAAAACTCATGCTTATTTATTTCTTGTTCTCTAGCAATGTGATTCCCTAGATTGTCTGGATGAAGTTTGGTATGATCATTCATAACTTGCATCTTTGATATAACTTGCCTTTTTGCCTTTCTTCCTTTTTGTTTTATGTACATCTCTATGTATGTTATATGTGTCTGTCGAGCCATCGACTTTAATCGATTGATCGTCTCAGCTTTCTTCTACACGTTGTTCTTCCGCACCGCCTCGTCCGCAGCTGGGGAATACTGCTTTGTTTTAATCACCAAAGATGTCGAGGTCCATCACATATGTTCATGAGTGTTTTGTGTTGCAAATGTGGGATTCCAATGCAACCAAACGGTGCCAATATGTGTGGAGTGTTTGCGCCCGTGGTTGATATCACACAAGGGTTATCGGCGCTCGAGTTGGTGCATTGCCCGACTGTGAAAGCTACTTACACCACCGAGTACTTGGGTCAAACTACAATCAAATTCAAAGGATATGCTAATATTTTGCTTGGAAGAACTGCAGGAGAATATGAATACCAATAGAGTGAGGTTGGTGAATGCCGCATCTATTTGTACTGAGCCCCATTCCAAGAGGGTAACACTCAAGGTCGAGTTCGTAGGAGGTTGTGGATGGAGTAATTCTTGAACAGCTTTGTGATGTTGAGTGTGTTAAACTCGAGCACATGTGTGAATCTTGTTCCAGGGTGGTGCAAAGAAAGTTAACCTCGATCATCGGGCTTCAGGCAACTCAAAAAGAACATGTTTCTCATAGGCATACTTTCTTTTATTTGGAGCAGCTTATTCTCAAGCATCGTGTCAAGCACGCTCGAGAATCAAACAGATGGATCAAGGTATTGACTTCTTTTTCTCTAAGCGAAGTCATGCTGTCAAGTTTGTTTATTTCATAGGGAAAGTAGCTCCTGTGAGGAGTCGTCTTGATAAGCAACTTGTTTCTCATGATCCAAAGAGTAACAACTACAATTTTAGATACACTTTTTCTGTTGAAATCAGCCCCATTTGCAGTGAGGACTTAATTTTTCTACCTCCTAATCCTAAAGGAGGTACTGCAAGTTTGAGGACTCTTGGTCCTGTTGTGATTTGCACTAAGGTTACCAATAACATTCTTTTGCTTGATCCGTGTACCTTGAGGCACTGAAGTATTATAATATGTTTTAGACAAAGATTAGGTTAAGGGAAAAACAGTAAAGCATCCGAAACAATATTACTATAATATTATGTAGGATACTAGGACAAGGAATCTCTTGTCCCTTTCTTTTTGGAATTTCCCAATGAACTTTAATATAGTATTTTCCTTTCTTTTTAATTTAACAGTTTTGTGTGTGCGTTTACTCAATTGTGCGTTTACTTTAATATGGTTTTTTGCAGGTTTTTAGGACTGTTTTTAGCATATTTCTGATCGTTTTAAGTGGTCATGTTTGCATAATTTCTGATCGCTTTAGCCGATCGTTTTTGCATAATTTTGACTGGTTTTAGGACTGCTTTTAATGCATCATTTTTAGGACTGCTTTTGCGTAATTTCGCATCGTTTTAGGACTGCTTTAGCTGACCGGTTTTAAGGACTATTTTTATGACTTTTGTGTTTTTAGGACTGCTTTTAGCAGTCAAGGTTGCTTTGTTTTGTATTGTTTTTTCTTTCTTTTCTGTGGGGACCGGTTTTATGCCAATTAATTTACAAATATTTTTTACATTTCAGAAAAAATAAAAATACAAAGAATGAGGCCGAACATCTCAATCAACCCAAAACACTCAAGATTCTATGTCTTGGAAGGATGAAGTATTTTTTAAAGTGCAAGGACCTGCAAAGAAGGGACGCGTGCGATGTATGGGCAAGTTCCCTAAATCTAAAAAATCAAAGGTTTATGTGTCTGAAAATGAAGAGTTACGTGATAGAGTCAAGCATATGGAGGGCATGTTAGCAAATGTCATGACCATGATTCAAAATCAGTTTTCTGGAGAAGATGTGAAAGACATAATACATGCTGCTAGTGCTCCTAACCATTTGAATTCTCCTAGTCCAGGCGATAATGAAGATAATGAAAATGGTATTAATTAATTCTCACTAATGTTGTTAATATTTTCTTTGTTTTTAGGTGTGATATTATATGTTGAATTGCGTTATTATTCATCTGTTCTTTTTTATTTTTTGTAGGTGAAGATTAGAAGTTAATATGGAGACTTGAAGATGGAAACTTGAAGATTTGTATGCCTATTATATGATTAGAAGACTATCTTTTTTGTTATTAGTATAATACTCTAAAGTACTCTAGGATTGACATGGTTTGGCTATTGTTAATTTTAGGTTTGTAAGACTTTATGTTAATTTCATGTTTGTAAGACTTTATGTTAATTTTTGATATATATATATAATGTGGAACTTTTGTTACATTTTACTTTTTTAAATATATTTATTTAATTGCTTCGTTGTTAATTTGATTAAATTTTTAAAATAAATATAATATAACATTTATATAGGTTTATCAAAAAAAAAATTACAGAATCTATACGTACGGATTATATGTTGTGTAGTGATGGAAAGAGCCGTAGGTAAAAGATTAAGTAAGTTCTGACTAAGCTTTTTACCTACGGTCAATATCCGTAGGTACAACCAAATGTTTGGTCCGACGGGTCAAATTCCGTCACTATAGCCTATAGTGACGGGAAAATATCTGTAGGTATAGCAACTTAAAGACTACGAAAAAAACTGCCGTCGGTATAGGCATTTGGTGCTATACCTACGGTAAAATGACTTTTACCTACAGTAATTGGCCGTCACTAAAAGTCAAGTTTCTTGTAGTGGGCCTTCAATGAATCATGTTGAGGGGTGCGAGTGATGTAGACAGGATTCATCCCTCCTACATAACAGGAGTAATGTCTTGGGCCTCTAGATAGAGTGAGACGTGAAACATGCGTGGCCACGCGGAAATGGGCCAATATGTGATATTGGGCCCGTTTGTGATTACACGTCCATTCTGGTATCGAGGAACATATGATTGGACTTAACGAGGATGACACATTTATGTCTCGTGTTCAATTAAGACATATGGACGAAGGGACATCGACTTCACAATAATCTTGGTCATGGTAAGGTTAAAATCGGATCACCGGTTTTTTTCCCGTTAATTGGGTAGCAATGATGCATTGCTAGATGCCGCTCATTGTTTATAATATTTAATATTAATTTAATATTTAATATTATTGCCAACTTAATGGGAACCTATAGGGTCACACGATAGAACGGTCTAATCGGAATCAAATTATTTAATTAAATAGTGATTTAATTAAATAAGAAGGAAATTGGCTCATATTGTATGAGGCCCATTAGGGCAATAGAATGAAAGGAAATGAGCATATAAGCTTAACGTCCCAAAACCCTAGTGGTTAAGTCTTAGTCTTTTCTGTGCCTCCTTCCTGTAGCCGTCAACTAGCAAGACACATTCTGAAGCTACCGTTCGTGTGGACTGAGTAGAGACACTGCAAGATCGAGGTGTTGGTGATCAATCTCCTCTACGCTTCAAGAGGTAAACACAACATCTCTGTGATTCTCGTAGTTCTAAGCGATCTTGGCAAGAGAATTTTCCGCTCTTGAGATTGATTTTAAAAGACTTTTTAAAATTCTATCTCTTGATTTCCCAACAAATAGATGGTAGGGTCCCATACTTCCCATCATCATTATCCTTTAACACTACAAGCTACGATCTGCGGGCATTCGTCGTACAACATTAGCTGAAGTTGGCTGGGAACCTTCTGTTGTAATATCGCTTAGGTGTTGAGTTTGGAGAAACATTTTGGTGACCATCAAATGCCATAGCGGCTTTGTCCTTCACACTTATCTTTGGTTTGACTTCTTCTAAGTTTTCTTGCTTCATAGTATCACCCATTATACACTCTATCTTGGCCATCTTCCATACCACGAGATCACATTTTTTTTCCGAATTAGTCAAGTTGGTAGTCACAACCTACACACGCAACGAAATATTATGTTTTGTTGTTGAAATAGACCAAAACTTAATATATACATATCACTACCTAAATGGTCTGCTGTAGTACTCTAGTCGAGGATAAAAGGGCATCAAGTGTTTGCTCAACTTGGTTCCATTGTTTGGTAGTCAACTGCAATAAAAAATAAAAAAATAATAAGGAATACATTGGTTATTCTAGGAAATTAAATACTATACATCACTGGTGAAGGGGTAGTGAAGGAATACATTGGTTATATTTATTGGTGGGGTATCTCTTTGCCTCTGTGACATCTCCCCCACTTTTACTCTGGATTTCCTGCATTGCAAACACAGCAGCCAAGTATTAATGACATTTGGGCATCATTGACTACAACCCATTTACCACAATAAATGAGATTCATCATTCAACAACCAAATAAATGAAGAATACTCACGCAGGGATTTCATCCACATGTATGTGGTCTGTGTTTACACACATTTGCATTGATTCTATTTTGATTGATCGGGGATCGGACACTGTAACAGTATCTGATCGAGGGCTTTGCGTCATTGTTGTGTCCATTCAAGGAGTTGCAAAGTCAAGAAGTCAAGCGTGGGTTCAACTTAGAGAGAACTAGAAGAGTCAAGTGTGGGTTCAACCAAGAAAGAAGCGGCTGTGTAGTCTGTAAAATAAACATACCTACTATCTAAAAAAAAATAAACAATTATTATTTGACCCACCAATAGGAGAGCTTTCAATTTTCATATACCAGCCAAAACCATTAGGGTTTCGTCCTCCACAACTACATTTAATGCAAAGCAGGAAAGTAGGATATTGATGTCTGCAAAGTAGGATAGTTTGTCCTTTGTTGCCAACCAGATCAACATATATACCAAAATGTTATATTTGTGCAAGTTTTGTCTTTTTATCACATATGTTTAATGACAGGTGGAGGAAGCAATTAAAAATTGAAACTAGTTTGGTTTAGAATTAGCAATTTTAGACTAGTTTGGCAAAAGCTACAGTGGAAAAAAAATATAAATTTATTATTATTTCATTTCAAATATATAATAATTTGAACGACAGAAGGTGGAAGCAAGAATTTTGTTCACTTGAACAATGACAATATCATGTGTATTTTGTTTTTGTCTGATTATTATATTACTTTAGTTATCAAACGTGGGTAACAAGTTTTGTCAATGTAGCCACCTCTCCACTGTAAGTTTATTTCAGAACATTGTGAAAAGCTACTATTGTGACATAAGGAGTACTAGGTTGTCATATAGGAGGTGCAACATAGGGAGTGTGACACGTTCCCTATTGCATAGAGGATGTGCAACTATCCTGTCAAAAACACCCTGTCTATTAATTGTAAAATAAAAGGGAGCTTAGCTTTCTCTGCATGGTTTTTATTTTTTATTAATAATGTATGATCATACTGAATGACGTTTACAGCATGCATTGTGTGTGTCAAACTGGTTATCCATCATGACTAGATTTAAGCTATTATGTTTCCCTCTAACGAGATTTGCGTGAAAATTTAAGAGAACATTATGAAATTCAAATTCCCATAGTGCTAGAAACGTTGTTGTTAAATATTTAACTTTCACACAATGGAAAAAAAATTGAGAGAACTTTGTAAGCAAATAAATTGAGTAGTATAAAGGGAGAAAGATGGTAAGGGAGACAGTAATAGTTGAGAGAAGGATAACAACGTAGTGTGACTTCTGTAGGAAAAAAATTGAATCAAGGTGAAAAGCTAAAGTTTATCTTTAGAGATAATCCAATTCACCTATATGTTGAAATTATAAGGAATTAGTCCTTTTATTGTTATCATTGCAACCTGAATAAGCAATAGTACGTCAATTTAGACTCATGTTTCAATGAATATCTACGTTTGGAAGAAATATTAATTTTTACATTTCTGTTCATTAGTCACTCATTACGTGTTCATTCTTTAGTTCTGATATCCATCCATATACAAAAGATCAAACCTTTAATACTTGAAGTATTAACACAGTCTACACAATACATGAAGTACTAATAACACAGTCTACATCATGATTTCAAAATATACTAAAGTAGTTGCAAACAAGTATCATGCAGCATTTCATATACAAAAAAACCATTACTGCAGATGGATCTACTTAAATTGTCTGTACAAATTACTTCAGTACCGCAGATGGATATAATTACAATAAAAAAAGGTAGCCAAAGATGATCAATCATCCAAAATATAACAAATTACTGTTTGTGAACTTCCTGGACAACAAAAAACCAACCTACGGGATTTTCTAAACTATTGTTCCTAAACTGGAATTACACCACGTTTGTTCTCTTTCTTATGATCCTTACATTAAGAACATAAGGATCATTAGCAAACCAAAAGTGAAGAGTATCTCCAGTACGCATTTTGTTGTCCTTAACAAAATGGTACCATCCTTTGGCAATGTAGAGCTTCGCCTCGCTTCTACCTCTAGTCTTCAGCATGCATTGATATGTACCTCTTCCTTCAATATAGTTTGTTCATGGGAAACAATAGTGTTGACAAATCTAGCAGGAATCGCCTACAACAATAACAAAAACAAACATTCAGATTATTGAAGAATATAAATGAACTAAACATGAGTAATAGTTTTTTACCCACCATGGTCTGCGCTCATGCAGCAGCTGGCTTTGATAAGACATTTGTCCAACTCCTAACATACAGAATTTCGAGATGATCCTCACTTTCTGAACTGTAGTCTTCTCCAGTTAGTTGGCCTTGCCTTTAGTTATCGTCGGGTTTCTCAGGATCTTTCTCCTTTTTTGAATTGTATTCATTTTCAATTTCCTCGCCATATAATTCAATCACCATTGGGTAACTTATCTCAATCATATCCAAACCCAAAATCTTCATTTCAAATTAATGATCTCCCAAGTAATGTAGCCAGCAATGATGAAATGATTGTAAATGATAGAAGTGAGCAATCTTAACAACACCTCCAGAAAAATATGTCAAATCCTTTGCATCCACAGAAAGCTTCAAATAGAGAAATTGCACTAAGGATCAGTGACTCTGGCTCTATTTCCAGTCAAATCATCTCTCTAGAAATAGTTGAAATTATCACCGAGAACCATATTATCATGTATAAACATTTAAGTGTCACTCATTAGTTTATAATTTTAACAGCCGATATGATTCATTTACAAACTACAATATGATTACTTGATAAATGTTAATTATACCTTATATGGGTTCAATGTTGTCTTCAGGGTCCTGTAGAAATTGTTATTCACAGTACACCAAGATGGCCAATTTGTAACTGGATACTGGATTTCCTCATAATCCTTTGCAAAAACCCTTATGTGAAACAGATTTTCCCCTTTATAATGCAGCACAACAAAATGTGTTGTTGTCAAACATAAAACCTTGCCATCCTCTGTACACCACTTACAAACTATGTTTTGTCATATTCGGAAGACACTTGAAGCTGCACAACATTAACATTTGGATCTAGGCAATATGATAGTCCATCCTCTAGATCATCACCCCAGTAAGAAATAAAAGTTGGGGAAATCCTCATGTGATCCTAAAAAAAAGAATTAAATTATATATTTACATATCTATATCTATATCTTTACAAACTATATAAGATGGTACAAATATTTGACCTTCTTTGGTAAGATCTTTGTGATAAATATACGGAACCAATCGGTGAATTTGGAATTCTCATATGATGTCATCCTGTTCAATGAAAAAGTAATTAGAGACATAGAAGTATATAAAACATTCCAAATATATTGACAATCCACTAAATATGGTCCAAATATATTGGCAGACTAATATATATTCCCATACTCCACTTTCACATTTCAGTACCGAAAAAATTTAACAATGACAAAAACTTATTTTTCAACATGCCCAAAACCGATAAAATCAGATATTGACAGCAAAGTAGGGATTGAAAGCAAAATTAGGAAAGGAAACCGTCTACTATGAAACATAATCGACAATACATAGCAAAAATCATCCTTAAAATCTAAACCAATAATTTGAAATATTATCCCTAATTTTTCGAAAACCCTTTTAAACATGACAAATCTTATAAACAAGGCAAAACAAAAATGATTGAAAGATTGCCCTGAAAACAACAATAATTAACGAACACTAATGAACTGAATATGAAATAGAATCGACAATAAATACTGAAAATCATCCCTTAAAATCTACTAACAACTTGAAACATTATCCGTAATTTTCTGAAAACCCTTACAAACATAGCAAATCTTATAAACAAGATAAAACAAAAATGATGGAAAGATTGCACTGAAAACAACAACAATTAACGAACAATGATGAATTGAATGAATTACCGGAACTCACCTTAATAAAGATTAGATGTTTCAAAACGCGGATATGGAAGCCCTCAATAGAGAAACCAAAACCTGTTGAACGACAAATAAAACAAATATCAAATGCCTCAATAGATGGAAGAAGTAAAGGATCAGACGAACAAATGAAGTAATTGTATATAATACCTAGCGAAAACAGACTATCAAATGGTTCTTATGAAGGAGTGTGAAGGAGTGAGCAGGAAAAAGTGTGAATTGGATTACCGATGGGAGCTATATAAAGGCATTCAGATCTTGGGATTTGATATAGTGCCTTGTGTAAACGTTGTGTCTCTTCAGTTCTGATGAAGAAGTGTGTTTGTTCAACTGCCCAAAACAATTATTGTTGTTGGGGGCAGCATTTTCAAGTGACCGATTTATGTGTTTAGGTCATCTCCGTTGGAGTACCATAAAGTGGGTATTTAAGGGGTCCTCTATATCCACATCATTCATTGTTTTAACTTTGCGTACCAAATAAGTACCAAATACCTCCAACCCAGCACCTCTAAAAAATTATTAAATGTGTCCCATCAATAGCTCCACATCATCACAATTTATTTTTAAAAAACTGACAACTGGGTCCAGCGACAGAGGACAAAGTAAGGTACCTTTATAGGTACCAAATCCTAATAGGTACTAAATAATTTTTTCCAATAATGGTGGTACCTAATATGTACCACTCTAAATAGGTGCTCATGCTTTAAGTACCCAATAGATATTCTCATTGGAGATGCCCTTCAGAATGACTTTTTTGCCCTTATTTTTGGGGGGATTTGCAAGCGCGAAATTATGATTAGCAACTATATCGTGCCTTTTATTACAAAGATATAAATATAAATATAACAACATATATAATTACGTTTCATATATAACATACTTTGATTTAATTGTACTGTTATTTTCAAAACTAATATTAGTTAGAATAAAAATCATAATAAAAATCATACAAGTAACGAGAAATTAAGAAACAATCATTATACAATTTTTAAAATGGATTGTACTAGTCATTGCACATGGATTGTAATGTCCCACGTGGCGTTAAAAAGACATCACATTTTTAAAATAAAACACAAACAGACATTACATCCTTATGGTTCGCTCAAGTCAGTCATGTAAAGATAATCTGGAGACCCAATTGCGCGAGCACACAACTAGACCGGGGTTTGGAATGTATGCTATTGGTGGATGGTGAACATCAAACATATGTGAAAATCGTTTTCTATTTCCTTGCTATGGTATATAATCCTCCCTTGTGCATCAAGCCGAGAACGATGATATATTAACTTCTGCACCCTTCGTTCTCCAAGATTGAGTTTGCGCTGAATCTTTGATTTCAGCTCCTCAAATGTGATGTCACATTGAAGCCTTAGTGGTCTTGGTGGTGAATGTGATGCGCACACAAACTTTATGCCATTAGGACCACTTGTTATTAACCCCCTGTAGTATAGAAAGAAAAGGGCTGATCCCGAATAAGGGACAAGCTCATCATCTAGCCAGCCAGAAGCCATTGACAAGCTCATTGTCCCCGCTGTGAATGTTAGAGAGTGGAATGAGTGACAGAAGGGTTTAGGGTTATAGATGGTTCTATTTATAAACCGTTGAGTGCGATTTCAACTGTTAAAAGTGTCGGTCGGATCTCGACCTTTGGTTTTATTCAACACAACAGACAAAATGGAATTGATTTGTTCTTATCCGCAACTAGTACAAACCAATACCGACCCAATCTGAGAATTTGACTCGTCAGCTAATTTGAGGGTAAAACAGACATTTTTTTTAATGTTCAAAATTTTGTTCCACCTTTCACACTTTTCTAGCTGCTATATTGTCATAGTGTTGTCAACTCAAACAGTCGATTTTAATTTCTTCTCTTCCTTTCTTCCTTTCCTCTTTATTCAAATTTAACTTTTGAAATTTCACCCTCTCTCATCTGATTCACATTCTCTCCCTCCCTCCATTTTGTAAATGTTTTTATTATATGTAAGTGATTATTTTTCTTTTGCGTCCCGACGAGAAAATATTAGATATTTTCAGAATAATTTTATTGTCTTTGAGAACATTTCAATTTTATAAATATATTTATTATTTATAAATTAATTTTTTGATTTTTTTGGTTTTTTGTGTTTTTTTACTTTTTTATTCTATTTTTCTTATATTTATATTTTTTAAAATTGATTATTTTACTTTTGTGGGATAACATTATATGTTATCGGTATAATTTCGTTGTCTTTGAGCACATATCAAATTTATAAATCTCTTTATTATTAATAAATGATTATTTGTTTTCGAATCCCAACGGGAAACATTACATGTTATCGGTACAATTTCATTGTCCTCGAGCAAATAACAATCTTATAAATCTATTTATTATTTATAAATGATTATTTTATTTTTGAATAACTACGAAAAAATATTTCATGTTATCGGTATAATTTAATTATATAATAAATCTCTTTATTATTTATAAATGATTATTTTGCTTTTGAGTCCCGAACGGAAAATATTATGTAGTGATAATTGATAGATGAATTAGTAGGAGAAAGAGAGTGGGAGAGACTAATAGTACATAAGTAGTGGGAGAGAGTAATAGTATGGCAGAGAGTGATAGGAGGTAAGGATAGGAGAGAGAATGATTGGATATAAGGATAGGAGAGAGAATGATTGGATATAAGGATTTGAGAGAGAATGATTAGATATAAGGATATGATATTATTAGGTTTATGAGAGAGAAAAGGTGGTGAGGGAGTACGTAGTGATAATTGATAGAGGAACTAGTAGGAGAAAGAGAGTGGGAGAGAGTAATAGTACATAAGTAGTGGGAGAGAGTAATAGTAGATAAGGATAGGAGAGAGAATGATTGGATATAAGAATAGGAGAGAGAGTGATAGGAGATAAGGATAGGGGAGAGAGTGATTGGATATAAGAATAGGAGAGAGATTGAATGGATATAAGGATAGGAGAGAGAATATTATTAGGTGTATGAGAGAGAAAAGGTGATGAAATAATACATAATGATAATTGATGGAGGAATTCGTAGGAGAAAGAGAATGGGAGAGAGTAATAATATATATATAAGTAGTGGGAGAGAGTAACAGTAGAAGAGAGAGTGATTGGATATAAGGATAGGAGAGAGAATATTATTAGGTTTATGAGAGAGAAAAGGTGGTGAGATAGAGGGACTAGTAGGAGAAAGAAAGCGGGAGAGAGTAATAGTACATAAGTAATGGAAAAGAGTAATAGTAGGAGAGAGAGAGTGATTGGATATAAGGATAGGTGAGAGAATGGATTTAAGGATAGGAGAGAGAATGATTGGATATGAGGATAGGTATGGTAGTACATAGTGATAATGGATAGATGAACTAGTGTTACGTGGGAGAGAAAGAATGTGGTAATCAGATGCATGGGACACATTGGAACACGTGATATCATACATGCAAACTCAATAATTTGTAATTTAGATTTAATTTTTAATTAATATTTAATTTTTAATTTGTACTTAATTGTAGTAGAGAGGAAATAAAGTAGGGAGAGGGAGATAAAGAGAAAGAAAGGCTAAATTAGCGGAGAGAGTGAGTATGGATACATATGTGTTTAATTTCTTTAGTGCTGCAAAAAAGGGCCAAATCTACTTGCACGACCTTAAGACATGAAAGCCCATTAGAAACATTACTTCGCATGAAACCCTAGCTCTCACTTTCGTTACTCTCGCCTCCTCTGTCTGGAGACAAAAAAAGGAACCCCAACACACTGAAGAAACCCTAGATGGATCCCCACGATAGCAGAGGTTCTTGTAGTTCCACCTCTACCCACCGTCGTGGGAAGCGATGCTGGTGTGGAAAGCTGCTGATTCTGTTGACAACTGGGATCGCTGCAAATCCAGGTCGCCAACGATGTCCGAACTGGAACATGGGTTTAATCTCTGTTATCAGTGTCTTTTTTTTTCGAACTCGTGTGATATGGTTTTTTTTTTTTTTGCAGAACTCAAGAAATTGTGGGCTTTTTGTGTGGGCGGATGAAGTCATGGAGGTGGGTCAATGCTCAGATGCAAATTCATACTGTTTACGCATTTTAAAGAGGACAAATGAAACCCTGATTTTGAAGAACGACAAGCTTCGAGGGAAACTGGAAATGGAGAGGAGGAAAGTCAAATTTCTTATTGTTTTCTGTGTATTGTCTTGGTTATTTTTCTTAGGGTATTTTTTGGTTTAGTGGTCTAGATTCTTTGTACCTGGGTGTATGGTTGTACTGGAATGTCGGTGGGAATTGTGGGTAGCTGGGTTTTTTGTTGTAGCTAGATAAGTGTTTTCTTGGGGTTTTTGTTAATTACTTAATGTAATTGAAGAAAACCCACCCATCTTGTAATGTTCACCGACTTTGTAATGTAATCTTTCCTATTTCTGGTTCGACGAAAATGTTCTGGTTGAATGGTATTTTGATGACAAAGTTATGGATCGACGAAAATGTCTATGGTTTAATTTGAATTTATTCATATGCTGCTTCAATTATAAAAACTAATTAAGTTAAGAAAGACTCAATTAATGGAAGTTAATTAATGGATTTTTTTTAGGGACTCAATTATTGTATTTGGCCGATATGAAAGTAATTTAATACCACCTAGATCTAATTAGGTTTAGGCAGTATCACCTTTTAATTTAATTAATGATTTACTAGCTAGATGCAATTTAAAAGAGTCATAAACACCTCACTTCTTATTTGCAATTTGGACTTGTTTGCAATTTTAGATTCACTTGTTGTTTACTTGTTACCTAAACAACTAGTCATTAAATGATTAAACAATCTTAATCGTCGGATTTTTTATGAGCCATCCAATGGTGTTAAGATGATGAAACATCCGTGGAGCACGTTTATTGAACAAATTTTCCTCATATGGACCACTTGGGTGATACATTTTAGTCCATAGTTCACCTTAAAGCACCTAATTGATGTCTCAAGCTAGATGCCTCCACATAGGAATACAACGTTAAAAATGGATGAAATAGATAAAAAAAATGAAATTATTGTCAAAAAAATTTTGAAATTTGAAAGAAAAATATTAAAAACATTTATAATGAAATAGTAGAATCCTTATTTGATTGTGATTATTGTTGATTGATCATAATTTTAATTGATTTGTCAAGATCATCAAAAAATTACTATTGATATTAAAATGAAAACAATCTTGATTCACCGTTGACTATTCAGTTACAAAAGAAGTATTGATACGCAATGATATTAATATTTTATAATAATGACCGCAATAAAATAGTAATAAGAATAATAAAACAGCTTTAGATGGGAAACAAAATATCTGACCCATAAGGTGTATTCAATTAAAAAAGATAAGTATGATCCATTTTAATGAATGTTGATTCACATTTTAAAAATAAATAATGATATCAATCAAAAAAAAAAAAATAATGATAAAGATTTATTTCACCAAAATTTTCCATCATTACTATCCGTAATTCTTTATTTTAGACGGTCATGTTTTCCTCATGATCATGTTTTACCTCTTTCGAAAGCGAACCCTTCCTGCAAAACTGCAAATGATTACGAATTGTAATTTATGACATTCATTATATATTTTCCTCCTACAATCTTCATTGACCCACCAATCGTAACCGTCAAATCCACACCCGATTCTCCTTTTGTCGTTACCCCCGCTCCAACGGTCCTCCCTTGTCTTCTTACGCCGCCGCCACCGTGCCGGACCTTTAAACGACATCACTAGAGATAGAGAGAGAGAGAGGGAGGGAGAGGGATGGGAATGGATTACTATAACATACTAAAAGTGAATCGAAACGCAAGCGACGACGATTTGAAGAAAGCGTATAAGAGACTCGCCATGATATGGCACCCTGACAAGAACCCTGTTAATAAGAGCGAAGCGGAAGCCAAATTCAAACGAATCTCTGAAGCCTACGACGTTTTGAGCGATCCACAGAAGCGTCAGATCTACGATCTCTACGGCGAGGAGGCACTCAAGTCCGGTCAGTTCCCACCACCATCGCAATCTTCTTCTTCTTCTTCTTCCTCCTCTTCGCGCTTATACAGAAACAACACCAACAACCACCACCGCCAGAACCCTACCACATCGTTCCGCTTCAACCCTCGCAATGCCGATGACATTTACGCCGAGTTCTTCGGTCCCGACTCCCCTGACGTCGGCGGTCCCCGCAGGGATGGGTTCTTCAGGACCTCTAACGGATCCTCCGCGTTTTCCGGAACCGGAAGGAAGGCTGCTGCAGTAGAGAACGTTTTGCCGTGTAGCTTGGAAGACCTTTACAAAGGTGTTAAGAAGAAGATGAAGATCTCCAGGAATGTCTTCGATGCTTTTGGGTAAACCAATTTTAAACCCTAAAACATAACCGCTTTTGTGTGACTTGCATTGTTTGAGAAATGTTTTTAATTAATAGCATAGTTCTAAAAGGTGTGGTTGATTGAAACTAATTTTCAACCAAGAGTGAATATCAAAGTTGAATTTGTTTTAATTTACTAATTACTAATTCCCCAGCTACAAACTCAACCAATGTTTGTGCAAATAGTCAAATTCTGTTCATGAAATTGAAGTTTCGCCCTTGCCCTTGAAGTGAACTTCCCTTTTGACTTAGCTTGGTTGATGATAGAGCTATATTACACCTAACTATAGTGGTAACTGAACTGAGCAACTCAATGGTTGATCGTTCTTGTATCGAAAAAAAAATGGTTGATTGTTCTAGAAGTACAAATACTTGACTTGCTAGGTTATGGATTTTGTATTTTCTTCTTTTGCTCTCTGACAATGTTCACATTTTTTCTGATGTCTATCATCTGTCTATGCTTGGATCATTTATTCAACGGAAAGTGATCGCAAAGAATTTGTTCTATCCTGTAACTGATGTCCGGAGTGGACTTTTTGGCTTTAGGTGATGATGTCAGGTTTGGATTTGGATCCTCTCCTGGTATAGAACAACAGGATATGGTCCTCTTGGAGAGAAAAAGTGAACACTGAAATCTTTCGTTAACTAATGAACTTGAAACGTAAGAATGAGTTTTGTAAGTAATTAAATTATTGAAAGTGATTTAGATGTGTGTATGAAAAATATGAATGCCACAATGAATCTATACATTGTCAATGTTAGGAGGGACAGTGTTTCTAGCAGGCAGAAAAATTTCATGGGCCATTTCTTTAACAACAAAAGCAATTCCATGATTGCCTCTTAACGTATACAATGTCACACTTTGTAATAATTAATGAAAACATGTGAATTTAAAATGAAAGCAGAAATCAAACCACCCAATGTTTTTATTTAGTTTATAACATTTTTTTGGTATGACAATATATAAGGAAAAAGAGTCCAATGGTGTGAGAAAGAGAGGGAAAGTAACGGGAAGTGATAGGTGTAGAGAGAGAGAGAGAGAGAGAATTTCAGAGAATCAAGGAATTCTGTTTTCACTGAATTAACTAACTATAGTTAGATTTATAATAGAGAGATCTCAACCGATATCCTTTCTGACAGTTGCCTACTATACTACCCACTGTAACAGTAATGCTGACTCAGCATGAGTCTGATAAGAGACTTCAGTAACTCCTTTAGTAGTTGCTCTAATAGGTTAAACTGAAGTCTGCATTTTCATACATGGTTTTCTTACATTTTTGGGATGGCTTGAGAAAATGTAGTATGTTTACAAGTCATCGTGGAATTTAAATTGGTTTGCTTGACAGAGGAAGGCTTTTGTCGCAATAAGTCTGATTGCAAATAAAATATATTTTGGTGTATTTACATTGGAATTTGGTTAAGGCATTGAGAAATTTGAAAGGCTGAGGACACAGATAATCACAAAATTATAGAGCAATTTATGGTTTACAATGAATTGGACAAAGAATATGACATCCATATTTGTGTCAGATGGCAAGCTTGATCAAGAATCTGTCCAGTGAGTCAAGGTAGATGATGAGTCTTGGCCCAATGGTAAGGTTGATTGCCTTGTAACTTGTTGGTCATGAGTTCTAGTCACAGAAACAACCCCATCTATCTGCTCTCAACTGTAAGCTTGCATATAAGTAACCCTCCCATAGCTCTGCTGTAGGAGAAAACTTTTAGTGCTCCCATAGTACTCAGTCCTCAGTCCTCCCTCTCACGATAAGTTCTTCAAATGTGATAATTTTCTTTTATTTTTTAAAAATTTTTCAAAAAGGGGGAAAACTAACTATTCATGTAAGGTGTCTTGGTTGTAAGTACTACAATAGTGCTGAAATATTTTCCTACTGTAGTGGGATCCTCATGCATTAGGCCATTGACCTTTTTGACTCAAGGCAGCACTAAAGCGGTTGTGTATCATCTCATGTTCAGTACTGCCTGTGCCTGGATCTTGGGAAATTTTTTAAGCTTGCATATAAGTAACCCTCCCATAACTCTGCTGTAGGAGAAAACTTTTAGTGCTCCCATAGTACTCAGTCCTCAGTCCTCCCTCTCACGATAAGTTCTTCAAATGTGATAATTTTCTTTTATTTTTTAAAAATTTTTCAAAAAGGGAGAAAACTAACTATTCGTGTAAGGTGTCTTGGTTGTAAGTAGTACAATAGTGCTGAAATATTTTCCTACTGTAGTGGGATCCTCATGCATTAGGCCATTGACCTTTTTGACTCAAGGCAGCACTAAAATGGTCGTGTATCATGTTCAGTACTGCCTGTGCCTAGATCTTGGGAAATTTTTTAAAATACAGTACATCTATAGTTCGAGATACTGACTACTGAGTTTAATAAAAATGAAATGTATATGCTTATAATTTTCATGTTTGAAAGGAAAACTGAAATACAAGACAAGTCAACTATGTATATGTAGTACATATTCTGGAAAATAAAAATACTCGACATGCTAACTTTTATCTTGCGCATTTTGGGCAATACATTATATGTTTTAAGTTAGCTCATTTCTTGACCAGAATAAGGAGTCAATATTATTTGGTACCAAACTTGATTGCATCAATTTGGACTAAAATATGGGGCCTATTGTTGTAATTAAAACTTGGGGATCAAAATCGAACTATAGTGAAACTAGAGGGGCCAAATGGGTAATTAAGTCTAGTTTTTTTCCTTGACAATTTTATGGTCGTACTGATTTCATTGATAATCTATTATTGTCTTTGTAGAGTATGAGCCTCTGTTATCCTGATTTATCAGTTTAGACACACAGGTATTCTAAAATTCAAAGATGAAAAGTTCAAGTATACTGCAATCTGATGGCTAATCTAATTACTCTTATTACAGTGAAGAAACAAGAAAATAATTGCCTTTTTATACTAATGACATCATATTTTGAAAAAAATTCTGCTTAGGAAGCATGTAGTTTGATTAGACAGATTAATCTACTATCTTTTTCTCTAGAGAAGGAGACTCTATTATCCTGATATAACGTTTAAGACACGGAGGTCTTCTAAAATCCAAACATGAGAAGTTCCAGAGTTTTTTGAGAACTGCACTGTGATGGTTAATCTAATTACTCTATTACATTGAAGAAACAGGGAAAGAATTGCGTAGTTATACTGATGGCATGATCATCTTTATAGAGAATTTCTGCTGCAGTTCTTTCATCTGGGAAACAAATAATTTTTTTTTTGTTTGTTTACAATGTTTGACACGTGCAATTCCATTTCAGCAAGTCTCGGAATGTGGAGGAGATTTTGACCATTGAGGTAAAACCTGGCTGGAAAAAAGGAACAAAAATTACATTCCCAGAGAAGGGTAACCAGGAGCCTGGCGTCATCCCAGCAGATCTTATTTTTGTGATAGATGAGAAACCACATGCTGTTTATAGAAGAGATGGTAATGATTTGGTGATTCACCAGGAGGTAACTCTTCTTGAAGCCCTTACAGGTAAAACCTTGGAACTCACCACCTTGGATGGAAGGAGTCTCATGATCCCATTGACAGATATAGTCAAACCTGGTGGCGAGGTCGTTGTCCCTAACGAAGGAATGCCCATATCAAAAGAGCCTGGGAGAAAGGGGAATTTAAGAATTAAGTTTGACGTCAAGTATCCTTCAAGGTTAACTCCAGAGCAGAAATTTGATCTGAGGAGAGTTTTAGGTGGAGTCTCATGAATATTTGTGTATGGTGTTTGGTGTCACTGGTGAATGCACATTGTAAATATATGATGTGCATGCTGTTTATGAATGTGAATAACAGGGATACTTCAATGGTGAAATTCAGTACTAAGGGCTAGCATATTGTGGGACCATACGTTTGGACTTTTTTGCAGGGTAGGAAACTTAAGTGACTTTTTGGAAATGACTGGAAGCGCTAATCTTGGTTAAACAAGTAGGTAGGTAAATTCTACTCGGTTTCCATTATTTTACATTGGCTTGTTTTGCCTTTTAGTTAAACTCGGGTTGTTGGGAGTCTTGATAGGATCACAATCAATCATGTTTATACAATGAAATTGTATATACTGATTGTTTATTTGTTTATTCACTGGGGTTTACTTTATTGATATGCTGTTTTTTTAAAGTTTTAAGTACAACATAGAATTCTTATGCATTTATTACAGCCTCGTATTTTATTTTTTTTGCCATGAAAAGGGTTATATAACGAGACAAGAGAAATGCTAGGTACACATGCTCAAAACACACCTTCATCCACATGCTCTAATACGATGCTATTTCGCCCTTTTTCTTAAACTGTGAACTAGACAACCAACTGTACGGGTTAAGAAACACCCACCACAAAACACCCTTTTCCTCTACATCTCTCTCTCTCTCTCTCTCTCTCTCTCTCTCTCTCTCTCCCAAACTGCAAACCATAGGTATTGCCATCTCTCAACCTCACCCACCAAGCATCCCACACTATTGATAAGCCACCACCCGCCTCAAGCTTCCTGTACATTTCAAGCCTCACGCCACCACTATCTTATTTAGCAACTTAGCCAAACCATTAACGAAACTTGTAAGCAATATTCAGCGAGACCAGCCAAACAAGAACGGGCCATTGTTTCAAAACCAACACCCACCTTCCACCCCCACTGTCTTCATCGTTCGTCTTAATGACGAACCAAAACCACCGGGAACACCCGTTACAATTGTGGAATAACGGAGCGACACAACTTTCGGTACTCTCCTTCAACCCCCTCAACAACTGTGACAACCACTATTGTTTGCTCAACCACCGAAGCACCATTGCAGTTTGCCGTCTTCACCAACCTGCGAACCACCTGCAAAGCCACCACCTCAACAATTATATCGTTCGGTTCTTATTATAAAAAACAAAACCTTAATTTATTCAGACAAAGAAAAAAACAATGAAAATAGTTGTATTAATTAATACTCTTAAATATTTATTTATTTTTCCAAAAATACTCATTTGATGAACCAACTCACTTGTATAGGAAATAATGTATCTCATTAATATAAATCACACTATAAATAAAGGCATAAATCGAAATTAGACATTTAATGCATTTAAAAATTGATGTATATTTCTTATAATTAGGACAAAAAGTTGGACTCTTTTGTTCTTTATAACAAGAGCTGGATAGAGTATGTGTTAGTAGAAGAAAGGGCACACAACATAGGATGCATGTGGGAAGCGCGCATTTGGGTTTCCAATGATAAAAGAAAATATGTTAAAAATTTTCAAACCACTAGAGTCGGTTACTGGGTACATAGTTTTTAAAAATTGGTGACATGGACCAACAGTTGCACGAGGGATTAAGAGAGAATGTCTGACAGTCTGACGCTAGCACTCTTCAACTTGTAAATGTATGAAAATTGCTAACATAAATCATTACCATATAAAACTCAATTCACTTTCTGGTCACTTTTTTTTTTGTTTTTCGAAAGCCCCTTTCTTGTTTGATTGCCATGAAACTGATCAATAAATTTGCATCATCAAAACCTTAAAATTCATGATAAATGAAATGCACTAATAATTCAAGCTACAAGCGCAGTGTTACAAAAAATGAGTACAAATCTCACAAAAACGAATAACATGACAAGAGACGACGCATAATATCAATAGAACATTGTTCTGAATTTCTTCGTAAATACTGAAACCATTCACTTTTGGCAGTAACTTCCCTAGCAGTCAGTGAACAATTACCTCCAATCATCACCATCGCCTTGTCCTCTGCTATGAATCCACCACAAGAGGTTAGTCAATGAATTTCCATCATCAAAACCATTTAACCTTCATATCTTCTGCAGTGCACCTTCATTATCATAAATTCCTGGCAAGGCATATACAAACCCCTTCCAACCCTCTCCAACACCATCCCTTCTCAGAACAGGCAATGTCCACTCCACAAGCTCCTTTACATAATCAACATTTGAGAACGAGATTTCAGAAACATGAAGTAATGGTAAGAGCTGAATGGCAAGCCTGCATTCTCTCCACTCAGTTGGACCAAACCATAGACTAGTGTCTCTCTTGTTAGACCAAAGAACACCCATTACCTTACTGTTTCTTGTAAAAACTTTTCTCACACATAATAATACACACTGGTAGATGGGATCAGTGCAAGAAAATCGGCGAAATTTTTTCCCCTTTATTTTATATAAAAGATGGAGATACTCTTACGTGGCACAACGTGGATAACTGATGCTAGTGTACTTTATTTTCTTAAATAATTTATAAAATTAATAATAGATGAGTGATTGAATCATGAAAACATATTTGGAGCTGAAAAAAGACGGGAAAATTTTTGACTTGAAAAATGACATTAAATAAGTTTTTTCTATGTGTCATTACCGTAACTAAGTTTGTTAAATATATAATAAAATAATATATAGATAATAGAATAGATTGATATATTTCCTCCCTCTTTCACATGCCACCAAATTTTAGCAACAAGGATTTCCAATGCTGCAAGTGTTGATCCAGTGGCAACAACATATGCATCATCATATGCCAAACCCATCAATGCTACTGAGTAATAAGCATTCACAGCCTCGCTAGTGCTCTCTTGACTTCTTCCATCAGTAAATTCAGTTAGCCCTCCAGCTCATGAGTGCAATTTATAAAAGTCAAAACACCTTAAACGTATATTCTTGGAGTTTGATCTTGCTCCTAAGTTTATAAAATCTTTCATAAGTGCATAAGCTTGAGGCTTATACTTCATACCCCAGCTTGGATCAATCTTAGCAAGCATTGCAATCCCATTAAGGAAATACCCCAGGTGATAATGGTGATCATTATAAATTCCAAACCCAAAATCAGCACCAATATCATTAGTCCCTTGTTTGGTTATAATGCCTCTCCATTTCCTACCATATACAAAGCCATCTATTATCTATATAATAAACTTAACTGTACTAAAGATACGTGACAAAAGCTCATCCATCCGCTTTCCCGCAAAAAACTATTTTTTCACGAAAAACTTAACTACACTATAAAAATTTAACATATTGTAAATTCTATTTTTCTTTATCACCCATGCTTATCACTGATTCTCTCACCTAGTTCCCTTTAAAATTATCATCCAACCACGGCTCAATGGTTCCCTTCAAATACATCCTAACTTTTGGAATCACATAAAAACAACACACCTCTTCAGCAATCAATGGCAACCTTGCAGCCCTTGCAATCAACTTTCCATAAAAATAGGATGAAGTTGTCCTTATATCTGATGATTTTAAACCCTCGACATCTTTCAAAAGTGCGGAAACAATTTCACCACGAGATTCTTCTTTCACACCCAGATAGAATGCCAAGTTACAAAAAATGATCTGGTTTCAAGACCCATGAATCCGCGACAACCCCAACAAGCTCCCCGTTAATGCTTCGATACTTGAAATCATTCAGAACACTAACACCATTGTAATATTTAGACAAAAGCTAAGGAATGTCTAAGGTTACACTAAGATCACTATAGGAAGAGATTCAATGGGTCCCACTAAAAAATGGGTCAGTATTTCCCAAGGAAGAGGAAACAATGAGAGCAGTGTCGAAGACCTGGTGTAAGAATGAAGTGTTGAATAAGGGATATAGCAATGGAAGGGAAGATAAAAGGTTGGAACTTTGCTTGGAAGTGATGGTGAGATCAGCTAGAATGATATGGCTTATGATAGATGAGTTGGAAGGGCGAGATGCGTATGAGACAGAAAGAGATAAGTTTGAGAATTTGATGAGGTAAGGGTGAATGTACTCAAGTTTTTTTTTTTTTTTTTAAACAAAAGAAAGGAAAAGAAAGAAAGCCTCGTTAAAACTTTCTGATGCAAAACCATCTTTAGGGAAAAAAATCTAGAAGGAAAAAGAGTACCCCTCTAAATTTTATTAATAAAAATGAAAAAAAAACAACAACGAAAAATGGGGGGACTAGGCCAAAACCCATTAAAGAGAACACAATCCAGACCAATATGAGTGATAATCAGACCTATACAGAGACTAAATCCAAAACAAACCATAATGGTGTGCAAAAGCATCACTATAGTGTCTTCCATCCCAACGAGGTTGGCACCAAAGACATTAACAATCATTTGCAGCACACTAGAATAAGTAAAGAAAAGGAAACATAAAAAGGCCTTAGCAATTATCCAAAACCAAAAGGCAACAATCTGAAGCGGTAACATGGGAGACCAGATCTGTTACGAATAAAATCTTCAACAATGAAGGAAGGGATAGTATTCCA
This sequence comes from Calophaca sinica, assembly GCA_037113605.1. Taxonomy (NCBI): domain Eukaryota; kingdom Viridiplantae; phylum Streptophyta; class Magnoliopsida; order Fabales; family Fabaceae; genus Calophaca; species Calophaca sinica. The sequence goes on along the minus strand of CM073735.1, from coordinate 98,155,015 downwards.
CCAGATAAGACCAGGAGAGTAAATACCATTAGCTGCCAGCTTGTCTGCGTAGGAATTGCCCTCTCTATAAATGTGAGAGTATGTGAAAGTCATATTCTTAGTGAGCTGGATACAATTCAACCAACGATTACGCATTTTCCAAGGAACAATATCATGATTAGAGAAAGCAAGAACCACCAACATAGAGTCACACTCCAGCCAAAGTTTGTTCCACCCGTTACGGTTGGCTAACTCTATAGCTATGATAGCACCCATTAATTCAGCGTAGAAAGCGTTGGCTATACCAATATGAAAGGTAAAACAGCCAAGAGTGGCAGCCTTACTATCTCTAAAAATACCTCCGTAAGCAGCAAGACCCGGAAATCCCTTAGCAGAGCCATCTTTATTAACTTTGATCCAAGTGCAATTAGGCGGATGCCAGTTGACTTCAATGATTTTAGAGCTTTGGTCATCTTACCATTAATCAAGAATTTCTTAAGAAAGACAAATTCTTGAATATTCCCAGACATAGAGCCAGAAGAGAGATTACTTGTGAGGCTGACATTAGCAATGATCATGTTTAAAGTTGCAGCAAGCGTAATACATTTATTCTCAAAACGAAGCTGATTTCTGCAATACCAAATAGCCCAGATAGAATTAGCAATAGCAGCAATGAGAACATCTTTGGTCTGGGAACTCCAGGTACAGTCACAAATCCTGAGAATAGACAAAATAGAGGAAGTATCCAAGACCATCCCAACACAATGACCCAACCAATTCCATATGTGAGAAGCAAAAGAGCAGTGTAAAAACAAATGATCAGTAGTTTCATAGTGAGAACCACAAAGACTACACATAGAAACCATGGTACAACCCCTCTTCCATAATTGATCATCAGTAGGATACCTGTTATAAATTAATCGCCATATAAGAAAAGATTTGGAAGGAAGGATTGAATTTTTCCAAATCAGCTTGGACCAAGATAGGAGCTGCACAAGAGGGATTGAACTGTATAAGCTTCTTTAAGAGAGAGATCCCCTAATTCATTATCTTTCCAAAGTCGAGTGTCAGAGCTGAGAAATCTGGGAATACTGATTTTCTGAAGCTCAGAAACAAGGATGGGATATCACTGCAACAAAACTTGAGGAATGTGCCATTCATAATTGACAATAAAATCACTGACCCTAGCTATAAGAGAACTATGCATAAATTCCGGAATATGGATCAAATTGACAATCGGCAGGGAAAGCCAGCAGTCCAACCAGAAATTGATACTAGTACCATCTCCAAGCTGCCAAGAAGTATGAGAATCAACAGTATTAACAAAATGCTTTAAACCAGCCCAGAGCGAAGAATTAATATGATAGCTAATAGAGGCCTTGTTCTTTAAAACTCTAGCTCTAAGAAGCTGCGCCCATTGAGCATTGGAGGATCTAAGCTCCCAACATCTTTTTAACATAGCGGCTTTATTGGTGGCTTTTAGAGAGCGAAGACCCAGACCACCTGCATCATAGGGAATGCACACCTTGTGCCAAGCTACCGTGACTACCTTAGAATTATGAATGGCACCCGACCAAATAAAATTCCTGATACATCTATCCAGCATATTGAGAAGAGAAATAGGGTAAGCGTAGACTTGAAAAAAGAATGTTAGCATACCAAAAATCACAGATTTAACTAATTGGACTCTTCCCATAAAAGAGAGCATAGAGCCTTTCCAGGTTGCAAGCTTAAGAATAATCTTATCTGCAATAGGTTGAAGATGGTTCTTCTTAGGCTTACCTATGAATAAAGGCACACCAAGGTAGGTGAAAGGAAGGTGACCCCTGCCAAAACCCAAGATATCAGAAATAGACTGAAGTCGAGCATGAGGAATGCAACCATCATAAATTTAGATTTCTCCTGTTAATATTCTGACCAGAAGCCTGATTGTAAAGCTGGAAAAGCTGCATGATGTGCTCAATATTCTTTTTGGTTCCTTTACCAAAAATAAGAATGTCATCTGCATAGAGCACATGACTAGGAACTTTGTAGCCTCTGGGACTAGCCATCTGCAATAACTTGCCTTGATGAATCAAATTCAATATACCTCTGCTGAGAACCTCTTCGGCAAGGCAAAAGAGAAGAGGAAAGAGAGGATCGCCCTGTCTGACTCCCCTCTTGCAAGCAAAGTAACCAGCAGCTTTCCCATTAACTGATATAGATAGCTTAGCAAATTTGAGGATGATTTCTGTAACACCCTAAGTTTTAGCGTTTATTTCTTTAGTATTTATCTGTTGTCTACCGCTATTAACACGACTTATCCGTTAATAAAGCTATGTGAATAATTTTATTATTTGATTTGCTCTATTTTATCTGAGGTATAGGGAGTAATAGTTATTATTAATTTAGGGTTTTTTCTTTCGATGTTTGAATTTTGCCGTAAAACGCTGAATTTGAACTATAGAAGTTTTGACCTAAACATGCCCAAACGTGATCCAAATTTTATGAAATTTGAGATCTGATCATTTTCCAATATTTAGGATTTATTGGAATTTTTTGGGAATTTTTGGGCATCAGAAAATATATAGGGTATTTTCTACGCCTAAAAACTGCCTAAACGCAACGTTTTGGCTCCGAATTCGAGAAAACGAGAAACGTGAGTACTTTTCTCATGCCATGAGGGAATTTTTGGCCAAATTATTATTTTTGGGTGTGGACTTATAATTAGAATTATTTTTCAAGTTTTTAGCACAAAAACCCTAATATACGCGTAACGCCGCGCACCCGGTTGAGCGAGAACGCGACGAAACAAAAATATCTCCAGATTAGGGCACATGGGCGAATTACTCAGCCACTAGGGGGGCTGAACTTGCTTTTAATCATGACATGTACAAGTGTCAAGGTGTGATTGGCCATTAAGTAAATGGTAGGAAGTTAATTTAGTTAGGTTATGACTTAATTAGTTAGTTTCTAACTAAATGAATCTTTCTTTCCACTTCTACCCCTAAAATTTCGTGGTCATCATCCTCTTGGGCTGAAGCTTCATTCATTCCTTCCATTGGTGAAAAAACTTGAGAAAAAACTAGAGAAAGAAAGCTTTGGTTTTGGAAGATTTTGGAGAACAAAGTGTGCTTTCTTGCTTCCTTTCATCTTCACTCTTGTTCAATCTTCATCTCTACTCTTGGTAAGCTCCATAAACCTTTCCTCATGTCTTTTGGGTTCCATGATATGATTTTTGATGGATTCAAGAGTTATTTGAAGTTAAAAAGCTTGTTTTTGGCTAGTATTGCATGACTAGTTCCATAGCCCTTTGTTTTCTTCCATGAATCACCTTGATTTTGGTATTTTGAGTTTGGAAACCCTAACCCCTTTTGCTGGCCGAAACCATAGGGCTGTCCCAAGCTTTGTTCTTGGCTTGTTCTTGTCATTTTTAGTGTTAGTTTTGAAGGTTTAGTAGTTGTATGTTTGGATCCTAGTCATATAACTATGTTTACAAGTTTTTGAAAATGATTTTGGATGCAAAAGAGGGGCTGGAAAACCGTGGCTTTGAATGGCATTTTGGAGGATGTTTTAAAATTGTTTTCAAAGTAGTTTAAGTGTTAGAAAAGTTAGTTGATTGATAAAGGAATTGAATGTTATGAAATGTTTTGTTTGGAAGTGAAAAATTGAAAAAGATTTTGGGGTTTGTTTTTGATGCATGGAGCCGTGGCCCTCATGGTATTTTAAAACCTTGATTCAAGTTGTTTTATGCCTCTTAATAGTGTAAAAGTTGATCAAGAATTTGATTTAGCAAAACAACTTAAAGAAACTTGATTTTTGGAAAAGATTTAGTATATGTCTTACACATGGTTTTGAAGTTGTAACTAACCTATTTCTTTAATTCTTATGGCATGTTTTATAGTTCTAAAAGTAGTTCAAAGTTGATGAAATACTATTCATTTGGTAAGAAACACTATTCATTTGGTAAAAAAATTTTGGTTTATGTTTTTCTAAGTAAGTAAAGTAAATGAAAGTTGTAAAACTTGTTTGACTTGAACTTAAAACATAGCCTATGATTAGTTGTGATCCAAATAGGTTAAGTTAGCAATTTTTAGGTGTCTTTTAGGGCCAAAACCGTGGCTGCCCTAGAGCTTAAGGGCTTGGGTTTTTGGTTCTAATTTTCTTAAGTTTGTGTTGTTAAGGTTCGAGCGTGGTACGTTCCGGTGACGCGTTGGAAACTCCGTATTCGAAGCTTGTTCGAGGTAAGGGAAATTTCTATATAATGAGTTTAGGCTTTTTGCTTTGTTTGTTGTGTGGCTTGATTGAATGAATATTGGTGGTAGTAAGTGTAGTATTTGTTAAGTGTGGAAGTGATGCTGTAACATGCTATGAGTTGTTGAATTGTTTGCTGCTGTATGAAATGTCATGACAGGTTTTGTTTGGCCTTGAATGATGACCATGAATGGTATTGAATGGCTTAAATCATGTTGATTTAATGTTGAATTGAAATATGCAAAAGTTGTTGTTGTGGTATGAATTAATTAATAATGCGAAGATCGATTGTTGATTTGGGTTGACGATTTACACCGGTAGAGCTGATGCGATTCCACAAGCCGAAAATATGATTTCATAAATAAATTGTTTAAGGCATTTTGACTTAAAAGTAAGCGTGAGGGTTCTAATATAACTAACCAGAGCTTACAAAGAAAGTAGAATGGAATTATGGAAAAATCTGAGTAAGTGGTGTCATTTACGAAAACGGTTGAGTTAGATGATGCGTCTGGGAAAAATTCTGGCTAGGAAAGACCTGGTTATTAAGAGTGTTCGCACCGCCTCTCTTTCCTGGGAATTTTACTAATGCATTATTTATCACGACTAGGGTTCCAACGACCTAAAACTAAAGAATTCTTTCTAGTACAATAACACGTAGGTGTGGCACAAAAAAATTGAAATTGGAAATTCACTAAGTAGAGTGAGTGAGGGTTTGTCGATCCGCATTGATTAATTAAATTGTACGCTAACCATTGAGCATCGACACTTGAGCGTTTGGTATCTTATGGACTTTCAAAAGGACGAGTTGTCACTTCATGCCCGCGTGGCAGCAATGCCTAATGTGTGGCAAGCCTTTGTGGCAATACCCTTGGTAGGGGAGTTGATTTGGACGTTGGGAAATAAAGTTCCTCGTCACTGCTGACCTTGTTTAAGGCTGCAGGTGTATACACAAACTAGCCATACTGCATTGGCATGCATGTCTAACCACATCGTGATATGTGATGATTTGGTGATTGTTGTTGTTTGAGTTGCTTATTCACATGCAAGTATTGGATGTACCATGATGAAGTATGCGGTTAATTAAGTATGCCTATATATATATATATATATATATAATGACATGCTGATGTACTAGATGTATATATATATATCTTGTTTGTCTGCAACTAGCCTGTGATGAACTCGTGGACAAGAAATTTACCCTTGCATTTCTTTTGTTTATGTTTATGCTTGAAACCTACGCTTAGATGATGCCGATCCCGATGAGGTTCATGGGACACACGACATATGAGTTCCCTCAGGGGAAGACCCCTTCGGCGTGGGTCGTCAACCCTATTACTGGGCGGTTGACACACTCAGGGATAGTGATTGAGACTGACGACGACGGGGAGTGCTCCACTGTTGTACGCTTCAGCAGAAGGACGGTTCACCTATACGTACCACCCAGCCTACTTACCACACTACCGACGAGGGCGACTGTTGAGACGTTTCCGCCAGGACCCTCACATCCACCCACGATGCCAAGTTCGAGTATGATTCCACCTTCGACCGAGTTCCGAAACTCCTCCCATCGCCATCAAGCTACTACTTTTGCGTTGCCGACAGCTTCATTGATGACGCCTGCTGCACCTGAGGGTAGTCCTCCCTCTTTTTGTGTTCACTGTCCTCACTGCTCTCATCCCTTGTCCCCAGTCCCTAAGGCCGGAGACCCTATTAACTGGCGTCGGACTACTAGGGAGTGGACGGCGAGGGATAGAGTCGTGATTGACAGTGAGGACGTGGAGGAGGAGGAGGATCCTTCAGAGGCATCGGGGCCTGCTAGTTACGAGTCGAGGTCCTACCGCGCGGGTTTCCTCCTGCAAGCGCCTCAGGTTTACTTTGGGCCAAAGATAGTTAGATAGAGTCACCGCTAGACTCTAGTAGTATTTTGTACAAGATGACTTTTGGGCCTAAGTCCTTGATAGAGCCGCCAGATGCATCACGGATATGAGTTACTCTAGGTCTTAGGGTTTTCATATGACTGATGTATTTTATTTTGAGTATGTACTGGTGTATATTTTGGAACTTGCCTGCGTGCGAAGTGCTCTATTCCTTGACACTGCTATGATGCATATATATATATAATGGTTGGTTAGGTTTTACTCTGAATGATTGTTTATTTGTTGTTCTTAAGTGTAACGCCTGTTTTAAAAAAAAAAAATATACCGCTGCTCTTAGAGAAAACCTTTTTGCGAAAACGGGATGTTACAATTTCCACCCAATTACAGAAGGTAGAATGAAAACCAAAATTTTTAAGCGTCTTGAGAAAAAAGGTCCAGTCAATTGTACCAAACGCCTTACGAATGTCAATTTTGAGAGCAATGTTACCACCAAAACTTTTCTTATGGAGCAAGTTAATCGCCCCAGAGGCTACACCAATACAGTCAAAAATTTGGCGCCCTTGAATGAAACCTCTTTGATTTTGAGAAACAATTTTGGAAGCCACCTTGGCTAGCCTGTCAGCTAGAACTTTAGTGATGATTTTAAATTTGAATTTAGCTAAGGCAATAGGTCTATATTGACCAATAGAATCTGCTTCCGGAGACTTGGGACCATGCTAGAATTAAAGTTTGAAAGAATCCAACCATGTTTAAAGAATTGAAGCACAACATTAAAGACATCCATACCTATTAAGTTCCACTACTTTTGGTAGAAGAAACCACCAAAACCATCTGGTCCAGGAGCACCATTGGCATTCATAGAGAAAACAACATTCTTTACCTCATCCATAGAAGGTAAATTAGTCAACATTAAATTATCATCATCATGGCCTCAGGAGAAATCATAGAATCAATCAAACCATTATCAACACAATTATTATCAGCTGCAAAAAGAGATGTGTAAAAATCAAGAACATGGTTCTCAATATCATTAGGGTCCGTAAGGATAGCATCACCTGATTTCAGCATGGACATTCTCTTTGTGGTATTTCTGATTTTGGTAATCATATGAAAGAAAGAAGTGCATCTATCACCATAGTTATGCCAATCTAATCTAGACTTCTCTTTCCAAAAAGTCTCTTAGAACTGTAGAGCCTGATTTAAACTAACTTGAGCCATTTTCTCTTGATCAACCAAATCTTCCGAATAGCCCTGCAAGTCAAGCTGTTCCTGAATGTTAGGAACAACCTTCATGGAAGCCTGAACCTTAAGATTAATATCCCCAAAGCAGTCTTCATTCCATTGCTTGAGCTTTTCCTTAACTAATTTAAGCTTTTGATTCAACACTACCATCGGGCAACCTGTGAAAGAGCTACTCCAAGCATCACTAATAATGCCAAAGCAATCCTCATGATCCGCCCACATTCTCAGGAACATAAAACAAGAAGGAAATGGACCTTCCTGCTTGTGGAAATCTAAGAGAATTGGGTGGTGTTCTGATTGAGACTTGACCAAAGTGTAGCAAGATACATTGCTCCAAGTGGAGGGCCAATTCTGGTTGCAAACAGCTCGGTCTAATCTTTTTTCAGTGAGATCCCTTCCTTTTCTACCATTGGACTAAGTGTAGAGAGAACCCCTAGTAGTGATATGGACCAAGCTGGAAGTATTAGACCAATTTCTAAAATATGTACAAGCAATCTGGGTCGGCCTGCCCTTTCCTCTATACTCATGAGAGCCCAAAACAGTGTTAAAGTCACCTAGGAAGCACTAAGCATCTTGATTAGAAGCTTGAACATCAGATAAGTCTTGCCAAAGCTGCCTTCGATTCAGAATAGAGGTGGAAGCATAGACTGCAGCCATGTAGAATAACTGGTTCTGCCACTCCAAAGAAAAAGCTACAAACTGGTTTGTAACAGAAATAATGGAAGGATTTATAGAGACTTGACAAATGCACTAAAGATTGGGGGTGAGGGGCTATCTATTATTCACCTCAAAGACCTTATAGTTCAAATTAGACTAAAAACGTTTAGGGAATTAATCCAGTCGAATCCAAGGCTATGGGATGAAGAATAAATGAGGTCTATTATCAATGACTAGCTGTTTGATAACCAATCTTGTATCAGGATTAGCTATCCCTCTAGCATTCCAATAGATAGCTCTCATTTAGAGATGTGCTTAGAGGCTGCCGGAGATCGGGTATTGTAATCCATCTTAGCACCAGATTTTGCCTTCTGTCTCAGCTTTCTCTTTAGAGATTTAGTTAGCACCTTTGTGAATTCTGAATGTTGGCCAATATCAGCATCTTGGTTGCTAATTAAATACTTTGAAGTTGTACTTGATTGGATCTCATCAGTCTCTTCAACAGAATCTATCTCATCATCATCTTCTGGCTCTTCACTCCATAATCTACCCATAATAGTCAAATCATTCCTAACATTGTTATTAGGAGTTGTTGAGGAGTGAACTGGAGTATTCAACAAGTTCTCATTGATGCCTTTGTTAGGAGCAACATCATGGAATACTTGCACAGGACCTGCATAAGAATCAACAGAATTGGGCACAAAAGATTTATTAGAGTTTAGAGAGTTATGAACCTGCATTTGAGTGCCTGAAGGTGTTCCTTGGTTTTGTATTTGATTTCGGGCCAGCACCTCAATCTCAATATTTGTCTAATTATCAGATGGCTCGGATAAATGATGATCAAATCCAAGCAGAGGATTGGTAGTGTCATTCTTCATCAAACTAGATTCATTGAAAGGCACAATGTTGATCCCTTTGAAAGCATTATGATTATGTATCTTTTGCACCTCAAATGTGATAGCCTTGCCTTTATTGACAGCATATCCCTCCAATGAATCATGGTTATTGCTAGTGCCTTCACCAAGATTCACTGTTACATTGGTTTGAACCTGATTCTTCTCTGTTTCTACCCCTTTATCAGTGGGGACATCATGTTCCTTCAGTGAATCTTGAGTTTTGCTAGGGCCTTCACCAAGATTCACTGTTACATTGGTTTGGGGTCGATTCTTTTCTATTTCTATAACTGGTTCAGTATCCATAGCAATTGTATGCTTAGGGATATAATTCTTGTGAATGATCTTTGGGCCATGATCATTGGCAATATGCTCCTTAGCCTTAGTCAATTCTTTTGCTTTTTTCCTGCAAGTTGAGGCTGTGTGACCCAACTGTTTGCAAGAAGAACAAAAGAGAGGCAAACTCTCATATTCAAGACCCACAAAAAACGTATACCCTAGCCTTTCCACCAAGAGTTGGCTTCTAAGATCAGAGGTTAAGTCTATATCAACAAGGATGCGGGCAACGTGACCATATAGGAGCTTATTTGTGGCTTCATCGAGGCATATAGGGATTCCAATGCTCCCTGCTATAGCAAGTATGATTTGAGGATCCTAATATTCTTGTGGCAGCCCTATTATCCGAACCCAGCATTGGGTATTAGTTTGTTTTAGAGACTTTATATCAAAGTCAGGGATCTATGAGAACAACCTAAGGAAACCCGGTTTCAGCTGCCAAGATGTGATAGATCTTACACTACGCAGGTCCTCCACTGATGAGAATTCAAACTCATAATACCCTTTGCCTAGAGGGATCATGTGCCATTGTCCAAGAGGTTTCCAAAGGGCTTGTACCTTGGCACGCAAGGCAGCCGCTTTAATGGGAGCATTTCCTTTAGAGAGAAATAATCGACCATGGAGATGATTCTTGCATCTTTCTAAACATACAAGATAGGCTTCCTCAGGGATTTGAATCGATAGTTCATCTCCTTTGAAGCAAGGCTTAGGTAGTTGACTATAGGGGACATCACACACATTATTGAGAGCTTGAGCAAAAGTTTTCCTTTGTGGGGAAAGAGTCTCAGGTTCACGAACAGGAATTCCATGATCATGAGAAGGAACTGTAGAAGACGACAGGCCATCCATGAAAGGCCAAGGGCAAATCGGTTGGTTGCTGTCAGCCATGGCGTCAGTAAACTGTAGGAGGACGTCACTAGGAGGGAAACCCTAGTAGAGGCCAGTGAATGTACTCAAGTTGGTTGCCATTTTTTAGGACAAAGTTTTGGAAAAAAGAGTTTGCGAGGAGGGGAGTTGAGACAAGGTTTGGGGTGAAGAACTTAGAGGGGTCTGGGAGAATTGTGGAATGAGCCTGTGGGAACATTAAAGGAGTTTTTTTGTTGTTGTTAGTAGACATTACAGCAGATTGCGGTGGCAGTGGTGTGTGATTATGTTTAAGGTGGAGATGAATTGGGAAAGACAAATGCTAACAAGTGCCCTAAGGGCACTCTTCAAGAAATCAAATATAGAAATATTATTTTAGAAGTAGTGTATTCAATTTCTTGAAAGTTTAAAAGTTGTTGTTTCTAATACAAAATTTCTATTTTTTGATTTCTTAACAAGTGCTCTAAGGGCACTCATTAGCAAGACCCATTGGGAAATAGGGTTTTAGTGGGCTTTATGTAGTGCTTGGAATGCCTGTGGTGAGTTATTTATAAGCGTTGGAACTTGGTAAACGGTTATGGTTTGGAAGTTGTAGGGGTTTTGCATTTTGGGTTTAGGTGATTTTTGATTGGATGGTTGTTTTGGTTTTATGATGGGGTGAAAAGTGAGTCGGCTCGGTGATAAATACTATGGAGTGTGGAGCTATTCCTGAGGGCTTTCCTTCAAGAGTTAATTGAAGCCTGCTTATCTATGCCAAACTATTTAGTCCCTCCGGACTGAATATAAGTAAAAATACCTAATTTTTTTTTACTGAATAAAGATGTTAATCGATTTCATTTAATTTTTTTTTTGGTAGCCAACAGGGGTTACCCCCCGAGGAAAAACAATCAAAAGCCTCTGGGAAACCAGGTCCCAATAGCATCTGCCATGTATGTGTTGGTGTAAGTCCTAGAGGCCAATGTTTTTCCTTTGAACTTATATTTTGTATCATGTCATTTATTTATTATATGAGGCATTTTCAGTTATTATGTTTGTTTCAACGTAATAAAGTCCTTGAGTAAAAGTTTGTTTTCAATAGAACATCGAGTAGACGACTCGGTTGTGAGATACTAAAGAACTTACTTTAAATATCCGTAGTCGAGTATTATTATTATTAAGGACAATAATAATGCATCAAGACTATTATGTGGGTGGACTGATAACCTCATCTCACAGGTTATAGATATGAGATATCAAGTCACCACATAGGTACACGTTAGGGTAATTGTGTACTGGATTGACCCGCCATGAGAATACTACATAGTGTGTTATGTAAGTGTCATGAGTTATTCTCATAGTGATAGTGGTGTATGCCACCCTCGACTGAAACCACTATGGTCCCTACATGAGGAGTTGGGTGTTTTATTGCCGCCAAACATTGTCTGTAATAGACAATTATAAATTCATTAATCGGGCACTCAACGAGTCATGCAAAGAGACATGAGTGACCTAGATGGGATTTGCCCTCCTACATAACAGAGTAATATCTGTGGGCCCCTTGATAGAGTATGATCAGAAATGCATGGCCATGCTGAAATAAGTCAATATGAGATATTGATCTTATTTGTTGTTACTAAGTCTACTCGGGCATCAAGGAATATAATATTGAACTATACAAGGGTGACACATACTATGCCTTGTGTTCAATATAGATATAAGGGCAAAAGGGTAATTATACACATGATCATTATCACGGAAAGGTTACGCCACAACACCGACATTCTCGTTACTTGGGTAGCAGTGATGTGTTGCTAGACACCGCCATCGCTTATAATATTAAATAGTGATTTAATATTATTGCCAATGTTACGGAACCTGCTGTGGTCACACACATGAGAACAAAGCTAATGGGAGATTAAATAAATGAGTGAGACTCATTTTATTCGTGGTGCATTCTTACGATGCACCAAAGGCGAGTCAAGAAAGACGCAGAACACGATAAGTTACGGTCTTGGCCGAGAGCACACGGTAAGCTACGGTGCTTAGGTCGGGCTTAAGTGAAGTCTATAAATAGACTCGTTAAGATCAAGTCAAAAACACTAATTAAAACCCTAGCCGTTTCAAAGATCGTGACTTGCATCGTGGATCGTTCCGCACGTCGCCTAGCACCGTGACGGAGACCGCTCCCATTCGGTCGTTTCGTGTGGACTACGTAGAGGCGTTGTTTTCTGTGCGACGCTCGTGCTCGATTCCAATTTTCGTCTGCAAACGATCTGCGCTACAAGAGGTAATTCATATAACCCTGAGTCATGACCATTCGCAAGGATCCATGGAAGGGAAAGTTTAAATTTCCGCTGCGTTTTTAATCTCTGTTATTGCGCTATTTCCCTACAGTATGCATACAAGATAAAATCAGGAATACAACTGAAATTCCTACTACAATAATCAAGACTAATTCCGAATTTAGCTAACCCGTCCGCCACTTGGTTGGCCTCCTTGAAGGTGTGTAAAATCCTCTCCTCTCCAACACTACTCATAAGGGATTTAATATCAATAACCAAAGATAAAAAAGAATGTTGCGAAGAACACCCCGAGTGAATAAATTTAACTACCGTCATTGAATCTGATTCAATGACTAAGTTATGAAATCCCTTACGCAAGGTCAAGGAAAGACCCGTGTGTATGGCCAAAAGCTCTGCTTCAATGATAGAGCAAGGCCACAATCGCGAAGCAAAACCACAAATGAAGTTACCTCCACAACCGCGAAGAACACCTCCGGCCGCTGCAAAATTACCATGATGAGACACCGCCACATCACAATTCATCTTCATCCAATCTTCATCAGGCTGCGAGGTGGTGGCGGCAAACACCCAGTACAGTGAATGAGCCCATTATCATCCCAACTCTGCATAATAGAATTGCAAGCTCCCAGCACTCCCCTGTATCTCACTTCAACAGACACCGACCTCCTTTCAAACATATATTCATTTCCGCAACACCAAATATGGAGAACTGCTACAACGAACACTAAACTCCACTTAAATCCCTGATATAGAATATCATTATCCAAATTAAACTCCATCCAATCCTCAAGATCCAGAGACCAGAACCTAGCAGAGATTTGATTCTCACCCAGCTTCAACCACATCTGCGACACCACACCACAATCCCTAACCATATGAAGAACTGATTCATCCGCCGCACCACAAAGAAGGCACTCACCGGTCGCCACGATGCCCTTCTTGAATCTCGCCACAACCATATGTTTCAATGACTAAGTCTCTTCTGGGTTCTAATCAGCAACTGCGTAAGTGAACCAAGGCCACCGGTCGCCGCGATACCCTTCTTGAATCTCTTCTGGACCACTCCACGACCAAACGCAGTTGAATAGCTTGGTTCACTTAATCTGATTAGAACCCAGAAGAGACTCATAAGCTGATGAATTAGAGAAATTTCCATCTTTTGTCATATTCCAAGCGACTTCATCAGGTCCACGATTTGGATTCGAAGTACACATTTGGACTATGAGGTTTTGGACATTCCCTGACAGCAAATGCCTAACCCAAGTGAGATCCCAATCTCCTTGCTGATTTATTAAGTCATAAGTTCTAAGCACAATATCCACATCAGACAAATTTTGGGTAATAACATCCTTAAGAGCACCCACTTGAGCTATTGACACATCATTCCAACAATTAACCGTTCTACCATCCCCCAATCTCCAGACTAGATTTTGAGCAACATCGTCCCAAGCATGGCAAACTCCTCTCCACAAATTAGACCCAGCTTGATTTACCATTTGTCTTAGGTAAAATATCACCACCACACCCATATTTAGCTAGAATGATTTTAGCCCATAGGTCATCTCTACTAGTCAGAAGACCCCAACAAACTTTCATCATGGAAGCTTGGTTTATATTTCTAGCTTCACGTAACCCAAGACCACCCCAAGATTTTGGTTGACATAAACTCTTCCAATTAACCAAGTGAACATGCCGGTGGTCATCACTATCTCCCCAAACAAAACTCCTACACCTCTTATCTATTTCATCGCATATAAATCGAGGAATAAAAGCTAATTGCATGACATATAAGGGAAGAGCTTGAATTACTGATTTAGTAAGAGTCACTCTACCCACAAAAGACAAGGTCTTTGCCTTCCAATTGTTGAGGTGCTGATCCACTTTAACCAATATAAATTGGAAGGACCTCCTATTCATCTTTTCATGAAGAATTGGAACACCTAGGTACTTCCCCAAATCATTGGTAACTTGGAATCCTGAGATGTTGCAAATACTATTCTTCACATGCCCATCCACATTATTAGAGAAGAAAATCCGCGTTTTTCTCTGGCTAATCTTCTGCCCTGAACACCTGCAAAACAAATCTAGAATATTTTTTATTAGAGTAATTTGGTCCTCACTCGCCTCTACAAAGAGAAGGACATCATCTGCAAAGGCTAAATGAGAAAGCGGTGGTCCTTGTCTGGCAAGCTTTATAGGGGCCAATTGTCCCTGCTCAAGAGCACAATTGATCATTTGGAACAACTTCTCAATACAAAGAACAAACAAATATGGAGAGATGGGGTGGTCCCCCTGCCTGATGCCTCTACTTGGATAAAACTTCTCTAAGGCTTCACCATTCCAAAGCACACGCATGTTAGAGGTTGAAATGCACTCCCAAACCATATTAACAAAACTATTCGGTAGGCCAATATCCTCTAAAGTCTCTCGGATGAAAATCCAATTAAGTCTATCATAGGCCTTCTCCATATCAATCTTAATAGCCATCCAACCTTTTTTCCCCTTCTTTTTATGCATAGAGTGAAAAACCTCTTGTGCTACAATAATATTATCTCTACTCTGTTGGTTAGGCACAAAGTTACTCTGACAAGATTCACTAAGGAGCTTATAACTAGTCGGAGTTTCTGCGCTAAAAGTTTAGTAATGACCTTATAAGATACATTACATAAACTGATAGGCCTAAAATGCTTGATGTTGTTAGCTGCTTCGATCTTAGGAATTAAAGTAATCCGGGTATCATTAATCAACCGAATTTTATTAGGCTCTCTCAAAATCTCAAGAATAAGCTCACAGAAGGACTCACCAATTACCTTCCATTGGTCTGAAAGAAAGCAGCTTGAAGACCATCAGAGCCCGGAGCCTTAAACGCCCCATATGATTAACAACATTAAAAATGTCACTTTTGGTAACTTCCCTACAAAAGATACGCAATTCATCAAGTGAGAGCCTAGGGAATGCCCGAAGACTACATTGACCACCGTTTCCACCCTCTTCCTCAAAAAGCTTCTGAAAGTAGGTCATCACCATCCTCTCTAACTGCTCTTGATTCCCAATCCAATTCCCATCACTATCCTAAAGAGTATAAAAAATGTTTTTCCTCCAGCATACTGCTGTAACACTGTGAAAAAATCTAGTATTTTTGTCTCCAAAGCACATCCATTTAGATCTTGACTTTTGGAACCGCAAAATCTCTTCTTGCAAAAGAACCTGCTCATATTGTTGCCATAGACGTTTATTCTCATTTATCAAACCTTGAGAACCAAATTGAGCGTCACTAGCTCCAATCTTCGAATTAGGTCTTGTCTTTGCTCAAAAATGTTAACAAAAACCTGTTTATTCCAAGCCTGTAAGGACACCTGTAACTGGGGAACTTGAGAGCACTAGTGAGCCCCCTTAGTCCAGGACCGAGCCATTAGATTTGAAAAATCATCATGAGTTAACCAAGAAGCAAGAAATCGGAAGAGTCTTCTACTCATATTAATTCTCCGTTTATTTTTCATCTGAACCAGAATAGCACGGTGATCAGATTTAAAAAACGGAAGGTGTCTTACCGTAGCATCCTGGAATTGGATATGTCATTGAATATTAATAAGCACTCTATCCAGCCTCTGATATATATTGTCTCTCTTCCAAGTAAAAGGGCTCCCTTGGAACCCAGCATCCAGAATATCATAATTCTACAGCATGTCCATAAACCCAATCACACCTCTATCAGAGAAATTAGTGGAACCTCCTCTACGCTCATGGGCCCCCATAATCACATTAAAATCACCAAGAACGGCCCAAGGCTCATTCAGGGATCCTGCAATCCAAAGTTGTTAGCGACACACATAGTTAGGACTAGCATACACTGCAGTGATAAGCCATGTGGCCGCCCCCCTCCAAGTCACATTCATATGTATCATTTGATTGGATGATTCAAGAATAACCACATTCCAGTTATCCACATCCCACAAACACCAAATACCACCTGACTGCCCTCTCGAATCAACTATGAATCGACCTGTGAAGCCAGCTTTCTCCGCTTGTCTCTGAGCACGCTGCCCACTTGCGTGAGTTTCCAAAAGAAACATTAAGGAGGATTTATAATTCCTCCTCAAATCCTTAATCAATGAAGTAAACCCCTTGGCTGCTGTTCCAAAGCAATTCCAATGTAACACCTGAGGACGAGATCGACCTCGTATTAGGACGTCGTATCGAGACCTCGCGTCGAGATCTCGTGTCGAGACCTCGTACCAAGACCTCGTGTCGAGATCCCGTGCCAAGAACGCGTGTCGAGCTGATGAGGTCGCGTACCGAGCTGAGGAGGTCGCATGTCGAACTGAGGAGGCCGCGTGCACGAACTCGTGTTAGAACCTTGTGCGCTTGCACGAGCACCCTGGTCGACATCGTGTCGAGATGATAACACTCTTATTTTTACGAACGTTATTCAGCGTTATGATTATATTGTTTGTAATATTATATTATCTGGTTGCAGTTCTCGACGCTGTGCTTCTTTTTAGATCTGTAACCTATAGCCTAGAGGGTAATCATGAAAGAGGAGAGATTAGATGGGTAGATTGATTGATGGGATTAGCATCTCATAACTGCAGTTACGATAATGCCCTTCCCTCACCAGCTGTATATTCGATCAGTTTCCTCAAACACTCACTCTCTCTTTTCTTCTTTCTTCTTCCTTCTTCTCTGAGTTCCTCTTCCTCTCCAAACCTCCATCGAAGAACCTTGGATTTTACTGAGGCTTTGCACAAACCTTCTTCATCAATTTTGTTCCTCATCATCCTCTCGACATATCTCACCATCTCGACCACCATTTGAGGTATGAAAAACAGATTCTCTTCCTTCATGCTACTGTTTAGCGCCATTTCTTCCTTCCTTTTTAGCTAGTTTTTATGCTTCCAAATCATGTCATATTGATAGGTTTTCTTCTTCATGACATGACCGACCTTTCTAACCGATTATTTGAGCTTGTAAAACAAATTTCTTCCTCTGTTTTCTGCAATAGGCAGTGCCCAAAAACCCTTCCTATTTGGTTTGTTTCGATTTCTTGTTTTAGTTTGTTGTACGTTGCTTCTGGTTGTTGTTGTCGTCGATTTATCTGTTGTAGCATCAGATAACCTTTTTCATGAACTTTTGATCGAAAACCCTAACGTTGTGTTAGAGGAAAAATGGCTTTGTCTGGTAATGTATGAAAGAAGTTTTCAATAAAATTTTAGAGAAAGGAGTTATTTTGTAATGTTTACTTGGGTTGTGGTTAAGATTGGGATAATGAGAGCTAAGTGTTATTAGAACCCATAGATAGAACTAAGCTGTGCTCGTATTAGGCAGTGTGAGTTCCGAGATCGTGCTGCAAGGAGATCCGGGTGTACGAGGACACGGAACCGAAGTTGACTGAGAACTGTACGTGTCGAGGTCGACTGAGAAGTGTACGTGTCGAGGTCGTTGTCGAGCTCGTTTGAAGACTGCCGTGTCGAACTCGTTTGAAGACAGCCGTGTCGAGGTCGTTGTCGAGCAGCATTAGCTTGGAGTTCGGTAAGGGCACTTCTAGACATTCTAGGATTTTGATTGTTATATTCCTATGTATGGACTCCTTGATTTGTGTCGAGCTTGAAATGTTGTGATATGATTGGGTTTTTGCATGTATTTAATCTGTGATTGAATATATGTTGTGAATTGTGAATTGCTGTTGAATTGCATTTCTTCATGCAGAATGTTTTTATTGCTTAAATGTCGAATTGCGTTTTCTTCATGTTAAGCATGCTCTCTTTATTTGATATGTGATCAAGTACTTTTATGTGCCACTCCTTGATCAAGCGAGCTAATCATCGAGTGAGAGAGCTAGGCGAGTCGTATGACGTTTTTGAGCCGTGACCCGGATAACTAAGGGTGCTAGGTCCCCTTTTTGTTTACGGGAGATTGACTAGACGTCGCATTATCAGTTTGGGGTTGGACCTGCTGATTAATGCATGGTATCGGTTTGGGGTTGGACCTGCCGCTTACCTATTGCGTCAGTTTGGGGATGGACCTGCTGACGATATTCCGGAATAAGAGTCGAGTCTAGAGTGAGATGGTCGAGTCACGTTTGATGAATGATATATAGTGATGTCTGCTTATTTCTTTGTGCCTTGTTTATCTTGAATTGTTGAGAAGTTGACCCTTTCCCGTGGTACCTTCAATCCATGATGGCTACCCAGGCGATGTCGAGGTTGCAGGGAACTCGACAGCAGATGATGACGAGGAGGAGCTCGACGAGGATCTGGGCGACGACCTCTATTTGTCGTGATTGATTATGTTTGTGGGATGTTTTTTTTTGGGATGACTGTTCTTTGTTGTTTTTGTGTATAGTGGTTGTGACCAGTTGGGCCGGTTATGTTTTGTTATTACTGGGTAGACTGGCGGTTTACTTTTGGAGCAGCCCCCTGCGTGGGTGTCTGCCGGAAGTACCCCCAGGGTATGATTGCTCTCTTGAGGTCGTCATACCTTAGGTGTATTTCTTGTACATTTACTACTCTGTATTTTGTATACATTATTATCTCGAGTGGTACATATGTATGTTATGCATGTATGTTTTATTAGAATTTAATCCTTGTGTCTTAGTTGCACCATGTTTCGAAAAGCTGTAATTACTCTGATGTGCACGAGCTGGTTTTATAAAAAAAAAATAGACCGTACTTTTCTAAAGGGCACAAGAGTATCGTTTTAAAACACATCGCATACAGGGTAGTTTCTGAGCTCGGTGTGTTGAGCTCGGTAACTCGAGCTCGGTCTCCTGAGCTCGGTAGCGGTCCGAAAACGGGTCGTTACATCCAACACATAAAATTCATGACAACTGAGAGATATTGGTTGACTCTAAAAGCCCTTCCTCACCTGGTTGATCAAACACACCTACCATTATTTCTACAGGTGACACCTTCACTTTTTCCTTCTCCTGAGGATTGCTCACCAAGGTTTTCAAACATACCTTAGGATCATTGCCAAATGGGAGTGGGGAACTAGTCAAAGCTTTCTGTCTTAATTCCATGCAACGAAGATTCTCCAGGAATTTAGACTGGTTTTTTTCCAGAGTGTCTTTTGTGAGAACAAAAACATCCACCTGGCCAAACTTCTTGTTTAACACTAGTGGCCCAGATTTAATTTTTGCAGGAACCTTCTTTCTATTTCGGTCTTGCCCATTTGTCACGGACAAAGTCTTCTTCATATTTCCAAGGGCCCATGATTTTGCCACCTTCTCCTCTTTAATTTTACCACCTCCTCCACCCAAGAAAAAGACGAAAATTCCCCTCTCCCTTCAACCCTTCTCCCTTCCTCACCTCCCCATCAATGTCGCACGCTCAGCTCACCTCCCTTCCTCTTCCTCATCTCCCTCTCTCTCATACGAAACCTCCCTCACTTTTGCTCAGCTCCCTCTCTCTCTATCTCCCTCTCCAGTGCCACCCTCTCTCTCACCTTCGCTGCTTCCATTTCTGCTAATTTTTTTTCTGCGTGCTCTGAACTTCCGGATTCTTGAGTCCGGACTTTTCCGTAATCAAGAATCCGGACGTTTGAATTACAATACATATCTCTTACATTTCCGGATTCTTGAGTCCGAAAATTTTCGGACGTTTGAATTACAACAACTGTGTTTTACACGCCCGTATTCTTGTATCCGAAAATTTCCGGACTCAAGAATCCAGAAGTTGAGTTTACAGTATATTTTCAAAATGGTTCAGAATTCAAAATTAGACTATTTTATAGGACTAAACAACAACATCAAACTTAAGCACAAGGTAAATACAATTAAAACGCAAAGGGAACCATAAACATAGACATCCAATACAATAAATATTCAATCTACAGCTACATGGTTTGTAGATGAAAAAAAATAGACGCCTAATGTTGTATGCGACTAAGATATATCGCCTCCAATTCCTTAGCACTGTCGCTTCTAAACCTTTTTCATTGAACATCTGACTGAGGTATTGGAGCATCACTCTTTAAATAGACCTGGAAACATGTCATTTTTAAACAAATTAAACAACGTCAATAAACTATGTAAAGGTTACAAAAAATAAAGAGTCAACATAACTATTGTACCTGTACAAAGTGTTCCATTCTATGTAGAAATCCAATGCAGAGGACGCACTGAGTATAGCAATCCTTCGGTGGTCCGTGTTTGAGAGGGAAAATTGTGGTACTTCCCCTTGGGTTTAAACATATCACGACCACCTTATATTTGTTCTCAAGCACCCATGTGTAGTTATCAGCTTTCTCTGACTCCATAAATGAAAATGCAACAACGAATGTCATCTCTGTTGAGGTCACACCAACAATCTCAATTAGTGGCATCTTGTACCTGTTAGTCTTGTATGTCGAATCAATAAGCAAAGCAATATTGAACGAATTTACAAGCTTGATAGCGTCAGGATGTGCCCAAACTATATCGGTGATAACATCAGAGTTATCGGCCTTTCTGTGCCAGTGGAGATAATTATCACGGTGCATCAAGTTCATTAAATGTTGTAACTCAGTTCTGTTTTGTCTTAGACTGGACCGGATCTTTTGACGTGCATTGTTAATCTGCCTAATTGTGGTGTGACTGTTTGGATTATTACGCTGTAATGAAAGTAAGGCGTTTCTCGGCTTAATCATGTTCAATGTCATGTCATTCAGATTAGACAACTCTTAGGAAGTTAGACGACCGACATATGGATGACCTTCAAAGTTTTCGACTAACCCGTGATTGTGCATACCACACATTACCTTCAAAACCCACCCTCCGGCACCTTTCACCAGCCTTCCTTTCAATCTGAATGGGCATTGACATTTTCTAGTGCCAGTAGCCTTCAAACCCGTAGTCTTGTAAGGTTTATACTTGCCACTTTTCTCGCAACCCAACATCACAAAAGTCTTTTTGCTTGATTGCCCATAGCCTGATCTTAAAATAACAACCATACATCCAACATATTTACCAACATTTCGTGCCCACGCCAATAGGTCATCTCGGGTAGAAAATACCTGAAACGACAACATGTATCATACACCAACTCATCCAACAAATCTTAATAAAACTGATCAATAAAATAAGTACCCGCGCAGTAGTGAATGCACTAGTACAATCCATGGAAACGACCTCTGGAACATCAGGATCACTAGCCACTATGGTGTTGGGAAAGTTGCCTTCCATTGAAACTGCACTGGAAAAGGCATGTCAAAATTCTCACAGACATAAATTCCGGATTCTTATTACCGGATCCTTCCGAATTCTTAGTGCCGAAAAGTTTTGAACTACCGGACTTTAGAATACAGATGAATCCGGAGTTTACATTCCGAAATTGTCAAATAATGAAATAGCATAACAAACGTCCGGATTCTTATATCCGGAAGAATTCGGGAATAAGAATCCGGAAAACCAGCTATTTCAGGAAAAAAAGACGTCAACGCACCTCGAATTAGTGGCAATGTGGAAGAGGTATGGAACGAGATGGCACCATAGATAAGGGCAATGACAAGGTGAGCAAAAAACCTTCAAAAAGTGAGAGAGATTGAGAGAGGGAGGTGAGGCGGAGAACATGAGGGAATGAGAGGGAGGTGTTTTTGAGGGAGATGGCAGTTGTTTTGTGTTTTTAATAAAGGGTAAAGTTGGATTTTCATAAATATGGGAAGTGTGAACATCAAGTGGGGGAGGTGGTAAAATCAAGGCCCATTTCCAAGGTTACGGGCGGCCCGCTTAACATCATGCAAACGAGGCCAAAGTTGTGGATTTTTTCCACCACTTTTGTTCCTTACCTTACTTGGATTGGTTTATCAATTAAAACACTCGCTGTGTGCTCATTGACCGGTCCATTAACTTCATTATTTCCATGCACTTCATTCCCTCTCCATCAAGAGTATTCAATATATCAAAACGTGACCCAATCAAAGGATTGCTTCCTTGAGCCTGCGCAATTGGAGGGCTGATAATAGCTTTCTCTCCCCTGGCTTTAGCAACAGCGTTTTCCTTTCCTTCTGCTCTTCAATCACATTAACTACATGATTCACAACGGTCCCCTCATTCACTCCAATCATTGATTTTCCTTCCTTATTCGTAACAGCTACCAATTCCGTTCCGGCAACCTTAGGTTTCTCCACCGTCACCTCCTGCTGTGGCTCTCCTTCGGCACTACTCTGAACCACAATCACCTCCTCATCATGGACTTTCTTTGGGCATGCCTCCACCCCATGGCCATAGACACCACATTCAAAGCACACTTGGTGAATACCTTCATATTCCACGTTATACACCTCTCCCCTCACCTCCACCTGAGACACTAGAGGCTTCGCGAGGTCTATCTCAACACAAATGAGAGCAAATTGACCCCGAGAGTGTATGGACGTTAATTTTTCCATCTTCAGAAAAGTACCCAATGCCGATGCAAATCGAGAAAGAAATCTTTCACTATAGAGCTCAAAAGATAACTCTGGAATACGCAATCTTACTCTCCTTCTTTGCCATCCTCAAAAAATTCCTTCACCACCTTTGGACTAGCAAATAGTGTCCCGCCACCGTCCATGATCCTTCAAAAAGAGCATGTTGATAATCTTCAACTGACTCGAATTGAACAGCGCATAGTACCCTCGTGGCATATCAATAAGCTTGACATTCCCTTTTTTCGCCCAATCTTGGTTAATTTTATTCCCCAAAAAGGAATGCTAAGGATAACCTCTCTAACACACTCTCTTAAACACTCTCAACTATTGGGCCATATCACGGTTATTTCAAAATCTTGTAATTGGCAACCGGTGCTGCTGGTCTAAAACCTCGAAATCGTTTTCATCATCTATTTCCTCCCCACCGTCTCTGATGTTTTGTTCTGATCATCGATCTTGTCCCCAGTGTCTTCAGTGTTTCCCTCCCGAGACTGTGCTTGTGCCAAAGGGTACCACTTACTTTTTCTGGGTGGATGCGAAAGGGTCCAAAAGGAATATAACCACGAAGACGATACCCACCCATTTGAAAGAAACACCAATTCCAGTTATAATTTGGATTTACTGGGTGATGCATGTCAAAAACAATAAATTCACAAGAATGTCTCATAATCTGAGCCATATATTTTACAGTGCAAAACATCTCTCCACTCTATGGGAAAAAATAGAAATTAAAAATTGTGTCTTTGTTTTAAAATCCATCGCAAAACAGATCCAAAAAGGGGTCTTAGATCCAGAAGGATTGAAAAATAATAAATGATTTGTCTTGTTGAGATAAGAGGTGAAAGAAACAGAGGGAAAAAGAAAGCAAAGAACCCATCGATGGGTTTTCTCCTGTTAACGCCTGCTGTGTCTTGTAGATCACGACGTGCGTTATTTTTATCCAGGGATTAAGGGATATGTGTTGTGCATTTTCTAAACCTGTTGAGCAGGTTAGTAGGTAAAATATTTTGAAATAACTGTGACATAGCCCAATAGTTGAGAGAGTGTTTAAAAGAATGTGTCAGAGAGATTGTCCTTAGCATTCCTCTTCTCCAAAACTCTATAGTTGAGATTTTTACCAAGCACATTCACCACCAACGAACTTCTCCATGGCTTGCTCCAGTCATTATTAAGCTCTTCATCAGACACCTCAATCACCGGAATACAACCTTCCCGAAAAAGTACCTTGTCCTTTGGATTTTCCTCTTCTCTATACCTTTGGATTATAGTTCTGAGTATTTGTTATGGTTTTCTGAATAATGGATCATATTTAATTAACAGAGGAAGAGTGAAAGTTGATTTGGCTTTTAAGGAAGGGCTAACTTCAGATATAAATCTCCTTGAACCCGATTCATTGATGCTTTATTACTCTTTCCTGTTGTAGCTTGTTGCACTAAGAAACCCGCCACGAAACATGATTTTCACTATGATTTTTACCCTCTCAACTGTGGAATGAAGCCATCTCGTGGGGTAAAAATGTTGATTTGTTATCACCTGTGTTGCTTAACCTCATTCAGATGTTGTCATGGAGGGAGACCCACGTGGAGGAAGAGCTTACCCTGTATTAATTTTGTTTCTTAATTAGCTTGCTAAACTCATTACACTTTTCTCAGTATATGGTTGTTTACGTTTTTTTCAAAGCTTTTGATAATTCTTTATCCTCCAGAAAGTTAAAGAACGACGCATACCAGAGGTCATTGTGACACCCATTATCCCACATGCGATCATACAATTAAAGCATGCATCTTCTTGAAATAATTTCGAATTAAAAAAAAAATAGTGTCAAAGGGTCATGCTCGTCACATTATTAACGTCAATCAAACCTCGTAAAATTCGAGGTTAATTGAAACCACAACAATGATAAATCCAAATGTCGAAAATAAAATAAACTCAACCCGATGTCACATAATCATAGCTGCAATCCCTACACCTAATATATCGGAAATAATAATAATAATAATAATAATAATAATAAAAATAACGAAATATAACAATGTTAGAAATCAGACGAAGTCCTAACTACTACTAGAGCAATCCGCCATGCGATCACTCCTCCACTGCAATCTTCTCCTCTTAAGGCTCATCCACCTCTGCTCATACAACAATCAAATACAGTAAATACAACAAATAGAGGGGTGAGAAATCATACTCATAAATATATGAATGTTGAAATGGAATAGAAATCAAGATGAGCGCATACACACAAGTGTGAGTGTGTGTGTAAGCATCATAGCATGGTCATATCATATCATAATCATATCGAAGCATGCATGCCAAAAGATGCATGCAATGCAATGTAGTGTAACCGTCAACTATTCTGTACGCATGTGGATCCATCTAACTCAAGAAAGTCGATTGGGAGGACATATCTAGTTGACAACATGGATGACTTATCATCATCGATGACCTCCACCAAATACTCTCACCAAACTTGAGATTGTAACGTGGCTCATCAGGTAGTCAGATTTGCTCGAACGGACGCTCTAACAATAGGTCATGATTTTGTGCCTTAGTGAAACCCCCACATCCAACTCGCGTGCCCTCGAGACAAGGATAACACCCATCATGGCCTCCACCGTCGCGTTTCTTCGTTTGTTTCCACCTAACACCAACTATATATGATGTATAAAAATGCACATCAAGACAATGACATGTTCCTCCATCCACCAACATGATTAATAACATTGATCATTAATTAACATCAATTATTAACAATGATCATTAACAAAGTACTACTTCACTGCCCATCCGGTGAAGTTTACCCCAACACGAGTCCAACCCATTACAACACCACCATTGGTAACACATCGTTACCCATCATCACGTCATCATTCTTAATCCTAGTAACATTCATTACTAACCAACCATCACTTAATAATTTTGTAATTATAGTTGTATAATTTATTATAGGTTGTTAAACCTTTCGTCAATACACTTAACTCCAACCTACTACATAATATAAATAGCACTAAGCCTAAAACCATCAATATCCGAGTACCAAAATATGTAATAAGGCTCCTAGACATTATGAACTCTTACAAGGTATTTTAAGCCAAGAAAAATAGGGGAAAAATCAATTTTGAACTTAGGTCCACCAAATCAAAGCCTAAAACATTTACGGTGTATCAAACAGGTTGATATAACTAGAGAGAATTCTTTTGCATTACTATTCACCTACCCCAGGTGTTGGCCCTTCTTCTGTCCCCGGTCTTTGAGGGCAGGAGAATCTGAGCATGGTGTATCCCCCCAAGCATGGACTGAGGATCTTTTGTTATGATTACACTCCGATCATTGAGGATGATGAGGAGGTGCAATATTATACTCCCATGACTGATCGTGAGAAGGAAGAGTTTGTTCAGCATGAAGGCCATGTGAAGGATAACGACAATGAGGAGGAGGACCCAGAGGAGTCTGGAGGTTAGTTATGTAATCTTAAGGGTAGAGACTACGTTGGGGATCCCTCTAGTGGGTGTCCCTAGGTGTGACCAGCTCTATAATATGTCTTTTGAGTTTGTCTTGGATTGGACCAGTATAGATGTTTCCTTTTGAGGATAATGATGTGTTGTATAGGACTTTATCCCTTTTCACCCACTACAATAAATTCTGCAAAAGATGACTCTCTTTTAAGCAGCGCTTGAAACAAAAAACGCTACTTTAGGTCATACCGAAACAATAAACAACACTTACAATATCAAGCGCTGCTTTTTGTTTTTACAATAATCAGCGCTTAGTCCCTTAAGCGCTGTTTTTGCCCCAAATACTAAAAAATCAACTGAAACAATAATTAGCGCTTTTAACCTCTAAGCACTGTTTTTGGTCATATATAAAATAATCAGCGCTTTAAACCAGTAAGCGCTATTTTTTGTCATACAATAATCAGCGCTTTTAACCTCTAAGCGTTGTTTTTGGTCCATATATTAAATAAAATCGTTTTTCCCTCCCTCTCATTTCGCACACGTACTGTATACCTCAGCCTTCTCTCTGTCTCGCAACTCTCTCTCTTTCTCTCTCTCTCGCAAACGTCCGGCGTGCTTCTTCCCCTCACCTAAAATCGGGCCTCGTCATCCTCACCACGCTCCCAGACGCCGCCGGCACCGGCTCGGCCTCTGCCGTCCCAAGTTCGTGTTCCTCAAGTCCGTGTTCGCGTCTGTTTCCAGGTATCGTCTCTGTCTCCATTTTGGTTCCATTTTCTGTCTTGATTCCACAAGTTTATGGTTATGTTCGCGTCCCAAGTTTATGGTTCTATTCAAGTTTATGGTTCTATCTCGGTTCCACAAGATTTTGGGTCTATTCGATTTTATTTGATTTTGTTTGATTTTGATGTTGTCCCATTGTTGTTCGTGGTTCTGTGTTGCTTTTTTAGGTTTTACGCTGCTGGGTCTGTTTGTGGTTCCACATTGGGTCTGTTCGTGGTTCAAAATCGTTTGTTCTGTGAAGTGCTGCTGCTGGTTCTATTGAAGTGTTGCTGGTTCGTGTCTGTTCTGTGCTGCTGCTGGTTCTATTGAAGTGCTGCTGGTTCGTGTTGTTCTGTGTTGCTCTCAGGTTTTACTTGCTTTTTTAGGTTTTACTTATTGTTTGTTTGTCCCACTGTGGTCCTATGTCAATGACAAGATTACATTTTTTAATATTTTGATTGTTTGGTTTTCAAAGGAACATTAAGTATAGAGACTAAACTGTGCAGCTTCAGCATGTTTTAAGCTCTGATTGTCATGTTGTTGTGTTTGACACGCTTGTGATTTTCTGATTTTCTATATAGAATCTGAATCTGTGAGCTTCTTATTGTGAAAGTAAAACTAGGGATTTAGGTATGTGGAGTTTACTTTGTTGATTCTTTGGGATCTTTAAAGGGACTGAATAGTGAATACTTTTGGATCTAAATGTGTGCTGCTCTTTGATGAAACTAATGTGACATTGTCATGGTACTAGAGACATTGTTGACTGAATTTGAAATTTTCAAGGTTAAATCATACACACAAGTTTAAATCCTATTTTTTTATTCTGGGATATGTTTCTGTGAAAATGAATTTATACAGAACATGAAATGTTTGCTTGTGGCTAGAAATACTCTACGTTAAAAAGAATTCATATGCAAAAGCAAAAGAATCTCCATTGTATGTTTACTTCAGATTTGATTTGTAATTAATGTGTAATTAGGTATATGCAAAAGCAAAAAAATGTTCGGAAATACTTTCTGTAGAGGACTTTGCTATTCTACTTGCAAGACATTTTCATCATTTTACAAGCTTATGAATGAAACCTGTATTCATAACGGGTTTAACTGATATCAATGTGTTATACCCTAATTTTGTCCACCTACCTCCTGTAATTTATTTTTTTTATTTTTGTTTTTACTTTATTCTTAGCAACACATTTTGGGTTCATTTTTGTTAAAACTTTTGGGGTAATTTCAGCCCAATTTGCAATAAAAAAGGGAAGAACAAGTTGATGGCCTTTTTGTTACAAATTACAATCACAAGCATAAGTCCAATAATAATAACCATGTCCATTCCAATACAGTCCATTCCATACAAACCAAGCCCAAAACAATTACAAAATCAGAATGAAACAAAAAGACAAAAAAAAACAAAAAAAGCAAAAAGAAGCAAAGCAAAGTCGAGTCAAGACTCTACCACTCCCACCACAACAACAACAACCAACAACAACAGAGAGGTATAAACAGAGGTCAAGCATTTGGAGAATGGGTCCAAGATGCTTTCTTCTTGTTCTTTTGCCTTTTTTCCATTTTTTCTCCAACCAAGTAGCTTTGCAGGCACTACCCAGAACCACCAGCCCTCCTCTGCATCACCAACCATACCTGCAGCAAACAGCCAATACAAGGGTCAGCAACCATTGTCCTATTGAAGCCCCTTTGCTCTATAAATGCAACAACAGAACAACAAAGAAAAGGGGGGGAATTCTGGGCGTTTTGACCACCAACCAAAGAATTAGAGGCTCCACACTGAAGCCCTAATTCACCAAATCAGAAAAAAAAAACAAAAGAGCAGAAGAAACAGAAGCAAAAAACGCAGAAGCAGAGCAAAAAAGAATAACAGAAGAAGAAGAAGGGGGAAGAAAAGAAGAAGGTTTGCATCTCCCTCTCCCCCTCTCGCACCCACTCCCTCTCCCTCTCCACCTCCCTATCGTTTGCCGCGTCTCTCCCTCCCCCTTTCTCTACCCCTCGGTCTCTCCCTCACCCTCTCTTCCCCCTTAGCCTCCTTCTCCCTCCTTCTTCCTCCCTCTCCCACGATCTCTCTCACTTTCTCTTTTCCTCCTCCTTCACGATCTCCCCCCTTTCTCCCTTCTCCCTCTCTCCTGCGTCACCTTTCTTCCTCGCTTTCATGACATGTGATGTCATGGGCCAGCGGCCAGTGCCCCCTCTTCCCCTTCTCCCTCTCGCCATCCTTCTCTCTCTTTCTCTCTCTCTCTCTCCATTTTTTTGGTCTCAACGGCGCTCGCTCTACTCATCTTTTTTCTGATTTAGTGTGTGTTAATGTGTGTGTGTGTCAGGTTTTAGGTTTGGTGTGTGTGGGTGTGTTTAGGTGATGTTAGTGAGTTTGTTAGTGTGTGTGAGTTTGTTATTTGTTTTTTATTGACTAGGCTTCAGCCCAACCTTCCCCTTTTTTTTACGCCCCCATCCCTTTTTTTAATCCATCTTTTTAAGGCCTCAGCCCACTCACCCTTTTTTTTTTCTTTCTCTTTTTTTTGTAGTTAGCCTTTTGTTAAGTGTTGGGCTTAAGCCCATTTGTTCTTTTATCATCTATTTAATAAACATGAACACATTTTTTTTGCTAGCCAAACTAGTACAATTGCACTCAACTAAATTTCACGTACAAATTTTGAGGTTTTATTTTTCATAAAAATCATATGATAAGAATCATGAAAATTAGTTTATTAGCAATGATTACTCGAGATTGCTTCCCGTTTAGTCATCGCAAATAGCTTAATTTTCTAAACCAAAATTGGTCGTTAGTGGGGATCACTCTTGATTGCTTCTTGTTTGGTCCCCATGAAAACCTATCTCCTTTATAATAATAAAATCAATTTTTTTTACTAGTAACAATCACTCGAGATTGCTTCTCATTTGATCATTACGAACACCATTAATTTTCTAAACAAAATAGGTTGTTAGTGAGGACCACTCTTGATTGCTTCTTGTTTGGTCCCTACAAAACCTACCTTTTTTCCATCAAAAAATATACAATTAAAATCAACCAACACACAACTATTTTCTACCCAAGAACTACGTAGCCTTTGATTTCTCCACTGCACCCGGAGATACGTAGGAGCAGGAGCCCACTCCTGTCAAGCGCAAAAATAAACGACTTTTATTAAGTCCTCTTTTTTTTTATCTAGGTTAAATTTTTTTTTTAAATAAAAGGAAAATAAATATTTTTTTTAGAAGTTAATAAATTTTGCACAATTAATTAGAGGTAACCTTTTTCGAAAGGATGTTGTAGGGTGCTAATACCTTCCCTACACATAATCGACTCCCGAACCCAAATCTGGTCTCAAGGACCATTTTTCTTCAAAAAAAGGTTTTTTCCAATATTTTCCCTATGAAATAAATTATTGGTCGCGTCTCCATTAAACTCGAATAAATCCCTTCGGATTTTTCGGTCGCTACAGCTGGCGACTCCACTGGGGACATTAGAGAGTCAAGCCTAATGTGATTAATTGTGCCGAATAATTAACTTTAATTTTTAGTTCCTTTTCCTTTTTTTTTATTTGTTTATTTGTAATTTATTGTGAATATTGTGTATATGTTAAACATTAGGATAGACGACTATATTTGTATGCTTTGTTTGTTTTGCAGCTTGGGTAGTGTTAGGGTGTTGCCCCTCTCACACACCGCACCTACACGTTCGTACACACATATGAGTAAGGCCCTATACCCGGGTCAGAGCAAAGCTTAAGTTGAGTGGAGGTTCGGTGATAGTCAATTGGAATTTGCTTTCCTTCTGGCTATTACAAGAACTTCATCTAGAGTGTGCTCCCTCTGAGTATTCCGCACCGGATAGTTATCTATCGTTGTGGTTAATATTCAGGAGGAAACTTTAGCTCTAGAGGCCTTTGGTGAGAACGTGATTAGAGCCACCCATGAGATCTATCACTCAATACAAGACTATAGACCCCTTAGGTTAGAAAATCTCTAATTTTAGGTTTAACCCATTTAAGACACAAGGGGCATCATATCATTTTTGTTCTTCCACCAAAAATCTGTTATATCACGTCCATGCATAAAAAGGGTCTACTAAATCACATATTTTTGTCCATGCTACATGAATAGTCATCATCATCACTCAACATTATATCTTCATGCATCCATACTTCCAAAAAAAAACATGTTGAATTTTTATTTTTATTTTTAAAAAAAAAAAGAAAATGTCATTCATTCTCATTTCATTTTAGGTTGCCAGGGAAGCATAGGAACTCAAAGTTTGGCTGCAAGTACTTTGTGAGATAATATGGGATCAAGCGGCGAAACTGACCCTTTGAAGAAGCACATACATCCGAGAATAAAAAAGCCTGAAGTAGAAAGCCTGAAGAAGTGTGCCAATTTAATGACGACAAGCATTCAGCGTATAACCTTCATTGGAAAGTATGGGAATATTCTCAAATTGCTAGAGGTGGATGTGCAAGTAAATGCCATTTCTGCACTTATCCAATTCTATGATTCTCCCATGAGATGCTTCACTTTCAGGAATTTCCAAATGGCTCCCACACTGGAAGAATTCGCCCGGATTTTAGGATACTCGACCGAAAACATGAAACCTTCCCAATGCACCCGAGATTTTGATCTCCTGCAAGAGGTTGCTATAATTCTGAAAGACAAGGAGGATGAATTAAAGAAAAGAAAGTTAAACCAAAATGGTGTCGAAGGATTTTCGCTAGAGTATTTTGAAGAAAAGATGAGGCATTTGGCTAATGTTCAAGATTGGGCGTCTTTCATGGAAGTGTTGGCTCTTACAATTTTTGGAATTATGTTATTTCCACGCATTGATGGCTATATACACTTGGCTTCGATTGATGTGTTCCTAGCCTTTAAAAAAGGGAAAGAGAGCCCAGTGTCAGCCATTCTTGCGGATACTTATTGTGCCCTCACTCATTGTCATGAAAAAAAGGGAAGAAGTTATCATGCTGCTTATCCACTCTCTATGTGTGGCTTGTCACCCACGTATTCGAAAACAGGAAAATATCATGTCCCTTCGCAGACTTTAACAGATGTGATGTAGGGGTCAGAGATGGAGATCAGTGGGTTGTAACTCTGGCATATCTTGATGAAAAGACGGTCCGATGGTACCCAGGGTGGTTGGATATACATGAAATGATCTATCAGTGCGGGAATTTCCCTAATGTTCCACTTATAAGAACAAGAGGATGTATTAACTATAATCCCTCTCTGCTGCTAAGACAACTTGGTTATCCTATGATGGACCCACCGTCAGATCAGATGACAACCCCCTTCGTGGTATACGAGTTGGATCAAGGAAATGGTGGAATGCTTAGAAAGGTCCGACATGCTTGGGACCAAGTCACTCGGAAAGGAAAAGTTCTCGGAAAAAGAAGCATTGGTGCTACGGATAGTTACCACCAATGGATCGAAAGTAGGGTTCGAGAAATCAAATTGTCGTTCCATGGTACACCCCCACCGGAGCAAGAAGCACTGGAACCT
The DNA here is from genome assembly GCA_037113605.1 of Calophaca sinica. Lineage (NCBI taxonomy): Eukaryota > Viridiplantae > Streptophyta > Magnoliopsida > Fabales > Fabaceae > Calophaca > Calophaca sinica. Next base: position 98,122,554 of record CM073735.1, on the reverse strand, counting down.
ATCCCTATTACGAGTAAAGAGATGGAAGAGCTTAAAGTGGCATTGTCAAAGTCTAATGAGGAAAAGGAAGAATTACAAGCAAGGTTAGAAAATGCACTTCAAGAGAACAAGTACTTGCAGTCGGAAAATATCCTAAAAGGGAAGTTCATCGAGAGAAGAAACAAAAGGGCAAAAATAGAGGAAAAAAACAAACATGATATACAACTTTGTCTAAGAGGTGCAAATGAACAATTGAGCTTGCGTAATCAAGAGAGGGATAAGGCTATAGATAACGCCTATATATGGAAAGGATAGTGGAAAAAATCCTCGGTTACCGAAAAGAATTTGCAAGAGGAGCTTGAAGGTTTAAAGCAACATCTTGAGGAGGTGGTAGCTGGGTATGAGAACCGAGCCCAAAAGGAGAAGCAATGCAAGGAAGAAATGGAAGAGATGCTTGTGAAGTATCAAGAGGCGCTGAAAAAAGAACAAGAAGATACAAATGAGTTGCGGAATTATATTGAATACCAAGAGAAGATCTATGACGACCTAAAAAATGAAAGCATGTATTGGGAGAATCGTTTTACAAAACTGGTCAGTCAGATAGAAAATCAAGCGCTCTTTAATGAACTGAGGAACGAAGGCATGCATTGGAGGAATTTGTTTTCAAAGTTGGCAAGTTTGGCCAATCAAGCAATCATAGATATCCCAAGGCGTCTAGAGGAGGCTGATGCGCGATGCACCCATCGAATACTCCAGTCAATGTTTACAAGTTTATTGAATTTTGTAAAAGTTTGATAGAAGAATTGAGAGAAAAGGCTGGTTGTCCTATGAAGAAGAAAAAAAGGGCAGCTAATTGATGAGGCTTTAGTTTGAGTGAATTGTACTATTTGTCTTTCTCATCAACAAAGTATTTGTCACTTTGCTTATTGATCCTATTTTATTCTCCAAATTACTTAACGCTTTTAAAAAAATAAATGGATAATTACAACAAAGCAATGAGGCCTACGGTTCCCTGGTACAAAATGAATAGACTCATACATCCACATCCATTCATTCATTTTTTCTCATATCATTTTTTTTAATCACCAGAAAATAATCAAATAAACTGGTTCCTCGACACCCTTATCGAACTCGCTCTCAATCAAAGATCATGGATGACCAAGAGATGAAAGAGGACATCAACCAGCTGAAGGAACAGATGAGCAAAGTTTTGGAGCTTCTGCAGTCCCTAAACAAAGACAAGGCTGCAGATGGGGTATCTCCAGCAGTGAATGATGAAAGTCAAGCTACACCTTCCCACCCACCTGGCTTCGGTCCTATGCAGTTGTAATATGGTCTCAATACTCAAGGGATGATGGTACCTTTTGCAATTTACCCACATGGTCCTACACATTCACCAGTTAGCAACCCTCAGAATCAAGTACCACAGTTCCCGCTTTACGGACTCCCACCTGGTTACACGCCACCTATGGCCAATGATGATACTGCGAACCATAACCCTCAAGGCCCACAGCAGCGGTTCCCACTATTTGGTCTCGCCCGATTACACACCGCCAAAGCTAACAATAACTCTGCAGAAACTGATTCCCAAGCACTTGTTGTGCAAGATGTAGCTCAAGGATCCGGCTCAGGTACTGAAACCATACCAGTTCAAAGCTCAACTCCTGGCTTCATGACATACACCTTTCCACCTGGTTATGCACCATCCCATGTCGGGAATACTCAAGGAGTCAGTACGCCCGTAGTGGCCCCCGTAGTGAATCCCCGACCATTTGGTTACCCCTATTATATTCAAGGAAATCCATTGAATCCCCAGACTAACCGCATTGCCTGGTCTCCAGCTATGGGGGGACCCAATCTGAGCGTCCCAGTTGGGAATCAGTGGTCTGATACGAAGTTGCAAATCCTCGAAGATAGACTAAGAGCTGTAGAAGGAGTGAGTTATCTCGGTTCAAGTATCGCTTCAGATCTTTGTCTCGTACCGGATGTGGTTGTACCGCCGAAGTTCAAGGTGCCAGACTTTGACAAGTATAAAGGGACAACTTGCCCGAAAAGCCACTTGACCATGTACTGTAGGAAGATGGCGTCCTATGCACATGATGACAAACTTCTGATTCACTTCTTCCAGGATAGTTTAACAGGGGCAGCGTCGAGTTGGTATACACACCTTGAGCGATCTCATATTCGCTGTTGGAAAGATTTGGCGGATGCTTTTTTGAAGCAGTATAAGTATAACATTGATATAGCTCCTGATAGAATGCAGTTGCAAAACATGGCAAAAAGAGACAATGAGACTTTCAAGGAATATGCCCAACGATGGAGAGGACTGGAAGCCCAAGTGGAACCGCCTCTGATTGAAAAAGAAATGGTGGCCATGTTCATGGATACTCTTCAATCACCCTTCTATGACAAAATGATCGGAAGTGTATCATCAAACTTTTCAGATATGGTCATCGTAGGGAAAAGAGTTGAAGGAGGAATGAGGAATGGAAAGATTGCCCAAAGTTTTGCTGGAACTAGTAATATCAAGAAACCCCCGACAAACTTCGTAAAGAAGAAAGAAGGGGAAACCAATGCTGTGATAACGAGCCCGGGAGGACAAACACAAGGAAAACCACCCCAATTCTTTACCAATTTCCCATATCCTTTTCAATACCCCTACTTTCCACCTCCATACATTGCCGCCGCCTCTCATAATCCAACCCCCCGGCCAAACCAACCAACGATGCCCTTTCGACCACCTTCCCCTATCCAAACACAATCACAACCAGTTGCTCCCACCCAACCGAACCAAAACCAGAAAAATGACCATGAAAAGAAAGCAGTCCCATTTGATCCTATTCCCATGACCTATACGGATTTGTTCCAGCACCTCATCAGCAACTCATTGGTCTCTCCACGCTCAATGAAACCACTTCAACCTCCCTTCCCAAGAGGGTATGACCCAAATGCCAAGTGTGAGTTTCATGCAGGGGCAGTAGGTCACACAACTAAAAACTGCAAGGCTTTGAAGTACGTGGTTCAAGATCTGATCAATGTCAAATGGTTGAGTTTTAAGGAGGATGGCCCTAATGTGGGTAATAATCCCCTTCCAGGTCATGGAGGTTCAGCAGTCAACGCCATTATTGAAGAATTTAGGAATCAGCCCCTGATAATGAAAGTGGAAGATGTTCGTACTCCCTTAAGGATCATTTATGCCAAACTCTGCAGGTTCGGTATAATTGAGATGAAATACGATGAGAGGGACTTGTGTAGCTTGCATCCTGATGACAATCATTGCATAGAGGAATGCGAGGAATTCAGGCAAATTCTCCAAGAATTGTTAGACAGACACTTGATACAGGTAGGTTGTGTGAAGAAAAATGAAAACATATTAACCCTTCAGTCAAGTGAAGATAAAAACATGACCTTCCCAAAACCATTGGAGATTTGCTACAACAAGGGAAATCTAAAGCCAGTCCGAGGCGTGCCTAAACCGATAACTATTCATGTACCAACTTCTTTCCCTTTCAAGAACGTTAATGCAGTGCCATGGGATTACAATATGAAGGTCTTTGTGGATAATTTAGGGGATGACCAGTTAAAAGCGGCGTCTGGATCTGGCAATCCTGCTATCACTAACATCTCGGGAATCGGTGGGATGACCCGAAGTGGACGAATTTATACCCCTATCGGACTCATGGACAAAGCTTGCAAGGGAAAGGATAAAGAAGAAGAGTCCATTGATAAAGATGTGGGTAAGAAGGCAAAGAAAGAAGAAGAAAACAAGAAAGTAGCGTCTGAAAAAGAGGTTTGTGAATTCCTGAAATTTATGAAGCAGAGTGAATACAAGGTGGTCGATCAGTTGAATCATACTCCTGCAAAAATATCTGTGTTATCACCGCCTTTGGTCCCGAAGCGTCATAGGGAATCATTGATGAAAGTGCTAAATGAAGCCCGTGTCACCCATGACATCACGGTGAATCAATTCGATGGGATTGTGGGTAATATTGTTGCTAGTAATTACCTTACCTTCACCGATGAAGAAATTCCAGTTGAAGGAATGGGGCATAACAAAGCATTGCACATCTCTGTGAAGTGTGGGGACTATATCCTTGCTAGGGTACTCGTCGATAATGGGTCATCTCTAAATGTTATGCCAAAACCTACCTTGGCAAAGTTGTCTATTGATGGATCGTATATGAAGCCCAGTACCATGGTGGTAAGAGCCTTCGATGGGTCTAGAAGAGAGGTTATTGGAGAAATCGAGCTACCTATACAGGTCGGCCCTCGCGCATTCGAGGTAGTCTTTCAGGTGATGGAAATCGTACCAGCATACAGCTGCCTCCTTGGAAGACCATGGATCCATTCAGCTGGAGTTGTGCCTTCAACTTTACACCAAAAGCTGAAATTTTCAATGGATAATAAGTTGGTGACTGTCTCTGGTGAAGAAGAGATGCTAGTAAGCAAGCCATCCTCCACGCGCTATATCGAGGCTACAGAAGAAGCTCTTGAGACGTCTTTTCAAACGTTGGAGATTGCGAATGCCACCTTCGCGGGAGAAGGAGTCCTAATGAAGAAACCAAAGCTGTCTGAAACCTCCATGATGATCGCTAAAGTTATGATGAAAGGAGGGTATCAGGCCGGATGTGGATTGGGAAGATATGAACAAGGGATCGTGATGCTGGTAGAACTTCCAGATAACAGAAACAGATATGGGTTGGGATACGAACCTAACAGGTTTGACAAAAAGAGAATTGCCAAAGAAAGAAAAGAAAAGAGGATAGCTAGATTGGAAGGCAGGGAGCCAAAAGATGAGAATATCCTTATCTGCGACATCAGGCAAAGCTTTCAGAGTGCAGGAATATTGAATCCGAATCAGATAGCAGCTATCAAAGATGATCGCAGTACAGAGGACGACAATGTCAACCTTGTCCACCCTTGCTCGCTGAATGAAGAACTTGGAAATTGGGAGATCGTTGAGTTTCCCGTGATCTTTGATTCAAAGTAATTATGTAATGCAAATTCTATTGCTCTGCCCAAGGCTTTAGAATAATTTATTATCAAAAGGGCGCACATGTTTTATTTCAGTATCATTATCAATAAAATGCACTTTGAATTTTCCAATCATTTCGCTTTTCTTTCCTTTTCCATCTTTTCCCGTTTTTCATTTCGTTATTTTTAACTAATGCAGATCCAAAAACATTGTCTTTGAAAATAACGATGCCAGTAACTCATGCTATAATTTTGAATACCCCATTAATCATACTGAGGAAGATAATGAGGACAATTGGGAAACCCCTCCTGAATTAATGAGGTTGATGGAACAAGAAGCTAAAGTGATTCAACCCCACGAGGAAGAAACTGAAACAATCAATCTGGGCACTGGAAACGACAAGAAAAAAGTTAAGATCGGTACCACAATGAGAGACAGTGAGCGAGAAAAATTGGTTACACTCTTATTTGAATATGTTGATGTTTTCGCGTGGACGTACCGAGATATGCCCACCGGTCAAGCAGAAGTTGAGAAGAATGAAACCAGAGATGTCGCTCAAGATTAGAGATGAGGTAAAAAAACAGTTCGACGCCGGCTTTCTGGCTGTAGCAAAATACCCTCAATGGGTGGCTAACATTGTCCCAGTCCCAAAGAAAGATGGAAAGGTCCGAATGTGTGTTGACTATTGAGATCTAAACAGGGCCAGCCCTAAGGATGATTTCCCTTTGCCACATATTGATGTCCTGGTAGATAGCACTGCTCAACACTCTGTCTTCTCTTTCATGGATGGATATTCTGGCTATAATCAAATCAAGATGGCTCTCGAAGATATGGAGAAAACCACATTTATCACTTTATGGGGAACTTTCTGTTACAAAGTAATGCCATTTGGATTAAGAAATGTTGGGGCAACATACCAAAGAGCAATGGTGGCTTTGTTCCATGACATGATGCACAAAGAGATAGAGGTCTATGTGGATGACATGATTGTAAAGTCCAAAACAGAGGAAGATCATGTCACTAACCTACAAAAGCTTTTTGAGCGACTGAGGAAGTATAAACTCCGATTAAACCCGGCTAAGTGTAGCTTTGGTGTAAGGTCAGGCAAGCTCCTAGGGTTTATAGTCAGCCAGAAAGGAATAGAAGTTGATCCGGCCAAAGTAAAAGCAATCCTGGAAATGCCAACTCCTCGCACCGAAAAAGAAGTTCGTGGATTCCTGGGAAGATTGAACTACATCGCCAGGTTTATATCACAACTAACTGCTACTTGTGAGCCAATTTTCAAGCTGCTGTGTAAGAATCAGGAAACCAAATGGAACGATAATTGCCAGAAAGCTTTTGAGAAAATCAAACAGTACTTACAAGATCCACCGGTTTTGGTACCCCCTGTGCCAGGGAGGCCCCTCATCATGTACTTAACAGTATTGGATGAATCAATGGGTTGTGTGCTAGGACAACATGATGAATCTGGTAAGAAGGAGCATGCCATTTACTACTTGAGCAAGAAATTCACTAGCTGCGAGACGAGGTATTCATTGTTAGAACGACCATGTTGCGCGTTAGCCTGGGCCGTACATCGTTTGAGACAATATATGCTATCCCATACAACTTGTTTGGTGTCCAAAATGGATCCGATCAAGTATATTTTTGAAAAGCCTGCTCTCACGGGAAGAATTGCTCGTTGGTAAATGTTGTTATCTGAGTATGATATTGTGTATGTCACCCAAAAGGCAATTAAAGGCAGTACCTTAGCTGAATACTTGGCTCATCAACCTGTGGAAGACTATCAGTCAATGCAGTGTGATTTCCCAGACGAAGACATAATGGCTCTATTTGAAGGAAAAGAAACCCCTGACGATGAAAAATGGATCTTATTGTTTGACGGTGCTTCTAATGCATTGGGACATGGGATTGGAGCTGTGTTGATTTCCCCAGAAAGCCATTTCATCCCATTTATTGCGAGATTGTGTTTCGATTGTACAAACAATATGGCAGAGTATGAGGCATGTGCCATGGGCATTCAGGCGGCCATTGAATGGAAGGTCAAAATTCTCGAAGTATATGGAGACTCGGCTTTGGTCATCCATCAGTTAAAAGGTGAATGGGAAACGAGGGATTCCAAATTAGTTCCTTACCATGCTCACATCAAAGAACTGACGGAGCAGTTTGATGAAGTCACCTTCCATCACATTCCCCGTGAAGATAATCAGCTAGCTGACGCCTTAGCTACTCTATCATCAATGTTCAAAATCAGTAACAGGGAGAACCTACCGCTCATAAAAATACAGAATCATGACCGCCAAAGACACTGCCTAGCAATAGAAGGAGAGCCTGATGGAAAACCCTGGTATTACGACATCAAACGATACATCACAAGTAGAGAATATCCTCCTAATGTCTCAGAGAATGATAAAAGGGCATTAAGGCGGTTGGCAATGTGATTCTTTCTAAATGGCGAAGTGCTTTATAAGAGAAACCATGACATGGTACTTCTCAGGTGTGTTGATAAGACTGAGGTGGAAAAGATTATGCGAGAGGTTCACGAAGGTTCCTTTGGGACTCACGCAAATGGGCATGCAATGGCAAGAAAAATCTTGAGGGCTGGCTACTATTGGTTGTGTATGGAGACTGTTTGTTTCGGTTATGTGAAGAAATGCCACAAATGTCAGATTTACACTGATAACATCCATGTGCCACCAGTCTCTTTGAACATCTTAACAGCACCATGGCCATTCTCAATGTGGGGATTGGATGTCATTGGACCCATTGAACCTAAGGCATCAAATGGACATCACTTCATTCTTGTCGCAATCGACTATTTCACTAAATGGGTTGAAGCAGCTTCATATGTGAGTGTGACAAAAAATGTGGTTGTCAAATTCATCAAGAGGGATTTGATCTGTCGCTATGGTTTGCCAAATAAGATCATCACTGATAATGGGACTAATTTGAACAACAAGATGATGAAGGAGCTGTGTAATGACTTCAAGATCCAACATCATAATTCCTCACCGTACCGCCCAAGGATGAATGGGGCAGTTGAAGCTGCAAATAAGAACATCAAGAAGATTGTCCAGAAGATGGTTGTAACATTTAGAGACTGGCACGAAATGCTCCCTTTTGCCTAGCACGGTTATCGAACTTCGGTTCGCACCTCAACAGGGGCAACCCCTTTCTCGCTGGTGTATGGAATGGAAGCAGTGCTTCCCATTGAAGTCGAGATCCCCTCGTTAAGGGTATTGATGGAGACAAAACTAGAAGAGGCAGATGGGTTCAGGCTCGGCTGGATCAATTGAATCTCATTGAATAAAAGAGAGTGATGGCCTTATATCATGGACAACTATATCAGCACAGGATGAAGAGGGCTTACGAAAAGAAAGTTCGCCCTTGGGAATTTCAAGGAGGAGACCTAGTGCTCAAGAAGATTTTGCCCATCCAAAAGGATTCTCGTGGAAAATGGACTCTGAATTATGAAGGCCCGTATGTTGTGAAAAAAGCTTTTTCTGAAGGAGCCTTAATCCTCACAAGGATGGACGGTGAAGATCTCCCACTCCCAGTAAACTCTGATGCAGTCAAAAAATATTATGCCTAAAAAATATATAAAGGGCAAAGCAAAAATGAGCTCGCTAGGTTGAAAACCTGAAAGGGCGACCTAGGCAAAAATTAAAGCGCCCCGTTGGATTAAAAACTTGAAAAGGCAATCCAAGCAAAAGTTAGGGTCTGAAATTGGACATTAAAGTCAGCTGATGCATCAAAAGACTCTTACCCAACTGGGGCAGTTCTATATATTTTCAGAAGTAGAGTAATGAGTATTCAAAGTTATGGATATGGGAAGCTGGCATTTGTTCCTACAAAGACACAAACTATAAAATATCTGCTTAGTTATTGTCCTTCTTTGTTCTTTTTCTTCTTCCCGCATTTTTCTTGATGTATTTTCAAGTCTGTGTAACTTCAGTCCTTATACACATGACTCTTTTTGAATACCAAACACCTCCGTTCTCATATTTCAAAATGTTGTTTTATGATAACAGGCACTGAATTGTGAAATATGTGATGATACTGAAAAGCATTACAGTTATTATATACATTTTAAAAATAACAGGGAAACACTAAATCTCAACAAATAAGTTTCAAAAAGGGCAAAGGGATTACCTTTAAAAAGTAACTAGCACTGCATCGATAATTCGCGCTCCCTCCCAGTCGAAAGCATAGTATGAATAAACCCGATGAACCTCAGTCTGTCCCATATCTTTAAGCACTATAGATCATACGGGACGAGGAATCAGTAAAAATAATAATCGCATTGCATACATGCATCACGCATCATCTTCATATCACCACCTTTTAGCCGTTTTGTTACACCTGGTCCGTGCACCAAATTTTGATCCTTCACTTTTGTTTACAAACAATGTGCCGAGCATTGGTCCTTTATTTTGCATCCTAAAGCGACATGCCAAGTATCGCTCCCTCTTTATCGCTTTAAGATTACCGCGTCAGTACCCGACCTGGCGGTAATCCCTCATTATTGCTTTTTGACCAACATATCAGTTCCGGACCTGATGTTGATCCTTCTTTATTGCTTCTCATCGATGCGTCAATACCCTACTTGGCGTCGAACCTTCCGGTCACCGTGTCAGTACCCGACCTGGCGGTGATTGTAACCCCCCAATTTTTAAGAAAAGTGATTTTAGCAATAAAATCCTGAATACTCGAAAAATAAGTCAGAGAGATTGATCACCTCGATGATTTACTGAGAGTACGGGAAATTATTTTGAGTATTTTGAACAATTTATTTATTATAAATAAATATTATTCATAATGTCAATTCAAATTAATTGATAGCGTAGACGTATGCTGCTTTTAAGGAGAATTCATCAATTATATTTATTATAAGTTTTCTGCGTGACGCGGTAATGCGTATTTTATGCTGACTGAAAAATTGAGTGAATTAAATCAAGATAAAATTAAAATTAAGAATTAATATTTTATATTAATTCATGGTTCGAAAATCATCGGAAAACTTTAACGAAGATCCGTCGCGTTTCAAATCGCCGGGTAAATTTTATCCGCGTTAAAATTTTAAATGAGCCCCGATTTCGATGAAAATTGAAATGTAACTTGTTGTGATAATGTCTTAGTGTTTTTAATTGTTTTTATTATTTATAGATAAATTATTATCAAGTGGTGAATTAATTTCTAAGTAAATTAATTGTGCGATTTATCGGCGAACAAATTATTGTTAACGCGATTACTCGACGCCGTAATTTTGGGGCACCAAAACTTTAGGATTAGACTAGAATTAGTGAGTAAGTATAGTTAGTGTTATGAGGTGTTATGTTTTAATTGGGTTAGAAATAAATATCTTTATTAGGTGCTGATGTGTCAAGCTTATGGTGGTAAATTAGAAATATCTAGCCTAACTCATTCTTAACCAAACAAATTCCCTTTTATTAAATTTTTTTTTATTCCTCCCCTTTTTACAAATTCAGGCCGAAGCCTCCTTTCCGCTCTCCCTTTCTTAATTATTTTTTTTTCTACTTGTCTCCAAGTTCCTAGTGTGGGTGAAGTAAGGAAATAAGGCAAGTTCCATTCCCCACCTCCTTCTCCATGTTCCAGCCGTGGCTTCCTCCCTTATTCCCATTTTATTTTTTTTCCTTCCTCCTCCTTTTAAGCATCAGCGCAGCTCCCTCTCACTTCCATACCTCCATTCATTTTACTTCTCTTAGGTTATTAAGTGTGGGTGAACTAAGGCTTCAAGGTAAGCTTCCATCTCTTCTTTTCTTCCACTTCCAGCGTATTTGTCATCCACCTTCCCCATCAAAATTTACTTCAATTTCTTCCTCTAATCTTCATCATCTCTTGGTCTTGTAGGTGAGATTGAAATCAAGCTCTTCCCTTGTTCTTTTCCAAGCCAAAATCGTGGCCCTTAATCTAGGAGTAGGAGATGTTATTTTTTTTATTCTTTGTGTGTTAATACTTATTTATGTGTTGATAATGATCATGGGAGAAAGGATCAATGTTTCCTCAAATTTTGTGAACCCTAGATTGATTTTGCTCAAGAAAAAGGGGAATGGTGATTTCTCATGTGAATCATGAAATTAGTTTGGGGTGAATGTTCCTTGATACTTGATATTGTTGTTGTTGTTGTTAATTTGGATTTGATCAAAGGAAATTATGTTTTTGGAAAACCCTTGATGCTTGAAGAGCCATGATAGGGTAATGTATTTGAGTAATGGTTTTGTTTTGGAAAAATTGAAGGTTTTGGAAAAGAAATTAGGTGTTGAATGATGTGGGTTGGTTGATTTGAAAAGTTTGTAAATTTCCCTCTTAATGTGTGTTTGTGGCCGAGAGCCCTAGAAGGTTGGGAAGAAAATAAATTTTGTGTTCTTGGACTAGAAAAATGTGTATTTAACTGTTGTCAAAATTCAGGAAAAAGTTTGGTTGGATCTGGATTTGTTTTGAGATTTTAAGGCTATGAAGCACACAATTAGGGAAATTGGGTTTCTTGATACCCAAGGTACCAAGTGGAGCCTTGATGTTAGTGTTTGAGAAAAGAGTTCTTAGCTTTCAAATATATATATATATAAATATAATAATGATGTTTTATGTTCTATGTTTTCAAGAAAAAGATTTCTTAATTCTTAAAGTTTGATTCCTTAGTTAGTAAAATGAATTTTCAATGTGTATATAATTTATTAAAAACTAGTATTTTAAATTAAGTTTCTAAGTGAAAGTGTTTTGGTTAGAAAGGGTTAGATTTTGAGAGCCTAAGGTGTTAGTGTAGTTTTAGAGTTGTGCTAAGTGTGCTCTGTGTATTAGGCTCGAGGGATTCGAAACCGTGCGGCATAGAAATCGAGGGGTACGTGGACGCGAGGCTTGGAGCTCGGTAAGGGAACTTCATATTCTACGTGTTTATGTTAGCGTAAGGGCACTTCTAGACATCGTAGGCTTTTATTGTTGTGTGTCCTTGTGTAAGGGCAATTTTTAGATGCGAATTTAATTTCAAGTGTTTATGCGAAGAAGTCTGAGAACCTAAGGGTTCGAAGTGAGGGTCTTGTACCCCTTCGCTTTATTTTTGTTATATACTGATTATTTAGTGGGTTTGTCTGCAAGTGGTTGGCAGCTGTCCCCAACCCCCCACACTTGTTTGTTCCTCTCTGTGAATCCATCGAGTTGTAGAGGGATGGATTCTATGATTTGATTGTCGTTTGTTGTTGTTGAGCTGTGCAATTATTTAATATGCGGATTGAATAATGCTGTGAATTGCTTATGCTGTTTGTATTGTTGAATTGCGTTTCTTCATGCAAACTGCTTTTATTGCTTAAGTGTTGAATTGCGTTTCTTCATATTAAGCATGCTCTTATTATTTGATATGCGGTCGAATAATCTTGCATATAACTCTTTGAATATCGTATGCGGCGAATTGTTCATCGAGTCTGAGAGCATTGTCGAGTCGTCGAGACGTTTTTGAGCTGTGAGCCGGACAACTGAGGGTGCTAGGTCCCCTTAGTTCAAGGTGGATTAGCTAGGCGTCGCAGCGTAGGAACCGGGGCTACTTACCTAGGGAGAAGCGAAAGATCCCAAGGCTACGGCTGGTATGTCAGTTGATGGATTCAAGGTCGCTTCCTAATAATTTTCGAGTCGAGAGAAAATGAGTCGAGTCTAGAGAGAGAAAATCTTGAGTCTGCATTGTGTCTTGAGAACTGTGCATACTGTTGTTGCTTATTGCTATGATTTTCTATTTCCTATAACATGTTGCATTGTTATATGCTTTGTTGCCATTGTCGAATAAGTGTAACAGACTCTTTATTTTAAGAAGTTGACCCTTGCCAGTGATTCTGTCAATTAATGATTGTAACCCAGATGGCGGAGCAAGCAGAAGATTTGGAACTGCAAGGAGGAGCAGCTGGGGATGGTTGTTTAGCTTTCCACTTGTGTTGTGGTTGCCGAACCTACTAGTAGTCTTGCGAGGAGTTTGTTGTGTCGACCAGCTATAGGACGCTTGAATTTATTTCTGTATTGTAATAAATGTCGATTATGTTTCAAGGCACATGTTGTTATGTGTGAGTTGATGTAATAATTGAATGTGGTTATGTGGTGTCTCTAAATAATTCCGCCATGTTTCTAAAGTCGCTGCAATACTCTGACAGCCATTTTGAAAAAGAAGTTTTGAAAAAAAAAAAAAAACAAATAGAACCACATTTTTGGAAAACGTGCAAGGCAAAGTATTTCGCCTTTCGGAAATATGTAAACTGTTGTCAAGATACTGGCTTAGTAGCGTTCCGGAAAACGGGTCGTTACAGTGATCCTTCTTTATTGCTTCCCATCGACGCGTCAATACCTTACTTGGCGTCGAACCCTCATTATTGCTTTCCGATCACCGTGTCAGTACCCGACCTGGCGGTGATCCTTCTTTATTGCTTCCCATCGACGTGTCAATACCTTACTTGGCGTCGAACCCTCATTATTGCTTTCTGATCACCGCGTCAGTACCCGACCTGGCGGAGATCCTTCTTTATAGTTTTCTGATAAACGCGCCAAGCGTTAATCCCTCATTATTGCCTTTTGATTATCGTGACAAGATCTGACCGCGGTAATCCTTCTTTATTGCTTTCTGATTAAACGCACCGAGCGTCAATCCCTCGTTGTCATCCTTTGCCTATCCTGGTTCGGGACAAAATTAGTGTCTTTATCTTTACTTCTATTTTATGACGGAAATATGAAAACCTTTGTTATTCACATTTTCTAATAAAATATAACAAAAGAGGGGCAGCTGTTATACCCTAATTTTGTCCACCTACCTCCTGTAATTTTATTTTTTTTTTGTTTTTACTTTATTCTTAGCAACACGTTTTGGGTTCATTTTTGTTAAAACTTTTGGGGTAATTTCAGCCCAATTTGCAATAAAAAAGGGAAGAACAAGTTGTTGGCCTTTTGTTACAAATTACAATCACAAGCATAAGTCCAATAATAATAACCATGTCCATTCCAATACAGTCCATTCCATACAAACCAAGCCCAAAACAATTACAAAATCAGAATGAAACAAAAAGACAAAAAAAAAACAAAAAAAGCAAAAAGAAGCAAAGCAAAGCTGGAGTGCAGCGCCCCTACCACTCCCAGCCACAGTCAACAACAACCAACAACAACAGAGAGGCAGAAGCAAACAGAGGCAGAAGCATTTGGAGAATGGGTCCAAGATGCTTTCTTCTTGTTCCTTTGCTTTTTTTCCATTTTTTCTCCAACCAAGCAGCTTTGCAGGCACTACCCAGAACCACCAGCCCTCCTCTGCATCGCCAACCATACCTGCATCAAACAGCCAATACAAGGGTCAGCAACCATTGTCCTATTGAAGCCCCTTTGCTCTATAAATGCAACAACAGAACAACAAAGAAAAGGGGGGGAATTTCTGAGCGTTTTGACCACCAACCAAAGAATTAGAGGCTCCACACTGAAGCCCTAATTCACCAAATCATAAAAGAAAAAAAACAAAAGAGCAGAAGAAACAGAAGCAAAAAACGCAAAAGCAGAGCAAAAAAGAAGAACAGAAGAAGAAGAAGAAAGGGGAAGAAAAGAAGAAGGTTTGCATCTCCCTCTCCCCCTCTCGCACCCACTCCCTCTCCCTCTCCACCTCCCTATCGTTTGCCGCGTCTCCCCCGTCCCTTTTCTCTACTCCTCGGTCTCTCCCTCACCCTCTCTTCCCCCTTAGCCTCCTACTCCCTCCTTCTTCCTCCCTCTCCCACGATCTCTCTCTCACTTTCTCTTTTCCTCCTCCTTCACGATCTCCCCTCTTTCTCCCTTCTCCCTCTCTCAAGGCCACCTTTCTTCCCGCCTTGTCACAAGGTGGCCAGGATCGTCTTGGCGGCCGCGCCCCCCTCTTCCCCTTCTCCCTCTCACCATCCTTCTCTCTCTTTCTCTCTCTCTCTCTCTCCATTTTTTTGGTCTCAGCGGTGCCCGCTCTGCTCATCTTTTTTCTGATTTAGTGTGTGTTAATGTGTGTGTGTGTCAGGTTTTAGGTTTGGTGTGTGTGGGTGTGTTTAGGTGCTGTTAGTGAGTTTGTTAGTGTGTGTGAGTTTATTATTTGTTTTTTATTGACTGGGCTTCAGCCCAACCTTCCCCTTTTTTTTACGCCCCCCATCCCTTTTTTTAATCCATCTTTTTAGGGCCTCAGCCCACTCACCCCTTTTTTTTCTTTCTTTTTTTTTTGTAGTTAGCCTTTTGTTAAGTGTTGGGCTTAAGCCCATTTGTTCTTTTATCATCTATTTAATAAACATGAACACATTTTTTATTTATTTTTTTGCTAGCCAAACTAGTACAATTGTACTCAACTAAATTTCACGTACAAATTTTGAGGTTTTATTTTTCATAAAAATCACATGATAAGAATCATGAAAATTAGTTTATTAGCAATGATTACTCGATATTGCTTCCCATTTAGTCATCGCAAATAACTTAATTTTCTAAACCAAAATTGGTCGTTAGTGGGGATCACTCTTGATTGCTTCTTATTTGGTCCCCATGAAAACCTATCTCCTTTATAAAAATAAAATCAATTTTTTTTACTAGTAACAATCACTCGAGATTGCTTCTCATTTGATCATTACGAACACCATTAATTTTCTAAACAAAATAGGTTGTTAGTGAGGACCACTCTTGATTGCTTCTTGTTTGGTCCCTACAAAACCTACCTTTTTTCCATCAAAAAATATACAATTAAAATCAACCAACACACAATCATTTTCTACCCAAGAACTACATAGCCTTTGATTTCTCCACTGCACCCGGAGATACGTAGGAGCAGGAGCCCACTCCTGTCAAGCGCAAAAATAAACGACTTTTATTAAGTCCTCTTTTTTTTTATCTTGGTTAAATTTTTTTTTTAAAATAAAAGGGAAATAAATATTTTTTTTAGAAGTTAATAAATTTTGCACAATTAATTAGAGGTAACCTTTTTCGAAAGGATGTTGTAGGATGTTAATACCTTCCCTACACATAATCGACTCCTGAACCCAAATCTGGTCTCAAGGACCATTTTTCTTCAAAAAAAAGTTTTTTCCAATATTTTTCCTATGAAATAAATTATTGGTGGCGGCTCCATTAAACTCGAATAAATCCCTTCGGATTTTTCGGTCGCTACACAATGAAACCTGTATTCAAGATTATGAATGCAAAATCTAAGGAATATGGAGTGCATACCTTTCAAAATATTTCAAGATTTCATAAATATTTGAATGCCTTTAATTTTGGGTTTAGAAATTAATATTGTTGTAAGTTCAAATTCGATTCAACTTTGTCGTGGTTAGCAGTTGTGGAACCTGCTTTTGTTTTTTTTTTATTTTGAACAATGAATTTTGGAATGTTACATGTATTGTATATATTTTGGAATGTCCATATTTTAGGGGAGACTCTGCCAAAATTTTGTTAGAATTTTGATCTAATATGTGTGTTGATTTTAAGAGCAGTGGTAGTTTTAGTCTTGCTTTATCTAAATGGCCTATGTAATCCCTTGTGCTGGCTGGTATGGTATTTTTGTTGTTACAGGTATTTTATAAATTTTAGAATGTCCATATTTTAGGGGAGACTCTGCCAAAATTTTGTTAGAAATTTGATATAGTCTGCGTGTTGATGTTAAAAGCAGTGATTATGAATGTATTGGAATGGAGTTTTTTAGTTTGTAGAAATGATTATGAGCGTAAAATTGGATATTGAATGATTTTGTTTAATTTTGCACTTAGGGCAATCCTAATTTATCGAAGAAACAAATTTCGGTTTTCTAAACCGACTCCACCTAATTGGATACCGATAAAAGTATTTATACCAAATTTTTTACGCAATTATTCAAATTACCAAAATAAAAGCAATTAATTTCATATTTTTTGCTTTATAGTGTCCACGCCAACCAAACTCTAATGATTGTGGCCGGTATGTTTTGAAGTTCCTCAAGGATATTGTCGTTCATAACCAAACACAAATTCCAACAGAGGTATGTATGTAATAATTTCAAAGTTTATATAATTGTTTTGCTTTTACACATATCATTTCAATGCATATGTTCAATTCTAATTTGATTTAATTTTCATTTCGCAGTACTTTCCTGATTGTCAATTCGACGCATACCCTGATCATACCGAACTCAAAGAAGAGTGGTGTCGATATTTTGTTACAAATTTTATCATTTATAGGCAGCTAGAAGAAGATTAATATTTAATGTTTAGGTGAGTTTGTTATAAATTTGGTTTTTGTGAGTTTGGTGTTGATGTAAGTAACATGATTAGTTAATGATTATGTACTATTTGTAGTATGACATTGTAATGTTTAGTTAATGTATTTTAATGTTTTAGCGATGATAATTTTGTTAATTGTGAATTTGACTGAGAATTATATTGTAATTTATTCATGTTAATGCAATAGATCTATACTGTTTCTATGAAAAAAAAATATATTGTAGTGTTAAATTTAGTTTTAGTGAAGTTTGATGTTGATACAATTGAGTGTTGATGACAATTTTAGTGTATATTTTGTGTTAATTATCGCAATACTGGATATCATGTGAATATGAGGGAATCCCCCAAAAGGGAAAAAAAAAAAGAAGAATAAACAGTGCTTCATTAAAGGAAGCGCTGTTTACTGCATTTGAAAATAGAAAATAAACAGCGCTTCAATAAGGAAGCGCTGCTTATTGGTAGACAATAAACAGCGCTTCCTTATTGAAGCGCTGTTTATTGTATATTTTCAAATACAATAAACAGCGCTTCCCAAATGAAGCGCTGTTTAATGTCAATTTTCAGCAGCGCTTCCTAAACGCTGTTTTTTTGAAATACAATCACCAGCGGCTTAATTTTCAGCGCCTTCAAACGCTGTTTAAGGCAAAAAAATAAGCGTTGTTTGTTACCAAAACTGTTGTAGTGACCCTTTTGAGGATAACATCTTTGTATAAGTCCCGATTCTTGATATGACAGATATAATTTGATTGAAGATGTATTCATTTGGATAGGTAGAGAGCGTAGTATATTTCTTTTGAGATTTTGGGCTTTGGCCTTGTGAGTTATATTAATTATGATTTTCAGACACATTAATGCCTGTATAGAGACCACTCTATCTTCTGCATTGTATAATCACTATTTTATCTTATGTGTAATATGCTTCTATATTATCTTTTGACAGTTTATAAGTTGCATGTTGTAAGAAAAAAGAAAAAGAAAAATGTTTGACCAAATTCATGAAGAAAGCTTTTAACATACACTACTTCTGAAAGCAATTAAAAATGTTTTAAACTATGCTTTCGCCTTGAGTTAGTCGGTAGCATTCTAGAGGGGGTGTTACATACTCATTGTAGAAGAAATAAGAATAATTATACGATATGTATATGTCTTGCGAATGTTTGATTGAATTCCTATTTGAATGTGATTGGTGAATTCGTTGATTTTTGCAATGTTTTTGTGCGGATTTTTTTTGCTACATGAGCGAGTTTGATGAATTAATCTATTTGATTGATGTATCATACAAATGTTTGATTGAATTTATGATTTGAATCGGAATGATGGATTGCATGACAAGAAGGAGATGGAGTTCTTGGCTCTAACGTAAGGGAACATGACTGTCGGAGAGTATGCCACAAAATTCGAGGAGCTCTCCCGTTACCATCCACAGTATCAGAATGCTACTAATAACCACTCCAAGTGTGTCAAGTTCGAGAGTGCATTACGCCCAGAGATCAAGCAACTGATTTCTTATCTAGAGTATCGTGTTTTCCCTACCTTGGTCAACAAGTGTCGGATTTAAGAGAATACCTACCGATCTAACTTGGTCAACAAGCGATTAAAAGTTTCATATTTGTTTTTATTAGATTAAATTTGATAATGCTCCTACATCCTTTCTAAATTTCTAGTTTTTATGCTGTGCATTGACTAGACTACCATTAAGACTCTATTTGAAGAGTCACATGCACTATATTATTGCAAATTTGAGCATCTTTTCAAACCAAATCTACTTGTTAATTTAAACATTTAAACAAAAATTCCTAGCTCCTTATTGATAAAATGTATCTTTAAGTACTAATTTCACTAACTAGATATGTATTTAGAGTAAAAATATACTTCTACATACAAAAAATAAATAAATAAATAAATAAATAAAGTATATAAAAAAAACATATGAACATGTTATTTCATTTATATTAATTCATTTTATTTAACAAAAATATTTAAAATGAGATAAAATATAAAAATTTATAAAATTTTAAAACAGTAAATATTTTGAATACACACACACACACACGAGGGCCGTTAATTTACACCCACTCAAAAGTTAAAAGTTTCACGAGTCACTGAGGATATTTGGAAGACTTGCTGAAGCAACTGTATGTCGTGATCGGTGAAGACACATCGGGAAAGAAAAAATAATTTGGGAATTTTGTATTTTTATATTATAATAAAATACAAATTACATTCCTACCCATTACTTTAAACTGTTTAAAAAATAAAAATTTGGGTTTTCTGTCCAAATGAAAAAGGTGTACAATGCTAATATACACCTAATTTTTGAGTGGGTGTAAATTAGCAGCCCCCTATATTACACCCCCCCTCCCCCTCTAAAAATTACTTTAAACCCAATCACCAACTTATTCATTATCTTTTTGTCAAAAAAACTTATCAGCTAATTTATCCCTAATCAGCTAACCTATGACCTTTTACCAAATGGAACCTAAAGCTCATCAACCTTCTGTTGCCATCATTTAAAGATTGGCCAGTGTAAGAATCTTCTGTTGCCATTCCGCATAACATGACACAATGAACCATTCGGCAAGTTTCACATTAAAATATCGAAGATAATGGGGCAAATTATCTGCATCAAAAACAAAACCCCACTGGTAATGACCTAATATCAAGTAGACAGTTTCACAATCACAAATTACAATGGATGGCTGAAAACAAGATAGAAGAATAGATATTGTAACCATCAAATGAAACCCATTTGAAACATTTGATAAATCCTTTTCACCACAACCAATTCGGCAAATTACAACTTTCACATTGAACCATGTTGACAACAATCCAAAGTAAATTGAAAACAGTTCTATTTTACATTAACCGACATTTGGAATGCGAAAACTACAACAGAATAAAGATAAGATGATTCTATCATTCATACCAGAAGATAATTTTAAATTTGATAAGTTTGCACAATGATTCTTTAAGGTGCCATGCCACTGCAACGTAGTTCACGCCTTCAAAGCATCAGACAGACCGAATCGATGATAGGACAAACTTAATCGGCTGTCCAACTCTGCTCCACACTTTCCCTCACTCTTCGATTGTACTCGCGCTTGTTCTCACTAAACATTCGAGCTGCTTCTGAGTTTGCAGGAGAATTAGGGTTGGGATCACAAAGCAATGACTGCCAAGGAAGAAAAATTATTTTCAGAAAATAATAACAAGGTTACAACTACATAGAGGTAAGTCATCCAAAAAAATATATGCTAAAAGAGTATTTTTATTATATATGGAACAAAAATGGCTGGCAATCTTCCAAATGTGTGCTGATGCCACAGATTATGGAAGATGGCTCTTTGGTTAAGCACAATGTCATCAAAGCCTTTGTTTACTCATAAATGTACTGGTTTACTAGTTTGCAGTGCCTGTGCAATCCTGATCTCAACAGAAAACTTTTTCTTCTGCTACGATCGTGAGTTTGCTTGTAAGACCAGTAGGAGGAAGCTAAGAAAACAAGCAACTTCCATAAAGAGTGTGAAGGAAGAAATACATGGCTTAAAATTCTGGGATTACACTCAAATCAAATGCAGCACCCAGGAAAGCAAAAAGGACACATTTCCAAAGAACTTATATCGTTCCTAGTTCCTACTTCTAGAGACTCGGCAAGGGACAGAGAAGAAGTCTTTCAAATTAGGCAGACATATCAGGCACTCTCCAAACATTCACAAAACCTACTCCATTTGGAAGTTTGGAAGGGAGGGGAGGAACGGAAAGGGATTAAGGGGGAAGGATGGGTAAGGAAAGCAAGGGATATGAAGAGTAAACCCTTGCCCTTGTTTGGACACTACATGATTACAAAGGAAATACATTTAAATGGTTAATTACAATACAAATTTATAATTGTAACCTTATAAAAACACAAACTTGTAATTATGCAACTTGAACAAGTATGAATGAGTACATTACAATATTTTTTCCTCTAAGACTCCCTAATTTTGGGAACTCCCAAAATGCACAAGAGAAGGCTTTTAGAGGGTTTATAAAAAAAAAACCCTCATTCTCTTCCCCTCTTTTTACAGGACTTGCAAACAAGGAAAAAGCAAACACAAGTCTTTCACTCCCTTTCCCGCCTAAACACCTGATCCCAACAGACCCTAAATTGTCAAGCTAACTAAGAGTGCAAAAACTGGCAGGTACTTGTTTCATAACTTTTGAAGAACATATCATAAAAAGGAACTAAGTTGTGTGTTTCTGGATTCAATACAAAATAGTCGGTAACTAATCTTTTCAACACAATATCCAAACAAATGCCTCAATCTCATTAATAGAGGACTTGCTAGTCCCAAAAGGAGTTACTTAAAGCTAAATTTCGCAGAGAAAAATCACAATTAAGAAGCTGAGAGAAATAATGAATAAAACATTCTGAATAATATATAATTCAAGCAAAGACATCTTAGACATTAGAAAGACTAAGTATCAAGAATCCACTGCAAAGAAACCGAATCAGAAGTCTCTACAAAACAAGCTGAAATTTTAAGAAAAGTTTTGATGTCCTACGCATGGTAGAAACGTTTTTTTATAAGTTTGCTTAATATTATTTTTATATTAGGTAAACTCTTACGAGTTTACAAGTAGGGAATAAGTAGACAATCACATCTCTTCTCATCAAATTAATGCAATAGTAACAGCATTTATATGATTAGGGAAAAGGCAGACATTGTGAAAATATTCTAAGCTTAGTATTGTCTATCTTACAGGCATATAATATTTTCATTTGATTGTAGGTAAGACCACCTACAATAAATTCACAACGGGTACGGCCTTCCCTGAAAAAGAAAGGGAACCTTGGCACAACTGTTCAAGTCTTGGAATCCACCTCTTGCAACTGCAAGTAAGGTTGCCTACAATATATATCCACAATAAATTTGACCTTTCCCTAGACCTGTCATGGCGAGAGCTTTAAAGCACCAGGTTTCCCTTCAAACATATTATAAGGCATGATTTTGCTTTATCTTTCAATTTTACAATAGCTAAAACTTACAAGAAACAAGTGCTCTTTTCCACTTAGAAGGGTGGCATGCTCCCAATTGATTTCATTTTGATAAGGAAATTGAATAGAAAGCTTTGCATGGATAAGATCATGCCAAGAGAGAGCTTGTCTACTAAGCACAAGCTCTTGGTTAAGGATTTACAAAGTCAATAGAACAGTAAATAGAAATGATGGCAATTGAAGGGTGAAAAACAGAAGATATTTCAGAGAAGAGTTTTGGAAGGAAGGTTTTATGAGACACAAGAAAGTGCTAACACTAAGTAGAACAAGATCGCGAAAAGGATTAGGAAGGTAGCAAAAGAAACATCTAGTGAATTAAGAGGCTTTGAACCAAAGGGTGAAGATTCTTGGTGATGAAATGCAAGTGTGAAACCAAAGGTTAAGGCTAAAAAGGAGTGTTATAAAGCATGGTCCGTATGTTAAAATGCTGAAAATTGGAATAAATATATGATTGCTAAGCAAGATACTTAGAAAGCAGTGAATGAAGTGATAGCTAGAGAATTTGTCCGGTTATAAAAATTCTTAGGCACCAAAATTAGGGAAATAACTATCTACGAGCTTGCTAAAGGTAGATAAAGAAAGACAATAGACTTGAACCAAGTGAAATAAACCATGGTGAAGAGGGTGAGGACTTAGTAGCATAAAAAAATATCAAGGAAAAGTAAAAAAGTTTCGCAAGTTATTTAATGAAGGACACGGGCTATTATTGTGCCTAGATAGAATAAATAATAACAAGAGAGTAGAATCGCAGTTTTATCTTCTACCAGAGAATTTGGGAATCTAAGATAAAAGAAGCATTGAAGAGGATGGATGACGGCAATACAGTTGAACCAAATAATATACCTATTATTGAGGTGTGGAAATGTCAAGAAGAGAAAGGCATTAGATAGCTTATAAAGTTCTTTAACAAGATTATGAAGACTAAGACCATGCTGCCAAGCGGAAAAGTTCTTTAATTCCTATCGATAAGAACAAGGTTAACATACAAAACTATGCAAATTATAAGGGGATTAAGAAATTAAGCTCATGAGTCATACCATAAAGGACTGAGTGGAGATAAAAATAAGAGACTCACATTACAAGAAATCAATTTTTATTTATGTTGAAGAGGTCGACCATGAAAACAATATTCTTGCTATGAAGATTGATGAAGAGATATCAAAGGAATCCAGAAAGACTATCATAATTTTCCTCGATTTGGAAAAGATGTATGATAGGGTGCCAAAGAGTTAGTTTGTTAGTTAGAGGGGATAATAGTTAGATATACAGCGGGTGTACGGATAAAAGGATACATTCAGAAAATTAGAAAGTTTGTATGAAAGAGAAAACCTTGAAGAATAATTCTGTCTCCTTGTTCTGTTCATTTTTCAGCCAACCAATAAAAACTCCTTTCTTTTCTCTATTTCAATCGTGGTTTCCGAACATGTGCAGAGCAGCAGAGTTAATGGATTTCATTTCAATTTATGCAGAAAAGTGTGACATGGTACAGATCCAGAGATAATAAATGAGTCTAATGGAACAGAAAGTAGTATAACTTTTTGTGATTGAAACTTGAAAGTATTACTGACTATAAATAAATATAAGATGGTACCTGAATAGATGTGAGTATAGCAGCTACGTCGTATATAGGACTCCACTGATTTTGTAATATATCCAAACAAATACTTCCATCTGCATAAACTATGCAAAGTTGAAAAAATGACATCAGTATCTACAAAGCTAAAGGCCGTTTGATTTAAAAAAACGTTTTTTATTTTTATTTTCTGTTTTCACTTTTAATTACAAAATTGTCACCTTGTTTTCACTTTGTTTTCTTTTTTTAAAGATTTGTACAGGAAACTGTGAAAACAATTTTTTATTGTTTTCATTATTTTCTGTACAAATATTTGAAAACAGGAAACAAAGTGAAAACAAGGTGGAAATTTTGTAACAACATTTTTTGAAACCGAATAGACCCTAATATTATTGATATGATGAAGGAAAAAAGTTTCCACCTAAAACTTACTATTTGGATGAAACATTCGTGACACGAATCGTACAGTTGGTGGTTTATTTGGATAATCCTCAATAAATTGGAGAGTCAATTTAAACGTGCCTGAAAAACTCAAAATATGTAGTTATTTACATATAACCAGTATCATGATAATATCAAGACACAAAAAATGAAACATACCAAAATATATTGACTCGCCCCCCCCAAAAAAAATGAGGACTCAATTTTCAATTAATTTTTGTAAACTAAAGTAGAACATAGATGAAAGGGAGCCTTGATGCAACGGTAGGAGGTACTGCCATGTGACTAAGAGATCACAAGTTTGAGTCATGGAATATGACACAACACAGAAAGAAATTATAAACTGAAATACAATAATGCGTATTGAAAGGGTTGCTAAAGAGCCTAAGCTCTCATATAATGGAAACCAGAGCTGTTGCTCCTCAGAGAAGATGATTATCTCTCTCTCTTACCTCTAACAGAAAAGTTACCGTAATCATACCTCACTTCCCATTCTCCCCCCTATAGCTATGTTGCATACCCCAACTAACTGGCCGCATCAGCACCTCCTAATCCTCTCCTCTTCTCTTTCTTTTTCTTACAGTGATACATCTTCCAAATTATGGGCCTCCCTAGATTGAGGCCCGCTAAGGGGTCTCTTTCTAGTTCAACATAAGGCCCCATATCAATTAGTCTATCAGAGATTCAGAATCAGCTTCTTGGAAATGCTAAGCAAGACTACAATAGACCCACAATGGGTCCAACCATTCCCAAGACAAAGTCGTGGCGGGGGCTTTATAACATCAGGTTGCCCTTTTAACGAAGAACACAGCTCCATGGGGCAAAAAAGTGTTTGAGACTTTACAGTAAAAGATAATTTATCTCTCCAGAGAGTGTAGGTATATCATACAATGTTTAACAGGTTCAGTCATTTGGAGTATGAACAAGACAATATATATAGAAAAGTTGGAACTGAGAGAGAGAGAGAACCATAAATTACAACAAAAAATACAGAGCAACATCTAAGTGTCAGCCCTAGAATAATTCTAAATTTTAAGATAACCTAGATAGCTATTGAGTTGAGCTTCTCAAAATCATTTGAAGATGAACAAGATATGACACTCTTCACAACATGATTCAAATATCCCCATTTTGATAGGTAAGCTTCAAATAGAACAGATCATAACAATTGTATGCAGCACACAAGATGGCAAAAGAACCTAGCTCACACACGTTTCACAACTGTTTTTCAGATAAGAGCTTCGGTACTAAAATTCACTCACCTCCATCCCACGGAGTATCATCAGGACTGCAATCCAAAGCAGACAAGAAAGCAGAAATTGCTTGTCCATCAATAATTAAGCAAAGTGAGAAATAAAAAAAATGAAGTTATAAGTAAAAATAACAATGGATTTTGATCCAATTTTCAATTCAACTCACCCAAATATAACGGCATTCCACAGCATTATATTGTTATCCTGAGGGGCACCACTGATTCCTGCTGGCGGGTCTTGTTGCAGCCTCTTAAAATCTCTCATCAGCCTCTTCCTAGCAGGAGTCGACATTGTCACCACCTACAGAAGCCAACTCACAAAGATGAAAACTGTATAGACTCCCATAACTTGGGTGCTTCTAAGAAAAAGGCTCAAACACAACACCACCATGTAAGACACAACATTACTTATTATAATAACATTATAAAAAAAAAAAAAAAAAAAAAGGCTCCAATTTCATTGGAAATGAATCAATTGACTTACACAATCGAATAGGATGGGCATTACAAAGTCAAAAAAAAAAAAAATGTTACAAGCTAACACATCTAATGAACCCTAGAATTTTCACAAGGCAATTCCCACAGCCCCATCCCCAATCCCAATATAGAAACAAAACACAACTAGTAATTACCCACCAATTTTCACACTTAAGCTTCATGAAGCACCAAAATGACGACACCACTAAAACTAAATAATTCAAAGGAACAAAAAGTAACGAAGAAATATAGGGCTTTTGACCTAGATCGTATCTCTAATCACGATGGTACAGAGGCAACAACCATGTAATTGTAAACTCGAACAAAAAGGATAAAATAAAATAAAGTTAATTAAATTAAATTAAACCAAAAAAGAAAAAGCGAAGAAAAAGAAAAATAGCTGACCAGGAAGGAAGGGGGAGAGCGAGGGTGATGATGGAGGCTTATGGTTATAACTCCGATTGTGGAGAGAAAAACATGAGGGTCATCAAAAGCAGCAGAGAGGGAGGGTTATGAGTATGAGACAGAATGTTATTTATTGGGTTTTTTTTTTTTTTTGGTTCGATTCAAAACAAATGAGGTTGCGCTGTCGTTGTCTTGGCATGGCATGGCCTGGCCGCATGGGTTGAGGTCTATTCTCCTGTCTTCTCATTTGCCGCTACCACCTTTCATGTGTCGTGTCATTTTTCATTTTTTGAACCCAAAAAAAAAATAGTCATTTTTCATTTTACTTAAGTTTATTCATTTTTTTTTTACGATGAAAAAAATTAATTGAGAGTTCCTTTATCTTAATTTAAATTTTTTTATCTGCTTCTTTATTTTTGACACAAATTAGTCCTTTAAACTATAGACTGTTAACAATATTGGACTAAATATCATTTTCCATCCGCTTCTTTTAAAGGTTTACCTATGTGTTGGTTAAGTAGTTTATGTGTCAGCTGACGTGGCATGTTAGTATGAGTTATAGTCCGAGTCATCTTTTTTTTATTAAATTTTTTATTAAAAAACACGTTAGGTAAATCATTGTTCTCTCTTATCCATCTCCATGGAACCACCACTTTCATCCCCTAAATCGAGCCTTTGTTCGATGGTTCTCAATAAACTACGACCACAAAACTTTTTTCCATGGCACAATAACCAAAAGCCCTCAAGAAATTTTGCCAATTCCCATTTACCCCTTTCAAATGAATCACTCTCTAAAAAGAAAGAAAAAAATATTTGGGGTCTGAAATCCCGAACCAATGACGTGAAATCCTAATTCACCTAACACATACACAGCTACACGAGATAGAAAATGGATGGGGTGATGCTGGAAAAAAAAAAGAATAAAGGGGAAAAGAAGGGAGGGGCGAACAAGGAAGAGGGGAAAAAGGGAAGAAAGAAGAAAGGAAAAGAGGAAGAATAGAAGAGGGATATAGAAGGGAGAAGAGGGGAGCAGATCTATGAGGAAAAAGAGGGAAGGGGGAGAAAAAAGGAGAAGAAGAAGGGGAGGAGGGAGAGGCACACCAAGTGGAGCCGCCGCAAGACACCGGCGGATGGGGCAATCCACCTTTTCCTTTCTTTGTTATTCTCACGTTTCTTCTTGTTCTATTTTTTGTTCCTCCTCACTGATTCAACTTCTCTTTCTTTTTGTGTGTGTTAATGATGCTATGTTGGTGGTGTTAACATATGGCAATTTGTGGAACAAGAGTGGAGTGGAATATGGAGGATAAGCCGTAGTGGCCAATCTAGTTTTAGTAGATTATCGTTTGTGTCATGACTTTGATTATATATTTGATATATATGAGGCATTTCATTTATTGTGTTATTTATTTTATAGCATAATAAAGTCCTTAGAATAGACAGTTCACTTAATAGAACATCAAATATGACTTGATCATAAGATCTCATTGAACATATAGAACTTTAGTCTTAAAGTATCCGTAGTCGAGTATTATTGTTAATTAAGATAATAATACATAGAAACAATTGTGTGAGTAGACCGATGACCACATCTCACGGGTCATAGATATGCGATATCAAGTCAGCACACATGTATAAATATTAGGCGTAATATTTATACTTGATTGACCCACTATGAGGACACTTCAGAATAGTTATGAAAGTGTCATCGGCACTCCTCATGGCGACCATAGTGAAGTAGTCATTCGACTTGAAATCACTGTGATTCCTACATGTGAAGTTGTAGGCTTTAATGCTATTAAACGTCATCCGTAACAGGATGATCATAAAGGTAGTAAGTGGGCATGCAATGAATCATGTTGAGGGGTGTGAGTGATGTAGACAGGATTCGTCCTTCCTACATAACAGTAGTAGTATCTCGGGGCTCTCGATAGAGTGAGACATGAAATATGTGCGGCCACACGAAAATGGGACAATATGTGATAATGGGACCGTTTGTGATTACATGTCCACTCTGGTATCAAGGAACATATGATTGGACTTAATGAGGATGACACATTTATGTCTCGTGTTCAATCAGGATACATGGACGAAGGGACATCGACTTCACAATAATCTTGATCGCGGTAAGGTTAAAATCAGATTACCGGTTTTTTTCCGTTAATTGGGTAGCAATGACGTATTACTAGATGCCGTGTGTTTATAATATTTAATATTATTTTAATATTGTTTTTATATTTAATATTATTGCAAACTTAATGGGAATCTATAGGGTCACATGATAGAATGGTTTAATCGGAATCAGATTATTTAATTAAATAGTGATTTAACTAAATATGAAGGAAATGAGCTCATAATGTATGAGGCCTATTAGGGCAACAAAAAGAAAGGAAGGAAGCGCATAAGAATACATGCTCTGCGCCCTAACCCTAAGTTAGATAGTCTTGTTCTTCTGTGCCTCCTTACTATAGCCGTCGGCTAGCAAGACGCATTCCGAGGCAACCATTCGTGTGGACTAAGTAAAGACACTATGAGATCATGGTGTCGGTGATCAATCTCCTCTACGCTTAGTAAATGCTGCAAACAATAATCTTATTTGTGATTATGAGCAATGTGTGATCCATGATTGCGGGAATCTTTCCGCTTGAGAGAGTTTTTTAAAAGAAATTTAAAATGTCAGTCTCTAAAATCCCCAACAGAGTGATGGGTTTGGATCCTATTGAATGGCGATGGATGATGAGTGATGATTTGTTGCTTCATTTTTGTGTTTCTAGTGGGGATGCCGAGATTGGTTGGGGTGGCTGTGTTTGGGTGGAGAAGGTGGTTTGGTTGATGGTGGCTATTGGCTCACGTGGTGGTGAGGGTGAGGTTATAGTTGTTGCTCCGGTAGAGAAGGAGACTGAGTTTTAATGGTTCATGACTCAGATTATTGCTCAGTGGCAAAATAGGCATACAAATATGTAGGTATATTAACGGACACATAAGATTTTTTTTTCTAACAGGTGTGGATGGAAAAGGAAAATAAATCCAACAATGTTAACATTTAAATACTTAAAGGACTAACTTGGAAAAAAAAAGATAAAGGACGAATGTGAAACTTTAAATTAAGATAAATGACCTATAGAGTAATTTTGCCTTTTTTAATCAATGTCGAGGACTAATCCTTCTAGAGATATTGAGATTTGTTTAAGGGTCCCAACATATATTCTTCCATATACACGGTCTTAGAACCAAATCTCAAACATCGTACTTATAGACGTAGTTATTTACTAATCGTGCCACAGATATTGGTTCTAAGCTTTTTCTTTAATACTCTTTGTTCCCGCTTTTCTTTTCTCAAATTTATGGTTAATTAATTGTGTTTATATATGTTAGTTTGGTCATTATTTATTATAATAGTAAATTACAACCCCTCCCTTGAGAGATATGGGTATTACACTCCCCTCCCATCTTATTTTAAAATACACACTCTCATCCCCTAATAGATATAATAGGTATAATATAATACATTTTAATCTACTTTTTAACCTTCTGTTAAGTTTATGTTAGACAATAATTCTATTACCAAAAGATGTAACTTTGACTGCTAGTTGACTTTAGCATTGTTTTAACTCTAAAGACAACTTCATGACCAATATGCCTTGAAAATATAAAACATTTTACCTCTTCAAAACAATTCGAGATTCATTGTCACCCCAACAACAACCAATCCCATTTTCTATTTTACAATGAAATTAAAGCACAACCACAACATATAGAGGCAGCAACATCTCGCTAACTATGAAGACACAGAACTACAGACTGTTGCTGGTCGCCAAAGGCAGCGAAGAAAGGAGAATCAAATGGCACGCATATGAGACTCTGCAGTCTACAACTGTGCAAGAGAGTTGCAATTTTACCTTTTTTTTCCTTTTAAAAAATTGTTTTTGCACGAACCAGAAAAACTGTTGAACCACTAGTTTATCCGATTTCATATTTTTAAACGGTTTTTGCACGCAACGTTTATGGGGATAATATGGATCGAATGACAAACTGGTTAAACTAGTCGATCTAGTTTTCAAAACATTGGCTATAACAGGCATCACAAAATTAATACGCAAAGCATGCTACTGCATTGATGGAATATGGGTTCCAACAGCCCTGTACAGATTATTCAATGTTAACTTATCATAGTGGAAAGGCGATATTGAGTGTTCTTGTGTATGTTGGGGATCTCATCATTGCAGAAAACGATAAAGTTGTGATTGAGGGTTTGAAAAGGTATCTTAGCAAATGTTTATACATGAAAGACTTGGGGAGTTTGAAATGTTTTTTAGGTCGTGAGGTAGCTAAAGGACCTCAAAGGATTTTCTTATGTCAACGAAAGTATGTTTTGGACATAATCTTGGAGACATGATTATTGAGACGACCCCGTCCTATTATCGTATTTATAATCCATAAGTCGCATAATAAAACGAGTATAATACAAACAATCAGGAAAAATTAATTAGAGTGCAAGCAACGGAGCATGGAATGAAATATATATATATATATATATATATATATATATATATATATATATATATATATATATATATATATATATCCATGGAACCTCTTAAAATGATATACACAAAAACATCATGTACAATACCACCTGAGGAGTATAAAAAAATGTGGGAGTTATCCTAGCAAGCTACCCATGGTATGATCAAAACCTAGAAAGCCCTCCTCTAGCCGACTCAAAACCTACTACTGGCCATAATAACTGCCGAGAGATCGCACGGTGTCGGAGTGGAAGTCGAGAGTCACCCGCAGTAAGGTTTCCCTAGCGTCTGGGATCATAAACTTGTAAGGGATGGACCATAGGTATCACGAATGGAGAAGGTTTGAAGGTCTCTCCTGACCGATGTCAAAACTTCCAACTATCCCCACTACCCCATCAACTGAATAGGAAGATGCTACCGATGAAGGCATACCACTGTTATAAGTGAGGTGGTAATCGTGATACCGACGCTTGGGCTTCCTCCACATACGTCAAAAGGGTAACTGATATGCAATCTTGAAAACTCCTACAAAGGAGGCTCTCTGTAAACCCATCAAACGAAAGTATACACTAACTAATCCCGTGTAAATGACGATATGGCAGCCATGATGATCTCCCAGCAGTTTGCATCCATGTCGTGATAGTAGACCTCGAATTCACCCCATACTGGGATGCTCGGGTCCGACATCATCGATGGATGGAAGTGATGAGTCATGGTATCTGGCGTCTATACCTGTCTCGTCCATTGCCTGTGTCTCCTCAACATCTACAACACAAATCATAAAGCAACACAAGAAATAATAGGGAGATAAGAGCACACTATACACATCATATAATACGGGAAGTGGGAAATTAGAACTCATGCATAAACAGGTCATACTCTAGTCAACCACACTCATCTACCAATAGTATGATCATCAAAACCTAACTACCCCGACTCTTATTCTTATGCACCTAACATACTATATGCCTGCAGTGACCACAGATCCTAATCGAACCCACTTAGCCATTTACAACGATACAACAACTGTGATAGCTGGGTTGACTAGTGAAATTAGAGCTGATTGATATGAGCTGATATGAGATGATGATTAGGCTATGATTTGGGGATTTACGTGGTGAGGTTTCATATGCATAGTTGTAATCCACCACCGTACGCATAGCCTGGAGTACGAGGTCAGGTACCTGAGTGCGGGTACGAATACAGACAGTATAGGACACGCTGATCCTTGAGGATAGTCTGGGTTTGACAAGTTCACAGGTGACCAATGGTTTGGCCGCCATTGTGTCGTGATGTCGGAGTGTCGGTCATCCTAATGGGGTACTGTTGTATTCACTGTCCATATTGACGATCCCGAGTGCCACCTCGACACCTGTTCCTATCGCAAAAGTTGGGAAAGAGAAATGCACTCTTAGGGGTACGATGAGCGGGATATGTGGATGAACAACTGACTTGACCTGCCCCTCACAGGCTGATGGGAGGTTGCTGTTTACTAGCTGTTATGGCTAAGATGGAGCCGATGGTGCTGATTTTTATGTGGCCACTTAGGCATATAGAGAATCTTAGGTGCATGAGTAATGTGGGTAGCTAGGCGATGATCCAACTGTTGATAAGAGATGTGTGTGATCTGCGTACCTATTCATACACGTATTTTATCTTCCTGCTTTTCCATTCGTATAGTGTATAATGTGTTCTTATTTCCCCTGTATTTGTTTTCCTTGCCATTCTTCTATATGATTAGATCATGAGGAGTCCCGAGGTACGGACACTGAAGATGACGCACTACTTCCACTCGTCGATACTTCAGGAGCCGAGCATCCCGGTATGGGATGACTTCTAGGTCTACGGCCACGACATGGACAGTGATAGCTGGGAGATCAACTACGAGCGCCATGTTGTGATCTATATTGGATTAGTTAGCATTTTCTTTCATTTATTAGGATCACTGAGAGCCTCCTTCATAGGAGATTTTAGGATCGCACAGCGGTTGCCTTTCCACAGCATGTGCTGGAGCCTAGGTCTAGGTATCACGATCGTTATTCCGCTACCCCTTCTTCTTCAGGATCTTATAGTATGGGGAGGGATAGCGTGGGGAGATGGGAGTTCCGTCGTAGGTCTGAGACTTTTGTTCCCTCTTCTCCTGTGATACCTTTGGTAGAGCCTCTGAGGATGTACCATCCTAGACTCCAGGGTCACCCTTCTACCGGTGACTCCTGATTACTGCCACGTCCACGCGTTAGTTTAAGACGTCAAGGCTAGTGTTAGGATGTTATTAGAGGAGGACTCTCGTAGGCAGCTATGACACTTTTGATTTACCTTTTTGTATTCTTTTTATACCCGGAGGGGTTGATGTATATATTCTAAACAATTGTATATTATTTTTGGAGGTTCCGAGGAGGGAACCCTTATTGTATATAAACTTTGACAAACATATATATATATATATATGTGTGTGTGTGTGTGTGTATGAACGTTTATATTCATGTCTTCCTGTTGCACTCTGATATGTTTATATTATCGTTTAAAATACGTATTTAGATCGTTAATAATATAAATGGGAAAACAGGCATCTCAACACTCGTACCCGCACTCGGGTACCTGACCTCATACACCAGTCTATGCGAATGACAGTGGTATAACGACTATATGATCCTCATCATGAAAATCCCAAAATCATAGTCTAGTATTGCAACTACCAGCCCACAGCATGTCTAGCGCAGCTCTATCCAACACAACAGTTCAGACTTTATCTTGGTCGTTCCTCTAACTAAACCATCAATCAGAGTCATCCCCATAAAACAATTCAGTCGTCGTAACCAATCCTAGTAATCATAGTCTATGCACGTGGTACACAAACAGTCACATGTCAAACATGTACAAAACCAACAATATCAACACATTCATAGACATATCATTGCTAGATGCGACCATCATCTAAGATGTTATCAATCACACCTCAACTATCACATTCAATAGATAAATCGTCTATCCTAGGGTTTCAATGCGTCATAAGTTATGTATCCTAGGGTTATCATGTTGGTGTAAGCCCTAGTGGCCAATCTATTTTATATAGATTATTATTTGTATCATAACTTTAGTCATATATTTAATATATGTAAATGCGTCATTTATTATGTTATTAGTGTATAGCATAATAAAGTCCTTAGAATAGACAGTTCATTTAATGGAACATTAAGTGTGACTTGATCGTGAGACCCCGTTAAATATATAGAACATTATTCTTAAAGTATCTGTAGTCGAAGTATTATTATTAACTAGGACGACAATAATACATAGAGACTATTGTGTGAGCAGACTGATGACCAAATCTTACGGGTTATGGATATGTGGTATTAAATCGGCACACAGGTATAAATATTAGGTGTAATATTTATACCGGATTGATCCACTATAAAGACGCTTCATAATAGTTATGTAAGTATCATATGTGCTCCTCATGGCGACCATAGTGAAGTAATCCTTCGACTTGAAGTCACTATAATTCCTACACGAAGAGTTGTAGGTTTTAATGCTATCAAACTTCATTCGTAACAGGATGATCATAAAGGTAGTACTTGGGCCTACAATGAATCATGTTGAGGGGTGTGAGTGATGTAGACAGGATTCGTCTCTCCTACATAACATGAGTAGTGTCTCGGGCCTTTGATAGAGTATGACGTGAAAATATGCGTGGCCACGCCGAGATGGGTCAATATGGGATATTGGGCTCATTTCATGATTACACATCTACTAAAAGATCGAGAAACATATGATTGGACTTAACAATGATGACACATTTATGCCTCGTGTTCAATCAAGGCATATGGACGAAGGGACACTGGCTTCACAGTAATCTTGGTTGTAGTAAGGTTAAAATTGGATCACTGATTTTTCCATAAATTGGGTAACAATAATGCATTGCTAGATGTCACTCATTGTTTATAATATTTAATATTAATTTAATATTCAATGTCATTGTAATATTTTATATTGTTGCCAGTTTGATGGGAACTTACAGGATCACATGCATAGAACGATTAATCAGAGAAATAATATTTAATTAAATAAGATTCAGTTAAATATTGGGACTGGGCTTGTAGCTGACAAGCCCATTAAGGTAAACTGAGAGGGGAGGGGGTGCATAAGATTAGTGTGGCATGCCTCCCTCAAATGATATACTTGACACTCTCACTTGTGTATCCATCTCGGTAGCCATCTGCTAGCATGACCTTATCCGACACTAATCGTTCGCGTGGACTAAATAGAGGCAATGCCATTACGTGGTATTGGTGATCAATCTCCTCTACGCTTTAAGAGGTAAACGCTATAAATAATAACCTTATTTGTGATTCATGAGCAATGTGTGATCCGTGGGTACGGGGATCTTTCCGCTTGAGAGAGTTTTTGAAAGAAATTTTAAAATGCCGGTCTCTCAAATCCCTAATAGTGGTATCAGAGCATTGATCATTATTGCCTTGAAACCCTTTGTTTGTTTACCATGATTGAAAGCATGTTTTAATTTCATATATGATATGATCATGTGAAGCATGCTTGTTTTGGTTAAAGGTTTGATTTTTATCTTGTTTTGGATGTCTCGATTTGCCAAGACGTGTTTATTATTGTATTCACTGTTCATCTTGTTCGTTGTTTCGTGTTTGCAATTGGTTTTGTTGTTCGATGCGTTTTTGATTTACAAGTGAACCCGTAAAAGGCTTGGACTTGTTTTAAAATGGAATGAAAATTGGGTTTTCTCTTTGCTGTGCGTTTTTCTTTCATTTTTTAATGTCTGCATTTTGATGATTGGCCTATTGTCTTTAGATCTGCCAGCATATAATAAAAAGATATGAAAAGAAAGGCTACGTGATATTTTTTATTGCCTTTTGTTTTTGAAACAAATTGATTTTTATGACATTAACTTTTCATATCAAAGGTTACGTGATATTTCAAATCAGTATGTGATATTGATTAGCTTTCACTGGCTTATGAAATGGGTTTTCTATTTTGGTCTACACATGTTCACGTTTTCATGCTTATAAAACCATGAATGGGTTTTCTATTTTTTTATAATTATTAATATTGGCTTTTGAATTTTGATACCAGTACGTGATATTCTTTTTGGCTTTTGAATCAAAATGGTTTTGATTCTTGGTATTGGTATAATCAATTACCTTTATGATCTTCAAGAGTATGAGATATTCTTTTTTATTGGCTAATTTTTGCATTCATTGGCTTTTTGGTCCTGGACTGATCAGTAAGTGATTTGCGCTTCCTTTATGATTCATTGAAGGATTTCATGGGATTTTTGAATCTCGAATAATACAAACAAAAATCCCTCCTAAAAATGTACTGCGACTTTTCCCTCCCAATTAAGCCCACTTTCCCTCCTAACCTCTTCCAGCATTTTTCTGCAAGAAAACAAAAGCCCTCCCGATTGCATTAATTTGGCTGGGAATTAACAACAGCATTTAATGCAACTTTTTTTGTTTGTTTTCTTACATATCATTAATGCAATTTTATCAACATAATTAAGTGTATTTATTGTCTCTTATTTTTTTTTTCATCATTTATCGTTAATGCATTCTATACCTTTTTAACTACTGAGAATAACATTTTTTTTACCGAATGTTATGATTCCATCTTCCACCGTTTACCAAAAAAAAAAATTCCATCTTTCATCTTGCATTTTTTTCCACAGAGAATAACATTTTTTGTTAACAAAGCATTATCATTCCATCTTTCACTTTTTTAACTATTGGACATTTCTAAAATTCGTGTTTTTTCTTCTAATTGAATCATTGTAATATGATATCACTTCTTTTTCCGTTAAATATTTGATTGACCACGAAACAGCCTAAATTCTACAAAACAATAAGACGTCCTTATTAAATATTGAGTTCTCAAATTCATTCCTTCTGCAACCCAATTAATGCACATTTATTTAACATTTCCCGCCCAAATTAATTGCATCAATTAATGCAAGTTTTTTTTTTGGTACATATAATTAATGCAATTTTATCAACACAATTAGGTGTATCTATTGTCTCTTTATTTTTAGTGCATCATTTGTCATTAATGCATTCTATACCTTTTTAGCTATTGAGAATAACATTTTTTTTTACCGAATGTTATGATTCCATCTTCCACCATTTACCAAAAAAAATTCCATCTTTCATCTTTCCTTTTTTGCTACTGAGAATAACATTTTTTTAAGAAAACATTATCATTCCATCTTTTATTTTTTTAAATATTGGACATTTCTAAAATTCATGTTGTTTTCTTCTAATTGAATCATTGCATCCTTGAAGGTCTGCACTAAAGTTTATCCCGCCCAAAATCCAACTTAGCTCCATTGCAATGCTGGCCATTTAATGCACATTCAATGTAAACTTCCACCTACCAGCTATTAATGGCCATTTAATAGAGGTAGAAGAAAAATGCGTAAAACATCTGACAAGCTGATACACGGTTCAAAAAAGGAAAAGAAAGCTTCTCACATACTCTTATCTCATCTCCTTTTCAAATTTCAAATTTTTAGTGATTTAGAACCTTCGACCCTCTCTTTCCTGAGAAGACCTGCGATGGCAAACTTTCCCTCCCTTCGTTCCAGACCACTTTCTCCGACACTCTCCGATGACCGATCTGCGATGCGATAACCATGGGGTTACTGTAGGCCGAACCTGTAGGAACGCGTACAACCGCTCCACTAGAGCCGCCTCAACCCGAGCCATCGAAACCACCGGACGCTAGCCCCCATGCGACGGTGACTGGGACCATCTCACCAGAGCCGCAACAACCCCGGCGTGTAACTTCGACGAAACTTTGCCTATTGCGTTGAACGAATCTGAGAGATGGAGTGTGGGTTTTGGATCTGAAATGGGTTCTGTAGATTTCATCGCGTTGACATTGTGGGCACTCTTTCTATTCAAAGCTTTCGATTTCAGTTTCTGGGTTTCCTTCTCCTGCTTCATTTGATCCCCTCCCTCCAATTCAGCCCTCGAAATCTGTTACCATGAGGAAGAAGCTCGATAGCGGTTTCCCTGCTGTGAGTATTTTCACTTTCTCTTTTTGAAGATTTGATCTTTTCATCGTTTTATGCTGTTTGACAGTGAGAAAATTATGCTGATTTTGATTTAATATTTATTTTTTTCTTAAAAACTGTTTTGGCTCATTGTATTTTGGTAACTGAACTTAACATAGCTTTTTCTTTGCTTCTTTATCTAATGAATATTCATTTCTTGATCAGTTTATGGTGTATTTTATTCTTTTTTAGGGCTTTTACGTTTTTTGTTTTGTTCAGAATTTTCCCTTTTCTGCGGTTCTCTCATGTTGCTGCGATTTTACTTATTCTACCAGACCACAAAGCGAAATAAGAAAAGCTTCTGGGCATGAGGCTTCTGAAAAGAGTATTATGCGTAAGTTATGCATCTTCTCCAATGACCTGTTTGCTTGGTTTTCTTCTAAATTGGTTGCAAATAATGCCATTACGGGCTCTACAAGAAAATTGATTTTGCCTAATTCTTGATATGGTGATTTTTGATATATAGTTCATCTAATTGATGATTATGGTTTGATTATTTTTTAATGCAGTCGAACCTTTATTCCTATTCGTGAGTTTTCCATGTTCAATTTTGATAGTTCATCAAAGGTTTCGATTTTTGTAATTTTCATAGAAATGCAGGGGGCTTATTGCTCAAGGTGGCTTATTAGTCTTTTTCTCAGTGGTTTGTGTAACCACTCTATTCCTTTGCTTTATTAGTCCTTTTTCCCTCCCAAGCACACTCACTAACATATAATCTGTTACTAAAATTAATGGATTGAGCTCATTTCTACCAGTTTTTTTCTGGGTGATCAACAACTTTAGAAAATTAAAACAACAACTAATGGTACAGATCAACAGCATCTTTAGAACGATTGATCTTATGGGTTATCTTACCTTTTACCAGTTTCAGCCAAAAACTCTCTTTTTAGTGAAAGTTCTGAATATATTTAATTCTTCATCTTTTGTCCTTTTAGTAGTATCTTTTAACTATATATTGTATATAAAGAAAATAATACATCCAACAAATACTTCACCCGTGCATCGCAATTTTCCACAAATACTTTTGGATCGTTAGTGCATCTAATCAAAATTGGTTGTCATTTATTATAAAAAGTTTCTGTTTGGATGGAGGTTAGTGTCCCATTTTATTTATATTTTTCGCATTGGTAGCATATATATATATATATATATATGCTACCAATGCAAAAACAAGTGTTTCATGCTAAATTATTTTGTCCTTTGAATTTCATCTGCAGAACAAGTGTTTTTCTGCACTACTCTTTTTGAATAAAGGAGTGCAGCATGTATCATTCTAGTGCTACGTACTCCATAGAATGTATGCCTACATAATATGTTGACCACTTTTAAAATTTCAAGAATGCACCAAATATGCACTTACCTCTTATACTGAACTTAGTTTTAATTGGTATTAACAGGTTCATTTATTGAGTTGGATGCCTTTATTTTACGCAAAAACAAAGTCACAATTATTTGCTCGGGTCGTATTACAACATAGAACATTCATTACAGATAAAAGATGTGGTTTCAGATAAACTACCTTTTTTTTGGCTTGTCTTTGCTTTTCTTGATTGTTTTCCATTATATGATCAGAGAGCACTGATTCAACCTTTGCTACTTCGTGGATACCATGTTTCAGCACTTCTATATTGGATTTTGGCAGGGCACTTGCGGGTTGATTTATTGTCGTTTTTTGTATGGAATAATTGTAAGTCAAGGAACAGGAGGAAGCTCAAGAGCACAAGCACAAATGTGAAATGAAAGAGAGAAATGAAGCTCTACCAAAGGTAATAGTATTCAGCTAATTACGATCTTTGATTTTAAATATAAAAAGATTGGATAACCTAAGTATCCTTCAATGTTACTGAATCTTGCTTTAGTGTGTTTGGAAGCTTGCTAGAGAAGAATATAATTTATTGGAAATGGAAAGAATGAAGTTGCAAATGATTAGAATTTTGGTCTCTAACGTAGTGTTAGCAGATGTTACAATATGGTTGATGTGTAGATAGGTATTCCAGAATAGTTCAATACTAAAAGAGAACCAGTTATTGAAAGATTTCACCCTTTGTGGATAAGCAAAACCCCAATTTGTTTGGATGGAACAATTGTTTTGCTCTATACAGGTTTTGCTAACTATTGGTCTACTCACTTTCCTGACATGTCATTTCACTAAGATTTACACATCAAAGTCTCTAAATTGCTTGGCTTACGAGTAATGCTATGAACTTCTGCCACGTTCCATCTTGGGGATGTCGAACATTTTGAATTCTATTGTTGAATATTACATTTTGTTGACTCAAGAATTAGATCAAATTGCTTATTTTTTTCACGTAGTGGCCTTTATGAAATTTAACTTTTAGCTTCACCTATTTGGGTTGTTGATTTAATTTACTCCTAAATCTTTTGTTAATTTAATTTAGTCTGATCTGCAATGTAAGACCGAAAAGGATTGTGCACATAGCATTCCGGGCTGGCATTCTTGGGTTTTATCATTTAGTTGCTTTTATCACATGGGTTGGTTCCTATAAAGTAAATTATATTAAGCCACAAGGATGGGTTTATGGTGTGAACTGTGAATAAAGTGAACATTGTTTTGTGTTACCTCAACTTTGTATTGTGATATTTGCAGTTTTTAAATAAAAAGAGAGCAAAGGCAGATTGCGCACAATGGTGCTCCAATGCACTTTCCTTGGCCTTACATTGAACATTGTTTTGTGTTACCTCAACTATACTATTGCTAGATGTCTGATTAACTCACAATTTGTTAAATTACATTATGCCCTCGACTTTTTTCCACGTTTATTTGAATATCTTTCAAAAACAAAAGCAATGATAGAGTGAAAAAGTGTTGTAGAGAGCTAAAAAATAATATTTGTCAATAGTTACCTACATGAATTTTTGTCGAAGCAAACCAAACTCCATTTTTGTCAATGACTTGGATTACGAGCTACTAATTTTGTAAACTATTAAGTTAGCAATACTAAGTGTTATATTATTTGATAAGTTAACTATTTTTGAAATTGTGAAGTTGTAAATGTGCTTATAATACAAGTACATGAAATGATTATCCTAATGTGATCAGATATGATTTTTGGATTTGGTAGTATTGGTTCAATTGTCAGATTTCTATGAAACACCATAATTTCTAATGACTATTAAACAGGGAAGCTGAGTATGTGGGTGCCCCGTGCATCGCACGGGTACAAACACTAGTCGCGTAGAATGCTAGGCTATTATTATCACGTGGTATCAATTTTTTATCACGAGTCAGTAAAGATATTATCTAGTCGTAATAATAATAATAATAATAATAATAATAATAATAAATGCTATTATTTATTATTATTATTATTATTATTATTAGGTATTTCTATTTTATTAATTATAATATTAATAATAATAAGTGAGTATTATTACGTTGGTGTATGGTTATGGCCTTAGTTTTTTTTTATGTTGTTTATTTTGGTAAATACGACCTGCGTGTCGTGATTTATTTTTATTAAAATACGGCCTGCGAGTCGGGAAATTTTTTATTTATTTAAATAAATAATTTTTCTTTCTTCAAGAGTTGGAGAAGGGGGACACTATATTCCGACGCTAGTGGGAGCTTGGGAAGCTTCCTCGTGGGTCAAAGAATTGTAATAGTTTAGCTATTTAAATTCTCGCATATTAGGAGGCCATAATCATAAGACCAAATCTCATATGTTTGTGTGTGTGATACATGAAATATGTGAGATGTATGTTTATCGCGTTGTATGTTTATGTATGAGATGCATGTAATGTATGTCGTGTGATATATGATTTAAATAATTTATTTAAATCTATGTGAGCATGTATGTTTGTATGCTTTATATATAATTGTGATTGTATAAGAGCATGTGAGACAGGTATGCTGAGAGACGTTTGTATGTGATACAAAAGCCGGTGAGATCAGTTTAATAAAATTTCCCTCAATCTAAATATTAAGTTTAAATGCCTTCCGATGCGTGGCACTCGCCAAGGCCTTGATCGAATGAGTGTGGGTCATGCCAAAGCTGAGCACCTCGTTTTATCTCGGTGAGGCGCGATAGGGGAAATAGCCGCTTGCTAACCATTGGGTCTGACTTAACTGAGTGGATTTAATAGGATTGAAATGACTCAGAGGCAATAGTTGGGCATCCATTTATAAGATAAATTGGGTAAAAAGTTATCCACCCAACTGATCCAAGAGTTGCATGGGGATGCAATTGGAAATGA
Organism: Calophaca sinica; assembly: GCA_037113605.1. Classification (NCBI taxonomy): domain Eukaryota; kingdom Viridiplantae; phylum Streptophyta; class Magnoliopsida; order Fabales; family Fabaceae; genus Calophaca; species Calophaca sinica. Next base: position 98,080,374 of record CM073735.1, on the reverse strand, counting down.
GTTTCCTACCTAAATAGTCGAGTTCTGGGCGATCGGCCAAAGCTGACTCATGACGAGGTGAAATATGGATCTTGCGGGATTTTCTGAGTCAATGCTGAGGGTCATTGATTTGAGTAAAATAGTGGGAGCGTATTTAATAAAGTCCTATTAAATATGTTTTTTTTTCATGATACATATATTTTGCATATTTCTGTAAATAGAATTACCATGGCATCAAACACTATTTTTTATTACTGCGATTTGAGATTTAATTTTCTGGATTGGTACATCAATTTGAGGAGTGTCGTCAAGTACGAGAAAAAGCTGTATGTTCTCGACCGAACAATTCCTGAGCAACCTGCTCCTACTAGGATCGAAAGGGATTCTTATGAGAAGCATTAAGCCGATGCCTTGGATGTAGGATACTTCATGCCTGAAATCATGGAGGCGTATGATATGATCATTCATCTAATGATGCTCTACCAAGAGCAAGCAAGTCATGAAAGGTTTGAGGCTTCCTATTCCTTTTTTAGCTACAAGCTAGTAGAGGGTAACCCAACGGATCCTCATGTGCTTCATACTATTGGGTACATTGAGAACCTAGAAAGGTTGATATCTCTTGTGGGCTAAGAGTTGGCCACTGACTTAATCCTACAAGAGTTGATAGATGGTTATAGTCAGAAGGAACAGACCATGCTAATGGTCATGGAGGGAAAGGCCTAAATCTACTATCAAGAAGGAGCACATGGGTAAAAACAAGTTCAAGCTCAATAATTTTGCCTTGAAGATGATATACAAAGGTCGCTAAGGAGGGCATTTGCTTCCAATACGGTTGGATTAAAAAAAAATATTGGAAGAAATGTCACGTGTACTAAAAAGAGTATAAGTTGAAGAAAGAAAGTTTGACGTCCTCTTCGGGTATTTTGTCATAGAAGTCAACTTGTCTACTTCTACATCATAGGTATTGGATACCATATGTAGATCTCACACCTGTACAAATGTGAAGGATCCGAAAGGGAGTAGAATGTTGACTAAAAGCAAGGTCAACATACTAGTGGGAAATGGAGCAATAGTTGCTACATTAACTAGTGGGAGCATTGATATGGCCTTTGGGAGCAGCTGACCTTGGAACCAAATAATTGTTATTATGTTCCAGCTATTGATGGAAACATCACTCCCATTTCTTGTATGGACAAGAAAGAATTTTATGTTGTAATAAAAGGACAATTGTTGTTCCAATTATTCAACGGGTGTTAGAGATCTTGAAAGACACGTACCATGTGTCGTTGATCTCAAGTTACCCATCTAATGACATACATGCGAATAAGGTCAAATCAAGTGATTTGATTTTTCCATACCTAGGCATTGATGTTTAGGCCAAATAAGTAAGAAACATAATTCTAAGTTCCATTACGATGGATTCTCGGACTCATTCAATTGTGAATCTATAATTCTTGCTTATTGGAAAAGACAACTAAGCTCCAATCACCAATCGTGGTGAAAGGACTAGCAATTTTTTTGGCATGATATATGAGATGTATATGGGCCACTAAACAAGTTTGCAAAAGGTAGGTTTCCGAACTTCATTGGGTTTACTGTTGACTACAGTAACTAATGATTTATGTATCTTATGAAACACAAATCGGGAATCTTTGAAGAGTTCAAAGAGTCCAAGGATGAAGTGCAGAACCCCATTGGCAAGAGTATTAAGACCATACGATTGGAACATGATGGTAAATACTAAAGCCAGGAGTTTGATGACTATCTAAATCGTACCTTGTCAGACATGGTCCGATCAATGATGAGTCAGTCAAAACTTTATGACTCTTTCTGGAGTATGCATTATATACAACTATTTCTCGCCCTTAATTATATTCCATCTGAGGCAGTAAAAGGGCTCCATATGAGATATGGAAGGGCTTGAAAGCTAAGTGTGACATTTATGAAGATTTGGCCTATCAAGATTATTTGATAAACTTGAACCCAAAATGAATAAGTGCACTTTGTAGAATTTCCTTAGGAAACTAAGGGATACTGTTTCTACAATTTCTCCAAGGACAAAGAGTTTGTCGCGGAAACTGGAGTATTCCTTAAAGGAGTTCATCTCCAAAGGAACCAGTGAGAGAAATGTAGAACTTTGCTTGCCTACAATGGAACATGAATCGGTTCTACAAGTGTTATGGATTAGCCATCGATTCAAGTTACACAAGATCTATGTAGATCTAACAGGTCACACCACCAACTTGAGAGACATGGACTTCTCCTGACTCAAAAAGGTGATGTGCTACTCATGGATCAAAATGAGCCTGTGACTTACTTAGATGCCATAGTTGGCCCAGATTCTAAGATGTGGCTTGGAGCCATATAATCTAAGATGGAATCCATGTGAACCAATAAGGTTGGACCTTGATGGAGTCACCCCAATGGGTAAAACCCATAGGGTGCAAGAGGGTCTTTAATAGAAGACTGACATGGATGGTATTGTGAATACCTTTAAGGCGTGATTTGTCGGGAAAGGTTTCATGCAAATCCATAGTATAGACTGTGGTGAGACTTTCTCCCAATCACGATGCTTAAATCTATTAAGATTCTACTTGTTAAAGATCCATTTATGGATTTGAGCAAGCTTTCAGAAACTAGAATCTTCGTTTTGATGAGACTGTTGGATAGTGGGATTCATCAAGAACGAAAATGAGCTTGTGTATACACAACGGTAGTGGGAGTATTATTGATTTCTAGTCCTATATGTGAATAATATATTGCTCATCAAAAATGATTTCCCTACAAAGCGTATAAGCATAGCTGGGAAATGTTTCTTGATGAAGGATGTAGGCAAGACTTCCTAGGTGTTAGGAATCAAGATCTATAGAGATAGGTTAGTGAAGTTACTTGGCCTAAGGTCCAAGTACATGTATGCATTGATATGTACTCGACTAGATGTCTTGTATGCTTTAAACATGATAAACATGTACCAATATGATCCCAGTAAAGGTCACTGGACCACAGTCAATAATATCCTTGAGTACCTAAGAAAGACTAAGGATATATTCTTGACAGATGATGGTAAGGAAGATATCGTTGTACGTAATTACATTGATGCTACTTCCAAACCAATAAAAGTAATTTCAGGTCGTAGTATGGATTTATGTTTTGCCTATATGGTGGCACTATGAGCTGGAAAAGTTCCAGGTCTGGAACAATGTCTATTTCTCTTACAGAGATCGAGTAGCTGCCTCTAATGTGATTAGAAGGTTGCTTGGATCAAGAAGCTCGTTTGAACTTAGCGTAATTCCTAACTATGTGAACTCCATTGATCTCATTGTGATGATGATGGAGTAATCGTCTAAGCCAAGGAAAATTGATCTCACCAGTGATCCGAACATATACGTATGTGCTTCCATCTCATTCGATAGATGATAGAGGAGATGTGAAGATGTGCATAATGATAACATGAAACAATCCACTAAAGGAGTCTCCTGCTCAATTGTAGCTTGACACTCACACTAGTTCAATGGGTGTTGAACAGATGCTCGATTGGCACTAGTGATAGTAGGAGATTGTTGGTGTAAGCCCTAGTGGCCAATCTATTTTATATAGATTATTATTTGTATCATGACTTTAGTCATATGTTTAATATATGTAAAGGCATCATTTATTATGTTACTAGTGTATAGCATAATAAAGTCCATAAAATAGACAGTTCGTTTAATGGAACATCAAGTGTGACTTGATCGTGAGACCCCATTGAACATACAGAACATTATTCTTAAAGTATCCGTAGTCGAAGTATTATTGTTAACTAGGACGACAATAATACATAGAGACTATTGTGTGAGCAGACTGATGACCAAATCTTACGGGTCATGGATATGTGATATCAAGTCAACACACAGGTATAAATATTAGGTGTAATATTTATACCGGATTGATCCACTATAAAGACGCTTCATAACAGTTATGTAAGTATCATAGGCGCTCCTCATGGCAACCATAGTGAAGTAATCATTCGACTTGAAATCACTACGATTCCTACACGAGGAGTTGTAGGATTTAATGCTATCAAACTTCATCCGTAACAGGATGATCACAAAGGTAGTACTTGGGCCCACAATGAATCATGTTGAGGGGTGTGAGTGATGTAGATAGGATTCGTCTCTCCTACATAACAGAAGTAGTGTCCCGGGCCTCTTGATAGAGTATGACGTGAAAATATGCGTGGCCAAGCCAAGATGGGTCAATATGGGATATTGGGCTCATTTCGTGATTACACGTCTACTTGAAGATCGAGAAACATATGATTGGACTTAACAATGATTACACATTTATGCCTCGTGTTCAATCAAGGCATATGGATGAAGGGATAATGGCTTCACGGTAATCTTAGTTGCAGTAAGGTTGAAATCGGACCACCGATTTTTCCATAAATTGGGTAACAATGATGCATTGTTTGATGCCACTCATTATTTATAATATTTAATATTAACTTAATATTCAATATTATTTTAATATTTTATATTGTTACCTGTTTGATGGGAACCTATAAGGTCACACGCATAGAACGATTAATCGGAGAAATAATATTTAACTAAATAAGATTTAGTTAAATATTGGGACTGGGTTTGTAGCTGACAAGCCCATTAGGGTAAAGTGAGAGGGGATGGGGCGCATAAGATTAGTGTGGCATGCCTCCCTCAAATGATATGCTTGACACTCTCACTTGTGTATCCATCCCGATAGCCATCTACTAGCACAGCCTTATTCGAGACTAATCGTTCGCGTGGACTAAATAGAGGCACTGCCATTACATGGTGTTGGTGATCAATCTCCTCTACGCTTCAAGAGGTAAATGCTACAAACAATAATCTTATTTGTGATTCATGAGCAATGCGTGATCCGTGGGTACGTGGATCTTTCCGTTTGAGATAGTTTTTGAAAGAAATTTTAAAAAGTCAGCCTCTAAAATCCCCAACATATCACACATCCTCAAGTTCAACAAGATCATTTCTTATGGTTGATAAACTCAAAACAATGGTCCTCAGCCATCGTAGGCGCAACGCCTCTCCTAAGGTGTTGCTACTCACCAACCTCTAGTAAGGCTTAGGTCATCCTACACCTATTCATTCATACACTTATTCTAATCCTACATTCCCTAGAGGATAGGATTTAGATCTCCCTACCTGACTTAGACTGCCCAAATAAGTAATTGAAACCGAAGTTGCTACTTGCACCCTCTTCCTGCTTCGGTTCCAAGACCCCTCCTTGAGACCTTGATCTTTCCTCACCCTGACCTTCAACGTTTTTCTTGAAAGAGAAAGTATATGGAGAGAGGAAGAGAGATTGGCGTGGTAAAATGGTGGGGTGAAACACCTATTTATAGGTGGGTAAAAGGCATCATCGCATCGCGATAAGGTACTATCGCATCGCGACACTCCTTTTTCCTTTCCACGTGTCACAACGCGAAATGTCTTGGTTGCATCGTAACAGTACTCAGTTAGGGAACCCTCACATCGTGAGCTGCCATTACGTGTCACAACACAAATGGGCACTATGTCAGGGTACTATCGCATTGCCATGGTCCCTGTGTATTCACCATCGCATCACGAGCTAAGCCGGGAGAAAAATATTGGTTTCGCGTCCTGGCTCGTCTGAACGTCATTCCCACCCTAACCTAAACTCATAAGCACCCATCTCACGTATTTGAATACCTAATTGCATATTAATGCATAATTATTCAATGAATTTAGTGTTTGTGAAAAAGTGAAACGATACAATTACTAGGGGGAAAACTGCTTAGTTTTCCTCTCGAACAAAATCATAGGTTGGCTCTTGCTAATGGCGCTATTTTGGTAGATCCTGAGTGATATCGTCGACTAGTCGGGAGGCTCATTTATCAGACTATTTGTCGACATGAACTTAGCTACTATGTCATATCTTAGCTCAATTCATGCAATGTCCTCGACAAGAGCATTAGGATGTCGCAACACAAGATATTCGTCATTTGAAGGGTACCCAGACCAAGAGATCTTTCTTCAATCGGATAGTGATTTGAAGCTACCTATTGTGATTTAGATTGGATAAGTTTCCCTCTTACTCGACACTCCTTGACTGTGTATTTTTTGTTTTTGAGAAGATATCCTATATCTTGGAAAACCAAAAAGGAAGCTACTGTCTCTTGTTCAACAGGAGAAGCGGGATGTAGATTTATAGCCACAACAATTAGTGAGTTGAAGTGGCTTAAAGCTCTATTGATTGATTTACAGGTGCCTCATACCCAACCCATGCAATTCTTCTGTGATTGTCAAGCAACCATTCATATCACAGCCAACCTCGTGTTTCTTGAATGCACCAAGCATACCGAGGTAGACTGTCACTACATCCGTGATGAGATTCAGGATGGTAATATTGTCACAATGCATGTTCGAACTTACAATCAGCTTGCAAGCATCTTGACCAAACCTCTAGGAAGTCAACAATTTGATTTTCTATTGAGAAAGTTGGGCATTCGAGATCCTCACACACCAACTTGAGGGGGAGTATTGAGAAAATCACACGTAATCATGTAATTAAGTATTTGCAGTTTTTTAGGATATCATGTACATATTTAGGATATCAAGATTTGGCTGTATTAGGCATAGATAATTAGGAGGATTTCTTACAGAAATTATAGAAGATTGTTGCCCTTGTAATCTGTATATATTGTAAGCCTCAGTTATTTGAATATACAGGAAATTACACAGCAACCATAACTTTGATTGAGAGGATCTTATGGCTAAGCTCCAATGATTAGTTACTGTTAACACACCAATTTGTCTATATTTATAGGGCATTTTTAGTATCTAATTACACCATTTTGCACTGATTAATGCACAAAGATACTCATTTATGTCTTAGTATGCAGAAATATCATGAAGACACCACTTGGAGTAAAAGATGTGAAAAAGGACAAAAAACTGGCTAGTTTTAGAGAGTTTTAGCACTACCGACAAAGCAGACGATGGCTTGACCTACCAACTGCATTGGCCGTACCTAGAGCGTAATCCCGATATGCGTTCTCCGTCTATACCACCTGACGCCGATAAAATAGTCCAGTATGACCGTGCCAAATGCAGTACAGCCGTACACAAGTGATGTCAGGGCAACAGCACGAACGAGTACGGGTCAACATCATCTACGAAGCTTGGTACGGCCGTGTATATACTCTATACGGCCGTACCCCATCCCTGATCACTGCAGATTTGAAGCCAGAAAACCTAATTCGCAACCTAGTCTATAAATAGGGGCTCTTAACATGTTATAAAAACCTTTTGACGAATTTTTGAGTCAAGAGCCCCCAATTGAGATCTGATAGCAAACCCTTGCCCATTCCAAAGAATTCCTGTCTCCTTGAAGCTTGGTGCCATATCGAATCTCTAGTGGAGCTTGTGAGGACGCGAAGAACGTGCTAAAGGACCGTCGTCATATCGAAAGGGTGTCCCGGTTTAGAATTTATTCTCATGTTATGGATTGTTCTGAATTCATATATTTGTTTATGTTATTATCATTAGTAATGAGTAGCGAAAGGGTGATGGGGATCCTTTACAATACTCTTGATGTTTTATTCTTTAATTATATGAGTTTCTACTGATTGTTTGAGTATTTTATTCCTATTGTGTTTATTCCAATAACGTCTGATCACCCTTTATTTAGTTGGCTTAATTGTGGTAACAAGATCATGATTAGTTAACGGAACCATAGGATAAAAGAACTCGCGTTATACGCCGGATAGGTTAGGGCTTGTTTCTAACCAGTTATTAAGTTAGCAAACCCACCTGAACTTAATGCTCTTTCTCTTAGTTATTTCCTGGACTAAACGGAGTAATTAGTTGGGAGGAAGGCTATTGTACGCAAGGACAACCTTTAGTAATTTAGAGCGGGTGGTTAGTGCTCTTACATGATAGATAACTCATATCAATTAATTAATAAATTCAAGGGTAGAGTATTGATGAACCCGGTTATCCCTAAGTCCCCCATAACATAGTTAAACCGTTCTAGCATTTAATCTATTTATTGTTTTAATTCCAATTACTTTCAATACTTTCTTAATCATAATCTTTGCTAGCCTAATAGAATAGAATCACAGTAATTCGCTGTTATTCGCTCATTCTCTGTGAGTTCGACATTCGGAGTCCTAATTATACTCCACTTTTATTACGAGTTACGATTAGGTGCACTTGCCTGAGCCACAACAAGTTTTTTGCGCCGTTGCCAAGGAGTGATTGCGATATTAATCGAATTCTAGATTTTATTCACATTAGGCATAATTTTATTTAATTATTTAATTTTCTGTTATTTTTGTTTAATTCTAAGACATTCTAATTTGGTCTTCTTTGGTGTATGAAGACAAGGTCTCAACATCCTGAATTGATTTTTGATCCTGAAATTGAAAGAACACTCAGATTGTTGAGAAGACAGCAGTTAGTAATGGCTGAAGAACTAACATTGAACGAATACTTCACACCAACTATAGATGTGGCAGATAGTGTTAACTATCCGGAAATTGAGGCCAACAATTTCGAACTGAAGCTAGCACTTATCTCTATGGTATCTGCAATTCAATTCTCTGGCTTATCTTCTGAAGACCAAAATGCCCATCTTAAGAGATTTCAGAAAGTTGCTAATACTGTCAAATGTGAAGGAGTATCACCAGAGGCTATCAAGTTAAGACTGTTCTCTTTCTCACTGCAAGGGAAAGCACAGCTATGGTTGGATTTATTTCCACCTAACTCTATTACTACTCAGGAGGACCTAAAAACTAAGTTTTTAAACAAGTACTTTCCTCCCGCAAAATCTGCAAAGCTGAGAGCTGATATGTCTGGATTCACCCAGAATGAAGGAGAATCAATGCATGAGGCATGGGAAAGATTTCAAGATTTATTGAGAAGCTATCCTCATCATGGTTTCACTAAGTAGCAGCAGCTTTACATTTTATATAATGGGTTCAATATGCAAACTAGAGGAGCTATTGACGCTGCTTGTGGAGGATCTTTCGGAAAGAAAACACCCGCTGAGGCTTTTGATATTATAACTGAAATGGCTCAGAACAATGCTCAGTGATCAGCTAATGATAGGCAGCCCTAAAATAAGAACCAGCAAGCAGGTATCCACAAAGTTGAAGCCAACACAGCTCTTGAAGTAAAATTGGAGGCAATGACTAAGAAGTTAGAGACTTTGATGGCAGCACAAACCCAGTCTAATCCTAAAAGTGATTGGGGTTGTATGACAATTGAAGGACAAATAGAAGAAGTCAATACTATAAGCCAGAATGACTTTGACCCAAAATTGGGGATGCAAGAGGCTATGTTAAAATATATGCAAAGACACGACATCCGTGTATTGGAGTTTTAGCCGGTTTTATGGAGAAGACTGAAGAAAGATTAAAGGCTATAGAAAATAAGACAGTTAAGGCATCTTGCAATTTCTGTGGAGTTACAACTCATTATTCAAAGGACTGCACTGAGGAGGTGAATTTTATTGGGCATAAGCAAAATGACCCATACTCAAGCACCTACAACCCCGGTTGGAGGAATCACCCAAACTTTTCATGGAAAGATCAACAGAGATCCCAGGGCCAAAATCAGAATACTTATATGCCCCCTACATATGCAAAATCGTAGCCAAAATGATAAAAATCCTGGAGAGAATGATATTAGCCATGTTATGGGACAGATGAATGAGAGATGTAGCAACTTGGAGAAAATAGTCACTGAGCAAGCAGCAGGCCAGAAAACATTGAGTGAACAAATGGAACTTGTGTTGAAAGCAGTGACTCAAAGAGAAAAAGGAGCACTCCTAAGTCAAGCGGAGTCAAATCCCAATGCAAAATGCAATGCAATCTTCATGGAAAAAGAGGAACCAAAAGAGGAAAAGACTCAACCCGAGTCTCAGCAGGTAAGTAACTCTTCCAAAGGTTTTAAAAATTCTTGTAAAGATAAGCAAGATAAGAGGTTACTAGAAAAACTTAGAAAATTGCCTTTGACTAAAATTGTCTCTAAAGTCCCAAAATATGTTAAATTTTTGAAAGAAATAATTTCTAACAAAAATAGGATAGAAGATGAGACTGTAAGGTTGAATGAGGAATGCTCTGCGATTCTTTTGAAGAAATCACCACCTAAGCTTAAAGATCCAGAAACTTTTGCTGTTTCTTGTTCAATTGGTAATATTACATTTAAGGCACTATGTGATTTAGGATCAAGTATAAATTTAATGCCTTTGTTTAGAAGAAACTGAATTTGCAGGAACCACAACCTACTTACGTGTCTCTGTAGTTAGCTGATAGAACTCTTGTTTACCCAAGAGGAATAATAGAAGACACTCTAGTTAAGATAGGAAAATTTATTTTCCCTGTGATTTTGTAGTTTTAGATATAGAGGAAGACAAAGACGTTCCTATTATTTTAGGAAGGTCATTCTTGGCAACAGGAGATGCTACCATCCAAGTGAAGAAAGGAACCATGACTCTAAGAATTAAGGATGAGGAAGAAGTATTTAATATATATAATTCTAACAAAATTTCCCCCTCTAGTGCTTCTTGTTGTTTCTTGCAAGATATAAAAGTTGAAAAAGATAAAGAAGTGCAAGTTGCAGAACAAGATAGTGATTCTTTAGAGCAGGATAAAGACATAACCCCCTCTTTGATTTTGGATGCACTATGTATTCCTAAATTTAAAGGACTTGATATTGATGAACTTCTTGTCATTTATTAAACTTTTATGGCCTGGAAAAATCTAACAATCTTGCAGGAGCCAAAGCTGAAAGAATAAAGCTCAAATTATTTTCTCTTTCTCTAGGAGAAATATCAAAAGAATGGTTCTCAATATACCCTAAGCACCACTTTTCAAGTTGGGAAGAATTAAAAGAAGAATTCTTAGAGTTTTCAAGTCCACACCAGAAGAAAGAATGAACCTATTCCAATTTTTCAGAGGATCCAAGAAAGACGCTCAAGAGGAATTTACAGGTTTTAAGTTTGAGCCATCTTTAATCTCGGAAGTGTCAATTCTACAATTCAAGGGAACCACATGACAAGATCCTGTTGAGCACATGAGACAGTTTTGCAAGAAGATGAGGAATGCAAAGTTTAAAGGCTTATCTCCAGATGAAGCAAAACTAATGACTTTCCCATTCTCATTAGATAAGGAAGTCAAGATTTGGCTTTATCTCCTACCAGTTGACGAAGTAAAAACATGGAACAACTTGGTGAAGAAATTCATTAAGACATTTGCACCCAACTTAGAAAAGCCAATTTACATCTGTGCAGACTATGGATACACAATGAACCCACAAAAAAAGTTCTCAGGACCTGTTTGGATGGACCACTCAGAAAAATGTGACTACTTTGTTATGTTCCCCAATGGTGAGAAGACCAAAGGTAATGTCAAGGACGGGCCATTGCCCTCTGAGGACTAATTTCTAAGTCCTCTGACCCGTTAGGCTCAGAACTTAAACAAGCGCTTACCAAGAGGCAACATCGGTTACTAACATTTTTTATTTTCTGTCTGTTTGTTTTATTGTTATTATTATTTTACTCTATTTTTTATTCATTTTAGGAATTTTTAAAAAAAAAACAAAAAAAAATTATTATAAAATCCAAAAATCAAATTTTTTTTTCCAAAAAACAGTAGGTACGGGCGCACCTTGCACCATGTATGTGTAACACCCATATTTTTGGGGTGCGTTATTTAGCATTATTATAGTATATTTTGCATTATTTATGCTATAATAAGCAGTTTCTTGTTTGCTAAGCAAATGATTGAATTAAATCAAGATCAAATTAAAATTGAGAATTAATATTTTATATTAATTCATGGTTCGAATATCGTCGAAAAATTCTAACGAAGTTTCGTCGCGTTTTGAATCATCGGGCAGTTTGGCCACAGATAAAATTTTAAACGAACTCCGATTTCGATGAAAATCGAATCGTGACTTGTTGTGATTATTTGTGGGTGTTTGAGATTGTTTTTATTATTTATGATAATTTATTATCACGCAGCGAATTAATTTCTAGGTAAAATTAATTTTCGAGAATTTATCGGTAACGCGGTTACTCGACACCGTGTTTTTTAGTACTCTTAAGACTCTAGAATTAGAGGGTAATAATGAGAGATTAGATGAGTTAGACTAATTGATGGGATTAGAATCTTACTTTATTTGAGAGGTGTCACTTTTTGGGTGATTAAAACTTTGTTACTTTTCCTAATTGTTTTTTTTAATCACATGTTTTTACACTTAATAAAATTTTTTAATCCCTCCTTTTTTTTAAGATGGCATCCGCGACCCCCCCTTTGTACCCCATTTTCATTTGCTTCATCTTCTCCATTCTAGAGTGAGAAAGTCCAAGTTCTCCATGGATTCCATGCTTCATCTTCAAGCTTGAGATCACCTCCAATGTTCAAGCTTTCTTGCTCGTAGTTTCTCCTTCATCTTCCTACCACGTATTCCCTCATCCAAGTGAGTTTGAAAATCAAATTTTCTCCCCCCTTGTTCATCCCCAAAACCATGGGGGTGAGTGTGTGTGTATAATCTTGTGTTTTCTTGTTTAATCTTGTTCTAATGCCTTGTTTTTTGCTTGATCATGATCAATGATGGAGATGAGCACCTAAATCCCCAAATCTTGGAACCCTAGGCGCTAACCTAAGGGAAAAAAGAGGGATTGTGTGATCTTGAGGTGAATCAATTCATTTGGTTGGTGACTCTTGCTTATTTGGTGTTGTTGTTGCTGTTTTGGCTTTTGGTTTTGAACTAGAACTTTGATTGAGTAATTTTTGTTGAAAAACCCTATTCTTGAATGAAGCTTAAAGTGATGATTGAACTTGAATTAGGCATGTGTGTTGTAGGAAATGGTTGATTTGTGAAAGGAATGAATTATGGAATGATATTGTGTAATTAGTTGGAGGATTTGCAAATTTTTTTGGGAAGAAAAGGTTGAGGCCGCCAGCCCTTAGGGATTTGGGAGAGAAGTATTTTGTGTTCCTTGATTCATATTGGTTGTATTTAAATGTATTTAAGTTTTTCAAAAATTTAGGAAAAGTTTGATTGAATTTGGATTTAATTTTGAGATTTTAAGGCTATGAAGCACATTAGGTAAGTTGGGTTTCTTGAGACCCAAGGAACCAAGTGGAGCCTTGATTCTAATATTTGAGAAAAGAGTTGAAAATAAAATAATGATGATGTTTTATGTTCTAAGTTTTCAAGAAAAAGATGTCTTAGTCTTTATGGGTTTGATTTCCTTAGTTAGTTAATGAATTTTCAATGTGTTTGTAATTTATTAAAAACTAGTATTTTAATTAAGTTTCTAAGTGTAAGTGTTCTGGTTAGGAAAAGGGTTTAAGTTGTGAGGGCCTTAAGAATTAGAACTAAGTCTTTAGATTTATGCTAAGTTTGTTCCGTGGTATTAGGACTTGAGAATCGGAATTCGTGCGGCGTGAATTCGGGATGTGTGTTGACACGTGACTTGGCGTCTTTTGGTAAGGGCAACTTTTAGATATGTACAGGATTTAATTTTATTTTGTATATCGAAGAAGTCTGAGAACTCAGGGTTCGAAGTTAGGGTCTCGTACCCCTTTGATTTTATTGTTTTAAGCTTTATATATGAATATTTAGTGGGTTTATCTGCAAAAGGTTGGCGAGTGCCCCCAACCCCCCACACTTGTTTGACTTCCTCTTTGCTAACTCCACCGAGTTGCAAAGGGATAAACTTGATTGATGTTGTTGGTTGTTGTGTTGTTGGTTGTCACGTATTGATGGATTGTTGTGCGTGGATGAATTGAAAAACATTGTGGTGTGTGTATGCTTAAAACATGATTAAGATATATGTTGTGGATTTTATTGGATAATTAATGTTATTGATTATGACATGATTGAAATATCAAATGTGGTGATATCTACATTGGGAGTGGTTAAAGGCATTGTTGCGTCATGTCTTGTGGTAACGTCGACCCGTCTATCCTGGGTAGTGAAAATGCCCATGGCGAAAGGAATTCAGGAACGACGTTAAAATTTTACCATCCCAGGGAAAAGTGTCGGTCTGGTACGTACATCCCGATATGCCTCTGGCGTATGGATTCCGGAATAAAAACTGCACTATCATGTAGTGAGTCAATAGGAATTTGTGCATCCTTATTGATTGTGCTGAATATTATTGTTATATGTGTTATGTTTGTTGTGGTATATACTATTTTTGTGTTACCTTTTATTTCGAGAAGTTGACCCTTTCCTGTGGTTCCTTCAACCAATGATGGCAACCCAGACGATGGCGAAGACCTTGGTGATCCCTGCGATGGTGACGTCGCCAGACATAGTGTTTGACTTTCTAGACTCAAAGACACCCTCGGCGATGGAGTTTGATCCCATATCCCGTCGAGTTGTATATACTGGGGATGTAGTGCAAACCTTCAGGGTGGACGGACTTGTGTTGAGGCAGGAAACTTCCAGGAGGACAATGAGTTTACCGATTAGGATGACGCAGATCGTGGACGTGTTGCATCGTACTCAGAGTGATCAGGTGTTACCAGCTTCTTCTTCGTCACCAGAGGAGTCATCTGATATTCCTAGGAGGATTAAGACACGTTACGCACCCTTGCCTAGAGGTGCCAAGATCAGAAGGACCGCTCGCAAGAGCGTTGGCATCAGACGTTGGACAACTGGGGCTTCGACCTCACGTGCGGCAGCTGCTACTCCGAGCCCTATGGCAGAGCCTGATGTAGAGCCGACCTTCCTTTTGGTTTTCAGGACCCCAACTCCTCCAGTGGATCCCTCCCCTGTTTGTGGAGTATGTGGTGAGGTTAGTTGCAGCGGAGCGATTTTCATCGAGGAGGTCTTAGTTGAGGAGGACGAGCCCGAGGGAGTACCGACACTTGTACCTTTTATTGACCTGACTGGCGAGGATGATGATGACTGATGATGATGAGGAGGACCCATCTGAGGGTCTGGGTAGTGACTTTTAGCTGATGTGGTTTATCTACTTGTGTAGATGTTTTGGGTGTCTGAGAGGTCTATCTGTATTATAGATGTAGAGTGGTGACCAGTTAGTCTTTTGGGATAGACTTTTTACTGTACAGCTGGGTAGACTGGCGATATACTTTTGGAGCATCCCCCTACGTGGGTAACTGCGAGAGTACCCCAGGAGTATGATCACTCTCGTGAGGGATCTCATACTTTAGGTGTATTCTCTTTTGGACATGTTCATTACTCTTGTATTATATTTCGTACTGGTTATGACCCACTTTGGTGATGTATATATATATATATATATATATATATATATATATATATGTATGTATGTATGTATTTCAGTGCATGCATCTTGTATCTTTAGATTGCATCATGTTTCTAAACGTTGTGGCTACTTTGCGTGTGTTTTACGAAAGAAGTTGTTTTAAAAAAAATGTACCGTATTTTTCAAAGGACACAAGAGTAGTATTTTAAAAGTGCGTCGCATTTAGAGTTAAGTTCTTGTCTGTGGCGCTTCAGAAATGGGGCGTTACAGTATGCCCGTACCACACGACTCCATCTTCAAAAACGCGGAGATTGGGGCACGAGGACTATGCGGTCATTAGACCGGAGGAACAGCAGCAGCAGGACGAGGCTGCAGATTTTGTCCCCCTAACAGAGGAGCATCCACCACCACCACCGCCACAACCTCAGCCAGCAGCACAGGGCCACTCCTGTGAGGATGTCATGATGCGTCTTGACCAGATGCACTCTAGCTTTGTGGAGCATATGACACATGTGGACCAGGAGCTGGCACTTATTTTGGAGCACCTTCAGCTCATCCAGCCTTTTCCTCCTGTCGAGTGATGCAGGACCTTTCTTTATTTTCTCGTTTAGTACTTAGTCTTTGTTTTTGTATTAAAAAGAGATGTATATATTTTGGCACACTCGCGGGATACACATTTTATTTTATTGCATTGTTTTTATTTTATTTTATTTGATTAGTATATTTTTCTTTTATTATGATCTAAACTTCTTAGTTGTGTTGCACAGTTCTTTCGCCGCTTACCAGCTCCATCGGTATTGCGACAAGAAAACAGAATATTTTGCCAATATTCTCATCCAATTTGCTCGTGATATTTTTCAGAAGGGAGTCTCTTTCCACATTCTTTTATAGCACTTACTTTTAAATTTTTATCTTATATTGTTGTGCTTGCTTTAAAATAGTCGCGATGGGGACACTGTTAGAAATAAGTGTGGGGAAGGAGTTTTACATTATACTTATTACTTGGTTGTGCTTATAACTGCTTACAATGATAGAAGAACTTTAAATTTTTACTGATTTAGGGGCTATACAATTTTTTTTTATGACAACTTTTGATTGAATCAATTTGTTGCTAGTTGTGGAATTTGCTGAAAATTAGCATTGAAGTTCTGTGAGTTTGACTTTCTGTGTAAGCTATTAAATGTGAGTTTTGAGCCTGAAATAAGAGGCAACATCATGCTTTTATCTCTCTTCTTTGTTGAGTGATATTTTTCATGGAATGTGTGTAACATTCTATTCTTTTCTGAATTAAAAATTTAGTTTATAATTCTAAATCAAATATTTAAAATAGTAATATAATAATAATAATAATAATAATAATAATAATAATAATAATAATAATAAATTTTGGTTACGCTTGACTAAACTATTTTTAATATATGTTACTATACTAATATTATCATAGATATCATAGATATAATATAATACTAAACTAGTACATATAGATATATTACTATACTTTTATTTTATGTTAAGTTATATTGAATAATTAATTAGGTGTAGCAGAACGTGACTTAATATAAGTTTCCTCTTTCTAATTAGGAGTAACCATAAGATGGGCTTGTTATGCCTTCCAAAATTTTAAGTTACCCAAAGAACCAATCAACATTCATCTTTTCTATATGTGTAATCTAATTAGTTGCAACAAATTGTTCCTAAAAGCTTCGACAAGATATACTTTGATCCCGCTAATGATTACATCTTATCTTGTGATTTTATTTGGACACTGGATAAGTTACCAACCATAGGTTGCAAACTTTTCTCCAAGAAAAGCCACCTGCATACAATGAATATAGCCCATTAAATCTACTCTACAGATTTAATCCCAAGATTTTATGATAAAATCTAATTTATTTAATAAAGCATCATCGATTATGTAGAAGTTCACTATAAATACACTCTCTAATCCCTCCACACTCTCACACACAATCAACCACTTTACTCCCCTCGTGAAAATACTTTACGTTCAAAACTATGAAGTTATCTTACACCATCGTTGTCCTATTCCATACTTTTCCCTACTAGATATACCACCCATAAGTCTTTTTCCTTTCACTTCTACTTCCTTTTCATCTATACCTCAAGTATAAAGAGAAAGTTACCATCCCCTGCTCGATTGTAAAGCTTGTGGAGTTTTCCAAGGAAGAGTCTTTACCAATTAGGACAAAACAAAACTTCGTGTAATAGGGGGTGAGGAACTTCAACAATAATAGTAGAGTAGGAGGTGAATCATTCGAGTCAAGGGTAGCCCTATCCCTTCACTATTTTTATTATTTTTTTCCGACATGCAATTTAATATTAGTAAAGTAAAAGAGGAAATTTGAGTTTACATATACTGATAGTTATTCTTAGCTTTGATGTTTTTATGAACTTCCTTTTGCCGAGAATGGATATTATTTTGATATTATTAAGTTGTTCATCCGATGTCTTGAAATCTGTGATTATTTTACAACGCTTCGATTATTCTGACACCGCACACACACTCCAATCCGGTACACACGCACACACTTAAATCTGGTGGTGGTCAACCTCGGTCAACTCGGTGGTGGTCAACTCGTCAACTCGTCAACTCTGGTGGTGGTCAACTCGTCAACTCACGATTTTTTTCTTACTTCTGTGCAGCTTTTCTCTCTCGTAATTGAGTCTGCTCTAGTGTAACGCTTCTACCATAATGGTAGTACACATGGATAATTGAGTTCAAATATGAGGAAGAGAAATACGTTTGGTACGAACGAGTGCGCAAGTGAAGGTCAGAATAACCTTGGGGGCATCACTGCGCGAAATTCCACATGTGACCAGGTGGTAGCTCCTTGTGTCGTGGTATTCGATATCCCACAATGATGAGCCCGACGAGACAACTGCAAGAACTCAAGATCGGTGTAGAGTGTTTAAGATAAATGTATGAATTATAAAATGAGAAAAGTATTGGGATCTAACATGTACTCCCGATCGCTCCTCCAATTTAGAGTCTCTCCATGGAGTAGATGTGGGCCCATACATATATATATATATACATGACATTACATGGATCTTGTTGCATGATTATGAAATGAACTGTTGATCTTTATTTCTTTATATATATAATACTATTATGATTGCCTAATGCTCTACTATATGTTATGTTGTTGATATGTACTCACCCCTTTGTTTGTTGTTTTGGATATTATTATTATTTTTGGTTAAAGATGGAGGACAACGACAACAATCATCACCCAATGGTACGTATGGAGTTCATCAATGGATACGGACTCCCGATTATCCCAACCTCACCTGTGACCTTTGATGGAGAAATCGCTATTCACACCATCTGGCACATTTCCTAACTTCATCACTACCACCCGCCATCGCTATGACATTAACCTTTTACTTACCTTTAGCGATATGTGGGCTGCGTCTGTTATTGCACCCACAGGAACATATCCGGAACCGCCTCCCTACTACCCGATCCCATAGAGGGTGAGGGAAAGAGATGTATGACTAATAATTCTGATGCAGTAGTATGTTTGGACCAGCCTGATGTAGTTTCGACGTGATCTACCTACTCTTGACAGGAGATCTTTTGATGTTGTAGAAAAAAAATAATGTATATAGTATAGGCTGGTTGTTATCTAGATGACTGTATGACTTCTATTAACTAGTAGGATGATATACCGTGTACTAAAAACTATTTTGTTCAAAGGCTAATGATGCAGTATATTATAAATGTTACTCTTAACTTCTATGTTCATCTAATGTTTTTTTTATGCTGATTCAATTTGATAAAAAGGTTTTAAAATTAATCAGTATATGTATGTTTTATTGGATGAGATACTTGGGGGTGTCTCAATGTGCATTCTAGAACTTGTGCCGAGACCATTACGAAGTGAATATGAATTTATTTGCATGTGAATTTGGAAAGGGCAATTTTAAGAATTCTTCAGGCCACTACCTTTTGAATATATTATCCCACTAGTTGCCCACTTTTGAGCCTATAAGTATTATATTTAATTTCTTTGGTACCTTTCTTGTTTTTATTGATTATCTTCTGTGAAGTCAACCTTGGAAAAATTTTATTTGAGAGCAATTAGTGGCAAAAATTTACTGAATAATGTTGCAAAGTCCCTTTTATTTGTTTACAAAAAGAGAAGGCTTATGAATTTGTTCCCCTCCTAATTCTTAAAAATGATTGATTGATGCATAATTGCATCAAAAGGAGGAAAAGAAAAAAAAACGAAAAAGGAAAGAGCATTAAAAAAGAAAAAGAAAAAGAATTTTTTTTTGATAATGCTTATGCCTTCATAAGTTGCAAAAAGAAAATACTTTGATGAAAAATTGGGATTATTGCCTACTCTTGAAAGTGAAAAAGAATTAGGTTGCTTGTTTTGGTTGATTTGTTTCTGACCCTTTGCATGACATTTTCTTTCTTTTATCATACTAAACATTATTACCTTGGCCCCATTACAACCAATGAAAGACTCTTATTCCTCTTTTGCATGTCGTATAGATTCTAATAGTAGAGTTTTTGGTCAATGTACAAGCCTATGGCAATGCCTTTTCATTTGAAAAATCTGAGTGTTAATGACTATGCCTACAAACACTTTGAGATTGGTGAGAATATGACTTAAAAATTACAGATTGTTAGCTTACTTGAACTTACACCTCTAATTGGCCACTCTATTGACTGGCATGTTTTGTGATATCATATTGTTATGTAACTTCTTTTTCTGTCCCTATTCAGTAGAATTAGTTTTTCTTACTATAATTAACCAAGTAGTTTGCTTGAGGGCAAACAAAGCTCAAGTGTGGGGATGTGTTAACACACCAATTTGTCTATATTTATAGGGCATTTTTAGTATCTAATTACACCATTTTGCACTGATTAATGCACAAAGGTACTCATTTATGTCTTGTTATGCAGAAATATCATGAAGACACCACTCGGAGCAAAAGATATGAAAAAGGACCAAAAACTGGCTAGTTTTAGAGAGTTTTAGCAGTACTGGATAAGCGGTACCGCCTGACCTACCAACAGTACGGCCGTACCTAGAGTGGAATCCCAGTAAGGGCGTACCCCCTCAGTCTGTACCACCTGACGCCAATAAAATAGTCCAGTACGGCAGTGCCAAAGGCAGTACGGCCGTACACAAGTGATGTCAGGGCAACAACCGTCAACGTCATCTATGAAGCTCGATACGACCGTATATATACTCTGTACGGCCGTACCCCGTCCCTGATCAGTGCAGATTTGAAGCCAGAAAGCCTAATTCACAACCTAGTCTATAAATAGGGGATTTTAACATGTTACAAAGACCTTTTGATGAATTTCTGAGTCAAGAGCCCCCAATTGAGATCTGATAGCAAACACTTGCCCATTCCAAAGAATTCCTGTCTCCTTAAAGCTTGGTACCATCTCGAATCGCTACCGGAGCTTGTGAGGACGTGAAGAACGTGCTTAAGGACCGTCGTTATACCGAAAGGGTGTCCCGGTTTAGAATTTATTCTCTTGTTATGGATTGTTCTGAATTAATATATTTGTTTATGTTGTTATCATTAGTAATGAGTAGTTAAACCCATAACTAGGGGTGATGGGGGATCCTTTACAATACTCTTGATGTTTTGTTTTTTAATTATATGAGTTTCTATTGATTGTTTGAATATTTTATTCCTATTGTGCTTATTCCAATAAGGCCTGATCACCCTTTATTTAGTTGGCTTAATTGTGATAACAGGATCATGATTAGTTAACGGAACCATAGGATAAAAGAACTTGCGTTATACGCCGGATAGGTTAGGGCTTGTTTCTAACCAGTTATTAAGTTAGCAAACCTACCTGAACTTAATGCTCTTTCCCTTAGTTATTTCCTGGACCAAATAGAGTAATTAATTGAGAGGAAGACTATTGTATGCAAGGACAACCTCTAGTAATTTAGAATGAGTGGTTAGTGCTCTTACATGATAGATAACTCATATCAATTAATTAATAAACTCAATGGTAGAGTATTGGTGAACCCGGTTATCCCTAGGTCCCCATAACATAGTTAAACCATTCTAGCATTAAACCATTCTTTGCTCGCCTAATAGAATAAAATCACAGTAATTCACTGGTACTCGCTTATTCTCTCTGGGTTCGATATTCGGAGTCCTAATTATACTCCACTTTTATTACGAGTTACGATCAGGTTCACTTGCCTGAGCCGCAACAGTTACTCGTGATAGGAATGCTAGAGGTTCACACAAGATAAGAATGCTTTCCCTCCCATCTCTATTACTTGACAACAATTTTCAACTTGTAAGATCACCATTTATGCATTTTTTCTACACTTTGCTGTCTGAGTATCCTTCTCCCATTCGATGACTTGGATTTGAATTTGATAATGATTTGGGGAATATTATGAACATTTAGGGTTTCATTTCAATTTGAAGATTTGTGAATCGAAAAAGGGAGGGGGGAAAAAAGAAAAAGGTCACCCTAGAAATTACAAGTGAGAGTGATTGTGAATCGGGAATGGCCTCTTATAGGCCTTTTCCTCCTCTGTCGCCGACATCATCGTTTGGTCGAAACCCTATTGCAAAACTCCCAACATTATGGGAATAACATCAGTACAATCAGAACTGGAATTATACAAAGTTACAACCAGTATCATCAACACCTTCAATGCACCCAGCCCTTGAGCAACCTATCATCCCGAGATCAATTACTCAAAAGTTCCTAGTATGTCAACCATTGCTCCTGTCTTCATGGGCTCAACAGAATCACAAAACCCTCGAACCATCGGATCTCATGGGCAAACCTTCTCACATCACCACCACCGAGCTAACCTGTAACACCCTGTCTCCGGAGTGCTACTAAGTGAACATTCTGACAAAAGTTGACATGTTTCCCGAAAGGTGGAATACTCTGCTCGTAGGGTTTCGAGAAATGTGGTCCTATTTTTTTAAAGGTTCTTTAAAGAAGCAGTCAGAGCATCACAGCGACTTTTAGAAACATGGCGAAAAATACTTTAAGACACCACGTAGACCACATTCATTTATTCTGTCAAATCATATATAACAACGTGCCATGAAACATAACAGAGACTTATTACAACACTGAAATAAATGACAAATATCCTATAGCTGGTCGACAAGCTATACTCGTTCTATAACATAACACAGGTAGCATGCTGGACGACTATCTTCAGCTGTTCCTTCCTGCAGTTCCAAATCCTCCGCTTGCTCTGCCATCTGGGTTACATTCATCAATTGAAAGAATCACTGGCAAGGGTCAACTTCTTAAAATAAAAGAGACAGGTACACATATTCGACAACACACTCGGCAACAAAGCATGTAATAACACGACATATTACAGGAAATAACAAATCATAACAATAGGCAACAACAATATGCACAGTTCTCAAGATGCAACTCAAGACTCAACTCATGACCCATCTCACGACTCATTCTCTCTCGACACTTCGACAACTTCCGGAACAACGAACAACGCCCTTGAATTCCGGCCTTAGCCTTGAGCTCTTCCACTACTCTAGGAGATTCAAGTCGAAGTTACCCAACGCCACGACAATGGACCACGCCCCTGAACATCCAGCCGAAGCTTTGAGCTCTTCCACTACTCTAGGATATTCGGGTGGAAGTCACCCACTACACGATAATGGACAACGTCCTTGAACATCCGGCCGAAGCCTTGAGCTCTTCCACTACTCTAGGATATTCAAGTCGAAGTTACCCAATGCCACGACAATGGACCACACCCCTGAACATCCAGCCGAAGCTTTGAGCTCTTCCACTACTCTAGGATATTCGGGTCGAAGTCACCCACTACACGATAATGGACAACGTCCTTGAACATCCGGCCGAAGCCTTGAGCTCTTCCACTACTCTAGGATATTCAAGTCGAAGTTACCCAACGCCACGACAATGGACCACGCCCCTGAACATCCAGCCGAAGCTTTGAGCTCTTCCACTACTCTAGGATATTCGGGTCGAAGTCACCCACTACACGATAATGGACAACATCCTTGAACATCCGGCTGAAGCCTTGAGCTCTTCCACTACTCTAGGATATTCAAGTCGAAGTCACCCACTACTCGACGAGGAATGACGCCCTTGAACATCCAGCCGAAGCCTTGAGCTCTTCCACTACTCTAGGATATTCAAGTCGAAGTTCAAAAATGACACGACTAGCTCTCACACTCGATGAACAATTCGCCGCATACGATATTCAAAGAGCAGTACGCAACATTATTCGACCGCATATCAAATAATTTAGAGCATGCTTAATATGAAGAAACGCAATTCAACAACTTAAGCAACATAAACAATTTGCATGGTGAAACGCAATTCAACAAGCATAAGCAATTCGTAGCATATATTCAATCACATATTAAGTATTTGCATAACTCAATAATATCGGCAAACATCACATACTTGACACGCAAATCAAGGAATATATCCCTCTGCAACTCGATGGAGTTCACAGAGAGGAACAAACAAGTGTGGGGGTTGGGGACAGCTGTCAACCACTTGCAAACAAGCCCACTAAATAATCAGTATATCAAAAAATAAAGCGAAGGGGTACAAGACCCTCACTTCGAACCCTGAGGTTCTCAGACTTCTTCGCATAAACACTTGAAATTAAATTCCTATCGTATCTAAAAGTTGCCATTACCGAACTCCAAGATGCACGTATCCCCGTATACCTCGATTTCTATGCCACACGTCCTCGAATCTCTCGAGCCTATTACACCAAAGCAAACTTAGCGCAATTCTAAAAACTAACTTAAACCTTAGGCTCTCCAAACCCAACCTACTAACTAACCAAACACTTATGCTAAAATACACAATTTGAAATACATGTTTTTGAAGAATTACATACCCTTGAAAATCACCAAAAATTAAAGTAATAAAGCTTTGAAATCAAATCTCATTTCTTTTCACACCAAGATATGAACAAAACCACAATTAGAGTTCCCTTTCTCAGTTACTCAAGTCAAGGCTCCTCTTGGTTTCTTGGGTCTCGAAGAGCCCAATTTACCTTATGTGTTTCATAGCCTAAAATCCTAAGACATAGAACAATCACTAAATCACATTAAATACAAGCTGGATCATAAAATTCTTCCTTCTTGAAACTTGAGACACAAAACCATATTCCATTCAAGGCTCCACTAGGTCTTGAGATAATGAAATCCCTTTGCACCTTAATGTATCATAGCCTTTCACAATCAAAACCACTTTGCAGCTTCCTTTTAAATTAAACAATCCATTTCTAAATCATTTAATCTCATTCCAAGACATCAAATATCAAGATACATCCTAGGCATAATTCAAGCACATTTCAAAACATATTCTAAGTCCCAATTATCATGCTTTCAAATAAGTGTTTTCCACAAAATCTAATTATTCAAGTTCCAATTAAGCATACATATATGCCAAGATAAGTTTTGCAAGAAATTTCCTTTAAAAAAAACAACTACAATTCAAGACTAACTTCAACTAAGTTTCCAACTTATTTTCAAAACATGTCAAGAGTAAGGTTTTTCTAAGAAATCTTTTCAAGTCTTTGATCCAAACCATTTAAAACTATGGCAATGACAATGCTAAAAATTAGAGAACAACTTTATCAATTTCCACATGCTATTTTAGTCCTTCAAAATTGATTTTTCACAAAACATACACTAACTTTTCTACTAACTCATGCATAGCAATTCCAATAGTCATTAAACTACCCAAAACATTTAATTCAATAACTTGATACATGATTCAACAACCATAACCCACATTTCCCCTTTTTAAAGAATAGGTTTATACCATAAAACAACTAGTTTGACATGATAGTTTCAAAACTACTACTCCAAATAACAACAACAACATCAATTAAGCTAAAAACATGAATTAATTGGAGTGATTCACATGAGGATCACACAAGTCCCCTTTTTCCCCTTAGGGTTAGTGCCTAAGGTTTCAAGAAATTGGGGTTGAAATGTTCATCTCCTCTATTGATCATAATCAAACACTAATCAAAGCATTAAAACAAGGACAAGGTAAGAAAAATCAAAACTACACCTTTCACCGTACCCCACGGCCTAGGGCTGAAAATGGGGGAGAGGAATTGATTTCCCAAGCTTACTTGTATGATGAAATGGGTAGTAGCAAGGAGAAGGAAATCTAGGAGCAAAGAAAGTTGAAGGAATGAGGAAGTATCTTGCATGAAAGGTGGGAAGATGATGAAGCCATGGATGCTCTTGAGCTTTCTCTCTCAAGAATGGAAGAAGAAGAAGAAGTAAAATGAAGGTGAAGAGGAAGGTGGGGGTCACGCTGCTGGGCTGCCCAATTAATGGGATATAATCAATTGCTTTCCTTTCCAATTTACCAATACAAAGCATAAGAAGGAAATTGAAGATGAATGGGTAACATGGGGGTGGAAGTCTCGCTGCTGGAAAGCAAAGAAGGAGGGGGAGAATAAAAGGAATTTGGGGGAAAGGCCACGATCAGGGACATAAAGAAAGAAAGGAGGAAATTTTTTTTTTTGTTTTACCTTCACTCTCACTTAAACATAATAATGGAAATAAGCAAAACAAATATATAAGGGAAGGTAAAAAAAAAAAAAGGGAGCTGCGGCCAGAATAATGAAAAGGAGGGATCAAAATTAATTTTAATTAAAATAAACACATGGTTGAAAACATACTCAAAAGTAAGCATAAAAAAAATTAAACCTCCACTCAAGTGACACCTAGATTAAAAGTGAGATGCTAATCCCATCAATGAGTCTAACCTATCTAATCTCTCATCTCTCATGATTACCCACTAATTCTAGAGTTTAGGAGTGCTAAAACACGGTGTTGAAAAACCACGTTACCGATTAATTCTCGCCGATAAATTTGCGAAAATTAATTTACCGAGAAATTAATTCACCGCATGATAAAATATTATCATAAATAATAAAAACAATATAAAACACTCAAAAATATTCACAACAAGTTACGATTCGATTTTCATCGAAATCGGAGTTTGTTTTAAATTTTAATGCGGATAAAATTTACCCGGCGATTCGAAACGCGACAAAACTTCGTTAGAGTTTTTCGACGATTTTCGAACCATGAATTAATATTAAATATTAATTCTTAAATTTAATTTCATCTTGATTTAATTCAATCAATTTCTTAGTCAACAAAAATACGCGTTACCACGTAACGCAAAAAACTTAAAATAAGTATAATTGATAAATTCTCTTTAAATGCAGCATACGTCTACGCTGTCAATTAATTTGAATTGACATCATGAATAATAATTATTTATAATAAATAAATTATTCAAAATAACTCAAAATAATTTCCCGTACTCTCAGTAAACCATTGAGGTGATCAATCTCTATAACTTATTTTTCGAGTATTCAAGATTTTATCGCTAAAATCACTTTTCTTAAAAATTAGGGTGTTACATAACCTAAGTGTAGTCACAAGCCATCCTCACATCTATGTCAATGCCTACAACCAACACCTGGCCACCGGTGCAACCAAACTCTATACGAGCCATTTCCTAGGTGCAAGCCACTGCCGCGTGCGTGATGGTTGGGGAGACAGTGGCAGCAGGAAAGGGGAAGGGAGGGGGCAGGCGAGGTGGGGTAAAGTGGTTAGGGCTTGAGGGTAAAGGGGTGGGGTGGTCGGGGTGAGGAAGAGGGAGGGCAATTGCGAAGAAGGGTGGGACACAGAGGGGGTGGGGGCTCTCTATCTCAACATCAGTTGACAATTTTATCCTTTTTCTTGTCATTAAATGTTAACCATTGATTCAAAATATGTAAACATCTAACGACTGTAATTTTATTTTCACCGATGCATCGTGTTTTAAAATGGTGCATGTGATCCGTTCCATTTCTAAATCTATTGATATGTAAGTATCAATTTATCGTCTATTTTTAATACGAAAAGGAGACATGACGATTATTGCAATCTCATATTCTAACTTCATAAAACATAGTTCGAAGTCAAATGTGAAATGGTTAAATGAACTAAACACATAATGATGGTATGGTTGCTATAGTAGCACTATGATGAATTTAGGTATATTTCCAAAATGGGAGAGTCTAAGAAGACTTGTAAAGTTAGATTTGCAGTTTAGTATATGTTGGACACGAATAAAAGAATAGATAAATAGGATATAAAGTATTGTCCTCAACCATTTGCAACTTCGGACTTATTTTGGATTATCTCATGCAAATCAACCATAACTGGGGACACAAGATAATATATAAACATGGAAAAAAATTGAAAACAATGAGGGCTAAAAACAGCTACAATTTCAGTCAAATTAAATTGTTTCAACTAACAGATACCTAGATTTCGTATAAACTCTCAGGAGTTCATGTCGCCTTGAGACAAGCCCTAACTTATTTTCTGCACATAAAAGTTAGAAAATTCACACTTACCAATGGAATTATCAAACACAAAATAACAATACAAAGATATACAAAGAATATGTAACTTCTTTAGGGCATGTAGGACCTAATCCATCTTTAGTATGCAATCACAATCCTCCAATGCACGTGCTTCTGGCAACTCCAACAACCTAAGCTAACCAACTCCAAGTCAAGAGCATTAGTGTAGTATGCTTCAAATGACGAAACCCAAACTTTCCTAACGCTTGCTTTCATGGGTAGATTCCACAAGCCATATCTCAAGCACAAAATAGTGGTGGAAAAAAAAAAAAAAAAGAGTAACTGATTGAGCACCATGTTACAGAACAAAATTACTTTGCAGTCAAACAACTACAGCTTGACCACTAATTCCATCATGAAGCTGAAGCGAGCCATCCTTCATCAAATTTAGGCTCAAACTCTTGAATCTCTCCCTTGAATATTGCCTAGATGCTTTTCTCCAGTCAGTTCCAGTTTTCATCATGGCCACGAACTCCTCAAAACTGATGCGACCATCCTGTGAAGTAAAAAGAGAAAACTGAAAAACATTGGAAAGACCAATAGAGAACATGTGGGACGAGCATAGAAACTAATCTTAGGAGATAATCTTAGATGAAACTAATCCTGTGAAATTGATATGTAACACAAAGAGGTAGCAAATAATTGTAATTCACCAAGAAATTTCGCAACTTTGTAATATACTAACTAAACATCAGTCATTATATGGTAAACATCAGTCATTATATGGTAGTGTAACTAACAAAGCAAGAATCTGCAGAAAGGAAAACTAAAAAATATGTAAACAATAGGGAATGAGCATGAAAGTCAAACCTTGTCAGTGTCAACTTCACGCATGATGTCATTCAGCACATCAACATCAGCTTCTCCTGACTCAGCTACTAATGCTTCCTGCAGCTCACCTAACTCAATATACCCACTCCCATCTTTGTCAAAAAACTTGAATGCTTTGTGGAAATGCTCATCATTCTCCATTTTTTGCAAGTGAATCGTAACAGCTACAAACTCTCCATAGTCGAGTACTCCATTCCGATCAACATCAGCCTAATTAATACAAAACAGAGCATACCAGTCTTGAATCACAAATGTGTATTATGAATACACTTGACAAGGTCAGGTTAGGGTATGGATGGCAATTCACTTTATTCTCCTTTTAGATATATGAATGTCACTTCATATATTACCATAAAACAAAGTCCCTATAAGCAGATTTTAGACATAATTTACACCACACAATCGCATAAATTTGGCATCTAATATTATATGATGTTGTGCACCACAAGGTCCAACGTGGCCAGGCAAGTCACATTCCTCATCCATATGCCACATACGTATGGGATGAAATGAATACGCATGAAAAAACCTTCTTTAAAGCAGAAACTTATTCTGCTCATTCTGTAAATGCGTACACTTTTAAGAAATCATGCAGCAGAAGTCCAGAAAAATGGTTTCAAAGTGCTCAACCAGATGACTTAAGTCATAATCACTGTAATGATCAAAGAACCGATATCATATGATGCAATTCCATTATAAATGATATACAATTGTAGAAGTTTACCACTTCCATTAGCATCTTTATCTCAGGCTCAGCCAACTGTGAACCAACCTTTCTCAACCCAGCCTTCAGTTCCTCATATGTTACTTTGCCATCTTTGTCAGTATCCATCAATGTAAACATATCTTTGATTATTTCTACCTCTTCAATAGACAAATGCTCTGCAATTACCTGCAGCATTCATTCAAAGGAACCTAAATCACCAATGTTTCAACTTGCTTATGATTTCATCATTCAGAGACTTGAGTAAACTATCAAGCATAAGCAAATAGATGCAAACCCGCAGAGCTTTCTTTTTGAATCTATTCATCACAGAAAACTGCTTAAGCCTTGACCTCACGATATCTCCTAATGGAACATTTGGAGCTTTCTTTGCATTGTGTAGCCAGGGATGTTCTGTAAGCATAGTTAAGGACAGTAATTACTCACATGACTATCTTCATCAGATAGACATGATGTACGGTTCAGCTTCACAATCCAAGTCATAAGTATATTAAGGATTCAAATATGTAACACTTTCTTTTCCGTCTTTAAGAGGGAGGGGACAATGGGGAAATGGAAGAAGAAGTTACATGGTATGCATAGCTACTTCAAACTGCTTAAATATTACAAATTTGAGGCACATAAGACACCATATTTAGTTTATTTATTGCAAGACCAAACCTTCTAGGCACAAACTGAACCACAAATGCCACTGTTTTATCCACACAAAAAAAGATAAAGGCCGCAGTCCAACTTCAAAGGAAATAAAGTTTCCTCCCTCTCCCATCCACATCTATCTTAGTCAGACAAACTGCATGAACACTGTTACAATTTAAACCCAGAAACAAATACAAGACGAATCCATCTTGCTTATGAAAGATAGTTGAAATCCATCTTATGCAAAGTTATAGCTTTCTAGCCACCACATGAGAAGCAACAAGTAGGAACCTCTTCAATGTAAATCACAAATGAAGAGTATGCTTGGTAGTTGGTAGAGTAGGTGGCCAGTGGGAATGTAGAAAATAGATGACAGGGTGAAGTTATATTTAATTAAAGTCATCACTTGGAAAAATGGACATCATACTTTCCACCTTCTCATTTTATTGTCATACCAATAAAGTATGAAGTGATTTCATTCTAAATTTTCCACCTTCCCGCTTTATGCGCCCAGTCAACTAAGCAGTACCTAATTACAGTACCTACCAATGCTTCCTACTCTTTCGCCATTAATCCACGGCAAGGAATAAATATTCTCAAGCACTGTAGCTACCTAACTGATCTGTAACAGTGCCATGTATGACAGGCACATAGGACGAAAAAAAGATTAGTGATCACATTTTGAGGTTTCTAACTTATATCTCACCCTTCTTTTCCAGGTTTTCTGCTGACGAGTTTTTCCACCACATTTCAAAGTTCTAATACATGTAACAATCTGCCACAAAGGAGGAAACTAATGTTTATGAGGCATCTCTAATGGATACTAACATCAAGGAACGAATGCTATAGTCCTACCTGTCAAATGATTAATTGAAAGCCTATAAAACATATCAATATCTTGATCTAACACTTTTCTTATTTTAGCATGAAAATCCAATTCAAATGAAACCACAATCAACGTTCACAGTTCTACTCATTATAAACCCTTAACTTAGTTTTCAGTAGGATGATAAGTCAAAAAGACAAACTGCTAAAACAACAAATTTTCACTTGTTACAAAATCCACCCTTGGTTGCTGCTACCTAGTCTCTACTCACTACACAGTTGAGTAAGAAAACTGTAGTCAGAATGACTTACCAAGCACCTGGTCTGCTCTCAAGCGCTTTTTAGGATCCGGCTCCAACATCCCCCGCACAAGGCTCTTAGCACTCTCCGATATCTGAGGCCAAGGTTCCCTCTTGAAGTCAATAACACCCCTCAAAATTCCCAAAGCCACACCTTGCTCGGTCTCTGCCACACACAAAAACCATGCAATGCAAACCTCACTTAAAAATTAAAAACTTTCACAACTAAGCCACTCAAAATCAGAAGATAAACACACACACACACACACACACACAAACACACACACAGAGAATAGCAATACTACCTGCCCAAAACGGAGGAACCCCACATAACAAAATATAAAGAATCACCCCAGCGCTCCACACATCAACCTCTGGCCCATAATTCCTCTTCAAAACCTCCGGCGCCATATAGTAAGGACTCCCAACAATCTCTGAAAACCTCTCTCCTAACAAAACCATCGAAATTATAAAAAAAATATATATTAACAATACCAAAAAAAAAAAAAAAATTCTCATACTATACCAGGCCAACAAGGTGCCAAATTATATTAGAAAATTAACAGCTGATATTTTAGCGAATCCATAATTGATTATTCATATTCATATATGTTACGATCCAAATTGGAAGCTATTTAACAATACCTGGCTGCAGTGGACCTGAATGAAACTAGAGCCTCTATTTTTTCCAAGTGAATCACCAATTTAATCTTGAAATTATCGGGTCAAACAATTTGGTCCATAAAATTAATGAAATTTCATAATGATCACTGAAATTCAAAATCATCGACCACATTAGTCCCTCCTTACAATTTCAACAACTAGCATGTAGAAGATTTCCAATATCAAAAATCATTTTGTTATTTCATTAATTTCAGGACTAAATTGCCCAACGCCTATCATTTCAGAGACTCAATAGATGATTCACTAAATTTTCCCATCATAGACCAACAAAAATCTTAATTGAAAACTGTTATAAGTTGGCAGTTTATACTCTCTCAATGCCGACTTTAGAGGTCAATAAAATTAATGAAATTTTATAACGATCACTGAAATTGAAAATTCTCAATCACATCAGTCCCTCCATTATAATTTTAGAGACTAACATAATCGAAGATTTTCAATATCAACAAGATCATTATAAAATTTCATTAATTTCAGCACTAATTTTCCCAACCCCTATCATTTGAGAGACTAAATAAATAAATAAATACTAACTCAATTCTCCCATCACAGACCCAAAAAAATCTTAATTAAAAACTGTTATAAGTTGGCAGTTTAAATAAAATTGGAATCCATATCTTACAAACATTCATACATACCAGGCTTGAAAAACACAGAGAGGCCAAAATCAATAGCCTTAAGAGGCGAATTCTCTTTCTTATTAGCAAACAGAAAATTCTCAGGCTTAAGGTCCCTATGCATAACTCCATTAGAATGGCACATCCTAACAACCTCAGCAATGGTACGAGCAACACTCGCGGCGGCACGCACGCTATAGTGACCCCTAGCAACAATCCGATCAAAAAGCTCACCACCCTCACAGAGCTCCATAACAATGTGCACGTTCTCGTTATCCTCATAGGTCGCTTTAAGCTTCACAATGTTAGGGTGATCGGGAAGCGTGGACATAATAGCCACCTCACGCCTCACGTCTTCGATGTCTACTGCGGTTCTAAGCTTCCGCTTCGAAATCGATTTGCACGCTAAACCCTCCTTCGTTTCTCGGTCTGTGCATAGGTATGTGATTCCGAACTCGCCTCGACCTAATTCCTTTCCCAGTATGTATTTGTCGCTTATTTTTGTTCGGTGGCTCGTTGGAATTACGTCCCTCAGTACTCGGATCGGCGTTGTGGACCGGACCGGTTCGTCTGCGAATGGGTTCGGTTTTTTGTGGTTGTGTTGTTTCTTTCGACCGCGGGTTGGGTCCGCTGTGGTGGTGTTGGATTCCACTACATCAGCTTTCGCGCACGCGTTGCAGTTTCCCATATTGGGTCTTCTTTTAAGTTATTCTCCAGCTTCACTGCATCATTAGAGAGAGAGAGGGTTTGGTTTTTGGGGTCTGGTGTGCTGTGGCTCGTGGATCGTCCCGCCGGTGGGTAGTTTTCTCCGGCGGAACAGTGCGAGGGAAGCAAAAAGAAGAAGAAGTATAAGACAGAGAGAGAGAGAGAGAGAACGAGAGCTTAGTAGAGAGAGAAAAAAAATGTCCTTTTGGAAATTAACAGTAATACGTGTCGGTGTCCTTACATGCACCTCAATTTTGAATCTTAAATTCTTTTTCCATAGTAAAAAAAAAAAAAAAAGAGAGAGAATATTCTAAACTCCTACCGCTTGTTGGAGAATGCGTTTAGATTAAAGATACAAATTCATCTCAATGAAAATAAGCGCGACTCAAGTTAGTCCATGAAAAAAATAAAATTCTGAATTATAAATAAGGGACATATTAGTCTCTCTGTTTATTTTTATCCAAAAATATTTATTAAACTAATAATATGTATTGTTAATTGTTGATGTGTATCGTTAACTAATATCACCGTGTAAATTGATGAACTCATGTAATTTTTTTGAGTCAAATTAGTCTCTGTTTGCATCCTTTTGAGACAGAACTAAAATAGGCCCAAATTGGTTTCTCTATTTTTTGACCCAATTTAGTGTCTCTCTCTCTCTTTTTTAAGTCCCCTTCTTTAACCTCCAAACCCTAACCCCCGTTGAAGGACTTTGCTGGTTTTTGAGTCTGGTGTGTTGTGGCTTGTGGATGGTCCTGCCTGGTGGGTAGTTTTCTCCGGTGAAAAAGTGTGAGCGACGCAAGAAGAAGAAGAAGAAGAAGAACTATAAGAGAGAGAGAGAGAGAGAGAGAGCGCAAGAGTTTAGTAGAGGGAGGAAAAAAAATGTCCTTTCGGAATTAAGTAGCAACAATTGTGTTATTTGAACATCAAATTAGGACATTAAAAATTGACATCAATTTTGTTGGCTAGTGCGATTCACACGCGTGATTAGTGAAGTGTTGAACTTGATAAATGAATATATTAAAGTGTTGCAACTCATTTACTATTAACTGAACTTTATTAATCACGATTTTAAATATCATTAACCACGATTTTTAGGTGTTCAAATTTGTAAAATAATACGTGTCAATGTCATTACACGCACCTCAAATTTGTATCTTAAATTCTTTTTCCATAGTAAAAAAACAGAGTGAGAGAATATTCTAAATTCCTACTGCTTGATGGAGAATGCATTTTTTTTTCATTATAAAATCACATTTTTAAGTAAAAAGATTATTTTTATGGTTAAAATGGAAAGTTATTTTGATTTGCTTTTGAAAAAAATCAATTCCAATAAAAGAGAGAAAATATGAAATCACTTTTTATAATTGTAAACAAATACAAAATGGCTTCTGCTTTTTTAAAAGTCTTTAAAAAAATAATCTCTTTTTTTTTATAAAGAAAAGTTTATATGAGTTGGGTCTCGGTAGCTCATCAGGGTTCAGGAAAGCCGTTACAGAGGTACTTATATATTGCCCGCCAACGAGGTCCTAACATCGACAGCGGGATTCGAACTCGCGTCCTTATGGATTATGAGCTGAATCCTTACCAATTTGATCAACTTTCGTTGGCTCTACAAAATAATCTATAAATTCTTCTCATGACTCTCTTTCATGATTATGGTTTAGCTTCCGGAAAGCTTTTGAGCCTGGAAAAATGCAAATTTTATGTTGGTAAAGTTGTTGCCTCTAGAATTGAGTGTATTTCTAATGTGTTTGGTTTATCTCAGGGTCAATTGCTTTCACTTATCTTGGCGTTCTTCTCTTCAAAGGTAAACCAAGGAAAATTCACTTGCAACCTGTTGTGGACATAATTAACAATAAGTTTGCTTCTTGGAAAGGTAAATTGCTATCGATTATGGGCAAGGTTCAAGGTTCAGCTAGTTTATAGTTTCATGTGTATGCTTGGCCTATCTCTTGGCTTAAGCTTATGGATAAATGGATTAGAAATTTTATTTGGTCCAGAGATATTCTTGTTAAAAAGGTTGTAAATGTTGCTTGGCACAAGGTTTTGTGCTCCTTTTGATGAAAGGGGCTTGGTACTCGGTCTTTGAGGGCTATTAATGAAGTTGTTTTGCTGAAGCTTAGTTGGGAGATGCTCTCTTCTACTAATCAATGAGCTTCCTTGATTCAGACCAGGTTTTTTAGGCATAACTTGCCAATTACTCATTATGTGAGGTAACCAAAGCAAATAATTACTTTTCTTGAAGGGAAACCAAAGCAAATAATTACTCATCATCTTGGAGGGAAACCAAAACAAATAATTACTTTTCTTGAAGTAATTACTTGTTGACACTCAAACCTCAATTAGACCAAGACAAATTATTGATACTGAGTTCTTGGATCTCGAAGTAGTTCCTTGATGAACTAATTTGGCACAGATCAGGTCTAGCATGTTGAAGGACATAGAGTGTGGCCTCAGTTCTAGCATGTCCTCAGGTCTATCGTGTAAGTAGTCTCATCTTGATAATTACTCTGTCATGTAACTCTCAATCCTCACCTCTTTCATCTAAAGCACATAAATAGTTCTTTAAATAAGTAGAATTAATCTAAAGCAATAAATAGTTCTTTGAATAAAGTAGTAAATAAAAAATTAAATAATAAAACTTTGAATTAATCTATCGCCTCTATCATCTAAAGCAGAAAGTATTGAATAAAAGTTTTAAAAATACACAAATTGAGAAAGGGCATACCTCTCTTTGGTATATCAGCAACAACACCCAAAACCGGAAACTACTGCTCCAACAAAGGGTACAATGGATGCATGATGATTGTTGGTTTCTCATGAGGAAAAGATAGATCAGAAAAGAACTTTTAAAAAAATAGGTGACAGGAAAATCTAACTGTGGCGGCATTTACCATGGACGCATGATGACTATTGGAGCGTACATTCGGTGGAAAAGGACAATGAGGGTCCAAAATGCCTCAAAACAGGTTTTGTTTCATGGTGTTTTACTGTTTTATGTTATAAGGTGGAAAAGGACGACTACTTATCACAGAGAGTTGTTCTCTCGTAAGTGTTTAGTGTTATTTGTGATCGATGTGATCGAAGTAAGTGATTAGAGTTTGTGACGATGAGATCAAATGAGTAACTTATTGTTGTTTTCTCGTAAGTGTTTAGAGTTTGTGAAGATGAGATCGAAGAACTGATGAGTATTGAAATTTTCTCGTCTTTTATATTATGTTTTAAGCAATATTCGATAACGCTTTATTAAACAAACGTTATCAGAATGATACCTTTAGATAACACTTTCTCATACAAACGTTATCTGAGTTTTACCTGAATTCTCCACGTTCTTACACATAACGTTTCCATCTACAAATTTTATCTGTATGTTTAATTAAGATAATGTTTTCTCTAGAAAACATCATCTGAAGCTTTAAGTAATCTTCGTGTTTTTTTAGATGAGGCTTCCCGCTCTAAACGTCATGTGAACACTATTATTCGAACACGATTTTGGAGTAGTGGCAGTATTATATATTAAACAGTATTACTCTTTTTCTCTCTCAAAAGTAAATATAGAGTCGTGCGATGGCAATTAAAAACACAACTGATGTTTTTTACTAATAAAAATACAATTGATGTTGAAAAATTGATTTTAGTGACATCAAAAACATGTTTGGTTGAATTTATAAAAAAAAATGTTTGGTTGCAAAAGGAGAGTGGTCTGGAAAATGAATTCAGGGGTTTTAAATTCTTTTAAGACAATTAGAAAATTCTCACCCTTCTATTAAAAAGAATTGAGTTCATATGTATAATGTATAAACTATAAAAATTATACATATATAATTACATCCTAAAAATAGTTTTATATATTAGGTAAACAAAAATAATTTTTTTTGAAACAAACAAAATTAATTTTTCTGACTAATTTCTTTAATATTATTATCAAACATATTTTAAAATTATGAAAAATTAATAGTTAACATCAGTTTTTTAAAATTAATTATATTAAAATGTAAAACAAACAAATCTAAATGAAATGCTATCTTTTTTTTTATTGAAGAAGGAAATGAAAAAAGAGGCTAAACAACAAGACGAAGTGTACTACACCCTATAGCATCAAATTGAAGACACAACTTCAATTGGGGAGGGAGAACATCTAGGATTGACCAGGAGAAGCCACCAACACTACCCATACTGGCAAGCGAGTCTTCACAACTATTTGCTTTGCGATAAACATGAGATAAAGAAACATGTCAATTGGGAGCTCACAAGAGATGAAACACTTCAGCTAATAGTGGCTATAATGCTGCAGTGGTACATGATCTGTTAAGTAAAAATCTAACCACCATTTGGGGATCATTGTCTCTACTTGAATTGTAATTTAATAATTCATATTACATACATATTTTTGTGATTGTATACTCTATTATGAGCATTCCGGGTTAAACGGTATAGCCATATGTTCCTTTGGATAATGGTGTGGGGCTTTTGACACTTGGATATTTTTTTAATTTCAATTTAACGGACAATATTGTTTGGCAAATAAAATTAGGAGACCTTTTGAGGGGACAAAATGATCAACCGCGTTCCAAACATGGGTTATATACGATATATATGAAATATGTTTTACATGGTGGCTTTTGCGGTAGATTACCAATGAATTACTTATATATTATTTTTTTAAAATTTTTATTTACAAATTCGTCTTATTATAGTTTTCTTGCCACCCAAACTTTAACACCAAAATAGAGCACCCAACAACAAACACTCAACTCAGTTTTTTTAACAAAGCACTCAACTTAGTTAGAGATATAAAAATTATTTTACATACGATTTTTCGTGGATAAAATCCATAACAGATTAAATATGAACAATTCAATAGGTATCTGTGGAATAAATAGACATTTTTACTTGTTTATTAATTAGGTGGAGGGTGGATGCCAAGATATTCATACTCGCAGGCACTAACAAATGTGGAAAAAAAATGATTCTTATTATGTGTTATAGATTTTAAGGACTATGCACTGACAATATAAAAAGTTTACACAGTCATTCAATCACATCTCACCATTTGTTGAGATATTTTGGGAATTAATATAACAAAGTGGCATTATGATGAAATATATAGTTGTTAAATTTTAACATATATCCACGAATATCCATAGATGCCCACGAATAATAAAAAATATGTATAAAACCCGAATGACAGATACATGCACAAATGTGGGGCATGTATGGGGTTAGGTATTCATCCAACAGAGTAGGTACAGGGGTTACTACCCGCCCCGCCCCATTTACACCCCTACACATATTTACCACAAAGCATCACCAGACCTTATCTAGTCTCTACACCATGACCCATCCATATTTGTGTCCTCTCTCCACGGATCCAAACCCAAACTCACAACAATCTTCAACACCATAACCGGCATCCATGGACAATCACCACCATTTTAGTTAAACTATTAACAAAGCTACTCTGACCACTGTGCAAATCAGCCTCCGTCGTTGACTCCCTGTACATCAGTAGTTGTTGTTTCTTTTAATTGTGATTAACATCTTTCTTCAATCCCTCGTACTAAAAAATTGTAAAGGTGTCTATTGTATACTTTGCTAGTTCATTACAACATTTAAACACTGTTATTGACCTATCAACCCAGATGAAATATCCATTTTCCAACATCATAGTTCCATCATCCCAAACAAAAATCTAAAAAGTAAAAAAAATAATTATAATGCCTTAGAACTAAAAGAAAGTGATGAATTAGACAACATTGTAACCTAGTCTAACACATGTTGATGCTCTCCTTCCCTAGTGTCACCATCTTTGTACTCCAATAGAATAGCCATGCATGGCAATGAAAGCTTATTCAATGGCAGCTACAAGGGGGGTTATGTTGGAAAGATGGTTGTTTCATCATTTGCTCCCTTCGATGGTGACAATGAAGGCAAATGTCATTCCATTGAGTGTAGTTGTGATGAGTAATGAAACCATCGTAGGTATACCATTGACACACTACAGCCTTGCTTGGGGAAGACTACAAACATTTGTCCCTTACCGAATGAGGGGAAACCAGTTGATGGAGAGGATGAGGTGACCCACACCATAAGAAGGCAACAAAATGTTAGAGATGGTGGCCAAGCTTCGATTGTAAGCCTTTTTGGTTTTCCTACGATATGGTTTGTGTTTTGTTCTAAACTCCACAACCTTGTTTAATAGGAGATGAAGACCAGTCATATGTTAGGGCGAAGTTTCTTAAAAGTGATCCATCAGTGAAATAGCCAGAATAACAAATTATAGGAGGTGCAGCGGTAAGTAACTCAAGTCATTTTGCCATGGTAAGTCTATAGTGATACTTTAATCGAGAAAAGGATTATGTGCAATTAAGAAAATAGGTTATCCCTTGATGTATTGTGTTATTCCTCTCTATTGTGAGTATTACCATCGTCAGCCACAAAGCTTCTTACTCTTTGAGCTTTAACTCTCTTCCCCTAGTTTTTCCTGAAATTTATTTTTATTCTTATCAATGTTGGTTGCACGCTCTATAGCTCCACACAATAAGCTCCATGTCATTTGTACCATGGAATCCCCTCAAAGAACAACCCCTCCCTGACAATGCTTCCGATTCTCTTGTCATCCCCCTATTTTCCTCACCATATCACCATCAACTTAACACCTCTATCAGAATTCACATTAGTCACATGTTAATATCTCTGTTAAGTGTTCAGAATCAGAGATTAGCTACTAATTATAGATTATTCAATCACATCTTTGATTGATCATTGTATTTATTGTAGATACATTATAAATAAAGTAAGGTGTGCTCTACTTTAGACACACACAAATCAATACTATTATGAACTTCTTCATGGTATCCATAGTGGTTTGATTCTAGGTTATTCACTGAGTAAATTCCAGTGACTAGCTTCTATTCCGATGACCTTTTTTCACTGTGCCTTTCCTTTTTTGGGTTCACGTGTGCTTAGTCCACTGCTATCACAGTAGGACCCTAATCCACTGCGACCCACCACCATAGACAGGTGTGCTTCCCTCCGGCGATCACAACCATCGCAGCTACGTCTCTGTCCGTCGTCGCGCACGCCTCCACCTTCTCTACTCGTGGATTCTACGTGCCGTCACTA
Organism: Calophaca sinica; assembly: GCA_037113605.1. NCBI lineage: Eukaryota > Viridiplantae > Streptophyta > Magnoliopsida > Fabales > Fabaceae > Calophaca > Calophaca sinica. The sequence goes on along the minus strand of CM073735.1, from coordinate 98,040,251 downwards.
GATTCGCGCGGTTGAGAACATACCAACTTTTCAGGCAACCATTTTTTTGTCGGTGACCGTTGCAGAGCCTCTCTGCCATATTTCGATGTTTGTTTAATCATTCAGTGAGTTTTCAGAAACATTTCCTCTCTCACCTTTCAATGAGCAACATGAGCAGAACGAGTTCTGCATCCGAATCTTCTTCCACAGTCAGTTTTACTACAATTCCTTTGATTCCATGCGAAAAATTGGTGGGTGCTTCCATTTATGCAAGTTGGGCTATTGCCGTTGAGCTTTGGCTCCAATATCTTTCCTTTAAGACGTGTTACGATGTCTGGACAAAGGTGAAGAAGACATATTCTGATGACATTAATCGTCTATACAACGTCGTTTTCAATCTCATCTCTATGAAGAAACAAGACTTGGACATGCAAAGCCATTTGGGTAAGCTTGACAGTTTGGTTGCTGATTCTGATTCACTAATGCTCTTTACTAACAATGATGATAAGCATGCTGAACAACGTGGGAAATTCTTCATGGTTCTAGCACTTGCTGGTCTTCTATCTGACCTTGACTCAGTTTGCAATCAAATCCTGTCTAGCTCCACTATTCCCCCATATGATATATTTTGCGAACAACTCCTGCATCTTTCAATTCCTCAATCCTTTACTCCAGCCCCGGCGTCTTTTAATGTGTTACTTGACTCAACTACCCTCGTCTTAGGTTTTTATCCGTGGGGTGGAAGAGGAGGATGTGGAGGTAATCATACTCGACCTCATTGTAACTATTGCAAACACTTTGGCCATGTTAAGGAGCAGTGCAGAACCAAAGAAAATCAACTATAGCTTAGGGTTGTGAACATTGCTCAGATTGAAGCCTCTGACATTGAAACATACTAGGAGTTCCTTTACCGATAGAGTCAATAAACGAGTTGCGTATCCTTTTGCTTTACTTTGTTTAGATATTTGGGGTCCTAGTCGTGTTGTTTCATGTTTGGGTTATCAATATTTAGTTACTTTTATTGACGATTTTTCCGATGTACTTGGGTATTTCTAATAAAAAATCGTTTTGGTGTTTTCTCTATCTTTCAAACTTTTTGTTCAGAAATAAACACACAATTTGGTACCCCAAATAAAAATATTTTAAAGTAATAACGCTTGTGAATATCTGTCTACATCCTTTCAATCCTTTTTGACTTCACAGGGTACCCTCCATCGGATTTCAAGTGCTCATACCCCTCATCAGAATGGTATCGCTGAAAGGAAGAATCAACACTTAATTGAAACAACTCGGACCATGCTCCTTCACAATAATGTACCTCTTCATTTCTGGGGGAGATGTGATTCTCATAACTTGTTACTTAATCAATATCATGATTTCTCTGTTCTTGACAACTAGGTACCATACTCCATTTTGTTCTTTACTCTTTACCACTCTGAGTCTTCGGATGCACATGCTTTATCCATAATCTTACTCTAAGGAAAGATAAACTTGCTGCGAAGTCCCTCAAGTTTCTTTTCCCCGGCTACTCCTGTCTACAGAAAGGCTATCGATGCTACTCTCTATATTTTCATCGGTACATTATCTCTGCACATGTCATCTTCTTTAAGACTCGTCCTTTCTTTTCTTCTACTCTTGATGGGTCAAATGACCCCGGTAAGTCCCATTTTCTTCCCTCAGAGAACTCTAAGATTCCCATTGCACTTACTCCTGTTTTTATTCATGCCCTTCGCACGTATCAACAGAGGCCATATCCACAAGCCACTCCTACGCCTTAGGACTCATCCTCTGCTCTACTAGACTCTTTGGCTTCGCATCATACACTAGAACTACCCATTGCACAACGTAAAGGTAATAGGTCCCCTCCAAACCCTAATCCTATTTATGTTTTTCTTTTGGATTATCGCAAATTATCTCCATCCTATTATGCCTTTGTGTTTTCCTTGGATTCCATGTCTATTCCCAAAACTACGGGTGAAGTTATGTCTGATCCTAGTCGGTGACAAGAAATGGTGGATGAGATGACTGCTTTGCACTCCAATGGTACTTGAGATTTTGTACCTGATGGCAAAATCATAGTGGGTTGTCGATGGGTCTATACAGTTAAGGTTGGGGCCGATGGTAAGATTGACCGCTTGAAAGCTCGCCTTTTGGCTAAAGTATACATACAAATCTTTGGTCTTGACTATGGATATACTTTCTCTCCAATCGCCTTTTTCATGCCATAGTTGTTACTCATTGCTGGTCTCTCCATCAACTGGTCATCAAAATTTCCTCCTACATGGTGAGTTACAAGAAGAGGTGTATATGGAGCTACCACCAAGTAATGAAGCAACCCAAGTAAAGGATTACTTTGTGAAAACATGCGTAACACCAAAATTGTTGGCTATTCTGATGCTAATTTGGCAGGTTCACCGTCAGATAGAAGATATAGGGTATTATGTCCATGTTAGAGATAATTTGATCTCATGGCAGAGCAAGAAGCAAAAAACAATTACAATATCGAGGGCAGAAGTAAAGTATCGGGCTATGATAGTAACAGCTTGTGAACTCACATGGATGAGACAATTAATCCAACAACTCAATTGGGAGATGTGAAGTCAATGAAACTAATTTGTGACAACTAAGTTGCGCTACATATTGCTTCCAATCCAGTTTTTTATGAAAGAACTAAACACATTGTGATGGACTGCCACTTTGTGAGATATAAGGTTCTTTCTGGAGAAATCATGATTGATTTTGCTGGCTCTAACGATCAACTGGATGATTTGTTTACTAAGTCTCTCAGAGGACCTCGAGTTGTATCTATTTGTAACAAGTTTAGTGCATATGACATTTATGCTCCAACTTGAAGGGAATGTTAGAATTAGTCACATTAGTCACACATGTTAATATCTATCTTAGCATTATAGAATTAGAGATTAGCTACTAATTAGGGATAGATTACTCAATCATATCTTTGATTGATCATTGTATTTATTGTAAATATATTATAAATACAGTAAGATATGCTCTACTTTAGACACATATAAATCAATACTATTATGAACTTCTTCACCATCCATGTGCTCTAAGGCATCCAAATATCTTCTGCCCTTCGTAGCACTCAAAAGTTATGACTTCATCACAAAACAGCTTTTCCAAGCTCTACAGAGAAGTCTTCATTGAGCGTTATAATAAAGTCATTGGTCGTAGGACTTACATCTTGGTATGGCCTCTTTTATTCACAGTACTGCTCAAGAGAAGGTAGATAGGGGACAAAAGAGCTCGATGATGTGCACGAGTCTTTCAATTGGCTAGATCAAAGTGAGATAACCTAGTGCTCTACATAATGGTAGAATTTGATCGAGATGAAGCCAATAATGGTAGAATTGGGGTGTGGGAGAATGAAGCTATTGAAGTGGCTGTAAGGGAAGATCAAGGTGTGGAAATTTGATAGCAAAAAGCAGTATGCATAAGAGATTTTGGCAATTGTGAATCAGGAGAACTTGGTGCAAATGAATGGGTTGGATGTGGTGCTTAAGCCAGTGGCAATGTACAAGTCTAAAGTCCCTACGAGTGTAAGAGATGTCAGCGAATTTGTTTGATTGTTTGTGCTATTTGTTGCTGGCGTTGGAGAACAAGGAAAGGTTTTTGAAAGTTGAAGGGGTGGAATTGATGATAATAATCATGAAACATAAGAAAATGATGATATTCATTACTTAGGGATGGACAGGGTTTCTGAAACAAGAAAGTGACGATTAGATGGAATGGATTATTGTGTAATATAATATGCATATATCTATAAAAAAACGAAAATGGGTCATAATTGGCTGTCCTTCTCTAAAAATGACCTTTCATTATTTAATTAATGAATCCAATGGTTAAAAATATTGAATCACTGTCGTACCATCTTGAATGCTACTTCACCTTACCATTCACTTGAAGGCTGACCTTGCAAAAAGAGAGAAATCACTCTGCAAATAAGTTGATGGTGATTCGTAACAAAAGAAGTTAAACATTTACCAGAGATGGAGGGGGAGTTTTTACTCCCTTTTGAGTGTGTTTGTCTTCTCCATTAATTTATTGGTTATTGTTTGAGGTTTGAATATTTAGAAAGTTTGGATCATTAAGCCTAGAAGAAATAGAAGAATAAATATGAACAAGAAATACAAGTATGGGCAAAATAACAAAACAAAGCTTCAAACATTGCACAAAGAAAAAGAGAAAGAGAATACAAGAAGGAGGAAAAGAAGAAACAAAAGCAGAAAAACAAAGCATGAAGATACATTAATAGCTTATTAATAGCTTATAAGTATAAATGAAGATGAAGGACTTATATACAAATTAAAACATTAATAGTTTCAAAATCATCTTGATCTACTATATTATATCATTAAATCATTGACTTGTGTTAATAGTGCTTTAATACATGGGTGTTCATGACCGTCTCGATTCAGTGACCTAACCTGACCAAAGTATTTAGCATTGAGTTGACTCTGTCTCACAAGAAAATAGGGACACATTATGGTCTCGCATTGTGACCTTGTATCAAGTTAGGGACAAATTCAGGTTAGCTTTCAGGTTACTCGGCCTGTCTTATATATACATATAACCCTAATGTATTATTTTATTTTACCTTTTTAGTTAGGTTTTTATCTCTTTACTCATCTGCTATTCAAATTTTGATCTCTTTTTTACGTAATGTCTTTTAATTTTTAAATTTTTGATATTTTTCGTTTATTTGAAAACACACTCAAATGTAAAGTGTGATATTATTATTCTTCTCTTATAGCAATGTCTTAAAATTATAACGAAGTATATATTAAGAGAAATTGTAGCGTATAAGAAATATTTACTAATTGCATGAACATTTTTTTTCCTTTTAGACATAACTATATGATAATTTATTTTGGTTGTACTTCAGGTCAATCCGATCATATCTTACTTAGATTCGTCTTAATTAGACATGTACATTATCAAGTTTACTTGAGTCTGGGGTCAAGCTCATGTTTAAAAATTTGACTCAGTCAAAATTTAGGATCGAGTGAGAGACAAATATCACCCTTCCTTAAATACCCCTACTTCATTGACTAATTTTTTTAATAGTGCCCCTTACACACATGATCCATGTTTCCACATTAAAATTGCAAGTAAGAAACACTACAAGAAAACACTCAATTACCGACGGAAAATTACCGACGGCCTCGAGTCCGTCGGTAATATTTTAGTTACCGACGGCTAAGCCGTCGGTAATCCGCCGGAAAAAAACCATATGAAAGTTTAAATTTTTACTGCTTTTACCGAAGGCTTAGCCGTTGGTAATTATCGAACGTGAAGCCAATACACGGCTAAGCCGCTTCGATAAGAATTATTTCATTTCTAATTTAGTTTTTAAATTTACCGACGGCTAAGCCGTCAGTAATGCTCTAGAAAACTACGCAGCGGGAAATTTAATTTTTCATTCCTTATCGACGGCTAAGCCGGATTACCGACGGCGAAGCCGTCGGTAAAGTCAAAAAAGGGAAATAAAAAAAAAACTGAACCACCTCAGCTCCTCTCCCATTCTTTCTCTCGAATCTTTCTCTCTCCCTCTTGTGCGTTTCTGGCCGAGAGTAAGAAGAAGAAGGAGGAAAGAAGAAGAAGAGAAGAAGACAACCTTAGGTAAGCCTTTCATCCTTCCTTCCCTTCTATTCTCTCACGAGTTCTCTCTCACTCTTCCTTTCCCTTTTGTTCTTCTTCTTTGTCGAAAATAATGGGGGAGAAAGACCCTCTAGGGTTCACGAAATTGAGGGAAAAAGAGGAAGAAGATTGGGGTTTGTTCCATAGGTGCACTAAATAGAAGAAAGGAGCTGAACAACAAGCCTTTGATTGAAGTTTTGGGTGAACCCTAAGAGAAGAAGAAGAGGAAACCGAAAATGAAGAGGAAGAGGAAGGAGCTCTGGTTTCTTCAATGGAATACTCAGCTGAGGATGAAGCCAAAATTGAGAGACCTGTTATGATACACAGAGCCATTCTAGGATCTGTTGAGCGCATGTTTGCCATACTTTTAGAGCACTACAAGGGTAAATGGCCCTTTTGGCTCAGTCCTCGTCAAGCGGTTATATATATATATATATGCATTATGCCATTTTACTCTATATTTTGGTTATATATATGTATGCAGTACGCCATTTTGTTATATCAGAATGATATTTATTTTTGGTATGGTTGTTGCAGTAACCACTGCTGAAAATACAATAACGGCGCTGAAGTTGGTGAGAGAAAACAAAAACAAGTTTGACTTGGTAATCAGTGATGTCCATATGCCTGACATGGATGGATTTAGGTTGCTTGAGCTTGTGGGACTTGAGATGGACCTACCTGTCATATGTAAGTTATATCCCTTCAATTTTATCATATTATATTAATGATTAATGATATAATTATTAATAGGATTTGACTGCTCTAGAAATTCACTTTACCGTATAAAGTTCAACAATTGATACTATTAGTGATAACAAATTATGAAAGTCTCAAATATTAATTTTCTGATCAACTGTTTTTATTCTGCACTTTATCTACTGCAGTGCACCCCTCACTTTATGTAGTTAATATATTTAGATTTTTCAAGTATGGAGGTTTTGATTTTCTGATGTTCTTTCTTTCTGTTTACTTCATCACTACCAAAGAATTGTAGGATTTTTGGCATTGTTTTGTAGATTATAAAAGGAGTTATTTGCCATGGTGGTTGTGTGTTGATTTTGGTGAAGTTTAAGAACTGACTGATAAAAATGAAACTTTGGTATGCAAGTGCAAAGTGTGACTAACTTAGGAAGATTTTTCTTGAGGTATTTATGTATTAGTCTTTGCTTCATTTGGTTGTTTCATGACTCTTCTACCATTTGAGTGTTTGATTTCAGTGTTGTCTGCAAATGATGATCCAAAGATGGTAATGAAGGGGATTTCTCTTGGAGCTTGTTATTATATGCAGAAACCTGTTAGAATTAAGGAGCTACAAATCATTTGGCAACATGTAATCAGGAGGAAGAAGATTACCAAAAGCAACAATCAATACACACCTAATTTTGATAGCTGCAATGGACTAGAGTCAGCAGTTACAGCAAATTCAAATCAAAATGAAAAATCATCCAAAAAAAGAAAGGAGCATGAGAATTACCGTGACAATGAGGTCCTAACAAATGAATCAGAAGGAAGCTTGGACTTCAGTTTTTGTGATTCCTTACAAATGAATCATGATTGGATCGCGGATTTAACTAAAGAGGCTCAAAGTAGTGGAATATCTAATGATCTTTTTTCACTTGAAGACTTGTTCAGTGACATGATCAATGAGGTAATAAAATTTATGCAATTTGATGAGGTTTTGCCAGAGTTTTTTATTTTTTTTTATTTTTTTTTCTTCTATGATTATTGCTGTAAACATAATAACTATGATTAATCCTAACATAATTGCTTGATGTTCATATTTTCAGGAGACACAGTTAGGCAATCAATTTGGAGCTGTTCATACCATAATTTTGTGAAGATGCATCTCTGCTTCTTACCAATGCAATGATTCAAATTGATTTTTATTGTCGTTATTGGTTCTTTTGTAGATAGTTATCAGGTTTAGAATACTTTTGGATATGGGTACCCACTACACAGTGTATTTAGTCCCTCTATCTCCATTTTTCTATTTCATTACTTTCAAATTAATTGGAAACAATGAGAGAGCTATTTTTATCAATGAATTGAATATATTTTTATCAATGATTTATCTAGTTCTTGCCATATATTATTTGCATATATATACTTGTATTGTTGTTATGCATATATTAGTTGCAGTCATGATGTTTAATCAAATTCAAGAATGACAAGATATATTAGTTATCATATATTTAAGCAAATTCGGAAATCAAATTTGACAATGGTCAAAATGCTCTCAAATTCGGCAATGTCCTCCTGAGTCTATGATTTTGCTTACTGCTTTGAAACATCCCTGCATTTGGAAGCTCACAAAAAAACTGTTTAGGATGTAGGAGACCATAAATTCAATTTTTTGCAACTGTGTAGTTTTAACTAATGCAGAGGTTATGAAAGCCAAGTTGAAAGAAATATTTTAAAAAATGAAGATTTTGATTAAACCATATATCCTTCTCAAATATATGCTGTGCCATGACGGATATTCTATATTTACCGACGGCTTGGCCGTCGCTAATGCTACGAATTTATCAGTTTAAACGTAAGATTTACCGACAAAAAAGCCGTCGGTAATACGCCACCGTCTCACGGATTATTTAAAAATCCCACCAAATTTACCGACGGCTTTTTTTTATATTACCGACGGCTTAGCCTTCGGTAATATCGACGGATTCAATTAGTCGTCGATAATAGATTTCCAACAAGACATTTTCCAAGGGACCCGAGGCCGTCGGTAATCATTATTTACCGACGGCTTTATTGTGTTACCGACGGAAAATGACCGTCGGTAATGACAAATTTTCTTGTAGTGAAACGTATCTGCTACGAGTTAAAGTTATGAAAAAGAAACTTCTATTTGAAATTTTGAACTCATTATTATTTTTTTCAGAAAATGTTTCCATGTTAGTATATAAAAAAAAAAAAAAATCGCTCTAAAACTGGACTTTGACTTGATCATAAGAATTTAGAGCTTGTATGAAATTTTGACTCAAGTTAGCTCATGATGGTCCTGTTGGAATTGATCAACATATTATTTTAATTTTAGTGGACGACTTAATTAATATATTATTTTTAAAATCTATATCTCTTTTTCACATAAAAAGTTAAACACAATTAATTTAGTTTTAGTTACAAAGAGGGATTCAAAGACTTAAATTTGGGTGAAAGATTAAAATTTAATTTTTTTTGATTGATCGATTTAAATTATATAAGTTTTTGCAAAATAAATCAAACTTGAAAAATAAATTGAATTGGAATTGGATTTTTTAAGCTTTGAAAACAAAATATGCGACAAATAGTTATGACCTCTTTGGTTCAAACGATGGGAGGGTAGGTGAGAGATTTTAATAGAGGGAAGGTGAAGGAAGGAGAGTGATTTAATTTGATTTTGTATTTGGTTGAGATGAGGAGAGGAAAGCTTTTGCTTGTTTGGTTCAGGAGGCGAGTGGAGAGATTTTAATGGAGGGAAGAAATTAATCTATTTGTATATCCTTATAGCCTTTTATATTATATTATATTATATATGAGGATATTTAAATAATTTTATTTTAAATGATTTAATCTCCCCTCCCATCCCCTCCAAAAAACCCAATATTGGAGGGGAGCTAAAATTGAGTTAGGATGGATTTTGCTCCCTTCTCTTCCCCTCCAAAAAATTGAACCAAATATACAAAATTTAAAATAATCCCTCCCCTCTCCTCCCCTCCATTCCCCTCCAACCAAACACTACCTATCCAGCAGCTCCTCTAAAAAAAAAAAGCTAAAATTAGGATACAAATTTTGTTTTTAATATTTAGTTTAATGACTTTGCACTCATAGTTTAAATGTTTTTTTACCAAACATCTAATTACATTTCACCATAATGTCAGTTTGTTATTTTACTTTCTATAATATGTTTACAAAAATCTATATGATGATATATGATTAAACGTATCTATAAAACTAGTTTATATGGTGAGTGCGCAATCCTTCATTGCTTTAATATTTTATAAAATATAAAATCATTTTAAACAGTTAAGACTTTTTATAGTTTGAAACAAATCATAGAGGATCCAATTCCTTTTGAAATAGAATTTATGTATTTGAAATGAAATTTTCGATTAAATTTAGACCCAAATTCATTGCACCGCTGTACATTGTGCAGCTGCTGCAAAACTGTTGGATCCAACACTACACTCAGATCCAATAATTCTGTAGCAACTGCACCGTGTGCAGGGCTGTATAAAGTTCTAGATCCGTCAAATTTGCTTAATTTTAAATAAGGGTGTTTTTGCCTTTTTAGTACCACTATAAGAATTAAGTCTATTTCCTACAAATTTTTCCCAGAGCCACTGACCCTAGGAAATTACCCAGGGTCAAAGCAGTAGGAAAAAGCCCATATTTTAAATTCCTAGGGCTTTTAAAAATAAACCCTCAGTTTTGTTCAATCTGAGATTTTTTTTTTTTAAATATTGGACTTTTCCTAGGGCCACACCCCTCAGAAAAAGCCAACCCAAAAAATTTTGCACAAAACTGAGGGATTAGCCCTCGGATTCTGTCAACTACTGCGTTTTTTTTAGTTATTTACTGACCTTTTTTTTCTCTCTCAAAACAAACGTTCTCTCTTCTGCTCATTTATTGAATCTCACCTCTCCATAATAATTTTTAATTTGTATCAGATCAGAAAAATCTTCCCGTCTCTCTCTCACCACTCTCCCTCATCCCTCACCAAGATGCAACACCAACAGGCCACCACCATCTCCCTCATCTCTCGTCTCTCTCGTCTCACCATCTACCTCATCTCTCACACCACCGGAGACTTCCACCAGTTTACCTTCAAATTCCCGAAGGAAGAAATAGGGAGAAAAGAGAAGAGGGGAAGCGGCTTGTGAGGAGAAATCAATGTTGAGGGGCTGGCGCAGGAGGGAGAGACCGGTTAGGGCGGTGAGTCACTGGAGGGAGTGGGTTTGCGGTGATTCTGGCTCGCAACAATGAGTTGAATCAAACGGATCTTGAAGGCCAAAGACCAGATCTTGAATCAAACGGATAAAAACCTGGAGGCCAACATCTTCTCTCTCAAAACGCCCCCCCAAAGACTAGATTTTGAAGCACTTCCACCTCTATGTCACATGCAGAGCGACTGTGAGTGTTCGTGGCGGCGGCGGCGGAGAGGTTTCGTGATGGCGGCGGAGGACCTGTCCCCTTCTTATGTTTGTGGATCAGAACGCCGGTTCTGCAAAACTATTGTTGCTCTCTCTCTGTCGTGGGCCTCCACCATCCTCACCACTCACCCTCCACACCGTCCCACCTTCCAAATTTTTATTTTTTTCTGTTGTTTTGTTTTTTTGAAACTGCTTCAGTAATTTCCTGCTTCTTTTTTAAATTTGTATTTTGTAATTTTTTTATTTTGTAATTTGCTGCTGTAATTTGAATCTGCTGTTTTGGTGGGTTGTTGAATATGCTTTTTTGACTTTAGATCTGTTCTTAACTTGGTTTTGTTTTTGAGTTGTTGTTCTATACCAAGAATCTGAATGTTTTTGAGTAGTTGTTTTGTACCAAGAATCTGAATGCATTCCAAAGCTGATGCATTGGAAGTTTTAATTAACTTGGTTTTGTTTGAGTTGTTGTTTTGTTCTTTTGTTTACTAATGATTCAGATTCTTCAGCTTTGAAATGAAAGTTAAGCTAAGCGTACGTAATTTAGTTTGTATTTCTGTTTCTGGCTATTTTATTTATTTTTAAAAATCGCTGCAATTTCCTAGGGTCTCAGTCCCTAGGAATTTCCGAGAGCACTAAACCCTAGGAAATTTTCTGCATTTCCTACAGCTTTGGGCCCTAGGAATTTCCTATGGTTTTCCAAAAAGAACTCTCGAAAACTGTTTCCGAGCAGCGGATCTCCTACCGCGAGTGGGCCCTCGGCGGGCCTTCAGAAAATCAGTCATTTTCTGGGGCTTTTTGCCCATACCTAGGGCTTTTGGCCCTAGGAAATCGCAAGATTTCTTGTAGTATACTGTTATGATTTAGTGCAATAGCTATAATTTTCATTGTGACGTCTGCTTTATATTTTGTGACTTGCTTTGAAATTATACAATTGTTATTGGGGTAAAGGGACATTTTGGTCCCTCAGGTTTTTTACCCGATCCATTTTGGCCTTTGAGGAAAATAAAGTCCTTCAGTAGTCTCTGACATTTAAAACGTTGGACATGTTAGTCCTTCCATCCATTTCCATCCAGAAACGTTAGTAACGGTGCTGACGAGGCTAGTCAAATGCTCACATGTCCTGCCACCCTGTCTAATGTCCAAAACGTGGCGTAGTTTAGGCCCATTTTAATTAGTCCTTGATAAAAAACATATTCAAAATAGGGACATTTTAGTCCCCCTTGTCCCTCCCACAAAACACTCATTTTAGTCCCTCATATTTTTCATTCATCTTCAACCTCCAGCCTAAACCTCCATTAACGTTTCTGCTTCTGTCTAAACCTCCAGCATATAAACAGGTCAAATAAGTCCTTGAAAAACCCATAAATTGACTATTTTAGTCCCTAACACAGCAAGCATAGAAATATGAATCAACACAGAAACACAGGAGCATCACCAACACAGAAGCAGAAGCACATGAAGCAGAAACAAGTTTATTTGCAAAAGCATAAACATAAGCATGAACAGAAGCATAAGCAGAAGCATAATCATAAGCATAAGCAACAGTAAATATACCTATGTATTCTCCTCCTGAGGCACTTTAGTCTTCTTTGCAATCCTAAGCTGTGCAACCCAAAATTTTGTAGAAATAAGAAATGTTAATAAAGGTTTAGGCTGGAGGTTGAAGATGAATGAAAAATACGAGGACTAAAATGTATGTTTTGTAGGAGGGATGAGAGGGACTAAAATGTCCCTATTTTGAATCTGTTTTAATCCGAGACTAAAATGGGCCTAAACTATGTCACGTTTTGGATATTAAACAGGGTGGCAGGACATGTGAGCATTTAACTTGTCACGTCAGCACTATTACTGACATTTTTGGATAGAAATGGATGGAGAGACTAACGTGTCCAACGTTTGTAAATGTCAAGGACTATATTCAGGACCAAAATGGTCGAGTAAAAAAACCACAGGGACCAAAATGTCTCATTACTCTTGTTATTATAAACTTATATTTAAATAACTTTTTACATAAAACAAGCTAAAATATTATAAAACATCTAAATTTACTCAACTAGGTTTGCATTATTTTAGATTGATTTAAACAAGGAAAAATTTGATGATTAAGAATGTGAAGAGACAGTTTCATTCTTTTCTTTTGCACATTTTCTGGTAATATTAAGTATTATTTTTCTAACTGCCGACTATTTTGAAAATTGAGTCAAAATTTGTGTGTGCCTCTGTTTCCACGCGGAAGGTCTTCGGCTGGCAGCAATAAAACGACAGCGCCTCAACGCCCACCAGTAATATTGACCTTATATTTATTTATATATCTTTTTAAAAGAAAAAGAACAATATGCACCTAAAAGAAGAAAATTAATCCAGAAAAAAGAAGTGAGAAATGGAATGCTCTTTCAGACATCAGTAGTTGAAGTTGTTCAACGGTGGAGGGGTTACGTTAGGAATATTTTGACTTAATAGCCGGACCATTTATGAATATTATCGGTAACAAACAAAAATAGTTGGTTATATCATGTATTGAGCCACTCAAGCAAAAAAATAGTATTCACCGAACATTTAAGTTTTAATCAGTTGCATTTATCAGCTGAATCATGATCGGCTTACCTAAGATCGACTAAATCAAAGGTCGGTTGATTGAGATCAGGTGAACCAAATACAACTACTCACCTGAGATAGACAACTGAGGAGCAGCAGCCGAGCATAATCAACTGACGTAGAATCAGTTGAACGTGGCTGCTAAGTCTAAATGGGCTTGAAGACTATTAAATAAGTCTTATGGGCTCGTGTAAGTGTTGATTAAGGGCTCAAGAAACTATAAATATATTTGAAAAGAAGAAATGACCAAGTCAAAATACGGTAACCATTTTCCTAAATTTTTGGGAAGAAGATTAGAGGTGGTTTTTAGAGAGAGAATATGAAGATAAGAAAATGACCACTTGGAATCAAGAGATAATCAATTCAAAAACGTGTACCCACTCTCTTGAAAACAGGAATATAGAGAACATAGTCAAATGGTGGATAATTAGTCGTTATAATGGATTTTTTCCCCATATCTTAGCTGACTGAGAAGATATGTAAATTCTATGAGTTGACCAAGTCAACAACGTGCATGAAAACTTATTCCCTTAAAAATAGGATGTGGAGAACAAGATCATATGATAAGCAGTTAGCCGTTTTGCCCATAACTTAATTGACTGAGCAGATATACAAATTATATTAGCTGACCAAGTCAATGACGTGTATGAGGGCCTATTTCCTTATAAATAGGGTTATGGAGGACGTGGTCAGCTAATATAGCAGTCAATAAGTTAGCCGACTAAGCGTTTTTTGGCTATAACTTAGTTGACTGAGTAGTTACCTATATTTGTGTTGTAAGCCATGGTCTTATATGATGTAAATGTGAGTTAGTGGGTTAAGAACGTGGCAAATAGGGTAAGTATAGGTTTCTTAGGTAGTCTTTGTCTATAAATACCGGTACAGATTGTATTAGAGACACCCAATCAATCAAACACAAGTCTTTAAAATTATCTATTCTTTAATGTTTTCCTTTATCGTCTTTATCCTTTATTTTCATGCAACCTTGTCTAGTAGTTCGACCTTATACATTAGACGCTCTTTGGAGTAATCTAGAAACCCGCAGCTGAAAAACAGAGTTCTTTTCTCAGTATAATCGCCTGATCAAAAAGGGAATCATTGTTAGTAGTGCGAGCTAACTGACATATCATCTTATCAACTGAGCAAATGATTAGTCAGCTGGGCAAACAACTAATCAGCTAAGCAAACAGCCGATTAGCTGAGCAAATGGTTGGTCAGCTAAGCACTAAATTCACAAGACGCTCCAACAATTATAATATAGGATTGTGTTACATGCTTGGTTGTGTTACATGATTAATCCAAACTGATCCAAAGAGGAGTTCCCCTCGTGCGTAAAAGTTAGCTTCCAAGAGCACACTACTAAAAATGTTAAGATTTAAATGTACTTTTGGTCCCGTAAGTTTCGCAATTTGGCCATTTTGATCTCCTACTTTTAAAACAAGCTAATTGGATCTCTAATGTCTATTCTCAATTGCAATTTTGTGGCCCTCCTTCAATTTTGACCAATTCAATGCCTACATGAACACACTAATCCTACATGAACATCAACAATCACGACATGACATTCACTAATGCCAACTTGGCTTTTGGTGATATGGATTATGTCTTTTATATATTTCTTGTTTATTGTTTTAATGCCAACATGGACACACGTCCAACATGAGTATCAACTTTCACCACATGGCATTATTTGGCTTTTGGTGACATGGATCGTGTCATTTATATAATCTTTTTATTGTTTTAATGTTCCATAATTTTTTAAAATTTGAAAAATGGCACACAGAAAAAAAAAATCCCAATCTCACTTATAAACCCTATAATTTTTAAAAAAACAAAATTCTTCTTCCAAAATCTAGCTCATCGCTGCCAGATATACCCATAATAAGCATTACTTCTAAATCCTCATATATTTTTTAAAACAAAAATGGTATGCAAAAACATCATTATAATGCAAGAGATCCCAACTATGTTAACACCTCAAGTATTATTAATCATTTGCAGCACACCAAAATTTTATTAAATAACATATAAAATAAAGAATGCAAAAAATTACATGGAAGCATATACCAAATTCATGGAGAAGAATCAGGAAAATCTATAACTAGGAAGATTATTCCTATTTCTAAAAAAGGCTTCCTTAAAAAAACTAGGAATGGTATTCCACCAAACAAAGCCCTAAGATGTAGTGTCATAAATAGCAATTCTATCAGCACAAGAATTCTCTTCTCTATAAATATGAGAGTAAATAAAAGTCATTCTTTTAGTGAGCGTCATACAATTGATCCATCTATTCCTTAAATGCCAAGGTACAATATTGTAATATTTGAAGGTTTAAACCACTAGCATTGAGTCACACTCTAGCCATAATTTGTGCCAACCCTTTGAGTAGGCAATCTCAATTGCAATTATAGTGCCAAGCAATTCAACATGTAAGGGAAAAGAATTACCAATATGATAAGCAAAGCAACCCAAAGTTGCAACACTCCTATCCCTAAAAATTATCCCACAAGCAGCTACTCTAGGAGAACCTTTTGCAGCTCCATCTGTATTAACTTTGATCCAATTGCAAGCGGGAGGGTTCCAAATAATCTCTTTGATAGCAGGTGCCTTTGAAGGCTTGCCAACAACAATGAACTTTTTGAGATTCAAAAAATCTTCAACATTAGAAGAATATATTCTCTTTGTAAAGGTTTTTGAGAGAGAGACATTAGCAAAAATAAGATTTATAGCAGCTTGAATTGAGATGGCTCTATCTTCAAATCTTAATTGATTCTTGTAATGCCAACTGGCCCAAATGGAATTTGCAATAGTAGCAAGAATCACATCCTTAGTCCGAGTACTCCAATTTCGGTAACAAATTTGCAAAATAGAATGAATGGAGGGTCTGTGAATGACTATGCCAATACAATTAGCAAGCCAAGACCAAATTATAGAGGCAATGAGTTAAGAAAAAATAAGTGACCAGTAGTCTCATAATTTGTACCACACAAACTACATATGAAGACTATATTGTAACCTCGAGCCCATAATTGGTCATCAGTTGGGAATCTATTATGTATCAATCTCCAGAGCATAAAGGATTTGGAAGGAGGAATGTTTCTACTCTAAATTAGCTTACCCCACGACTGAGGCTGATTGGAAGGGTTTTGAAAACAATATGCATCTTTTAAAGACAGTTAGTCTGAGTCCCCCATATTCCAAATTAACTCATCTGATGTAGGGATAGTTGGAATGGTAACCCTCTTCAACTCAACAACAAGCACTGGGAATCTTTGCATCAGGTCCTTAGGAATAATCTAGTGGCCATCTTCTATAAAGTCCTTGACTCAAACATTCAAATGTCTATGCATACTCACAGAAATATTGAGCAGATTAGTAACAAGTTGAGAGAGTCAACAATCGGTCCACAAGTTTATATTACCATCGCCTAAATTCCAGTTTGTATTGGACATGGCAGTATTAATAGAGCCCCTTAAGTCAGCCCAGATAAAAGAGTTGATGTGATGTGAGATTGGTGTGAAGAAGATTTCCTTCTTAAACTTGGCTGGGTTTAGATGATGACAAGATTACTGATCAAAAAGAAGAAAAGCCTCCGATAGATCAAGTCAAAGAAATCATTCTACAGAGACTTTAATTATGTATTGTCAATTCTCTGTAAGTATGGTTTGTATCTTTGACATATTACAAGCTGTGATTATATAACTTAGATGTGCTCAAACAAATCATTCCTTAAGTTTAAAACTTAATCTAAGTTATTTTCAAAGTTAAGTGTTGAAGCAATCCTTTTGAAATCTCAAGAAAACATTTTTTTATTGCGATGTCGATTACCTCAAAGTCAGAATCGATTACCTATAGTGTCGGTGATGTGGATGTAATGGATTACCTAAAAGGTGTATTCGATTACAGCAACTAAATTTTTGAATATCTGATTTTCAACGTACACATGTAATCGATTACCACAACGAGGTAATCGATTACCACTGTTTCAAAATCAAATTTTTCAAACGTTATGATTTCAAATGGTGTGTTTTGGCCCTGGAAAGTTGCCAAACGATCACCTTGCTTCAGTATATGATCCGATGGTTATATATATACCTTTCTTTTACATCGAATATATAGAACTTTCATTCTTTCAATCATAAGAGTTCAATATCATTTTACAAGTTCTAAACCTTCAAAACTTTCTTGCCTAGAACTTAGATACTATTTTCATATTCTAAAAAGTTCTTGAGCACTAAGTTGTATAGTTACAAAGTGATATTGATCCGATACCCATATGCTTTACCATTCTTCACAATTATTAAACTCATCCTTGTGTTGGGTTTTGGTTTAAAAAGATAGTGGGGTGCTATCTTGTTGTATAGAAATTGTTAGGGAGCCTTGGGGTGAGGCTTGCTTGTAACAAGAATTTCTATCATAGTGAATTGCTCTGCAGGTGTCAGAAGGACTGGATGTACCCAAGTGGTTAGGGAACCAAAGATAAATTCTTGTGTCTCAATCTTCTTCCTTATTCTTTTACTTTTGTTTATCAATCAAACACCATCTATCTATCCATAAAACAAAAGAACGAAAAATCTCTAAAAGTCACTCGAAAATCATTCAACCTAATTCACCCCCCTCTTAGGTTGTATACCAGACTTACATTTGGTATCAGAGCAAGTTAAGGTAACCTGCTCCTTCGATCCATGGCTTCCGCAAGCAACAATCCTACTTTTAGAGATGGTGGCAGAATAACAAGCCTCCATGTTTCGTTGGACAACACTATGACTTCTGGAAGATTCGCATGCAATCCTATCTTGAAGCACAAGGAGAAGAAATATGGGATCTTTGTAGAGAATGGTCCTTATGTGCCTACAATCATCAACAATGAAGTGCAAGATAAAGTCAAAACCTCATGGACGGATGATGACAAGAAGAGAGTGCTCTACGACAAAAAGGCCAAGAACATTCTACAACAAGATTAGGTATGGATGAATTCTTTCAGATCTCACATTGTAAAATCAAGCTAAAGAAATTTGGGATACTCTAGATGTAACCCATGAAGGAACAAAGAGAAGTAAAGAGATCTAAACTGAATACTTTATCACAAGAGTATGAAATGTTTAGAATGCAGCCGATGAATCAATACTTGATTTGCAAAAGAGATTCTCTCATTTGACAAATCACTTAATGGCTCTTGGAAAGACCTTTACCAATGATGAGTTGAATCTTAAAATTCTTCGATCATTGACTTCGGCAATGGCAACCAAAGGTTACAAAGAATTTCGAGAAGAAAAGTCCACAAAAATGACTTCATGGCATTATTTGGAAAACTCCAAGAACATGAATTAGAACTTGGAAGATTGGAAGAGATCAAGTCAAAGAGAAGAAGAACAAAAGCATTGCCTTAAAGGTTGAAACCAGAAAACAACATAAAGAAGAAAGCACGATGAAGATGAGAACATCACCCTCCTGGTAAAAAGGTTTGGAAAATTCCTTAAGAAAGACCAAAATATCAAATTTGATAACAAAAAGAAATTTTTCAAGAAAAGGGATACATCCACTTCAAATCGTAACTTCACATGTTTTGAATGCGTAAGGAAGGACATATGAAAGCGTAATGTCCTAATCCGACAAAGAAGAAGTACTTCAAAGGGAAAAAGGAATTCAAATCCAAAAAGGCCTACATTGCATGGAATGACAATGAAGTAAGTACATCCTCCGATTCGTAAAGTGGAGAATCAAGTCAAAGCACTAATGGCATCATATCACTCAGATGATGAACAAGAGGTTAGTTCATCTATGTCTAATGAAAAACCATCTTATATAGAATTACAGAATGCATTTCATGAGTTACATGAAGAATGTTTGATACTTTCTAGAACAATTTCGAAACAAAAGAAATTAATTTTAGAACTAGAAAGAAGTTCTAATGACACATGTGTGGAGTCAGAAAATGTCAAAAATTCTGTATGTAATAAATGTTTAAGATATGAATCTAAGATTGTTGGTCTAAACCAAGTGATCAAAAGATATGAAAAAGGTCAAATTGGTTTAGAAGAAGTGCTTAGTAGACAAAGGTATTCAAGCAACAAACATGGTCTTGGTTTTTCAAATTTTCAAACACCAAGTCCTAACAAAACTATATTTGTCAAAGCAAGCACAACTACCAACAACTCAGAATCATCTAAATTGCATATTGGAAACTCTTCTAAAGCAAACTCTAGAAATGAGGTTAAGAATGGAAATCATTCAATTTCTAGAAATGTAAAAAGAGACAAGCCTAGTAGTTCTATCACTAGTCATATTTATAAGAATTGTGATTACTGTATGTCAAAAGGCCATACCCCCAATGCTTGCTACATAAGAAACTTTGGAGTTCCTTATGGAGAATTCATATGGGTAAGGAAAGACATTAACCCATCAGGACCCAAATCACTTTGGGTACCTAACGTACATTAAATCTGTTTTGTAGAAATGGCTGAACAGCACCAGCAACACATGATATCTTGATAGTGGCTGTTCTAGGCACATGACTGATGATTGTACAAAGTTTACATCTCTGAAGCTGAAATCTAAAGGATATGTCACATATGGAGATAACAATAGAGGAAAGATTCTTGGGATTGGAAAGATTGGAGCTTCTCCCTTCACAACTATTGATGATGTCCTATATGTTGAAGGTTTGAAGCACAATTTGATTAGCATAAGTCAACTCTGTGATAAAGGATTCAGAGTAAACTTCATCAAGGAAAAATGTATCATTGAAAATGAAGCCTCTCCTGAAGAGAAGTTAGTGGGAAATAGAATCAACAACTCCTATAAGGTATGTCTAGATGATTTATCTTTGAAGATTAAATGTCTAGTGGTAAACAATAATGATGCATGGCTTTGGCACAAAAGAATAGCACATATTCACATGGAACATTTGAATAAGCTTGTCAAACATGATCTTGTTATTGGACTACCCAAAATGAAATTTGTCAAAGATAGATTATGTGACGCATGCCAAAAGGGGAAACAAACAAAATCCTCTTTCAAACCAAAGAATGTGGTATCAACTACAAGACCACTTCAGTTGATTTACATGGATCTTTTTGGTCCCTCAAGAACTAGAAGCTTTGGAGGTAATGTTTATGCTTTAGTTATTGTTGATGATTTCTCTAGATATTCTTGGACTCTATTTTTAGCACAAAAAGGTGATGCATTTAAGGCGTTCAAGAAATATGCAAAACAAGTGCAAAATGAAAAATCTATGAAGATTGTGTCAATTAGAAGTGATCATGGTGGGGAGTTCCAAAATGCTCTTTTTGAGGAATTCTGTGAAGAACTTGGTATCACTCACTACTTCTCAGCTCCAACGACTCCTCAACAAAATGGCGTGGTAAAGAAAGAATCGATCTCTAATTGAACTGCTAGAACAATGCTTAGTGATTCAAGTCTACCAAAGTACTTACAGGCGAGATCTTTGTAAAATCTGACTTGCTATGTTACAAATCGAGTTAATATAAGGCCGATCTTGAAAAAGACTCCTTATGAACTATATAAAGGAAGAAAGCCAAACATCTCACATCTTCATGTCTTTGGATGCAAATGCTTTGTACTCAACAATGACAAAGATAACCTAGGTAAGTTCGATGAGAAATCTGACGAAGGTATATTTCTTGGCTATTCTCTTTCAAGTAAAGCCTATAGAATTTATAATAAAAGAACCTTAGTTATAGAAGAATCTATGCATGTTTCTTTTGATGAAACTAACTCAACTGTAGAGAAAGTATCTTGTGACGATGATGATGATATAATGGAAGCATCTACAAAAGACACTACTAAGGATGCTGAGTCAGAATTACCTAAGGAAGACTCTGACAAAGAAAAACAAATTAATTCAATCAATCACCAAGACGACAATCTTCAACAAGAGCAGAATCATCCTGATCTACCTCGTGAATGGAGAATTCATCGGGATCATCCTCTTGACAAAGTATTTGGTGATATTGAATCAGGAGTAAAAACAAGATTAAATCTGAAGGAAGCTTGCCAATACATGGCTTTTGTCTCTCAAATAGAACCTTCAAAGATAAATGAAGCTCTTGAAGACGATCAATGGATTCTTGCCATGCAAGAAGAGTTAAACCAATTTGAAAGGAATCAAGCTTGGGAACTTGCCACTACACCACAAGACAAACACATCATTGGTACAAAATGGGTGTTTAAGAACAAACTTGATGAAAATGGGATAATTATTCAAACAAGGCAAGGTTGGTTGCTCAAGGCTATAATCAAGAGGAAGGAATTGATTTTGAAGAGACATTCGCTCCTGTTGCAAGGTTAGAAGCTATACGTTTATTACTTGGTTATGCTTGCTCTTTAGATTTTCAATTATTTCAAATGGATGTCAAAAGTGCCTTCTTGAATGGATACATAAATGAGGAATTTTATGTCAAACAACCTCCTGGGTTTGAAGATTTCAAAAACCCCTCACATGTATTCAAATTGAAGAAAGCTCTTTATGGCTTAAAACAAGCCCCAAGGGCTTGGTATGACAGACTTAGTCAATTCTTATGTGAAAAAGGATTTGAAAAGGGTAAGGTAGATACTACTCTGTTCATCAAGAGAATTAAGGATCACACTCTCTTGGTCCAAATTTATGTTGATGACATCATTTTCGGATCAACTAATAAAGATTTGTGTGAAGAGTTCTCAATGGTAATGCAAGGCGAATTTGAAATGTCCATGATGGGAAAGCTGAATTACTTTCTTGGACTTCAAATCCAGCAAACTAAGAATGGTATCTTCCTAAATCAATCAAAATACTGTAAAGAACTGTTAAAAAGATTTGACATGGATAACTGCAAAGAGATTGCAACTCCTATGGGATCTGGTACTTATATTGATCAAGATGAGTCAGGTTTATCAGTAGACATCAAGAAATATCGAGGTATGATTGGTTCATTATTATACTTAACTGCCAGTCGTCCTGACATTATGTTTAGCGTATGTCTCTGTGCTCGATTTCAAGTCAATCCAAAAGAATCTCATCTTTCTTCTGTAAAGAGGATCATGAAGTATCTAAAAGGGACAACAAATGTTGGCCTATGGTATCCCAAAGGTAGTATCTGTTCTTTAGTTGGCTACTCAGATTCTGATTATGCAGGATGCAAAACTGATCGAAAAAGTACTAGTGGCACATGCCATATCCTTGGAAATGCTTTGATATCCTGGTCTTGCAAGAAACAAGCAAGTGTTGCTCTCAGCACCGCTGAAGCAGAATATATTGCAGCTGGGAGTTGTTGTGCTCAAAGTCTTTGGCTAAAACAACAACTATGTGATTATGGAATCAATCATGGATGCATTCCTATAAGGTGTGACAATACAAGTGCTATAAATATTTCAAAGAATCCTGTTATGCACTCTCGTACCAAGCATATAGACATTCGACATCATTTTCTACGAGATCATATTCTAAAAGGAGACGTGGAGATTACATTTGTTGATACTCATGCTCAATTAGCAGACATCTTCACAAAACCATTAGCCAAAGAACCCTTCTTCAAAATAAGAAGAGAACTTGGCATTTTGGATGAAAAGGATATATGAGACCAACACATTTGGTGACAGGTTCTTTCATTTAACCTATATGTTTTTATTGTGTCATTCTAAGTGTATGTATGTGTTTTTTTTTAATCATAAATCTATGTGATATGTATGTTATACATAGAATAGATACTCA
Organism: Calophaca sinica; assembly: GCA_037113605.1. Classification (NCBI taxonomy): domain Eukaryota; kingdom Viridiplantae; phylum Streptophyta; class Magnoliopsida; order Fabales; family Fabaceae; genus Calophaca; species Calophaca sinica. The sequence continues at coordinate 98,017,172 of CM073735.1, read as the reverse complement.
TACATTGCATGTTTTATCAAGATTTTTCAATTTTTAAACAAAATTTACCATGTGTAATCGATTACAGTATCAGGGTAATCGATTACATGTTCAAAAAGTTCAGTGTTTCGCACCACTGACCCGACGTGTAATCGGTTACCACTTGGGTGTAATCGATTACATCCGCTAAAAATTTGCGTAAATCGATAGCTTTTTCTATAAAATCAATTTCCAAAATCATTTCATTCATTTTTGCAATCGGTTACCTCTCATCCTTTCTCAACCACACACCTTCAAATCCTCATTTCTACCATTGTTGCTCAAATCCTTCACTTCTAATCCCTAATCCTCTTCCCTTTTGTGGCCCTCTTCTGTTTTTTCCCCAAATTTCGAAACCCTAAACTCTCTTTCCACACTATCATCACCATGGAACATTCAAGGAAGTTCAGAAGCAAGAATCCTTCTGTGAATGATGCAAGGAGAGAGAATCCCAATCCTCTGGACTTATCAAGGTCAGTTGGCTAACACTTGATCAAAGAACTCGCTTCAGTTCATTGGTAGGAAACTCATCACTCCAAAGTGTGTGAGTCTTATTGCCTTTGCTAGATTCAATTTTCCTTCATTGCTCGAAAGTCAGGAAGTGACACCACTTGCTATTGATTTTGGAAACTATTACCCTGATCTTGTTAGAGTGTTCTATTGCAATTTAGAGGCTAAGGGTAGTGAGTGCAGCTTCTTGGGTAAAGGGGTTCCTATTAAATTATCCTTGAAGCAAATTGGAGAGTTTCTTGTAATTCCATTTGAGGGAGAAAAGATTCATACTGATTTCTTATGTGATTGGGAGGAGTATGACAAGAGAGACTTCTATTTATCCATGTGTCGATATGATGAGACTGAAATTGCCCACAAAAGACAAAGGTCTGGTGCAGCCTCATCTGCTAGAAATATTCTCTCTGTAGGACACTTGAATGTTGATGATAGACTTCTTCATTATGTTCTCTGCTATGTCTTAGTACCTAAGGCCTCAAACTACTCTCAAATCAATGATTTTGAAATGCAAATCATGTATGCTATCAAGAATAACAAACCTATCAACTGGGCCTATTTGGTTGTGAATCACATGTTGTCACTGAAGCAGCGAACTACAAGTTTGCCTTATGCTAGACAAATCTCACGGTTGTTGGAGTGCTGCAATGTAGACACCAACAATGAGGTTTCTCTGGAAATGACACCTGCTGAAAATGAAATCCATATGGATATCTTACCAAAGATGGGTATAAACTGGGATGCTGCTGCACGAGTCTACAGGCATCGAAGCTATCTGCTACACCCTCCTGCACAAGAAGATGAAGAACCTCAAGATGGTGAGGTCACAAATCAAATGATTTTGGATGAGCTTAGGAGTGTCCGTGGTTACATGGCTGAAAGTTTTGATCAACTGTCTGCTCGCATGGACCGCCTTGAAGCTTTTAGAAATGACAATGAGGAGGATGAAGAGTAGCCTGATTTGCTTCATCATGCATGCATCATATTATCATTATGTCATACTTGTTTATGTTGGATTTCCAAATCTAGTTATGTATTATTTCTTTAATTTTACTTTGATTTCTGTTTTTTTATTTGGACTTTACTAAGTAGGACCTTTGCAACATTTGTATGGATGTTTAATATTAAGTATTTAGTTTGTGTTTGAATGAGCTTGGTAAATATATGCGCTATATTGTATTTATGCTACTTTTTCTTCTTTTTGATGATGTCAAAAGGGGGAGAAAGGAGATATTATCTGTATATCTTGTATTTTACTAGCTTTTCAGGATTCCCAACTCCAATACAAAGGGGGAGATATACAAGACAGGGGGAGCTTTTCCGTTCGCAAACCGTTAACAAGATTGGTGTTTGTCATCATCAAAAAGGGGGAGATTGTGAAGAAGATTTCCTTCTTAAACTTGGCTGGGTTTAGATGATGACAAGATTACTCATCAAAAAGAAGAAAAGCCTCCGATAGATCAAGTCAAAGAAATCATTCTACAGAGACTTTAATTATGTATTGTCAATTCTCTGTAAGTATGGTTTGTATCTTTGACATATTACAAGCTGTGATTATATAACTTAGATGTGCTCAAACAAATCATTCCTTAAGTTTAAAACTTAATCTAAGTTATTTTCAAAGGTAAGTGTTGAAGCAATCCTTTTGAAATCTCAAAAAACATTTTTTTTTATTGCAGTAATCGATTACCTCAAAGCTGTAATCGATTACCTAAAGTCTCGGTGATGTGGATGTAATCGACTACCTAAAAAGGTGTAATCGATTACAGCAACTAAATTTTTGAATATCTGATTTTCAACGTACACATGTAATCGATTACCACAACGACGTAATCGATTACCACTGTTTCAAAATCAAATTTTTCTGAAACGTTATGATTTCAAATGGTGTGTTTTGGCCCCTGGAAAGTTGCCAAACGATCACCTTGCTTCAGATATGATCTGATGGTTATATATATACCTTTCTTTTACATCAGAATATATAGAACTTTCATTCTTTCAATCATAAGAGTTCAATATCATTTTACAAGTTCTAAACCTTCAAAACTTTCTTGCCTAGAACTTAGATACTATTTTCATATTCTGAAAAAGTTCTTGAGCACTAAGTTGTATAGTTACAAAGTGATATTGATCTGATACAGCCATATGCTTTACCATTCTTCACAATTATTAAACTCATCCTTGTGTTGGGTTTTGGTTTGAAAAGATAGTGGGGTGCTATCTTGTTGTATAGAAATTGTTAGGGAGCCTTGGGGTGAGGCTTGCTTGTAACAAGAATTTCTATCATAGTGAATTGCTCTGCAGGTGTCAGAAGAACTGGATGTACCCAAGTGGTTAGGGGAACCAGTATAAATTCTTGTGTCTCAATCTTCTTCCTTATTCTTTTACTTTTGTTTATCAATCAAACACCATCTATCTATCCATAAAACAAAAGAACGAAAAATCTCTAAAAGTCACTCGAAAATCGTTCAACCTAATTCACCCCCCTCTTAGGTTGTATACCAGACTTACAATTGGAACTCTGTCAATAAACACTCTAGCTCTTAAAATGGAAGCCCATTGTTGATCCGCTAAGACAAGTTCCCAACTCATTTTCAACATTGTTGCATTGTTGATATATTGAAGGGACATCAGACCTAAACCTCTATCCTACAATGAAGCACAAATTTTGTGCCAGGCAACATTAACAACTTTCTTTGTTTTTGTGTCTCCTGACCAAATGAAATTTTTGATCCACCTATCAAGCAACTTAATCAGGGATTTAGGCCAAGCATAAACTTGAAAAGAATAGATCAACATTCTGTGGATAATAGATTGGACTAATTGAACCCTCCCATGTATGAGAGCATAGATCCTTTCCAAGTAGCAAGCTTAGCTTTAACTTTGTCTGTAATGTGTTGGAGATGAACTTTTCTAAGATTACCTTTGAACAAAGAGACACCTCAGTAATTGAAAGGGAGATGACCAGCATTAAAGCCCATTATAGGGGTATCTCTAGAGTAGTATGTTGACTTGTCACAGTTGATAACCTGACCTGAAGCTTCACTATAGCAATGAAACAAATTCATAATGTTGTCCATGTTCTTTTCAGTCCCTCTGCTAAAAATCAAAATATCATCTACATATGAAACATGGTTAGGGACAACATAACCTCTAAGACCTGCCATTAGAAGGAGCTTGTTTTACTGTACTAACTGAGTAATTCCTCTACTTAAGACCATTTTAGCTTTGCAAAAAAGAAGGGGAGACAAAGGGTCCCCTTGTCTAACACCCCTCTTGCAAGACCAATTAAGTTACCATTAATAGCAATGGAGATTTTAACTAGTGCTACATAACTTTAACCCAATTACAAAAGATTAGATCAAAACCAAATTGCTTCAGCACTTTGAAAAGAAAATGTCAATCTATAGTATCAAAGGCCTTTTTTATGTCAATTTTAAGAGTTATATTACCACCAAAACATTTTTTCTCAAGCAAGTTGACTGCTTCTGAGGCCACTTCGATGCAATCTGTAATCTATCTCCCCTTAATAAATCCCGTCTGTTGCTTGGAAATGATTTTCGGAGCTAGCCAGTCTATTCGTAAGAACCTTACTAATTATCTTGAATTTGAAATTGGCAAGTGCTATTGGCCTATACTGACCAATAGAATCTGCTCCTGGAGATTTAGGAATAAGGAATACCAAATTTGAGTTAAGATTAGGCATCAACTAGCTTTACATAAAGAACTGAGGGGCTGCATTAAACACAACAGTGCTTATGATATCCCAATAATTTTGAAAGAAAAATCCTCCAAAACCATATGGGCTTGGAGCTCTATTTGCATTCATAGAAAAAACTGCATTTCGCAGTTCTTCTAAAGAAGGTAAAGTTGTAAGCATACTATTTTCTTCAATGCTGACTTCCGGAGTAATGATTTGCTTAATCATGCTATTGTTAGTGCAAACATTCTTAGAAGCAAAAAAAAATTAATATAAATATCTAAAACATGAGCTTCAATCTCTTCTTGTTTTTCCAAAATTAAACTATCCTTCCTCATAGACCTTTTTTTAGTAGAGTTTCTAATCTTGGTTACCTTACGGAAACAATGGGGTATTTCTATCTCCATGAGAATGCCAATAATTTTGGTTTCTTTCTTCTAGAATTCTTCTTGGAGATGAAAAGCTTTGTTCAATTCAGTCTGAGCTAATTATTCTTGAAGAAAGAGGTTATCAGAGTAGCCATCAATGGAAATCAAATTTTGGACATAATCAACATCCTGCAAAGCCTTATTTTCCTTCACATTAACATCTCCAAACTGCTCCTTATTCTAGACCTTAAGCTTATTTTTTAGAGTCTTCAATTTTTGGGACAAGACAAACATTGGACATCCAACAACATGCTGTCTCCAGACTAGGGTTGACAAAAAAATTCATACCCGTGGGTAAAATAAATGGGCATTTTCATTACTCGCTAGTTAATGGGGCGGGTATTGAGGTCTGTACTCATGGGTACCTGTACCAGCAGTAAAATAACTTAAATGCCCTTTACTTATATACACACACACACACACATCTAAAATTGATATATTGTTCAGTTTTAGTTGAAATTGTAGTGCGTACAATGAAAATTATATATTGTGATGGTATTGGTTAGAAAATTAATTGGTATTTATTTCGTTAAAAATGTATACACATTGCGCTACTAAAAGTATGAAAAATCATGTTTTTTTATTGAAACAAAATTTTAAAAAGATATAATAAATATCCATGGATACCCGCAGATATCTTCAAATCTTTAAAAAAACCGTCAAGCGGATACCCGTGCGGGTATGGGGGCATTTTTATTCGGCGTGGCGGGTAACAGGGGACTACTATCCATGTCCGCCCTGCCCCGTTGACATCCATACTCCATACTTCAGAAACGATGTTGTGACAATCCTTGTGCTATACCCACATTTTCATAAATTTGAAAAAAGAGCTATGAGTGGCCAAATCTTTTTGTAGGGATATAGGAAAGTGATCAGGCTAAGATCTAGTTAAAGTGCAACAAGTGATGCATTTTCAGTAGGATATCTAATCATCATTACAAACCACTCTATCAAGCCTTTTCTCTATGTGATCCTGCCCTCTTCTACCATTAGACCAGGTGTAGTATGCTCCTCTAGTTGGTAAGTGAGTAAGATTTCCAGCATCGGACCAAGCCTTGAACTCATTACAAGAGATTTGATATGGCAGGCCATGACCTTTATACTCACGAGCTCCAAAAATAGCATTATAGTCACCTAAAAAGCACCAGGGATCCTTATGATAATCCTACAACACCTGCAAATCCCTACATAGTTGCCTTCTGGATATGTAGTTTATGGCTGCATAAATTGTTGAAAGATACAACAGTTGATCATTCCTTAAAACAAAGAAAGCGACATACTGCTTAGCATAAGGTGTGACTGTAGGACTTAAAGAATTATGGCGAATGCACCAGAGATTAGGGGTTAGAGAGTTTCTATTGTTGATGAAAAATACTTTAAGATGCAACCTACCCCAAAAAGTTTTAGGAAATTGAGTAAGCTTGATCCAGGGCTCAGAGATAAAAATAAAATTAGGCCTATGTTTAAGAATCATATTTATGAGAGCCGACCTTGTGGAAGGATTGGCCAATCCTTTACTGGTTTGTTTAGTTCCTCAATTTCCGTTCTTCGCGTTTTAGGGTTTTGGTGCTAGCTGTGGTACCGTACGAGCCAAGGAATACCTAAGAGTAGGGGTTACGGTCTGTGGTATCTAAGGATAGATGTCGTAGACCTATAAGCCAACATAGATTTAATTGATTATTAATTATAATTGTATGCTTGGCTTTAAATTGCGATGCGTATGTTATATGTGGGGTAGTAACATGCTTAGGGTAACATGTTTATGTGCTTCATATTGGAATGTATGAAATATGCTTTATACCTCGTAAAGTAGGATAGAGCCACTATGTCCCTATCGGGAATAGGGGAACGGATGTCCCTAATAGGAAAGGGGGATAAGGATCTCAATTGGGAAAGGGGATACCTCCTGGCTTAGGATAGTGTCGCCGCACCTCTATCGGGAAAGGGAGCCGGGCGTCCCCATTAGGAAAAGGGGACGTACATCCCTAACGGGAATAGGGGTATGCGTACTCCTATCGAGAAAAGGGAGTACAAAAGCAATAGTTAAATATGTACAAAGCATAGAGAGACATGAGAATGAGTGGCAGAGGTAGTTAGGTATAATCGGTAATAATTAAGGTTTCCTATATTGCTTGTCATTGACTGCTGTGCTTTCTATTCTACTCTTACATTTCCATCTTTATAATGAATGTGGTGTTCTTATCTTCCCACATTGTATGCTTGTGTGTATATATATGCTTGTTATAAACTTTGTTGCGGAGGATCATGCAATAGCAGCATCCGATGGCACAGTTGATGTTGATGCATCCTGTGATGATGTAGGACCCGAGGAGCCCCATCTAGGGGTTTTTGAGATCCAGTATCATGACTTCGATGGCGTGGGATGGGAGATCGATCATGCATGCTAGACGGTCGTGTATACTGGGATGATCTCAGTGTACTTCAGTACACCTAGTTTTCCTATTGCTTATTTTGCTGGAGACTTTCACAAAAATGTCAGCGACTTCCTTTTACACGGATGTGGCACACGCCTTACATTCCTCACGATATTGACTATGTTGGGCATCTTCCTATGTACCCTCAGCAGGTGCCTATGCTCATAGCCAGTCATTCGAGTGGACCGAGTCAGAGAGGTAGGTTCAGACGTAGGACTGGAGATACGTTTGGACCATCTCAATCAATGATCGCCTACTAGTACCGTCGTATCTTCTAGAGGTGATCACGATCTCAGAGTGGAAGCTCTTAGTATCCCCCATGGTTTACTGTTCTTTTAACCATGAGCCCATTGGCTTTCTTTTGCTTACCTTGTTTTGTTTAGATGAGGCGTAGGGTTTCCTCACAGGCTAAGTCTTTTGGATGACTGTATGACACTTTTATGCTATGATTTGCGTTTATCACTCTGATGACACCGGCGTATTGATGAGGCCACCTTTTGGTATGTATATATTTATATGACACACGTAGCTTTCACTTACACGTGATATGTCGTTGTCTTATTTATGTTTTCATTTTTTAATTCCCTCGTACTTTCATCTTGTAACACGCTTATCCACGTTAACTAAAGCAACTTAGGTTAATTATCTTACATTAAAGCATAGATAAGACAGCAGGGTGTTACAGTCCTTTGAATCTGATTAGTTTTCGTTCTCAACTTATTTTCCTGAGATTTTGAGAGTAACTGTAAAATTATAGTTCTGCTTTTGCTTGTAGTTTCGATGGGATAGATTAAATATTTATTGGCTGCTACCTCGGTAACCAAATTGACATTTTGGTCAAAGGAGCCCTCTTCCATTTCATCTTCAACTTGGTTATTGCGAGTCACTGGAGTTTTAACAGGAGTTTCCAAAATATTGTATGTGACAGTGGCATCAATTGACTTAGAGCTAAGACTTCTTGAAGTGCTAGAATTCTTTGAATTGACAGATTTATCGAGTGTATGATGTCCTGTGGATGGTGCTTGAATATTCACTGAATCTTCAACTGAGGTGTCTTTCCTAGAATTGTAGCTAATCACATCATTGGAGTACCTAGAGTTACAAACATTAATTGGAGTAGTACCACCTGTATGCCTACTAGTTATCTGATTGGAAGAAGATTCAACAAGATCTGTATTTCCTATCATTTTAGTACTATTATCCTTGTCCTCATTGACACCAATGCTGCCTCTTTCTATATGTTTATTGACATCATTAAGAGAATCCACATGAATTTCATCAAGTCCAGATACAATTTACTGTGTCAAATTCAACTCATTTGCCAAAGTATGCTGCTGAGCCAAATCCTTATTATGTCGTAAAGTAGTGCCTGAGCTGCTAGCTCCTTGGTGATCATTGGTGAAACCCAACAAAGTATTGGAAATAAAATGTTGATCATGAGGCACATTATTAACCCCAATCAAAGCAAACCTATCAACCGGAGTTTCCACCATAGAGATTAAAGTGTCTTTATTTCTGTGAACTTCGTCACCATTTTCCATTGACACTATTCCATTGACATTGCTAGTATTAGTATCACCCACAATACTTTTCCCCTTGTCAATGGCATTGCCTGCATCTTTCTTACTAGGAATATATTTGGAAACCACCTTACGATTAACAATATACTTCACCTTCTGATTGATGTTTCCACAGATTTCTTGATTTTCGTTATTCAAAACCTCAGTTGTTGCACTATTCTTTCTGCAAGTGGCTATTGAATGACCAATACTAACACAAGTATGACAAAATTCTGGTAGATTTTCATACTCAAACCCAACAAAGAACACAAAATCCGTTCTTTCAACAAGAATTTGGTTACACAACTGTGCATTTAAGTCAATATCAACCAGAATACAGGCATAGTGACAAAAGACTGATCTATTGTGGATTTTCTTGTCACAACATCCAAGCATATTGGAATTCCATCACTACCTGCAATAGCAAAAAGGATCTTAGGCCACCAATATTCCTGTGCTAATCTTGTGATCCGAATCCAACACTGTACAGTCGATTGCTTTTGAATATTCGGGTTGAAGTCAGGTGTAACGACCCGTTTCCGGACCGCTACCGAGCTCAACTTACCGAGCTCAACTAAACCTGTATGCGATGCGTTTTAAAACGGTACTCTTGTGCCTTTTAAAAACTTTCGGTATATTTTTTTTTTATAAGACCAGCTCGTGCACATCAGAGTAATTACAACTTTTCGAAACATGGTGCAACTAAGACACAAGACTTAAATTCTAATAAAACATACATGCATAATATACATATATACCACTCGAAATGATAATGTATACAAAATACAGAGTAGTAAATGTACAAAGAAATACACCTAAGGTATGACGACTTCAAGAGAGCAATCATACTGGGGTGCTTCCGCAGAACTCCAGCAGGGGCTACTCAAAAAGTAAACCGCCAGATCTACCTGTAATAACAAAACATAACCGCCCAATCGTCACAACCACTATACACAAAAACATAGACAAAGCAAATCACGACAAGTAGAGGTCGTCGCCGATCCTCGCCGAGATCCTCCTCGCCATCATCTGGCGTCGAAGTTCTGCGCCCTCGACCTCGCCTGGGTAACCATAATGGATTGAAGGCACCACGAAAGGGTCAATCTTCTCAGCAAATCAAGATAATCCAGGCATAAAGAAATAAGTAAAAAACAAAGTATAACATTCACCCAAACGTGACTTAACCATCTCACTTAGACTCGACTCAACTCGCTATCCATTTCCTCTCGACTCGACACTTTTTCCTAATGCACACGCCGATCAGTATCTTTGGAAAGTCCGTACCAAGCTCTTGGATCTTCGCTCTCCACTAGAATGATCAACTCGGGTCCCATAGCGTGGCGGCTTAGAAGTCCCCATAAAGCGGAAAAGGGGACCTAGCACCCTCTCCGCTATCCCGTTCGCAACTTCAAATGCCAACGACTCGCTAAGCTCTCACTCGATGAACAATTCGCCACGATACGATATTCAAAGAGTTATACGCAAGATATTCAACCGCATGTCAAATAAAAAGAAGCAGGCTCAACATGAAGAAACGCAATTCAACAAAGAATACACAATTCGTGGCATATATTCAATCATATCACAACACTTCAAGCTCGACACAAATCAAGGAATCCATACATAGAATATAACAATAAAAATCCTAGAATGTCTAGAAGTGCCTCTTACCGAACTCCAAGCCACGCGCCTACGCTGCTCAATCGAAATTCGACAACGACCTCGACACGCACTGAGTCCTCAACTGGATCCCACTGCTCCCACGTCCTCGGGTTCGCTCTCCAGTACACCTCGATTCTGGAATCACACGATCTAGAATCGACTTCCTAATACAAGCAAAACTTAGTTCCATCTATGGGTTCTAATAGCACTTAGCTCTCATTACCCCAATCTTAACTACAACCCAAGTAAATATTAAAACTCAAGAACTTAAACAAATACAACAAGAATTCAAGCATTACAAATTAACTCCTTTTCTCTAATAATTTTTTAAAACTTCTTTCATACATATCATCGACAAAGCCATTTTTCCTAAGTATTAACTCAAGCTTAAAATCAAGTAGCATATTAGCACAAATTAATCAAAATCTAAGTTTATGTTTTTCTAAAAATATTTTCATCATGAAGAAAACCTATCAATATGACATGATTTGGAAGCATAAAAACTAGCTAAAATGGAGGGAAGAAGTGGCGCTAAACAAGAGCATGAAGGAAGAGAAAATTTTGTTTTTCATACCTCAAAAGATGGTCGAGATGGTGATATATGTCAGAAGATGATAAGAAACAAGGTTGATGAAGAAAGTTTGTCACGGTATCAATGAAACTCAAGGTTCTTCAATGGAGGTTTGGAGAGGAAGAGGAAACTTAGAAGAAAGAAAGAAGAAAAGAGAAAGTGAGGTCATGAGAAGTCGATCGTGATATACAATTGGTAAAGAAACCATTTAAATGAATTTTTCTTTTAAAAAAAAAACACAAATAAGTGACGTGTAACTCGCATTTATGAGATGCTAATCCCATCAATCATTCTACCCATCTAATCTCTCCTCTCTCATGATTACCCTCTAATCTATAGGTTAAAGATCTAAAAACACAAACTGACGAGAATCAAAACCGATAATATAAATTTATAAATATTACAAACAATATAATCATTAACGCTAAATAACGTTAAGTAAAAATACGAGTGTTACAGTCTCGACACGAGGTCGTCGGTGCTTGTGGCGCACGCGCTCTAACACGAAGTTCGCGCCGCCTCCTCGATTCGACATGCGACCTCCTCAAATTTCGACGCGACCTCATCAGCTCGACATATGACCTCGGCACGCGATCTTGGCACGGGATCTCGACACGAGGTCTCGACGCGAGGTCTCGATGCGATGTCCTAATACGAGGTCGATCTCGTCCTCAGGTGTTACATCAGGCACCCAAGAAAACAGTCGAAGGAAGCCTGGCTTAAGACTCCATGAAGTGATTGATCTAACATTTCAAAGTTCTTCTACAGGAGAGAAGGAGAATTCGTAATACCCTTTGCCTGGTAAAATCATATCCCAACGGTCTAAGGGTTTCCACAATGCTTTTAACTTAGATCGCAAGTCATCTAATTTAATATGAGTGTCTCCTTGTGCCAAGATCAAGCGTCCATGTAGATGATTTTTGCAACTATCTAATCCCTCCTTGTACTCCTCTTCCGGTATCATGATGGCGATCTCGTCGCCCTTTAGACATGGCCTAGGAAGTTGGCTATATGGAAAATCACAAGCATTGTTCAACGCCTATGCGAAAGTCTTACTTGAGGAGACAAAGCTAATTGAGAAGGATTATTAAATGGAGCTTCATATTTCTTAGGAGAAGAGGGAAAAAATGGTGGATGGTGTGCAAATTCTGCAAGTGTACAGTTTTGTCGTCAAGTAATAAAAAAGATATCGAACCACAGAGACTGGCTACACTAAATAAATTAATTCGGCGTTACTTAATTCAAATTAAACTGCGAGAAAATATTTGATTAAAGGAAGATGTGACAGAACGATTAAAATAAATAAAAGATGATAAAAGCAGATTTTTGTTGTTTTTATAAATAATGCTTTATAGGACTTGGGTTACCATGATGATGCTCTAGGATTACTAATTGACTACTCTTTGTCAAACTTAGAATGCTTCGAAGGAGGATTAACCGAGATTAGCTAAAGTTCTCTCTCGAGATACGATAAATGTATTCAATTGACTCAATCCCTACTCTCGTAGTAATTGAATTCAACTTAAACCCTTTACAGTTCGTGTTAATCCGTTAAACCCTCAATAGATTAATTCTACTCTCGTGATATTAATCTAAAGCTTAATTCATGTAATTCCGAAACCTAGGTTCACCTCTCAGTTCGTCCCTAATTCTCTATGGCATGTAAACAAGCGGCCAACCAATTCACATGAATAAAAACACCATGAATCAAGTCGAATATCCAAAAATAACAAAGAGAAAAGAATCAATCCGAGTGAAATATACATCAAAGGTGGCAGAGCCCAAATCCTAGAAATAGAAAACTACTCAATGTGTGAATTCATGATAACAAGAATTAGAGATAGGAGCATTCAAACCAGAATTTTGGTGAAGAAGAATAAGAGATGATACGAATCCTAATCTCCGCTCTTGCCGTTTCAGAAATCATTCAAAAAAGTACCCACAAAGGGTTTCTAATGTCTATTTATAGTCTAGGCCCAAGTAGGGTAAAAATCCAGCTAAAACAGGTAAAAACACAAAAGTTTGAAATCAAAGTAACTTGCAACACGGTCGTGCTTCCCAATATGAGCTGGTCGTGTTTCTTGCTATTTGATGAGTAAAATCCACTATGCTTCGTGGCACCGCCGTGGTGCCTGGCACGGCCAAGCCGGGCCACACTTCTTTTTGCCCAGTTCTCGAGCTTTGGCCTCCGAGTTGGTTCCAGTATCCGTCCAAGTGACTCGATCCTTTTTCTTAGGTCAATTACCTTCCTATCCACACAAAAGAACAGACACCAAGTGCATTATCCAAATCACACAAAATGCATATGATAACATGAATGAAAATGGCTAAAATGACTAAGATGCATGCAAAAACTAACACTAAACTATATGCTATTTCAAACGCATCAAATTACCCTAAGCTTAGAATTTTGCTTGTCCTCAAGCAATTATTGTGGCCAAAGATAAAATGGGAAATAAGAGATGTGACAGATAAGGAACCCGGGATAAAAGTAAGATTATGCAATAGGCTAAAGGACTATCAAAGACAATAGACAATCAAAATCAAGTCCAATTAGAAACTTAAGCTATCTGAAATCATGTCTCTCACAGATAGGGACACTCTCCTTACCACTCTCCAAGTGTTTAAAGGTTAAGCCTGTTTGCTCATCTCCATCAATGAAAGTGCTCTACTATAAGTTTGACTATTAACCAAATCTCCGCACATAATTAATGAAAACACACAAAAATCAAAAGGTCTTTCAAAAGGTTGTAATGTGGCCATGAGATTTTAATTGTAAGGTGGGATAAAAACAAGGAAGGGGAAATTCAAGGGCTTTCAAAATGAATAATTAAAGTATCCCTTTTAAATCAGAATAAGTGGAGCAATCAGCATTATACAATCAATTAATGGACTCCATTTTTCTCCTGTTTGCTTTCAAACTCATAACCTTTTATTATTCTTTTCCTTTCACAAATACTCTTCTGTTGTTTTCTCTTTTTTGTTTTTAATTTTTTCTCCCTCATTTGAAATTTTTGCAATAATTATTGGGGAAGAACTAAACAACAGAAGAAATCCCAAGATCAAGCATCAAAACAAAATTCAAACAAGATCAAGCATCCAATTGCTCCCTTAAACATACTCTAAAAGGTACCATAAAAATTTGACAATAGCCGGGGTACCAAGAAAATTTATTTCAATTAAGGCTCAAAAGGGGCAACTAATAGAAGCTTTCATTCAAAAATTCAGAGGCTTGAAACAAATTGCCTAAGATGCCTTAATCATTTTCAAGTGTATAGACAAAAAAATTTCATGTTTTGAAAAAGTTTCAACTCAAGTTCTAGAGAGCATAATCAAGAGGAACACACTAAGGAAAAAGGGCATAAAACATGATGAAGTACAAGCCCAAATCTCACATTTAGAAGCTAAAATCAATGAAAAACATCAAGTCAGAGTGCCACATGCTAATTATCAACTTATCAAAAGATCACCTCTATTCCCATTAAGATAATATATTGCCTTTAAGCCTATCATAAGAGAACATAATTGGGTTCCAAATCATTGCAATCTCAAATTTCAACAAAAATGTGGCACACATAAAGAAAATAGGAGGACAACAAGGTAAATGGGGGTAAAGAGATGCGAATAAAAATGAAAACATAAGACCAAAATGACGTGCAAAGACTATATGCAAAAGTGAAAAGGACCTACTCAAAGCTTAAAAATTTACATTGTCCCCAATGTAAATAGTCAAGTTGAAATAGGGAAGAAAAGGAAATAACTCACCGAGGAGAAGGAGGAGGAAACTTGCCAGGATACTGCTGAAGATGCCAGCTATACATTGTTGAGACCATGTCCTGGATGTTATTGACTGTGTTGCCTAATCCATCCAGCTGGACCCGTTGGGTAGCTACCTCAGCTTGCAAGGCAACATAGGAGTCCAGAGGAGGATGATGAGGAGGGACAAAGTGTGGATGGGGTGGACTGGCAGGGGGGCCAAGAAATTCATACCTTAAGGAGGAAAGGAGGGGTTTAAGTTCTACCTTTGGAGCTTTCTCTTCTTCCCAATCCTCTCCTTTGACTTTTTGCTCAAGTTCTTCCTTTTTGGCTTTGTGGGGTGGAAGCACCGCGCTAGCTTCAAGCAAGCAAGCATACTCAGCTGCTTCACCCCATTCATCAAATGAGCCTTCACCAACCAAACATAATTCCAATGGATCTTTGGAAAATGCTTTGCTAGATTCTTCCTTCACCGCTTGGTGTAATAAATCAATCCTGCAATAAGAATCCTCAAAAGAAGGTTGTTTAACAGATTTAAATAAATCAAACTCAATCCTTTCATCCCCCACAATCAAAGATAATCTGCCATTCTTGACATCAATGATGGCACCAGCAGTGGCCAAGAATGGTCTACCAAGAATAATAGGGATTTGTTTATCTTCATCCATTTCAAGAACAACAAAGTCAAATGGAACAAAGAAATTTCCCACTCTAATAGGAACATCCCCCAAGATGCTAGTGGGGTATTTGACGGATCGATCTGCCAAGGTTAGTGAGAGTCTTGTAGGCTTTAATTCGCCTAGGCCCAATTTCTCACATATAGAGAGAGAGGCATGGCACTTACACTAGCTCTTAGATCACAAAGAGCTTTTTCAAAATTAGTGTTGCCTATAGAAAAAGGGATAGTGAAACTTCTCGGATCTTTTAGTTTAGGAGGTAACTTATTTTGAATTATAGCACTGCATTCCTCAGTCAAAGCCACAGTTTTATCTTCCCCTAGCCTTCTTTTATTAGACAAAATGTCTTTAAAAAATTTGTCATAAGTAGGCATTTGTTGCAAAGCCCTAGTGAAGGGGATATTAATACGCAGCTTATTAAGAACTTCCAAAAATCTCCCATATTGCTTATCAAGTTTGGCTTTAACTAATCCTTGGGGGAAAGGGATCGGAGGTTGATAAGGCTTTGGGGGAGCATATGTTGACACCACTTCTTTTTCTTTTTCTTTCTCATCCAAATTTGGTGTCTTAGCAATTTCTACATCTACATCCCCTTTTTCTTTATTACTCTCCTTCCTAGGCTTTGGGTCCTCTGTCTGCCTACCACTTCTAGTTGTTATGGTGTTAACCTGCTCATTTGGGTTAACTTCAGGTTTTTCGAGAAGATTACCTTGAGGCCAACTAGAGGAGTTAGCTAGTTGTGCAATTTGGGTTCCTAACATCTTACCATGAATAGCCGATTATCTACCTTAGAATTTAACTCCTTAATTGTGTCAGTTACAACTTGCCCGTGTTGCCTAAACTCCTCATTTTGCTTTGTTTGAGATTCAACAAAATTTTCCAAAAGAGATTCAAGTTTATACTTTTGTACTTGAGGTTCACCTGAAAAAGGTTTACCGTTACCTTGCCTAGCTTGGTCTTGGTTGTTCCGGTATGAAAAATTCGGGTGATATCTCCAACCGCAGTTGTATGTGGAAGAATAGGGATCATTCTGCTTCCTTTGACCAAAATCGCTAACAACATATCCACTTGCCCTTCCAGTTGCTCACTCCTAAATTGACAATTCACAGTAGAGTTTCCCCGCATACCACAAAACTCACACATAATGTTAGAAGCACCTACTGTATTGACACTGGCCTTACCCTTCTCAAGTTTATCAAAGCGTTGGTTCAAAGCATCAAATTTTGCCCTTATCAAGTCAACGCCATCAACTTCAAACTTACCCCCCGAAATCTTTTTTCGGGTTATTATCTCTTTACTGCCCTATTAAGAATGGTTGGTGGCAATGTTTTCTATGATTGCAGAGGCTTCAATGAGTGACTTGTTCATAAATGCTTCATTTGCAGCGGAGTCCAAAGTCACCTTTGTAGGATAGGTCAGACCATTGTAGAAGGTATGGACAAGCAACCACTTAGGGAGTCCATGATGGGACACGCCTCCAAATATGCCTTATACCTTTCCCACGCTTCCGATAAGGATTCCCCCTCTTTTTGAGTGAAGGAGGTAATCTGAGCCCTGAGATGGGCAGTCTTGGAAGGTGGAAAGAATTTATCAAGGAAGGCTTGTTCCAACTGTGCCCATGTAGTAATAGTATTAGCAGGTACTGACTTCAACCAAGCCTTCGCTTTGCCGGTTAGAGAGGACATGAACAACATGAGACAAATAGCATCCATCTCAGTGCCTTGAATTCTGATAGTATCACAATTCTCCAGGAAAGTCTCAATATGTTTAGTCGGGGTCCTCAGTAGGAAAACCAACAAATTGATTCTGTCTTATCATAGACAATAAGACCGGTGGTATGGTGAATTGGGTGGTTGCAATCTCAGGCCTTGCAATCCCCGATTGCAAACCTCTAGCTGCTGGGGCTGCAAACTCCTTAAGGGGCCTGATATCATCATTGGCAGCCATGGTTGCAGCTTATTGCTCTGTTTCAACTCTTCTTTGCCTTTGTTCTCTCCTTAATATGCGAAGGGTCCTCTCAATTTCTGGGTCAGCTTTCAAGATGCTTTCACTACTTCGAGTTCTTCACATTCAAGGAAAAAGTAACTACAGAGAAGAAAGAAAATAAATCAAAGCAATAAGAATAAACAAAAATATATAAAATTATAATAGTAACTATATATATATATTGTTTTTTTCAAATAACAAGAATTAATATAAATAGTAATAAGATGCAGTCCCCGGCAACGGCGCCAAAAACTTGGTGTGCAAATTTCGCAAGCGTACGACTTTGTCATCAAGTAATAAAAAAGATATCGAACCATAGGGATTGGCTATGCTAAATAAATTAATTCGGCGTTACTTAATTTAAATTAAGCAGCGAGAAAATATTTGATTAAAGGAAGATGTGACAGAACGATTAAAATAAATAAAAGATGATAAAAACAAATTTTTGTTGTTTTCATAAATAAAGCTTTCTAGGACCTGGGTTACCACAATGATGCTCTAAGATTACAAATTGACTACTCTTTGTCAAACTTAGAATGCTTCGAAGGAGGATTAACCGAGATTAGCTAAAGTTCTATCTCGAGATACGATAACCGTATTCAATTGGCTCAATCCCTACTCTCGTGGTAATTGAATTCAAATTAAACCCTTTACACTTCGTGTTAATCCGTTAAACCCCCAATAGATTAATTCTACTCTCGTGATATTAATCTAAAGCTTAATTAATGTAATTCCGAAACCTAGGTTCACCTCTCAGTTCGTCCCTAATTCTCTATGACATGTAAATAAGCGGCCAACCAATTCACATGAATAAAAACACCATGAATCAAGTCGAATATCCAAGAATAACAAAGAGAAGAGAATCAATCTGAATGAAATATACATCAAAGGTGGTAGAGCCCAAATCCTAGAAATAGAAAACTACTCAATGTCTGAATTCATGATAACAAGAATTAGAGATAGGAGCATTCAAACCAGAATTTTGGTGAAGAAGAATAAGAGACGATACGTATCCTAATCTCCGCTCTTGCCGTTTCAGAAATCATTCAAAAAAGTACCCACAAAGGGTTTCTAATGTCTATTTATAGTCTAGGCCCAAGTATGTAAAAATCCAGCTAAAACAGGTAAAAACGGAAAAGTTCAAAATCAGAGTAACTCGCAACATGGCCGTGCTTCCCAACACGGGCTGGCCGTGTTTCTTGCTTTTTGATGAGTAAAATCCACTATGCTTCGTGGCACGATTCTCACGCTTTAGCCTCCGAGTTAGTTCCAGCATTTGATGAGTAAAATCCATTATGCTTCGTGGCACGATTCTCACGCTTTAGCCTCCGAGTTAGTTCCAGCATTTGATGAGTAAAATTCACTATGCTTCGTGGCACGATTCTCGCGCTTTAGCCTCCGAGTTAGTTCCAGCATCCGTCCAAGTGACTCAACTCCTTTTTCTTAGGTCAATTACCTTCCTATCCGCACAAAAGAACAGACACCAAGTGCATTATCCAAATCACACAAAATGTATATGATAACATGAATGAAAATGGCTAAAATGACTAAGATGCATGCAAAAACTAACATTAAACTATATGCTATTTCAAACGCATCAAATATGGTGAAGAAGCAAGAAAGTTTCAAGGACCGGCCACGTTCCTTGCCATGATCCCAGCATGCAAACCCTAGGGAGCTACCTGAAGCTAAACCCTAGCAGAGACATCTCCACGAAACATGGTATTCTAAAACAATAAACATGCAGAATATATGTATCGTGACCCACTCATTGAAAATCTCCAGAAGAAATAACATATGTGAACAGGAAGGAGAAAAAGGATAGAGAGTCGTGTGACAGTGCAATGATTCTTCTATCGCTCACTCTAATGCCAAAATATTCTCACCGGAGCCGTGTGATGGTGCCATGCTCAGCTTGTTGTCAAGAAAAAACGTTGCATGGTAGTTCAGTGTGAAAATCTTAGTCCTTTTTGTGCAAAGTTTGAAGCTTTGAGTCGTTGTCTATTTTATTGTGGAAGTGGTTTTTAGTTGTCTTGAGTAGTAGCTGATTTTGAAGTTTTGGTTTTTTTTTTCTTTTGCTTCTGCAGCGTGAAACAGAGGGGGAGAGGCAAGTGAAAAAAGAATGAAGGAGAGAAAAGAGAGGAAGATGTGGGGAAGGAAAGGGAAGGGGAGGAGGGGTAGATGTCAGAGAGAAAGAGACGAAGGAAACTGACTAAAAGACCATCAGACTCGCGGCTGAGCAAAGCCGCCGACGGTGGTAGGGTGCAACCCTCTTTCTTTGATTCTTTATTCTTCGCTTTCCCTTTGTCTTTGAAAGTCTAGAAAATCATAGAATGGATTGGGAATGGTTCACATTCCTATTGTCCTTTTTTTGTTTTTCTGTAAATTTTCTCTCTACCCCTTGTACTTAATTCTGGAATAAGAACAAAAGGAGAAGTGATGCTAGAAATTGATTTCATTCATGAGCAATGAAGAAAGTGATACTGCTTTATTGTCCTTTTTGTGATGTCTCTCTTTTGCTTTTACGTTTTTTTTAAAGGGTGAGGAAAAATATAATTTTTGGGTTGTGTAATATGGATCAGTGAAGTTCTTCAATGTTGTGGCTGTCGAGGATTTGATTGTGAAGGAAGGAAGGGTTGGTGGGGTTGTGGCGAGTTCTTGTGGATACGATGGGCATTTTAGTGCTACTAGGGTTAAGATGTTGAAGGATATTGGCATGATTGGCGTGTTCCAGGAATGAAGGCATTGTGAATGATTTTTCTGGTTCTCACTGGTTGATTTGGGTGTTTATGGGTTAGGATTTAAAGAAGAAAAAGGAATGGGGAAGTGAGAAGAAGAAGAGGGTGTTATGTAATTAAAATAAATGGGACGGTTTTTAAAATTTTTAAAATTTTAAATCTATGTCAAATATGATTATGTGGCAAAATGTGGTGTCCATATAGCATAAATAAAGATATATACGCATTGAATTGGTCATAATTGGGAGAGTACTGTGAAATTGCAATTCGAGATTGACATTAGGACCCAATTAGCTTATTTTAAATATGGGGAATCAAAATCACCAAACCGCGATATTTAGAAATCAAAAGTGCATTTAAACTATATTAAATATAAAAATAAATATTCTCTCCCCTCGTGTTTTTTAGATCTAAAGTGAAAAAAATAGAAGGGAGGAAAAGTGAGAGAATTTTTTCCTCACACGCGTCATTCCCCTTGAGATCATTGGCGTACATCTTCCTCTCTTAGGACTTCTAAGGTTGGTGAGGGGTCATTTTTCATGGAGTAGGGGTGGGAAAAAACCACTGAACCGATCGGTACCCGATATACCCAATAGTGAAGGTAACAATTTTGGTGGGTTGTCTTAGAGCATTTTTATCGCGGTGATTTAAAGCGGTGTCTTGTTTTTGTTTCCGGCAAGTATAAGAAATCAGCGTTATGGACGGTGGACGTGGAGGAAGAGTCAAAATTTTTGTTGGCCAGCTCTGCAGTTCACCCAGTGATTTAGCTTAAAATAAGCATTGTTTCTCTCTCAATCTCACCCAAATTGTTGTTAAAATAAGAGCAAAACAGAATTTACGAAAGAAAGGGAAGAGCGAACAGCAAACGATTGCAAAATCAGAAGCAAAGCAGAAAAAATCGAAGCAAACAAAAGCGATTGCAAAATCGAAGCAAAAATTACAAATCTCAAACTACAAAATTGCAAATTACAAGCGAAGCAACATGATTCTCAAGATGAAACCAGAAACAGAAAAATTCTGAGATCTGAGAATTAAAATTATAAAACAAACATACAAATCAAAGAAAAATTATATATACGAAACAAAAAATTACAAAGCGAAGAAAAAAATCTGAGAACAAAGTAGAGAGAGGAGAAAGCGGATCTGTCGGTGGTGCGAGACATTGTGAAATCGGCACGGGAGCAGATCAGGCGATAATTCGTTGATGGGTTGAGGAGGCGAGACAAGATGAGAGGCGAGGAGAATCTTACGGACAAGACAAGATCTGGCAGCGAGTGTGTGTGTGGGGAATCTTACGGAGAATGGAGGTGAGGCGAGAAGTTGAAGGAGAGGTGAGGGGAGTAGGCGAGGAAGATGAGAAGGTGAGGCGAGAGGGAAGAAAGAAGGCCGTGGCCGAGAAATTTGGCTGTGAGAAGAGGAAGCGAGTGAGAGAGAAGAGGTGGAAGATTCACGGAAATGAAAAAAGAAATTTGAGGAAAGGAATGATTGAAGCGAGAGTGAAGAAGCGAGGAGTGAAGAAATTTGGCTTGAGAGAAGAGGCGAATGGAAGAATGCAGAGCGAAGAAGTGAAGAAGCGAAGAAGCGAAGAAGTGATGAAGCAATCTGGAAGCTTCAATGATTAAAAATAAAAATAGTCTTGGTTTGACCATATATCAGTTTGGCTTGCTCTCAAAAAATATCCGTTGGTGGTAAAATTTAGCCGTTTGTGTATTACAACCATAATTTTATCTAATATATAAATATGTAGAGTTATTCACTTCATTTGCACCCACTTTGTCATCTTTCAATTCTATTCTTTTGTTTGTTATCAAGTCTCTCAATCTTGTTTATTTTTTGTCAAATGGATCCCAATCATCTTCAATATATGGCCTACATGATTTTTCAAAACCAACCCCTTAGCGACAATTTTCAAATCCCCAATATCGAGCCTATATGAACTACTTGCAAAATCAACCCCTACCGGCGACAATTCTCAAAATCCCCACCGGTTTAATGTATCCACCAGCAACGTCGGTCCCACCATGTGGTTTAGGCCTCAATGGGTACCCAGCGGCAACATGGAGTCTCTAACAATGAGCAGGAATCACTAATCGGGTCCATCTCAGGAGTCTCAGATCCCCTGAGTTCTCCACTCAATTGGAAAACATTGCTCGATGAAGAAGAAGAATGCTACTAAGAAGAACAAGCATGTCAGGTTGAATCACCGGAAGGCGAGTTGCTTATTGAGACATGGCTCAACATTTCAAAAGATCCAATCGTGGGAGTTGACCAAAAGCGAGATAGCTTTGGGCAGAATAAGAATAACTATAACAACTCTCGGCGAGTGGCTTATAAAGAAGGAGGCGGTGCCTGAAATCTCGATGGCATAAGATGAATGCTTGATACAAAAAGTTTTGCGGGTGCTACAAATATTATTAGAGACAACACAAGCGATGCATCGAGAGAATAGCGTCATGGTTGAAGCGTTTAAGCTTTATTCTCAAATAGCAAAGAGGCGTTTCAAATTTGAGCATGCATGGAGTTATTGAGAAGTGAGCCTAAATGGAAGGAGAATCAATGAAAACTCTTCAAAGAGATCAAAGGCAATTGATCGGACGTATCATCATCCATCGAATCGAAGCGCCAATTAGTTGTGAAGAATATGACTCATCAATCCCCAGGATCGTGATTGGACAAAAGCTGACAAAAAGGAAGAGCAAAGGAAATACTTAACAGCAACACCGTTGTAGATTTGGCTGCCATGGAAGCTACTATATCGTAAAAAAATATTGCCATGACAAAAATAGGTGAAATAAGCTTGTGAAGGCGAGGCAATTATGGCGACTAGCAAAGCGCAAGGAGAGGCTGAGTGCAAGGTAAAGGAGGCTGAGTGCAAGGTAAAGGAGGCGGAGAGCATACCAGCATTGTATGAAATCCTCATGAAGGATGTATCAGGGATGGATGATGCGCAACTTGAAAATCATTATTTTTGTTGTGAAATTATTAAGAAGAAATTAGCAGGACTTATGTAGCTTATGCTTTGAAAGTTTATGTACTAGTTATGAAAATATATTCTTATTTATCCAAGATATAGCTGTTGTAAAACTAGCCGTTATAAAAAAAACTAGCCGTTATAAAATTAGCCGTTATAAAAAAAACTAGTCGTTATAAAACTAGCTGTTATAAAACTAGCCGTTATAAAAAAAAAACTAGCCGTCATAAAACTAGCCGTTATAAAAAAAACTAGCCGTTATAAAACTAGCCGATATAAAAACTAGCCGTTATAAAAAAACTAGCCGTTATAAAACTAGCCGTTATAAAAAAAACTAGCCGTTATAAAACTAGCCGTTATAAAACTAGCCATTATAAAAACTAGCCGTTATAAAACTAGCCGTTATAAAAAAACTAGCCGTTATAAAAAACTAGCCGTTGTAAAACTAACCGTTGTAGAACTAGCCTATATATACCTCACATAAGAGAACCAAATTGTGTAATCTTCTCCCATTCTCTCATTTTCTCCTATTCTCTCATCTTTTACCATTCTCTCTTCTCATTTCTCACCTTCTCATATAGCAAAAGAAATGGATCAAACAGACTTTGATCTGATGCGGAATGAAATCGTAGATGAATGCCTCGGACAACGAAGAGGAGGAGTCATAAGGTTGTCTGAGAGTCAACAACAAGCGACAACACCATCGGTATGAGAAGAAAAAACGTTTGATAGATCGGGTAAGTGAAGAAGGACATAGCAGGTTATTCAATGACTACTTCTCGAGAAAATCACAAGTATACAGGCTCGATTTAAGCGAAGGTTCGAATGCGAAGGCATGTGTTCCTTCGCGTACGCGGCATTAGCAGCAATCATGGCCAGTACTTCAGGAAGAAATATTGATGTAGTTGGTAGAAGGGCCTTTCACCATTGCGGAAATGCGCTCGCTCTCGTATATGCAGCCGTATGGATCACCCATTGGCGGTGTTGATGACTATGTTCGAATCGGTGAAAGTACAACATTGGAGTGCTTAGGCAGTTTGTAATGGGTGTTCTTACGCGCGATATTTGGTGCTCAGTACGAAGGCAAAACAAGGCATTGCCGCCTACTACAAATAGGGAAACCGCAGCGGCTTTCAGGGTATGTTGGGTTCTATTAATTGTATGCATTGGGAATGGAAGAATTGCCCGATCGGCGTGGAAAGGACAATTTTGTCGGTGATCATGCCAAACCCACAATCATGCTTGAAGTGGCATCACATGACTTGTGGATTTGGCATGCATTTAACCTTGCGGGTTCTAACAATGACATTAATGTGTTAAACACATCGATGTGTTTAACGGCGTTTGAGCGGACAAGCCCAGCGATGCAATACTTTGTGAATAAAACCCCGTATCATATGAGGTACTACCTAGCGATGGTATTTATCCGAGGTGGGCTACATTTGTCAAGACCATCCCGATATGCGCAAGGAGAAAAGAAAACTATTTGCCCACGGCAGCAGAATCGTGGCAAGAAAGGGCGTGGAGCGGGCATTTGGAGTGCTCGATCTCGATTCCACGATTGTCATTGGCCCGATCGCGTGCCGACCGTGAACACAATGAAGCATATAATGTTGGCATGCATCATATTGCATAACATAATTGTTGAAGGCGAGACGGGAACCATATCAGATAATTTTGACTCGACCACCTGAGATAATGATATCTTACTTGAATTTGTATCGCGTGGTCACGATCTGATTTTACCGCGTTGTTTGAAAGAGTAGCGCGTATTGAAAGACAAAACCACTTGACTTCAAAGCCAAAGCTTGGTGGAAGCGTATTTGAGAAGCTTGATTTAGACATGAGAATAACTAAAATTAAATTTTTATGTAATATTTTGTATTTCGATTAAAATGTAATATTATGTATTTCTCCTTCGTTATGTATTCCATCTTTTATTATTTAATATTATGTATTTCTTATTGTTTTATATTTATTATGCTAAAAATTAAAAAATTACCAAAATTTCTATTTTTAATATTTAATATTTTATATATGTATTAATTAAAATAATTGAATTAATATTTAAATTTGGATAAAAAATTAAGTGTAAATAAAATAATATAAGCAATGTGGGGTCGAGATGAGTTCTTTCAAAAACTACTTTGTGGAGCAATTGTGGTTGGATTCTTTATGATTCTTAAATCTTTATGTGACAGTATGTATAGCAAAAACAATTTAACTGAATTGTTTTCTATTTAAAAGATGCTCTTAGGTCGTCGGGTTAAAAAATAAGTCTTGCGTGGCTAAATTTGGACAGGTGCAGGTTTGTTGAAAAAATTTAGTCGGTATCCAATCTCACTGACACACATTAAAATAGTAGAAAAATCTAGCTTCTGCAAACTAATGAACCACTCTACCTACTGGTCTACTGCGAAGACGTGAGTACTCGTTTGTCAGCTTTATTGGTATTGCTTCATTGACCAGCTTTATTGGTTATTAAAATTAAAATTAAAAAACGGAAAGCTTACCCCAGAGAAAACTGAATTGGTTATTAATATTTCAACAATTTGATATTTTCACACAAAACTTTTTAATTTTATGCTAATAGCCTAATATTAATACAATAATGGTTTGTTTGGATAGAGTAACGCTCATACTCCAATAATAATTCAAATAAGACAATTTATATCAAAATACAGGAATTACTAAAAATTTAAAATTTGATTAACAATTACAAGTCTAAACTTTAGTCATTGTCATAAGTCTAAAAGTTAGAATTATAACATCATCCAAGTCCAAAGCTTGGGAATACAAAATACAAGACTAAACTTTGTCATTTACAACAAAAGAAGTCTAGTATATAGTCAAAATAACATAAACTAGAAATTATAAGCTTCTAGCATCTTCTACTTCTCCTCTGGTACCTGCTTATCAGAAAACAATAGAGGCAAATGGTGAGATTATAAAATCTCTGTGAGTCCTTCACGGACCCCTCTCCAATACTCGCCACAATCACAATAATATTCATTTACAAATATTAGGGCAAACATGACAATTCCATACAACAAGGATTGCTCGTAACAGACGGGACGTATTGTTTGTTAATAGTGGTACAACCGCTCTGTACAACTATTTGTAATAGCCGGGACGTATCGTTATCGCGCAGTGGTACAACTGCTTTGCACTTACAAATCCTTTGAGTAACAGCCGGGACGTATCGCTTGGTAACAGTGTTACAACCGCTTTGCACTCATAACTATTTCGTAACAGCCGAAACGTATCATTTGGTAGCAGTAGTACAACTGCTCTATACAACTAGTTGTAACAGCCGGAACGTGTCGTTACTGCACAGTGGTACAACCGCTCTATACGACTATCTTATTAGAACCATTATAAATTCAATAGTCCTAATACCGTATCTCTAAGTTTTCAATCAAAACTTAGGTTTAAATAACTTTTCTAAGGGATTCCTACGATATCCCTTTGGTCCCACAGGATTTAAAACACAAAAAACAAGTATTCAAGGCCTTAGAAGCCCTTAAAATGTGAAAAAAACACATTTCTGCATAAACTGGCGTGCTTCGCGCGCACTCCGTATGCACTAGAACCCTGTGGTTCTGTTTCTGCGCGCTTCGTACGCGGGTCAAGTGCGCTTCAACGCTGCTTTCTGTTTCTCCACGCTTCGCGCTATCCCCAGGTGCGTGTCATGCGCATTTCTGCTTCTTGTTTCTATTTCTGTGCGCTTGGGGCACGATTGGGGCGTGTCCCCTGCAGAATTCAGCAGAAACTCTATTTTTCTGCATAATCAATATCCAACCTCATTTTCTCTCAATCCAAGCCAAATCCAAAACAAATAAGGACTCAAAAACAACGATCAAACATGTTTAATGGAAGAATCGAAGCATTTAGCATAAGAATCACAACCAAACACATAGTTATCATGTCATCAAATACATCAAACTATGAACATAACAGTTATACCCAAACCCATTTCATGCTTTTCAACCACCCATGCTTAGAAATCAAGAAAACACACAAAACGAAAAGGGAAAAGAAACCCTAAAGGTGGGTCTTATGGGTGCCCAACCACTAAGGGAGAAGAACTCACAAATTATTCAAGATCTTGAGCTATGAAGTGTGAGCTTTGATCTCCTCCTTCTCTTCTTCTTCAAATTCGGTTTTTCCTCTTCCTCAACTTAGGGCTTCCACAAATCTTCAACCCAATGCTAAAGAATCAGCTCCAATCTTCTTCTTTACACAACACTTGAAGAAATCTCACAAGTTTTCTCTCCTTTTCTCTCCAAACCCACAACCCTAGCTTCTCCTCTTTCTTTTTCTTTCCTTCTTTCTTTTCTCTTTTCTTTCTTTCTTTCTTTCTTTTTTTCTTTCTTTTTGAAGCAGAAACATCGATGGGGAGGGAGAATGAGAGGGCTGAGAGCATGAGAGAGATGGGAGGGAATAAGGGAAAGGAAAAATGTGGACCCTTTTGTCCCTCATCTATCTAGGTAAAATACCATTATACCCTTTCCTTATACTCATATTTTCATAATACCACTTCTATTCACACCCCTTCAATTATTTCGTAACACCCAATTTAATTACTCAACCATCAATTTAGAACATAATAAAGCCTAAATTAATTGATCTAAGTAATTAAATTAGGCGGGGTGTTACACTACAGCCCGCCTTTTAAAAAAAATTGTCCTAAAAAATGTGACAAAATACATACCTATTGAAACAGATACGGGTACTGATCTCGCATCTCTGCTTCGATCTCCCAAGTAGCCTCCTCAGGAGTGGATCCTTCCAAAATGACCTTGACCGAGGGAACGGTCTTGTTCCTCAATGCCTTGAAGTTGCGGTCCACAACTTGTACCGTCATAGGCTGGTGTGTCAAATTTGATCTCAGTTGTACTGACTCGTGATCCAAGGGCTAATAAGGATCAGGAATGTACTTTCTGAGCTGAGACACATGGAAAACATTGTGCAGGTTTGACAAAGATGGAGGCAGAGCAATTTGATAGGCAACAGAACCGACTCTTGCAAGGATTTCGAAGGGACCGATATAACGAGGACAAAACTTTTTGGCTCGGAGTGCCCTACCAATGCCTATCATAGGAATGACCTTTAAGAACACATGCTCTCCCTCTCATCCTATCCCTAATCTTTCGGATTTGATCAATAGTTTCCTGGATTAGGTCTGGACCTAATAACCTTTTCTCACTTACCTCAAACCAACATAGATGGGTTCTACATTTGCGACCATAGAGTGCCTCGTACGGCGCCATACCTATGCTAGAATGGTAGCTGTTGTTTAGAATGGTAGCTGTTGTTATAAGAAAACTCTATTAGAGCTAGATGCTCATCCCAACTTCCACTATCATCTAACACACAAGCTCTAAGCATATCCTCTAGGGTTTGTATAGTTCGTTCCGTCTGACCATCCGTCTGTGGATGATAAACGGTACTAAGACTCAATCTTGTCCCTAAGGCCTTTTGGAAATGCTTCCAAAACCGAGAGGTAAACTTAGGATCCCTATCAGAGACAATGCTAGTGGGTACTCCGTGGAGCCTAAAAATATCCAATATAGATCTTAGCTAACCTAGCGGTGTTGAAAGTGGACTTAATCGGGAGAAAGTGAGCAGATTTAGTCAATCTGTCCACAAAGACCTAAATGGAGTCATACCCAGATTGAGTGCGAGGCAAAGGCTGAACTAAACCTGATGGTCTCTGATGTTCTATCTTGGTTTTCTAACAAACCAAGCACTGAGATACAAATTCCCCTACATCATTCGTCATTCCCGGCCACCAACACCTTTGCCTAAGGTCATGATACATCTTGGTAGAACCTGGGTGTACAGAGATTCCACTCTTGTGGGCTTCTTCAAGAATTTGATTCTTGATTGTTTCATCATTAGGAATACAAATCCTTTGATGAAAGAGGATAATACCATCACTAGCTTCGGAAAATTCGGGATGGTGTCTCCTAGCTTGCAATTCCCCATCTAAACTTTGAGCATACCTAATTTGGTCTCTAAAACCACAAGTGATTTCCAAATGGCTCACTATTAGGCTATCCCTTATTGAAAACATTCCTAAGTTTAAATTCCTAAAGAACTCCAACAACTCCATCTCTCTAACCATCATGGATGAGACATGGAGAGACTTCCTACTTAAGGCATCAACGACTATATTCACCTTGCCCGGGTGATACTTCAACTCGAAGTCATAATCCTTGAGGAATTCTACCCATCTCCTTTGCCTCATATTCAGCTCACTTTGATCAAACACATATTTCAAACTTTTGTGATCACTGAATATCTCAAATCGGGCACCATATAAATAATGCCACTAGATTTTCAAGGCAAAGACTATAGCTGCTAGCTCTAAGTCGTGAGTAGGATAATTTTCCTTATAGGGCTTTAACTGTCTAGATGCATAGGCTACCACTTGCCTATTTTGCATGAGAACACAACCCAAACCTTTCTTGGAAGCATCACTATAAACCTCAAAACCTAAGGTCGGGTCAGGGATAATCAAAACTGGTGCACTGATCAATGGGAGTTTGAGCTCTACCAAACTATTCTCACAGCTCTTATCCCACACAAACGGTTGCCCTTTACAGGTTAACTGAATTAATGGAAGAACCAATTGAGAAAACCCTTCTATGAACATGCGGTAATACCCAGCCAGTACTAAGAAACTCCTAACTTTGGTAATGGTAATCGGTCACTCCTAATCGAGAACGGCTTCTACCTTACTAGGATCAATAACCACTCTTACCTAAGAAATGATGTGGCCCAGAAACTTAACCTCTTGAAGCCAAAACTCACATTTCTTTAGCTTCGCAAATAGATTCCTCTCCCTAAGAGTGCTTAAGACAATCCTAAGATGTTCCTCATGTTCTTGAGGGTCCTTAGAATACACCAGGATGTCAACTATGAACACCACCACAAACCTATCAAGGTAAGGCCTGTAAATTCTATTCATGTAATCCAAAAATGTAGCTGGAGCATTTATCAGACCAAAAGGCATAACAATGTACTCATAATGGCCATACCGAGCCCTAAGCGTGGTTTTTGGCACATCCTCAGCCTTGATTCGGATTTGGTGGTATCCTGACCTCAGATCAATCTTAGAGAATATCGAAGCTCCCCTAAGTCAGTCTAACAGGTCATCAATTCTAGGGAGTGGATACTTATTCTTAATTGTGACTTTATTGAGCTGTCTATAATCTATACATAGCCTCATACTACTATCCCTCTTCTTCACTAGGAGGATGGGTGCTCTCCAAGGTGTAGTACTAGGCCTAATGAATTACTTAGCAATTAAATCCTCTAATTGAACTTTAAGCTCTTGCAATTCTAGAGGCGACATCCTGTACGGGGCTATAGAAATTGGTCCTGCTCCTGGAGCCAATTCTATAGAAAACTCTCTGGAGGTAAAGAGGTAATCTCCTCCGGAAACACATCCAGAAATTCATTAATTACTGGGATGGTTGTCAGGTCTAAACCGACCTCGGTGGTTGAAGAGAGCAACAAGATGTATCCTAGGTGTCCTTCCACTGTACATTGGTTCAACTGGGACACACTAGCCATTCCTTTTAGACACACTTGGTCAGCAATCGACTGTACAGATGGAAGCTCAATAGTTTTGCAAAAACAATTCAAGACAACTTGGTTGGCCGAAAGCCAATCCATACCTAAGATTATATTTATCCCTTTCAAGAGTAAACAAACCAAGTTGACCGAAAACAACCTTCCTTGAATTACGAGAGGACAATTCTCGCAAATCAACGAAGTGGAAATACGACCTTCCACTGGTGTTTCAACAAGCAGTGGAAAGGGTAAAGGAGAAAGGTACAATTCTAACCTCTGTGCACACTTACAAGAGATGAAAGAGTGTGTGGCACCGGAGTCATACAAAACAACCAAAGGATTATCATGTAAAAGGCATGTACCTTTGATTAGATTTTCCACACCCTTAGCCTTCTTGCCACTCAGGGTGTAGACACGTCCTTGGAAAAGGTCATTGGGCTTAGAAGCCGCTCCTGACTTGACTTTGGGACAATCCTTCATATAGTGGCCTGGTCACCGGCATCAGAAACAAATGTCCCATCCTTGCATACATTCCCCTTGATTGGTTCTTTCCATAAGTAGGCAGGCATCAGGCTTAGAAGCCTCAGAATGTTGTACTTGCTTCCCCTTACTCCGATTTCCCTTTACTTTCAATTGTGGGGAAGTCTTGTTCTCGTCTTTCTTCTTTTGCCACTTCAGTTGCCTCTTGTTGGAAGTCCCATATGAAAGAATGAGATGACCTGATTAGTGGTTATAAGTGGGGGTAACCCTTACCCTATGAGCTAGCTTTTAAGGTTGAGTTAGGCCCAAACCAAAATCCTAAGATGGTATCAAAGCCTATCAATTTTCAGTACTGCAAACTTCATGCTCCAAATGTCTATTCCAGGGCATGAGGGGGTGTGTTAGAGTCCCACACTGGATAGTGATATGGCTTCAATAGTGGTTATAAGTGGGGGGTAACCCTCACCTCATGAGCCAGCTTTTGGGGTTGAGTTAGGCCCAAAACCAAATTCTAATATGGTATCAGAGCCTATCATAGATCCATTTGTTGGGCCACCCGTTATCGGGCCACTCGGGTTACACTCCAGTTGTCTAGTCCTGGGCGTGAGGGGGGTGTTAGAAGCCCATATGGAAGAATGAGATGGCCTAATTAGTGGTTATTAGTATGGGGAAACTCTCATCCTATGAGCTAGCTTTTGAGGTTGAGTTAGGCCCAAACCCAAATCCTAAGATGGTGTCAAAGCCTATCGAGATCCGTTGGTCCACCCGCAGATGTTCAGTACTGTAAACTTCACGATCTAGATGTCTATTCTTGGACGTGAGGGGGGTGTGTTAGAATCCCACATTGGATAATGATATGGCTTCAATAGTGGTTATAAGTGGGGGGTAACCCTCACTTCATGAGCTAGCTTTTGGGGTTGAGTTAGGCCCAAACCTAAATTCTAATACCTCTCATCATACACAACTTTTATGGACCAAGGCAGCAAAAGTTGTGAAGTCCGTCTGAGCCAAACTATTCTGGATGTCAGCCCTCAATCCCTATTTGTATTGGTTCATCTTCCACCTCTCATCCGGTGCATACCCGGCTTGAGAAGAATATCTTATCAATTCATCGAATTTGGCAACATATTTAGTGATGGTCGAATCCCTTGTTGCAAGTAAGCAAACTCCCTTTCTTTCTGATCTCTGATGGTTTCGGGGAAATACTTATCCAAAAAAACAACCTTGAAGTGCTCCCAATCCAAGGGTATCTCTTGAACTAGCAAATACACCTGTGCACCCTCCCACCAATTCTCAGCTCCTCCTGATAGCATGTGTGTAGCAAAGGTAACCTTCTATTACTCCGTACACGGGACAACTTTAAAGATTTTCTCCATGGCCTCCAACCAATGCTGGGACGCCATAGCTTCGGAGCCTCCAGAAAAGGTTGGGGGATTGAGCTTGTGGAATTTGAAGAAAGTCCGATGTGGATCTTCCAGTTGAATCGGTGGAGGTAGGGGCAGAGGTTGCTGTGGAGCTTGTTGTTGTGTGTAGATGAAATGATTAACCAAATTATTGGTAGCTACACCTGATCCCTCATCATCTGCATCATTTCCATCCACCTAGCTTCTTCAGCATTTCGTCTACCTGGTCCCCTCTCTTGTCTGCCAGCTCCATCTGTCATATTCTGCTTAAACAGTATAAAATATTTAGTTGATCAGGCTTAATAATCCATACTAAGTATAAGAATACAAAGAGGAATTCTCAAACAAGAGAAAGTTCACACTAATTGACCACAGTCCAATCAAGATTGAACCGCTCTGATACCAAAATGTAATGCCCATACTCTAATAATAATTGAAATAAGACAATTTACATTAAAGTACAAGAATTACTAAAAATTTAAAACTTAATTAACAATTACAACTCTAAACTTTAGTCATTGTCATAAGTCTAAAAGTTATAATTAAAACATCATCCAAGTCCAAAGCTTGGGAATACAAAATACAAGACTAAACTTTGTCCTTTATAACAAAAGAAGTCAAGTACATTGTCAAAATAACATAAACTAGAAATTATAAGCTTCTAGCATCTTCTACTTCTCCTCGGTACCTGCTTATCTGAAAACAATAGAGGAAAATGGTGAGATTATAAAATCTCAGTGAGTCCTTCACGGACCCCTTACTAATAGTCGCCACAATCACAGTAATATTCATTTACAAATATTAAAGC
Organism: Calophaca sinica; assembly: GCA_037113605.1. Taxonomy (NCBI): domain Eukaryota; kingdom Viridiplantae; phylum Streptophyta; class Magnoliopsida; order Fabales; family Fabaceae; genus Calophaca; species Calophaca sinica. The sequence goes on along the minus strand of CM073735.1, from coordinate 97,983,889 downwards.
AAACAAGACAATTCCATACAATAAGGGTTGCTCGTAACAACCGGGACGTATTGTTTAGTAATAGTGGTATAACCGCTCTGTACAACTATTTGTAACAGCCGAGACGTATCGTTACCGCACAGTGGTACAACTGCTCTGCACTTACAAATCCTTTGAGTAACAGCCAGGACGTAACATTTGGTAACAGTGGTACAACTGCTCTGGGCAACTATTTGTAACAGTCGGGACGTGTCGTTACCTCACAGTGGTACAACCGCCCTGCACTCATAACTATTTCGTAACAGCCGAGACATATTTTGGTAACAGTGGCACAACCGCTCTGTACAACTATTAGTAACAGCCGGGACGTGTCATTACTGCACAGTGGTACAACCGCTCTGTACGACTATCTTATTAGAACCATTATAAATTCAATAGTCCTAATACCTTATCTCTAAGTTTTCAAACAAAATTTATGTTTAAATAACTTTTCTAAGGGATTCCTATGATATCCTTTTGATCCTATATGATTTAGAACACTAAAAACAAGTATTCATGACCTTAGAAGCTCTTAAAATGTGAAAAAAACACATTTCCGCATAAACTGGCGCGCTTCGCGAGCGCTCCGTACGCGCTTCGCGTGCGCCAGAACCCAGTTGTTCTGTTTCTGCGCGTGCAGGGTGCGCTTCGCGCGTTGGTCACGCGCGCTTCACGCGCATCCCCTGCAGAATTCAGCAGAAACTCTATTTTTTCTGCATAATTCATATTCAACCTCAATTTCTCTCAATCCAAGCCAAATCCAAAACAAATAAGGACTTAAAAACAAAGATCAAACATGTTTAATGGAAGAATCAAAGCATTTAGCATAAGAATCACAACCAAACACATAGTTCTCATGTCATCAAATACATCAAACTATGAACATAATAATTATACCCAAAACCATTTCATGCTTTTCAACCATCCATGCTCAGAAGTCAAGAAAGCACACAAAATGAAATGGGAAAAGAATCCCTAAAGGTGGGTCTTATGGGTGCCCAACCACTAAGTGAGAAGAACTCACAAATTATCCAAGATCTTAAGCTATGAAGTGTGAGCTTTGATCTCCTCCTTTTCTTCTTCTTCAAATTCGGTTTTTTGTCTTCCTCAACTTAGGGCTTCGACAAATCTTTAACCCAATGCTAAAGAATCAACTCCAATCTTCTTCTTTACACAACACTTGAAGAAATCTCACAAGTTTTCTCTCTTTTTCTCTCCAAACCCACAACCCTCGCTTCTCCTCTCTCTTCTTCTTTCCTTCTTTCTTTTCGCTTTTCTCTCTTTCTTTTTAAAGTTGAAAAATTGAGGGGGAGGGAGAATGAGAGGGCTGAGAGCGTGAGAGAGAGAGGAGGGAATAAGGGAAAGGAAAAATGTGGACCTTTTTGTCCCTCATCTATCTAGGTGAAATACCATTGTACCCTTTCCTTATACTCATATTTTCATAATACCACTTATATTCACACCCCTTTAATTATTTCATAACACCCAATTTAATTACTTAACCATCAATTTAGAACATAATAAAGCCTAAATTAATTGAGCTAAATAATTAAATTAGGCTAGCTCAGATGGTAATGGGATGACGCTTCTGTGGTACTTAACCCTGTGGTCCCAGGTTCGAGCACTCCAAAAGGCAAAAACTCCCTTTAGGGGAGGGGAGAAGGTTGTAAGTACACAGCCCGGAGCCATCGTCAATTAATACGGGGTGTAAGGAGGTGTTGCAAAAAAAAAGTATCCTTTTTTGTAACACTCCGAGCTATCCACTGTATTAATTGACAGCTGGCATTCTCGAGCGTGCACCTCACGATCTTCTCCCCCTGCCAAGGGAGTTTTTTTCCCTTTTGGAGGGCTCGAACCTGAGACCTAAGGGTTAAGTACCAAGGAAGAGCCCTCCCATTTCCTTTTGGAGGGCTCGAACCTGGGACCTAAGGGTTAAGTACCACGGAAGAGCCCTCCCATTACCAACTGAGCTATTAGTTGGTAATGGGAGGGCTCTTCCGTGGTACTTAACCCTTAGGTCCCGGGTTCGAGCCCTCCAAAAGGAAAAAACTCCCTTGGAGGGAGAAGATCGTGAGATGCACGCTCGGGAATGCCAGCTATCAATTAATACAGTGGATAGCCTGGGGTGTTAACAATCGAGAATTTACCACTCTTTTGGGCTTTACCTTGCACTGCCACTCACAGGACTTCTTCTCCCTTGGAAGTTTTTGCCTTTCCAAGGACTCAAATCCGGTCTCTGGGGTTTATGTACACGGAAGCGTCCTTGCTATTACCAACTGAGCTTGGTTGGTAATATCAAGGGCGCTTCCGTGTACTTAAACCCCAGAGACCGGGTTTGAGTCATTGGAAAGGCAAAAACTTCCAAGGGGGAAGAAGTCCTGTGTGTGGCAGTGCGAGGTAAAGCCCAAAAGAGGGGTAAATCCTCGATTGTTACAGATAGTAAAAGAAAGTAAAAGGAAAAAGTTGAAGGAAAGAATGTTGAAGAAATAAAAGTGGGTAGAAAGTGAGTAGAAAATGAGATTATTTTGTGGTTGTTTGGTAGGAGTGAAAGTGGAGTAGAAAGTGAAAGGAAAGTAAGAGATATATTTAGTGAATTACATAAATACCCTTTTGCAAAAATGAGATGTATTTATTTATATATATTAATTCTTAAGGGAAGCAAATTATAAAAAAGGACAAACTGGTGGTATTATTAAAAATAAAAAACGCATAAAGAAACAAAGAATGAGAAGAAAAGAACATAGTATGTGGTACTACCCGTGAAACTATGTGAAACCAAAAAGGCTTTTTTATATGAATGAATAATAAGCCAATAAAAATTAGAACCATGCATGAATAATAAGCCAATTATACTCAAAGCATGGGGTTTTATGACTTTTTACCCAAAAAGAAGCTTCCTTGCAGTTTTTTTTCGATTCGCGTGGAAAGGATTTTGGACATGGGGCCCACCAAAATCAATCTTTTCTTCCTTTCAATTAAAGAACTAAACGAAGGATGGCTCTGAATCCAATAAACTTTCTATGCCATAGGTTTCTTTCTCTTCCCTTTCTTGAATACCAAATATAGTGTAAGCTTTAACTAAGTTTCCGTCAAAAACAAAACTTAAGTTTTGAAAAAAGCTAACTTGTATTTTGATAAATTGTGCAGATAAACGAGAGCAAACTTTTAAAAAACCAATACTAATATTTGATATCACTGGAAGAATAAACGAAAAGATTCATAAAAAAAAAAGAATAAACGGGAAGTCGAGAAGGCTTCCCACACACTTGAATCACCTAATCCCCTTCTTCTTGTTAGTCAAAAGAGGCAAGCCACCAACCAAAATAAGAAAATTGTTAGTCAAAAGTGGACAATATCATACCAATGTGGAGACATGTAAGACCCCTCGGTACCCTAACAACTGGTATCAGAGCTAGTTGGTTATTTCTGCTAAATCTTGTTGAGGATACTATTCACGTGAATAGTAATTTTCGTGAATAGTAAAATTGGTCGGCACTACCAATTTGTCCACGAAGGTGTTCTAAAGCACGGTGGTTCGCAGAAATTGTCAGAAACGATCCTCGAGGTTTCGACTGAAAGTGGGAGTGATGGCCGCAGATGAAGGAAAGGTGAAAATTGAAAAGTTCGACGGCGGACTTTGGCTTTGGAAGATGCAGATCGAGGATTATCTCAGACGTAAAAGTTGTATCAACCTCTCACAGAAAGAAACCAACTGAGATGAAGGAAGATGAATGATCCTTCTCGATAGACAAGCCTCTGGCAAGTTATCCGCTGACGTTATCCCGAATGTTGCGCTTAACATTGCAAAAGAAAAGACCACTACAGATCTTATGAAGGCTCTTTCCAACATGTACAAAGCCGCCTACTTCAAACAAAGTTCATTTTGATGAGGCGATTGTTTAACTTTGCGATGACTAAGATCGGTAGCATTAACATCTCAATGAACTCAACATAGTCACAACCCAGTTGAGTTCAGCTTGAATCGAATTTGATGATGAGGTACGAGCATTGATACTTTTTGTCTTCTTCCGTAGAGTTGGAATGCCACCGCCACCGTGAGAGTCTCAACGGAAACAATAAGTTGAAATCCGACGATGTTCGTGATCCTGGTTCTCGTGCGAAGAGATCCGACGAGAGAGTCGGGTGAATCTTCATCCTCTTCAAGATTGCATACGAGTCAAGGGAAGAAATTCAACCAGAGGAAATGGACGGGCAAATCAAAGGGCAAAGGTCCAAATCCAGTAAATCATCATAGTTCTCAAAACTCCAACCTCAAGACTATCGAGTGTTGGAACTTGCGGGAAGACCGGCACTACAAAAATCAAGCAAGTGAACGACCAAGAACCAGGGGCGAAGGACGAGGCAACGTTGCTTCCACCTCGTGAGGAGGTGACACGCTGATATGCTCTTTGGAGAGCAAGGAAGAAGTCTTGGGTGTTAGACTGGAGCATCTTTTTCATGCCACTACAGAAAGAATTCTTCGAGAACTATGCGAAAAACCTTGGTAAAGTTTACTTGCAACGCAACAATCTTGTGAGATTGTCAAGAAAGTGGTGGTGAAGATTAAGTTGAATGGTCCGCATGGGAATTGAAAATGTCGACATATTCTGACCTGACGTAAAAACTTAATCTCAAGAGGCCGCTAAGTGATTTACACAACAATCTTCCACGGCGATCATTGGAAGATTTCAAAGGGTGCAATGACGATTGCTCGCAGAGAAAGAGTGGTACTACTTTACAAGACAACAGAGCATGCCATTTGATTGCAGTTGAGCAAATGAAAATCCCAATCTATGGCACCGAGACTAGAGCCATATGAGTGAAAAGGATGAAGATCATGCACTCGAAGGGCAAATTGTCGTGTCTCCAACAAGAAAATTGACATGTGTGAAGATCGTACTTGGAAAGCGTAAAAGAGTCACTTTCAGACAAGTGGAAAGAACCCCAAAGAAAGAGAAACTCGAGCTTGTTCACTGATGTTCGGGGGTCCAACGACTGCCTCATCCATCGCTGGGAAGCAATACTGTGACTTTATTGATGATCACTCTAGGAAGGTAATGGGTATACTTTTCAAACATAAGTCCGAGTATTCTGAGGCTTTCAAGACGTGGAAAGCCATGGTAGAAAACGAGACAGGATTGAAGATAAAAAGCTCGTGAACTGATAATGGTGGTGAATATGAAGACACCAGATTCAAGAAGTTCGCATGGCGAGCACGGATCGAATGGAAAGAACTGCGCTGTACGCCTCAACACAATGGTGTGTAGCCGAAATGATGAATCGAACGTTGATGAGAGAGCTTTGGTTATGTGCAAATAGCTATCAAGGCAGCATATACCAACACAAAGAAGCCTACTTTGATTAACCGAGGTCCATCCACTACCATTGGGAGCAATGTAATACCGTAAGAGGTATGGAGCTAAAAAGAGGTAAAACTCTCACATCTTAGAGTTTTGCCAGTAGCATATGTGCATATCGCGATCAAGGCAGAATAAGCTTCGATCCCAAATCAAAGAAGTGCACTTTCACCTGCTATGGTGAAAAATGAGTTTGGCTACCGATTTGGGATGATGAAAACAAAAGTCGATCCGCAGAGAGATGTGATCTTCAATGAAAGAGTGATGCGCATACAGCATAGCACGCATACACCAAGAACTTCGTAATGAGCGAAGCGCTGTATACAGAGGTGGACGATGACCCAGAAAGTCCTATAGTCGAGAATCCTCACCAGAGGAATCAATTGACGCACTGAGCCTCCTACTCAGCCTCCGGCAGCGAGAAAGTCTTCTCGAGTTCCCCGTGCCCAACAGAGATACATGGACTACATGTTGTTGACTGATGGAGGGAGCCCTCAAGATTATGCAGATACGTCGATCACAGATGCTAGTAGTAGGAGCTTGCCATGAAAGACGAGATGAAGTCTTTGATCTCCAATCAAACATGGGGAACTAGCTGAGTTACCCGTGGGAGCATAATTTACAAATAAACGTGTATCGGGTGAAGGAGGAGAATGATGGCTCCAAGAGATACAAAGCCCGACTAGTCGTTAAAGGATTCCAAAGAAAAGGAAGGAGTTCGACTACATCCGAAATTTTGCTCCAGCTTGTGAAGCTCAATACTATCAGTCCGTGGTTAAGTATTGTTGCCAAGAGCTCTATCTTGAGTAGCTAGGACGTGAAGACTGCTTCTTCACTGAGACTTAGATGAGAGATCTACATGCACCAACTCAAGGCTTCTGAGAAAGGCAATGAAAATATGGTGTGCAGATTAAAGAAGAGCTTGTAGGGCTCAACAAGCTCCGAGACAAAGTGGTACAAGAAGTTTGATAGCTTCATGCACAAGGAAGGTTTCCGTATGCAACCCGACCATCGGTTGTTTCTTCAAGAGATATAAGTCCGCTTATATCATTTTGTTACTTTATGTCGATGATATGTTAGTAGCAGTTCAAATATGGACGAGATCGTAAACTTGAAGATGCAAGCTTGTCAAAAGAATTTGACACATGAAGGACTCTGGTCCAAAGAAAGAAGATCCTTGAATGCAAATCACGAGAGATAAGCAAAGAGGAATTTTGCATAGCTTATCTCAAAGTGAGTACATCAACCGTGTTTTTGCAAAGATTCAAACATGGGCAACGCCAAACCGGTCAAGACACCTTGGCGCCCATTTTCGCTATCCAGGAACAACATACCCAGACGAGAGGAAGAAAGAGAATCCATGGCTAAGATACCATATGCTTCACCATTGAAGTTTGATGTACGCCGATGGTCCCAGTATCGTGCCATGCAGCGGGAGCTTGTTATGTTTATGTCAAATCCGTAAAACCTATCGGGAAGCAAAGGAAATGGATTTTGAGGTATCTACGAGGCACCACGAGAAGTGTTTGTACTTTGGCAAAGGAGAAATAAAAGTACAAGGCTACGAGATGCACTTTGCGTGAAGTCGATCACCAAGAAGTACCATCGGTTACATATTTACTATTGGTACTACAAAGAAGCTAGTTGGATGTCGCGATACGTAAGATTGTTGCTTTATCCACTACGTAGAGGCCGAGTATGAAGCAATGTGGGCAAAGAATTAATATGGCTTCAGTGGATTGAGCACAGAGTCAGGGTTTCACACGTGAGAAGAGTGTTTTGTATAGTGATAGTCGAAAGTGCGATACATCCGCAAAGAACTCAAGATTTCACTCCGTAACAAAGCACATTGGTCTTCGCGATTATCACTTTCAGATTCCGCGCCGAGGATGAGGTGTTACTGTTGAAGAAGATTCAAGGAAGTAAGAACCCAGGCAGACATGTCGACAAAGGTGGTGACTATCGACAAATCAAGTCAGGCTCAACTCGTTGCCCGCTTGAATAATGCATCAGAAAGGTCACGCATTGATCGAGGTGTGAAGACCGATTGAAATCAGTCTTCAAGTGGGAGATTGTTAGTCAAAAGAGGCAAGCCACCAACCAAAATAAGAAAATTGTTAGTCAAAAGTGGACAATATCATACCAATGTGGAGACATGTAAGACCCCTCGGTACCCTACACTTCTCAAGGCTTTCTCTGCTCTCACATTAGTATAGGCGTAGGTGCCAGAAAGTTGATGACTGTTGCTCTGTCTCATTATGAAGAGATAGATGAAGACAGCTAAGATGACGATAGTGAAGGGAAGAAACACATAGGTAACCATCGGTTTCTCTGTATCACAAACAGTCCCCTTCTTTTTCTCAGATATCAAAACAACCACTTCTTTCTCTCAAATTTTATTATGTATGGATTTATTACTAATTTTGTTCTTCTTAAGTCTCAGAATAACTGCCTGATTCATGTTCATTTTTTCTATACGAGTTAATGATATAGATTCTTGTTTTTTCTTCTTTAGATTCTCATTTTTCTTCTTCTGATTTTGGTTTGTTTATTGTTCCCTCTCCGTGACATTCATCGAAGCAACCCACTCGCTGCCACCCATCGCCTGCTAAACCCACCATCTGTACAAACCGTTGGCTCACATGGGCAGAACTGGGTTCTTTACCCTCGTCAGTTGTCGAATTATGATTTTTTTTTTGGGGCCCGAAACCGACTGATGCTCACCCCTATCATGGAGATCATGCCAGAGATGTTTGTTGGGAACAATGGATGAAAACCAATTGTGAGGGAAATTCCTACAAAGCATCCAAGCGAATGAGCATGGTCCCATGATACGAAAATTACCTCTCGAAGCACAGAAACTTCGAGGTGGCATCGCAATCGAGCACTGCACGAACAAAGATGCCTCTACGTAGTCCACGCAAACCAAAATCCCTCAGAGTGTCTTATAGTGCTAGCTGACGATATTAGGGTTCAGGAGGTGTGTTAGGGCTTTCTCGTATTTGTCTCAGTCCACCGCTATCTATTTTTAAAAGTAGCACCCCTTGCATCTTTTTGATCTAGCTTTTATAGACTCATATGTTACAAGTTCATTAAGAGAGAAATTACGTTTGACTTAATTTCTCTCTACTCCAATTATTCTATTTTGTATGTGTGGCCTTGTAGGCTCATAACATTGGTAGTAATATTAATTATATTTAAATATTACAAACAATGAGTAGTATCTATCAATACATCATTGTTACCCAACTAATGAGAATGTCAATAATTTGACATAACCTTACCACAACCAATAATTTTGTGTAGTTTTGCTTCTTCATCCAAATATCTTAATTGTACACAAGGCATAAAGTGTGTCATCTCTGTATAGTTCAATCATTTGCTCCTTGGTAGTAGTCACAAAATAGTGAATGAGCCCAATATCTAATACTCATCCATTTAAGCATGATCATGCCTTTTACCGTCTTACTTTGTCAAGAGGCCTAAAGATATCACTCCTGTTATATATCATTGATGCTTTAGTGATGAAATTAGGCTTGAGTCATTCCTAAAATCAAAGCGTTTACCAAAAAGTCAAAGTCAAATATTGACTATGAGTTGACCATATTTGACTTTATATTTAGGCTTTTAAGCACTTATACCAGCCTATTTGACTAAGATAATTTCATTAATCATCTTTAAAAACCTAAACGTGGGTTGAAAACCCATAATTATCTCACACATCGTTAAATTGATTAAGCAATCATAAGACACTTAGTGTGAAAGATACTTGATAGAAGTGACAGTATTATCAATTCTCAGTCCCTTGTATGGACAATGACATGAGGCCCATGTGCCCAAATCACTATGAGTTTGTTGAGTTTTATTTGTTGACTTGTTGAAATGAGTTGATCATATGCATTATGAGACGACCCCGTCCCATTTTTCCCAAATAGTTAAAACCTTAAACGAGTAATTAGGCGATATAGATATACCAAAAATAATAATTAAATATATTGTCACATATAATAATTAAATTTATTGTCACATACGTACGTAAGATTCCATATTTAAGGAATTTGTGTCTAGGACCCACAATATATACAAACTTTGACTCACTGGATGTGTTACATAACTGCAAAGAGAGTGAGAGTCACTCTTACTGAGTACCCTCTATATGCTCCAAGATGCTGATAATGCCTCCATCAAGTCCCTATTACTCTGTTTTATGTAAAAAAGAACATACAACACAAGAAACATAGAAGGAGCTAAGAAACGCATTACACACCATGAAAGTCAGGAAAGTAGGAATAGAAAGTATATACAAATGGCACACACTCAAGCAAACACAACAAATTCTCGTGTCTACCTAGATCATATTCATTATCCCTTGGGTCTGCACCACTATCTCTAAGCCTAGTTCTACTCACTTCCTTCTCACACCCTATAGCCCTCTACGTATCCTATTCCGGACTACTATGTACCTTCACTAGTTAAACTGTTAGCTCTAACAACGTTTCTGTCCCTTTCACCGCTCTTAGTCAACTATTTCAATTGTCCCTATAGTTTATCAAAGTTTAACCTACCAGCTAAGGCTCAATGATATTTACCCAATACTCCTATTACATTAATAATTCATCTCAATTACAGGCAGAGTCAACAGTTAAAATCAAAACATATCTCAAGCAGATGAATCAATCTTAGCGTCGCTATGGGCGACCATTAACATAGTATTCAACAACATAGTCACACAGATACCAATAATCACATATAGTCAGCAGCATAGTCATACCATTACAAACAATCATATTTAATCAGCACCACATCAATCAACATCAGTCATCTATACTAGGTACTGGCATACACAGCATAACATCAATCATCAACCATCTTCAATCAACATATGGATTAACCCTAGTGTCGCTCACGCGACCTGCTACTGACATGTTATCAATCAGTATACCAATAGTCACATACACAACAATAAAGCAATCATAAATTGTCTATTTAGGGTTTTCACACATCAGACAAGTTATTCATAAGGTTGATAGACCTCTGATAACTATCCTCAGCTATCACAGGTCACAGTCCTTCTCCTGAGGTGCTGCTGTTATCAACCGCTAGTAGGGCTAGGGTCACCCTGTGCACATTTGCATGTACTACTCTATCCTATAATCCCTAGAGTGTAAGGTTTCTTGCCCCCACCTAGTTAGAAGATCGCTTAAGCCTCTGCCACTATCTGCACTCCTCCCGCATTTACTACTCGCACTCTTACCTTGCCTGTTAGACCGTCCTTCCTCTTTTCTCTTCCTTCCAGAGGATTGCCTACTAAGAGCTTTCTGATGCACAGGATCCTCACTCGAGGCAAGTGTAGAGCAAACTTACTTCTTAGAGGAAATGCCTAGAGAAAGCTAGAGAGAGACGAGGTTTTGGCGCAAATGGAAATGAGGGGGTGAACGCCTATTTATAGGTGAGCATCAACCCCATTGCGTCGTGATAGGCTCCTCCAATAGGTGTCGTCGTGTCGCGATGGTACCTTCCAGAATCCTCTGGATGTACACGTGGCAAAAATCCAACGGTGAGATTGTCAAGTCCCATCGTGTCGTGATGGTTACTTCACAAGTCCCATTGCGCCGTGATGGTAACTAAGGAGAAATATCTAGTTTTTCTCCTTCTAGAAGCTTCTAGGGTGATTCGTACCCTTCCTAGCGGTATTCTTGTCCTTTTTAGTGTTTCTAGAACTTTCCTAAGTTTTATAGGTCCCACTTAAGCCCATTTTATCCCTAATTAAGGTTTTTAACACCTGTTTATTATCGAATCACCACTCTAATTATACTTAAAATATTATTCAAGATTATTGGAAAAACGGGATGTTACACATTACAATGTCAGGGAAAGATGGAGAAGTATACCAAGTATTTGATCCCTAAGTTTTGGAGAATCGGGCCTATGAGGTCAACACCACTTGGGGTTATAATGTGTTGTATAAGAACTTAACAAACTCTATAGTTTGATGATTCTTATTGATAAGATGTTTGCTTGCATAAACATGCATGTCATAAACATTGTGAAAATGTTTTGTATGACTCTTGAAGAGCGAGCTACAACTTAGTATGTGTGAGACTAATGGTGGGGTCCTGAAGGACGAACCGAACTATAGTTTGGAATACCACAAGTGGCTAAGTGGTAGAACCTTTGTGTCGTGGTAACCTATTCTACATGGTAGTTAGTGCTCGACCGACCACTTTGTTGAAGCAAAATGTGAAATTGCGTCTGACACACTTATAGTTTTGATGATAACAAAGACATCAAAAACATGATGAACAATTAATCTTATGAGTATTTAACAAGTTTGCTAAGTGTGCAGGAAAACTTGTTGAATCCAACTAAATACATTAACAGAACAAATGTATTTATGAAGATAGGAAAAAATAACATGCATACATCTGAAGATCAACCAAGCATTGTCTAAAGATCAACAAACCAACATCGGAAGTTCAACTGAAAAATGAAGCATTGTCTGAAGTCAACAACAACATATCAGATAATACTGCATCAGAAGCAATATGTCAACTATTGTTCCTGATTTAGAAGATCTCATGTAGACTTAGTTCAAAATCAATACACTAAATGGTAGTGTTTGAATTTGTTCTAGATGAACATGAAGACCTAGTTCAGAATTAGAATACTAAATGGTAGTGTTTGAACTAGATGATCAAGATACATCAAAGATGGTGTAACAAGAAGATTCAACGTCAACAATCAAGAAGACTCATCATCAAAAAACAAGAAGAATCAACAACAAAGAAGACCTCAACATCAATAATAATCAACTTGAAGACAACAATATGAAGACATCCACTTCAACAAATCAACCTAAATTAACCGGAGAATCTCAATCGCTCAAAGATTAGTATCAGCCAACAAACACTCATTTATGGTGTCTGATACAGAGCAGTGTTTGACTAGGGATGTTAAGACAAGCGAAGTAACTCGAGCTCAAATAGAAGAAATTTATCCATCAAGGGATTACAAAGACGAAAATGAAAGAAGCTGAATTGAAGAAATACAAACATATGGAATTGTCTGATGAAGTCACCATCTGAAGAAGTCTTAGTGGTACAAGCATATTCAAGAATCCTTGTCTGTCTGATTGACATAAAGACAAGTTACCATCCACGTATCTGTTATATGCCTACAACGAAGAAAAGACAAACTTGTGTCTGACTGATTACTCAGAGTAGTGACTGTACTACTGTCTGATAAAAAGAAAGAACAGTTGTCTGCCTTCATCCTTGAAGACCTTAAAGACTTATAAAATGACAATGGGCAAAAGGAACTTAAATTCAAATATTGTCAACTGTCATGGGATAGCCATTGGAAAGCAAAACTAGTTTTTTGTACAAAGACAGTTGTTTAAAGTGTGTCAGTACGAAAAGTACTACAGGACAAAACAACAGACATATTTCTCAAAAAAATAAATCCCAAGTCTAAATGGTAACATTTCAAAATTGTCGAAGACTATAAATACTGAAGATCTCAACTGAAAAAAAACTAGCCTGCTAGAAAGTTGGTATCGCAGCTGATGCTGCTAAAGAACAGCTGAAGAGATAAAATGAAAAAGGTTGGTGAATCAGCATAGCTGAAGAACATCCAGAGAGTTAAGAAATTGAGAATAGAAGATATCGGTATAGATGGCAAAAGAAATATCAATGCTGAATCTGAAAGCTCAGAAGCCACTATCAACCAAAGATGGTACAGAGCATATACATCCTCTCTTTGAGAGTCATCATCATCAAGGAATCAATGGTTACTGAAGAATCAATTCAAGATGTTGAAGCGAAAGCTCAGGAGACCCTCAGAATGAGAAGAAGAAGCTCAACCTGATTTCATATCCACTCTTAGAGTGTTTTTAGCTTAGGACACAGAGCAAAATTGTAAATCATCTTAGATTAAGAGTTAAATGTTAACACGAGCGAAATTAATACAAATCTACTCAATAAAAGTGAGGAAAGTGTACTTGTAATGGACACTCTTTCAGTTTGAAAGTAGTTGTCTATAACCTTTGTAAAAGGATGGGTTTGCTACCCTTAACAGTAGGAATTGCCACTCGAAAGGTTGTTTTCCTTAGAAGCATGATAGTCTATGTGTGCTTACTAGGATACTTGATACATAGCCAGGTCGACATAATTATGTATGCAAGGGATGGTCAAGTAGGTCCTTTCCTAGGAGTCGCAAAGATATTGTGGTTGTCTAAGAAGGTTTGGGTATAGCCAGGTTGGCAATAGATACTGAAAAGGTTGTTGTAATCAGGTATTATAAAAATCATTCTGTAACGAAGGGACTGGAGGTAGCTATCATTTGGATAATGAACCAGTATAAATCTCTATGTCTCCTTTACTTTTTTGCTTGTTTGTTTTTGCTTACCTGTTTATTTTCTTTACGCGTCTGTTTTTCATCGAGTAAACTCGGTAAACTCGTTTTCATCGTTATCGTGTACGTTTTTACTCTTACGTGTAAAATTAGGCAAACAATCTTAATTAAACCTCTAGATCAACAATCTGACATCTAGTTGAAGTCAGTACTTTATACTTGTGCAATTCGTGTTTGGACCATACTAATCTAAGTATGATTTAAATCAAAATGCAATAAATAGTATGCAAAATGGATTTGCTTAAAGTGCAGTTTCGTATATGTTAAAATGGTTTACAAAACCTTCAGATGCAAAGTTGTCTATGTTATGTCAGCATCTGATTGACTTGGTCCTTCCGCATCCAGTTCATATAATCTGATATTTGAACTAATCAGTGTATGTGTTTTAAACAATGTTTTGTAAAATGATTTTCAAAACACAATTCAACCCACCCCTACTTGCATTTTCTTATTACTTTTTGGTACTTCATACTGTATGTTCTGGTAAGCCAAGTGGCACCTTACAAATATTGTATCTGTATTTGTTTATGATTTCTAATTTCAGACATGATTTACCCCAATCATCTCCTTTGATCAAATGAGAAATTATCTCCATGGAGTAGAGTTTTGGGCTCCGTACATATGCATGCATGACATTTTGCATCCATGAGAATGAGTTGATTGGGTAATAGCCTACCTTTGTCTTCAATGGTGTTAATTATCCTCGATTTCTATATCTTCTAAGATAAGCTATATCGATTATACATGTTGCATCATGATCTATTGTTACTACTATTTGATGAGTAAAAGTATCTTATCCTCTCTTGTTTTGTGCTTTCTTCCTTTTATGTTTGTAACGTGGTATGATATGAAGACCTTTTGCAGTGATCAAAGTCCACACTTGGCATTTTCACGAGTAGAATCTTGTGGGATTGTTCAGAGCATCTTCTAATGGAGACCAAGAAAGCTCAATTGGAGGCCCAAAGGATTCAAGGCCCAATGACAAGGTTAACGACTAAGAAGGCTAAAGAGGCATTGAGCAAAGAAGTCAACTACTTTCTAAATCTCAAGCTCATTCCAAAAGAGACCACACTCAAAATGGTTCAAATGATCTAAGTTGATGAAGGGCTCAATTTGGGGATATGATCTCTTCCTATCAATATTTTCTTTTATTTTAATTAAGTATTTGAACGTTTTTAGTTTGGTTCAATTTTTGTAATAAAGGTCAGTCTGATTGGGCTAGTTAGGCGCATAGAGTAATAGTGAGGGGTGCAACATGTGTATTGGGATTGCCCCATATTTGAGCACTACACCTAGGGTTATTATGAGCCACATGCTAGCCTCCTTAGCTAGGTCTAGCCATGTTTTTATATTAGGAAAGGAGGGGGAATTGATGATATATTATGGTTATAAATGGCCTTGTATCCTCCATGTTTTGGAACTTTTGATTCATTTGATAATAGAGCACTCCTTTGGAGTTTTTGTGAGCTAAGTTTCTCTTGGGTTCTTGAGTGGACCTTTTGATTCTTATCAAAGGTAGCTTCACCTTTGTGACGAATCCTCACCAAACTTATCACTCTCCAAAAAGAGTGTGGCGTCTTCTTTGTTTCCACCTTTTATCTTCTTCCATATTTTCTTTTTCTATTTTGTGTCTTGCTTTACTTTCTTATATCTTGCCCTATTATTGATAAATGTCATACCTTTAAGAGTTTTATCCATTGCTCCTCTTATTTGTGAATGTGTCATTGTTAACAACGAACAAGCTTGCTCTTGTTCCCCTTCTTTATCAAGAAAAGGCGCCACTATGGTTAAATAAGGGAGTCTACATAAAGCTTTCATTTTTACGTCCTTTTTAATATTCTAAAAAAACAAGAAGCCATTTCAAGGACAAAAACAAATGAAACTCACATCGTTTCATATCATCCTCATTGCTGGTGTATAGAGTGAGTCATGAAGAACTCGTCTGCATAGGCTTAGATATACTCAGGGGCGGAGCGTAGTGTTACAATGGGGTAGCCATTGCTATCCCAAAAAGATAAAACTTTTCAAAGACTAGTGTAATAATATGGAATTTCGCTACCCAAAAAAAAATTTAATAGAAAACGTTTATCAGATAAAGCACTTACACTAAAAAAATACTCAGGTTGCTTATATTTTAGACACTTTATTTGCTTATATTTCAGACCGGAGCAGTAGTTTATTATTAAAAAAAATTAGTAGTTCATTTTGTCTATAAAAAAATACTCTTTATATCTGGCCCCCTCAGGGAAAACAGGCTAGCTCCGCCACTAGATATAGTCAACTAGAGATGATTTAGAAACCAAGTTATGTACATTTAAGGTAGAGAGTTAAGGAGTATTTAGACTAGTTGGGATACTTGTCTTGTCAAGTTTCCGTATTTTTGTTTTTTGAAATAGGATAATGTCCTTTGTGAAAAAAATCAATCTGTTGTATGACTTGAAGTTCTTTTCAGAAATAGAAAACCTTGGTTTATGACATATGTCTACTTATGTGATTACTTGTGTTCGTATTAATGATTTCTATTTGGTAAATTCCATTGCAAAAAATAATCCCATGATTTCAAAAAGAAAAGATATGTTCAAAATTTAAGTTAAGAACTCATGTAATGTTTTAAACGGGACACCTTTGGGAAGGGGGTGTCACACAATTCGTTTAACCTATGAGCTTAACAGGTTTGGTTTGCGCGTTAGCAGAGCAGCACGCAAACTGACTATTAGTATTTTTTTCTATTTTTTTTAAATTGCTAAAGTGTGTAAGCATATTTTCTTAATTAGATATTGCACTCGTTCAAAATGGGTCTCACAATTTTGTTTTTGTCTTTCCCTGTATTGTCTATTTTAAATGTAACACTTGTGATTATTTATTTTATTTTAATTATAAATTCATAATTTACAATTTTTCAATTTCTCGTTATTTCTATTTTATAAATTAGCCCACACAACAGTCTGTTAATTTGCAGGCTAAGTGGATTGGGTGCAGAAAAACTTATGAGATGTTTACTTTGTTTTCAAATTTTTATTTTCTGTTTTCAATAAGATACACATACTATAACAAATATTGTCAAGAAGATGATATACAAAATGAAGATTTGTAGTCTAAGAAGCAATAACATATTTAGAAATGGTGAAAACAATTTTGTAGCATTTTTACCATTTTCAAATATGATACTCCTTGCCTATGTATATCATCTCACTTTGGATGTTATTTTCATGACATAATACGTGTATCTTATTAAAAACAGAAAATAAAAATTTGAAAACAAAGTAAAAAAGCCCTAAGGCTCCGTTTGAGAGGTAGAAGGGGAGGGAATGCGAAGGCTTTGGGGGGAGGGGAGGAGTGGAAAAGAGAGAGAAATCATCCACCTTATTTGAGAGTGTTTTTATAGAGAAGAAAAAGAGAATGTTTATGTCTAATATATTTTTAATTTTGAGAGTAATATAAAAAGATGGAAGGAATTTAAAGAATTTTTCTAAGCCCTCCAAAACCCTCCTCCAATACATTTTTTGAGTTCTCCCATATTAGGGGGTTTTATTATTATAAAAAAAATAAACCCCTCATTCAAAGTGGGAGACTATCATTTCTTCTCATTCTTTTTCCTCCTTCCTTTATCCCAAAGCCCTCCCCTCTCCTCTCAAACTCCCAAACGGAGCCAATTATAGTTATGTTATCGGGCAAACCCGGTCCAATTCGTTTACTTGGAGGCCAATGTGAAATATAGACCAAGCCAATTAGCATACCTAGCTCGCGCACGGCAAATGTGATCTCATCCCATTAAGGTTTTGTTTGGAAAAAAAAATAGCGAATAACAGATAAACTAGTTGATAACATACTATCTTATAGTGGATAACGAATGAGCTTATAACTGATATCTAATAGCGGATAAGATAGGTGATTCAATTTAAAGTGTTGCAGTTGAATTAACTCATAAATATAAAATAACATAAAAACACATTTTTAATTAATATATAAAATTCTTCGATCAATATTAAATTTGACAAAATATTTATTTAATTGTTATTAAAATAAATTTATATTAATTAAACTAATTTTTAAGATCTGTACAAAAAAAACTAATTTTTAAGATATTCAAAAATTTAAAATTTGAAACTTTATCTCAGTAATTTAATTAATTAAGTTATTTATTTATTATCATAAACAATTTTGTTAGTTATAGATTATTTAAAATTTTATTTTCATTTAATTTTTTATGCTTTATGAAAATATATGTATTCTAAAAATATACATAGTGACATACATATACATAGATTTTGAAGGCGACGGCTACCATGGACCATTAAGGCAAATGGTCCATGATGGTCAAAGAAAATCTAAATTTTAAAAAACTCGTTCGATCATTAAATTAAAAATAAACAGTCAAAAATAAAAAAAAATACTATACTCTTACCGATAAACTTGTGGATGAGGTCCGAAATATAAATTTTGGGCGCAAAAAATGATCCAAATTATATTGTCATGTAAATATCGTCAGATTGAGATTTTAAACCCAAATTTTTACTATAGCACATTATGATATAATACGTTTGATATATTAATTTACTTTCGTGAAATTCACTCATTTGATCATAGATTAAAAATACAGTTAACCTTGTGTTAATAGGACAAATTTAACAGTTAACTGTATTTTTAATCTATGATCAAATGAGTGAATTTCACGAAAGTAAATTAATAGATCAAACGTATTATATCATGACAGACTATGGTAAAAATTTGGGTTTAAAATTCTACTAAATTCTGGACAGTGTTTTGCACCGACAGTATAATTTGGATCATTTCTTGCGCCCAAAATTTATATTTCGGACCTCATCTACAAGTTTGTCGATAAGAGTATAGTGTTCTTTTTTATTTTTGACTGTTTATTTTTAATTTAACGATCGAACGAGTATTTTACAATTTAGATTTTCTTTAACCATCATAGATTATTTGCCTAAATGGACCATGCTAGCCGTCGCCCATTTTGAAATATATATGTGCGTAGAAAAATATACATAGTTGGTCCGACATTACATGTGGACACATACTAGATACAAGGCTAACTATGTGGTCAACGAAAGGATATGGAAATCAATAGTACAGACACAACAATACAGTGAGATAGTGAAATGACCAAACATGTCACCCTACCTGTCCTAGGGGGCGACAGCATAGGCTAGTCTCTGGATAATTGGCTGCGTATCTTGGGGAAATGGAGAAGAGCTCTTAGGTCAACGCCATTAAAGGATTATGCCCGCTCAATAAATGTCCCATTAATCAGAGTGAAGAGTTGATGCCACTCTCTATATAAAGAGGAAGAGAACGACACACTAGATATGCACCCTATTCCATTCTCTTAACGAAGGCTAAAACACATACTTGCTCGTGTTGGAACCAAGACGAGTGATAAGTCTTGACCCTCAATAATCTACTTCTACTATCTATTTATCAACTATCTATTTAAGAATTATTTAGTCTATCAAGATTACCAAACCAGACATCCTAAAATATTGACATATCATCACTTTCGAGGCTAAAAATGATAATTCATGTCCTAATATATTTCTATATTATTCTTTACTATTTATTACACAACTCTCAACAAATTTTCAACTTTCTCTCTTCCTTTTTCATGTTATCCAATAACACAATATTATATAGTTTTTCTAACATTTAAAAAAAAATTGTGTGGCTTTTCTATCTCCTTCTTATTATTTTTTATATTTTAATCTTTTTAAAGTTTTTTAAAAAAATTTCATTTTAATTTTTACTTTTTTTTTATGATACATGACACTGCTCCTTCTCCCCTCTAAAAAAAATCAATATCAATCTCTCTCTTACACAAATCTTAATTCCCTTTTCTCTCTCATCCCTCAACAACTCACTTTCCTTTCTCATCCAATTTTTTATTTTATTATTATTTTAAAATTTTTTATTTTTAGTTTCTTCAATTTTTTTAAAATTTCTTTAAATTTTGACAATTATTATTTATTTTTCAATTTTTATTTTCTATTTCCTTAATTGTTTTTTCTGTTTATTATATTTATTTTTTTTTCAATTATTTATATATTTTGTCTTTATAAAAGTTTTTTTATAAATAATTATTTTGCATATGAGTCCCGATGGGATAACGTTACATATTGTCAGTATAATTTCATTGTTTTTGAGCTAAAAGCTTTTATTATATGTAAATGATTATTTTACTTTTGAGTTTCTACAGGAAAACAATACACGTTGGCGGTATAATTTCATCATATTTGAGCACATATCAATTTTATAAATTGTTTATAAATGCCTTTATTTTTTTATAAATGTTTATTTTGCTTTTGAGTTCCGTCAGAAAAACATTACGTGTTAGTATAGTTTCAATGTTTTTGAATACATAAATTTTTTTATAATTATTTTTAGTATTTATAAATGAATATCTTACTATTGAGTCTCGACATGGTACATTACATGTTGTTGGCATAATTTTATCATTTTTGAACTTATCAATTTTAATAATGTTTTTATTGGTGGCTTCTACGGTAGAATAGTATGATATATGGACTATGATTCACCCAAAATACGAGTGGACCATGATTAAGAGTCATTAGATCGAGCAGCTCACCGGATCTTATCGTACGATAACCACACCGGGCCACGTGCCCAACAACTCTATTATCTCTTCACTCTCCCTCCTCTTGCGGTCTTGCCTCTTCCACCACCCTCCTCTCACGGTGGGAGGAAAGAAAGTGAGAGGAAAGAAAATTTATTGGTTAAAGTGTAAAATTGATAATGTGTTATATTATTATTGGTCTGTCACATTTATCAATGCATCTTTTTCACACTTTACTAAAAACTTTTCTTTCCCTCTATTTTCTCTCCTCTTTGCCAAACAAACCATAAGTCCCCCACCCATTCAGATCTCATTACGTGAAACCCATAATTAGTCAACTTTTATTCCTGTTGAATTTCAATTGGAATCAAGCATACTAAATAGCTCAAATTTCTTCACTTCAGCACCCAATAAGCTCTCTCTTTTTTTTTTCTCCCTCAAAGCAACACCCAATATGGCTCGATAATGCAATTCGTTGAGGTCGCAGCTTCGAAAAAATTTAACATTTTTTGTTGCAAGTGTTTTTCTGAAGCAGTGGCATTTGTGAATTGGAAGAATTATTAATTGCATTTATTATATTGGTCTCTATTTCAGAATAATGAACAAACAATTCTATTTAAAAGCAAGATAAGAATGAAAAAAGACAAAACAAAATTGTGGCAAAGCGAAGAGTAATCATTGATTCTCCGGCGGGCGAACAACCTAGAGGAAGAGCCACATTCCGGAGAAAATCCTCTATCTCCACCGTTCTACATTCTCCCCTTCCTTTATCTTCCCTTCTTTTCCCGACCTTTACTCCCAGCCCTTTGACTTGTTTAACTTCGAATGTCCTCTGTTTGT
Organism: Calophaca sinica; assembly: GCA_037113605.1. Lineage (NCBI taxonomy): Eukaryota > Viridiplantae > Streptophyta > Magnoliopsida > Fabales > Fabaceae > Calophaca > Calophaca sinica. Next base: position 97,962,673 of record CM073735.1, on the reverse strand, counting down.
ATGTGTTGCAGCGCGACTATTGGTGCCAACAAAGGACACCCGCCTAGGGCTGTGGATGGTTCATAAACCACACCGAATTGGACCACACCATATTTAGAGTGCGGTTTTCAAAACCATTTTGGCGAAAAGCGGTTTATTTTTTTAAACCGGTTCAAGGTGGGATCTAAACTGGTTCATAACCGGTTCGCATTTTAACTCGGTTTATATTTGGTTCATGACATAAACCGGTTTAAAAACGGTTTTGATTGTAAACCGGTTTTAAAACCTGGTTTAATGACAAACCGGTTTTGAAAGCGGGTTTAATGGTAAACCAGTTTTAGCTAATCACAACAAATTTGTAACCAAATATGGGAATACTCCTACTTGCCTTAGAAAGCGATTTCTTCATATATATATATATATATATATATATATAAACCGGTTTTAATTATAAATCTCTTATTCTTGGCAATTAACTGTAGCTTGGGATTATTGTCTCCTGTATAAAACTATCTCCAAAAAGGGCCACCATAAAAGGCAAAAACTATATCTTCAAAAAAGGGGCACCATAAAAAGGCAAATGGACCCATAAATAAATTACATTACATTTTTGTTAATACCACCAGCTTCTCACTTCTTTTCAACTTTGGAAGCTGGCTTCAAGTTCAAATACATAATATTAACAAGCCCCTAAAACAAACTCCAACGACATCAAAACATCAAAAGCTAGAACCCACAAACAAGCAACAGAACAATATTGTAGTGGCATAAAACTTTCCATCTATCTATCTATTCTTAACCAAAAGCATAAAATCAAAATAACAATATGTAACTACAAAACACACAATCTTTCTGTTGTATCATGTAAAACTTCCATCCTATGATCAAATGACCATTGCCTATACTGAGAATTGCCACTTGAGAGGTAACCCACTATAATTGCAAGATTCCTGCAACAAATGAAATCAGTAATACCCATGAGAAATCAGTACTTGAGTAAACAGTTGAGGGATGTTGTTGCTATTAGAGGATATAAAAAATTGTGTTAGCTAAAGTATAATTGTAAGTGATATTAAACCAATAAAAACTATAATTGGCCAAATTAATCAAAGGATTCTACAACAAAACTAACTGGGGATCAATAATGGGTGGTTTGTATAAATCATGTAAACCAAGTAATTCACAAAAGCTCTAGGATCAATCATCGAAAGAATGTCACTCATGGGTGGTTTGTTTTGCTTCAAGGTTCTCAGCAGCCATTTCAAGCATATGAATTACAAAGTGATTGAAGAACAAGGAACAGAATAATATTAACCCAATAACACTCACATTTCAATCTCCTTTGAAGCCTCAAAACTTTCTTCCAAAAAACCTCTTCAATCATCGTTAGAGACCGAACAACTAGCGACATCTTGCGCAAAAGGTAGTTCTGCAAAACAAACAAAGACATTTCATTGTGTATCAAGTAATAATATAATACATAATAACAAACTATAAAGTTGCTCAAGTTGATTATCTTACCTTGCTCAAGTTGCTCAAGAAACTCAAAATCATCGCTTGGATGATAGGATGAAGATGATTCTTCGAGCCAATCTTGGGTGCAAACAAGTGCCTCCACCGTTGTTGGTGTTAAAGAGCTACGATACGGATCAAGTATTCTTCCTCCAGTACTGAAAGCAGATTCAGAGGCCACTATCGATATAGGTATAGCCAATACCTCTCTTGCAATGCTTGCAAGAATGGGAAATCGGCTTGAGTTAACCTTCCACCATGCTAGAATATCAAAATCCAATGGACGCTTTTCTAAGTCTTCTTGAATGTACTGATTTAGTTAAGAATCTGATGTGCTGCATCCAACTGTTTGGTAGAATTCAGAACAACCATAAGGATCATCATAAACTTCATCAACAATAGCCGACTGATTGGTAGAATTACTTAGAGGAGACACTAACCCACCGGAATACTCCTCATAAATAGACTTCAAACAAGACTCTAATTTGGCTTTCAAAGAAGCTGCATCATCACTATTGTAAATCTTATTTACCATCCAAGCCACAAACTTAAATTTTCGCCTAGGTTCAAGTACTAGAACAATCAACAACAACATGTTAAGATTAGCAGGTTTTCCCCAATACTTATCATATTTTATTTTCATCTTTTTAGCCATTGAACTTACTTTTTCATCAACAGAATAACACATTTCTGCAATTTCCTTTCCAATTCCAAGAACCTCAAACATATAAAGATTGCTAGTCAAATAGGAAGAACCAGATATTCGCAATGTAGCTTTATAAAACATCTCCAGAAATGGGAGAATTGAGTCGACATGCTCCCAATCTTCATTTTTAGGCACACCTTTCTCCATATTTAACTCGTTAACATATTTCTGATCTCGGAAATAAAGCTCATCAAACGTCTTTCGATGTTTTAACGCAACATTTAACATGGTGTAGGTTGAGTTCCACCGAGTCTCACAATCCAACCCAACAAAACCTTTATATCCAATGTTTTGCTTGTCAATGCATTTCTTGAATCTCTCAAACCTCGCAGGGGAACGTCTTACATACTTCACAGCTGCGCGAATTCTCAACACAGAATCATTGATGTCTTTAAGACCCTCTTTCACTATTAGGGTCAAAATATGAGCACAACACCGCATGTGCAAATAATCACCATTCAGAACTAGACCATTCCGATTTTGAAGCCCACTTTTGAGATGTCTAATCCCGGCATTATTCGATGAGGCATTGTCTACGGTCATAGTAAGCACACGAGTTAACCCCCAATTACTCAAGTATTTATCAATAGTCTGAGCCATAGCTTGTCCCGAGTAGTCTGTGACTTGAGAAAAATTCAAAATCCTCTTCTGCAACCTCCAATTCTTGTCAATAAAATGCGCTGTCAGACACATATAATTGAAGTCTTGAGTAGAGGTCCAAGTGTCAGTCGTGAGACAAACTCTTTGACAATGTTGTGACAAAAACATCTTCAGCCTTGTTTTCTCTATGTCCCAATGCCTCAAAATATCACGCGCTAGTGTAGTGCGTGATAGGACATTAAATCTTGGCCGTAAACCGTAAACAAACTTACGCAAATACAGATGCTCAACTTGTCTAAACGGAATCTCCATAGTAATGAACATGTTCACCAGGTCAATTCGGCTTACATCTTGGTCAAATTTGGGGAAGGAAGGGGATGAACTGACTACTCCTTCCGCATTTGCCACTGAGGACGAAGCCGAGTCATGCCTCCTATTCAATGCATTTGGATTGTCCTTGCATCTTCCCAAATGAGCTCGCATCGCACTTGTTCCATTATCGTACTTGATCATGGAACCGCAGTAATTGCATTTGGCTGACTTTGATGTGCCTTGCTGATGTGGTGTGAAGTGATTCCAAGCTTCAGATCGGTTTCTACGTGCAGGCGGCAACAAATTAGCAGTGTTTGTGATAGAAAGTGGAGGAGTCGAAACAAAATGCTCTGCTGTCTCGGAGACCATAATGTCATCATGACCATCCATATTGATGTTGTTGCTGTTTTGCATTACAAATTGGAACATAAAAATAGTTAGTATATTATAAATTGGAACATAATACTTGGATTTGTATGTATATAAATATAAATGTGTAACAGCAGCTAGAAATCAGATTCCCTAAGATTAAAGAATAGAGCAGAAACTCTAACACCAAAACAACATCTTAAGGATCATGATAATCACAAAACAACAGCAAAAACTTCAAATAAATCCATTCTAGGTTACTGCAAGGTATATATATCAGAGAGCAGAAACAAGAGAGGAGAAACAAGAGTGCATTGGAATCGATTGAAAGAGCTGCCAAGCTTTTTCCCTTGGCCTCCATAATTAATAAGTTTGAAGATGTGGCTTACAATAGAGCATGTAACTTACATACAAGTAGTAAAAAAATCTGAACAACAAATAGAATTTGAAAAGCATTATGCATAACCAATTCTGAACAACAATCAAACTTTGATTCACCTTTTTTCAAAGAATCCAAAACCAAGGCAGCAGATAGTCGGTCAACAGGGGCACTTATTTTTCAGATGAATCAAACTCAGTCCTTTATAAGATTGTAAATGGAATCATGTAATCTGGTTCAGGGATCACAATCTGTCTGACTCTGCACCTCACCCTCCTTCCAAGCTGTCAACAAATAAATTCACAGTTAAAATTCAGTCATGCAGTAAAGACAGACCAAACACAGAGACATTTGCTCATTGAAACTAAACAAGTATTTCACAATTCCTCACAAGTATGCATATTCATAGACAAGCTCTTCAAACTAAACAACAATATTCAAGCCAAATGCTACTTATTTCTGGAAAAATTATGATTGGGAAAGCAAAAACGAAAAGGGGTAACATAATATTAAGCAAAAACGAAAGGGAAAATAACAACAAATCACAAAATGCATTAAACATTATTACCTAATATTTCTGCAGAATCTTCGTTGATTCCTGAAAATCTCTGCAGTGCTTGGCGTGACGACAATGGCAGAGAGGTCGACGACAAGAGAAACAGAGATGCAATAGAGTTTGGCACAACACAGTTCGCACATTGCACAGTTCGCACTGCGATTTGGGGATTAGGGTTTTGATACTCACAGAGTCACAGTTTGCACTGCGATTTGGGGATTAGGGTTTAGCAGAGACGTCGACGACAACACAGTTCACGTTCGCACTTCGCAGTTTTTAACCAGCTTCGATTTGAACGAGAAGCAGCTTCAATTTGGAGCTTACGAACCCAAAATCAAGAATGGGATGGAGAAGGGTAAGCACCTTAAGCAATGTAGAATGGAGAATCAAAGTCGATTCCGTGGAAACCGCGATCGATTGGGTGTGCGATTTGGGGGTTTATGGTTCTTGGTATTTTCGTGAAGGAGCTCTGGAAGGAGAATGGGTTTTCTAAATCAGCTAGGGTAAATGAGTTTCTAAATCAGCTTGGGCTGGGCTTTTAAAAATCAGAAACGAATGGGTTTTCAAAGGGAGGAAACCGGCTTTTAGAAATCAGCTTGGGGCACCAACCCATTTTTTATATTTGGTGCAGGTTACAAAACCGTATAAATTGGGCTGGGTTTTTTGGATTGGTCTGGTCCAATTCGCTAATTTGGTGTGGTTAACCCAATATTTTGCACACCCCTACACCCGTCGTTCTCAGTGGAGGGCTAGGTAGTGAAGCTCGCAAAAGGTTGTGCGCAACTAGGGAAGGAGGATGGAGAAGGGAAAGGAAGAGAGGATGAGAAAGAAAATATTCGGTATGTATGGTGTATCACTATATTTGATGGAACTTCTCGATCTAACGGTTTTTAATTATGGTTCACCATAAATCACTTAATAGTTAGAGAAATATTACATGTTATCGGTATAATTTTATCATCTTTGAAAACATATCAATTTTAGCTTTAGAGTCATGACAGTAAATTTTACATGTTGTCGGTATACTTTTTTATATTTTGTCTTTATAAATGTTTTTATTGTTTATTATTTATAAATTATTATTTTACTTTTCACTCCTGTAGGGGAAACATGTAATGTTGTCAGTATAATTTCATCGTCTTTGAGCACATACAAATTCTATAATTCTTAATTATTTATAAATGATATTTTTGCTTTCAAATCCTGACGGGAAAACATTATATGTTGTCGGCAAATCAATTTTATAAATTTTATCTTTATAAATGTCTTTATTTTTTATAAATGATTATTTTGCTTCTGATTCCCGATAGGAAATATTACATGTTGTCAGTATAGTTTTATTGTCTTTAAGCACAAATCAATTTTATAATTTTTTATTCGTAAATAATTATTTTGCATTAAAATCTCGATGAAGAAACATTACATATTGTCAATTCAATTTCATCATTTTTTATAACATATCAATTTTAGAAATGTCTTAATTATTTATAAATGATTATTTTGCTTTTGAGTCATGACAGAAAATAATTACATGTCGCTATAATTTCATTATCTTTGAGCACATATCAATTTTTATAAATATTTTTATTATTTATAAATAATTATTTTACTTTTAAGTTTCGATGAGAGAAATATTACATGTTGTCGGCATAATTTTAACGTCTTTGACACGAATCAATTTTATAAATATTTAAATTATTTATAAATGATTATTTTGCTTTTGAGTCGTGACAGGAGACATTACATGTCGGTATAATTACTTTTTTAAATTTTGTCTTTATAAATGTATTTAATTTTTATAAATGATTATTTTGTTTTTGAGTTTCAACAGAGAAACACTACTTGAGTACATATCAATTTTCATAAATATTTTTATTATTTATAAATATTATCTTACTTTTAAGTCTCGACAGGAAAACAATGCATGTTGTCGGTATAATTTTATCATTTTTGAGAATAAATTAATTTTATAAATGTCTTAATTATTTATAAATAATTATTTTGTCTTTAAGTCGTGACGGAAAAACATTACATATATATTGTCGGTAAAATTTCTTTGTCTTTGAGTACATATCAATTTTATGCATGTATCTCTATCTATCTATTTAATATATTCTATTACTAATAGTAAAACTATTTTTTTTCATAAATGTCTTTATTTTTTATAAATTATTATTTACTTTATTTTTTTCAATAATAAGTAAACTGTATGTTCACAGACACAGTGGCAGAGATCTTAAAAGTAGTACTTCATATTTTTTTTCCTATAGAAAGCAATAATTTTAGTAGTCTAGCACGTTGGATTTTGTTTAATTATTATCTCTGCTTTAGAGAATTAAAACAACTAATTATGTTTGTCATAATGTAAAGCTTTAATTTTGAGTTAATGACCAATTTGGTTCCTGACATTTGAAAAAAAATCAATTTGGTCCCTTACTTTATCAATATTCCAAATTAGTTTATGTATTTTGAAAATGTGTACCAGTTACGTCGCTCCTTCAGTTTTGCATGGACCAAATTGACATTAAGTTATAAATCACAGGGACCTGTTTGTTTATAAGTGACTAAATTGAAGGACCATTTTGAAACTCTGTTAACAGACAGAATTGACGGAGGGACGTAACTGATACACTTTTTCAAAATACAAGGACTAATTTGGAATATTGATAAAGTAAGGGACCAAACTGATTTTTTTTTTCAAATTTCATGGACCAAATTGGTCATTAACTCATTTAATTTTATAAACAGATGTATTGCAAAATTGCGTGAGAACGGAGTGACCCGTGCGAATGCACGGGTATCTTACTAGTTTTGATAATAACAAACACTGTCTAAGTGAATAACTTATCTTAAAGTATTTAACACTTGTTTTTAAGTGTGCAGAACGTATTATATTGTATTGATATATTGTCTAATGGTCCAAAACGAGTCTCAGTATTCTTTAATTTAGTAGATAATCAATGCAAAGAAGTCACGCCACACATGTCTGAAGTTGGAAATTAAAGAGAACCCCTCAAGACTGTTCAATCAAGTGCCAAAGCTCTGCCTATTTGAAATTCCAAGCAAAACTTCATGCAAAATGGACTGATAACCACAAAAAGAAATATTAGTTGAATCAGAAAGCTAGGCACTATATGATGTGTGCTAATCCAAAGAAGAATACAAATAATGTGGTGAATGTGCTACCGCTAAAGGTATATGAGACTCTTTGGTCCTATAATATGAAGGTTCTGCTCCGGTAAGGGAGATAAAGGCGAGCATGTTAGTCCAACAATATGAACTCTTCAAAAATGGATGAGGGTGAAACCATTGAACAAATGTTTAGGATTCCAAACACTTGCACATGATTTGAGAGCAACGGGAAAAATCTATACTACTGCTGACCATATCAGACAAATTCTAAGGAGCTTGCCCAAACATTGGAGATCAAATGTGACTACTATTCAAGAAGCAAAAGATCTCAACACCTTGCATCTGGAGGAACTTCTCAGCTCTCTGAGAGTTCATGAACTGGAGCTGAATAAAGAGAAACCTGCTAAGAAGAGCAAGTCAATTGCCCTAAAAGTCAACAATAATAAAGCCACATCTTCTAAGGCTTATCAAGCTGAAGAAGAAGAAGAAGACTCTGGTGATGATACTGACTGAAGATGAACTATCTTTCATTTCAAAAAAGATCCAGTGAATATGGAAAAAGAAAGGAAAGTTCAGAAGGAACTTTCAGAAGAATAACCCTAAAGAAAAGAAGGAGACTACCAACAAGAGTCAAATTGTCTGCTATGTGTGTAAAAAGCCTGGACACTTCAAGTCTAAATGTCCCCAACTCAACAAGGAAAAGCCAAAGAAAAGTGGGTTTGACAAGAAGAAAACGAGACTCATGGCTATGTGGGAAGGCATGGATCTGTTTGATGAGATGGCAAATCTCTATTTGATGGCAAGAGCAGAATCAGACAGCGAATTTGACACTGAAGAGGTACAATATCAAACCATATCTGAACTGCAAAATGCTTTTAATGACTGCTGAGTGAGTCCTCAACTCTCTCAGTTGAGTACAAAGTACTGAGAAAGAAGTTTTCAAGAACTCTAAGTTTCAAGAACAAAATCAGACACACAAAATAGAAAATCATCAATTGATGAATAAATGTCTTGAGTATGAAAAGTCTAAAGATAAATTTGAAATTCCCTTGTCTGATTAGGTAAACGAATTTCAAAGTTATTTAACAGACATTGCTAAAATGAGCAAAGTGACTAATCTCATGTTTGGCTTCAAGAACAACTCCAAGACACTTGGAATTGGTGTTGTTCCTAAAAACCAAAATTGGTTAAAACACTTTTGAAAAACAAACCAATGAGCATAACAATTGTTTATTTTGTACACATTGCAAAAGAATGGTCATGTTAGATTTGCATGTCATTTTATTGAAACAGAGGGGTTCAAGACCCTCTAGAACTAACAAGAAATGACTCAAGAAGATATGGGTACCTAAAGACAAAATAATCTATATTTTAGACATGCTTAACAATAAGGTCGAAACACTAGTCATAGTATTTGGACAGTGGATATTCACGACATATGACAGGAGAAAAACATATGTTCCAAAAGCTAAAACTTAAAGATGGAGGATATTTCTCTTTCGATGGAAATCAGAAAGGAAAGATTGCAAGAATAGGTAAAATTGGTAAAGACTCTCTTCCCTCTATTGATAATGTACTTTTTGTTCAAGGTCTGAAACATAACCTACTTAGCATAAGTCAATTATGTGACAATGGTTATAATGTTTCATTCAAAAATAAAGTTTGTGATGTCAAAAACAAGGACGGATCCACATCTTTTACCGTTAAGAGAAAATCCAACACCTATAAAATAGACATGTCTGAGTTGACTAATCAAGAAGTCATGTTTCTGATCTCTGTCAATGATGAACAGTGGGTCTGGCACAAAAGACTTGGCCATGCTAGTTTGAGACTAATGTCTAAACTCAATAAACACAGCCTGGTGAGAGGATTACCACACTTACTATACCAAATAAACACTGTGTGTGAGACATGTCAGAAAGGAAAACAAGTGAAATCCTCCTTTGAATCCTAAAATGTTGTTTCTACAACCAGACCACTTCAACTTCTACACCTTGACTTGTTTGGTTCTACCCTAACAACCTCTATTAGTGGTAAAAAATATGGATTAGTAATTATTGATGACTTTACAAGATGGACTTGGGTTAAATTCATAGCCCACAAGGATGAGTCTTACAAAGTCTTTTCTATATCCTGTAAGAAAGTCCAAAATGAAAAAGGCATATGCATTGCTGCCATAAGAAGTGACAATGGTGGAGTTTAAGAATGAGAGCTTTCAGAAGTTCTGTGATGAGAATGGACTCTCTCACAACTTCTCAGTTCCAAGAACACCACAACAAAATGATGTTGTAAAAAGGAAGAATAGATCTCTATAAGGAAGTCAAGGACTATGCTAAGCGATTCCAAAATTGCTAGATTCTTTTGGGCCAAAGCAGCTAACACTGCCTATTATATACATCATAGAATATATATATCAGACCTTTGCTAAACAAGACACCCTATGAATTGTGGAAAGGTAGAAAGCCCAACATTTCATATTTTCGTGCATTTGGCTGTGAATGTTATATTTTGAATACCAAGGATCAACTTGGTAAGTTTGATGCTAAACCAGACAAAGGAATTTTTTGGGTTATTCAGAAACTTCTAAGGCATATAGAGTCTACAACTCTAGATCTCAGATAGTTGAAGAATCTATCCATGTAAAATTCAATGACAAAAAGGCTGACAATGATATGTCAGAGCTAGATGATTCTTTTGCAGGAATAGACTTAGGATCAGACAGTCGAACTAATGATGCTAAAGAAGACATGTCTGACAAGAATCAAACTACATCAGCCACTCCAAAGGAGATAAGAAGAAACTAGAAATTCAAGACACATCATCTAGGGAATCAAATTATTGGTGAACCACAAGACAAAGTGAGAACAAGATCATCATTTAGAGAATATTTTGATCTGGCACTACTATCTGAAGTGGAACCAAAGACGATTACCGAAGCCTTGATGAAGGTGGTAACGTTGTGAAAAACAAAGCAATGTTAGTTTCTCAAGGTTAATCACAAAGAAGGTATTGATTTCACTGAAACCTTCGCACCTGTAGCAAGATTAGAAACCATTCACATTTTACTTGCATATGTTGCACATCATAACATGTCTTTATTTCAAATGGATGCAAAAAGTGTATTTTTAAATGGTTTTATAAACGAGGAAGTTTATGTCAGACAACCCCTTGGGTTTGAAGATATCAAACATCCAGAGTATGTCTACAAGTTGAAAAAGGCTCTTTAAGGGCTAAAGCAAGCTCCAAGAGCTTGGTATGACAGACTCAACAATTTTCTCATGGAAAATAGTTTTTCAGGAGGAAAAGTAGACACCACACTCTTTAGAAAATCATCATACATGCATTTTATAATTGTACAAATATACGTTGTTGATATCATTTTTGGTGCTACTAATGAGAAACTCTGTAAGGAGTTTAAGTTCATGCAGACTGTGTTTGAAATGAGCATGATGGGAGAACGAAAGTTATTTCTAGGAATGAAAATCGAACAAAGTAAGGAAGGCATATATATACACAGCAGACAAAGTATACCAAAGAGCTCATAAAGAAATTTAACATGGAAGAATTCAAAAAAATGAGTTCTCCCATGCATCCTACCTGTGCTCTTAATAAAGAAGACACCAGCAAAAAGGTAGATCAAAAGGTATACAGATTGGCTCATTGCTTTACTTGACTACATCTAGACCAGACATCATGTTTGGTGTATACCGTTGCACTAGATTTCAATCTGACCCTAAAAAGACTCACTTAACTACTGTTAAGATAGTCTTTAAATATTTACAAGGCACTACTAATCTTGGTCTGTTCTATAAGAAAGGTGAACATTTCAGGTTAATTGGATATTGTGTTGCTGACTATGCTGGAGACAGAATTGAAAGAAAAAGCACAATTGGTGGATGTCAATTCATTGGCAAAAGCTTAGTCTCTTGGTCAAGTGAAAGACAAAGCATCACTGCACTATACACTGCTGAAGCAGAATATGTCTTAGCTGCAAGTTGCTGCTCACAACTTTTATGGATGAAGCATCAATTGGAGGATTATCAAATCACTGAGAGTAACATTCCTATTTTCTGTGATAAACCTCTGCTATATGTTTGACTAAATATCCGATTTTTCATTCTAGAGCTAAGCATATAGAAATCAAACATCATTTCATTAGAGATGATGTGCAAAGAGGCACAATAGAGCTGAAGTTCATTGATAAAGATCATCAATGGGCTGGTATCTTTATGAAACCCTTAGCTGAAGATAGATTCAAGCTAATAAGAGACAGTTTGAAATTACGCTTCACAAAGGAATAAACTCACATATCTGCTTGTGCATTTATGTGACATATCTGTTATAGATGTCTGCTATTATACTTAACATTGAGTGATGTCTTCTATTTATGCTCTACATGTCTGTTCTGTGCATACATGACACGTCTTTGCTTTTAAAACGATTCGTTTTCATTTAACATAACTTCATCAACATGTCTCAAGCCTGAGTGAGTCATTACGAGTTTGTGGTTTCAATAACTACCTTTATGCATAGTAACTTCTCCATAACTGCCAAAATTGATGCACATGTAATTCGTTTAGTTACGTTTCCCCCCTCTTATACTCCTAGCTAATGGTGTTTCTCTCTTACTTTTTTACTAAGTTTTTCAAAACTCTCGTATTCTCTTTTCTCAGCGAAACCCATAACCTCAAGCACCTACTTTCTCTTCAAAAATGGCTTCCAAATCTGCATTCAACACCATCAATACCAATGTCCTCAAGGAACAAAAGGTTAACTTAGTATAGCTAGCCACATAAGATTTCAGCTTTGTCAACAATTTTAGCGATATGGGCTGGTTAATCTTTTTCAACATTGACGAACGACCAATCTATACAGTGTGTGTCCAAGAGTTTTGGCACACCTCTATTCTCAATGACACAAATAGGAATCTTATAGGAAGAGTGAAAGGACTTCCTACGGTAGTAAACACCAAGGAAATTTCTTAGGCCAAAGAATGCAAAGAGGAAGGATCTGCCTTCGTCAAAGGGTGGGAAAAAGCATTTGGAGACATGCACAAAGTAAACCTGGAATTGTATGAGAATCCCAAGATTACCAAACATAGCTCTAGTCTACTGAAGCCCCATATCAAGGTTCTTCATGCCTTTGTAAGGAAGAACGTACTCCCTAAAGTGAGCTCCAGAGATACTATCAGTGAGGCTAAAAATTCCTTCTCATGTGCATTCAGTGCAGTGTGAAGGTAAATTTGCCTATGTGTTCTCACACCAAATTGTGAACTTTTATAGGGTATTTTTAGTAATTAATTATATCATTTTACACCACTTAAAGTATAAAAGTACTCACTTATGTCCTATTTTGTAGAAAATTCATAAAAACACTACTCAGAGCAAGAGATGCGAGAATGGATTGAAAAATGACAAGTTTTAGAGATTTTTAGCACTTCTAGACGAGGGGTACAGCCTGATAGTCAGTCAGTATGGCTGTACCTATATCAGAGAAGCAATAGAGGCGTACCCCCTTGGTTAGTACATCTTGGCGCCGATGAAAAAGTCCAATACGACAGTGCCAAAGACAGTATGGCTGTACATAATTGATGTCAGGGAGTGCAGAGTGCATAAGTATGGGCCAATGTCGCAAACAAAGTCCGGTACGGCCATGTATATATTCGGTACGGCCGTATCCTATCCCAGATTGTGCAGATTTGAAGCCAGATGACCTAATCCGCATCTCAACCTATAAATAGGCCATCTTAGCCTAGACTCAAAACTTTTTGACGAAATTCTGAATCTCAGCCCCCTTTTGGAGAGTTTCTCATAAACACCTTGATATTGGAGTAAGTTTTGAATCATTGAAGCTTCTTGCCAATTCTGTTTTGCTGCAGGAGCTCATGAGGACGTGAGGAACAAATGAGAGGCTTGCCATCATACCGACAGAGTGTCCCGGTTCTATTTAATCAATCTTTTAGGAATTTATGTTTGGATTTATGTTATTATATTATGTTGAGAAACAGTATGAGTAGCTAACTCTATCACTAGAGGTGATGGGGGATCTTTTACGATGTTCTTGACATTTATTTAATTGCTATTATGAACTTCTTATTATCCTTATGAATGTGTTCTTCCTAGCATGCTTAATCCTATAGGATCTGGCTAGTCCTTAATAAATTAGTTAATTGGAGGCAATCATACCACAATTAATTAATGGAATTCTAGGATTAACAGAATTCGCGTTTTATGCCCGGTCAAGGTTAACAGGTTATTTTCAATCAGTCATTAAATTGATAAACCTACTAGTTCTTAATGCTCTTTTTTTTAATTGTCTTGCATGATCAAATGAGGTAGTTATGTAGGAAGATGACTATTAACATTGCATGACCAAACGATGTTAGTAATTTTAGAGTAATTGTTGGCTTTCAATAAGGAGATATAGTTCATAATAGCGGGTAAATAGATTCAGGATCTAGTATTAGTGAACCCGGTTCCCCTAGCTTTTCCTATTCAATCTCACTTCAGTACTTGCGATTTAGTTTTATTCTGGTTTTCTTTGTTCATCTGTTTTAATCCCAACCTATTAATTTCGATAGCTTAAATAATATAAGATCTTTATTACGTTGGTACTCGCACATTCTCTATGGGTTCGACATTCGGAGTCTTAAAAATACTCCATTTTTATTACGAGTTACGATCAGGTGCACTTGCCTGAGCCGCAACAAGTCTTTGGCGCCGTTGCCGGGGGAGTGTTCTAGCGATATTAACTTAATGAGATCTTAGTTACATTAAGCATTTTTCTATTTTCTGTCTTTTTTTTATATCTGTTTTATTTTTAATATTTTAATTAATTAATTCTCTTGTACTCAGGCACCATAGGAACCAAGAGCAATGGAAGAAGAGTTCACTCTCGAAGAATACTTCTCCCCTACGGTTAACATATAGGATAGCTTAAACTACCCAGTCATTAGACCACACAACTTTGAGTTCAAACCAGCATTAATTTTAATGGTGTCCGCAGTGCAATTCTCGGGACTACCTTCGGAGGACCCGCACACTCATCTCAAGAACTTTCAAAGGATACTTAGCACTGTCAAGTATAGTGGAGTCCCAGCTGAAACAATTAAACTAATGTTGTTCTCATTCTCGTTGTAAGGGAAGGCTCAAGCTTGGCTAGACTCTTTGGCTCCAAATTCAGTCACCACTTGGGAAGATTTGAAGAGCAAGTTTCTTCATAAATATCTCTCTTGCCAAATTTGCAGAACTAAGGGCAAAAATAATTAACTTCAAGCAATTTGAATTAGAGCCAATGAATGAAGCTTGGGAGCACTTTCAAGAACTACTCAGAAACTTTCCACACAATGAGTTTACCACATGGCAACTGGTTCACATAGCCTATAATGGGTTCAATGTGCAAAGCAGGGCCGCTATAGATGCTGCATATGGAGGATCTTTGGGAACAAGAACTGTTGGAACCTAAACGATTGAGAAGTTTAGACCCTCATTAATTTTGATGATAACAAAATATTCACAAGAGAACAATTTATATGTTCTAACAATTCTTGAAGTGTGCAGATACTAATATTACATATATTTCTAAGCCACTTAAACAAGAAGGAAGAAGCTCTCAAGAAAAGGATACACTCCATGTGTCAGCATCCGGCTCATCTTAGTAAACTGTCTTCGTGAGCGTCTGGAATTATCCTTTTGTGACACTAGTCTTATCCATTTGCTATGAGCGTCCGATCTTCCGTTTTGAGCAAGCGTCTGAACTTCATTATAAATCACGTGTTGGTCACGTAGTCGCTCTTCCTCTCAAAAGTTTCTGGAACGGATTTCGAATTTGATCTTATGCGCCAAAATTGTTGAACGAGGTATCAAAGGTGACACCTTTAGCTAAAAGACAAAAATCGTACAAGCAATTGTGAAAAGCAAGGTAGTACGAAAATGGTAATGTATACTACTGAAATATTCTCTGGAAAGGAAGAAAGAGACAGCTTTTTGAAATCATCTCACTCAATGGAAAGGAGCCATTTTTTACTGTAACGGTAATATCCTTTATAGCTCCTATAAATACCCCAAGGTATCCATTGAAGAAACAGCCAAAACTCTACAAGAGAATTTTGCTTCATTTATTGAGAACAAGCACTGTTGCTATACACTACAAAGAGTCAATACTCTGAAAGCATTGCTTCTGTGAGCAATCAAGTTTCGAGCCAAGTCTCTGGACTACAAGAACTGAACTCAGCGTCCGACACTTTCTTTTAGAAAGCATTTCTATATTGAGCTTAATTTTTATCCTCTCTGTGAGAGTTATTTATACTTGTATTCAACTTACTTGTAAAAGTTGTTTTGGCCTAGTTAAGGTTGTTCCCTCAAAAGCTCGAATGTACTGAGTTGTTTTGAGAAGTTGAGAGTATTGTCAAGGTTGTGACAGTAGAATACTCTTAAGGTTTTGTAATCAGTTGATTATAGTGGAAAATCCTTCAGGAACGAAGGGACTAGACGTAGCTACCAGTTTGGTAGTGAACTAGTATAAATCTCTGTGTCTCTTGCTTTACTGCTTTCTATTTATCTTTATCTTGCTCTGTTAAAAACAAGTTTTCACTGTTGCTTTTCCAGCGTCCGGTTTATTTCCAGCGTCCGTTTAACAAACTGTTTTGAAAAACCTGTGTTCTAAGTGTTTTTAACTTAAAGTTAAGGAAAAGTTTTCAACACAATTCAACCCCCCTTCTTGTGTTCACGTTCAGTTGGTACCAGAGCTCGGCCTCTTGGTTGAGCACTTAACAGTGTTAAGAGTAAAGATCCTACTGTGAACATGTCTACTGAAGGTGGTCATATGAACCGTCCTCCTCTATTCAATGGAGAAAAATTTGATTACTGGAAAGATAAGATGAAAGCATTCCTTGAGGCACAAAATCTTGATTTGTGGGATATAGTTGAAAGTGGATACATTTCTCCCGCTAATGCCCTTGGTGTTGCAATACCTAGGGAAAACTGGGTGATGATCGTGAAAAAGATATCAAACCAATCGAAGGCTAGATTTATTCTCATCCTGCTATGACAGAAAGAGAATATGATAAATGTGGTAAGTTTGATCTTGCCAAAGAAATGCAGGATTCTCTTGTTTTGTCTTATGAGGATTCTCGCCAAGTAAGAGAAACAAAGGCTAGCATGATGGTTCGCCAAAGATGAGCTATTCAAAATGGAAGATGGAGAAAACATTGAAACTATGTTTGGAAGGTTCCAAACACTTGTTCATGGGTTGCAGGCCCTTGGAAAAAGTTATACTACACGACCAAGTGAGAAAGATCTTGAGAAGTTTGACTAAGCGATGGAGACCCAAAGTCACCGCTATTCAAGAAGCAAAAGATCTAAATGTCCTTCGGCTTGAAGATCTTATGGGTTCTTTGAAAGCTCATGAACTTGAGCTAAATGAAGAAGAACCTACCATGAAGAGTAAGTCTATTGCTTTAAGAGTTAATGAACATAAACCTAGTACTTCTAAAGCTTTTTAGGTCAAGAAGAAGAATCGATGATGAAGCTTCAGAAGGAGATTATGATGGATCAGATGATGAGCTAGCTTTCATATCCAAGAAGATCCAGAGAATGTGGAAGAAGAGAAACTTCAGAAGGAGGTTTCAAAAGAAAGATACAAAGGACAAGAAGGAAAGCAAAGACAAGGACAAAGCCCAAGTCGTTTGCTATGAATGTAAGAGGCCTGAACATTTCAAGTCCGAGTGTCCTAATCGTAAGGAAAAGGCCACAAGAAGCTCCTTCAAGAAAAAGAAGAAAGGTCTCAAGGCAACATGGGAAGATCTTGACTTATCCTCCTCTGAGGAAGATAAAGAAGAAGAAGCTCACATTGCCCTCATGGCAGACACTGATCTTGATTCAGAAGAAGAAGTTGAAGAGGTAATAATATATGATTCTTATTCTGAACTTCAACTTGCATTTGATGATCAGTTAAAGGATTCTGCCACTCTCTATTGAGTATAAGAATTTGAAAAAGAAATTTTCAAAACTATCACAATATTTTCATTCTTTACACAATGAAAACTCTGTACTCAATGAAGAGAACCAGAAGCTGAAAACTGAAAATCAGCGTCTGGTGGATAACCAGCGTCTGGAAGCCAACAAGCAACCAGAAGCTGAGAGCTCTCAAGTCAAAAGCTCTGTAGTTACAGGCAATCCTAACTGCAAATCAAATGACTATGAACATGCATTTCAAAAGTTTCTTGCAGAGAGTGTAACTCGAAGCAAGCAAGCTTCTATGATTTGGGGTGTCAGTAAAACGACAACTCATGGTCTTGGTTATATATCAGATGAACCTCTTTTAGAAAATGATTCATCTGATAAATCCAATAATCATAGTAAATGCTTGTATTGTACCTACTGCAATAAATCTGGTCATTTGAAAAGTGCGTGTACTGTGTTTACAACTAAGAAGGACAAGTATCCTTCAAGAACTAACAAGAAAGGACCCAGATATGGGTACCTAAAGATAAAATAGTCTATGTTGCAGACTTTCTTAGCAACAAAGTCAACACACATATCTTGGTACTTAGACAGTGGACGGTCTCGTCACATGGCGGGAGAAAAGGATATGTTCCAAGAACTGAGACCTAGAGAAGCTGGATTCGTTGGTTTCGGAGGAAACCAGAAAGGTAAAATAGTTGGAATTGGTCGCATAGGTAAAGGCTCTCTTCCTTCTATTGATAATGTTTTATATGTTGAAGGACTGAAACATAATCTGAGCATAAGTCAATTATGTGACAAGTGGTTATAATGTTGTCTTCTACAAAATGGATGTTCATTAAAAAGCAAAAATGATGGATCTATATTCTTTACAAAGAAAGAGGAAACAAAACATTTATAAAGTTGATCTTTCTGAACTTGCAAAACAAGATGTCAAGTGTCTTATGTCTGTTGAAGATGAGCAATGGATTTGGCACAAAAGATTGGGTCATGCCAATTTGAGGTTAATCTCAAAATTAAACAAGCACAATCATGTTAGAGGCTTACCAAATCTTAAGTTCCAATCTGATGCCCTGTGTGAGGCTTGTCAAAGAGGAAAACAAGTTAAAACTTCATTTCATTTAAAAAATGTTGTTTCGACCTCTAGACCACTAGAACTTCTACATCTTGATCTTTTTGGTCCCACAAGGACAGCCTCTTTAACTGGAAAGAAATATGGATTAGTCATTGTTGATGATTTTACTAGATGGACATGGGTTAAATTCCTTGCCCACAAGGATGAGTCTTTTAAGGTATTTACTGTAATGCAAATCAGTTCAAAATGAAAAAGGCATCTGTATTTCTTCTATTAGAAGTGATCATGGGGGAGAATTTGAAAATGAAAACTTTCAAAAATTTTGTGAAGAAAATGGCATCTCCCACAATTTCTCCTCTCCTAGAACACCTCAACAAAATGGTGTTGTAGAAAGGAAAAATAGGTCCCTCCAGGAAATGGCAGGACCATGATCAATGAAGTGACATTCTGAAACATTTTTGAAGCGAAGCGATAAACCACGACTTGTTATATTCAAAATAGAATTCCTATAAGACCTATCTTGAATAAGACTCCTTATGAATTGTGGAAAGGTAGAAAACCAAACATTTCTTACTTTCATCCTTTTGGTTGTAGTTGTTATATTTTGAATACTAAAGATCAGCTTGGTAAGTTTGATTCCAAGGCTGACAAAGGAATCTTTTTGGGATACTTTGAAAGATCTAAACCTTTTAGAATATACAACAAAGAAACTTTGTGAGTTGAAGAGTCCATTCATGTCAAGTTTGATGATAAGAAGCCGACAATCGCTATGTCGAGCTAGATGAGTTATTTTCTAATTAAACCTCGGTGACAAGTCAGATGGTGAACATGCATCTTCATCATCCGGTGGTGACAAGGCGAAGAATTCTACTCAACCGTATGAAGCAAGAAAAAGATGGAAGTACAAAACCAATCATCCAAAAGATCAAATCATAGGAGAACCTGGTGATAAAGTACGAACCAGATCGTCTTTCAAGGAGCATGCTGATTTTGCACTTCTTTCTGAAATGGAACCTAAGACGATTGATCAAGCATTGGAAGATGAATGGTGGATTCTAGCAACGCAAGATGAGCTAAATCAGTTCCAAAGAAATGATGTATGGAAGCTAGTCACTCTACCAGAAGATAAGCAAGCTATTGGTACTAAATGGGTATTTAGAAATAAGCTCGATGAAGATGGTAAAGTTGTGAGAAATAAAGCAAGGTTAGTTGCTCAAGGTTATTTACAAGAAGAAGGTATTGATTTCACTGAAACTTTTGCACCTGTTGCAAGAATAGAAGCTATTCGCATTTTACTTTCATTTGCAGCACATCATGAGATAACACTATATCAAATGGATGTGAAAAGTGCTTTTCTAAATGGTTTTATAACTGAGGAAGTTTATGTTAAGCAACCTCCTGGTTTTGAAGATATTGAATTTCCAGAACATGTTTTTAAACTTAAAAAGGCTCTATATGGTCTTAAGCAAGCTCCCAGAGCATGGTATGATAGACTAAGTTCCTTTTTAATGGAAAATGGATTTACAAGAGGTTTAGTTGACACTACTCTTTTCAGAAAATCCACTAACAAGCATTTCATACTTGTTCAAATCTATGTTGATGATATCATTTTTGGAGCCACTAATGAAAGCCTTTGCAAAGAATTTTCTAAGCTTATGCATGCTGAATTTGAGATGAGCATGATGGGAGAATTAAAGTTTTTCCTTGGAATACAAATCAAGCAATGCAGTGATGGTATCTATATACATCAAAGCAAATATATCAAAGAATTATTGAAGAAATTCAAGATGCTGGATTGCAAGCCTATGTGTACACCTATGCATCCTACCTGCACTCTTAGTAAGGATGAAATTGGTAAGAAGGTAGATCAGAAAATGTACAGAGGTATGATTGGATCTCTACTTTATTTTACGGCTTCAAGACTGACATTATGTTCGATGCTGTGTGCTAGATTTCAATCGGATCCTAGAGAATCACACCTAAGTCTTTGTTAAAAGAATATTGAGATATTTGCAAGGAACTACTAATATTGGTTTGCTTTATAAGAAATCAAAGATTACAAATTAGTAGGTTTACGTGATCTTGACTTTCTTTGGAGACCGAATTGAAAGAAAAAGCACAAGTGGAGGCTGCCAGTTCCTTGGAGCTAATCTTGTGTCTTGGTCAAGCAAAAGACAAAGCACTATTGCACTCTCAACAGCAGAAGCTGAATACATCTCAGCAGCAAGTTGCAGTTCTCAACTTCTGTGGATGAAGTATCAACTTGAAGACTACTTGATAAAAGAGAGTAACATTCCTATCTTCTGTGATAATACATCTGCCATATGTCTTACTAAAAATCCCATATTGCATTCACGAGCCAAGCACATTGAGATTAAACATCATTTTATAAGAGACTATGTTCAGAAGGGTATTCTAGAAATAAAATTTGTAGACACTGATCATCAGTGGGCTGACATATTTACAAAACCCCTTGCTGAAGATAGATTCAATTTTATAAGAAGAAATTTAAACTTTCATCTTATAGAAGAATGATTAATCTCAGCGTCTGAAAATAAACAAAATCTCAGCATCTGATATGACATAAGCATGTATGTGTACAAGCATCTTATTTGTCATATGCATCATAACTCATCGTCTAGTGAATCAGTTGCGTGCGTCCGAGGACACCCACACGTGTCACACGTGTTAAGGACTTAAGCGTCTCATCATATCAACTGAGTCATAATTGTTTATGTCTTTCGATAAAATCTTTTTCTTGATTTTACTTTTCTTTTGGCATCTGCATTTAATAAAAAGGCAAATCTTTATTTTCTTTTCTTTTTGATTTAATTTTTATGTGGAAATACGAAGCGATATTTTGAAAAAAGGACTGTACCATTCTCTATTAACTTTCCCACTACTCCACAGTTTTCGCTCCATCACTTCACTCTGCGTTTTCTGCAAAACCGTGCTCTTTCTTTCTTTCTCTCTCTCTCTCTCTCTCTCTGTGTTTTCGAACCCTAAAACCTCCATCACCTTTTCTTCAATTGCTACAATGGCCGACAGAAAGGTTGGACAATACACTGCTGCCTTTGATGTCTTCTCTGAGGCAAAACTTCTGAATGAGAACCGGGTTGATTTCGAGAACTTCAAGCTATACGGTTTTGATTTTGAGGAAGATCTTGAGAAACTGGGCTGGAAAAACTACTTCATCTGGGAACCAGTTGAGGTACTGAGCTATGCTATTAAGGAATTCTGGGGAAGTGCATACTTACTTCCGGGGGAAATCATAGAAGGTCACATCAGAGGATTCAAACTACGCTTCACTATCAACTCTATTGCTCAGACAATCAAGTGTCCGTGTGAAGGAATCAGTTACCATGCAAACTGGGCTGATGCTTACAGAGGACTTGAAAAAGTCAATGAAGCTCTGTTTGAGAACTACCGTGAACTGAAGAAGAAGAAGAACATCACTCCCACGGCTAAAGACTTGAAAAGCCACTACCGAGTACTGCACAAAATCATCGCCAAGAGCGTGATTCTGAAGGCTGGCTCAAGCGACATAGTGAACTACGAGCAAAAGTTCATTATAAGGAACTACATGGATGGGAAGAAAATCAATCTGCCAAGGTTGATTATCAACAATCTGATAAATCCCCTTGTCTTCTCAAGGAAGAATGTTGATAAGAAGAATATCGTCAAGATAATCCCTATGGAGTTCTTCTCTCCATTATGATGATCAAAGATGGCATTGTAAGGAAGCTGACTGACTCCATCAACACAGAGGAAAAGGAAAAATACTTTGGTGTTGGTGCTGTTGTTCGTCCAGAAGTTTTTGGAGTCAACAGTTTGGTCAGGATGCAGCTTATTACAGGCTCCATGATCAAGAAGGTGAAAATAGAGCAACAGAAAGGAGAAGCTAAAAAGAAAACCACCAGAAGCTCAATGACTGGTGTGAAAAGACCTGCTGAGTCTCCTTCAAGGGAGACCAGAAGAACAAAGCAGAAGGTGGCACCTGCACCTACTGTTGAAGAACCAGAAGATGAGGATAGAATTCCCATCAGAAAGGTCTTGGAGAAACAGTTTAGACCAGCAGCTGAAAAGGATGCTTCAGCGTCCGGTCAAGGGAAGCAAATCCCTCCTCCTCCTCCTGCTGTTGTTGTCACCAGAGGGTCGAAAAGAAGGTTGGTCAAGTCATCAGAAGTTAACCCAAAGGTACTTGATTTTACTGCTGATGAATCAGTATCTGTGTTTGATGCTCATGATGTTATTCCTGCACCACCTTTGTCTGTTTCACAACCACAAACACAAACCAAGAAAACCAGAATGAGCCTCCAACAAACCTCAACCCTCTCTAAACCTACCCAACCATCATCCACTACACTCAACCTTGACCTACCACAAAATTCTTCAAATACTTCACTTACTACATATATTTCCAAACTTCACTATCATCCCTTTAATCTATTATTCAAAATACCTCCCATTAATCCCTTCAAACCCTACACACCTAAAACCTACAAAATCACCAAAACCACTCCCACCTTACTCACCATTACCCATAAACCTACAGACACTGGTGGAAGGAAGAATGTCTCATACAAACCACAGTTTATTAAGTATGAGATATATCATAGCATCTACAATCGTCCCTCCACATGGCATTTGAAAACCTTCACCCTGGAGCTGCCAGATTGGAGATTGCCTCTCCGATAAGTGCTACCTTCAAGGATGGAGAAGACCACTTTCAAATGTCATTTAAAGGAAGATTGAGACCAGCATCTGGTAGCAGAGCAATTCCCTTCTCAGTTGATATTCCTAGATCCCTACCACAAACTGAACCACTCACGTTGGAAGAATGCAGAAGGTGGATCACAGATGAAGAAGCTGCCTTCATGGCACACTATCTTGAGATGAAGAAGATTGAAGTAATCAGACAGTACATGGATCCTTCTTCTGTATCAGTAAAGATTGTACCAGACAGACAAAGGTGGCTACCTTGGTCTATCCCTAGGAAAAGGAAAGAACCTGCTCCGGGCAAGCAGCCATTCAGCAAGATCGGGCTCAAGGAATATGAGAAGGCTCCCAAAAAGTACAACCTTAAGGAATTCTCTAAGCTTCCGATTGCCAAGATCTCTGAGGATCATGCCAGAAGGTTTTACCTGAATTCTCTGAAGGAAGATGAATGGAGAACTGACTCCTCAAACTGCTGCAATGCCGAGAAGGCCACTATTCCAACAGTTGACACAATCAGCAGAATTATTGACATCAATCTTAGAACAGTCTACTTCGATGATACGTTCAGATGCTCAGTAATCAGGCCTTTTGACTGCATGAAGATATATGTCCAATGGGCTACTGTGACCAAGCACTTCGAAATTGGATTTACTTGGAGTCAATGGTCTGAGTCTTGGAAAGACAAGGCCATGTTACCTTGTCTCGTCCCCCTAGTGCTAGAAGAAGATGACAGGGAAAATCTGCGAAGAATATACCTGGCAGAAAATGAAGCACTCTCTTTCGCTTGTGAAGCATTAAGTGTCTTTATCAGAAGTATATGGGGAGAAGAAGCTGGAAATAGGTTTGATGCTTTCACTGCTGATGTAGTTCTACACAGAGAAATCATCTTCATGAATTTGCTGTATCCAGAAGATGTGAAGTATAAATGGGAAATTCAAACAGAATCTGAGCTCAGAAAACTTGGAAATTTCATCAAATGGTTTATACCAAATGATGCATTTTTTCTAAGAGCTCAACGGAAGAAGGAATTGAGACTGACGCTATCCAACTGGGTGCTAGCAGAGCATCAGAAGATGAAACCTGCACCGTGCAGAAGTTGGACCTTCTACTTCTACTCTGGTTGAGATGGTCACTATTCCCAAAGCAGAGTTTGAAGAAATGAAGGCCACAAACATGAAAGTTACTCAGCTGGAGACTGCTCTGAAATTACTATATGAACGTCTCAACATCCCTCCACCACCTCTTCCAAACCCTTGAATTTATTTATTTTTGTGTGATATAAACTATTTCTTTATTTTGTTGATACACTTATATATATACACTAATTTTGATCTGATTATTTGTTAACATATACCTACATCTGACTTATATTCAAATTTTTCTAAGTCTTATTTTGACTATGATGTGTTTTTACACTCTTTTTGTCTGATGACAAAAGGGGGAGTAAAAGAAAGGTATGATGAACACGTGAAAATCTGACTAACTCACCGTTCGATGTTCACACTCCAATGGATACGCTGGAACTGAAGTATCATGCATAGCATTTCATACATAGCATTTGTGTGGTTATTTATTAATGCGCTAATATTCATTGATCTACTGCTCTTATAATGATCAATAAATTTGGTACAATTTGATTAAATCAATCTTTTTGATCAGCATCCGATCTTACTCTGATACATCTACATATTTTTTTTGCGATCACTGAATTGAATTTGTTTATCAACTATCGCTTTAATACTAGAATTATCTTATATATCAAAATTGTTAAATTCAGGGGGAGACCCTTCATGTCATTTTGAAACTAAATTGTTCATCAACCTTAGATATTTGTCATCATCAAAAAGGGGGAGATTGTTGGAACCTAAACGATTGAGAAGTTTAGACCCTCATTAATTTTGATGATAACAAAATATTCACAAGAGAACAATTTATGTTCTAACAATTCTTGAAGTGTGCAGATACTAATATTACATATATTTCTAAGCCACTTAAACAAGAAGGAAGAAGCTCTCAAGAGAAGGATACACTCCATGTGTCAGCATCCGGCTCATCTTAGTAAACTGTCTTCATGAGCGTCTGGAATTATCCTTTTGTGACACTAGTCTTATCCATTTGCTATGAGCGTCCGATCTTCCGTTCTGAGCAAGCGTCTGAACATCATTATAAATCACGTGTTGGTTACGTAGTCGCTCTTCCTCTCAGAAGTTTTTGGAACGAATTTCGAATTTGATCTTATGCGCCAAAATTGTTGTACGAGGTATCAAAGGTGACACCTTTAGCTACAAGACAAAAATCGTACAAGCAATTGTGAAAAGCAAGGTAGTACGAAAACGGTAATGTGTACTACTGAGATATTCTCTGGAAAGGAAGAAAGAGACAGCTTTTTGAAATCACCTCACTCAATGGAAAGGAGCCATTTTTACTGTAACGGTAATATCCTTTAGAACTCCTATAAATACCCCAAGGTATCCATTGAAGAAACTGCCGAAACTGTACAAGAGTATATTGCTTCATTTATTGAGAACAAGCATTGTTGCTATACACTAAAAAGAGTCAATACTCTAAAAGCACTGTTTCTGTGAGCAATCAAGTTTCGAGCCAAGTCTCTGGACTACAAGAACTGAACTCAGCGTCCGACACTTTCTTTTAGAAAGCATTTCTATATTGAGCTTAATTTTTATCCTCTCTGTGAGAGTTATTTATACTTGTATTAAACTTATTTGTAAAAGTTGTTTTGGCCTAGTTAAGGCTGTTCCCTCAAAGGCTCGACTGTACTGAGTCATTTTGAGAAGTTGAGAGTATTGTCAAGGTTGTGACAGAAGAATACTCTTGAGGAAATTGTAATCAGACTGATTATAGTGGAAAATCCTTCAGGAACGAAGGGACTAGACGTAGCTACCAGTTTGGTAGTGAACTAGTATAAATCTCTGTGTCTTTTGCTTTACAGCTTTCTATTTATCTTTAACCTGCTGTGTTAAAAACAAGTTTTCACAAACTGCTTTTCCAGTGTCCGGTTTATTTTCAGCATCCGTTTAACAAACTATTTTGAAAAACCTGTGTTCTAAGTGTTTTAAACTTAAAGTTTGCGAAAAGTTTTCAACACAATTCAACCCCCCTTCTTGTGTTCACGTTCAGTTGGTACCAGAGCTCGGCCTCTTGGTTGAGCACTTAACAGTGTTAAGAGTAAAGATCCTACTGTGAACATGTCTACTAAAGGTGGTCATATGAACCGTCCTCCTCTATTCAATGGAGAAAATTTTGATTACTGGAAAGATAAGATGAAAGGATTCCTTGAGGCACAAAATCTTGATTTATGGGATATAGTTGAAAGTGGATACATTTCTCCCGCTAATGCCCTTGGTGTTGCAATACCTAGGGAAAACTGGACTGATGATCAGAAAAAGAGATATCAAACCAATCAGAAGGCTAGATTTATTCTCATCTGTGCTATGACAGAAAGAGAATATGATAAATGTGGCAAGTTTGATACTGCCAAAGAAATATGGGATTCTCTTGTTTTGTCTCATGAGGATTCTGCCCAAGTAAGAGAAACAAAGGCCAGCATGATGGTTCGCCAGTATGAGCTATTCAAAATGGAAGATGGAGAAAACATTGAAACTATGTTTGGAAGGTTCCAAACACTTGTTCATGGGTTGCAGGCCCTTGGAAAAAGTTATACCACACCTGATCATGTGAGAAAGATCTTGAGAAGTTTGACTAAGCAGTGGAGACCCAAAGTCACTGCTATTCAAGAAGCAAAAGATCTAAATGTCCTTCGGCTTAAAGATCTTATGAGTTCTTTGAAAGCTCATGAACTTGAGTTAAATGAAGAAGAACCTACCATGAAGAGTAAGTCTATTGCTTTAAGAGTTAATGAACATAAACCTAGTACTTCTAAAGCTTTTTAGGCTGAAGAAGAAGAATCAGATGATGAAGCTTCAGAAGGAGATTATGATGGATCAGATGATGAGCTAGCTTTCATATCTAAGAAGATCCAGAGAATGTGGAAGAAAAGAAACTTCAGAAGGAGGTTTCAGAAGAAAGATACAAAGGACAAGAAGGAAAGCAAAGACAAGGACAAAGCCCAAGTCATTTGCTATGAATGTAAGAAGCCTGGACATTTCAAGTCCGAGTGTCCTAATCTTAAGGAAAAGCCCACAAGAAGCTCCTTCAAGAAAAAGAAGAAAGGTCTCACGGCAACATGGGAAGATCTTGACTTATCCTCCGTTGAGGAAGATAAAGAAGAAGAAGCTCACATTGCCCTCATGGCAGACACTGATCTTGATTAAGAAGAAGAAGTTGAAGAGGTAATAATATATGACTCTTATTCTGAACTTCAACTTGCTTTTGATGATTTGTTAAAGGATTCTGCCACTCTTTCAATTGAGTATAAGAATTTGAAAAAGAAATTTTCAAAACTATCACAAGATTTTCATTCTTTACACAATGAAAACTCTGTACTCAATGAAGAGAACCAGAAGTCAAAACCGAAAATCGTCTGGTGGATAACCAGCGTCTGGAAGCCAACAAGCAACCAGAAGCTGAGAGCTCTCAAGTCAAAAGCTCTGTGGTTACAGGTAATCCTAACTGCAAATCAAATGACTATGAACATGCATTTCAAAAGTTTCTTGCAGAGAGTGTAACTCGAAGCAAGCAAGCTTCTATGATTTGGGGTGTTAGTAAAACGACAACTCATGGTCTTGGTTATATATCAGATGAACCTCTTTTGGAAAATGATTCAGCGTCTGATAAATCCAATAATCATAGTAAATGCTTGTATTGTACTTACTGCAATAAATCTGGTCATTTGAAAAGTGCGTGTACTGTGTTTACAACTAAGAAGGACAAGTATCCTTCAAGAACTAACAAGAAAGGACCCAAAAAGATATGGGTACCTAAAGATAAAATAGTCTATGTTGCAGACTTGCTTAGCAACAAAGTCAACACACATATCTTGGTACTTAGACAGTGGATGCTCGCGTCACATGACGGGAGAAAAGCATATGTTCCAAGAACTGAGACCTAGAGAAGCTGGATTCGTTGGTTTCGGAGGAAACCAGAAAGGTAAAATAGTTGGAATTGGTCGCATAGGTAAAGGCTCTCTTCCTTCTATTGATAATGTTTTATATGTTGAAGGACTGAAACATAATCTACTGAGCATAAGTCAATTATATGACAGTGGTTATAATGTTGTCTTTACAGAAAATGGATGTTCAGTAAAAAGCAAAAATGATGGATCTATTTTCTTTACAGCAAAGAGGAAACAAAACATTTATAAAGTTGATCTTTTTGAACTTGCAAAACAAGATGTCAAGTGTCTTATGTCTGTTGAAGATGAGCAATGGATTTGGCACAAAAGATTGGGTCATGCAAATTTGAGGTTAATCTCAAAATTAAATAAGCACAATCTTGTTAGAGGTTTACCAAATCTTAAGTTCCAATCTGATGCCTTGTGTGAGGCTTGTCAAACAGGAAAACAAGTTAAAACTTCTTTTCATTTAAAAAATGTTGTTTCAACCTCGAGACCACTTGAACTTTTACATCTTGATCTTTTTGGTCCCACAAGGACAACCTATTTAACTGGAAAGAAATATGGATTAGTCATTGTTGATGATTTTACTAGATGGACATGGGTTAAATTCCTTGCCCACAAGGATGAGTCTTTTAAGGTATTTACTGTTTTATGCAAATCAGTTCAAAATGAAAAAGGCATCTGTATTTCTTCTATTAGAAGTGATCATGGGGGAGAATTTGAAAATGAAAACTTTCAAAAATTTTGTGAAGAAAATGGCATCTCCCATAATTTCTCCTCTCCTAGAACACCTCAACAAAATGGTGTTGTAGAAAGGAAAAATAGGTCCCTCCAGGAAATGGCCAGGACCATGATCAACGAAGCTGATATTACGAAACATTTTTGGGCAGAAGCAGTAAACACAGCTTGTTATATTCAAAATAGAATTCTAATAAGACCTATTTTGAATAAGACTCCTTATGAATTGTGGAAAGGTAGAAAACCAAACATTTCTTACTTTCATCCTTTCGGTTGTAGTTGTTATATTTTGAATACTAAAGATCAGCTTGGTAAGTTTGATTCCAAGGCTGACAAAGGAATCTTTTTGGGATACTTTGAAAGATCTAAAGCTTTTAGAATATACAACAAAGAAACTTTGACAGTTGAAGAGTCCATTCATGTCAAGTTTGATGATAAGAAGCCTGACACTGCTATGTCAGAGCTAGATGAGTTATTTTCAGAATTAAACCTCGGTGACAAGTCAGATGGTGAACATGCATCTTCATCATCCGGTGGTGACAAGACGAATAATTCTACTCAAGCAGAAGCTGAAGCAAGAAAAAGATGGAAGTACAAAACCAATCATCCAAAAGATCAAATCATAGGAGAACCTGGTGATAAAGTTCGGACCAGATCCTCTTTCAAGGATCATGCTGATTTTGCATTTCTCTCTGAGATGGAACCTAAGACGATTGATCAAGCTTTGGAAGATGAAGGGTGGATTCTAGCAATGCAAGATGAGCTGAATCAGTTCCAAAGGATGATGTA
This sequence comes from Calophaca sinica, assembly GCA_037113605.1. Taxonomy (NCBI): domain Eukaryota; kingdom Viridiplantae; phylum Streptophyta; class Magnoliopsida; order Fabales; family Fabaceae; genus Calophaca; species Calophaca sinica. The sequence continues at coordinate 97,932,810 of CM073735.1, read as the reverse complement.
TGGAAGCTAGTCACTCTACCAGAAGATAAGCAAGCTATTGGTACTAAATGGGTATTTAGAAATAAGCTTGATGAAGATGGTAAAGTTGTGAGAAATAAAGCAAGGTTAGTTGCTCAAGGTTACTCACAAGAAGAAGGTATTGATTTCACTGAAACTTTTGCACCTGTTGCAAGACTAGAAGCTATTCGCATTTTACTTTCATTTGCAGCACATCATGAGATAACACTATATCAAATGGATGTGAAAAGTGCTTTTCTAAATGGTTTTATAACTGAGGAAGTTTATGTTAAGCAACCTCTTGGTTTTGAAGATATTGAGTTTCCAGAACATGTTTTTAAACTTAAAAAGGCTCTATATGGTCTTAAGCAAGCTCCCAGAGGATGGTATGATAGACTAAGTTCTTTTTTAATGAAAATGGATTTACAAGAGGTTTAGTTGACACTACTCTTTTCAGAAAATCCTCTAACAAACATTTCATACTTGTTCAAATCTATGTTGATGTTATCATTTTTGGAGCCACTAACGAAAGCCTTTGCAAAGAATTTTCTAAGCTTATGCAAGCTGAATTTGAGATGAGCTTGATGGGAGAATTGAAGTTTTTCCTTAGAATACAAATCAAGCAATGCAATGATGGTATTTATATACATCAAAGCAAATACATCAAAGAATTATTGAAGAAATTCAAGATGCTGGATTGCAAGCCTATGTGTACACCTATGCATCCTACCTGCACTCTTAGTAAAGATGAAATTGGTAAGAAGGTAGATCAGAAAATGTACAGAGGTATGATTGGATCTCTACTTTATCTTACGGCTTCAAGACCTGACATTATGTTCATTGCTGTGTGCTAGATTTCAATCAGATCCTAGAGAATCACACCTAAGTGTTGTTAAAAGAATATTCAGATATTTGCAAGGAACTACTAATCTTGGTTTGCTTTATAAGAAATCAAAAGATTACAAATTAGTAGGTTTCTGTGATGCTGACTTTGCTGGAGACCGAATTGAAAGAAAGAGCACAAGTGGTAGCTGCCAATTCCTTGGAGCAAATCTTGTATCTTGGTCAAGCAAAAGACAAAGCATTATTGCACTCTCAACAAAGAAGTTTAATACATCTCGTGAGAAGTTGCGATTCTCAACTTCTGTGGATGAAGTATCAACTTGAAGACTACTTGATAAAAGAGAGTAACATTCCTATCTTCTGTGATAATACATCTGCCATATGTCTTACTAAAAATCCTATATTGCATTCTAGAGCAAAGCACATTGAGATTAAGCATCATTTTATAAGAGACTATGTTCAGAAGGGTATTCTAGAAATAAAATTTGTAGACACTGATCATCAGTGGGCTGACATATTTACAAAACCCCTTGCTGAAGATAGATTCAATTTTATAAGAAGAAATTTAAACTTTCATCTTATAGAAGAATGATTAATCTCAGCGTCTGAAAATAAACAAAATCTCAGCATCTGATATGACATAAGCATGTATGTGCATTAGCATCTTATTTGTCATATGCATCATAACTCATCATCCGGTGAATTGGTTGCGTGCGTCCGAGCACACCCACATGTGTCACACGTGTTTAGGACTCAAGCGTCTCATCATATCTACTGAGTCATGATTATTTATGTTCTCAATAAAAACTTTTACTTTTATTTTGGCGTCTGCATTAAATGAAAAGGCGAATCTTTATTTTCTTTTCTTTTTGATTTAATTTTTTATGTGGAAATACGAAGCGATATTTTGAAAAAGAACAATACCATTCTCTATTAACTTTTCCACTACTCCACATTTTTCGCTCCACTCTGCGTTTTCTGCAAAACCGTACTCGTTCTCTCTTTCTCTCTATCTCTCTCTGTGTGTGTTTTCGAACCCTAAAACCTCCATCACCTTCTCTTCAAGTGCTACAATGGCCGACAGAAAGGTTGGACAATACACTGCTACCTTCGATGTTTTCTCTGAGGCAAAACTTCTGAATGAAAACCGGGTTGATTTCGAAAACTTCAAGCTATATGGTTTTGACTTTGAGGAAGGTCTTGAAAAACTGGGATGGAAGAACTACTTCATTTGGGAACCAGTGGACGTACTGAGCTACGCCATTAAGGAATTCTGGGGAAGTGCATACTTACTTCCGGGGGAAATAATAGAAGGTCACATCAGAGGATTCAAACTACGCCTCACCATCAACTCTATTGCTCAGACAATCAAGTGTCCGTGTGAAGGAATCAGTTACTACTCAAATCGGGCCGATGCTTACAGAGGACTTGAGAGAGTCAATGAAGCTCGCTGTTTGAGAACTACCGTGAATCAAGAAGTAGAAGAACATCTCCCCCCCGGCTAAAGCCTTGAAGAGCCACTACCGTGTACTGCACAAAATCATCGCCAAAAGCGTGATTCTGAAGGCTGGGTCAAGCGACATAGTGAACTACGAGCAAAAGTTCATTATGAGGAACAACATGGATGGGAAGAAAATCAATCTGCCAAGGTTAATTATCAACAATCTGATAAATGCCCTTGTCTTCTCAAGGAAGAATGTTGATAAGAAGAATATAGTCAAGACAATCCCATATGGAGTTCTTCTCTCCATTATGATGGTCAAAGACGGCATTGTAAGGAAGCTGACTGACTCCATCAACACAGAGGAAAAGGAAAAATACTTTGGTGTTGGTGATGTTGTTCGTCCAGAAGTTTTTGGAGTCAACAGTCTGGTCAGGATGCAGCTTATTATAGGCTCCATGATCAAGAAGGTGAAAATAGAGCAACAGGAAGGAGAAGCTGAGAAGAAAACCACCAGAAGCTCAATGTCTGGTGTGAAAAGACCTGCTGAGTCCCCTTCAAGGGAGACCAGAAGAACAAAGCAGAAGGTGGCACCTGCACCTACTGTTGAAGAACCAGAAGATGAGGATATAATACCCATCAGAAAGGTCTTGGAGAAACAGTTTAGACCAGCAGCTGAAAAGGATGTTTCAGCGTCCGGTCAAGGGAAGCAAATCCCTCCTCCTCTTTCTGCTGTTGTTGTCACCAGAGGGTCCAAAAGAAGGTTGGTCAAGCCATCAGAAGTTGATCCAAAGGTACTTGATTTTACTGTTGATGAATCAGTATCTGTATTTGATGCTCATGATGTTATTCCAGCACCACCTTTGTCTGTTTCACAACCACAAACACAAACCAGGAAAACCAAAATGAGCCTCCAACAAACCTCAACTCTCTCTAAACCTACCCAACCATCATCCACTACACTCAACCTTAACCTACCACAAATTTCCTCAAATACTTCACTCACTTCATATATTTCCAAACTTCACTCTCATCCCTTCAATCTGTTATTCAAAATACCTCCCATTAATTCCTTCAAACCCTACACACCTAAAACCTACAAAATCACCAAAACCACTCCCAACTTACTCTCCATTACCCTTAAACCTACAGACGTTGGTGGAATGAAAAATGTCTCATACAAACCACAGTTTGTTAAGTATGAGATATATAATAGCATCTACAATCGTCCCTCCACATGGCATTTGAAAACCTTCACCTCTGGAGTTGCCAGACTGGAGATTGCCTCTCCATTAAGTGCTACATTCAAGGATGGAGAAGACCACTTCCAAATGTCATTTAAAGGAAGATTGAGACCAGCTTCTGGAAGCAGAGCAATTCCCTTCTCTGTTGATCTTCCTAGATCCCTACCACAATTTGAACCACTCACTTTGGAAGAATGTGGAAGATGGATCACAGATGAAGAAGCTGCCTTCATGCCACACTGTCTTAAAATGAAGAAGATGGAAGTAATCAGACAATACAGGGATCCACTTCTTCTGTTTCAGTAAAGATAGTACCAGATAGACAAAGGTGGCTACCTTGGTCTATCCCTGGGAAAAGGAAAGAACCTGCTCCGGGCAAGCAGCCATTCAGCAAGATCGGGCTAAAGGAGTATGAGAAGGCACCTAAAAAGTACAACCTTAAGGAATTCTCTAAGCTTCCTATTGCCAAGATCTCTGAGGATCATGCCAGAAGGTTTTACCTGACTTCTCTGAAGGAAGATGAATGGAGAACTGGCTCCTCAAACTGCTGCAATGCTGAGAAGGCCACTATTCCAACAGTTGGCACAATCAGCAGAATTACTGACATCAATCTTAGAACAGTTTACTTCGATGATATGTTCAGATGCTCAGTAATCAGACCTTGTGACTGCATGAAGATTTATGACCAATGGGCTGCTGTGACCAAGCACTTCGACATTGGATTTACTTGGAGTCAATGGTCTGAGTCTTGGAAAGCCAAAGCTATGTTACCATACCTCGTCCCCCTAGTGGTAGAAGAAGATGACAGGGAAAATCTGCGAAGAATTTACCTAGCAGAAAATGAAGCACCCTCCTTCACTTGTGAAGCCTTGAGTGTCTTTATCAGAAGTTTATGGGGAGAAGAAACTGGAAATAGATTTGATGCTTTCAGTGCTGATGTTGTTCTTCACAGAGAAATCATCTTCATGAATATGCTGTATCCAGAAGATGTGAAGTATCAATGGGAAATTCAAAGCGACATCCGAGCTCGAAAACTTGGAAATTTCTTCAAATGGTCTATACCAAATGACGCATTCTTTCTAAGAGCTCAAAGGAAGAAGGAATTGAGACTTAAGCTATCTAACTGGTGCTAGCAGAGCATCGTAAGATGAAACACCTGCACCGTGCAGAAGTTGGATCTTCTACTTCTGCAGTTGAGATGGTCACTATTCCCAAAGCAGAATTTGAAGAGATGAAGGCCACCAACTTGAAAGTCACTCAGCTGGAGACTGCTCTGAAATTACTTTATGAACGTCTCAACATCCCTCCACCACCTCTTCCAAACCCTTAAACTTTGTTTTGCTTTAATTTTTTTTGGTACTAAGTGATATTTCTTATTTGTGTTGATACACTTATACACTATTTTTGCTCTAATTATCTGCCTTATATTCAAATTTTTCTAAGTCTTATTTTGACTATGATGTGTTTTTACACTCTTTTTGTCTGATGACAAAAGGGAGAGTAAAAGAAAGGTATGATGAACACGTGAAAATCTGACTAACTCACCGTCCGATGTTCACATTCCGATGAATACGCCGGAACTGAAGTATCATGCATAGCATTTCATACATAGCATTTGTGTGGTTATTTATTAATGCGCTAATATTCTTTGTCAAATAAATTTGGTACTAATGCTCTTTAATGATAAATAAATTTGGTACAAATTGATTAAATCAATCTTTCTGATCAGCATCCGATTTTACTCTGATACATCTACGTATTTTGTTTTGAGATCACTTAATTGAATTTGGTCATCAACTATCGCCTAAATACTAGAATTATCTTATATATCAAAATTGTTAAATTCAGGGGGAGACCCTTGATGTCATTTTGAAACTAAATTGTTCATCAACCTTAGATATTTGTCATCATTAAAAAGGGGGAGATTGTTGGAACCTAAACGATTGACAAGTTTAGACACTCATTAATTTTGATGATAACAAAATATTCACAAGAGAACAATTTATATGTTCTAACAATTCTTGAAGTGTGCAGATACTAATATTACATATATTTCTAAGCCACTTAAACAAGAAGGAAGAAGCTCTCAAGAGAAGGATACACTCCATGTGTCAGCATCCGGCTCATCCTAGTATTCTGTCTTCGTGAGCGTCTGGAATTAACCTTTTGTGACACTAGTCTTATCCATTTGCTATGAGCGTCCGATCTTCCATTCTGAGCGAGCGTCTGAACTTCATTTTATATCACGTGACGGTCACGTTGTTGCTCCTCTTCTCAGAAGCCTCTGGAACGGATTTCGAATTTGATCTTATGCGCCAAAATTGTTGTACGAGGTATCAAAGGTGACACCTTTAGCTACAAGACAAAAATCGTACAAGCAATTGTGAAAAGCAAGGTAGTACGAAACGGTAATATGTACTCTTGAGATATTCTCTGGAAAGGAAGAAAGAGATGACTTTTTGAAATCACTCACTCAATGGAAAGGAGCCATTTTCTTTATGCGGTAATATCCTTTAGAACTCCTATAAATACCCCAAGGTATCCATTAAAGAAAGCTACGAAAGCATAAGAGTATATTGCTTCATTTACTGAGAACAAGCACTGTTGCTATACACTAAAAAGAGTCAATACTCTGAAAGCACTGCTTCTGTGAGCAATCAAGTTTTGAGCCAAGTCTCTAGACTACAAGAACTAAACTCAGCGTCCGACACTTTCTTTTAGAAAGCATTTCTATATTGAGCTTAATTTTTATCCTCTCTGTGAGAGTTATTTATACTTGTATTAAACTTATTTGTAAAAGTTGTTTTGGCCTAGTTAAAATTTGTTCCCTCAAAGGCTCGATTGTCTTGAGTCGTTTGAGAAGTTGAGAGTATTGTCAAGGTTGTGACAGAAGAATACTCTTGAGGAAATTGTAATCAGACTGATTATAGTGGAAAATCCTTCAGGAACGAAGGGACTAGACGTAGCTACCAGTTTGGTAGTGAACTAGTATAAATCTCTGTGTCTTTTGCTTTACAGCTTTCTATTTATCTTTATCCTGCTGTGTTAAAAATAAGTTTTCACAAACTGCTTTTCCAGCGTCCGGTTTATTTTCAGCATCCGTTTAACAAACTATTTTGAAAAACCTGGGTTCTAAGTGTTTTAAACTTAAAGTTTGCGAAAAGTTTTCAACACAATTCAACCCCCCTTCTTGTGTTCACGTTCAGATGAAGCTTCAGAAGGAGACATTGATGGGTCAGATGATGAGCTCGCGTTCATATCCAGGAAAATCCAAAGGATGTGTAAGAAAAGAAACTTCAAGAAGAAATTCCACAAGAAAGATGTCAAGGACAAGAAGGAAAGCAAAGACAAAAGCCAAGTTGTCTGCTATGAATGTAAAAAGCCTGGACACTTCAAATCCGAATGTCCTAATCTTAAGAAGAAGCCCACAAGAAGTTCTTTCAAGGGAAAGAAGAAGAGTCTCATGGCTACATGGGAAGATCTAGATTCATCATCCTTTGAGGAAGATGATGATGAAGAAGCTAATCTTGCCCTAATGGTAAATACTGACTTAGACTCTGAAGAAGAAGTTGAAGAGGTAATAATATATGATTCTTATTCTGAACTTTAACTTGCATTTGATGATCTCCTTAAGGACTCTGCCACCTTCTCCACTGAGTATAAAGCTTTGAAAAATAAATTTTCAAAATTATCTCTAGATTTTCAAGTTTTGAAAAATGAAAACTCAAAGCTCAGTGAAGAGAACCAGAAGCTGAAAACTGAAAATCAGCGTCTGGTGGATAGTAAGCGTCTGGTGACATGTTAGCAACCAGAAGCTGAGAGCTCTCAACCTGAAAGCTTTGAAGCTAAAGGCGATCCTATGTGTAAATCAAATGATTATGAATATGTATTTCAAAGGTTTCTTACAGAAAGTGTAACTCGAAGCAAGCAAGCTTCAATGATTTGGGGTGTCAGTAAAACGACAACTCAAGGTCTTAGTTACATGTCAGATGAACCCTCTTTAAAAAATAAAAATCTTGCATCTAATAAATCCAATGATCACAGTGAATGCTTGCATTGTACCTACTGTAACAAACCTGGTCATTTGAAAAGTGCATGTACTATTTTTAAGATTAAGAAGGACAAGTATCCTTCAAGAACCAACAAGAAAGGACTCAAAAAGATATGGGTACCTAAACATAAAATAGTCTATGTTGCAGACATGCTTAGCAACAAAGTCAACACACCTATCTTGTTACTTAGACAGTGGATGCTCGCGTCATATGGCGGGAGAAAAGCATATGTTCCAAGAGCTAAGGCCTAGAGAAGAAGGATTTGTTGGTTTCGGAGGAAACCAGAAAGGTAAAATAGTTGGAATTGGTCGCATTGGTAAAGGCTCTCTTCCCTCTATTGATAACGTACTTTATGTTGAAGGACTAAAGCATAACCTATTGAGCATAAGTCAATTATGTGATAATGGTTATGATGTCATTTTTATAGAAACTGGATGTTCAGTAAAAAATAAGAAAGATGGCTCTATTTTCTTTACAACAAAGATGAAACAAAATATTTATAAAATTGATCTTTCTGAACTTGCACTACAAGATGTCAAGTGTCTCATGTTTGTTGAAGATGAACAATGGATTTGGCATAAAAGATTGGGTTATGTCAGTTTGAGATTAATCTCAAAACTAAACAAGCACAGTCTTGTTAGAGGCTTACCAAATCTTAAATTCCAATCTGATGCTCTATGTGAGGCATGTCAAAGAGGAAAACAAGTTAAAACTTCTTTTCATTCAAAAAATATTGTTTCAACCTCTAGATCACTTGAGCTTTTACATCTTGGTCTTTTTGGTCCAACAAGGACAACCTCTTTAACTGGAAAGAAATATGGGTTAGTCATTGTTGATGATTTTACTAGATGGGCATGGGTTAGATTCCTTGCCCACAAGGATGAGTCATTTAAGGTATTTACTGATTTCTGTAAATCAGTTCAAAATGAAAAAGGAATTTGTATTTCTTCTATTAGAAGTGATCATGGGGGAGAATTTGAAAATGAAAACTTTCAAAAATTTTGTGAAGGAAATGGCATCTCCCACAATTTCTTCTCTCCTAGAACATCACAACAAAATTGTGTTGTAGAAAGGAAAACTAGGTCCCTCCAAGAAATGGCCAGGACCATGATCAATGAAACTGATATTGCCAAACATTTTTGGGTAGAAGCAGTAAACACAACTTGTTATATTCAAAATAGAATTCTTATTAGACCTATTTTGAAGAAGACTCCATATGAACTGTGGAAAAGTAGAAAACCAAACATATCTTACTTTCATCCTTTTGGTTGTATATGTTATATTCTGAATACTAAGGATCAACTTGGTAAGTTTGATTCCAAAGCTGACAAAGGTATCTTTTTGGGATACTCTGAAAGATCTAAAGCTTTTAGAATATACAATAAAGAAACTTTGATAGTGGAAGAATCCATTCATGTCAAGTTTGATGACAAGAAGCCTGAAACTGCCATGTCAGAGCTGGATGAGTTAGTTTCAGATTTAAATATTGGTGGCACTACAAATGGTGATCTAGCATCTTCAGCGTCCGGTGGTAACCAGACTCTGGATTCTACTTAAGCAGAAGCTGGAGTCAGAAAGAATTGGAGATACAAAACCAATCATCCCAAAGATCAAATCATAGGAGAACCTGGAGATAGAGTTAGAATAAGATCCACTTTCAAAGAGCATGCCGATATTGCATTTCTCTCTGAAATGGAGCCTAAAACGATTGATCAAGCCTTGGAAGATGAAGGTTGGATTCTGGCTATGCAAGAAGAGTTGAATCAATTTCAAAGAAATGATGTCTGGAAGTTAGTCACTCTACCAGAAGATAAGCAAGCTATTGGTACTAAATGGGTATTTAGAAACAAGCTTGATGAAGATGGTAAGGTTGTGAGAAACAAAACAAGAATAGTTGCTCAAGGTTACTCACAAGAAGAAGGTATAGATTTTACTGAAACTTTTGCACCTGTTGCAAATTTAGAAGCTATTCATATTTTGCTTTCATTTGCTGCACACCATGAGATAATTATTTATCAAATGGATGTGAAAAGTGCTTTCTTGAATGGTTTTATAACTGAGGAAGTCTATGTGAAACAACCTTCTAGTTTTGAAGATATTAAATTTCCAGAACATGTTTTTAAAATTAAAAAGGCTTTGTATGGTCTTAAGCAAGCTCCTAGAGCTTGGTATGATAGACTAAGTTCATATTTAATGGGAAATGGTTTTATCAGAGGTCAAGTAGACACCACTCTATTTAGAAAATCATCAAACAAGCATTTTATACTTGTACAAATTTATGCTGATGATATTATATTTGGAGCTACTAATGAAAGTTTGTGCAAAGAATTTTCTACGTTAATGTAGACTGAATTTGAAATGAGCATGATGGGAGAATTAAAGTTTTTCCTTGGAATTCAAATCAAGCAATGCAATGATGGTATTTATATACATCAAAGCAAATACATCAAGGATTTGCTAAAGAAATTCAAGATGGTGGATTGCAAGCCAATGTGCACACCTATGCATTCCACTTGCATTCTTGGTAAAGATGAAACTGGTAAGAAGGTAGATTAGAAAATGTACAGACGTATGATTGGATCTCTACTTTATCTTACTGCTTCAAGACCTAATATTATGTTCAACGTCTGCCTGCGTGCTAGGTTTCAGTCTGATCCTAGAGAATCACACCTGAGTGCTTTTAAAAGAATATTTAGATATTTACAAGGATCTACTAATCTTGGTTTGCTCTATAAGAAATCAAAAGATTACAAGTTAGTAGGCTTCTATGATGCTGACTTTGCTGGAGACCGAATTGAAAGAAAAAGCACAAGTGGAGGCTGCCAATTCCTTGGAGCAAATTTTGTATCTTGGTCAAGCAAAAGACAAAGCACAATTGCACTCTCAACAGTAGAAGCTGAATACATCTCAGCAGCAAGTTGTAGTTCTCAATTTCTATGGATGAAATATCAACTTGAAGACTACTTGATAAAAGAGAGTAACATTCCTATCTTCTGTGATAATATATCTGCAACTTGTCTCACTAGGAATCCTATATTGCATTCTAGAGCAAAATACACTGAGATTAAACATCACTTCATAAGAGACTATGTTCAGAAGGGTATTCTTGAAATAAAATTTGTAGACACTGATCATCACTGAGCTGACATTTTTACAAAAACCTTGCTGAGGATAGATTCAATTTTATAATAAGAAATTTAAATTTTCATCTTATAGAAGAATGATTAATCTCAGCATCTTATGATACGCATCATTCAGCATCTGGTATGACATAAGCATTCACACGTGTACTCATATGATATGTCATTCATAATGCATAACTCAGCGTTCGGTGAATTCGGTTGCGTGCGTCCGAGCACACACATATTGAACTCGTGTGGGACTTAAGCGTCTCATCACACCTAAACTGAGTCATGATTATTTATGTTTTCAATAAAATCTTTTTCTTGATTTTATCCTCATTTTGGAAACTGCATTTATTGAAAAAGGGGAATCTTTATTTTCATTTTCTTTTTAAATTATTTAGAGGAAATGTGAAGAGGTTTTTGAAAAAGTAACTGTACTATTTTTTCAAAATTTTCCCACTACTCCACCTTTTTTGCTCCACACTCACTCTGTTTTATCTGTGTAAACTGTTTTCTCTCTCTCTCTCTCTGTGATTTCTGAAACCCTAAACCTCCATCACCTACTTTCTAACTGCAACCATGACTGATGTTAATGTCGGACAATACACTGCTATCTTCGACACCATAACAGAAGCAAGGCTTTTGAATGAGAATATGATTGATTTGGAGAAGCTCAAAGTCTATGGTTTCAACTTTGATGAAGGTTTTAAGGCTATGGGTTAGTCAAAATATTTTTTCTCGAGTTCTTCTGTTTAAGTTATGGTTACTGCTATTAAAGAACTTTGGGGAAATATTACTTTTCTAGATGGAAAAATTGGAGGCTATGTCAGAGGATTTAAGTTAGAGTTTACTCTCAACGACATTGCTGATGTTACTGGTTGTTCATTGGAAAGAATTAGTTTTTACAATGGCTGGGAAAAAGCTTTCAATGGTATGGAGAAAGTGAATGAAGCCTTGTTTGAGAACTATAAGCAGTTGAAGGAATCTGGGGAAACTCCTATTGTCAAGCATCAAAAGAGTCACTTCAGAGCACTTCACAAGATCATAGTCAAGAGTGTTCTTCTGAAGGCTGGGTTTAGTGACATAGTGAACTATGAGCAAAAGTTCATTATGAGGACTTATTTGGCAAAACAGAAGGTGAACCTGCCTAGGTTGGTCAACAATCTGGTTCAAGCCATTGTGAGTTCGAGGAAAGGCACTGTAGAAAAGAAGAACATCTACAAGAAGATGCCCTATGGTGTTCGTCTTACTGCCCTGTTGATTAAAGTTGGTATTCCCAAAAAGCTTAGAGCTTTGGAAGGAAAAGAAAAGGAAAAGTATTTTGGTGTTGGTGCTCTTATGCATCCTGATGTATTCGGTGTATACAGTTTGGTAAGAATGCAGCTGGTAACTGGTGAAAGAATGAAGGAAGTAACACAAGAGCAACAACAAGAAGAAGTTGGTGCTTCTGTTGGTGAAGAAGCTGAAACAAAACCCACCAGAAGCTCAGTATCTGGTGTGAAGAGAACTGGTGAGTCTCCAGCAAGGGAGACAAGAAGCAAAAAGCAGAAGGTGCCTCCTGCACCAGAAGGTAAAACTATACCAGAAGATGATGAGGACCGAGTCCCCATTAGAAGCATCATGGAGAAGAAGAGAAAGGCAGAAGCTGAAAAGCCTGTTTCAGCGTCTGGCCCTAAGAAGCAAGCTCCTTTACCTCATTCTCCTCTTGCTACTGCTCCACAAGGCAAAAGGAAGAGATTGGTTAGGCATTCTAAGAAGCTTAATCCAAAGGTACTAGATTTACCATTGATGATTTCATCACTACCATTGGTTCTAATGACACTATACCTGCACTACCACTCTCTGTTTCATCACCACAAACACACTACGCACAACCTCCATCCACTAAACCACAAACCTCCCAATCAACCACAAAGTCCAAAACACTTACATTTCGCTCACCACAAACCTCTACCTCATCAAACACATCCCTCACTACATACATATCCTCACTCCACTCTCACCCATTCAATCAACTCTTCAAAATCAATCCAAACAAGCCCAAAAACTACACTGTCAAGAAGACTTCACCTATCCCACTTATCCTCACCTATAAACCTACCTCTTTTCTGGTGCAAGGAAGGTTATATCTGCCATTAACAAACCTAGGTTTGTTAGAGAAGACGTGTATCACTCCATTTATGATCACCCTTCTCTATGGCATTTGAAAACATTCACTTATGGAGTTGCAAGACTGGAAGTTGCCTTTCCATTAAGAGCTGTATTCAAAGAAGGAAATGCACAAGTTGATATGTCCTTCAAGGGAAGATTGAGACCTCAATCAAACAGTAGAATAATTCCCTTCTCTGTTGATCTTTCCAGGTTCCTATCACAAAATGAACCTCTTACTCTTGAAGAATGCGGAAGGTGGATAACAGATGAAGAAGTGGCTTTTATGACTCATTGCCTGGAGATGAAAAGGCTTGAGTTGATCCGTCAATACAGAGATCCTGCTTCAGCGTCTGTCAAGATTGTACCCGATAGGCAAAGGTGGTTGCCTTGGTCTATTCCTGGAAAAAGGAAGGAACCAGCCCCTGGGAAAATTCCATTAAGCAAAATTTGACTGAAGGAATATGAGAAAGATCCTAGAAGATTCGATGTCAAATCATTCTCTCAGCTTCTGGTCAACAAGCTTGGTGAAGACCATGCTCGACGAGTATACCTGAACTTGCTCAATAAAGATGCTTGGAGCACTGGTTCTTCTGGCTGCTGCAATGCAAGAAAGCAACCATTCCTACAGTTGTCTCCATCAGCAGGGTAACAGACACAAAACTTGGTACTATACATTTCGATGATATGTTTATGTGTTCTGTTATAAGGCCTCTGAATGCTATGAAAATAGAAGATCAATGGGTTGTTGGTTGCAAACATTTTGATATTGGCTTTAATTGGAGATAATGGACTATGTCTTAGAAAGACAAAGCCATTTTGCCCCGTTTTAAGCCTCTGAAGATTGAAGAATATGATAGGGAGAATCCGTATAAGTTATTCCTTGCTGAAAATGAAGGACTCACATTCATTTTTTATGGAATGGGAGTTTTTATAAGAAGAAGAATTTATGGAGAAGTTGCCTTGGTGCAATTTGATGCTTATACTAAAGATCTACTTCAGCACAGGGAAACTATTTTTATGCTTATGTTGTATCCTGAAGAACTTATGTGTAGATGGGAATGGGAAATGAATCAAGAGAAATAGAAGCTAGGAAGATTCATCAAATGGTCTTTACAAATGATGACCTCCTTCAGAAGGCGAAGGCAAGAAAGGAAAAGAAACTGAGATTGTCACAAGATGTGCTAGCAGAGCACCAGAAGAAGGAATCTCAAAGGGCTGTTACAGTTGAATCGGTTCTAGAAGCTGATGTTGAACCTGCACCTGCAAATGCTGATGTTGTCATTTTACCTAGAGCAGAATTTGAAGCTATCATGGCAACCAATCAAAAAGTGGCTCAATTGGAAAGCACTTTGAAATTCATCTTGGAACGTTTCAATCTGGATCCTCCACCTCCACCAAACCCCTAATTTTTTTTTACTTTGTATTTGTGTGCTAATTACAATTTCTATTTTTTATACAATCAAATATTTATGTTACTTGGTAAAATTATATTTCTAATTTTTTATCTTCAAATTTTTCTAAATACTACTACTTACTGTTATGACTATGATGTGTTTTACACTGTTTTTGTTTGATGACAAAAGGGAGAGTAAAAGAAAGGTCTGATGAACTCGTTGAAAGTCTGATGGACACGCTGAAGTATCACAAATTTCATGCATAAATCATATACATAGCATGTTCCTTAATTGCTCAGATACTCATTGATATTCATTGTCTGGTGCTTTGATAATCTCCAATATCTGTTGGCACAATTTTATTCAATTTTGTACAATGAATTTCAGCATCTGATACTCGAGTATATTCATTGTTGGTACAATGTTCTCAGTATCCGATCTCAACATTTAAATCAAATATATGCTCTGATACTTGTATGCATTTTTGCGATCACATAAATGCTCTAATAATCATAAATCGCTTTGATACCTGATATATTTAATTTTATCTGAGTTGTTGAATTCAGGGGGAGACCCTTGAAATTATTTTTGAAATTAAAATTGTTCATCAACCTTGGATATTTGTCATCATAAAAAAGGGGGAGATTGTTGGAACCTAAAAGATTGAGAAATTTAGACCCTCATTAATTTTGATGATAACAAAGTATCTTTTGATAAGTCTTTGAGTGCACAGGTATTAAAATCTCTTATGTTTTATCTCACTGTAGCAAGAAGAAGAAAATTCACAAGTACTGAATACATTTCATGTGTGTCAGCATCCGGTTCACTCCATCGTCTTGTGTAAAGCGAGTGTCCGGTAGTGTTATTCTTTGACACATGGATTACTCAATTGCTACGAGCATCTATCTCCTATTCTAAGCGAGCATCTGGTCTTTTAATGAATCACGTGATGATCACGTTGTTGCTCTTCACCTAAGCTACTTTGGAACAGAATTCAAATTTGATTTTGTACGCTCAATTTTATGTACGAGGAATTAAAGGTGACACCTTTAGAATAAGACAAATTCGTACAAGGCAATTGTGTGAAAAGCAGATAGTACAATAACGGAAATATGTACTATTCTGATATTCTCTGGAAAGGAAGAAAATGACAGAATTTCAAATTGCCTCACCCAATGATTTGGAGCTGAAATATCTGCAACGGTATTATCCTCAAGACTCCTATAAATGCTTCAAGGCATTCATTGAAGAAGTGCTAGAAACTGCAAGAAACTACACTCTGAAAAAGGTTATTACTCAAGTGAGTAATCAAGTTTCGTGCCAAGTCTCTGGACTACAAGAACTGAACCTCAGCGTTTGAATCTTTCTTTTAGAAAGTTATTTGAACTTAATCTTTTCATCCTCTCTGTGAGAGTTATTTTGATTGTATTCAAAACTATCTTTGTGAAAGTTGTATTGCCTAGTTAAGGCTTTGTTTCTCAAAGGCTCGAACGTACTGAGTCGTTTTGAGAAGTTAAGAGTATTGTCAAGTTTGTGACAGTAGAATACTCTTAAGAAAATTTGTAATCAGTTGATTATAGTGAAAAATCCTTCAGGAACGAAGGGACTAGACGTAGCTACCAGGTTGGTGGTGAATTAGTATAAATCTCTGTGTCTCTTGCTTTACTGCTTTATACTTACGGTTATCTTGCGCATAAAAACAAGTTTTCAAAAATCTTATTTCCAGCGTCTGGTCCTACTCCAGCATCCGATTTCAAATAGATTCATTTTCAAGTGTTCTAAATTGTTTTTAACTCAAATTTTGCGAAAAGTTTGTAAACACAATTCAACCCCCTTCTTGTGTTCACGTTCACAGACAACAAGAAGCAATCACATCCAAGAATTCCTTATGGAATGGTACTGTCTAGAATCATGGAAAGACAAGGTGTCATTAATCAACTGAAGAAAATTGATGAGGTCAATGACAAATATTTTCAACCTAGTCTCTGTGGTGCTGCTACACTATTTGGAGAATCCATTCTGAGGAGCATAAGAGTATCATCCATTAAGCTGTCTGAATTTCAAGCTCCCGATCCAGCTGATGCTTCCACTCAAATCACTAACCCTGAACCAAGACCTACCAAAACAAGGGTTAAGACTACAACACAGAGTGTGACATTCCATAATCCATAAGCTTAGAAATAGTCCTCAAATTAGGGTCAAAACCTTAGAATTAGGTTTAAAACTCAAAATTTGAGAAAATCCAATATTAACACTCTTGCGTCGTGAGAGACTACAACTTGCAACGCGAGATTTAACGGTGCGCAACGTGAGTGAATGGTCTCGCAACGTCATAGTACTTCGATGCATGGCAAGATCTGCGCCATCCAAGACGATATGCGTCTCACGTGTGTCAGAACATCACACTTTCACGATTCGACGGGGGGTGTGTGAGACGCGACGAGGGCGGCAACCTCAAGTATAAATAGCCCACCCCCATGCCATTCTTACCACTATTCCTCCTTTTTCTCTCTCTAAACACTCTCTCACACTAGAAATAGGATGAAATTGCCCTCTCTAGGTGATCGTTCAACTTTTAGATAGTTTTAAATAGGCTCTGATGAACTCAAGAGCAAGAAGGGAAACTAGGAAAAGAGCGTGAGGCGGAAACTAGGAATCCTATCAGACATCAATACTATCGAGATAGTGGGTTAGAGTTAATAGTATATATAGTGTAGAGTGGCCGACGCTCTGATAGGGGTTGATAACAACAGTTTTCTAGGAGGGAGACTGTGGGATACGATTACTGTAGACAATGGTCATAAGCCTATCAACCATATAGGAATCATTATACTGGTTATAACCCTAGGTTAGACAACTTATCTGTTAGGTCGCCTTAAGTGACATTAGCATTATGTAGTAGTTGTTATAATGCCTCGTTTGTGATTTTTTGATTGTGAACATGTAATTGATATGTTAGGATAGTGACTGAGCGAATCTTTATGGTTTAGATAAATCTCGGCAATGATCCAGAGAGAATATATAATGGTTGTGGATTAGAATATACTAGGCCCTAATCTTTTGAGAGCAGTGAAAAGGATTATAAAGAGAGGGTAGGATGAACCACTGTCGTACATATTGGGTCGACCAGTACGTACGAGGCCAGAGGTACTAGTGTGGGGGTACGATATACGCAGTACAGAGGAAATGCGGTTTCCTTGAGGATTGATTGAGTTCGATACATGCCTTTGATGACAGACGGATCACTCCCTCCATGTCTTGGTAGTCGGGTAACGTAATCGTCCGGACGGGGTTACTGACATATCAGAGTCCATAGTATATGTTATCCAGAGTGCAACCCCAACACCTGCCACCAAGGCAGTTGAGCCACTCTTAGTGGTACGATGGGTTGGATATACCAGATGGATGACTGACTCATTCCTAATCTCGGTCAACGAGATATGGACAACATAGATAGGCCTGGTGGGGTCAACGAGGAGGATTTGATATAGATAATGGCCAGGAGTTGTCTATAAAATTGTTAGAGAGAGATGAAATATATGATTTAGAAATAACTCTAGGCCTTGATCCTTAGTTCTTGGCAATGATCCATATGAAGTATAGTTGGAGATGTTTGCTGCTATTTATGTTGTTATTCGAACTTTACTTTCCCACCTTTTGGTGCATTAGTCAGTTTCTTATCTCCTAATTCCTTTTATTGTGTTTCTTTGATTTGTATAAAATATAGATCCCACGGACACGGATGAGGTGGAAGAAGATGGAGAGCCCCAAGAGCGAGCCCATGACCACCCAGCCATTTGAGAGGTTGTTTCTGAGATTTCTAGGGGTGTTGTTAGAGGATTCACCTAGTCTTCATCCATCCCGGATTTCTAGAAGTTAGCCGGTGTTGAGTCCTGTTATAGCCCTTTTGAATAATGTAATAATACTATTGTGATACTACGTTTCCCTTCATAGGAGTATCAATAAATAAAATGTTTATTTTGTGCACTCTGATGATGATGCTGATTATTATTATTATTATTATTATTATTATTATTATTATTAGTCTATTTGAAATTAGGATATCACATTTAAGTGGTATCAGAGCAGTTATGTCCCTTACCGGACTGTGGTATCTTTAGAGAGTCCACACTGGCCATATCTAGTCAAATTCACATTGGATATTGACTATTTCTAGGAGTGGTGTAGAATATTTAGAATAATACCCTTAAAGAAAGGAGAGTTAAGAATTGTCATTTTAGGATAATCTGACTTTTCTGAATACCTCTACTAGAAGAACAATGGCTTATACCGTAGCATGTTAGTTAAATTCCTTGAAGAAGAAAAGGGTACTAACGGAGATACCGTCAATCAAAATGGTACTCCTTATACTAGTAACCACAATAACGAAACTTCTCGAGCTGGAAGAAGTGGGGAGGAATCCTCTGAAACTAGATCCCTCTGAGATCTTGTCGTAGCTGTATTACAACAGACCCAACAAAATGCAGAATTCATACAACTATCTCAAGGATTATGTATTTCGCAATTGTGACACCCTCTACCCTGCATCTTACCGTTAAAGAAATAAATGAAGTGAAAGGACAAACGGCAAAAAATACAGTCAATTTAAAATTTCATAAATCAAGATAGAGTCATCACGTCATACAACTTGCGAAAATAATAAATTCAAACATGTAGAGTTAAATTTCGAAAGAACAATAACTACCCCGATGTCACAATATCTCAGAGCTGACCCTAAGTATTACATTGGAAAATAACAACAAACAACAATAACGAAACAGAAATCCTAACTATGCGTGGTCACATCTACGAATCACTTTTCAGCTATATCATCATCCTCACCTACAAGTTCATCGTCTAAACATATACAATGGTGTATGAGTAGCCACAACAAAGGGGTTAGACATCATATACAAGAATAACACATAACGGCAAAGGAAATAGCTTAAGCAATGTGCATAAGATATGACACGTCTCTACCAATCATCTAACATCATACTAATGCAAATGCATGACATATGGCTATGCCATCGACGACATAGTACCAGACTCGAGCTAACATCAACTCTGCCTATACATAGGTCTTACAACTCTAACTAGTGGGGTCCTTTCAAACCTATTAGCGTAAATGGTGGAGTACCCATGAACGAGCTCTCTAGAGGCTGGGTCCAATACACGGGCTCTTCAGGCTGGATCCCATAAACAGGCTATTCATCAGCTAGATCCATAAACGGGTCCGTCGGAGCTGAGTCCCATAAGCTGACCTTGCAGAGCTGAGTCTCCCTTAATCATTCGCAATGAGCACTCATAAGCGGACTCCGTAGAGCGGGCCTCCTTTTATCAATCACAATGAGTACCCCTAAGCGGACTCCGTAGGGCGGGGCCTCCCTTAACAGTCGCATTATGCATCCTACGATAACCATAAAGTACTTCTCACCTATACTGGACGAGTTTTCCCCCGAACATGGGCAAGCCACAAACTTATAAAACTTAACATGAACATCAAGCCTTAGCAACATATTGGTAATAACAACATCTTCACGGTACCACTCGTCAGTACATCAACAGCTTCCCACGGCCTTGGTACAAGTCCAAGTTAACACTATGTCTAAGCTAACTTAACTTAATTTCCAACCCTTATACTCAAGTGGTTCACCCTACCTAAATCCATCTAGGTTTGATCATCCTTTAGGATACCCTATCGAACCTCAAATACCCTTAGAATACACGTTAGGACATTGCCTTAAGTCGAAACCGACGAGGTAACACGAAAAACGGCGCACCTAGGCTACCACCAGGGCACCTGGCGCCTATAGGTCTAGGCGCCTGGCGCCCAGCCTCTGTCCAAGGATCTTTGCGTGCAAGTTTTTATGCGGTCCCCATGTATTCTGGGACGACTGGACGTATCGTACTACTCCCTAAAATTATGGAATACTATCCAAAAAGGTTTGGGTCAATATCTTTCATATCTTGAATTTAAAATTTTGAATAGCAAAACTTTGTTAAAAAATGTCAAGACTTAGTCAATTTTTTTGCTAACTTTTTTGCATAAAATTATTCTAAGTTACCAACTACACTTAACCATGCTTCTTTTTTTTTAGGCAAAAGAAAGGCGAGGGGCCTCGTTAAAACCTTCTGATACAAAACCCTCCTTAGGGAAAAACATCCAGAAGGAAAAAGAGTACCCCCGCCTAAAATTTATTAATAAAAAATTGAAAAAAGCAACAAAGAAAATGGGGGGACTAGGCCAAGACCCATTAAACAGAAACAAAACAAGAACAATAGCCACGCCAAAGAGGCCTAAGCAACTACAATAAATAAAGAAAGCAATAGTGGTATGCAGAGGCATCACAATAATGTCTTTCATCCCAACGAGGTTGGCACCAAAGACATTAACAATCATTTGCAGCATACCAAAATTTATAAATAAAAAACGTGGAACCAATGAAAGGCAAAAGAAATCCAAGACCAAATAATAATTATCTGAACCGGTAGCATGGCAGGCCATATCTATTGCGAGAGAAATCTTCAACCACGAAGGAAGGGATAGTGTTCCACCAAGTGAGACCAGGATAATAGATACCCTTATTCGCCAGTTTGTCGGCGCAGGAGTTTCCTTCTCTATAGATATGAGAAACGGAGAAAATCATGTTCTTAGTGATCTGCATGCTGTTTAACCACCGATTGCGCAGGTTCCAAGGGACAATAGCATGATTAGAAAAAGCCATAACCACCAACGATGAGTCACATTCAAGCCACAATTTATTCCACCCGTTGCGCTTGGCCAACTCAATAGCTATGATAGCGCCCATTAGCTCAGCATAGAAAGCATTGGCTACGCCAATTTGGAAAGTAAAGCAACCAAGAGTGGCTGCGCTACTGTCTCTAAAAATACCACCGCAAGCAGCCGGGCCTGGAGACCCCTTAGCTATGCTTCTAAACACTCAAACCATTATTATAAGAATCTCACTATCATTCCTAAGTTCTAAGACTCACATGATCCATAACTTAGACACTAAAACCACCATATTTGCCTTATTCAAGTTCTACCACATTTTCACTTATTAATCATACCCTAACCTTCTTCATAAATCATAGTAACATCCTAATGAACTCAAATCACCCCAAACCACTCCCTATAACATCCTAACACTTATCAAAGTATCATTTTCAATGGCCATATAATACTAAACAACAAGCTCATTAACACCATTTATCAATCACATGTCTCACAACATAGAATCAAGACAATCAAGTAACACATATCACATAACATGGCATATGACCATAAAATCAACACAATTCACATCACATACAATATTTTCAATTTGATAAGGACACCATGACTGTGCCGACCCGCAATTTCCCATCACAACAGCAATGGTACTTATTCTTGCATAACCGCGCCAAGTCTAGGGATCATGGGACATCTCTATTGCCTAATTATATCCATAAGCCCACTAATCATGTATCCATCTACCCCTTACCTTGTAATTTTCGTGGTCCCTCACCAATTTGGAGAAGAAAGGTCTTTTTGCTTCACAAAAATGATGGTTATCCTTTAAGAATGTGATATCATGGCAAAAACAAAGGAATTGCGAGTTTGAAAACCCTAACAATAAGAAAGAGATCAAACCCTAACCAAGAGAACTTACCTTATGATTAACACACCAAGAATGAGAGAAGAATGGTGGAGACAATGGGCAAATTTTCGAGTTCCCTTGATAGGGTTCCAAGGTAGAGAATTTAAGTTCAGAATTTTGGAAGAAGAGAAGAGAATGAACAATTTTTCCTGAAGTGATCACTTGAGAGGATATAATGAACGTGATTAAGGATCTTAAATCAAGGGTTAGTGGGTGGTTTAAAGCCCTAGTATGTAACTCCCACGAAATGGGTCAAGAATAGGCCAAAATGGGTCCCACAAGGTCAGAAAATGACTCCTGAAACGCGTCAAAATGCAAAATTTACGAGACAGCATACAGCAGTAAGCGCTAGGTGCTTAGGTTCTGGGGCACCCTGCGCCCTGTCTCAGTGTACAACAGGCCCCTGCGCCTCCTGGTGCGATGCATTTGGCCTGTTTCGCGTCCTAACTCACCTATACGCATACCAGGTTAATTCTAATGAATTCCTAGCCAATCAAAAACATTTTCAAACATATAATCATACATTAAAAACATATATATGCACACACTAAAAGTTCTAAGTCCTAGAAGTGAATTCTGAGGGTGTTACAGTAATGACATTTGGTAGTATCACAAATACCTTTGGGATATAACCAGAATAATGGCGCGAACTTGAACAGTAAGTGAGGACTTATCATACCAATGTTAGGTATGTGGGAGAGAGAACCCTAAATGCTAGAATAGTAGTTTGACTACCTATATAGAATAGAGTATAGTCTCATGCTCTACCAGAGGCTAATATCAGTAGTTCTTAGTAGAACTATGGGATGGGATGCTCCAAAAAGTGATTGCAATACCTATCAGTCGCCATAGGATTGGTGTGATTATATGCTTTGTGCAATTGTATGCTCTATGATTGTATGCTTATGCTTGTAGTAGTCACCTTATGCGACGTTAGGCTTTTATATATATGATGATGTTTGCCATGATTGACGTGAGAGCACGTGGTGAGGTTTATTTGGTTTCTGAACATGATTAGGATAGGTTGATTTAGATAGAGACGCCTGGGTAGATGGTAATCATCGTTAAGTGAGTAACCGACCCTTAGGAAGATTGATCCTTTATTGATATGATTAATGGTTAGATTGGGGCGAGATTACTCTTAGGCTTGAATCTAAATTAGGAGCATGATTTGTATGTTACCACTGCCGTGCGTACATGGGTTGGCTGTTGCGTGCGAGGCCAGAAGTACTAGAGTGGGAGTATGACATGTGCAGTACAGAGGACTTGCGGATTCCTTAAGGATGGTATTGGGTCCGACGTATGCCTTTGGTGACATAGAGTTGGCCGCTTTTCTATCTTGGTAGTCTAGTAGCTCAATAATCCTGATGGAGTTACTGGTATATCAGAGTCCATAGCATGTGCTATCCAGAGTGCAGCCTCGATACCTGTCGTTAGGGGCAGGGAACCACACTTAGGGGTACGGGGAGCTGGATATGCTGGATGGACGACTGGTTCATTCCTAGTCTCGATCGCCGAGATAAGGACAACATAGGTAGGCCTGCTGGGGCCAATAAGGAGGATTTTCTGATGATAGAATGACCATTTGAATGTAGTGAATATTAGGATATGCATGGAAAAGGGGAATTCAATGCTATTACGGTTTAGAAGGGACCCAAGGACCATACCTTTAGTCTAGGCTATGATCCCACATATAAATACCTTTGGAGATGGATGATTTGTGTTTTATTCTATATTAGTGTCTATAATATCAATTCCACTATAATAGTATTTAGATCACTTCTCATCTCCCCATCTTTCTTTGTTTGCTTGTATGTACTGGTTGAATGCATTAGCAGCTAGGAGAAGACCTTACAATACAAGGGTACTATGAAGGAGTCATCTGTCAGCATAGGTTGATGAGTTATGGCCAGTGAGTTAGTAAATGTGTCTTTGTGATTATCTGTGCTGCCTGTCACTGCACACACAAGCCAGGAGTATAATAGGCCTATGGATGGCTTGGTATACATTGGTACACTATACTTATAATAAAGTATTTTCCCACTATTCTGATGTAGCGATATTATAACAGTATCAGGGTATATTAGTATAAATAAATAATTAAAAGAAAGGATTATAATTGAATTGGGAATTAGGGTAGTTTCACATAATAAAAGAAATAAAGTCAAATTAACTAAGATGTCACGGGTGGGTACTCTCCCTAGGTCAATCTAAAGTTACTCTCAAAGTCTAAGTCACTCTCATGGTCAATCACTCCCTCTAGTCTGGCTCTATAGTGCTATCCTCCTCTCCCTCCATACTTCTTCTAATCCTCCTCCCCAACCTAGTCCATCCCCTAAAAGTAGACTTGTGACATCCCAAATTTTCCAATCTGAAACCCTAATATAATCTTGGTATTAAAAGCCTTAAACAAGCTTTTAAAACCTTGAATTAGGGCTTGGAATAAGCTAGGAGTAATAAGGAAGAAGAAAAATTAATAAGATGGAAATAAGTCAGCTCATGACGTGACAGGATCATCTCGCAACACGATATTGTGCCATTTAGCAACGCAACATGAAAATATCGCAACGCCACTAACTAAAATGTGTGTCATCATCCATGGCTCGCGTCTCAGGCATGTGTTAGGAACCGACCATTTCGCAATGCGAAATGGTGTACTTCGCGATGCGAAGAGGCCGGTTTGGAAAAGTATTATTGGTCCTCCCCCCATATTTCTCCATGCCTCTTCTCTCTCTTCCCTATCTCTAGCAATTTCTCACTCTATAAGGGTATTCTAGTCATTTTTATCCAAATACCCAACCTCTGGTGCGAGAGCGAGGCTCTGGAGCTATTCCGACGCTACAAGAGTTGTGGTAATGCCCTACTCCTTATGCTTTGGTGATAGCTTCATATCCTATTTTATTAGTATAGTAATATATACTATTCATGTAGAGGAGTGTTGCCCGATGATATCCACAGTCTAGTTCAGGGAATTGCCTACGACGTCATTACGACTATACTCATACTCCTGAACTATCCTTAGAGTATATTCCTTAGAAGTCACGTAACAATATTTAATACACTATTGGTAGTAACGTGATAGTAATAATAATAACAATAATAATACTATTCTTTCAGAAGTAGTCCTAAAGTTAATGGTGTATCCAATGTGTAATTGGGTCATACTTTTGGACATTAGGATATTCGTTGTCATAATGATAGATGGCTATATCCCAATTAACGTTTGGATGCCAGAAGGTCAACGGTGGGAACATGAGGAACTCAAGGAGTCCTATCCTACAAATCATGAAATGCCAGGTATGTGGGAAAGAGAAGCCTAAATACTAAAATAGTAGTTAGACTACTAGTATAGAATAGAGTAGAGTCCCACGCTCTACTAGAGGCTAATATCAGTAGTTCTTTGTAGGACTATGGTAAGCAGTTACTTCATTGACTGATTGTAATACCTATCAGCCACCCTAGGATTGTGTGCTATGTGATTTTCTGCTATGTGTTTATATGTGCTTGTAGCAGTTGCCTTATGCGACGTTAGGATTCTTATGTTATATTTGCTATGATTGACGTGAGAGCACGCGGTGAGGATTATTGAGATTCTAGGCTATTAGGATTAGAAGAGAGTTTGGGGTGTGCAATGATAATGGTTTAGACGAACATTTGAACCTTAAGGAGGATATGTCAAGGTCGATGTATGTTCCTAGGCGTGATCTTAGGTGTGAGGACTCATGATGTAATATGATACATCGCTGTACGTAGACGGGTCAACCATTACGTACGAGGCCAGAGTACTAGAGTGGAGTACGATATGTGCACTATAGAGGACTTGCGGTTTCGTAGGGGATAGATTTGAGCCCTGCGACACACTCTCGGGGCCACTGGTGGTTATGGTTACTTAATGGGGATTCTAGCGAGAAAATAAAAACTTTAAAACACATCATATTTTAACATATGAAGACTTGACATTTATTCATCAAAGTAGTGTGGAAGAAAATACAAGTGTAATAAATACACCACAAAAACATAAAGACACTCCACTGGCCGTAGTACTAAAAAACACATACGGAGATTTCAGACTATCTCCTGATAACTCCTACGTCGTCTACTCAGTATCAACAATTTCTTTGGCAGACCGTTTTCCCCATCCATGTGCCTTGGGTCCTTTTCCAAAATTGAAATCTTCCAGAGTAATCTCTTTGTCATCTAAAGATTTATCGAAGTAAAAGAAAATACATAGAAAGGGTGAAAACCTCGTTTACCAGTTTTATTACGACAATCGCACAAGTAAAATAAAATAGATAATTATATATAGACAAATAATAATTTTGGTAATAAGACAATAATTGTTCCCATGACTTAAATAAGTCCACGATGATGATTTCCCATGCAATGTATGAATATGGCTGAATAAAAGCCAAAGACATTTTTGTCATTGCAAATGTTAGACTTCAAAGAAGTCGAGTCATAATAATTTATCACACCAAAAAGTCTTAATAAAGACGACAGACAATAAAATTGCCAGGCCAAAACTTAATAGTCATACGGCATCAAAAGCGCATGACTACCAAGTCAACGACTAATATAAGTCCAGGTGACATTGAAAATCAGCTGACAGTAATTTGTCAGGTCTATGTCATGCATGAATGCAACAATATATGTAAACCCAACATATCACTATCACAATCCAAATCATGATCATAATCATAATACATCAAATCATTTCATATATAATATATATTAATATACAGTCAATCTCAAGAACAAATTGATCAAACTCTCATCCAAGAGTTTCATCCACAACAATTGCACACAACTCATGGATTTATCAAAACTCATTAAAGAATCTTCCCCTTACCGTTATAAAATTCTCTTCAAAGCTTTTGGATAGTCTCTTCTCAATTATAAGTTTACACCTAAAAACTCATCAAACATAAATTCTATTACTAATAACTCAAAACATAATTACTTAACAAAATAAACCTCTTTTATTTTCTATTTAATCATTACGATTTTTAAGGATAAAAAGAATATGATAACTTGATTTTCAAAACTCATTTGTTAAACATGATTATACACGTATACTAAACTTAAACCCAAAAGCAGAAATACATATTCAGAGTATTTAACATTGCACGTATTTCATTCGTATTATAAACAAAGATTGAAAGTCGTCAGAGCCAACTAAATCAATCATTACCATAGACTAAAAGACGGTAGTGCCATCTAAGTCAAGTCTACTATTAACCAGAGATCGAAAGACGGTTGGGCCATCCAACTCAGATCTTTTATTTATTAACACTCATAATCAGAGATTGAAAGACAGTTGAGCCAACTAAATCGAATCTTCTGAGTATTTAAACAGATTAGTGATATTGATTGATTAAATATTAGACATTAAAGCGAGGCAGAGCCAATTGGATCAATCGTCTAATATCTATAACTAGTGATTGTTTATTATCATCTAATAATTTTACCAATTTTTATACATCTTAATAATAATAAGACATGTCCATATACTAACTTCAAAAACATATAATCAAAGCATAATTAGTTATAATTTATCTAAGAAAAAGCCTACTATTTGAACATAAAATGAGTTATTTATTAATCGAACACTACTTAAGCCAAAAGCAATTATTTATTTAAGTCATAACCTCTTAGTTAACGAATTTTATTAAAAAAATGAGACTAGATTATAAAACTTTAAACTAATAACTTATTCAAAATATTTAAAATAAAACTACAACATATAAAGAAAAGAAAAGAAAAGAAAAGAGTTGAGATGAAAATGGGAGAAGAGAATCGCCTTGGAAATGCTTCAAGGAAATGGATGAAAAATTATGAAGGCCAAACCTTCTATTTATAGGGAAAGGGAAGGGTTAGTTAACTTAACCATAAGTGAACTTAACCATGATTTAAGTCATTTGGACGATTTTTGTATTAGTTAAAAAGCTTTTAGGATATTTATAATATAAAAATATAAATAATATCCAGATATTTATTGAAACTTACCCATAAGCTTGACATGAAAATAATATCTAGATATTTTTTTTGGATATTTGTTTCGGTATAAATTGTACAACGTGGGCAAATGCTGTCCAGAAACCGGTTGAATTGATAGCTAAACTTTTTAATATAAGCTTCTCTAAAAAAATTGGTTTGATCTATTAATTCACATTTTCAAGAACATCTTTATAAATATGAAATCTAATACTACTGTTTAAATAATAATCGGTGCATAGAAAACACGTTTAAAACGCTAGTGAAATTTCGGTTGAATGGATAGCTAGAATTTTGGGTATAAATTACTCTAATAATATACGTACTATCTATCCATTTACATTTCTAAGATTATCTCCTCAAATATCATTTTCTATACAGCTGATAATTAAACACACAAATCACACAAATAGTTGAAAATGACACTGCAGCGTGTACATTTTCGCAATAATTAAAATATCAAAAATATGGGCTGTTACAAGCCCAACTTGTGTCTTTGGTAACGGATAGCTAGCCTCTTCTTGTCTTGGTAGTCGGGTAGCTCAAACATCCCGATAGGGTTACTGACATATCACAGTCCATAATTGCGATCCAGATGCACCCCGACACCTGCCATCGGGGCAGTTAGCCATTCTAAGGAGTACGAGGTATTGGATATGTTGGATGGATGACTGGCTCGTCCCTATACTCGGTTGGCAAGAAAGGGGCGACATAGGAAAGCCTGGTGGGGTCGATAAGGAGGATTTTCCAATAATAGAATGGCCAAATGCATGTAGTGATACTACGATTTGCATGAGAGATAGGAATGACAAATAACACTTATGGTTTTGATGGGGACTAGGACCTGATCTGTAGAATAGGCTATGATCTTGCATTTGAATACATTGAAGATGATTGTCATGTGTGTGCGCGCTATTCTATATTCGTGTCTAATTTACCTACTCCATGTTTTAAGTATTTGGATAACTTCTCATCTCCCCATTCTTGTTTGCTTGTATGTGTTGGATTGGATGCTAGCAGTGTGGAGGATATCTTGCAGTGCACGGGTACGGGAAGGAACCATCCATATGTATAAGTTAGTGAGTTATGGCCAGAGAATCAGTGTATGTATGATTTGTGTTGCTTGTCACTGCACCCAATAAGTTAGGTGTGTAACATGTCAACGGAGGATTTGTTGTACACCGACACACTAAAAATGTATTTTATTATAAAAGAACCCGGGGAATATTGGGTAGTTTTACTTAATAATGACTTAATAAATAAACTAGGTAAGGAAATGTCACAGTAGTGATATCATAGCATAAGCTAGGATGTCACAGTAATGGTATCAGAGCAGTTTGGTCCATTATCGGACTGTGGAGTCTTTTAGGTGTTTTTCTAGTCGTGTCAAGTCAAATCCTCATCGGATAATGACTTTTTCTAGCACACAGTCGGGTAGAGAGTCATATAATTAATCAAATTATCCATATCCATGGGTAGCGATAAATTGCTTATATTATTGTCATAAGATATTAAAAGAATGACATATTTTTTGTATCTTATTAATCTCATCTTTGTGTTTTCAGGATTCATGGCTCATAGGAGGGGATGGGTATCGGACTGACCGATAGATCTTCATTTGAGCTAGATTTCAGAAGCACAGGTTCTTTTATTCGGAAGACCATGGACGAGTATAGGCTTGAGTCGATGGTAAATCATGTCATCATGGGGATGATGTCGAGCGTTTTGCAGCAGAACACCCATCTTCTGCGGTAAAACTCCATGTTATTGTACCTTCTAGAGACTAAGAGGAGAGGAAGCAGACGTACACACCTCAAAGTGACCCGTAGGAACCCAGAGCAGACCCTAGAGGGCCCTTTTGGACCCTTGACAGTTGATGCTACAAAATCACCCGGGATACCCACTCCAGAGTTTTCAACCTTTTGGCCTTATGAAAGACCCTTCACCTTTATCCAGGGTGAGTCATCCCGCCGAGCCGCTTTGCGTGCTCCTGTTTCGGCACCACCTAGGTGTCAAAATTGTGTTGGAGCTTACTGTATCCGGGAGTGTACCTTGCAAGAGAGTGGATGAACTGTCGTAGAGGAGGATGGGGAGTTGCCTGTTACTAATACTACCATGGATTCTTTTGATCCAGAGGTCCATAGATTTTTCAAGACTAGTCAAAAGTATGAGCCAGTAGGGGATGACAGAGCCCGAGAGGAGCAGATAAGGTTGGAGAGGATCCTGGCCTACCATCGGGTTATTCTGTAGAGTAGGAAGCAGAGATTAGGAAAGAGAGAAAGAGAGAACCTAAACTAGTAGGAGAAAGATTGAGTGACCCTGAGCCTTACCTTAGAAACTACCAAAAGGGAGAGAGTGCGACATACCATGAGAGCTACCAGACCATTACCCGTATGCGTCTCATTTTCATTTTGTATATTTGTATATAAACTTACTTTTGGATGTATAGGTATTTTCTATGTATGTCACGTATTCTTTATGAAGATTTTGTGAAAATCTATATATAAATATAAATATTTTCCACCTTGTATATCTGTGTTTTATGGTTGATTGTGTGATTTTATGTTCCGATATCGCGTAACACTAAGAGAAGTCTTAATATTAGACTTTGCTTAGTCTCAAGTTTGATGACGTAGAATTTCGTGAGATATTCTATTGTTTTCAAACTTAACCATTTCTTTCGAAGGCTAGGAGAAGCTAGGCCCTAGCTATAACCTCGTCTTAATCTAGTTTATTCAAAAGAACAAACCTCATACTCTTCTCATCCAAATTAACAGTTGAGAATATCCTTTTGACCTCAACTATTTTTCTCTTGTTTGATGATAGTTACCAAATTGTTCTCTCAGTAACTAAATCAATGGACTTTGATATGATCATCCTTTTGCTTGACGGTAGTTGCCAAACTCTTTCTTTGGCAACTAATCTTGGAGAATTCAACACAATTATCAGCACATAGGCGAAGAATTCGACGCGACTGTCAACATGTGGGCGGCCTTCGACCATGAATAAATAGGAATTAGAACACAAGAATGGAAGATAAGTCGGGAGACGACAAGTGTTTCATTCCTAGATAAAGGAGTAAAAAGCTGCAATGAAGAAGGAATGCAGGATTATCCCGTTAATATGATCATATTTTTCCCTTAGATGCAAACCTTAGCTTATTTGAGGAAGGTTATTGGCATCGAATTTTGTACGGATTCAATTTACGTAACATTCTGTGTCCAAGTTTTGCATCCAAATTCCATCAAAAAGTTATATGAAACAACTCGTGTGATAGCCAAAGTTCCTTACACTCCTTAGTAAAGCCATTTCGGAAATTTCTTATTCTTGTTCACCGAGATGACCAATTAAGAAATTCAATCTGAATTCGAAGATTTCCTTCAGTCAAAGGAATCTTTTCTTCTTAAAAGATCCTCATCACCTACATGGATTCTAAACTTTATAAGAATCCATGACTTCTTCTATTCACTTGTTGTCCGATAAAGACCTCTACTCCGTATCAAGTTAAAAAGGTAAGACTTAGTACCATTAAAAATTTCAAATCTTAATAGACTATTTTGTTCTAGTCCGTAAATTCTTGCATTCATTAATTCCGCTTCACGAAAGAAATTTCAAGGAATTGTACCTCCTTGATGTCTTCACATCCAAACCTTTCCCTCAAGAGTTAGGAAAGTTGAAATCATCAAAAGTTTTTGGTAATGAATCTTCCATAAAGGACGTAGGAAGAAAAGGAAAAGCTTCATTATGAAAGAAAAAGAAGATCGACTGAAAGAAATGCCACTACTCGATAAGGAAGAAGTGAGGCAGGAAGTAGAGATGGATGAAGGAATAATAAAGAGAGAAAGTCATTTCACTTCTGTCTATTGGAAGGGTGAACAAGACCAATAAGAAGGAGTAAGAAAGTTAGGACAGAGACATCAGGAATGTCTCCAAACTGAAGAAGAAGAAGAAGAGGAAAACTTATTTCAAGATTTAAAGTCACATCACCTACCTTGTGAATTTTCGAGGACAAAAATTCTTGTAAGGGTTAGTAATGTGACATCCTAGATTTTCCAATCTGAAAACCCTAGTGTAATCTTGGTATTGAAAGCCTTAAACAGGCTTTTGAGACCTTGAATTAGGGCTTGATATATGCTAGGAATAATAAAGAAGAAGAAAAACGAATAAGATGGAAATAAGTCAGCTCGCGACGCGACAGGATCATCTCGCAACGTGAGATCGTGCCATTTAGCAACGCTACATGAAAATATCGCAACTCGGACAACTAATATGCATGTCATCACACGTGGCTCGTGTCTTAGCCATATGTCAGGAATTGACCATTTTGCAACGCGAAATGGTATGCTTTGTGACGCGAAGAGTCCGGTTTGGAAAAATATAAATAGGGGTCCTCCCCCTCATTTCTCCATGCCTTTTCTTTCTCTTCCCTCTCTAGAAATTTCTGACTCTATAAGTGTGTTTTGGTCATTTCTGGCCAAATACCCAACCTCTGGTGCGATAGCGAGGCACTGGAGCTATTCCGAGGCTACGGGCCTCTACTCCTTATGCTTTAGTGATAGCTTCATATTCTATTCTATTAGTATAGTAATATATTCTATTCCTATAGAGAAGGTGCTGCCCGAAGAGATCTAGAGTCCAGTTCAGGGAATTACCTATGACATCCTTACAACTATAGGTATACTCTTGAACTATCTTTAGAGTATATTCCTTTGAAGTCACATAATAATATTTAATACGCTATTAATAGTAATGTGATAGTAATACTAATAATACTATTCTTTCAGAAGTAGTCCTAAAGTCAATGGTGCACCCAATGTGTAATTGGGTCATACTTTTGGACATTAGGATATTCTCTGTCATAATGACAGATGGCTATATATATCCCAATTATAGTTAGGATGCCGCAAGGTCAATGGCGGGAACATGAGGAACTCTAGAGTCCTGTCCTGTAAATCATTAAATGCCAGGTATGTGGGAGAGAGAAGCCTAAATACTGGAATAGTAGTTAGACTAGTAGTATAGAATAGAGTACGAGTCCCACATTTTACTAGAGGCTGATATCAGTAGTTCTTAGTAGGACTATGATATGCGGTTACTCCATTGAGTGATTGTAAGACCTATCAACCACTCTAGGATTGTGAGCTATGTGATTATCTGCTATGTGTTTATATGTGTTTGTAATAGTCGCCTAATGCAACGTTAGGCTTGTTATGCTATTTTGTTATAATTGTGAATACATGCCTTGACAGAAT
The DNA here is from genome assembly GCA_037113605.1 of Calophaca sinica. Lineage (NCBI taxonomy): Eukaryota > Viridiplantae > Streptophyta > Magnoliopsida > Fabales > Fabaceae > Calophaca > Calophaca sinica. The sequence goes on along the minus strand of CM073735.1, from coordinate 97,899,674 downwards.
GGTTTTGATGATTGACAAATGGGAGTTTTGCAAATAGTCAACCGTGCAAAAAGTGGAAAAGAATACCAAGACGCGTATCAAGAATGATAGTTTCTCAAGTCTTTGGGTTTTGGGTATTTATTTATTTTTATTAAGACTATTTGTAAGTAGTAATAAAAAGCTCTCAATTAAAATAAAATCACACACTCCCAAAATGATTTTTATTCTAAAATTGATTTTATGATAATTTTTTCTAAATTATTTTTAGGCACAAAGTATTTTGAAAAATTCTTAAGTTGTACTCAAAATATTGTTTGGAAAATATTTCAAGTTTTCTTTGGAAAATATTCTCCGTCTTGCCGAAATGTGGGAAGTCGCGTCTTGAGGTCGCGTCGAGCGTGGGGAAGTCGCGTCTTGAGCTTAGGTCGCGTCTTGCCGTGAGGAAGTCACGCGTCGAGCCGAGGTCGCGCGTGCCAAGTTGGTCGCGTCGAGCCGAGGAGGAGGTCGCGTCTTGGCCGAGGTCACGTCTTGGGCCAGTGAGGAGGTCGCATACTGAGCCGTGAGGAGATCGTATGTCGAGTGTGTGGAGAGGTCGTATCTTGAGTGTGGAGAGGTCGTATCTTGCCGAGCTGTGGAGAGATCGTATCTTAGAAATTTGTGTGGAGAGGTCGTATGTCGAGTCAGTGTGGAGAGGTCGTATCTTGCCGAGTGGGGAGATTGTATGCCGAAATGGGAGAGGTCGTATGGAAATCTGATGTCGAACACCAAGTGGTGTCAGAGAATCTTTTCCGTCCCAGTGTTTTCAATTCTTCATATTCAAAGCATAGCGGACAAATCCCTTTAATGCTGCAACGGACAAATCCCTTTAAATGCTGCAACGGACAAATCCTTTTAATGCTGCAACGGACATTTCTCTTAAAGTGACGCTCCTCTCAGTGCCTATAAAAGCACTGCACCATGAGCATTGTTTTAAAAATAACGCAAGTGCTTAATTTTTGTGCTAAAACTCTGTCAAATATTCTCCATCACTCACACTTATTTGAGCACAATTTTTGAGAGCCTTTTTATTCTACATAATTTGAGTTGTATTATTTGAGCTTCAATTTGTTATATCTGCACTATTGAGTGTATCTTTCTCATCTCATTTTATTTGTAAAAATCATTTCTTTTTGGGTAGGAATCCCAAGGTGTTCATAGAGAGGTGATATCTCTTGAACGTATTGCTCTGGTATAGAGTTGTAAAGGTTTCTAGCTGAACCTGATTTAAAAGCTAGTGATTTAGTGAAAATCCCATAGTGCTTTACTTTGGGGACAGGACGTAGGCCACAGGGGTTTTTGGTGGTCGAACCTGTATAATTTGCTGCGTGCTCTTCTTTGCTCTCTGTCTCTTTATCATTCAAGCACTTTATTTATTTCTTTCAAGTTTTTTTTTAATTCAGTAATTTATCTGTAATTTTTTATATAAGCACCGCTATCACAATTCACCCCCCTCTTGTGTTTGAAGTCAATTGGTAACAAGTGGCATCAGAGCTAGACTCTTGTATAAAGGACTTAACCGTCTCAAGAGAATGACTTCAAACAATAACGAGGGAACTTCCATGAACAGACCCCCATTTTTCAATGGTGAAGGGTATGGTTATTGGAAGGATAGAATGCAAATCTTTCTTGAGGGTGTTGATCTTGATATTTGGGATCTTTGTGGAAAATGGTCCATTTGTCCCCACTCAATCAATTAATGATGCAAAGGTAGACAAACCAAGATCACTTTGGACCGAAGATGATAAGAAAAAGGTCCAATACAATTTGAAAGCTAAGAATATCATCATACGCTTTAAGCTACGATGAGTTCTATAGGGTCTCAAATTGCAAGGCTGCTAAAGAAATGTGGGACACCCTTCTATTGACCCATGAAGGTACTACCGAGGTCAAGAGGGCTCGAATGAACACATTAACCCATGAGTATGAGTTATTTAGGATGAAACCAAGTGAAAACATACAAGATATGCAAAAAGGTTCATCCATATAATAAACCATCTCGTAGCTCTTGGGAAAGTCTTGATAATAAAGATTTAATTAATAAAGTTCTTAGATGTTTAAATAGAAGCTGCAACCCAAGGTTCTTGCTATATCTGAATCTAAAGATTTATCTACTATACCATTGGCAACCTTGTTTGGAAAATTGCGGGAACATGAACTTGAACTAAATCGACTCACCGAGAGTGAAGAAAGTGATAAGAAAAAGAAAGGAATTGCTCTCAAAGCAATCGTAAATGAAAAAGAGGAATCGACAACAATGATAGTCTAGATGAGAATGAGGAAGACATAAGTCGATGGTTCAAGGTTCAAAAGGTTCATGAGGCAAAAGGGGAGAACGGGCAAGGTACAAAATCCTCAAAAGAAAAATGAGGAAGGAACTTCTTTTAATCCAACTTGCTACAAGTGTGGTCAAAAGGGACATATAAAACCCGATCGCCTCATGGTCGGAAGAAAAACAAAAATTTGATAGAAGACCACAAAAGGAATCAAAAGGAAGAAGAGCCTACATTGCCTGGGATGACAATGATATGGACTCATCGATGAATCGAGAAAATGAGGAGGCCAACTTATGTCTCATGGCAAAACACGAGGAGGATGAGGTAAATGCTCTTGAACTTGAATCTCCTTTAACTTATGATGAGTTGCTTATTGCTTGTGAAGAATTAAATAATGAAAGCGACTAGACTTGAAAAATTATTTCTTCTTCTAAGAAAACCATCTCTTCTCTTGAATCTAAAATTATTTTCTTAAACCAAGAGATGGAAGTTTTTAAGGAAAAACAAGTTGTTGTGGTGAAGTTTCTACTTGCACCTTTTGTGAAAACCAAAAGATTGATACTTTCAAGTGTGATGAATGCAATGTTTTGAAAAACAAGATTGAAGATTTGGAAAACACCCTTGCCAAATTTACCATGGGAAGGGATAACTTAAACATTCTATTGGGAAAACAAAAGGGTACTTTTGGAAAAGCGGTTTGGGTTATAATCCACAAACGCATGAAAAATCCTTTAAATTTGTCAATCACAACAACACTTCAAGCAGCCACTTTCATTAAATGCTTTCACTGTGGTAGAAATGGTCACACCGCCTCCATTTGCAATATTAGAAAGAACAAGAATGTGGTTGGCAAAAGATATGGATTCCAAAGGGTACTTTGCCAAAAACTAACTCATCTGGACCCAACTTAGTTTGGGTACCAAAGGTTAAAATGTCTGTTGTTGTAGGTGTGCTTGAAAGCCAAGGACTTAAATTGGTATCTTGATAGCGGTGTTCAAAGCACATGACAGGAGACAAAAGCAAGTTCTCCTCATTGGTACCTAAGAATAGTGGTTATGTCCAGGTATGGTGACAACAACAAAGGTAAAATTCTTGGGATTGGTTCTATTGGTAAGAGTCCTAATCCCACTATTGAAAATGTTTTGTATGTGGATGGTTTGAAGCATAATTTGCTAAGCATTAGTCAACTTTGTGATAAAGGAAACAAAGTGGTTTCCGATTCTTCAAAATGCATGGTCATGGATTCTATAAATGAAAATGTTATTGTTATTGGACCTAGAATTGGAAATATCTATATGCTTGATTTAGATAAAATACCTTCAAATGATGCATGTTGTCTTATTAGTAAAGAGGATGAATCTTGGCTATGGCATAGAAGAATGGCTCATATTCACATGGATCATCTTAATAAATTGGTTCGAAAGGACTTAGTAATTGGCTTAGCAAAGCTCCGCTTTGAAAAAGATAAACTTTGCGATGCATGTCAAAAGGGAAAACAAGTAAAGGCTTCTTTCAAATCTAAAAATATTATTTCAACAAATCGGCCTTTACAACTTTTACATATGGATTTATTTGGCCCTTCTAGAACTAAAAGCTTTGGTGGCAATTACTATGCTCTTGTTATTGTGGACGACTATTCTCGCTATACATGGACCTTATTTATTTCTCATAAAAATGACACTTTTGCTGCCTTTCGAAAACTTGCTAAGGTTATTCAAAATGAAAAAGGAATGAACATAGTATCCATCCGAAGTGATCACGGTGGGGAATTCCAAAATGAGGCATTTGAGGCCTTTTGTAATGAAAATGGAATTGGGCATAATTTTTCCGCACCTAGAACACCACAGCAGAATGGAGTGGTGGAAAGGAAAAATCGGTCTCTTGAAGAGCTTGCGAGGACGATGCTCAATGAGACCAACCTTCCTAAGTATTTTCAAGGCGCAGTAAGCACCGCATGTTATGTAATGAATAGAGTCCTCATAAGACCTATTCTAAAACAAACGCCCTATGAAATTTACAAGGGAAGGAAGCCCAATATTTCCCACCTTCACGTATTTGGATGTAAGTGCTTTGTTCTAAATAACGGTAAAGATAACCTTCGTAAAATTGATGCGAAAGGTGATGAAGGTTTATTTCTTGGATATTCCACTTCTAGTAAAGCCTTTCAATTTTTAATAAACGTGCTTTAAGCTGTTGAAGAATCGTGCATGTTTCTTTTGATGAATCTAACCCCAAATCTTCAAGAGAAGAAAGTGTTGATGATCTTGCGAAGTGTTAGGAGATACCTATTTAGAGGAACAAGAGAGATCAAAAGTTCAAAAGGAGGATCAAGAGTCCTTGCCTCAACCCTCTCAAGAACTCTCTCACTCAAATCTTCCAAAGGAATGGAGAGTCTCAAAGAACCATCCTCTTGACAACATAATAGGTGATATCTCAAAAGGGGTAACGACTCGAAACTCTCTTAATCATGCATGTCATCATATGGCCTTTGTTTCTCAAATTGAACCAAATGACGTCAATGAAGCCATCTTTGATGAGCATTGGACCCTTGCTATGCAAGAGGAATTAAATCAATTTGAGAGAAATGATGTTTGGGAACTTGTCCCTGGGCCTAAAGATCACCTAGTCATTGGGACCAAATGGGTCTTTCGCAACAAGCTTGATGAAAACGGTATCATTGTTAGAAATAAAGCTAGACTTGTTGCAAAAGGCTATAACCAACAAGAGGGCATAGATTTTGATGAAACCTATGCACCCGTGGCTAGATTAGAAGCTATTCGCATGCTTCTCGCATTTGCATGCATCATGGATTTCAAACTTTTCAAATGGATGTTAAAAGTGCATTTCTTAATGGCTTTATTCAAGAAGAAGTATATGTTGATCAACCTCCCGGTTTTGAAAATTTTGAATTTCCAAATCATGTTTTCAAATTGAAAAAGGCTTTATATGGTTTAAAACAAGCTCCGAGAGCTTGGTACGAGAGGTTGAGCAAATATTTACTTGAAAAAGATTTTGAAAGAGGAAAAGTTGATACCACTCTTTTCATTAAACACAAAAATCATGACATTTTACTTGTTCAAATTTATGTTGACGATATCATCTTTGGTGCTACTAATGAGTCCTTGTGTGAAGATTTTTCCAAAATCATGCAAAGTGAGTTTGAAATGTCCATGATGGGAGAGCTCAACTACTTCCTTGGTCTTCAAATCAAACAAACAACAGAAGGAATTTTTATAAATCAATCCAAATATTGCAAGGAGTTGCTTAAAAGATTTGAAATGAGCAACGCCAAAGAAATCTCAACTCCCATGAGCACATCATGCTATCTTGACAAAGATGAAGGTGGTAAGTCGGTCGAAGTAAGTAAGTATCGAGGTATGATAGGATCTCTTCTCTATCTCACTGCTAGTCGTCCGGATATTATGTCTAGTGTTTGTATGTGTGCACGTTTTCAAGCAAATCCTAAGGAATCACATCTCTTAGCGGTAAAACGCATCATGAGATATCTCACCGCACCTGAACTATGGGTTTATGGTACCCCCAAAGGTCTTGTTGCACACTTATTGGGTACTCGGATTCGGATTTTGCGGGTTGCAAAATGGACCGAAAAAGCACTAGTGGGACATCTCACTTACTTGGGAATGCCTTGGTTTCATGGCATAGTAAGAAACAAGCCAGTGTGGCTTTGTCCCTTCTTTGAAGCGGAATCGTTGCGGCGGTAGTTGTTGTGCAGATCATTTGGATGAAACAACAGTTGAATGATTATGGAATCAATCAAAGCTGCTCCAATTAAGTGCGACAATACTAGTGCCATAAACCTCACGAAAAATCCGGTTTATCACTCCGGACCAAACACATAGAAATTAGGCACCATTTTATTAGAGATCATGTTCAAAAAGGAGATTGTGTGATTGAGTTTGTGGAAACATCTAAACAACTCGCAGATATATTTACTAAACCTTTGCCTAAAGAAAACTTCTTTTTATAAGAACCGAGTTAGGAATTTTAGATCAATCATGCATTGAATGACTGCGTGTGAGTGCATTTTATTATGAATAAGTTCTAACTTGGGCGTTGGAGTGTGCTAACATTTTTATGCGAGTTACATTACCAAGACTAAAAGTGGAGAAATGCAACCGTCCTTCACTGTGTCGTTAAAATAAAAGTTTGTGCGAGGTTATGTTAATCGCAAACAATTATGCGCTTAATATCGGTGAAGATGAGGAAACAATTGATGATGAGAATGAGTTGAGCGAGGACTAGTAACTCTTATCCTAGTGCTTTATTTTTGCTATCTCCTTTAATAATTTTTTTTTTACCAAGGATTTCTTATGCTTCATTGAACCCTTGATACTCTATTTTAATTATTTTTCGCCATCTAGTTACACGTATATGCATACGTTTTCCATGCCTTTCCCTTTATCTTTTCCGCTTTTTGATGTTGACAAAAGGGAGAGTTATATGATTCAGGGGAGTGGTTTATTTTATGCATATTGTGAGGGAGTTTTTACGATATCTTTTTTCTAAATATTGTGAGGGGAGTTTTTCTAAATATTGTGCTTAAACTCGATATCTTTTATTGAAAAACCATGCTTATATCTCATTGCCATATCATGATTATATTTTACTAAATTCCCTCCATGAGATGTTTGTCATCATCAAAAAGGGGAGTCTGTGAATACATGCCTTGACAGGATGGTTTTGATGATTGACAAAGGGAGTTTTGCAAATAGTCAACCGTGCAAAAAGTGGAAAAGAATACCAAGGCAGCGTATCAAGAATGATAGTTTCTCAAGTCTTTGGGTTTTGGGTATTTATTTATTTTTATTAAGACTATTTGTAAGTAGTAATAAAAAGCTCTCAATTAAAATAAAATCACACACTCACAAAATGATTTTTATTCTAAAATTGATTTTATGATAATTTTTCTAAATTATTTTTAGGCACAAAGTATTTTGTAAAATTCTTTAGTTATACTCAAAATATTGTTTGGAAAATATTTCAAGTTTTCTTTGGAAAATATTCTCCGTCTTGAAATTTGTGGGAAGTCGCGTCTTGGTGAGGTCGCGTCTTGGGGTGAGGAAGTCGCGTCTTGAGCTGAAGTCGCGTCTTGGTGAGGAGGAGGTCGCGTCTTGGCTGTGAGGAGATCGCGTCGAAATGTGAGGAGATCGTATGTCGAGTGTGTGTAGAGGTCGTATCTTGAAATGTGTGGAGAGGTCGTATGTCGAAATTTGTGTGGAGAGGTCGTATCTTGAAATTTGGGGAGATTGTATGCCGAGCTGGGGAGAGGTCGTATGGAAATCGATGTCGAACACCAAGTGGTGTCAGAGAATCTTTTCCGTCCCAGTGTTTTCAATTCTTCATATTCAAAGCATAGCGGACAAATCCCTTTAATCTTTGCAGCGGACAAATCCCTTTAAATCTTTGCGGACAAATCCTTTTAATCTTTTGCAACGGACATTTCTCTTAAAGTGACGCTCCTCTCAGTGCCTATAAAAGCACTGCACCATGAGCATTGTTTTAAAAATAACGCAAGTGCTTAATTTTTGTGCTAAAACTCTGTCAAATATTCTCCATCACTCACACTTATTTGAGCACAATTTTTGAGAGCCTTTTTATTCTACATAATTTGAGTTGTATTATTTGAGCTTCAATTTGTTATATCTGCACTATTGAGTGTATCTTTCTCATCTCATTTTATTTGTAAAAATCATTTCTTTTTGGGTAGGAATCCCAAGGTGTTCATAGAGAGGTGATATCTCTTGAACGTATTGCTCTGGTATAGAGTTGTAAAGGTTTCTAGTGAACTGATTTAAAAGCTAGTGATTTAGTGAAAATCCCATAGTGCTTTGCTTTGGGGACGGGGCGTAGGCCACGAGGGTGTTTGGTGGCCGAACACAGTATAATTTCTTTGCGTGCTCTTCTTTGCTCTCTGTCTCTTTATCATTCAAGCACTTTGTTTATTTCTTTCAAGTTTTTTTTTAATTCAGTAATTTATCTGTAATTTTTTATATAAGCACCGCTATCACAATTCACCCCCCTCTTGTGTTTGAAGTCAATTGGTAACAATAATTGACGTGAGGGCATACGATGAGGATTATTAGGATTCTAGGCTATTAGGATTAGAAGAGAGATACGATTGGGGAGTGCAATGACTAATAGTTTAGATGAAAACTCGAACCTTAAGGAGGATATGTCAAGGTCGAGGTATGTTCCTAGGCTTGATCTAAGGGGTGAGGATTCATGATGTAATATGATACCACCGCCGTACGTAGGTGGTTCGACTATTACGTACGAGGCCAGAGTATCGGAGTGGAGAATGGTATGTGTAGTACAGAGGACTTGCAGTTTCCTAGGGGAACGATTTGAGTCGACTTCTGCCTTTGGTGATAGAAAGCTGGCCTCTTCCTCTCTTGGTTGTCGGGTAGCTCAAACATCCTGATAGGGTTACTGACATATCACAATCCATAGTATGTGCGTTCTAGATGCACATCGACACCTGCCACTGGGGAAGTGAGCCACTTTTAGGGGTATGGGGAGCTGGACATGCTTGATGGACGACTGGCTCGTCCCCTATTATCGGTTGACGAGAAAGGGACAACATAGGAAGGCCTGGTGGGGTCGATAAGGAGGATTTGCTAACAATAGAATGGCTAAATGCATGTAGTGATACTAGGATTTGCATGAGAGATGGGAATGACAAATAACACTTATGGTTTAATGGGGACTAGGACCTGATCTGTAAAATAGGCTATGATCTTGCATGTGAATACATTGGAGATGATTGCCTTGTGTGTGCTATTCTATATCCGTGTCTAATTTACCTATTCCATATTTTAAGTATTTGGATAACTTCTCATCTCCCCAATCTTGTTTGCTTGTATGTGTTGGATTGGATGCTAGCAGTGTGGAGGATATCTTGCAGTGCACGGGTACTGGAAGGAACCATCCATATGCATAGGTTAATGAGTTATGGCCAGAGAGTCAGTGTCTATATGATTTGTGCTGTTTGTCACTGCACCCAATAAGTTAGGTGTGTAACATGTCAACGGAGGATTTGTTGTACACCGACACACTAAAAATGTATTTTATTATAAAGTATTTTCCACCAAATCTGCTATAAGTGCATATTGTAATGATATCGGAGTATTATAGTATAATAAGTTAAATAGAAAGATAATTTTAAATGAACCTGGGAAATATTGGATAGTTTTACTTAATAATGACTTAATAAATAAACTAGGTAAGGAAATGTCATAGTAGTGATATCGTAGCATAAGCTAGGATGTCACAAGACTCACCCTCATTGTATTCGGACTCTGGACGGATCCCTGAAAAGCTCCTAATCTCTGTAGGTGTTGGGGTGGGGATGTCTATAGTCTCCTCCTCCTCATCCTTGACTCTATAATCCACCTGATTTCTTGTCGGGTACACTCTCGGGTCCTATAAGCTCCAGTACAGACAAGACAACATTGGGATGACGCGGGTAGTATGGGAGTAGGAAGACGTCGAGTAACTCCTTGGGAAGACTCACCCCGGTAAAACTTAGAAGGTCTCTCAGGGGTGGTGAAAGGCCTAAAGGTTAAGAACTCTTTGTTAGGTAGCTCCAGGGGTATAGTAGGATGACTGTCTATAGGTGTAGGTGAATTCTCTGGAATTGGGGTCAAGTTAAGGTCTCTATGGGTCGCTCTAGGGTGTGGATGTCGTCTGCCTCTCCTCTCGTCCTCCAGGAGATATAACAAAGTAGTGTTCTGTTGCAGAAACTGAGTGTTCTGCTGTAAAAATTTCGTGATCATGCCCATGATGGCGTGGTCTATCATTGACTCTAGCTTATACTCGTCCATAGCCCTCCGGAAAGAAGGTCCTACACTGTCAAAATCCGGCTCTGCTGAAGGCCTATCAGGTAAACGTATCGACTTCCCTCTGTCGTGAGTCATGGATCTTGAAAACACAAAACGACGAGATTCATAAGATACAAAGAATATGACATTCTTTAAATATCTTATGAATAAAATATAAGCAATTTATCTTTACCCATGGATATTGATAACTTGCTTATATGACTCTCTACCTCGACTATATACTAGACAAAGTCATTATCCGATGTGGATTTGACTTGACATGGCTAGTAAATCACCAAAAAGACTCCATAGTCCGGTCATGGACCGAACTGCTCTGATACCACTCAAATGTGACACCCTAATCATTTTAAACTATTTCTCATATTATTACATGAGACTGCCCAATGATCCCATTTCATTTATAATCATATCTTTCATTCTTTATAATACAATACTCCGATATCATTAGAATACAGGCAACAGTAGAATAGTGGAAATTATCTTATTATAGCTTAAATAATTACAGTGCGCCAGTGTTTAAGAAATCCTTCATATACCTATTATACATCTGGCTTACGTGGGTGTAGTGACAAACAACACTGATAGCAATAAAGATATACACATTGACTCACTGGCCATAACTCACAAACCTATGCTGATGCGAAGTTATCTAAACATTAATACTAGGAATAAATAGTTTAACTACTACTATAGAATAGCACACAAAACATCCATCTCCAAAGGTACTCGTATACTTGGTCATAGCCTAGACTAAGTATTAGGTCCTAAGATCCCCTCTAAACCACAACGTTGATGATTCACGATTCCCACTCTTATGCATATCCTAATACCCTCTACATGCATGTGGCCATTCTATTCTCAATAATTCCTCCTTATCGGCCCCACCAGGCCTACCTATTACTAGTGCGAAATACACCTAAAAAATAGACTTATAACGCCTGTTTTGGCAAAAACCGGCGTAAAAAGTGACGCAGTGATATTTTTGAAATTAACGCATCACTTTTTACGCCGGTTATTTCCAAAATCGGCGTTATAAGTGTGATCCTAGGTCGCATAAAAATAGGTAAATGTTTTCACGCCGGTTGAACATAAAACCGCTGTTAAAAGTCTCAGGTTTTCACGCCGGTTTTAAATAAAACCGGCGTCATAAGTGTGAGTAAAAATAGCCAAACTTGTCACGTCGATTTTTAAGGAAAATCACGGTTAAAATTAGAAGGTTGTCACGCCGGTGTTTTAGGATAACCGGTGTTAAAACCTTTGTTACAAACTACCCCCTTATTTCATGCGTTTATACTTGCCGAGGCATTTTTCTGCTTCTTCATTTCTTCGTTTGTAAATGATGTCCCTTATCCCTTCATACTTCTTCATTTTTCTGCTTTTTCAGCTTCTTCATTTCTTCATGCTCTCATTCTCCCTCACCCCTCACGCTGTCCCTCACCCCTCACTCTTTTGTTGGGTGGTAGCGACCGAGATCCATGGCAGAAGAAGGAGGTGGAGGACGAAGTGGTTGTTGGGTGGTGGTCTATTGTTGGTGCGACGCGGAGGAGGCTGAGAGAGGAAGGAGAAGGCGGTGGTTGCTCCGTGATGGCAGATTTGAAGATATGAGATGGTGGGAGAAGCCGCGGAGGAGGGAGGAAGAGGAGAGGGAGAGTCCGATTGTGAGAGGGAGGGGGAAGTTGAGCAGCGGTGATGAAGGTGGACCTGAGATGTGGATTTCGGGACGGTGAAAGCCTTAGCTTCTTCACGCAAACCTGAACTCACTCCCCATTCCTCTAAGCCGCTATGGCAGAAACTAATTTGTCGTTGATAGTTCTGAACGTGAAGAAGAACCCTCGTCGAACCATGAAATTGTCTTCTTCTTCAATTGGAATTTTCTCAACCCTTCAGACTCTCTGTCCTCAAATTGGATGGCTCTTCCTTTGGTAATTTAATTACTCCCTCCATTTTTCCTTAATTTTTTCGACATTTATTGCTATTATTGTTTTCAGTTTGTTATTATTGGAAATTGATGGAATGCAAGAGTTTGTGATTTTGTTCACGCTTTACAGATATTCAAGGAGCTCAAGGATGTACTGGAGGCGGTCTTCAGTCACATGCCTCAGAAAAATTTCATGGTGTTTGCTTACTTAGCATATATTAAGCCTAGTGGTTACTGATACTAGCAGTGGCCTTTCAACAAGTATTAGCATATATTTGAAAGGCCACTACTAGAAAAATTTCATGATGTTTGCTTACTTAGCATATATACGCCTAGGCCAATTGGATTGTTAATATAGAGTTAATTAGAATTGGATAAGTGTTAAATTGAATGGTTTGAAATAAGTAGCTAAGAGTTGAGTGGATAGCAAAATGGTTAAACTTGAATAAGGAATCTATAATAGATTAAAGGAATGGGTAGACACTGAGATTAGCATGTGATAAGTAACTTGAAGGGATTTAAAAAGAGTATTCATGAATTAAGGAAGCTTAAAAGTAGAGAAAGGATAAGACTTGGTTGTTTGAGTAAGAATTGAATGTAACATTTTAAAATCAAGATTTGAATCTAAAATATGTGATTAGAGATCCTAGGGACAATTTAGTAGTTGCCTCTGATCTTGGATTGGACGTGGGACCAATTAGGAGGAGTCTCAATGCGCGAAGTGCAGAAAAACAGCGTTACTGCACTTCTGTAGGTCCTGTGAATCGATTCACTACTGCATGAATCGATTCACACCTGCAGAGTTCCAGATTTTGTGAACTGAAGCTGTGAATCTATTCACAATTGTGTAATTCGATTCACATCATGTCGTTTTGGCCTTGAATCGATTCATGAGGCTCATGAATCGATTCATATCCCTGTTTACTGATAAAATGATATTTGAAATGATTCATAAGAGTTGGTTAAAGGTAGTAACCACTAGGCTTAATATATGCTAAGTGCTCCTGGCATATTCCAAGTCTCATTCTCAGATCCCTTAAGCTTATTTAGAGCTCTTAACACCATAAGTGCGTTAGGGTCCGATTAGGGTTTCCAAATTAGAAAATCTGGGATGTCACAGCTTGGCTCCTGCCACTTGAAGGTATGTTAAAAGTAAATGTAGATGGGGTGTTTAAGGGTGACGCCAGCTGCATAGCTTAGGGATAATCATGGCGTTTTATTTAGGGCTTTTGCAAGAGTCTGAGAAATTGCAATGCTTGTGGGCAAAGATATGGGTCTTTTCTTAGGCCAGCCTAGATATCCCGGAACTGATTATGGAAATGGATTCTTTGGCGGTGGTTAACATGGTTAATCATAAGCGAGTGTTGAATGCTTTTCTCCAACCTGTGTTGCGGGATATTACGCTCCTCGTTAGTCACCCGGAGTGGTCAGTTCGAGTGGTTCATGTGTATCGTGAGGTAAACATGTGTGCAAACAAGCTGTCTAACATGACCCATGACCAAGGCTTCGAGAGCCTCATCCTAGAGATTGCTCCTCCTCAGCATAAGCTGCTTTTATTTGAAAAATTTGTTGGCTATAATTCCGCCGGTGTAGTAGCTTAGTTTCTGTAAAAGAAACCCAACAAATTACTCAGCACCGAGATACTACTACTCTTATTCTTTTTTATTTTAAGAAAATACTAACAAGTACCCTAAGAATATTGATTAAATAATCAAAAGAGGTTTGTATGAAAAAATGATATATTTATTACATCAAAAGTTATTTAACTTATATTCTCAAAACAAATTTTTCTTTTATGAATTTCTTAACCAATATTCTTGATTCACTTGTTAGTGGCACTTTTTTTTAGGCTAAATTATAAAATTGGTCCTCTAAGTTTATTTTAGGTTTCAATTTGGTCATCTACGTTTTATTTGTTTCGTTTTAGTCATCTACGTTTTATTTTAGTTTTCAATTTGGTCTTTTTCGTCACTAAAAGTCAATTTTCCGTAGCTAAAAGTCCATTTTCCAAAATATTATTTGGCTTTTAGCTACGGACAATTGGCTTTTAGTGACGGAAAGGACCAACCTGTTGGAAAATTTTATATTAAAAAATAATAAAATAGAAATTAAGAGAGAGAAAGTTGAGTGAGGGCTAACCTCATATATTTTCTTTCCCAACTTGCTCGGAAAAGTTCTGCCCTTTGCTGCCACACTGAAACCAGCCGCCACATTGCCCTTTCCTTCTCTCTCTCTCTCTTATTTCTTTCTCCTATCTTCTCGCTCCTTCTATGGTTCCACAGACCTACTGAATCATGCAGGTACATCTCTTGATTCTTTCATATTCATGTTCAAGTCCCATCTTTACTTCCCCAGCTACATTGGTTTAACGTGTCACTGATTCAATTACCGCCTCTTCATTTCTGGCGTAGTTTTTTGTTAGGTGTGCGGTGCAAGAATTAAATTGAGGGCTTTTTCAATTGGCATCTAATATATGAAGTTCTTGGATATATTATTACTTATCTCTTTGTTATTTTGGAGTAAATTGCTGTTTGGCCAACATGGACATACCGTTGTTAACAGTTGCAACTTTTGTTGAGTTTGTTGTTTGAATTTTGAGGCATTTGAGTCAGCATCATGCCCAATTTTTGGTTGCCTTGTTCCTACTGTGAGTCTGAATTGAATAAAACCCCCGTTTAATATTCTGGCTCTGGTTGAGAGAAACAGTTCTTATGGATATACTGGATAAAGGAGCTTTAAAGGTGTTATCAAACAAACCTGTGATGATGCATCAGCTGTTTTCATTTTTTGGGTTTTTCTAAATGAGAGGTTTACTTTTGAATTGCTTAAAAACGTTGAAAATTAAGCTTTTGCTGCTGGTTGTGGTTGTCTTTCTAGATGAAACGAGATCGCAGCAACAATTTCTTCTTTTCGGTGAAATCGTCTATATAATGGTGGTGGCTGCTTCGATTTAAAAGATTGTAGGAGATTATAATGTAAACATGTTTAGAGTTTGTCTTAGCTTTGCTAGGTCAGTAGTGTTGGTGTTTTGGTTCTTGACACTGCTGTTTTATCCAAAAAAAAAAAAACTTTATAGCTGATGGTGCAGTGTCAAGAAAACATTAGCTTCGAGATTTTGAGTTAGGCTGGTGGCTGCATTTGCATTTTACAGTAGTGGTTGATATGTTGTTTATTTGCAGCTGTTGTGAGCTTGTAATGTGCAGAAAGGTACATGGAAAACAGGCATCTTTCTGCTGATGCCCGCCTCTTTCGTTTGCTATTGCTAGAATTTAATTATTATCAAATGTTGAACATTATTTGCAGAATATGTTACGAGCAAAGCAGATCAGTGCCCTTTCAAGCAGTGCTAGGAGCATTTTCCTTAGTGGTTCACGGTGTAATGCATCAGATGGCAATTCATGCACGTGTGCCGAGGATGAAACGTGTGTGTCAAGAAGACAACAGAGGAAAAATGAAGAGTTACTTGCACAAAAGCCATCCTCCTTAGTATCCAAAACTACAACTCAAGTAGAAGGAACCCTGGTTCCAGGTAACTTAGCAAGCGGGCCAGGTTCTCACAAGGTTGAGGGTGTTGATCAATCCAGCCGTGTACAACAAGTCAGGTCTACTCCGTGTCCACCAAGAAAATCAGACTCTGTAACATATGCTTGTGTTGATGATGTTATTCAGAACCATGTTACACACTCATCTCCTCTTGATGCTGACCAGTTTTATAGGGCCGGTATTGCAGCTGTCAATTTTCTTTCTGATTTAGTTAATTATAAGATTCCTTTATCAGATGGGATGGGAATACTAAGCAACTCTAAAAATTGTATGGTTGATTCTGCCAGAACCCTACCCAACATCAGATCCTCCAATGTGAAACAAATTAGGAAGGAGGACTTTATCAGTGTTCATCCCAAACCACCTATTTCTACTCATGCGGGGCCATCAAACCATACAAGTAATTATCGTGGTGCAAAGGGGAAAGGTGATAAATCAAACTTAGGCAAAGGCTTTAAGCATGTTGCTTCTTCAGCGACGGAGAAGTCAGAGGTGGCTCCAAATACTCCTTTCAATAATCATGACCGCAAACCCTTGCCACAGAGGACAAAAACTCATTCAAATCGATATGTGACAAATTTTGGTTCCAATGTGCCAACTTCAAATTCACAGATGCTGGGATCGTTCAAGGAAAATTTCAATAAACACCCCAGGGATATGAAAATATCAGCAGGAATTGCTCCAACAAAGAATTTTACAAAGACAGGTCATATTGTGGACGTAGTTAAAGATATACTGCAACAATTAAAGTGGGGTCCTGCTACAGAGAAGGCCCTTTATAACCTGAATTTTTCAATAGATGCATATCAAGCTAACCAAATCCTAAAGCAACTTCAAGACCATTCCATTGCTCTAAGCTTCTTTTACTGGTTAAAGCGACAACCGGGCTTCTGGCATGATGGGCATACTTACACCACCATGGTTGGTATCCTGGGGCGTGCAAGAGAGTTTGGTGCAATAAACAAATTACTAGAACAGATGGTCAAGGATGGATGTCAGCCTAATGTTGTAACTTATAATCGCTTAATTCACAGCTATGGCCGCGCAAACTACCTAAAGCAGGCGCTGAATGTCTTCAATCAAATGCAGGAGGAGGGATGTGAGCCTGATCGTGTCACTTACTGCACGCTCATTGATATCCATGCAAAAGCTGGGTATCTTGATGTGGCCATGTCCATGTATGAAAGAATGCAAGAAGTTGGTCTTTCTCCTGACACATTTACTTACAGTGTAATGATCAACTGTCTGGGAAAATCTGGTAATTTAGCTGCTGCACACAGGCTATTTTGTGAGATGGTTGATCAGGGTTGTGTTCCTAATATTGTCACCTACAATATCATGATTGCTTTGCAAGCTAAAGCAAGGAATTATCAGACAGCATTGAAACTATATCGTGACATGCAGAATGCAGGATTTAAACCCGACAAAGTTACATATAGCATTGTAATGGAGGTGCTTGGTCACTGTGGGTATCTTGAGGAAGCAGAAGCAGTCTTTGTTGAGATGAAGCAGAAACATTATGTTCCAGATGAACCGGTTTATGGTCTTCTGGTAGACCTGTGGGGAAAGGCTGGGAATGTTGAGAAGGCTTGGGAATGGTACCACGCAATGCTCGGTGCAGGTTTGCTTCCAAATGTACCGACTTGCAATTCCCTTCTCAGTGCATTTCTCAGAGTGCATCGATTACCCGATGCATATAATCTTCTTCAAAGCATGGTAGCTCTTGGCCTAAGGCCTTCTCTGCAGACTTATACTTTGCTTCTCAGCTGTTGTACAGATGCACAGTCACCATATGACATGGGATTTTGTTGTGAGCTTATGTCAGTTACTGGCCATCCGGCCCACGCATTTTTACTGTCAATGCCAGCAGCGGGCCCAGACGGTCAAAATGTGCGGGATCACGTAAGCAAATTCTTGGACTTGATGCATTCCGAGGATAGAGAGGGAAAAAGAGGACTTGTAGATGCAGTGGTGGATTTTCTTCACAAATCTGGGCTCAAAGAGGAGGCCGGTTCTGTATGGGAGGTGGCTGCACAAAGAAATGTGTATCCAGATGCTGTGAAGGAGAAAAGTTCCTGTTATTGGCTCATAAATCTTCATGTCATGTCTGATGGAACCGCTGTAACAGCATTGTCTAGGACACTTGCTTGGTTTCGTAGACAGATGCTGGTATCCGGGGTTGGCCCTAACCGGATAGATATCGTCACCGGATGGGGCCGAAGGAGCAGGGTGACAGGTACTTCTCTTGTGAGACAGGCAGTGCAGGATCTGCTGCGTGTATTCAGTTTCCCATTTTTCACTGAAAATGGCAATTCTGGTTGTTTTGTGGGATGTGGGGAGCCTCTTAATCAATGGTTACTCCAATCCTACGTTGAACGAATGCATTTACTCTAGTTGGTTGTTGTAGAATCATTAGCCCTTCAGCTTAGTCCCAATTTTGCTGAGGGAAATGGACTGAGTGGGATTGACATTGTATTTAATCCTTAGTTTGTGACAGTGCGCAGTTATCTATGCTATTATCTGCGAAGTTTATTTATTTTTGGAATGGTGAACTGAATTATTGATGTTACTGTTTGCTATCTTCGTGTTATTCAATCTGCTTTTTTTCCCAGTGAGTCACTGGTTTAAGTTCTTGTTCTTGAAATTTTAGGGTCGGGTAATCTAGGCCTTAAAGTTAACGAAATTTTAAAATAATCTCGAAAATTGAAAATTTTCAATTACATTAGTCCCTCAGACAATTTTAGAGACTGAATTGCCCAACTAAAAGAATTAGGGAAAACTGTGTTCACCTCTCCTAAGATTTGCTTAAATCACACTCATACCCTCTCTAGTTTTTCAAACACGCTCACCTCCCCTCTGAATTAACGCCGTTTAGCAATGTTAGAGGGAAACAAAACTAAAACCTTGTTTTCATTCGTTCATTGCTTTTGAAATTTGAAACCATGCACAAGCGTTTTTTCATTCTCATCTCACCAATATAAGGAAGAAGAGCCCTAAACTTAGAAACAACCATGCCTTAACTTCTTTCATTCTCTCCTCCCTAAGATCTGATTCTCTCATTCGTTCTCCACATGGCACGTGGAATTTTGCAACAATCCCTTTCCTTTTATTACCCCTACAAAATCCTCTAATTATTAACGTCATTCCAGGAGCAAGAAAATGAATATTCACTTGCACATTTGTATTTGATGTTTGGTCGAACTGTAAAAACTAGGATTGTACTTGTGAGATCTCTCAATGCGGTGCCAATCACCAAGAAAGAAATTAGAATCCACAATTATGAAATTTCTGATATTGATTGCTTTGCTCACATGGAGGTGAAGCTCCAATTCCTGATAGTGACACTTGCATCGGTGTTGCCAACAATGAGAATGGTATAAATTTCAGAAGATGAATAATTTGAGTAATTGGAAGTTGTAAACTTGTGATTGTGATAAGATTATTGTTTTTTATTTTCTTGTGTCAAAAAAATAAGTTCCCTACAGATTTCCTGTTGAATATAAAAAGTGCAATCTTGAGCAACCAAATTTACATGGTGATGTTACAATTTAATTACAAATAAAAATCATAAAATGTGCAGAACTCTTTGCTGTAATACTTTAAAAATGATTTGAGTCATCCTTTTTCCAAGATATAATTAATTAATATCAGGGTGTTTAATCTTATCTTGTTCAGGATGAAGTTTTATATTATCAAATTATGTTGAAAACTATTTGGCTCTTGTATTTAGGATCCTCCAGAAGATGATAATGTCTTGCTTAAAGCTATTCGATTAAATGTCCTTGCGAATACCTATCCCCTCTCAGATTTGCTGTTGAGAATGTGCATGCCAATATAAAAGTAAAACCTTATAACACAGTCTAGCCAATATCTATCTCTTAGTTATCCAATTATAGAATCCTGGTCACAAAGTATAGTTGCTTATGCGGGCAACATATAGCTGCTTCTGAGGCAAAGAATTTCACTACAAGGTGGAGAGTTGTTGTTGGGAAAAAAACCCTGGTGAGTGACTCTAGTTAAAAAACTAACCACCGTTATCTTGCAAGGGGGTGTGTGTGTCACTTGCTTAAATAAATAAGGGAGGTGAGTGTCTATTTAAAAAATAGAGGGGGTGTGAGTGTCATTTGAATAGACCTCAGGGGAGGTTAGTGTAATTTCCCAAAAGAATTAATATGATCTAGAATTTTTAATTTAAGTGATTATTTTAGAATTTTGTTAATTTGAAATTAAGTTGTCTGACTTATACAATTTGAGGACTGGATTGGTGATTTATTATTGGGCAAAATATGGGAAAATTTTTGGCTGTGGCGTCTCATTTTTAATGGTTTTGTAATGTTTGCTTTCAAGATATCAGGGAAGTATCAGAAAACACAAGAAATTGGTTGAATTGTGTTTTCAAAATCTTTTTTTCAAAGCCTATTTCGAAACACACTAATCAAAATATACATTGTTTGTGATGCCCATTCTGTGTTTTAATAGTGTAGACGCACTAAGTCAATCAGATGCAGACATAACCTTGGTATCTAAAGGTTTTATAAGACTTTACATTAGACACAAAGAAATGTTTCTAACCAAAAACAAGTTATAAAAACCTCATCATCTAATTCCATTTGAATCATACTTAAGGATTAGTATGTTTCAAATATCATTAAGTGTAAGTGTGACTTAATGATTACAACCAGACGGTCCAAGGGGGCAGCCCAAGTGGTGGGCTAAGGACATTGAAGGAGTTGACTAACAAGGAGGTTGGGGGGTTTAAACCTCGCCCCCCACTAACAGGGAGAAATGCTAACTTACTAACATTTTCTATTAAAAAAAAAACTGATTACAACCAAACGCAAGGTGATTTGTCGTTAGGAGGTTTTAAATACTTTTCTTAAGTTAAGTTAAACTAATATGTGTTTTTTTAAGCAAAAGAAAAGGGAAGGAGTCTCGTTAAAACCTTCTGATGCAAAACCCTCCTCAGAGAAAAAACATCTAGAAGGAAAAAGAGTGCTCCCCCTTTAATTTTATTAATAAAATGAAAAAAAAAATACAAAGAAACATGGGGGGACTAGGCCAAAACCCATGGACGATGAAAACAGACAGACCAATAAGGGGGAAAACCTAACCTATAATTAAAAAAACTATCCCTAGAAAAAAACAATATTGGCATGCAAAGGCATCACTATAATAACTTTCATCCCAACTATGTTAGCACCAAAGACATTATCATTCATTTACAACACACAAAAAAAAAAGGAGACAATAAAAACCAACATGTGATCAACAGAATCTGTAGGACAGAAGACTCGACCTATTACGGAAGAAATCTTCCCTGATAAAATCGGGGATAAGGTCCCACCAACTAAGACCTTGGACTTAAGTGCCATAATTAGCAAGCCTATCCGCACAACTATTTCCCTCCCTATAAATATGAGAGTAACTAAAAGTCGTCTTTTTCGTCAGAGTTAGACAGTTATCCCATATATTTCTCAGTTGCCAAGGAACGATCTGGTTGGACTTGAAGGCTTGGGTCACCAGCAAAGAATCACATTCAAGCCACAACTTGTGCCAACCCTTGGAGTACGCAATCTCAATAGCAATCATAGCCCCGCATGAGCTCAGCATGAAGGGCGTTGGTGATACCAATATGATAAGCAAAGCAACCCATAGTAGAAGCTCTATAGTCCCTAAAAATACTGCCGCAAGCGGCCACTCCAGGAGTACCTTTGGCAGCGCCTTAGGTATTGAATTTGACCCAATCATAAAGAGGGGGATGCCAATTGACCTCCCTAATAGAGGGGGCCTTAGCAAACCTGCCAGAGATTGAGAATTTCTAAAGGATGGAAACCTCTGACAAATTATCAAAAAAAATGTCCTGAAGAAAGATTACCATAGAGAGAGACGTTAGCAATAATTATATTAATAGTAGCACAACCGATGACTTTTTTGTTATCAAATCTGGCTTGATTCCTACAAAACCAGATAAACCAAACTGTAAAAACAATGGCAGATAAAACAACGTCCTTGACTTGGGAGCTTCAGTATTGCTGACGCACAGATAAAATATCCTGCAAAGAAGTGTTAATAGTAATAGCAAGACAAGAAGATAACTAATCACAAAGGGCAGTAGCGAAGCAGCAGCTAAAGAAAAGATGTTGAGAGGTCTCGTAGCAAGACCCACACAAGCTGCACATGGAAACTACACAGCAGCCTTTAGCCCGAAGTTGATCGTCAGTTGGGCAATTATTATGCAACAGTCTCCAGCATAAAAAAGACTTAGAAAGGGGGATGCATTTGCTCCAAATGAGCTTTCCCAAAGCAACCGAGGGGGAGGGAGACTGAAGATGATGGTAAGCTTCTTTCAGGGATAATTGACTGGAATCAGACTTACTCCAAACCAGAGTATCAGTGGCAGGGCCAAATGGGATACAGAAATCAGAGAGCTCTGTAGCAAGAGCATGGCAAGACCTAAGCAGGCCATTAGGAATGCGCCAACCTGTGTCGTCAAAAAAGTCACTAACCGAAGCTTTCAGAGCTAAGTGCACAGCTGCAGGAATATTAAGAAAATCTACAAGTGGCCTAGACAGCCAGCAGTCTGTCCAAAAATAAATGTTTTGACCATTAACCAACCTCCACTTAGAGTTCATGAAGACCATCTGAAGATGGGGCTTAATCCCTAACCAAAGAGAAGAAGAAATATAATAGCGAACTGGAATGCGATCCTTTAACACCCTAGCCCGCAGCAGGGCGGCCCATTGAGAATCAGAAGAAATCAGGTCCTAAGTCAATCTAAGCATGGCTACTTGATTAATAGATTTAACAGATCTAAGACCAAGACCACCTTCTTGCTTCGGGGCACAAGCCTTAGACCACTTCACAGTGACAACCTTCCTATTGTTAATATTTTCGGACCAGATAAAGTTACGGATCCACTGGTCAATTAAATTTAATAAAGAACAAGGCTAGGCATAAATCTGGAAAGAGTACATAAGCATGTCATGAATGACCGAATTAACAAGCTGAACTCTACCCATGATAGAAAGCAGCATACCTTTCCAAGTAGACAATTTAACTTTGATCCTGTCAGCAATGGGCCGGAGATGACTTTTCTTAGGCTTATCCATAAATAGCGGCACCCCAAGGTAAGTAAAGGGAAGGCGACCTAGGCCAAAACCAAGATTATCTTTCAAAGCATGTTTTCGAGCCTCAGTGATGGAACTCGCAAAGAAAGTCGATTTCTCACGGCTAATTACTTGCCCAGAAGCATCACTGTACCTGTCAAAAAAATCCATAATATTTCTGATATTCCTAGTGGTCCCTTTGCAGAAAATAAGAATATCGTCTGCATACACTACGCCACAATGTAAAAAAAAAAGATGCCACTTTAAACAACGCTTGTATAGAGAAGCGCTAGTAAAAGCTGATATTAAGAATAGACAGCGCTTCCTGAAGAAAACGCTATTGTTATTTTGAAAATAGACGGCTTTTTCTCAGAAAAAAACACTGTCTATTAGTAATAAACAACACTTCATAAAGAAAACGCTGTTGTTATTATGAAAATAGACAGCGTTTTCTCAAAAAAAAAAAACATTGTCTATTAGTAATAAACAACGCTTTTTTTGAGAAAATGCTGTCCATTTTTTAAACCAACAACAACGTTTTTCGTAGGAGGCACTGTCTATTTTTTTCTTTCAACGCTGTTAATTGAACACAGCGTGCGACACACATACGCGTCCGTACTGTACGGACACGTGTCCGTACAGTACGGATCCCACTTTTTTTTTTCAAATTTTTCTTTTTTATCTGGTTAACGGAGTTCACTTATCTGGTTAATGATTCACATTATCTGGTGAATGCCAACCCTGAAACTTAACACATTCCATTTATTTATCTGGTTAACGAAGTTCACTTATCTGGTTAATGGTTTACATCATCTGGTGAATGCCAAACTCACGTTCCATTTATTTATCTGGTCAACGAAGTTCACTTATCTGGTTAATGGTTCACATTATCTGGTTAATGACAGAAAAAATTTTAACCAGTTAAAAAAAAATCTAAAAAAATTAAAAAATAATTTTTTTTTGAAAAAAAAAGGTTGTTCATACAATACGAACCGTATATCCGTACAGTACGAAAAGTATATTATTCGTGTCTGTATAAAAAAATGTGTTAAAAAAACATTTTTATTTTTCTTTAAATTTTAATAATCCCTTCACTCGATTCCCTTATTCGCTCTCTCTCACTCTGATTCGCCTCTACCTTCCCCCAACCACTGCTTCCTCTTCCCAAAAGCTCCCTCTCCTCATCTACATTCACGACGGTGACTTCTGCGTCTGCACCCTCTTCAACCCCGGCTACCACCGCCACCTCAACACCTTCGAGAAGGGTGACAGCGCCGGAGCAAACCTCGCGCACAACATGGCGATGCGAGGATCATCAGAAGGGTTTGGAGCGTTGAAGCTGCAGGGAGTGGTACTGATTCATCCTTACTTTGGGAACGAGGAGAACGACGAGCTGGTAAAGTTTCTGTACCCTAAACCCTCTTCTTTCGTTCGTAACCGTTTCTGGCCGCAGCCAGCAATACTATAGAGCTTAGGTTCTTTCTTTTTCTTCAACATCCCTCCTCTTCATCTTTATTAGTTAATCATTGTTTCATTCCGATGCGACTTTAGGGTTAGGGTTTGGTTCGGATTCATCGCCGGCCTCGATGATTTGATTTTTATAAGGTTGCTTTAAATTCCCTAATTTTCAGAGATTGATGCTTGGGGTTTCCCTTTAACTTGATTCACTGTGGTGCTGGAGACTTGCCTTTGGAGTTATATCCGTGCTTTGGGTCTCCATAGCCGTAGGGTTCCTATTCAAAATTTGGAATTCACTTAGGTATTCACCAAATCAGAGAACCACAGGAAATGAAAAGCCCAGTCACGGTATGCATCGTGCATCGTCAGAAATTTTCCCCAAATTACCAAGCTAAGCTTCATTGTCAATCGCTGCTTCCCCTACACATCCTCTTGAGCCATCACACCTCCGTTGGGTCATCAAGCTACGGCCGCCCAAACCCACATTTCATTAGTCATCAATGTCTGTCTACAATTCTACATTTCCTTGACCAGCCACCGCACACCAATTTAGTCACTAAAACCGTAAGAGTTGGTCAATTTGGTCTTCGAAGAAATTCCATTATCCAACAAAAAAAAATTGATGTGATTATGATCTTCAATTTTAGAGATTATTTTGGAATTTTATTTATTTCAGGACCAAATTGCGATACCTACGATTTCAGCAAGAATTAAATTTTTTATTCACTCTTTTACTTGGTGTTTGGTGGAATGTTAATAATGCTGATATGTCTGGATTTTTTTTGTTTTTAATTCAGGGTGGTGCAAAGAAGGTTATTATTTCAGCCCCCAGTAAGGATGCTCCCATGTTTTTTGTTGGCGTCATTGAGCACGAATACAAGCCAGAGCTTAATATTATTTCTAATGCTAGCTGCACAACCAACTGTCTTGCTCCACTTGCAAAGGTTCAAATTCTGTGCTCTGGAATTTTTGTGCTGGTTTTGATTAATATATGGTCCTAATTGTTTGTCTCAAATTCGTAGGTTATTCTTGAAAGGTTGGCATTATTGAGGGTTTGATGACCACTGTTCATTCCATCACTGGTGGGGCCTATTGCTATTTGGTTAGTTGTTTTGTTTCTTATCTAATTATACTACTTGCTAAGTCTGGTTTCTGGTTTCTGTTTTGCAAATCAGCCACCCAGAAAACTGTTAATGGGCCATCCAGCAAGGACTGGAGAGGTGGAAGGGCTGCTTCATTCAACATCATTCCTAGCAGTACTGGAGCTGCTAAGGTGAATAATTAACATAGTGTGTGTGATGTTTATGATTTATGACTCTTTACCACCACATGGATATTGCATTTAATGTATAAGGGCTAAAATTTCTGGTTTTACTCGTCTCATTTTTTGCTTTTATGTATCAAGGCTGTTGGGAAAGTCCTTCCTGCTTTGAATGGAAAGTTGACTGGAATGTCATTCCGTGTTCCTACCATCGATGTCTCTATTTTTGACCTTACAGTGAGGTTGGAAAAGTCAGCCACCTATGAACAAATCAAAAATGCTATCAAGTAAGGGCAGAATTATGTTCGACCATATTTGAAGGACATTATAGGACTTTTGATGTTCAAAACTACTTGTATTTAGAGATTGCTCTTCTTTTGGCTTGTTTAATTTAATGTTGTCTTTCTCAGGGAGGAGTCAGAGGGCAAGTTGAAGGGAATTATTGGTTACACTGAAGATGATGTTGTTTCCACCGATTTTGTTGGTGATAGCAGGTATAAATCATGTTGTCAGTTGAGAAGTTATTGAACACACATGGTTGCTGGTAATGAATCAGTGATGGCGCCTATCACATTTATTATCTTTTAATCAGTTGACGATATAATCCTCTACCTGTTTCTCGTAGTAAAGGAATGGGCTTAGTTGCTTATTAATAAATTATCAACATTTTTAACATTGTTGCAGGTCAAGTATTTTTTATGCGAAGGCAGGAATTGCTTTGAATGAAAATTTTGTTAAGTTGGTCGCATGGAACGACAACGAGTGGGGTTACAGGTAATGCACCTTTAACCTTCTCTTGCATGAGATTTATTGTGTTGCAGTGAAGCATGGAGTTGTTTACACTTTACAGACTAGGATAATAAATTCGTCTGAGTTATGCAGTTCAATGTTGATTTAGCCAATATCTAAATCTCACTAGCACTGCATGTACTTTATTAATTATTTAGCTAGATCTGATGTCTGCTTTATCTGTGGTCCTGCAGTACTCGTGTGGTTGACCTGATTGTTCACGTGGCCAAGAAGTGATGCTGCTGCAAAGTAACCTGCCTTACATGAGTACCGTATATTTATATGTCTAGTTGTAATTTTGCTTCCTGTTTATGCTAAAATGAGGAGTGAGTCCGAATAAACTGGTTTCTGGAACCAGTAGTGTTGCCCTTTGAGGAGCATTAGCTCTTATCTGGCTTTTTGATTGCATCTTGTATGGAGGGGATGGAGTTTTTGGTTTTCTATATAATTCCTGATGTACATGGGTTTTATACACTTGCTGATGTACATGGGGTTATTGTGATAGTAGATGATTTTCACCATCCTCCATATTTCATCGGTTGTTCTCGTATGTTTGATCCTTTTTGCTTTGAATCATGGGTTAATTGCTTAAATATATTTATGCCTGGAGTGCGTTCGGATTTTGAATACAACCCTGTATATATATTTCATTCATGAAGCAGCTTTCTATCAAAAAAAATGATTGTTTTATAAACAAAAACTAGGAAGTAATATAATCAGAATGTATTTTATTTAATATATAGTAATAACATATAGTGACAGACGAGACGAGAGCCGTAGATAGAAGTCCAACAATGCATAGCCAGTATCCGTTACATTTACCTAAGGAATTTTGATCTTTAGTGACTTTTTTTGTCTGTCACTAAAAGTCAATTTTTTTTTTAAAAAAAAGGGGGAAAGGATAGCGTTTTTTCAAGTAAGCGCTGTCTATACCCAGCTTTAGACAACGCTTCTTGCTGTCTATTCCCAGCTTTAAGAAGCGCTGTCTGTTCCCAACTTTAGACAGCGCTTCTTCAAAGAAAAGCGCTGTCTATTTTGAAAACTGTCAGCGTTTTCCAAACGCTGTCTTTTCGAAACCTAATAGCTAGCGGGTGATTAGGCAGCATTTTTTAGGCGCTGGCGAAGACAAAAAATAAACGTATATTTGCAAATTTGTTGTAGTGATAAAGAACGTGACTAGGGACCATGCAGCCGCAGGGACTCGACATCAGAATGAGTTTGCCTTGTTGCACTAAAAGAGTGAACCCCTGCACAAGACGTCCTCCTCCGCAATACAAAAGAGAAGAGGAGAGAAGGTCACCTTGTCTGACACCTCTTTTACAGGAAAGATACCCCACCGAATTACCATTAACAGGGAAGAAAAGCTTTGCTGAATGTAAAATAATATTTATCCAAATGCAAAAATTAAGATTAAAACCAAACTGCTATAACACCTTTAAAAGAAAATTCCAGTTGATAGTATCAAAGGCTTTTCTAATATCAATTTTAAGGGCCACATTTCTGCCAAAGGATCTATTAGATAATAAATTAACCGCTTTAGAAGCAACCCCAATACAATATGAAATCTGCCGGCCTTTAATAAAACCACGTTGTTGCTGTGAAATAATTTTAGGAGCAATAAGGGCTAGCCTATCAGCAATAACCTCAGTGATGATCTTGAATTTGTAATTAGCCAAAGCTATAGGATGAAACTGACCTATAGTATCAACTCCCGGAAACTTGGGAATCAAGACCACTAAATTAGTATTTAAATTAGGCAAAACCCAACCATCCTTGAAGAATTGAAGAACAGCGTTGAAAACATCCTCAGTAATGATGTCCCAATATTTTTGGTAAAAGAAACCACCAAATCCATCAGGACCAGGCGCACCAGAAGCATTCATAGAAAAGATTGCATTTTTAACTTCCTCTTTAGAGGGTAAATTGGTCAACATAATATTATCATCATGACTAACCTCCTTGGCAATAACTTGCCCAATTAAACCAGTATCAACACATTGATTATCCGAGGCAAATAAATTAGAATAGAAATTCAGGACATGGTTTTCAATATATGCAGGCTTATCCAGAATGTCATCACCATCCCTCAGAATAGACATAGATTTAGTAGAATTCCGAAATTTTGTTACATTATGGAAGTTAAAACAACACGTGTTAAAGATTCTTCCATAAGAAAGCAGACATAAAGCAAAGACAAGAAAGTAGAGAAGAGAGAATGACACAAAGTATTTTTATACTAGTTCACTATTGACTTGATAACTACATGTAGTCCCTTCAACCTTGAAGGATTTTCACTATAATAGATCTAGATTACAATCTTGTGTGTATCATCTGTCAAATTGGCTATGCATCACAATTTCTTAGAACGACATAAACCAATGCGCCTCTAAGGCAGACAGCCTTTTCAAGACCAAACCTTGTGAGTACCTACTAACCAATCCTGGTTGTACTTCACAACTTCTTAGGTAGCCACAAGATCTTTGTATCTTTTCAAAAAAGGCTTTCCTGGCCATCCTCATATGTATCTTCTGCCGACCTGGCTATACACATTAGTATCTTACTAAGCACGCAGTAGATTCTTATGCTTCTAAGGAAATATAATTTTATAATAACAAGTTTGACAACGCTTCTTTCAAGAATGAAAGAGTGTTTTGACCAGACACACTATGCTCTCACTAAAGAAGATATTATATTAAGTTCTGGTGTTTTCTCTTAACTATATTCCTAGAGGATATTAAAATTTTGCTCATCTTCTTCTTCTAAGTAACTCTCATGAAGAAGATGTATATGATGAACTCATAGTGGGGTGATGAGAAAAGATTTGAGCAAAGTTTTTGTTCCTTTGAAATGGCTCGTCCACGCAAGCACTCTCTCGCATCTTCTCACGCTATTTCTTATTTAGTCTTCTAATATATATATATATATATATATATATATAGAGAGAGAGAGAGAGAGAGCCAAATTTATGACCGTTGGTGCTTGGCTTCTATCTATTGATAAAGACACATTCAAATCTTCAAAAGTGAAGATGATTTATCTATTGTCTTTGTCTTCTTCCCTTGAAAGTAGTCGTTGTAGAGAGCTTGGGAGTGAACGGTAATATTTCCATAGACTTGTCAAAGCAATAGAAGCTAATAAACCAATTTGTGAGTGATTTATATGGGGTATTTACTTGCTAAATAACCCCCTTTATGGTTTTAATATATATATATATTTCTCATCTATTTTCCATTATATTTGCAGCATTAGCTTGAAGAAGAGAAAATTGCAAAACAATATAAAATAGAGAGAATTTGATGCAAAAAGGCCAAGTTTTGAAGTTCATGCACGTATGCAAATGCTCGACAGTCGAATCTGCAAAGCCCTGAATGAACAAGAGCTCATTCTAGCAAAGCTTGTAGAGGCTGTGCAGAAAAGCATATTCATGCAACACGGTCGTGCTACATGTAGAGGCTGTATAGATCTGCAAAGCCAGGAGTGAGAAGTCAGAAGCTCGCCACATAGACGAGAATGGTCGTGCTCGTCGGGTTGTGCGACCATGCAGATGCATGCTGTAGCCCAGATTTGTCTGTTTTAATGTGCAAAAGCCGTGTAGAATTATGTAGGGTTATGTAGATGCGTGGGTCTGACCTATTTTGAGACTTTTCTATAAATAGGAGGCTACCATCACCGATGAAGGGATCTTGGATTGTTGCTAACAAAGAGGCCATTGTTCTTGAGCACCAGAGAAGGTTATCGGAGGATCTCTTGAAGATTCGATCATGGATCAACAAACGTGACTGTCTCTGGGTTTTTAATTTATTATTGCTTTCAATGGGATCTATAGAATTTTTCTATTCTATGTTACCATGACTTTGAGTAGCTAATTCTATCTTAGGGTTTGGTGGATCCTATGCTTTACGCTTTAAGTATTTATTAATTATGAAATAGTTTGTTGTTTTCGTCTAATTGGTTAAATTATTCCTTGTGTTTGACTCCCTAATAAGATGTCCTCCTTTACTAGTTCCATTTCTAATTAAATCATTAATTACTAAGTTAAAGCCCTTTTAGTCCTTATTACTCAATTCTTGATTAACTTAAAGACTCACTATCAATTTATTACCTTAGGCAATTCTAGTGATGGGTTTTGATGGCGGTGAATAATCACACTACCACTTATTCTAATTCAATGGTCTCTTAAGGCACTCATAAAGGTATCCTATAGATATCTCCATCTTAGCCAAACCTAGCTAATGACTATTCTAGGTCACCATGTTCACAATTATGATATCTCATCAATACAACTCAATACATAACTTTCCACATCACACACATAATCATTCAAACAATAACCGCGCGAGTCAGACATTACTAACGCGTCATCTAGTCACTCAACCAAACATATGAGCATAATATTACATTAATCCAACACCAAAGACACATGCATTTTTATACATGTTTATACATACATATATACATATATATAAATTCACAAGCAATAATCACAATAATATCACTCCATGGGGCCTAAGGGAGACCCCTTCACCTATCTCCTCAAGACCTATAACTACAATATCTCCCCCTTACCTCAAAATAGGCGTGCTCATGATCTTGTGATGGGGAATAGTATATTGTTCCTAAAACGTGGTTGTTGAACATAATTCATGATTTAAGGGTCATTGGGTTAGGATCTTTATGGAAATCCTTAGATCAAAGGAAAGGGAAAAGGAATGGTACTAAGAGGCTTACCCATAGTTCAGTGAAACTGGCCAAACACGACCAAAGTTGAAATATTTACCATAGACCGCTTCATCCAGGGTTCCATTTCTTGAAGGATTGCTCCCATGGGATAAGTTATTCCTTTGCCATGGATGAATACCTGACAATGAGTGTGTTTGAGTGTTTTGAGCTGAGGGTTACTCTCCTAAGCGTATTATTATGATTTAGGTCATGGGCCATGTCCCGATAGGTTTAAGACATTATTAGACCGGGTTGTACAAGGCCCAGCGTGAAAAAACTGATGAAAATAACGTTTTAAACGATTAGGACACGAGGTTTATTGATTAGAACGTATTTGGTAGGGAAAACAACACCAGGGGAGTGTGGCTAAAAAGGTGGGGTGAAACACATATTTATTGGTGGATAAAAGGACTCATCGCATCGCGACGAGGTACCATCACATCGCTACACCCCTTTTGCTTTTCCACGTGTCATAATGCGAAGAGAGATAAGGTCAGGTCCTGGTTGTGTCACAATGGTACCCAGTTAAGAAACTATCACATCGCTAGCTATCCCTTCCAATTACACGTGTCACAACACGAATGGAGACTGTGTCAGAGTATCAAGGTATAAACGCATCACGATGGTCCTTGTGTGGTCCTCATCCCATCG
Source organism: Calophaca sinica (assembly GCA_037113605.1). Lineage (NCBI taxonomy): Eukaryota > Viridiplantae > Streptophyta > Magnoliopsida > Fabales > Fabaceae > Calophaca > Calophaca sinica. The sequence goes on along the minus strand of CM073735.1, from coordinate 97,868,076 downwards.
CGAGCTGACTAGAAATGAAAACCCAGATACAAGCACTGACTGGAACACCCACGCCAATCTACATAGGGCCTAATACTCACATTATTTTTTTCTTCCTCCTTAACCCTAAACCTCGCTCAGATATTAATTCTAATCGGTAATCATCCCCAAGTTTCTAGCTTTCTAAATTACCCCTAATCATGCCATAATTAAAGTACCTGGAAAATGGGATGTTGCATCTTTCCCTGAATGTTGAAAACCATTCCGATTATAATATCACACACATTTTTCTCCACATGCATCACATCAATACAATATCCGACATTAAGATTAGACCAGTATGGAAGATCAAAGAACATTGAACTCTTTTTTATATGTTTTTGCTAGTAGATTATTTTTTCTTCTTTCCAAATTGAGCATTGATGTCCTTCATCCATTGATAAACTTCTTCTCTAGTTAACACTTTTGGAACAATTTCATTCCCCTAACATCCATTAAAAGCATTTTTCAACCTACAATACGGGTGATTACGTCTGAGAAATCTCTGATGCCCAAGGTAAACAGACTTCCTTCCATGTTGTAGTTGATGGTATCGTGTTCTTTCTTCACATATAGGGCACGCTTCATTCCCCTTAATACTATACCCTCACAAGTTCCCGTATGCTGGAAAGTCACCGATGGTGCAAAATAACATGACATACAGCTTGAAATATTCACGGGAATACCCATCAAACACATCAACGCCTTCCTCCCACAACATTAACAAGTCTTCAATCAAGGGACTTAGATAAATATCTATGTCATTTCATGGATGTCTTGGGCCTGAAATCACAATAGATAACATAATATATTTGCGCTTTATGCATAATCAAGTAGATAGGTTGTAAGTCACCAGGAGAACATGCCATGAACTATGGATACTACTTAAGTTATAAAATGGATTAATTCAATCCTTAGCAAGTCCAAGCCAAAAGTTTTTTGGTTCATTGTTGAATTGTGGAAACAAACAATCAACTCTCTTCCATTGAAAGAATCATCCGTATGGCAAAGTTGTCCATCACATTTCTTGTCATCTGCATGTCATCTAATGTTCTTTACATCATTTACATTAGTGAACAATCGCTTGAACCTTGAAATTATTGGAAGATACCATAATACCTCCGCAAGGGGACCTTTTGTGCTCACATCACAACTAAAATCCTAATCCTTAACTTTGTAGCGTGATACCCCACACCTGGGACACTCATTGACCTCTTCAAACTCTTTCTAGTATAATATGCAATCGCTCGAACATTCATGTATTTTCTTATACGCCACAACCATCGAATAAAATATCTTCTTGCCTCATAGTTTCAGTTTGACAACGTGTTACCTTCTAGAAGCATGTTCTTCAATAACTCAAGAAATTCGTTGATGCTTTTATCAGTCCACTCTTTTATCGCCTTTAGATTGAACTATCTTAACACTGCTGACAACCATGTGAAATTTGTGCACCCGGATCCAAAGGCTCTTCCTTGTCACCGCACAAAGTATCACACACATGTGCTTGTTGAAAAGACTCCTGTCCAATATCATAGATCATGTCCTCTAGTAGATCGTCCATATTTACATGAACTTCCTCTCTTTGGGAAACACCTGGCATGTCTAACAGTTTACCATGCCATGTCCATGTTGTATAACTATTGCAAATCCCATCAACAAGAAGATGATCCCGTATTTCGTCAACTTCTAGTGGTTTCTGGTTCAAACAATTAACACAGGGACAAGAAAAGCTTTGATTACTATCAGAAAGACTTCATTGAGAAAATCTTAAAAATTCTTCCACTTCATTGTCATACTTATCATTCATGTGATTATTTTGCTTCCAACTATGATCCACAAATACATTCTGAAGTAATATACACACACTTTGTTAATGAAGTTGAAGAATTTAACTGATTTATTTTTAAAAATGAAGCACAAATATAAAAACAGACTTCAATTTTAAAAGATGTAACGGTTATAAAACTTTCTAGTATTATTTGGATCATTACTTCTTTGTTAATGAAGTTGAAGAAATCTATACACATTATGACACATGATCTCCATATATTTGGTATGGCCTTATCACATTCGAGAATAACTTTTTCTTTATTTTGTTAATAACTAGTCCTTAAATCATATATTTTTTACCTGACGAAACTTTGGTAGCATTTGTCATTGGTCTCCAAGTACATAACTTGAAAATGGTGACACCCAGCACGATCAAGCATGCACCCAGAGACAATAGGAAATGTACCAAACTGAAATTTCCTCAAGTATTAGATATAAGATTCAAAGGCTAATTATTAACCAAATAAAAGAAAAAGTTTCTTCCCGAACTATCCCACTTAGACAATTCAAGATTCAATACAATGAGCGATACCTTCTCTGGTACACACACTTATTAAATTGAATCTTAAACGGGAACTTAACTTTCAGAAAAAAAAAAAGAAGCACAAATATAAAAACAGGCTTCAAATGTAAAATATGTAAAAGCCACATAACGAAGCATAACCATATGTATAGATAACAAAAATATAAACCATAATTTTCTAACCACAAGTATCCAAAATTCAAATACAAAAGGATGTAAAAGTTTAAAAAAACATCTCTATGTGTGCTTGCTGTAATGCCCCACTTTTTTATGTTTCTATGATTTAATTTGGTAATGAGTGGTTTGTATGTTTGGAATGCCTTAGAATGAGTCTTATGAACATTTTCATGTTTTTAAGCAATTAGGTATGCATTCTAATTGATTAGAATAGGTTTTCAGGCCTTGGGAGATTTTTCAAAATAGTCCTAATCAATTAAAAAGGGATTTTAATCGATCAGATTTGTGCCGAGAATGTTAGCACATTTTCCAGCAATGCTCTAATCGATTAAATTCAGTATATAATAGATTAAGATTACACAAAATCATCAGGTAGTTTTTTAGAGGCATTCTAATCGATTGAGAAGTGCTTTGAATTGATTAGAAGCGTTGTTTTCTGTGTTTTAATGATTTGTGCTTTCTCTAATCCGACCCATTGACCCTTTTAACTTAACCTACTCTTAAGCCACGACATAGGGATAATTTAAACAATTTTCCACTCCTTTCCAACTTCCCAAAAACCTATCTAAATGCTTCTGCTAGGGTTTCTCATCTTCTTCCCCAAGGAGGCCAACCTCCATTGAAGAGTTTTTCTCCAAGCTTGAACTAGAAAAAGAGTTACATAAATTTCTTCATTCCTCTCACTCTAGGAAGGGTTCCCTTCAATCCAAAACCTTGGTACATGATGTTTAAACCTAGGATTTGATCTTTTGATTTTAAGGTTTCACCTTAAATCATGATTTTGATGGCTCCTTAGATTATTCCATGTCTCGTAATGACTTTTCTCTCAAAGGGACAAAGATAGAATCCGTCTTCCCTATTTCTCTTTGAGCAACTCGCAATCTTCACCTAAGGTAAGGAGAGATTATTATAGTTATGGCAATGTGGATGGGTAGAGGAAGGAGTTACCCTTGGACCTCCACAAAGTTCTATTTTATTGATTTTGATGAGTATGAATATGTATTATATATATAATTATTGTCATAATGTGTGTACTCTTGTTGAATATACGAAGTGATCCATGTATTTGTGTTTTTCTTGATTGAAATATGAATTCATTGGTTGTATACACCCTTGTTAGTGTTTACATGTCAATGAGTCATTTTGGAGGTACTTGATAGACCTTAATGGTTGTGAATGGCTATGGACTAAGGTCATGTTAGATACATTGTATTAGCATTTGATTTGGTTACCATTTCTAAGGGTCCAAGTGAGCTAGATGTGGTTTCGAACAGAAAAGAGCTATCATGGAGTTAAGTCTTAGTGTGTCTAAGGCAAAAGAGCAAAGATTGATTTGAGGAAATTATAAGGAATAACATAGTAACATAGACCTTTAAAGATGTTGACTCTTAGTGCTTTAGGAATGGGAGCGTTTAGATTCAAAGTAATAACAAGCTTATTACTTTGCATATCCTTCGAGTTCAAAATATAGGTTAAAATTATGGAATTAGAATACTTAATCCTAAGTTTGATCTGAGTCTATAGAGTAATGAGGACTAAAATAGTAGTTCCTATGTCGTAAGATAGAAGCATAAGTATGGATTAATTAGAATATGATTAGTACTTTAGGTTCTTGATTGACACTCTAGAATCTTAAGATTTGGATTCAAACCGTGAGGATAGTTGGATTGATATGCTTAGACTTGATTAAGTATGAGATGACATATTCTTAGGAATTGAGTCTTTAGATATGACTTTGAATGAACTTTATAACCGTGAACACTTACGAGTGGAATTGACTTTGTAATCACACGGTAATCTTATGAACAATTCACCTAGATATATGTAGCCATGATGGGACTTAGGTTATGCCTGTGCTCTTGATGAAGCTAGCCATACGGGCCATGATGGAACATCTATGAACCTTGTGATATGAAGATATCGGAAGGGAACCTAACCTTGTCTGTATTGATAGATCATACATCTTATTGACCTTTTGATTAGAATTGGGAGGGTACCATTGAAATAAAGAGCGAAAGCAGTTAGGAGCGAGTCTTCATGACAATATATCGACCTTGGGGTGAAGTAGCCGAGTCCATAACCCACCAAATGATTTAAACTGATCTTTTAAGCCAGGAGGATACTTAATATACTTAGCTACCTCGACCGTCACTAAACACTATTATGATTAGTTGAGAGTGTGAGTTTATGAAGCATCCACCATTGTGGTGTTCTTCTTCAAGAAACCAAACATGTGCTTTTAATAAAACTTCCTAGAGTAGTAGATTGGTACCATATGCATATGGAGTAGTGATGATTGAGACATTATGCATTTTCACATGACATGAGGTTCATTAATTTATGATTTGATCTATATGATATATGATATGTATGTTGTGGATACACTGATTGTGTTTGTATTCATTTACCTTATCCTATTCCAACACAACTCAACTACAACATACTCACCATTGTATTCCTTCTTGTGCTTTATGTGTTTGTTTGCAGATGCTACTAACACCGAGGCTAGTGACTGATTTGACGAATTTATGCTTTTGATGTTGTAACACTCCATTTCTGGAGCGCTACTAAACTAGAACTCAAATCGAAAACAACAAGTTTTTAAATAATACTCTTTTACCCTTTGAAAAATTGGGTTTTTTTTTTAAAACAAACGTCTTTCGCAAAGCGCAAACAGAGTATCCACAGCGTTTAGAAACATGGTGAAATTCTAAAGTACAAATGACAGATACACTGAAATACATACTTGCATACATTTCCAAAGTAGTCATAATCAGTACGTACAAGGACCAAAGCAAAAGAAATATCCAGAAGGAGAATACACCTAAAGTTTGAGGACCCTCACGAGAGTGATCATACTCCTGGGGTACTCTCCGCAGTTACCCACGCAGGGGGATGCTCCAAAAGTATACCTCCAGACTAACTAAAATATACATCAAAATACTATAGCAAAAAGGACTGACTAGTCACCATCCAGAACTACACACAATCGACCGACAACACGACCAACCAAAACTATACACAAAACAGACAATCCGCATCAGTTATATATCGCTACCCATATACTCAGATGGGTCCTCCTCATCCTCCTCCATCAGGTCATCCTCGTCCTCGCTCGTCAGGTCAACAAAAGGTGCAGATGTCGGTATGCCCTCAGGTATGTCCTCCCCAACTAAAACATCCTCGATGAAGCCCGCCCCACTACAACCTACCTCACCACACACTCCACACACAGGAGAAGGATCCACCGGTGGAGTAGGGGTCCTGACAACCAAAGGGGAGGTCGGCACTGCCTCTGGCTCTGCCTCAGGGTTCGGGGTAGCTGCTGCTGCACGTGATGTTGAAGCTTCGACTGTCCAACGTCTGACGCCCACGCTCTTGCGAGCGGTCCTCCTGATCCTGGACCCTCGCAAAAAAGGCGCGTAACGAGTAGTAGTCTGCCTCGAAATCTCAAAAGATCCCTCTGGAGAAGAAGAGGAAGTTTATAGCACCCGGTCCTGCTGAATGCTACGCCACGCGTCCACAATCTGTGTCATCTGTACTGGAAAGCTAACAGTCCGCCTAGAGATCTTCTTCCGTAGTGCCAGCCCGTCCACTCAAAAAGTCTGTACTACATCCCCAGTATATACAACTCGGATGGAGATGGGGTCGAACTCCATCGCCGAGGGGGTCTCCAAATCTGGGAAGTCAAATACTATCTCTGGCGATGTCATCATCGCCGGGATCACCAACGTCTTCGCCATCGCCTGGGTTACCATCATCAGTTGAAGGAACCACGGGAAAGGGTCAACTTCTCAAATAAGCATATATAATACAACACAACATAATATACGAAACAACAAATATGCATCAATGTCCCCTATTGCAACTAAATGTGCAGACCCAACACATGCCTTTTACGGAAATTATACGCAACACATGCCTCCTGATCAAAGACCTACTGCAGACACAACACATGCCTTCTACGGAAGTTATACGCAACACATGCCTCCCGATCAAAGTTATTCTGCAGACACAACACATGCTCTCCACCAACCCCAATGTATATATATCAACACATACGACAATTCAATCAGGCATAATCAAACATTTAAATATCCACAGCAACTAAATATTCTACTAGCAATGTCACCAACAATACTTCTCAAACCAACAATACATAACAGTTCAACAATACTTCATCACAAACAATCACAGCATCAACAAAACAGTTCATCCCTTTGCAACTCAGTGGAGTTAGCAAAGAGGTAATCAAAAAAGTGTGGGGGGTTAGGGGTAGTCGCCAACCTCTTGCAGACAAACCCACTAAATAATCATATATAAAGCTGTAAAGATCAAAGGGGTAACAAAACCCTCACTTTGAACCATGAGGTTCTCAGACTTCTTTGATCGAAAAACAATTAAAATCCTAAGTCCTATGCATATCTAGAAGTAGCCCTTACACCTACTATACAAACATAAACACCGAGAATGTGAAGTGCCCTTACTGAAGGTCCACAGCTCACGTGTCAGACACGTCGCAAATTCTAGTCAGCACGAACTCGTATCTCAACTCCTATCACCACAAGCAAACTTAGTAAAATCCTAGGCTTAGATCTAATTGTAACTCCCTAGGAAACTTCCCGAAAGAATTTTCTTAAATAAGAAGACACTTACACTTGAAGAAAAATAACAACAACTCAAAGAATAAGATTTTAAAACTAAACTTATTTTGAAGGAAAATACACTAAGTTGAAAAAAAAAAGTTTTTAAATACTAAGTCTACCTTCTCCAAGACTTGAGACATCAATCAACACTAAATTTATACTTTTTATCAAAATGCTCAAGTCAAGTCTCCACTTGGTTTCTTGGGTCTCCAGGAATCTCATTCACCTTATGTGTTTCATAGCCTTAAAATAAAAAAACAACTCAAATTTACAATCTAATCACTTCCATAATTTTTCCAAAACTTAATACAATTTAATACAACTAATATAAGTCAAAGAAACACAAAAATGATCCCCCCTCAAGCTCCTAAATCTCGCAGCCATGCTCCCCTTTTTCCCAAAAAAATTTGCAAACTTCCAATCAACTAAACAACATCAATCCATACCCCATGTCTTTCATAAAACAACAATGATTTCCAAACCAAAACATGATCCAACTCAAATACCAAATTAATCCTCTTTCAAGAACAAGGGTTTTCAATAAAAACTACTCAATCGAAGTTCCAATTCAAAACTAACTACTAAAATAGCAACAAAAGCATCCAATAAGTAAGAATCATCAATTAATTTGCAAGATTCACTTGAAGATCACACAACCCCTCTTTTTCCCTTAGGGTTAGCACCTAGGGTTCCAAGAATTTGGGGATAAAGTGTTCATCTCTTCTATTGATCATGATCAAGCAACAATCAAGCATAAAACAAGAAAACACAAGACTACACACACACACACACACACACACCCACCCACCCACGATTTTGGGGCTGAAAAGGGAGGAGAAGAAATTGGTTCTCAAGCTTATTTGGATGATGAAATGGGTAGTAGGAAGATGAAGAAGAACTAGGTGCAAGAATGATTGGAAGTTGGAAGTGAAATCAAACCAAAGAAGATGATGAAGAGGTAGCCATGGAAATCCTCTTGAGCTTTCTCTCTCAAGAATGGAGAAGATGAAAAATAAAATGGAGGTAGAGAGTGGGAGGGGGCGCGGCTGCAGCCCAAATAAAAGGGGAGGAATAATTTTTTTTTATTAAGTGTAAAAACATGTGGTTAAAAATCAATTAGGAAAAGCAATAAAAAGTTAATCACCCAAAAAGTGACACCTCTCACTAAAGCAAGATATTAGTCCCATCAACAAGTCTAACTCATCTATTATCCTCTAATCCTAGAGTCTTAAGTGCACTAAAACATGGCGTCAAGTAACCGTGTTATCGATAAATTCGCGAAAATTAATTTATCGAGAAATTAATTCACCGTGTGAAAATAAGTTATCATAAATAATAAAAAAAATCTAAAACACTAAAAAATAATCACAACAAGTCACGATTTGATTTTCATCGAAATCAGAGTTCGTATAAAATTTTATCTGCGGCAAAACTGCCTGATGATTCGAAACGCGACGAAACTTCGTTTGAATTTTTTGACGATATTCGAACCAAGAATTAATATAAAATATTAATTCTCCAATTCAATTTGATCTTGATTTAATTCAATTTCTTGCTTAGAGAATAAGAAACTGCTTATTATAGCATAAATACGGCAAAATATACTATAATAACACTAAATAACGCATCGCGAAAAAAACGGATGTTACAATACTCCCCCTCTAAAAATAGTTTCGTCCTCGAAACTATGGGTCAGATACGTACCATGAAACAACTCTAGATACTGATCTTTCATTTTCTCTTCCAGTTCTCAAGTTTCATCACCTGTCTTCTGGTTCCAAATTACCTTGACAAGCTGAATCTCCTTTTTCCTCAGTTGCTTGATCTTGCTATTGACAATCCTTGCAGGAGATACCTCAAAAGACAAATCATCCTTCAGTTGAATCACGTTAGGCTCGATAATGTGAGAAGGGTCGGAAACATATTTTTGCAACTGCGAGACGTGAAAGACGTCGTGGATATTAGATAGAAAGGGTGGTAAAGCTATCTAATATGCAACTGGACCTTTACGGTGAAGAATTTAATAGGGTCCAACGAACTTAGGAGTAAGTTTTTTGGATTTGATCGCTCGACCAACTCCAGTTGTAGGTGTGACTCGAAGGAATACATGCTCTCCTTCTGCAAACTCCAACAGTCGGCGACCCTGATCTGCATAGCTCTTCTGTCGACTCTGAGATGCTTTCATCCTTTCTCTGATCTGTCGAATCTCCTCAGTAGTCTGTTGAATCAAATTTGGTCCCACAATAGAGCTTTATCCATCTTGATACCAACAAGGAGGCGTCTGGCACTTGCGTCCATACAGTGCTTCATAAGGTGTCATACCAATACTCGCGTGATAACTGTTGTTGTAGGTGAATTCCACTAGCGGCAAGACGTCATCCCAACTCCCTTTATGGTCCAACATACACGCCCTCGGTAAATCTTTGAGCGACTGGATTGTCCTCTCGATCTGTCCGTCGGTTTCAGGATGGTACGCCGAGCTAAGCTTAAGCTTGGTCTCCAATGCCTCCTGTAATGCTCTCCAGAAATGAGACGTAAACTTCGGATCTCTATCAGAAATGATACTAGAAGGCACGCCATGCAGTCATACAATCTCTGTGACGTAGATCTCCGTCAGCTTCTCTATGTTGAAAGTCGATCTAACAGGTAGAAAATGAGCAGATTTGGTCAATCGGTCGACGATTACCCAAATCGAGTCGTGCTTCTTCGGCGTCCTTGGAAAACCCACAACGAAATCCATGGAAATACTGTCCCATTTCCACTCTGGTACGTCAAGTGATTGTAGCATCCCGGTTGGTCGCTGATGTTCCACCTTCGCTTTCTGGCATGTCAAACAAGAGGCCACATAGTCCGCCACTTGCTTCTCATTCCGGGCCACCAAAAATATTTCTTCAGATCTTAGTACATCTTAGTAACTCCCGGATGAATGCTCAATCCACTCTTGTGTGCTTCGTCGAGAATCAATCTCCTCAGTTCTGCCATGTTAGGAACACAAACACGTCCGTTGCATCTCAAAATGTTGTCCGCTCCAACCTTGAATTCCGTATTTTCTCTTGCGCTATCAGCTCTTTCTTCTCTTGTAGTAACTTATCACTAGTTTGCTAATCTCTGATCTCGTCCAACAGTCCGCTAGAAATAGCAAGCATGCCGAACTTCAGCTTCCCCGGCGGCAGTTCCACGTTCAACTTTAAATCTCGGAACTTCTCCTGCAGCTCCAACACCATAATCATCATTGCTGAGATTAAAACACTCTTCCTGCTCAACGCATCTGCTACTACATTCGCTTTCCCTGGATGATATTCCAATGTGAAGTCGTAGTCCTTCAGAAATTTTGTCCATCTCCGCTGTCGCATGTTGAGTTCCTTCTGATCAAACAAATACTTCAAGCTCTTGTGATCGCTGAAAACAGTGAACGTGCTCCCGTACAAATAATGCCTCCAAGTCTTCAGCGCGAACACCACTACGGCAAGTTCCAGATCAAGTGTAGGGTAGTTCCTCTCGTGGATCTTAAGCTGTCTCGAAGCATAAGCCACAACCTTCCTATGTTGCATCAGCATGCATCCCAGACCCTAGTGTGAAGCATCGCATTAAACCTCGTAAGGTTCTTTTGGTTGAGGCAAAATTAACACAGGCGCTGTCGTCAAAAGTTCCTTCAGCCTCTGAAAACTGAATTCGCACTCTTCGGTCCAAGCAAATGGTTGATCTTTCCTCGTGAGTCGTGTAAGCATTGCTACGATCTTTGAGAAACCTTGGATAAATCTCTGGCAGTAGCCTGCCAATCCAACAAAGCTTCGGATATCTGATACTGTCTTCGGCTATTCCCATGCTAACACAGCTTCAATCTTAGCTGGATCCACAGCTATCCCGTCCTTAGTGATCACATGCCCTAGAAAATTCACCTCTTCAAGCCAAAACTCGCACTTGGAAAGATTGGCGTAGAGTTGCTTTTCCTATAGAATCTGCAACACTTGGTGTAGGTGCTCTCGTACTCTTCTATATTTCGCGAGTAGATCAGGATGTCGTCTATAAACACTACTACGAACTGATCCAAGAATGGGTGGAAAATCCTGTTCATGTAGTCCATAAATACCGTCGGTGCGTTCGTCACTCCAAATGGCATCACTAGATACTCGTAGTGGCCATATCTAGTTCTGAATGCTGTCTTGGGAATATCTTCTTCCTTCACATGAATCTGATGATAACCGGACTTCAAGTCAATCTTAGAAAATATCGCAGTTCCTCGCAGTTGATCCATCAAGTCATCGATATGCGGCAACAGATATCGATTCTTGACAGTAACCTTGTTGAGTTGACGGTAGTCAACACACAATCTTGATCGTCCGTCCTTCTTCTTCACCAGCAACACTGGAGCTCCCCACGGTGACACACTAGGCCGTATGAACTACTTCAACTCCAAATGTTCAATCTGCGACTTCAACTTCTTCATCTCTAATGGAGACATCCGTTAAGGCTCTATCGAAATCGGACCTGTTCCTGGAAGCAAATCGATGGAGAATTCAATTTCCCTTACTGGTGGTAAACCCGGTACATCTTCAGGAAAAACATCTGGAAAGTCACATACCACCGGAACATTCTTCAACTCGATCTCTTGAGAAGCTTTTAGACCAGCAAGCTACATGTACTCCTGAGTTCCCTCTTTTAAGGAAACACCAATGTGATTAGCAGAAAGATAGTTGGAAACTCCAATATCAGGAAAAACTACTACTTTTCTGGCACAGTCCAAAAGGACATGGTGGTAAGATAACCAATCCATCACGAGGATAATATGTAGACCTTTTAGAGGTAAACAGATCAAATTAACAACGAATCTTCTACCCTGAATAACCACTACACAATTAAGACATGCAGTGTTGGAAACCAATGTTTTAGCTGCTGGAGTAGTAACTATTAATTTGAAAGGTAAGACAATTTCAGACGGTCTACGCAATCCAAAGAAATAAATGAATGGGTTGTACTGGAATCGAAAAGAACGGATAAGGATTTACCCTCAATCTCACAGTTTCCCTGAATAAGGTCATCAGTCTGCTCCTCCTCTTCGCCACTCGTACAAAAGACTCTGCCCTTGGCCATCTAATGTTTCCCTTGCATTCACAACTGGTTCAGCCTTAGGAGCTGTACAGTCTTTAGCAATGTGTCCCGGCTTCCTGTAGTTGTAACACACATTGCCCTCTTGATCTGATTGCTCGCATAGTGCCGGTTTCCATAGCGATAACAGACTAGCCCCTCTTTGGTCTGACTTCCAACACTTGTGTTCTGAGCCATAGGGCGATACTGCCCCTTGTTGTTCCCCTGAGGCCGGTTGTAAGGCTTCTTCTGCTGTTTTCCCTTCTGATTAAATTTCTGACCTTGACTCTGGGGTCTCACGGGTCCACCTGTGCCACTCCTTCTCTTGTTGTTCCTCATCCCTTCCACTTCCACGCACTTATCCACCAACTCCTGAAAGTTCCGAATTCTCAAGGATACCACAGACTTTTGGATATCAAATCTCAATCCCCGCTGAAATCTCTCACTCAACTAACTCTGATCTGCCTGATCACGAAAGGGACTGAAATACCTCGAGAGCGATTCGAACTTGGCGGCATACTCCGATACCATCATGTTTCCCTGATGCAGACGAAGGAATTCTTGCTCCTTTTCCATTCGCGTAGTCTGTTGATTCATGGCGGTAGTCTGTTGAGTTACAGCAGCAGATTGTTGTGACATTGCTGCTGCCATCTCAGTCATCGCTTGGATTGCTCTCTCCATGTTGGGGCTATCAGATCTGATCGTAGGGTCTCGGCGAGGTGGCATTAGATTCCTATAAGGTCCAAAACTTGTCAGAACCTCACAATCAAGTGATGTGTCAACACACATTGCTTCAACCAAGAAATAATTCAAACAATTATAAGCAAAAATTGCCTCACTCAATAACATTACAACCAGGTACTCGACAAAACAACCCGACACGGTGACCAGCTTAGTGCTCCCTACACACAGTCCTGTTAGAACCAAACAGCTCTGATACCGCTATTGTAACACCCCATTTCCGGAGCGCTACTAAACTAAAGCTCAAATCGAAAACAACAAGCTTTTTAAATAATACTCTTTTGCCCTTTGGAAAATGCGGTATTTTTTTTCTAAACAAACGTCTTTCGCAAAGCGCAAACAGAGTATTCACAGCGTTTAGAAACATGGTAAAATTGTAAAGTACAAAAGACAGATACACTGAAATACATACTTACATACATTTCCAAAGTAGTCATAATCAGTACGTACAAGGACCAAAGCAAAAGAAATATCCAGAATGAGAATACACCTAAAGTATGAGGACCCTCACGAGAGTGATTATACTCCTGGAGTATTCTCGGCAGTTACCCACGCAGGGGGCTACTCCAAAAGTATACCTCCAAAAGACTACAGCAAAAAGGACTGACTGGTCACCACCCAGAACTATACACAACCGACCGACAACACGACTAACCAAAACTATACACAAAACAGACAACTCACATCAGCTATATATCGCTGCCCAGATCCTCAGATGGGTCCTCCTCATCCTCCTCCATCAGGTCGTCCTCGTCCTCGCCCGTCAGGTTAATGAAAGGTGCAAATGCTGGTACGCCCTCGGGTATGTCCTCCCCAACTAAAACATCCTCGATGAAGCCCGCCCCGCTACAACCAACCTCACCACACACTCCACACATAGGAGAAGGATCCACCGATGGAGTAGGGGTCCTGACAACCAAAGGGGAGGTCGGCGCTGCCTCTGGCTCTGCCACAGGGCTCGGGGTAGCTGCTGCTGCACGTGATGTCGAAGTTCTGGCTGTCCAACGTCTGACGCCCATGCTCTTGCGAGCAGTCCTCCTGATCCTGGCTTCTCGCAGCAAAGGCACGTAACGAGTAGTAGTTCGCCTCAGAATCTCAAAAGATCCTTCTAGAGAATAAGAGGAAGCCTGTAGCACCCGATCCGGCTGAATGCTACACCACCAGCCCACAATCTGTGTCATCCGTACTTGAAAGCTAACAGTCTGCCTAGAGATCTCCTGCCATAGTGCCATCCCGTCCACTCGAAAAGTCTGTACTACATCTCCAGTATATACAACTCGGCTGGAGATAGGGTCGAACTCCATCGACGAGGGTGTCTCCAAGTCCAGGAAGTCAAATACTATCTCCAGTGATGTCATCATCGCCGGGATCACCAACGTCTTCGCCATCGCCTGAGTTACCATCATCAGTTGAAGGAACCACGAGAAAGGGTCAACTTCTCAAATAAGCATATATAATACAACACATCATAATATACGAAACAACAAATATGCATCAATGTCCCCTATTGAAACTAAATGTGCAGATCCAACACATGCCTTTTACTGAAGCTATACGCAACACATGCCTCCCGATCAAAGTCCTATTGCAGACACAACACATTGTTGGAACCTAAACGATTGAGAAGTTTAGACCCTCATTAATTTTGATGATAACAAAGTATTTTCAAGAGAACAATTTATCTTCTAACATATATTTGAGTGTATAGGTATCAAAGCTTCATATATTCATACAAAACACTCAAGAAAGAAGAAGAAATTTACAAGAGAAATGAATACACTCCACTGATGTCAGCGTCCGAACTCACTCTAGCGTCTTGCTAACAGCGAGCGTCCGGTAGTGTTACTCTTTGACACGTGGAATACTCAATTGCTGCGTGCGTCCGTCCTCTGTTCTGAACGAGCGTCTGATCTCTTTAATGAAGCACGTGATGATCACGTTTTTGCTCTTAACCTCAGAATGTTCTGGAACGGAATTCGAATTTGATTTTGTGCGCTCATTTTGATGTACGAGGAAGCAAAGGTGACACATTTAACATAAGACAAAAATCGTACAAGGCAATTGTGAAAAGCAGATAGTACGAAAACGGTAATATTTACTATTCTGATATTCTCTGGAAAGGAAGAAAAGGACTACATTTCAAATTACCTCACTCAATGGAAATGAGCTATTCTTTTACTGCAAACGGTAATATCCCTGAAGTCTCCTATAAATACCCCAAGGTATTCATTGAAGAAGGTGGCCAGAACTAAGACTAAAATTGCTAGAACAAATTCTAAGAAAGAAAGAAATTTTATTTTGGAAGCATCATCACTCTGAGTGAGCATTCAAATTTCGTGCCAAGTCTCTGGTCTACAAAGAACTGAACTCAGCGTCTTATACCTTCTTTTAGAAAACTACTCTGTTTTGAGCTTAATCTTTTCATCCTCTCTGTGAGAGTTATTTTGATTGTATTCAAAAGAATATTCTCTTTTGTAAACAGTATTTGGCCTAGTTAAGGCTTTGTTCCTCAAAGGCTCGATCGTACTGAGTCGTTTTGAGAAGTTGAGAGTATTGTCAAGTTTGTGACAGTAGAATACTCTTGAGGAAAATTGTAATCAGTTGATTATAGTGAAAAATCCTTCAGTATCGAAGGGACTAGATGTAGCTACCAGTTGGTGGTGAACTAGTATAAATCTCTGTGTCTCTTACTTTGCTGCTTTACATTTATCTTGACCTTGCTCAGTAAAACAAGTTTTCATAAACGGTTTTATTTCCTGCATCCGTTTAGTCTCTCATCATCCGGTTAGTTTCTCAGCGTCCGATAAACAAACAGTTTTGAAAAATCTATGTTCTTAGTGCTTTTAACGTAAAGTTTGCGAAAAGTTTTTGAACACAATCCAACCCCCCTTCTTGTGTTCACGTTCAGTTGGTATCAGAGCTCGGCCTATTGGTTGAGCACTTAATAGTGTTAAGAGAAAAGAACCTATACTGTGAACATGTCTACTGAAGGTGGTCATATGAACCGTCCTCCTCTATTCAATGGAGAAAAATTTGATTACTGGAAAGATAAGATAAAAGCTTTCTTTGAGACACAACAACTTGAGTTGTGGGATATAGTTCAAAGTGGTTACATTCCTCCCACTAATGCTCGTGGTGTTGCTATAGCCAGAGAAGATTGGAACGATAAGCAGAAAAAGAGATATCAAACCAATCAAAAAGCTAGATTCATTCTTATCTGTGCTATGACAGAAAAAGAATATGGTAAATGTGGCAAATTTGATACTGCCAAAGAAATCTGGGACTCACTTGTTTTATCTTACGAAGGCTCTACCCAAGTAAGAGAAACCAAAGCTAGCATGTTGGTTCGCCAATATGAGTTGTTCAAAATGGAAGATGGTGAAAACATTGAAACTATGTTTGGAAGATTCCAAACACTTGTTCATGGGTTACAGGCCCTTGGAAAAAGTTACACTACACCTGACCATGTTAGAAAGATCTTGAGAAGCTTGACTAAGCAGTGAAGACCCAAGGTTACTGTTATTCAAGAAGCAAAAGATCTAAATGTCCTACGACTTGAAGATCTTATGAGT
Source organism: Calophaca sinica (assembly GCA_037113605.1). Taxonomy (NCBI): domain Eukaryota; kingdom Viridiplantae; phylum Streptophyta; class Magnoliopsida; order Fabales; family Fabaceae; genus Calophaca; species Calophaca sinica. The sequence goes on along the minus strand of CM073735.1, from coordinate 97,851,481 downwards.
TCATTGAAAGCTCATGAACTTGAGCTAAATAAATAAGAACCTGTCAAAAAAAGCAAGTCTATTGCTTTGAAAGTCGCTCAACATAAAGCCAGTTCTTCCAAAGCCCTTCAGGCTAAAAAAGAAGAATCAGAAGATGAAGCTTCAGAAGGAGATGTTGACACATCAGAAGATGAGCTCGCGTTTATATCCAGGAAGATACAAAGAATGTGGAAGAAGAGAAACTTCTGGAGGAAGTTTCAGAAGAAAGATACTAAGGACAAGAAGGAAAGCAAAGACAAGGACAAAGCCCAAGTCATTTGCTATGAATGTAAAAAGCCTGGACATTTCAAGTCCGAATGTCCTAATCTTAAGGAGAAGCCCACAAGAAGTTCTTTCAAGAAAAAGAAGAAGAGTCTCATGGCTACATGGGAAGATCTAGACTTATCCTCATCTCAGGAAGATAATGAAGAAGAAGCAAATCTCGCTCTCATGGCAGACACTGATCTTGACTCAGAAGAAGAAGTTGAAGAGGTAATAGTATATGATTCCTACTCTGAATTTCAACTTGCATTCCATGATCTTCTTAAGGACTCTGCCACTCTCTCTATTGAGTATAAGAATTTGAAAAAGAAATTTTCAAAATTATCACAAGACTTTCAACCTTTAAACAAAGAAAAATTTGTACTCAATAAAGAGAACCAGAAGCTGAAAACTGAAAATCAGCATCTGATGGATAACCAGCGTCTGGCCACTAACAAGCAACCAGAAGCTGAGAGCTCTAATGTTACAGGCAACCTTAAATGTAAATCAAATGATTATGAATATGCATTTCAAAAGTTTCTTGCAGAGAGTGTAACTCGAAGCAAGCAAGCTTCAATGATTTGGGGGGTCAGTAAAACGATAACTCATGGTCTTGGTTATATATTAGATGAACCTCCTTTAGAAAATGATTCAGCATCTGATAAATCCAATAATTATAATAAATGCTTGCATTGTACTTACTGCAATAAACCTGGTCATTTGAAAAGTGCATGTACTGTTTTTAAAACTGTGAAGGATAAGCTTCCTTCAAGAACTAACAAGAAAGGACCCAAAAAGATATGGGTACCTAAAGATAAAATAGCCTATGTTGCAGACATGCTTAGCAACAAAGTCAACACACCTATCTTGGTACTTAGACAATGGATGCTCGCGTCACATGACGTGATAAAAGCATATGTTCCAAGAACTAAGACCTAAAGAAGCTGGATTCATTGGTTTCGGAGGAAACCAGAAAGGTATAATAATTGGAATTGGTTGCATTGGTAAAGGCTCTCTTCCCTCTATTGATAATGTACTTTATGTTGAAGGACTTAAACATAACTTATTGAGCATAAGTCAATTATGTGACAATGGTTATGAAGTCATCTTTACAGAAACTGGATGTCTAGTAAAAAGAAAGAAATATGGCTTTATTTTCTTCACTGCTAAGAGGAAACAAAATATTTACAAAATTGATCTCTCTGAACTTGCAAAACAAGATGTCAAGTGTCTCATGTCTGTTGACGAAGAACAATGGATTTGGCACAAGAGATTGGGTTATGCCAATTTGAGATTAATCTCAAAATTAAACAAGCACAGTCTTGTCAGAGGCTTACCAAATCTTAAGTATCAATCTGATGCTCTCTGTGAGGCATGTCAAAGAGGAAAACAAGTTAAAACTTCTTTTCATTCAAAAAATGTTGTTTCAACCTCTAGACGACTTGAGCTTTTGCATCTTGATCTTTTTGGTCCAACAAGGACAGCCTCTTTAACTGGAAAGAAATATGGGTTAGTCATTGTTGATGATTTTACTAGATGGACATGGGTTAGATTCCTTGCTCACAAAGATGAGTCATACAAGGTATTTACTGTATTCTGCAAAACAGTTCAAAATGAAAAAGGAATTTGTATTTCATCTATTAGAAGTGATCATGGGGGAGAATTTGAAAATGAAAGCTTTCAAAAATTTTGTGATGATAATGACATCTCCCACAATTTCTCCTCTCCAAGAACACCTCAACAAAATGGTGTTGTAGAAAGAAAAAATAGGTCCCTCCAAGAAATGGCCAGGACCATGATCAATGAAGCTAATATTGCAAAATATTTTTGGGCAGAAGCAATAAACACTGCTTGTTACATTCAAAATAGAATTCTTATTAGACCTATTTTGAAGAAGACTCCATATGAACTGTGGAAAGGTAGAAAACCAAACATATCATATTTTCATTCATTTGGTTGTACTTGTTATATTTTGATTACTAAGGATCAGCTTGGTAAGTTTGATTCAAAAGTTGACAAAGGAATCTTTTTGGGATATTCTGAAAGATCTAAAGCTTTTAGAATATACAATAAAGAAACTATGACAGTGGAAGAATCCATTCATGTCAAATTTGATGACAAGAAGCCTGACACAGCCATGTCAAAGCTAGATAAATTATTTTCAGAATTAAATATAGGTGATATTACAAATAGTGAACCTACATCTTGATCGTCCGGTGGTGACCAGACGCAAGAATCTTCGGAAGCTAAAGCCAGAAAGAGCAAGAAGTACAAAACCAATCATCCTAAAGATCAAATCATAGGAGAACCTGGAGATAGAGTAAGAACCAAATCCTCTTTTAAAGAGCATGCATATATGTCACTACTCTCAGAAATGGAACCTAAAACGATTGACCAAGCATTGGAAGATGAAGGTTAGATTTTGGCCATGCAAGAAGAGTTGAATCAGTTCCAAAGAAATGATGTATGGAAGCTAGTTACTCTACCAGAAGATAAGAAAGCTATCGGTACTAAATGGGTATTTAGAAACAAGCTTGATGAAGATGGAAAGGTTGTGAGAAACAAGGCAAGATTGGTTGCTCAAGATTAATCACAGGAAGAATGTATTGATTTTACTGGAACATTTGCACCGGTTGCAAGGTTAGAAACTATACGCATTTTACTTTTATTTGCTGCACACCATGATATAATTCTTTATCAAATGGATGTGAAAAGTGCTTTCTTGAATGGTTTTATAACTGAGGAAGTCTTTGTAAAACAACCTCCTGGATTCGAAGACATTGAATTTCCAGAACATGTCTTCAAGCTTAAAAAGGCTCTGTACGGTCTTAAGCAAGCTCCCAAAGTTTGGTATGAAAGACTGAGTACATTTTTGATGAAAAATGGTTTTACCAGAGGTCTAGTAGACACTACTCTTTTTAGAAAAATATCAAACAAGCATTTTATAATTGTTCAAATATATGTTGATGACATTATTTTTGGAGCTACTAATGAAAGCCTTTGCAAAGAATTTTCTAAGCTAATGCAGGCTGAATTCGAGATGAGCATGATGGGTGAACTAAAGTTTTTCCTTGGAATTCAAATCAAACAATGCAATGATGGTATCTATATACATCAAAGCAAATATATCAAGGAATTGCTAAAGAAATTCAAAATGGTGGATTGCAAACCTATGTGCATTCCTATGCATCCCACGTGCATTCTTGGTAAAGATGAAATTGATAAAAAGGTAGATTAGAAAACGTACAGAGGTATGATTGGGTCTCTACTTTATCTTACAGCTTCAAGACCTGATATTATGTTCAGCATCTGTCTGTGTGCTAGATTTCAATCAGATCCTAGAGAATCACACTTGAGTGTTGTTAAAAGAATTTATAGATATTTGCAAGGATCTACTAATCTTGGTTTGCTTTATAAGAAATAAAAAGATTACAAGTTAGTAGGTTTCTGTGATGCTGACTTTGCTGGAGATCGAATTGAAAGAAAAAGCACAAGTGGAGGTTGCCAATTCCTTGGAGCAAATCTTGTGTCTTGGTCAAGCAAAAGGCAAAGCACGATTGCACTCTCAATAGCAGAAGCTGAATATATTTCAGCAGCAAGTTGCAGCTCTCAACTTCTGTGGATGAAATATCAACTTGAAGATTATCTGATAAAAGAGAGTAACATTCTTATCTTTTGTGATAATACTTCTGCAATCTGTCTTACTAAAAATCCAATATTGCATTCACGAGCCAAGCACATTGAGATTAAGCATCATTTTATAAGAGACTATATTCAGAAGGGTATTCTCGAAATAAAATTTGTAGACACTGATCATCAGTGGGCTGACATATTTACAAAACCCCTTGCTGAAGATAGATTCAATTTTATAAGAAGAAATTTAAATTTTCATCTCATAGAAGAATGATTAATCTCAGTGTCAGATGATATGCATCATCTCAGCATCTGGTATGACATGAGCATGTATACGTGTAAGCATTTTATTTGTCATGTGCATCATAACTCAGCGTCTGGTGAATCAGTTGCGTCATCCGAGCGCGTACACACATGTCACACGTGTAAAGGACTTAAGCATCTCATCACATCTCACTGAGTCATGATTATTTATGTTTTTCAATAAAATCTTTTTACTTGATTTTACTTTTTTTTGACGTCTTCATTTAATGAAAAGGGGAATCTTCATTTTCTTTTCTTTTTGATTTAATTTTTTTTGGAAATGCGAAGCGGTTTTTGAAAAAAGACTGTACCATTTTCTATCAACTTTCCCACTACTCCACATTTTTCGCTCCATCACTTCACTCTGTTTCTACTTGCAAAAATTATTTTTCTCTCTCTCTCTCTCTCTGTGATTTCAAACCCTAACACCTCCATTACCCACTCTGCAACTGCTACCATGGCCGATAAAAAGGTTGGACAATATACTGCTGCCTACGATGTCTTCTCAGAAGCAAAACTTATGAATGAAAATAGAATTGATTTTGAGAATTTCAAGCTCTATGGTTTTGATTTTGAAGAAGGTTTAAAGAAACTGGGTTGAAAAAATTATTTTATCTGGGAACAAGTTGATGTGTTGAGCTATGCTATAAAGGAATTCTGGGGGAACGCTTATCTACTTCCGGGTGAAATTATTGAAGGACATATCAGAGGTTTCAAGTTACGTTTCACTATTAACTCTATCGCTCAGACCATCAAGTGCCCTTGTGAAGGAATCAGTTACCATGCTAATCGGGTTGGCGCTACGGCAGGTTTGGAAAATGTCAACGAAGCTCTGTTTGAAAATTATCGTGAGTTGAAGAAGAAGAACATAACTCCCACTGCCAAAGATTTGAAAAGCCACTACAGAGTATTGCACAAAATCATCGCTAAGAGTGTGATTCTAAAGGCTGGTTCAAGCGACATAGTGAACTATGATCAAAAGTTCATTATGAGAAACTATATGGATGGAAAGAAAATCAACCTGCCAAGGCTGATTATCAATAATCTTGTTAATGCTCTTGTCTTTTCAAGGAAAAGTGTTGATAAAAAGAATATTGTCAAGGTTATCCCTTATAGAGTTCTTCTTTCCATAATGATGATAAAAGATGGTATTGTGAGAAAGCTTGGTGATCTGACAAACAAAGAAGAAAGAGATAAATACTTTGGTGTTGGTGCTGTTGTTCATCCTGAGGTTTTTGGAGTCAACAACTTGGTAAGAATGCAATTGACAACTTGTACTATGATTAAGAAGGTGAAACTAGAGCAACAAGAAGGAGAAACTGTTGCGAATGTTGGTGAAGCTGAAAAGAAAACCACCAGAAGCTCAATTGCTGGTGTAAAGAGACCTGCTGAATCTCCTGTAAGGGAGACAAGAAGAATGAAACTAAAGGTGGCTCCTGCACCTACTGTTGATGAACCAGAAGATGAGGACAGAATCCCCATCAAGAAGATCTTAGAGAAGAAGAAGAAGTCAACAATTGAAAAAGATGTTTCAGTGTCTCATCAAGGGAAGCAAGTTCCTCCTCCACCTCCTACCGTTGTTGCCTTTAAAGGAACAAAGAGAAGGTTGGTTAGGTCTTCTGAGCTTAACCCAAAGGTACTTGACTTTACTGTTGATGAGTCAATATCTATTTTTGATTCTCATGATGTTATTCCTGCACCTCCATTATCTGTTTCACAACCACAAACCCAAACACAAACCAAGAAAACCAGAATGAGCCTACAACAAACCTCTACCCTTATCCCCACAAAACCGACCCAAACACAATCCAATACACTCAACTTAGACCTACAACAAATCTCCTCAGATACCTCTCTTACTACATACATTTCCAAACTTCACTCTCATCCCTTCAACCTGTTATTCAAGGTACCTCCCATCAACCCATTTAAACCCTACACACCTAGAAACTATACAATCACTAAAACCACTCTCACCCCACTCACCCTCACCTACAAACCAACAGATTTCAGTGAAAGGAAGAATGTCTCATGCATTAACAAACCTCGGTTTGTTAAGTATGAGTTATACCACAACAGCTACAATCGTCCTTCTACTTGGCATTTGAAAACCTTCACCTCTGGAGTTGCCAGACTGGAGATTACCTCTCCAATGAATACTGCTTTCAAAGATGGAGAATACCATTTTGAGATGTCATTCAAAGGGAGTTTAAGACCGGAACCTGGTAGCAGAGCAATTCCTTTCTCTGTTGACCTTCCTAAGTTCCTGCCTTAGATTGAATCTCTCACATTGGAAGAGTGTGGAAGGTGGATTACGGATGAAGAAGCTGCCTTCATGGCACACTGTCTTGAAATGAAGAAACTCAAAGTTATTAGACAGTTCAGAGATTCTTCTGCTGTATCCGTAAAGATTGTTCCAGATAGACAAAGGTGGCTACCTTGGTCTATCCCTGGGAAGAGGAAAGAACCTACTCCTGGCAAGTTGCCATACAGCAAGATCGGACTCAAAGAATATGAGAAGGCTCCTCAGAAGTTTAATCTTAAAGAATTCTCTGAGCTTCCGATTAACAAGATTACTGAGGACTATGCTAGAAGGTTTTACCTCAGTTCTCTGAAGGAAGACGAATGGAGAACTGGCTCCTCAAATTGTTGTAATGCTGAGAAAGCCACAATTCTCACAGTTGGGACTATCAGAAAAGTTCCTGACATAAATCCTGGAACTACATATTTTCATGATATGTTTATGTGTTCAGTGATCAGGCCTCTTGACTGCAAGAAGATATATGTCCAATGGGCTGCTGTGACTAAGCATTTTGACATTGGATTTATCTGGAATCAATGGTCTGAGTCTTGGAAAGACAAAGCCATGTTGCCATGCTTTGTTCCCCTAGTGCTTGAAGAAGATGACAGGAAAATCTGCGAAGAGTATACCTGGCAGAAAATGAAGGACTCTCTTTCGCTTTTGGAGCATTGAGCGTCTTTATCAGAAGAGTATGGGGAGAAGATGCTGGAAACAAGTTTGACTTCTTTATCACTGATGTGTTTCTGCACAGAGACATTATCTTTATGGATTTGCTGTATCCAGAAGATGTGAAGAAAAGAAGGGAAATTCAAGTAGAATCTGAGCAGAGAAAACTTGGAAATCTCATCAAATGGTATATACCAAATGATGCATTCTTTCAAAGAGCTCACCAGAAGAAGGAACTGAGACTGAAGCTGTCTAATTTGATGCTAGCAGAGCATCAGAAGATGAAACATGCACTAGTATCAGAAGCTGGACCCTCCACTTCTACTTCTACTCCTGCAGTTGAGATGGTCACGATTCCTAAAGAAGAGTTTGAAGAAATGAAGGCCACAAACCTGAAGTTGCTCAGTTGGAGAATGCTTTGAAATTAATCTATGAACGTCTTAACATTCCTCCACTACCTCCACCAAATCCTTGAATTTTTGTGTGTGATATAAAGTAGTTTTTTTTGGGTACTCTTATATATATATATATATATATATATATACACTTTTGCTCTGATTATCTGTTTACATGTCTCTATCTGACTTATATTCAAATTTTTCTAAGTCTTATTTTGACTATGATGTGCTTTACACTCTTTTTGTTTGATGACAAAAGGGGGAGTAAAAGAAAGGTTTGATGAACACGTGAAAGTCTGATTGACTAATTCACCGTCAAATGTTCAAAGTATACGCTGAAACTGAAGTATCACGCATAGCATTTCATACATAGCATTTGTGTTGGTTATTTATTGCTCTAATACCTATAATGGTTATTTATTGCTCTAATTCCTATAATGTTTTGATATTCATTGATCCAGTACTCTGATAATAATCAATAACTTTGGTACAATGAAAATCTTTTTGATAAAATGAAATCAGCATCCGATCTCACTTTGTTAAATGAATATATGCTCTGATACATCTACGTATTTTTGCGATCACACAAATGAATTTGTTTATCAATAATCGCTCTAATACCTGAATTGTTCATATATATCTAAATTGTTGAATTCAGGGGGAGACCCTTGATATTATTTTGAAATTAAATTGTTCATCAACCTTGGATATTTGTCATCATAAAAAAGGGGGAGATTGTTGGAACCTAAACCATTGAGAAGTTTAGACCCTCATTAATTTTGATGATAACAAAGTATTTTCAAGAGAACAATTTATCTTCTAACATATCTTTGAGTGTACAGGTATCAAAGCTTCATATATTCGTACAAAACACTCAAGAAAGAAGAAGAAATTTACAAGAAAATTGAATACACTCCACTGATGTTAGCGTCCGAACTCACTCCAGCGTCTTGCTAACAGCGAGCGTCCGGTAGTGTTACTCTTTGGCACGTGGAATACTCAATTACTGCGAGCGTCTGATCTCTTTAATGAAGCACGTGATGATCACGTTTTTGCTCTTAACCTCAGAATGTTCTGGAACGGAATTCAAATTTGATTTTGTGCGCTCATTTTGATGAACGAGGAAGCAAATGTGACACTTTTTGCATAAGACAAAAATCATACAAGGCAATTGTGAAAGGCAGATAGTACGAAAACGGTAATATGTACTATTCTGATATTCTCTGGAAAGGAAGAAAAGGACTACATTTCAAATTACGTCACTTAATGGAAAGGAGCTATTCTTTTACCACAAACGGTAATATCCCTGAAGTCTCCTATAAATATCCCAAGGTATTCATTGAAGAAGGTGGCCAGAACTAAGACTGAAATTGCTAGAACAAATTCTGAGAAAGAAATAAATTTTATTTTGGAAGCATCATCACTCTGAGTGAGCAATCAAATTTCGTGCCAAGTCTCTGGTCTACAAAGAACTGAACTCAGCGTCTTATAGTTTCTTTTAGAAAGCTACTCTGTTTTGAGCTTAATCTTTTCATCCTCTCTGTGAGAGTTATTTTGATTATATTCAAAAGAATATTCTCTTTTGTAAACAGTATTTGGCCTAGTTAAGGCTTTGTTCCTCAAAGGCTCGATCGTACTGAGTTGTTTTGAGAAGTTGAGAGTATTGTCAAGTTTGTGATAGTAGAATACTCTTGAGGAAAATTGTAATCAGTTGATTATAGTGAAAAATCCTTCAGGATCGAAGGGACTAGACGTAGCTACCAATTGGTGGTGAAATAGTATAAATCTCTGTGTCTCTTACTTTGCTACTTTACATTTATCTTGACCTTGCTCAGTAAAACAAGTTTTCATAAACAGTTTTATTTCCTGCATCCGGTTAGTCTCTCATCATCCGGTTAGTTTCTCAGCGTCCGATAAATAAACAGTTTTGAAAAATCTGTGTTCTTAGTGCTTTTAACGTAAAGTTTGCGAAAAGCTTTTGAACACAATTCAACCCCCCTTCTTGTGTTCACGTTCACACATGCCTTCTACGAAAGTTATACGCAACACATGCCTCCCGATCGAAGTTATTATGCAGACACAACACATGCTATCCCCCACATTATATCAACACATACGACAATTCAATCAGGCATAATCAAACATTTAACTATCCACATCAAATAAATATTCAACTAGCAATGTCACCAACAGTACATCTCAAACCAACAATACATAATAATTCAACAATACCTCATCACAAACAATCACAGCATCAACAACACAGTTCATCCCTTTGCAACTCAGTGGAGTTAGCATAGAGGTAATCAAGCAAATGTGGGGGGTTGGGGGCAGTCGCCAACCTCTTGCAGACAAACCCACTAAATAATCATATATAAAGCTGTAAAGATCAAAGGGGTAACAAAACACTCACTTTGAATCCTGAGGTTCTCAGACTTCTTTGATCGAAAAATAATTAAAATCCTAAGTCCTATGCATATCTAGAAGTAGCCCTTACACCTACTATACAGACATAAATACCGAGAATGTGAAGTGCCCTTACTGAAGGTCTGCAACTCACGTGTCAGACACATCGCAAATCCTAGTCAGCACGAACTCGTATCTCAACTTCTATCACCACAAGCAAACTTAGTAAAATCCTAGGCTCAGATCTAATTCTAAATCCCTAGGCAACTACCCAAAAGAATTTTCTTAAATAAGAAGACACTTACACTTGAAGAAAAATAACAACAACTCAAAGAATAAGATTTTAAAACTAAATTTATTTTGAAAGAAAATACACTAAGTTGAAAAAAAAACAAAATTTTTAAATACTAAGTCTACCTTCTCCAAGACTTGAGACATCAATCAACAATAAATTTATACTTTTTCTCAAAATGCTCAAGTCAAGACTCCACTTGGTTTCTTGGGTCTCAAGGAATCTCATTCACCTTATGTGTTTCATAGCCTTAAATACAAAAACAACTCAAATTTACAATCCAATCACTTCCATAATTTTCCAAAACTTAATACAATTTACTACAACTAATATAAGTCAAAGAAACACAAAAATGATCCCCACTCAAGCTCCTGAAGCTCGCAGCCATGCTCCCCTTTTTTCCAAAAAAATTTGCAAACTTCCAGTCAACTAAACATCAATCGATACCCCATTTCTTTCATAAAACAACAATGATTTCCAAACCAAAACATAATCCAACTCAAATACCAAATTAATCCTCTTTCAAGAACAAGGGTTTTCAATAAAAACTACTCAATCCAAGTTCCAATTCAAAACTAACTACTAAAATAGCAACAAAAGCATCCAATAAGTAAGAATCATCAATTAATTTGCAAGATTCACTTGAAGATTACACAACCCCTTTTTTTCCCTTAGGGTTAGCGTCTAGGATTCCAAGAATTTGGGATGAAGTGTTTATCTCTTCTATTGATCATGATCAAGCAACAATCAAGCATAAAACAAGCATAAAACAAGAAAACACAAGACTACACACACACACACACACACACACACACACACCCCCACGGTTTTGGGGCTGAAAAGGGAGGAGAAGAAATTGGTTCTCAAGCTTACTTGGATGATGAAATGGGTAGTAGGAAGATGAAGAAGAACTAGGTGCAAGAATGATTGGAAGTTGGAAGTGAAATCAAACCAAAGAAGATAATGAAGAGGTAGCCATGGAAATGCTCTTGAGCTTTCTCTCTCAAGAATGGAGAAGATGAAAAATAAAATGGAGGTAGAGAGTGGGAGGGGGCGCGGCTGCAACCCAAATAAAAGGGGAGGAATAGAAAAATTTTATTAAGTGTAAAAACATGTGGTTAAAAATCAATTAGGAAAAGTAATAAAAAGTTAATCACCCAAAAAGTAACACCTCTCACTAAAGCAAGATACTAATCCCATCAACTTGTCTAACTCATCTAATCTTTCATCTCTCATGATTACCTCTAATCCTAGAGTCTTAAGTGCACTAAAACACGGCGTCGAGTAACCGCGTTACCGATAAATTCGCGAAAATTAATTTATCGAGAAATTAATTCTCCGCGTGAAAATAAGTTATCATAAATAATAAAAACAATCTAAAACACTCAAAAATAATCACAACAAGTCACGATTTGATTTTCATCGAAATCGGAGTTCGTTTAAAATTTTATCTGCGGCAAAACTGCCCGATGATTCGAAATGCGACGAAACTTCGTTAGAATTTTTCAACGATATTCGAACCATGAATTAATATAAAATATTAATTCTCCAATTCAATTTGATCTTGATTTAATTCAACCACTTTATTAGAGAACAAGAAACTGCTAATTATTATAGCATAATTACGGTAAAATATACTATAATAACGCCAAATAACGCACCGCGAAAAAAACGGATCTTACAGAAATGGTCTAGAGATAGGCCTATATTTTGAAGTTATTTTCAAATCATGTTTTAGACTTTGACTTCGAGTTCTTGTTTAATTTTACCCAAGGGATTGTAAGCTTTGATATAATGTGACATAAGGCTTTTGGGATTTGTAAACGTTTTGGAACTACTATTTTCCTTCCGTTTAAGTATAAAGATTTTGTGTCCGAAATATGGTGCTCTTAACTGTTATGAAAGTTTTGAAAAATTCATATTCTTTATTATTATTACTAGGGCAAGACAGACACTCTCGTGCACGTCTTTCCGCATTTTCTCGCGCTATAGTATGTATTATTTTATCGTATTTTGTTGTTTAACTAACCAAAAAACATATACATTTAGTGCGTGAAATCGCCAAAATAAGACATACATACACGATCGCCAATTTCTTTCTATCTTGCTTGCTGGGTTTAGAAACGATGGAGGAAGCTTTATAAATTTCTCTTTTTTTTTTTTAATACAAAGCTTTATAAATTTTTATAGCAAGTTAAATGCAAAACAAAGCAAAATACTATCAAAGGATTTATGAAGCAACACCTGTACATATGAAATGGTGTGTTACTTAACCTTTCAATTCTTCACCTTTGAGTTTACTTCTCAGTGCTCACCTTTGATGGCAAATAAAAGTAACACACCACACCAATTTGTTCAATGCATGACATTGCTCCCTTGAAGATGTTCCACCACCTCACAGAAGCATCAACTGCTACCATGCATTGCTTACACATCTTGTCACCCATTCATTCTTTTGTTTCTGTACCCTTTTGTGCTTGTTCTCTATAATTTAGAAGCCTTCAATTTGTCGAGAAAAAAATATGAATATTGGTGAACAGTTTTATAACTAAAAAAATACATTTCTTCAGCATAAAACATTATCAAAAAAAAAAATATGCATTAAAAAAATTCAGGGAAGCATATTCATTAATAACCACGGAAAGACTACACTTGAATAGAATCAACGCACCAGTATTTTCATTTTTCATATTGAACCGACTAATTAGGAAATTTATAAAATAGAATAAAACATGGTAAATTCTTTCATACCCAAGAAAAAAAGTGGGTATCGATACCCATCCGTTAAACAAACAAAAATAATCTCAATAATAAAAAAATTATAATTCAAACATAAATTATAAATAACAAAACAAATAAAACCTACAAAACAAACTCAAAATAAAAAAATAAATTGAAATATCAAAAGAAATTGAAATCGTGTATAAAATAAGTAAAACAATAGAAGAAATTAACAAAAATATAATTTTAGTATTAGGAATGAAATAAGAAAAGAAGAACTGCTAAGAATGAAATTAAATAGCTTACACAAACATTAGAATATTATTTAAGCAGTGATCCAAATAACAAAAATAGAGAAAGAATTTTTATAAAAAATGAAATAGAAAAAGAATAAAAAGACTCCTTAGAGAAAGTCAAAATTTATTAATAAATATAGAAATTTTTCAGGAAATTTCTCCTATATTCTTACACCAACAACAAGTATGAAAACTAAACATTTAATTTTACTTTAAAAAAGTTAAAAAATGATATGGCGTCACATAATTGGTCATTGGGTATTCATATCCAACAAAACTCCTGGGTATGGGAGTTCTCACCATAAAACATTTACCATGCTAAGAATTAGCAATTGAAGGGGAATATTGAACTATATTTGGCCAAAATGAAGATCTATCTTTGCCATGCAGCACACTTGCTTTGAATGTTGTTCCAATCAAAGTAGTAACATCTACCAACAAAACGTTATCTACCCCATACGAACATTAAATGATGATGTGCAATGTAAAGGGAAAATATTATAAGAAACCCACAATCCCCACAAAAATGAAGTATATCACATGTTATTGATTTTGACTTGAGACCTGTAGGAAGGGAAGATAAAGTGAAAGAAAGAACTAAGTGAGAAAGTTAGCAAGTAGAAAGAAGAAAGTTGAGCACAGGCTTAACGTAAGGAACGCCCAAGAACTTCTGTGTGGATTCTACAAAGGCCAAATTTCACATAAGTTGCACCCAAACCATGTAGCACACAAAAGCCAAGCATTTTAAAAAAGAGGAGCAGTTTTAAGAGATGAACACGTTGGGGCCAAGAAGAGGGAAAGGCGAGAAACATATCCTTAACACCATAAAAATGGAAAACCGCAATGAGCAAATTAAAAGCAAGAAACCAAAAATGTAAGACAGGAAGGGCATGCTAGCCATTAAGAATCGTGAACTAACCAAATATCCTCAAATTCAAATCACTACCGAAGGCCATGTAACCATTACAATGTTCTTGTAAAAAACCGAAAATCAAAACCACAAATAGGGGAGAAAAAGATGGGGGGAGAGAGAGAGAGAGAAAGGTTGTGGGTTACTGTCCCGCATAGGGTGATATGCCGCTAGTTCGTGGCTAAGAGCGTGATTGATGCACACAATTTTTGTGAATACGAAAAGTTCAGACGGCGCACCTCAGCCCACAAAGCCCCGTACAACACTGTATCTCCTTTCCTCTGTAGCTTCCGATCCCGTTTTCTATTGTCCACAACACATTTGTCTCAAATTCATCTCTTTTCTCTCTTACTTGTGCATTAGATACCCCCTCCCTCATGTTGCTGTGCAGGCAGCACTTCACATACAGACACAAAAACATTAGAGCTCTAATAATGTGGTCGTGTGAGAGAGAGAGGGATAGTTACATTTGTTGGTATTTGTTTCTTTGAAATGAAAGTGCATCAGTTAAAAAAAAAATATATTTTGTATTTAAAAAATAGTTAATTGAAGGGTAAACCTGGAAACTAAATTAGGACACCAAAAAAACGATTATCTTACCATGTTGCCTAAAAACAGTTAATTAAAGGGTAAAAATGGAAACCAAATTAGGACACCAAAAAAACGGTTACTTTACCCTATTTCCTTTATAAAATGGTATAGATTTTGCCATGAACGAATATTTTTACACCTGTTTTCGAAATAATTTATTAAACAGATTAAGGATGTCAAACCTGCTGGAGGACTCCCCAAGACAAAAGTTGGTTGTAGAGTCCTTAGAAGGAGTTGCTGGAGGGTTCCCTAAGGTCTCAGTCAATGGACTGTATTGTCCAGTACGTAATAACTCCTCCCACTCCTTATCATTCATGGGATTGTACCGCAGTGTGTCCTCGTCGTCGCTCGATGTTGGAAAGATGTCTGGCACGGGACGAACCTCCCTGGTAGCTAGGGGCCTCTTGAACGACAGCCAATAGGTGGCCTCCTCGAAGCCTTGCGCATACGAGCTGACCTCCCACAATTGGGACGAACAGGGGGAGGAGTCGGTTTCTCCATGATGGGGCAATCCTCCCTAGTAGACTGGAACCTCCTAAAAGGGGGAGGATAGGGTGGCCTCCTCGGATCCATGCACACAAGATAGCTCTGGTGCCCACGAGATCCCTCTAACGACTTCGTTTGTTGTCAAGAGATGTCACTCATGAGAAATTTAATCAAATAAAGGGTACGACTAAAAAAAACTATAAACAAAGACCAGGAAACTTCTTTGATAATCTAAACCATGTTGGAATGAAACATTATTCGCTTAAATAACATTATTTATTTTTCTGATAAAGGATATCATGCATAACATATGACATTGTTTGTATGGAAAATGACAAAGTATATAACATATGAACATTATTTAAACAAAAAAAACTAGACAAATGGACACATTTTATAGGAGCGTTGTTAAGTTATTTTCTCAAAGGGCCGAGAATAAAAATAGAACAACCAAAATACAGGGTTCAATGAAGCTTAAAATGTCTTCCATAGTTAAGGAATGATTCAACCATTAACAACTATCTTATCCACCAACAAAAAACATAAAATATTCCAATTGAAATAGCACCAATAGTAGGTTGAATGAAGTAGAGACTGAAGCGCGAGGAATTCCGGAAGGAAGAAGAAGTGAAATTTAGACGACGATAGTGAAGTAGAGATTGAAACCAGAACGACAGACAAAACAACGACAGTGAGAAAGTGACAAACAAATTGCAAATGGCACGCACCTGTGAGGTGGGGTGAAGCAGAGAAAAACACGCGAGAGAGGGGGGAGAAAGATAGAGAGAGATGGGGACGAGTGAAAATGAACGGGTAAAACACAAGAAGTGGTTGAATTGTGTTTTAAATTTTTTTTTTTAAGATTTTTTTAAAAAACTTTATGAAAACTATGGAATAAGCACAAGAAAGACGCAAGCACTAGAAAGATGCTATAAAACCTTTGAAAATGTTTAACAATAAAAACAGTTTCAGGATTTTAAGAGAAGAAACAAAACTAAGAGATTAGAAGGTAAACGAAAGTAGTGAGAGAAGCACACAGAGAAATTTTACAAGTTCACCACCTACTTGGTAGCTACGTCTAGTCCTTTCACTCCAAAAGGATTTTCACTATAATCAATTAATTATAACTTGAGAGTATACTTTTTCCTAACTGGCTATACTCACAACTTCTTGAACTAACACAACCTTGTGCCTTCACTGAACAAGCCTTTACTAGGCAAGCAGACAATTACAATAAAAGGTTTAGAAGAAGTTTACCTCTCAACATGAGAGAATACAAAATTAAAGCTCAGGTAAGGATAGTAACTTTCTTTAGAAAGAGTTTGCAATAAGATGCTTCAAGAGGGTAATTATGCATTTTAGCTCTTTTAATGCTTAGTGTGCTTATTTCAGCTTCTCTCAACTTTAGGGGTATTTATAGCCAATTATACTTAGCCATTTCTTTCATAGAGAATATTTTCAAATTATCCGTTTATTCCTTTTTGCCTTTTTGAAAGTGATGTTGAAGATGAGACCTTTCATACCTCATACATAGAAACCTGTGCCATTAGATTCAGTGAAGAATAACTGAGAGTTTTTCATGCAGATGCATGCTTGAAATACTTGGGCAGAAGCACAATTGTAAAACATAGGCAGACGCAGAAAGCAATATTAAGGCAGAGGTAGGTTTTGAAATGCTTAGACAGATGCATAAGTAACTCAGCCTCTTATAGCTTCTGATTGGATTTTGTTTTGCCTTTTCAAGCCATACAGACGCATAATCTTGTTCCTACATACTCAGAAAAACTTCATAAAACATTATAAAATAAATTGTTCTCTTGAGATGTTTTGTTATCATCAAAATTATTGAGGGACCTGATTTCTCAGTCGTATGGGTTCCAATAATCTTACCCTTTTTTATGATGATAAACACTTATATTTGATGAACAATATTTTTAGATCATTTATAACATGTAATCATGTTCAGATAATAAATATCTCCCCCTGAGATCAATAAAGACATAAAAGTTTTAGAATCGTGGTATACAGTGCAGACAAAGAAATAAGATGTGTAAACAGATATGCAACATAAGCACAATATCACAGACAAAAGATCCATCTTCATCCATCAAATATATTTGAATTTTTCACTACTCCCCCTTTTATCATTAGACAAAATGGATAAAGAGGAAAGAAAATCATAGTCAAAATCAAAAGAAAAGAGTTTTTTGAAAAAAAATAATAATTAGTGTGGGGATTATGTGCCTTAAAATCAGTTTTGGAAGTCATTGAAATTCACAGGAGTGATTTCTATAGCTTGTGAATCGATTCATGGGTGTTATGGGCGTGTGTGATCCGAATTGGTGGTAGCTTGAATTGATTCATGATTCGATTCATGGGCGTGAATCGAAACATCTCTTTGGGAGTCGAAGTGGTGAATCGATTCACAAAATGCGGAGGTTTCACTTTGAGTATGTGAATTGATTCACGAGTTGTAAACTGCACAATATTAAAGGCTAACAACTACAGAACGCGAAAAAAAAAGAGGAAAACGCGATCAAAGCGATTCTTGGGCAATTTTAGGGTTTGGAATACACATTCATACACTGTTGGGGCATAGGGCTTTCATTTTGAGAATCTTAAGGATTGTTCATGAGGGATTTAGATGTTTACATTGTGTATTGATCTTGTTATTGTTAATCTTGAACAATAGAGGGGATTGAGGGTTTAACAATCGTAATTTATCATTGTAAAGACTCAAGAACATAGTGGATATGGAGAGCTGCTCTCTCCTACAGATGTAGATCATCTTTTTGGGACCGAATTGCACCAATAATTATAGTGTTATTTCTTCTACTCTCTCTTTAATTTGTTTGATGAGATTTAGGGCTTTTATTGCACATTGGTTGAAATTGTTCTTGGTTTGAATTGCTTGATTTGCTGGACTGTTTAGATTTGGTTGCTATTGTTATTTGTTCCAATTCTTGTTTGAACAAACAAGTGGCGCCGTTTGTGGGAAAGGAACGAATATTGCAATTGTGCCCCACGAGTACCAAATGGGATATTGAGAAATTCTCTGGTAGCAATGACTTTGGGTTATAGAGAGTGAAGGTGGAAGCAATCTTGATTCAACAGAAATGTATGGATGCCTTAAAGGGGGAGGCCAAGATATCGGCCACTTTGTCGCAAGTGGAAAAGACAGAGATGATAGATAAGGCAAGAAGTGCCATTATCTTGTGCCTTGGTGATAAGACGTTGAGGGAAGTTGCAACGGAGAAAACGACAGCAGAGATGTGGGCCAAATTGGAATCGTTGTATATGACCAAATCATTAGCTCATAGGTTATGCTTGAAACAACATCTCTAATCATTCAAAATGGTAGAGAAGAAACCTATTGTGGAGCAATTGACGGAATTCAACAAGATTATTGATGACCTACAAAATATTTATGTGAAGCTTGATGACGAGGATAATGCTCTACTCTTATTGAATTCATTGCCTAGGTCCTTTGAACACTTTAAGGATGCATTCCTTTATAGGAAGGAGTCAACTATTACCTTGGAGGAGGTCCAATCATCAATTAGGACCAAGGAGCTAACTAAGCTTCAAGACATGAAAGTGGAAGATAGTGGTGAAGGCTTAAATGTGTCAAGGGGAAGAAGTGAGAGTAGAGGAAACAATAACAAAGGGAAGAAGCCTAGATCGAAATCCAAGTCAAAGGGGAATAATAAGGCAAAGTACAAATGCTTTAATTGTCACAAGACTGGTCACTTTAAGAAGGATTGTCCCGAGAAGGGGGTGATCTGCTGTCGCACACGGGTCAAATAATTTAAAACAGTGAATGTAGTAACAAGGTAATTCAACCTTAGTCGTCTCACAAGGATCACTAATTCAAATAATAACCAAAGACAAGAACGTACGAAGAATTAAAATAAGGGGGATTTCGGTTCGAGAAACAGATTATAAAAGATGAAAATATCAATATATAAAAACGACTAATCCATTGGTTCAGGGTAATTAATACCTTGGATCTATCACGGGTTTCAAATGATTATTCTATTTCGTGATTCTATTATTGTTTGACCATAAAATTAACCAATCAAGCATCAATTGATTTTATAAGAATCCCAACTAGATTACAGAATCAATTAAGTATCACAGAATCGATTAATCATGATTAAGGAACAAGTGTCACAAAAACACAATTAATTTAACTATTGAATTCACTCAAACCTGATATCAAGCGTCGTAGATCCTATTGTTCTCTATTCGAAATGGATTAAAGCAAGCATTCAAAATATTTCAAATAATCTCAAAGAGCAAAAACGAATTTAATATGATTAAGCATCAACACCTAAAACGAATTTGCAAACAAAGATCAAAGAGATGAAATATCAAAGGGAAAAGAAATAGAATCTGAAAATCAAAATTAACAATAATAATCAAACCTCAAGATCCTTGTAAAACTCCCTAACCAGTGAATTAATCTAAGGTCTTAGCCTTCCATGAAAGGATTTGCCAAAAATGAGATTAAGAAGGAGAGAAGGAGAAAAAGATTGTTAAAACAGGCAAAAGATTTAAAAGTCTAAAAGTTCTCCTCCTAAAACTCTCAAATCCTATTTATAAACTCTCCCTAGGTTAACCGAGATTACTAAATAGTTTTGACCAAGAGGAGAGCCCAATAGATGTTAATTAGCCCAACAACAACTAATCGCATGAGTAAGTGATCCATACTTCGCAGTAAATCTCGCCAGCTGCAACAATTGGCAATTTCGACCATCACAGTGTCCAAACTGGGCTTTGGTGTCAACATAAGATTTTTAGCTCTGCTGCTTAGCTTTCCAACTCCGCCAAGATCACTACAATCGGATAAGTATAGCCCAAGTTATGGCCTGCAGAATGAGCATGTGTCAGAATGTAACAAAATCCAAAAATTAACAAAGAATTTCACTTAAGCATAATTAAGACCCAAAGATATAAAAACATGTTAAGAAGTAATTATTGGGCATAACACGCATTTAAAAACACAAAGTGCAATGCTATAAAAAGTGTATTAAAATGCATTGATCAAATTCTCCCACACTTAAGTTTTTGCACTCCGAGCAAAACTCATGGTCAAAACAAAAATTTTTAAAAGGAAATAAACAAAGCAAAGATGCATTTTCAATGGACCCCAAGGATGCAAAGTGGCAAGCGAAATGCTCTTTCAAGGTTTCAAGGAACCATGGCAATCATGAATAACATCTTATTACCTTCAAAGCAAACAAGATGATAGAATAACTAAAGAATGAATCACAAGTGATAGAATCCTCACATGATATAAAGTTCTCTCAATCTCTCAAGTGTCTAGGCTAGTGTTTACACTCAAAGCACATCATGAAAGCTAGCACTACCATAGGCTTGACAAGCCTCTAACATCCACACTTGAAACACATACACACAAAGATCAAAAGGTCTTTATTAAGGTTATAATGGGGCCAAGGTCAAGGTGAGATAATTGAAAGGGATAACTAGGCTATAAAATCAAAGAGGATAGATGAGCAATGGGAAACAATTGCTAAATAATCATGGGGGCAATTCAACCAAATATGATTTTAATCCATTTCTCCACTTTTACACTTTCCTTCTTTCTTATTACCTTTTTTTTTATGCACTTGCCAAATTTCCAAATTTCCAATGAAGCACAACTTTTTAGACATTCTAATACAACCACATCTTTGAGCACCCCCACACTTATGCAATATTTATTATCAAAATTCTTCCAAAGCAAAGCTCCTTTATCCCCTAAGATTGGGTCATAAAATTGATTTTCACTTTTAGGCTTGTAATGAGCTATATAACAAAGAATGGGATAAATAGGCTCAAAGGGGCTAACTAACAAAGGGATAATTGCAAGATAGGCTTATTTGGCTAGTGGTTTAATAAGAACAAGAATTGCCTAGATCATTTCAATGCATGCATGTGAACGAGAGTTTCAACAAGAGTCAAGTCAAGTTCTAGAGTAACTAACAATCATGAGTAAAATCACACAAGAAAAAAAGAGAATGACAAAGTGTATTTCATTCATTATAAGACCCAAATCTCACCAAGGACAATGATCTATCACAAATGATGCATAATTTAGTGTTCAAATCTAACTTATCATACCAAGAATGGAAGGAAGTCATCCATATCATGCCACAAAACCTGTAGTCCTAGAATAGTGAAATCACTCCCAACTCATACAAACCAAGAAATTCAATGAAAAAGCATGCAAAAATAACAATTTTTTTTAATAATAAAAAATGCAAAAAATAAAAATAAAAATAAAACAACTAAAACGCTAAAAGATCTCCCCCCACACTTGAATCACACATTGTCCTCAATGAAAGCAACAAGTATAAAATAAGAGTAAGGAAAGAAATTTGTGCACTTCTACAGTCTCATCTTCAAGTGTGGGGCTCTCATGGAAAAGCTTGAAGCAGTGTCTGTTGACTTTGAAGACTTTATTGGTGGCTTCACTCTTTATTCCCATTGCACCGTAAGAAAATGTGTTAATAGCAACAAAAGGGACAATCCACTTAGATCGAAGCTTACCAGCCAAGATTTTAAGGCGAGAGTTGAACAATAAAACATGTTTCCTAATAGAGAACCCCTTCCTAGAAATCAGCTTATCATGGAAGTGTTTGGTTTTCTCCTTCTTCACAACATCAAAAATCAAAGGATTAAGTCTTCTTTGTGGCTGCTCGATGGAGGGAAGTATTCTGGTGGACGGAGTTACATCAGCAGCTTGCAGTGTAGCAACATCATTTGTAATATTAACAGGCACAACCATGCACTCTGTAGTATCAGAATAAGTATCTTCAACTAAGTCAGCAAGTAATTCTATTTGGAAAAGAGAACGCTCTTCCATGGGATGCTTCATAGCATCAAAGATGTTAAATCTAACTATGCTATCCCCAAATTCCATGGACAGTGTTCCAGCATGGGCATCAATCTTGGTTTTTGCAGTTTTTAGGAATGGTCTGCCTAGGATGATAGGTGTCCTGTTGGATTTTGTCTTTCCCTCCATGTCCAGAATGTAAAAATTTGCAGAAAAATCAAGTCGTTAACTTTAACAAGCATATCCTCTACAAGTCCAGCAGGGTGAGCATTGTTCCTATTTGCCAACTGAATAACAACACCTGTATTATGCAAAGGTCCAAGATCCAAAGAGTTAAAGATAGCTGTAGGCATAACATTAATGGAAGCAGCTAAATCCAGCATGACATTTTCAAATTTACTATCCCTTATGGTACATGGAATAGTAAAAAGTTCTGGATCCTTGCACTTTTGGGGCATCATGGGTTGTATAAGTGCAGAAACACTGCGACTCATGTTGATCTTTTCATTTCCCTTCAGCCTCATTTTCCTTTTGTGTGTGCACATCTCCTTAAGGAACTTGCAATATCTTGGAATATGTTTAATCGCTTCAAGGAGAGGAATATTCACTTCAACCTTCCTAAATGTGTCCAAGATTTCCTTGTCCTTATCTGCCTCATCCATCTTCTTAGTTTTCACAGTTCTTTGAGGAAAGGGAAGTGGTATAGACTGTGCATTATCATCTTCATCAGGAGGAGGGGTGGGTACAGAAGTTGGCTTATCATTTTTTCTGCCACTTGCATTTTCTGCTGGGGGAGTTTCTGGAGTTTCAACAGCTTTACCAGATCTGAGAGTGATTGCACTGACATTTGGATTCATTACTGGCTGGGCAGGCCGTTTGTCTGACCCCTGAGACTGTATCTGATTAATAGAAGTTGCTAGTTGTCCAATTTTTGTCTCTAAATTCTGAATGGTTGAATCTGTTCTCTGCTGAAATTGGAGATTTTTGACTGCCATTTTCTTAACAAGGTCTTCCAATGAAGGTTCAGATTTTGCAGCTGGTGTGTTGTTCTGCTGGGCTGACAGTGGGGCAAGTTGTGGCCTGGGCTGCTGTGTAGAGGCATCTCCCCATCTCAGGTTTGGATGGTTTCTCCAACTGGGGTTGTACCTATTGGAAGATAGATCATAGTTGGGTTGAGGCCTGTCATTGAATATGTTTGCTGCATAGGCTTGAGGAGTATTGGCATTGTCACCCTCCTGCAACGTAGGACATGCATCTGTAGGGTGCTTTGCAGAAGTGCAAATACCACAAACTCTCGCTGCTTGAGTTTTAGTAACTGCTAACTTTTTGACTAATGAAACAAGTTCATTGAGCTTGCTCTCTAAGTGTTTATGGTCAGTAGCTTATATCTCGTTGACTCCCCTTGTTAGCACCACTGAATTGCTTCTGGTAGTAAACTGCTGAGAATTAATGGACATGTTCTCAATCAGGCTTCTTGCATTGCTGGGGTTTTATCCACAAGTGCTCATCCACTAGCAGCATCCATGATATTTCGATCCATAGGCAGCAAGCCTTCATAAAAATATTGGATGAGCAACTGTTTAGAAATTTGATGGTGAGGGCAGCTTGCACATAACTTTTTAAATCTCTCCCAGTATTCATGCAAAGATTCTCTATCAATCTGCCTGATGCCACATATTTCTTTTTTGATTGAAGCAACTCTAGAGGCAGGGAAGAACTTTTCCAGAAATAACTTCTTCAATTCATTCCAGTTTGTCACAGAACCTGGTTGAAGGAAGTACAACCAGTCCTTGGCAGTGTCTTGTAATGAGAATGGAAAGGATCTCAGCTTGATGTGATCCTCTGGAACTCCTTGAGGTTTTATGGTAGAGCATACAATGTGGAACTCTTTAAGATGTTTATGAGGATCTTCACCTGCAAGACCATGAAACTTAGGAAGCAAATGTATCAGACCAGATTTAAGCTCAAGGGTTACTTTAACATCAGGGTATTCAATGCATAAGGCATTATAAGTAACATCAGGTGCATCAAGTTCCCTTAATGTTCTAGCAGTCATAGTATTAGTACTAAAATCAGAATCAGAATCAAAGAGAGTATGACTAAATATGCTATCACTATCACTATCACTATCACCTATGTTATTACTAATACTAGCCTTATTAAGTCTATGAAGTGAATGAAAAGTCCTATCTATTTCTGGATTAAAGGAATGCAGAACTGTAGAATTGGACCTAGTCATGCATCATGAGCATATCAAAAAGGTAGCATAACAAATCAGAAAATACCAACAGTGCCCTAATCGCTAAAACAAGAAAGAATTTGATAAAACGTATCAAATAGAATCTAAAAACTATAAAAATATCACCGAATATCTCTAAAAATCAAATAAAGCTAACACAAATTTTTTTGGAATTTTTTAAGATTACGAAAAATTAAAAAAAAAAAAAAGTGGTCTAACCGAAAGAATTTTAGATTTTAAGCCTGTAGTCCCAATATCATTCTTTGATAAGAGAGTATTGATCCTTGATTTTTTTCGGGTTTTTCTGGCCAAATTTCGAAGCGATCCAAACAAGTCGACTGAAAACCGATTTTTACACCAGCTCAATGCAAAATCCAATGTCAGAACCTGAAACACAATTAAAACGCAAGATCAAAGGTTAGAGACATTAGTATGGTTCTTATTGTGTTTTATTTAAAAATAAATTTATTAAATATTTCCGTTTGGTTTTTTCTACCCGTTTGAAAGAAAACGTTACATAATAATAATGTTTTATTAGTCATCAACTCTATAAATTATATTTGATAACTATTTGATGATATTGAAAATTACGTTGACATTATTTATTTTGCTTTGGTATTATAAAGACCAAGTTTTGGGATAATTAGAGAGGGGTGGAAAAAACAATCAGACCGAGAAATAGAAAGAATTTTTCAAAAACTTATGTTTCCGAGCAGTTAGGTAAGAAAAAAGTGGGTGTGGTGGTTCTTCTCAGTGCAGAGAAGACCATATCCTTTGAGAGGCTGTTTTATCCTTGGGACGATGGAGATGTACACTGCTGCACAATTTAGGCAGAGTCGCGAAACGTTTTAAAGAAAGCGACCTAGTCCGCGACTCAGCCTAAAGTTCTAAGCATGTTCTACCAGAAAATTCGATGGATGCTCAACTTGTGTAAGAACTCTATTTATATAATTTATCTAATTTTTTTTATTGATGCAGCAGCAATTTTAAGACGAATCAACTTTCTGCCATACCTGTCGAGCACGACCCCTAACTAGTAGTGAAGAACAAACATTTTGCTATTATGCTGCCAATTTCACCTTTTAATTCTTTGTTTTCACGACACAAATAAAGGGGCAACACCCTCACTTTTGTTGTTGAAAGAGCAAGGTAAGTCCCCTTAACTTTGCTGGTTTTGAATTGTTTGTGATCTTAATCCCCGACTTTATGGTATTTTTTATGCTATGATTTGACGAGGCTTTGTCACCGTTTGCAAGCTGATTAAATATTCATATATGCAATATGATTAAAAAAAAATTATTGTCGACATAAGTGGATTTTATTTAAAAATAAAAAATGACTATGGGTGTTTGTTGTGATAATATCTTAGTGCTTATGAATTTTTTATCAGTTTTTGTTTCTTTCCTAGTATCATGATGTCTTTGGTCATTGAGAACCTGAAATGTGTGATGATTGAGCATATACTTGTAAAATTCTTGTAGCTATTCACTGGACTACTAATCTTGATGTAGATATATTGTTTTTAATAATAAAAGTTATTACTCAACCCGATTGGTATGGGATAGCACGTATGGAGAGGAGCAAATTTTTTTCCGGTAATTGTTTTTATTTAAAAAATGGTAATGAGAAATTATCTTATTGTGATAATTATTTTTCTCATTTTTAATATATTGATTTATGGTGACTTGTTTCTACTCATTCGTATTAGTTATTGAATGCTACCAAGTTGTTATTGTAATTTTGTTTATTTCGGTTGCATTATGTCATTTTAAATATTGTTTTGTTGACATTGATCTATATGTTTACTCGCCATTCCGTAATTTTGTCTGGCCCTGGCAATCTAAATTGACTGATGAAAATATTGAGAGATGGTGGGGGATAGTATTTTTTTAATTAAAGTATAGGTCTCACATCTACGTATGAAATAGAGTACATAGTATAAGTGTGACAAAATAAAATGGTGAAAGGAGATGATTTCCATTCTTCTTGAAAGCTTGGTGAGATTTCTGTCCCATTATTTCTTGGTTTTCCTTTGAAGTGGACATTGTTGTTCATATGAAAATCTCATTGCTTTAACGGATCATTGCATAATTTTTGACGTGGTATCTGTTTGTGTTATGAAGAATATTTTGTAAAAAACAATAAGTTGAAGATAATAATAGTCTTCAATTACGTCATTTGAATGGTTATGACAACTTTTTATTTTATTTACAAAAAAAAGGAGCATATGAATGTGTTTTCATTGGCTATGCGGTTAATAGCAAAGTATATACATTTTTTATTTAAATGAGAAAATTGTGATTCAATCAAATGACACTGGTTTTTATGAAAAAACATTTTCCATTTAAATTGAAAAATAGTTGGGGTTTTATTTCTTACAGTGCACTAGTTAGAACGTGTGATTCTAGTAATAAATTTTTAGATGAACCTAGAAGGAGTAAAAGTGCATAGGTTGCTAAGAATTTTGGTCCTGATTTTCGAGAAAAAATGTCAATACACTAGTACACGAATGGCAAAACTATTTACCGTTTTACACCGGTTTCATATATAACAGGTATAAATGTGAACGCGGTGGTAATTTTGCAATTAACAATTTACCGTTTTACACCGGTTTCATATATAATAGGTATAAATGTGAATGCGGTGGTAATTTTGCAATTAATATGTGAGTTAAAACAATTTAAGCATAGCATTCTACATCGATTATTTAAAAAACCAGTGTAAAATGATACGTAGTGGCAATTTTGCAATTAACTGGTGATTTGTCTAAACCTTTCACACCGGTTTTATAAATAACCGGTGTAACATGATTTATCGTTCAAATGGCAGAACCCCTGTATCCTTTGTCACTTTCCAAATTTCCACTGCCTATACAATCAAGTACGTACGTCGCTTTTTTGCGACGTACTTAATCGCAGAAGCGACGTACTGAATTGGATAGACAACAGAAAATTCGGAAGCGTAACAAAAGATATAGGGGTTTGCCATTTGAACGAGCTATAGATCTGAAGCTTTGGCACGAACGTACGCACAAAACAAACATTAAAACAGGGAATTAACACGAACGTAACTGGAGCTTTGTGATGATAATGAGGAAGAAGTTGCGAAATGGTGTATTTATAATGAAAAGGAGCATTCAATGCGAAACACATTTATTGGCTAAAAGAAAGAAAAAATTTATACCAAAAAAAATAAAATATAAAAACTGAATATTTACACCGGTTTTTTATAATAACCGGTGTAATATGTTTAAAATATTTTTTGAATAAACAGAGGACCTTCACACTGGTTAATTGTAAACACTGGTGTAAAAGTATTTTATTAATTTAAATTTATTTATATTTTACACCGGGTTTTGCAAATAACCAGTGTGAAATAGCCGGTATTAAATGTTTTGTTTTTAATCGCGCGAGTGACAAAAAATTTCATTCTCCTTCTCTATTTCAGAAAACCTTTCCCCCGTTCACCCTGACGACGAACTACCACCTCCATTTTCCCTTTCACTCTCACGACGAATCACCTCCGGCCGCCATTGTTTCGATCGTGGTCCCTGGTAATGCTCTCTATCTCTCTTTACTTCTCATTTACGTTCTCCTTCCTCTTTCTCTCATTTTCATCCGCATTCCATTGTTTCATGCATGGCTTCCTACGTTCTCATTGGTGTTGTCGTTTTCTTTCTCATTTCCGCAGCTGTTACTGCGCGTTGTCGTCTCTGATTATTTCTTAGGTATGTTGTTTTTAAAAATATCTTATTTGTTATTGTTTTTGTTGACATGAGAGCAGAGCTTCTCGTTTTCTTTCTTATTTTTTTTTTTGGATTTTTCAATTACCATTTTTTGTTGGTTTTCTAATGAGTTAATTAACTTGATGAAATTAGATGATTTTGTGATGCGTTTTTTTGTTGGTTTCCATGCATATGATTTCTGAACGAGTGTTATTAAAGTCCACCATTGTTGTGCTTTGTGTGTAAACTGGCATCATGGATGATACATCAAGCTTCTCTCCCATCGGTGCCAAGAAAAGTAGCAGACGTGGCACGACCATGACACGTTTTAGTGCAAGACGTGGCGTTAATCAGCAGTACCCTATCGATTTGGATCCTATTACTTTATTGCCCACTGGAGACCTAATGGTACAATTCAAGAGTTATGTCGGGTACATTGCCCCGTAGCAAGGCTCCTATCCATGCAAAGTTGTGGAAGGACATACATAAAGACATCAAGGATAAGATTTGGCAAGATATCATGGTATTTAATCTGAACACAATTCTTTATATAAGTTATTAAATTATCCATATATATGTTTAACTACATTTATAGTAACACCACAATTTTATTGTGTAATTGTAGCAAACCTGGACTGTTCCTAATGATGAAAAACTTAGGAAAAAATTCTTACTTATGCAGGGGAGTGTTGGAAGCAGTTTAAGGTCATGCTTTCCAAGATCTATGTATTTGGGAAAGGAGACGTAGATGGCAACACCACGCCATTTGTAAAATATAATTTTATCTCCAAGGAAGACTAAGAATTTTTTGTTCAAAGCCGTCATGAAGAAGATTTTCAGGTTAGAATAAGTTGCTTCTGTTGCTGCTTCTTCTGATACCTTCAATCTGTTTTTGTTAGAATAAGTTAGAAGGTGATTGTTCTGTTTTAGTTTGTAACTAATTTCAGTTGTATTTGGGTAGAAGGCTAGCTATGTGTATAAAGCCTTAGGTTATGTGTACAAAGAAGGTTATTCTGTTATTCTGTCAATTGATTAGTACTTTAGTTTACTTTCATTGCATACGAAGTTTAATCACTATTTTATTGGTTCAGTTTTACTGGTTGTTGTTCTGTTTGATCTATTTGTAGAATCTTGAATCCTTTTCTAGCTTTGATTGGGTCACAACAGTTTTTTTTACATGGAATAGCTAATTTAATATTTTTATTGACTTATAGTTTATTGTGTCTTATTTGTAACAGGCCAAAAGCAAAAAAGGAAAGGAAAATGCATCGAAGAATCTATACCCCCACGTAACGTCTCGTGGGGGTTATTTTAAGCTTAAGGCCAATATAATTGAAGAGAAGAGGAAACAATTAAGTGAAGAGGCGGGTGATGGCTTAGTTATTAATGAGCCAACCTCACCTGCATGAGAGGAGCTTTGGTTGATGGCCCGAAAAAGGCGTTTAGGGGCATTTACATCTGATGCCACGCTTCAATGGCTTCAAGAATTGTAAGGAAATATTTCCATTAATTATCAATGTAAGTGTTTTACAACTTATGCATTGCATTACACAATCTATTAATTTGGAATTTACCTATATGTGTTGTAGGAGGACCTGACTATACAAAGTACAGAGGGTACTTTTGCTCCATAGGGATGCCATGATATCTTGACTGTTGCCGTTGGAACACAAGAGCACCCTGGTCGTGTCCGCACTGTTGGTTGGGGTTTGGCCTAAGGAAATACTATGGACGATCTTCATGTCGTACCACGACCGGTATATCCAAGGTGGACCTTCACCAGATCCTGGAGGTGAAGTCCAGGGAGATCCGAGAGGAGATCTAAAGGGAGATGTCCTTGTCTCGGAAACATGATATCCAGGAGGCGGTGAATTAGGCCCGAAGGGAGATGTCCTTGATGCGGTAAAAAGAGATCCAAGAGGCGGTGTCCTTGGTATGCGTAACTTGACATATTTAATGAAATAAAAATTACTACGAATTTTACATGTTATTTATTTTCACTTTATTTAATGCAGGCGCTACAATCTGTGGGTGTTGGAAGCAGCCCTACCGTTCAGCATGATTGTTGTGGTGTGCGTGTGAGCATCAAGGAAAGCTGTTCACCAGATGATGATGAGAACCAAAGACGACGACGACAACTTCTTTGTCGACTTGGAGCATGACCGCGATATCTTTGAGTGGTTTACTATTGATAAGAAGGACATTGCCAAGATTACTGATGGTCAAGCATGGCTGTCCAGTGAAGTCCTGTCAGTATGGTGCGAGTAAGTATCATTACTTTATAAATATTATTTTGTATGCATTTATCAATTATAATTGACATTAATTGGTTTAACATCTTAGGTATCTTTATCACCTCTGTGCTAAGAAGGGGACGTCCAATCTGTTTGGGTTCATTCACCCAAACAATATTATTTTAACCGGTAAAAGCGCATTACCTCAACTTCAAGTGCAAACATACTTACAAAATAAAATGGATGCCGAGCGAAGAAAATGTTACCTTGCACCGTTTCTGAATAGGTAAATACATGTAAACTGTATTGTCCAATTGCTAGCCTAGTTTGCTTAATTTTGTCTAATTATTGTTGTTCATGTTGCAGCGAACACTTGCAATTGTTTATCATTTTGCCTGATGATTGTTTAGTTGTTTGGTTGTGTTCGCTGCACTATCAAACAACGAAAGAAATTAAGGAAGTACTTGAGAGGTAAGAATGAGCTTTCATTTTTAACATATATATACACATTGATTTGTCTTTTATTAGCTCTGTAATATATTGCATTTATCTGATATGAATTCATTTAATTTTCAGAGCTGTGGAGGGATATTTCCGGTTGAAAGGCCGTAAGAAGAAGTATAAGTCTCTTAAATGGGTGATTCCTTTAGTAATTACATTGTCTACCCAAAAAATTCATTCACGTACATTGATTAATATTGCTAGTTTAATGTGTCTTAATAGTTAAATATCATTTATATATGTGCTTCTAAGTTATTCATACTTTTGTAGGCCCATAGACAAAATAACGGCTATGCCTATGGTTACTATGTGATGAAAAACATGTTAACCATCATCTCAGCTGATATTGTTGATCAATGAGAGTAGGTATATATACTAGAATTTTTAAAACTATTTAATGTCTTATTTCTGGTTTTAGCATATATATAGTTGTTTATTAACTTAATATTATATATATGTTTGGTGTTTATTGTAGATATTCAATGACGATTCACCAATTGGGAGTGATGATATAAAACAACTCAGAGAAACTTGGGCAGAATTCTTTATAACGCTGCTTGAAGAGAAAAACATTAAGTTGCAGCAGCAAGCAGAGAAAGAAGGTGGAAACAATGGAGGAAAACCTCATGGCCAAAAACGTAATAGAAAGAATTAGTACTAGTGTGTGTGTGTGTGTGTATATATATATATATATATATATATATATATATATATATAGAAAGCAATATAGTATATATTACTTATATGCACTTGCATTTTGTGCCAAAGAAATTGTACATATAGCTAGGCAAATGCATTTGGTGCCAGTAAGAATTTTTTACGTTTAAGTTAGTTTGTATAGTGTTTATATTTTAAGTTTGTGACTTTTGTTGAAATATTTGTGATTAATTCTGTGAATTTAAGTTTGTGAATTTGTTGAAATATTTGTGAAATATCATGTAATGCTGCATTTTTCTCTGATCAATTCTGGTGCCATGTATATTTGGGTAGGAAAGGAAGGACATAAAAAAGGATCGAATTGTTAAAACAAAGTTGACTATTTTACATCGGTTATGGAAATAACCGGTGTGAAATGATCACATTTCACACCGGTTTTTATTAAAAACCGGTGTCTTTTGTCTAATCGAATATAGTACCTCTATTTATGTTAATAACCAGTGTAATAAATGTCCTTTTAACACCGGTTATAATAACCGGTGTAAAAAGGCCTACTTATAACACCGACAGTATCTACACCGGCAAAAAAACCGGTGTTAAATTGCCTTTTTTGCACTAGTGATTGTATGCTTTGTGAAATTTTTGACATGAAGAACCTTGATGATGTAAAAATAGTTTTTGGAATTAAAATTACTAGAACTGAAAAGAGAATTTGTTTGTACCTAAACCAGTATGTATCCCTTATGATCCGAGTGTTAATAAACCTGAGTATGCGAACATCATTGGCAGCTTTCGGTATGCTACTGATTGCACTAGGCCTGATATAGCTTATGTTGTTGGGTTATCATGCAAGTTTACTAGCAGTCCTAGTAATGGGCACTGACGTGCTATTGAGAGGGTCATGAGGTACCTTAAAAGGACCATGAACCTAGGATTGTATTATCAAAAGTTTTTCGCTGTACTATAAGGTCATAGTGATGCTGATTGGAATATTCTTTCAGATATTCCTATATGTGAAAAATTGGTTCCAGCCATATTGATCCATTGCGATAGTACCACGGCTATTGCAAAGATTTAGAACCATTATTATAATGATAAGGATGGATCATGTGAGGTCTGAAGAAAATTTGGCTGATCTTTTGATGAAAGGATTAGCAAGAGATAAGGTTTTCAAAGCCTCAAAAGGAATGAGACTAATGCCGATAGAATAAATTGTCTCCTATAAGGGTAACCTAACCTATGAACTGGAGATTCCAAGAAATTGGTTCAAAGGGTAATAATAACTTATAAAGAGATGTGAGAATCATGCAATAATAATTTTTATAGTCTCATTCATATAGAACATGATATCCTGTAGTGTTGAAAGGTTGAATTCATTTCTTAATGAGTTCTATACTCTATATGGAGTGGGGTACCTAGCTACAAGAGTACTCTTGATAGACTCACCTATGTGAATGTGGAAGTGAGGTGAGGCCGCTTCCTATGGAATTTTGAGCAAAATTCTCTAGAGCATTCACTATACTGGGATATACGTGTATGGTCATAATGCACGGGCTTTTAAACTACACCCTGAAAAGTTGAGTGTGTAGAGATAGAGTTCAAGACCATGTGTCACTCTAGTATAACTTGAAACATCATCACTGTGTAATGGTTCAACTCTACGAACATCATTGCTTATGCTCAATCTTATAATGTATTGACTTACTGCTCGATGAGATGTTTTAAACAAAACAAGTGTGGGATTATTGTTTTTTATTTAAAAATAAATTTATTAAATATTTTCGTTTGGTTTTTTCTACCCGTTTGAAAGAAAACGTTACATAATAATAATGTTTTATTAGTCATCAACTCTATTAATTATATTTGATAACTATTTGATGATATTGAAAATTACGTTGACATTATTTATTTTGCTTTGGTATTATAAAGACCAAGTTTTGGGATAATTAGAGAGGGATGGAAAAAACAATCAGACCGAGAAATAGAAAGAATTTTTCCAAAACTTGTGTTTCCGAGCAGTTAAGTAAGAAAAAAGTGGGTGTGAGTTTGTTAGTTCTTCTCGGTGCAAGGAGGACCATATCCTTTGAGAGGCTGTTTTATACTGGTGACGACGGGGTTATACACTACTGTTCAATTTAGGCAGAGCCACAAAACGTCTTAAAGAGAGCGACCTAGTCCGCAACTCAGCCTAAAGCTCCAAGCATGCTCTACCAGAAAATTTGATGGATGCTCAACTTGTGTAAGAACTCTATTTATATAATTTATCTGATTAATTTTTTATTGATGCAGCAACAGTTCTTGAATTGGCTAATCTTGATCAGAAATCCCAGGCAACAGTTCCAATTTGATCCGCTGTCGCACACGGGTCAAATAATTCAAAACAGTGAATGTAGTAACAAGGTAATTTAACCTTGGTCGTCTCACAAGGATCTCTAACTTAAATAATAACCAAAGACAAGAACGTACGAAGAATTAAAATGGGGGGGTTTCGGTTCGAGAAACAGATTATAAAAGATGAAAATATTAATATATAAAAATGACTAATCCACTGGTTAAGGGTAATTAATACTTGGATCTATCACGGGTTTCAAATGATTATTCTATTTCATGATTTTATTCTTGTTTGACCATAAAATTAACCAATCAAGTGTCAATTAATTTTATAAGAATCTCTACTGGATTACAGAATCAATTAGGCATCAATTAAGCATGACATAATCGATTAATCATGATTTAGGAACAAGCGTCATAAAAACACAATTAATTTAACTACCGAATTCGATCAAACCTACATCAAGCACCGTAGATCCTATTGATCTCTATTCGAAACAGATTAAAGCAAGCGATCAAAATATTTAAAATAATCTCAAAGAGCAAAAACGAATTTGATATGATTAAGCATCAACACCTAAAATGAATTTGCAAACAAGGATCAAAGAGATGAAAGATCAAAGGGAAAAGAAATAGAATCCGAAAATCGAAATTAACAATAATAATCAAACCTCAAGATCCTTATAAAAACTCCCTAACCAGTGAATTAATCTTTCCATGGAAGGATTTGCCAAAAACGAGATTAAGATGGAGAGAAGGAGAAAAAGATTGCTAAAACTCAAAAACGGCAAAAGATTCAGAAGTCTAAAAGTTCTCCTCCTAAAACTCTCAAAATCCTATTTATAAACTCTCCCTAGGTTAATCTAGATTACTAATAGATCCAACATAGAGGAGATCCCAATGGATGTTAATTAGCCCAATAACAACTAATCTCATGAGCAAGTGATCCGTAATTCGCAGTAAATCTTGCCAGCTGCAAAAGTTAGCAACTTTGACCATCACAAGGTCCAAACTGGGATTTGGTGTCAACATAAGATTTTTAGCTCTGCTGCTTAGCTTTCAACGCCACCAAGATCACTGCAATCGGATAAGTATAGCCCAAGTTATGACCTGTAGAGGGAGCATGGGTCAGAATATAACAAAATCCGAAAATTAACAAAGAATTTCACTTAAACCCAATTAAGACCCAAAGATATACAAACATGTTAAAAAGTAATTATTGGGCATAACACACATTTAACAAAGTGCAATGCTATAAAAAGTGTATTAAAATGCATTGATCAGGGGGCAAGGGTGATTCTGTGGTGGTTGCTGTTGCTTCGGAGGATGGTTATAAGAGTGCAGGGTCTCTAGTGGTGATGAGTTTGGAAACAGAAAAGAATTGAGTCATGGGCTCGGGATGTTCTTATCACAAGTATCCTAGGAAGGAATACTTTGAGACCTTGGAGCTTAAAGAAGGTGGAATTGTTCGCCTTGCAAGGTATGAGTTCAATTCGTCTTAAGATGTTTGACAACCACGAATTCCTATACAAGATGTGGGATATGTTCCCAAACTTCAACAGAATTTTTTATCTATAAGCATGTTTGATGGATTAGGCTATAGCACTAGGATTGAACATGGCATGATTAAGATTTCTAATTAGTGAGAAAGGTTTAGTTAAACTAGCAAAACAAGGTTTGTTAGGTGGTGATAAATTGGATAAGTTAGAATTTTGTGATAATTGCATACTAGGCAAACATCGTAGGGTTAAGTTTGGAAGTGGCATGGATAGTTCTAGTAAACCCTTTGAGTATGTTCACTCGGATCTTTGGGGTCCTTCAAGAGTGACAACTCATGGAGGGGTTTCTATTTTCTCACCATGATTGATGGTTTCTCTAGAAGAGTGTGGGTCTATATTTTGAAAAGCAAAAGTGACACCTTTGAAAAGTTTAAGGAATGGCACAATCTTATAGGAAATCAATTAGGAACTAAATTGAAAGTTTTAAGGACTGACAATGGCCTGAAGTTTGTTTCAGAGTAGTTTAATGAGTTTTACAGGAAATAGGAAATTAAGAG
Source organism: Calophaca sinica (assembly GCA_037113605.1). NCBI lineage: Eukaryota > Viridiplantae > Streptophyta > Magnoliopsida > Fabales > Fabaceae > Calophaca > Calophaca sinica. The sequence goes on along the minus strand of CM073735.1, from coordinate 97,815,615 downwards.
GCATAGGACCGTGGCAAGCACACCGCAACAAAATGGCCTAGCGGAATGCATGAATAGGACCATCTTGGAGCAGGTAAAGTGCATGCTTTTGGGAGCTGGGTTGCCTAAAAGTTTCTTAGGTGAAGCCGCTAGCATTGCGGCGTATTTGATCAACAGATGTCCATCAACGACGTTAGACTTCAAGACACCTATGGAGATTTGGAGTGGGAAACCGACAGACTACTCTAATTTGAAGGTTTTCGGGGCTTTGGCATTTGCGCATATCAGGCAAGACAAGCTTGAAGCTAGGGCTATGAAATGTGTTTTCATTGGTTATTTGGAGGGTGTGAAGGGATATAAGTTGTGGAAGATGAAGCCTAGAGGATCAAAATTCATAATAAGTAGGGATGTTACTTTTGATGAGACCCACATGGGGATGAAGTGCAAAGACTTGGGGAATAGTAGCTCACAAGCGGAGCTGGAGAAGACTCAGTTTGAGGTGGAGCCTTCCACTAGTGAGACCGAGGATGACAGGGAGGATAGTCCTCCACCATCAGGTTCTAGAGGAAGACAACAAACAGTGGATCTTGGCTATCAGTTGGCAAGAGATAGGGAAAGAAGGAAAACTGTGGCACCGAAAAGATACGCATATCTAATTTGTTATCCTCTAAATGTAGCTGAAGAGGTGCAAGATCGAAGACATTCAAGGAAGCAGTTGAGAGCAAATAGGGTCAGAAGTGGTTGCGCGTAGTGAATGAAGAAATGAATTCATTGGAGAAAAACCAGACCTGAAAACTTGTGAAACTACCTAAAAAGTAAAGTGGTGTTGGATGCAAGTGGATCTTCAAGAAGAAGGAAGGCATTCTTGGGATTGAAGAACCAAGGTATAAAACAAGACTTGTGACCAAGGGTTTTACACAGGTTGAGGGAATTGATTACAACGAGATTTTCTCACCTGTGGTAAAAGATTGTTCCATAAGGATCCTTATGGCAATCGTGAATCAATAGAATCTTGAGTTAAAGCAAATGGACGTGAAGAACGCATTCTTATATGGAGACCTAGAAGAGACAATCTACATGCAACAACCAGAAGATTTTGTAGAGGACAAATCGAAGGTGTGTCTTTGAGGAAATCATTGTATGGGTTGAAATAGAGCCCTTGGCAGTGGTATCGACGGTTTGATGAATTTCCCTTAAAGATGGGTTTTGTGAGAAGTGGGTATGACAATTGTGTTTACATATTGAAGAAAGGAGAGAAAGTTATTCTCTACTTACTTCTCTATGTTGATAATATTTTAAAGGAAAATTCTAGCAAGGAGGAGATCGGTATGCTCAAGGAGAAACTGAATTCTGAATTTGAGATAAAGGATCTTCGGGTTGCGAAGAGGATACTTGGGATGGATATCGTGAGGGACCAGAATAAGGGTAAGTTGTTCTTATCTCAGCATGGGTACTTGAAGACAGTGGTGGAGCGGTTTAGGATGCACGAAGCTAAGCCAGTTAGCACTCCTTTGGGTCATCACATGAAGCTCTTGGTTACACAAGCTCCTAACACCAAAGAGGAGAGGAGGAGGGTAGGTAGCATCATGTACGGGATGGTGTGTAGTAGACTGGACTTAGCATATGCGGTTAGCGTAGTGAGTCGGTTTGTGGCAAACCTGGGCCAAGTTCATTGGGAAGCTTTGAAATGGGATTTGAGATACTTGAATGAATCATTGAAAGGCGGTTTGAAATACACAAGGGCAGCTCTAGGTAAAGACACTTTGGAGGGTTATGTAGATGCAGATTTTGTAGAAAATGCGGATACAAGGAAATCGTTGTCCGGTTTTGTGTTTACATTGTTTGGCACGGTAATGAGTTGGAAGCCTAATCAACAGTCCGTGGTGGCGTTATCTACTACTCAGGCAGAGTATATCGCCGTAGTTGAAGGGGTGAAGGAGGCCACATGGTTAAAGGGTATGATTGGGGAACTAGTAAATACACAAGGGTGTGTTAGTGTACATTGTGATAGCCAAAGTGCCATCCACTTGGCTAATCATCAAGTGTATCACGAGAGGACAAAGCACATTGACATTCGTTTGTACTTTATTAGAGATGTTTGTTGAGTCTAAGGAAGTTGTGGTTGAGAATGCTGCCTTGGAGTACAACCCGGCAGATGTATTCACCAAGTCATTACCTAGGTCAAGGTTCAAGCATTGCTTGGACTTGATCAACTTCATTGAAACGTAAATCCGGTAATGGAGAAAGCAGCATGTTGATGATGGGTTATAGTTGAGCATCTTCACTGATTTGAAGTCAAGGTGGAGATTTGTGGGGATTATGTTCCTTAAAATCAGTTTTGAAAGTCATTGAAATTCATAGGAGTGATTTCTACAGCATGTGAATCGATTCATGGTAGTAGGAATCGATTCATGGGTGTTTTGGGCGTGTGTGATCCGAATTGGTGGTAGCTTGAACCGATTCATCATTCAATTCATGGGCGTGAATCGAAACATCTCTCTGGGAGTCGAAGTGGTGAATCAATTCACCAAACACGGAGGTGCCACTTTGAGTGTGTGAATCGGTTCACACTTAAACGTGAACGCGAAAAAAAAAAGGAAAATGCGATCTGAGCGATTCTTGGACGATTTTAGTGTTTGGGAAACACATTCATACACTCTTCGGGCTTAGGGTTTTCATTTTCAGAATCTTAAGGGTTGTTCATGAGAGATTGAGAGGTTTACATTGTGTATTGATTTTGATATTGTTCATCTTGAATATTAGAGGGGATTGAGGGTTTAGCAATTGTAATTTTTCATTGTAAAGACTCAAGAACATAGTGGATATGGAGGGCTGCTCTCTCCCGCAAATATAGGTCATCTTTTTGAAACCGAACTGTGTCAACAATTGCGGTGTTATTTCCTCTACTCTCTTTTTAGTTTGTTTGATGAGATTTAGGGCTTTTATTGCACATTGGTAGAAATTGTTCTTGGTTTGAATTGTTTAATTTACTAGACTGTTTGGATTTGGTTGCTATTGTTATTTATTCCAATTGTGATATGAACCAACAATTAAGAAGGTGGAAGTTTTTGAAACAGATTCAAAAGCAGAGAATTTATTTCATTGCTCTTGACAATCTCTTCATTAGTCTTCATGATGACATCTGGTTTGGCTTCTATCTTTTGCACAACTTCTGCTAACCATGCAACTTGCTCAGAGAACTTCTTGAATTGTTCAAAGTATACCTTGGTCAAAATGACAAAATCATCATCATTAGACATTAATTGTCCATCTCGTCTGCTGACGAATCCGGATCTGCACTCTATCAGCCGCTAGCATCATCATGGTTATCACTCTCGGATTGCATACCAAAAAATGGAATGTATAAACTGTAATATCAATTCACGTTTCTTTGCACCGATACTTTACGTATAGCATGCTAATAAAAAATAATTAAACATCGGCTCATTCATTTGATCCAATAATTGTCTAACAGCATCTCCAATAAAGAGTCTCTTAAAAAAATTAGGTCCTTTACGTGGTTCCCACATGCCACATAAATATAACATAATTTTTAACGGACACTTGTGATTTTTGCTCTAATAGTGATTTCTTAATTGGTGTCCCTTAAGTAGCCCCCAATACCACATTTTAATACTTTAATATTTACACTTATTAAAATACCAATTTCTCAAGTGTTCCAACGGTCCATTTGCACCTGAATGAGAGGGAAAAAATTGAGAAGGAACGTTCACGTCTCTTGATAAAATCAAGTAAGGGACGCCATGTCATTTTAGTCCATCGCTGAAAAGTAACAAGGGACGGGCCACTCAAATGGGAAGAGAAGCCACATCCCTGCGCTGGAGATGCTTTAAATAATATAAAACAATGGAATTTAATAGTAATGATGATAATTAATAAATATTTAATTTGAGTTTTTAATGTTTAATTTTAAAAATAGGAATGCAATTAACACAGGCAAAACATGTTTAATTTGTTTGTTGCCTTGGTTAAGTTGACAATTTTTGATTTTACACATGTTGAAGTCGTTTTTTCTTTGGAACGTTCCTTTTTTATGCTTTATTTGACGGAACAACATATTAAGCTTTAATAAATTTGGTAAAGGTTTTTCATGCTTAGGTTTGGCCGTCCACCGGTGCTCTCTTCTCTCTCTTTGTCTCTTTCTTCATTCACCACGGGAGAGGGATGGTTTTTAGCTATTTTTGGCCTGAAAACACCTCTTTATACCTTTTTTTTTCTTTTTATTTAAATAAGTGGTTGTCCACATAGATCTAGGTTTTTTTGTTGTGTTTTTCTTTTGATTTAGTCGTTTTAATGCGGCGTTGTGTTGTTCGTCGTCTTGGTGCAGCTTTGTTTTGTTTTCCCGTTTTGTTACGGTGTTCATTTGGTTCAGATTGACAGATCAGCTTCAAACCATTACAGATCTAATGAAGGCTTGAGCGTTCACGTTGCAGATCCAGAGGCATATTCCGGTCACTTTGATTTTGTCAAAATTGTAGGTAATTTGTCGTGTTGTGCTATTAACCAGGGTGTTGTAAGTTTGTTTGCAGATTCATCCTTTTCGGTTTTTAACGGTATTGAATTTGTGATATATTTGATGTATTTACTAATTTAAATGAATGAATATCTTTTTTAGTAAAAAAAAAAGCGTTAATAAATTTCAAAACCAAAATTACACATTAAAGATTTATGAGTCTATTTTTCATTACTAAATCATTGGAGACATATCCATCTTGGATGAATTTTTACAATTTTCACATTTCATATACTTATTGCTACAGTCTTCGTTATAGTTCTTCAATCTTACGGATGACCTGCCCCTATAGTAGCATCATGGAATCCTATACATAAAAAACAAAACGTTAATAATAACAAAAAATCATAACCAAGTATGTATGTGTGCACGACATTGTTAGCATATAAAGAAAAATGCAAACTTACGAGCTGCAATTAGTTTTAGGATCAACAGGAAAATAATTTTGGATGTTACAGAGATAAGGGAGTTGTTTTGCTCTTTCGGGATCAACTTCAAATTTTGTAGAAGCTTGTTTGAAACAATTGCATAGATCCCTCCTAATTTGAGTGGTGTCGGCCTTTTGGAACACACCATTTGCTCCTGCACAACAGTCACCCGATGGTTTTGCTGGGGAAGAACCCTCCAAAAAGGGCACACATGGCAACATGGACGAAATAGCCTCAGAGCATGTGATGTCATCAATTTGGCTTGCACTGAATGTTGTTACCAACATGGCTAAAACCATCACAGACACAAAAAGAGCAATCAATTTCTTCCCCGACATCTTATTTTCAATATGTGTGTATAGTTTGAAGATATGATCAACCATTAGAAACATGGCTCGATTTATAGCCAAGACCTCTTACCATTTTATGGTAACTTGTTTATGTGTAGTTGTTTTTTGTAACGACAACTCATGAGTTGCCACATTCTACAAATGATATCACAAAAGTGTTAAGACCATTGATCATCATTAATAGATATAAGAAAGTAAGAATAATGGCAAATACGATATTATTGTTTTCAAGAAAGATAAAGAGAAATACAAATATCTGAAGATTGACTGAATTCATAAATTATATATTTAAGAAGAATAAAAAATTTCAATTTGAAAACTTAGAAACTAAGAATAAGAATTTGAATAGTTGAAAATTTGTTCCCTTAAAGATTATACTGAATCTCAGAAATCGAATTTCCGTAAAAGAAAAGTTGAAACTTTTCCTTTTTTAGATAAAAACAAAAGAAATAAAAAATTTATGGTCAAGCATTAAATGTAAAGTTTTTTTCACAAAAGTTGAAAATTTTCCATTTTAGATAAAAAACAAAAGAAATAAAAAATTTATGGTCAACCATTAAATGTAAAGTTTGATTTATAGTTAAATATTATGAATATTCTATGTTTTAGCAATATCTGTAAAAGGAAATATGCTAATATGTTAGACTATAATCTTATGATATACTCCATCCAGTCTCAAATATATGCAAATTTGAACATAGGTGTGGTGGTTTAAAATGTAACCAAATTTTAACTAATTTCACTCTATTTAATTAAATTATTCTCAAAATACCCCTTTATTTAATTCATGTTTTATTTCCAATGACCCATTTTATTTTCTGCAATAAATACCATGAAGGATAGTTTAGGAAATGAAGTTTATATTTTGATGATATCAAGAAAATTAAGTGATATTAACTGACATCCTTGATTAGCATGAACTTCACTATTTTTGCTTATATTCGATATTGTAGGGAGTATATGGTCAAAGCTTTTAATTATTACAACTAGTAAAATTACATGTGTCTTGCACGGGTACTAATTAATTAAATTAAATAATAATGCACAAAAAATAATAGTTGTCATACAATATATAATAATTATTAATTTTGTAAGCCAAGTTAATAATTATTTCATCATTAGTCATAAATATAATAAATGATGATTAATAAAGATGAATGATATATAATTTTAAATAAGTAAGTCATTTAAGAAAATATATTTTTGATTGTTAATGACAATTAATTGAGATAATGTAATAATGACTATCTTAAAATAATAATAATTAAAAATTAATTTTTGTTTTAGGCGAGAAAATAGATGAATATGAAGGTAACACGTGGCATAATCCCACGTGGTAAAACTCTATTTTATATAATATAGTAGCTGTGTTCTAACTCCTGCAAATCATAATGAAATATCTTGCTAGAAACCGTTGTAAAATAAATTTTTTGCATCACGGAACAATAATTGATGAGTTGCAACATTCTACAAATGTTTTCATAAAAGTGTTAGAGGATTTATCATTGTTTACTGATATAAAATTGTGAGAATAATTGCAAATATGATATTATTTTGATAAAAGGTAAAGGAAATATGAATAACAAAAGATTGATTGAACTTTTAAACTATATCACTACAACATTTTTTAAAAGTGGGAACGGTTAAAAAATGTTGTCTTAACCAAGAAAACTGTTGCCTAAAAGTATAGGGGACAGTTTTCAAGGGCTGCCTATGCGACCGTTGCCTATTACTTATGGCAACAGTTTTCTGCACTTTCTGGCAACGCTTCTTAAAACTGTTCCCTATACCATAGGAATAGGGGACAGTTATGACGCTAACTAATGGGAACAGTTTTCAAGTGTTGCCATTACTAGGTACAGTTCGTAACTGTTGCCTGATGTGCAAATGCAACATTTTTTAAATGTTGCTTTAACTTATATAGGCAACACCTTTTAACTGTACCTATAGATTATAGGCAACATTTTTCACCTTAAAAATAATTTTGTTTTGGGCACAATTGATAATTGTAGCTTAAAAATTTATGGGCAATATTTTACATTAATTGTACCCATAAGTAATATTATCTTTTTCCTAATCATCTTTGAAAATGGAACCTTAATTTGAACCTATACAATAATTACTCACATTTTCTTTTTAATTTTAATTTGGTCACCAATATTTGCATAACAAGAACTAATTCATAAATTACTGAAAATTAATCAACTGCGGCATAATACTATAAATATGTTCCACAATAGTTGCTAATACAGAATCAGTACCATAATAGTCAACAAAAGGACATGATTTGATCAAATCTCATTTTGATGTACCATAATAGTCAACAAAAGGACATGATTTGATCAAATCTCATTTTGTTGTATGTGTCTATCAAAAAAGTTAAATCCAAAACAAATATATATCTAATCAAAAAAATAGGATCAAAATGCATCATCTTGCAACTCTTCATCTATGTCCCCTTCATTGATAGCTTTCCTGTGTAAGAAAAAAGTATTGCGTCAGTTAAAAATATTTGATGATTCATGTTCATGTAAAGTTATTAAATCTATATTATGACAAAAAGATAAAAGGCCAAAAACAGAACAAAATTTAACATAACTCATTATAGAAATGTCTCATTTTCCATTAAGCATACTAGTTGTTACCCAAATCAAAGTGCAGCCCAAATTACTAATATGACAGCAAGCATATATTAGCACATCACAAAAAAAAAAAAAACAGGATATATAGCCACACCAAGCACAATATGCGGATTTCTACCCCTGTTACAGGACATCTTACCAAACGCAACAGCATCAATTAGCAGCCAAAACAACTATTGCCATATTGAAATATCAGCAGCATGACAGAAATTATGCAAAATTTGGTGCTTCTTCCTATCAAAGAATGAAACCTCTTTAAGTTTCTTCCTTTTTTTTTCCTTCCTTTCCTCTTGTTTTGCTTCTTGTGTTAGTATAAACTGTTTTCAAGAACAATGCAGGATATATAACTTATTTTTCTTTTGAATATCTCCTCTGTCCCTCTCCCTAAACACTGAGAGACAAAAGGACTTGATGGCTCAGATGAATTCTTTCTTTCATTTTCTAGATTTCTTTTAATTTGTGTACTTTATTCTCTATACCCACAAGCTTAGTTGTCCTCTATACTCCAAAAGTTTCATAAATCAGCCCATTAAGAAAGTTTACCTATCTAAGATCAAAACATGTCATGTTGCAATTCCTCATATATATCTTCTTCATTGAGACCTTGCTCCTCATTTGTATCTTCATTGGTTCCTTCTTTGCATAAGAAAATACAAGAAATATTGTTAGATCAAAACTTTCTAGATAATGTGGAAATGATATTTCTCTAAGCTATTTAAAGTTACCTTTCCAAGATTCTAAGATGTGTTGATGTTGAAGAATGCATATGTGTTTGTCCAACCACCTTTTGAGCACTACTTGCATCTCCAGGAGATAATCCAACAAAAAATCTTCCAAAGTGATTCCATACTAATTCCAGGTTTGCAATGTTGCAATAGGGTCTTAAAAGCATATTTTAATTTACCCACCGTATCTTCCATATTTTGCACTTTTTCATTTAATGAAGAAACCTCTTCATTATTCGCCCTTTTCAAATCATTTATCTCTTTCTTTCGCTTTAAAGAGGTTTTTGTGACATTTCTCCCATAACAACGCATCATTCCAGGATGTTCTTCCCTGCCACGCCTTGATTTGTTTTGTCCTCACTTTCCTCATTCTCAATCATTTCTTGAAGTTGGGACTAGAAAAAAAAATTGAAATTAAATATTATCTACTAACATAAACAAAGTCTACTGAATATATTAAGCAAACATAATTTATTTTAAGGATAATTTTTAACTTACAATTGTATTCTTAGTTTCATCATCCAATTGTTTTCCTTTATCTCCTTTCCGAGTCTCAATAAAAATTTACGCTTGGGTAGGCTCTTTGTTTTCCCTTTGCACGCGCAAGTAACTTAGTTTGTTAAATATAGACATGGAAGCAAATATGTACCTAACTTTAAATATCAATAGACTTTGACATTAGAAGTGACAGCACAATCATAGCAACATAACAAGTAAAATTGCATCCAAGGTTTACTCAGTAATTTAGCTACCCTTGTACCATGAGTACTTCATTTGGCCTTTTCTGACCATGTTTTTTTAGACACCAAAAAAAAATCATAGAGAAGTATATCTTAACAATATTTATACAGAAAAAAAAACGATTCATAAAAAATATCCATAGTCTTTTTAAACGTGTGTAGCTGGAGGAGGCCATGAAACACTGATGTCGTGGTTGCACTTTTTGCCTCAGACGTGGACAGCCCTATGCACTGAATCTAATTTATGAAAAATAGAAATATTGTTAAATTGTGTCCATAATAATTATAATAAATATCTTCTGAGGACAAACCACCCAACACAAGTTTTTCTTTTACTCTGAATTCAAAGGAAAGGAATGTTTTGCACACCAATTGTATGTTGTCATGTCCAAAATAACCAGTTGAAAGGTTTATACATTTCTCTATTTTTCATAATATATCACTTTATGTTGAGGTTTATCTAACTTTTTGATCTAAATTTGATTGAAGGAACTGGATTTGGATTGCATGAATTGATTACAACAAGACATGAAAGCAAACGGTGGGACTGGGACTGAGGAACAAAAGAGGAAAACCAATGATCCTTTTCTCAAGCAAGGGAGACACCAAAATATGCCAAGGTCACCTAGATTGTGCACACAAATTAGGAAGGATTGGCCAGAGAGTTTGCCAAATGACAATGTGATTGGTATTGAGGGTAAGGGTTTGAGTAGTAATGTTACTTCCTTAGCTGGATCTGGACATCCTCGTACTAGTTTTTGTTCCACCACAGATCCTAAACATATTGTTGAAGACTCACCTTTTAGGAATGATAAGAACCTGAATGCAGCTTTAGCTAGCTCCCCACATAATTCCAGACAGCCACAGAAGAATCAATTAGCTATTGGGTCTAAGTATAATAGCTTGGGCAAAGAAACTGCACCAAAGATTGAATTTGAAGAAAATACACCACTCAGATTAAGCAAAGGACTAAAGGGATTTGATCCTGAATTTTGGGGCCTGAAGTCTTTCTCTAGAAAGAAAGTAAATCCTGAACCACAGACAGGCTTTGCTGATATAAGCAATAAAGACAAGACTATCACCTCATGCAATGCACATCTTTTTAGCAGTACACTGCAAAGTAGCCACTGCAAAGGATTTACTTACTCTAATTAAGTCTCATCATATGTAATGCACACACACGTATATAGAGAGAGATTCTATTGATTTATATAATAACACTTTTTTACTGTATTAATGTAATAAGTAACTTAGTATTAATGATAATTTATTCAAACAAAAGTGAAAAACAAGTAACATGTATAAGATCATGTATAACACATTAAATCATGAAAATAAATATCATTAGCCAAGAACAAAAGAATATTACCAATCTTTCACGAATTATAGCAAAGTTTTTAGGGCCCATTCGATGCCTCCACTTAAGTTGAGCTCTATTTCTTTTGTTCCTTTCACTGACTGACTGCATATTTAGTTGAAGGAAATATTACAAGAAGCTATGATGTATTTATCATATATATATATACAACAAAACTAATAATAAACCTTACTTGTATAGTTTCCAAACTCCAATATTCACAAAGCTTTCTAAAATGAGATTCTGGCACCTTTGAAGGACGATGTTTGAGTCTCTCAGTCATGTTGGAATACTCCAAAAAATGATTCTTCTTAATTTGGTGTTTGTATCGTCTCCAAGCATCTCTAACAGCAGTCTCAATCCAATCTCTAGCTTCATTCGGCAAGATAAACTTTTTCTATAGAAATCATAATGAAAAACAAGAATTAGAAATCAAATGCATCATAGAATATATAATTAGGCATGTAAATTTTTCATGCACATACATACATTAGCATATTTCCAGATACGCGTTATATTATCATCCCAAGATGTCTCATTCAACTTGTATAAATCAAAGGACAAAATGCTGAATTCCTTGCCAAAGTTCCCAAGAAGAGGCCCAAGTCGATACTACTTTATTACTAGGCCCAATAGGTGACCATCCTCATTAAAGATCACTTCTTCTCGCTCATCCATAGTTCTTGCATGAATGCCTTTGCATAAAGTTTTCCCACGAGTTCTTCTTTTTGATGTTCCTATTTTTAGTACGAAGTCATCAATATAATAAAATAAGATCTAATATTTGTTGACATTATATACACAACACATGAAATCATTAAAATAAAACATGAAATTAATTACCTTCTCCTTCTTTGTCTTCTCTATTTGTGTTTGTCGCTTCTTCTACTTCTTGATTGATATCTCCCTCAACTTGTGCAAGCTCTTCCATAACTTCAGGTTGTCTCAAGTGTTCCTCTCTATTTCCTATAGATGTTGGTCGATCTTGATTCACTTTGAGAGGCTGATTGGAGCTAAGGTGGCAGTTGCTTGGGGTTTTTTCTCTATTGAATGACTTGGTTGCGGCCATATCTTTTGATCGTTGAAGTTCAATAAAGTCATCAATCAACATTGACGGGTATGTTGGCACCTTCTTTACCTTTTTAGAGCATTGAGTATTTGACATCATTGTCTCCAAAGAAAGCATATGTTGCTCTTGTTTTTTAGATTTTATTGAAGCAGTAAGTATTCTCTTTACAGCCATGTTTTTGTCTAAGTTGTTATCCACCTTTTGAACCTTTTCTCTATTATTCCCCTGTAGTCTCTCACCCAATCTATCAATTGTAGTTTTTCCGTGAGCTCTTCTCTTTGGTGTTCCTATTTTCAGCATAATGTCATCAAAAGAATATGTAAGTTAATACATACATACATGCATAAGGTTTATTTCAAGCCTTATTTGCTCAGTATAGCTAGTTCATATTTACTTAGCAAAAATAAATAAACAAGGTTGTAAGTAATAATTACCCACCTTAGCTTTTGAATAATGGAAGAAGGTGCCCTTTTGTGTCATATATCGAAGCATGTATGTCAGTATATGCATAATGCATGCATGCATGCAGCATATATTAATTCATGCATGCCATATATATATATGTACAGTGTTTGAAATCAAATTGTTATGTAGTAATTCGTAGACTTTACGTAACACTTTTTCTAGGCGCATGGCAAGCATCAAGCATGGATGGAGGAATGAAGATTGGATAGTGCTTGAAAGAGTTGTGGCAGATGATGGATTATGTTGGCAAGTTGGGAAACAAAGAACAAAGATTAAAATTTATTTCAAGCCTTATTTGCTCAGTTTGCAAGGAACAAAGAATTAGAATTTAATAAGTTTGCAAAACTCACAGATCTTCAAAGGAAGGGAAAAAGATTAAAATTTAATAAAAAACTTTCCTTTTTTTCCACTACATAAATGAGACTCATCAACCAGAAAGACCCAATTTAGAAGCAAAATACATGAAAATTGGTCTAAGAAAACTAACAAGGTGAACTGGGGCTTTCATGTTCCAATTGCTCTTTCTCTTTGGCCCATTATTATTGTTAGTCTATCAGATATACATTCTTTTCTATAATAATTATCATGAAAAAAGAAAACTATTTACCTTCTACAACTTCTTTGTTTGTGTTTGCCACTTGTTGTTTTTGATTGATATATCTGTCACTTTGTGCAAAACCTTCCATAGCTTCTAGTGGCCCCAAGTTTTCTTCTCCATTTCTTTGAGATACTGCTTGATTTTGATTCACCTTGGCTCTCCCTATTTTGATTGTAGCAATGCCTTTGTCTAGGTTTCCATCAACCTTTTGAACATTTTCTATTATTCCCTGTAGTCTCTCACCCAATCCATCAATTGTAGTTTTTCCATGAGCTCTTTTCTTTGGCGCTCCTATTTTCAGCATAATGTCATCAAAAGAATATGTAAGTTAATACATACATATATTTATACATAAGGTTCATTTCAAACCTTATTGCTCAGTATAACTAATGCATACTTAAATACTAAGTAAACAATGGAACATTTGAAATATTATTGTGTATTACTTTCCACTTTCTGCAGTACTAATATGAACTATTTAACATTTGGTTGCAAGTGTTTTTAGAAGGACCTTAGATGGGGAAAGAATAAGATCCTTGTATACTGTATAGCTTACTCCAGTTGGGAATAATTCTCAGTCAGCCAACTAGTCTAGATGCCCTTCAGAATCCAACTCTTCTCTCCTTTAACAATAAAATCTAAAACGTAGATTACTTATCTACTTTCTGTGGGATCTTTTTCTTGATTATTCTGGAGCTAAATTGAAGTCACTGCTGTTGGCATATCACATAGCTATTTACAGTGATTGAAATATGTTGCTTAGATTTTGGATTCACTGCATAATTACAGGTAGTTGCGTATATTTGGTGTTTAAAATTAATATAATTTATTCTGAAATAAACCTGAAAGTCTGTTAGATAGATAGCATAAAAGTAACATATCTCAGGGCTTCAATTTTCTCAGTATAACTAATGCATACTTAAATACTAAGTAAACAATGGAACATTTGAAATATTATTGTGTATTACTTTCCACTTTCTACAGTACTAATAAGTAGAGAAATGAATGCATTAGTTCAAGGTAGAATTCAGTTTGTGTCTCATCTTTTTACGGGCAAGTTGTTGCACTTTCTATATATATAACATACAAAACAAATATACATTCTTTTCTATAATAATTATCATGAAATAAGAAAACTATTTACCTTCTACAACTTCTTTGTTTGTGTTTGCCACTTGTTGTTCTTGATTGATATATCTATCACCTTGTGCAAAACCTTTCACAGCTTCTAGTTGCCCCAAGTTTTCTTCTCTATTTCTTTGAGATACCGATTGATTTTGATTCACCTTGGCTCTTCCTATTTTGATTGTAGCAATGCCTTTGTCTAGGTTTCCATCAACCTTGGCTCTTTTCTTTGGCGTTTCTATTTGCAGCATAATGTCATCAAAAGAATATGTAAGTTGATATATACATATATTTATACATACATACATACATACATAAATATATACATACATAAATATAAATGCCTCATATCTTGAAACAAAAAAATGGTTACCTTCTGCAACTTCTACAACTTGTTGAACCTTTTCTCTATTATTTCCTTGTAGCCTCTCATGCAATTTATCAATTTTCTCCTGCTTAACTTGCTGAAATCTCTTTGCTAACTCAATGCTTGATCTTGCTTGGAAAGGAAAATCAATCTTTTTAAGAGTTCCACCATCTTTTACACTTCTTGCTCTCTCCATTTTGGCTAAGGACCATGAACTACAAAGGAAAAGAAACATATATAATGAGATAAATTTTACCAAAACTTCTATAGTATATTATACATTGCAGCACTATATTTTCTATTAATTAAAGTAAAAATAACTTCAATACTTGCATATTTAAACACAGAAAATATGTGAATATTTTCCATAATTACCTGACTATTATATACTATAATGTTTATTATACGTGGGCTACTCCAAGAGGTCTCATGTACTATCATCAAAACTAGATTCATCAGTGTCCTCCTCTTCACTTTCAAAACTTGCCTCATCATCACTCTCATTTTCTTTTTGTTGATTGTGAAGTTCAGATAAAGGCTTTTCAAAGATATCATCAGGTACATCTTTCCTAACCAAATCAACTTCAAAATCATCCTCCAACATAGCAAGATTTGCTGAAATGTCATATTCTTGGCCATTTGAATTAAAACTTTCTCCCATGTCAAATGAGTCCCTTGGAAGTGCCTTCAAAACATAGTGCCTATTTTTGTTAAAAGGATCTTCGATAAAGAAGCATTGTTGCACTTGAGATGCTAACACAAATGGATCATTTTTATAGCACTTTTTATTAGAGTAAACACATGTCAGCCCATATTTGTCTTCTTCAGCCACAAACCAATCACATTTGAACAATACATATTTAAAATGACCATAATAATCTAACTCTATGATATCCTTTATTGCCCCATAGTAGGTCACACAAATTTTTTCTGGATTTTCATCATTTACACTTCTAAAGCTTGGAGTTATTGCCTCTAATGTCACACCACTATTTTGAGTTTTCAGCCTTGCTTCGCGTTTTCTTGTATGAAACCGGTATCCATTAATGACATAACCGTAAAACCTTCTAGCAACATTATTTGGTCCCCTAGACAACACCTTTAACCAATCGTAAATTTCCTCATTCATGACACGTGCTTCAAACCATTGAATGAAATCTTCTCTTTGATTTTTAGCTTTGCTCCACTTTTTGCGTTTTGGTGATTATGAACATCAACCTCATGCTCTCTACAAAATAAATGACCAATTTTTAATGCAAAAGAAAAAAATTAAGAATGAAATGTTGTAGTGAGTTGATTATAGTACCTAATGTATTCTTGCACTTCATCATGATTGAATAAGATATACCCATGGGCTTGGTTTTGAGACTTAAGATCAAGAGAAATTAGTTTCTTACCCCCAATAGGATGGCCAATGTTAGGATTCTCATCACTATTTCGTGTCATTCTATTGATCCTTGTATCTACACCATCGGACAAATATCTTGAACAAAATGTTAGAGATTCTTTAACCAAGTATGCTTCAGCAATAGAACCCTCCGGGCGACTCTTATTGCGAACAAAAGATTTTAAATCGCCCAAATATATATCTTTCCATATAATAGATCCATCGAAATTGAACCGGTCCACCCAATCTGACCTCATTTGCAAGGTGTATTGGTAAGTGAACCATTATGTCAAAGAAACTTGGAGGGAAGATTCGCTCCAACTGGCAAAGTGTTTCGGCAATCTCTACTTCCAAGTGATCTAAGCTTTTCACCTCAATAACCTTTTGGCATAAACACCGAAAGAAGGAACAAAGTCGAATCAAAGGAACAGCAACTTGGTTAGGAGTTATCCCTCTTATTGCCACTTGTAACAAGTAATGTAGTATTATATGAGCATCATGACTCTTGTACCCAAAAATTTTCCCTTCATCAACTTGCACACATCGAGAAATATTAGAGGCAATGCCATCAGGGAGTTTTACTGTCTTTAAAACACCACAAAAAATAGATTTCTCATGCTTGGTTAGGGAGAAACATGCTTTTGGGATTTGAGTTTTCTTACCATCACTTGTTGCCTTTAAATGGAGTTTTTTTCTAATCCCCATGTCTTGTAGGTCCAAACGAGCATTTGCATGATCTTTTTTCTTTCCTTCAATCTCCAAGAAAGTCCCGATTATACTATCACATATGTTCTTCTCTATATGCATTACATCAAAATTATGACGCAAAGTGTTATCCTTCCAATATGGTAATTGCCAAAAGATAGATTTTTTCTTCCATGGACCGACCCTTTTTTTCTTATCTTTCTTTCCCAATACATCGTGATGTCTTCCAAGTCTTCTAAAATTCTTGTTGCATCTAACAAGGAGGTGCAGCCTATATTCGGCTTTCCATTAAATGAAGATGCGTTTGATCTCCACACATGATTCAATCCAAAAAGACTCGATGGCCCATATAACACATCTTTCGACTATGTTTTAAGTAAGTGGAAGAAGTTTCATAATTACAAGCGAGGCAAGCAAACTTCCCTTTAGTGCTCCAACCAGATAACATAGCATATGCAGGTAGTCACTAACAGTCCACAAAAGAGCCGCACGCATCTGAAATGATTGATTTTTTGAAATATCATACGTTTCTACCCCGACATCCCACAATAGCTTTAGCTCCTCAATAAGTGGCTGTAGATATACATCAATTGCGTCTCCAGGTGATCGTGGTCCAGGAATAAGTAATGACATCATACAATTTTCTGCCTTCAAGCATAAATTTGGTGGATAATTGTATACTGTCAATACCACGGGCCATGTTCTATGTGAGAGATTCATAGTCCTAAATGGATTAAACCCATCACTAGCCAACCCAAGCCTGATATTACGAGTCTCAAGAGCAAAATCTGGATGTTTTGCATCAAAGTCTTTCCACGCTTGGCCATCGGCAGGATGCCTTAACCTACCATCCCTTGAACGCTCTTCTGCATGCCACCTTAATGAATCAGCTGTCTTTGAACACATAAAGAGTCTTTTCAATCTTGGAATTAAAGGAAAATGTCTTAGCACTTTGGCAGCAACCTTGTGAGATTTTTTCGATTCTTCAAGATCACATTCAACTTCAGGATATTCAATCCATCTTGATGCTCCACAAAGGTGACACGAATCGTCCTTCACATGCTCTTTCCAAAACAACATGCAATTGTTGGGACATGCATCAATCTTCTTATAGTCTAAGCCCAAGTCCTTTATCATAGATTTTGTTTTATTGAAAGAGATAGGGATGTTCAAATCTGGCATAGCCTCTTTCAATAACTCTAGGAGAGCAGTAAATGATGCATTGCTCCATCCATAGAGACATTTCAACAAATACATTCGTATAGTGAACGATAATGTGGAGAATTTTTTACAACCAGGATATAACTCTTGATTTGCGTCCTCGACTAATTTATAAAATTTCTTTGCATCTTCATTTAGGCCTTCATGTTCTCCACCGCTTCACCACATCTTTAAATCTCTCGAACAATAAGCCATCAATATCATCAAATGATGTGTCACCATCAATATCACATCGAGATCCATGAGACTTTCAACGTCACCATGGTAAATCCATTCTTTGTATCCCTTTACAAATCCATTAGATATTAAATGATTAAACACCACTTCTCTTTTTCCCAAATATCATTGCAACATACAAAGACAAGGGCACAAAATCTCTGTCCCTTCAACTATTCCTATCTTTGAATGCAATATCCAAAAATAACTAACACCTTTCATATAATCTTCACTGTATGGAGGAAAGTCCATCCAATCCTTCTTTATCATGTTGGGTTTACTGAATAAAAATCAATTATTACAATAAAGGAATAAGTTTAAGGAATTATAAAGCTAATAGACAAAGCTTAAAAAATTAAACTACATATAAAATTACATATAATCAGGTTGCTATAGATAGAATAAGCCAATTGGCAGCTTGAGACCAAATAAAGCGAATTTGTAGTTTTTGAGCAATGATTAGGATTTTTATTTTTTTCTTGGACAACCATCTAGTTATAGGCATCAGTCATTTATCCATTTATGTAAGGCAATAGATATGCACATGCTAGTACTAAAACTGGTTCTTGTAAGGAAACTCTAGATAGTTATACGTTACCTTTTTGAGACTAGGTCTACAGTTTACAACTTTTCTCCAATATTTTCCTTTGCTAGGTGATTCTCACAGTTTTGACACGCTTGGAGCTGGGTGACGTGCAGTATTTAAATTTACTCCCACAGATAAATGCTACTTGTGTTTTGAATTTTCACAAGGTGTGTGTATACAGACCTTCAACTGCATGTAGAATGTCATGTCATACAAGATAAATTCAGGAATACTATCTATCTAAATCTATGATATAACTTATAGATTGAAGAGATTCAGATAGGACATTTCAATTTCATGTTTGTTAATTTTTAACCGAAATTTAGAGAGATAAATGTGGTTTGAGCAATTATTTAGTTGCTTATATTTTTTATTTTTGGCACTAATGCAGACACTGCCTCCGTTCCTTGCCCAAAAGATTTCTGCTATTGCTGTAATTCTAAAAAGGTAATAATAAGCATGTTACATTTCTTGGCTTTTTGTACAAACTTTATTCCCTGTTTCCACTGGATGGTAATTGTGCTACAAGTTATTTTGATGTTGTGAATCCAAGATAGAGTCTGATTCCAAATTTTCAATTTCTACAAAGGCATAGCTGATGGCACTTGGTTTTTCCTTACTTCCTTATGATCACTAGAATATCAGTGCTATTCTACTTAGCTAAAAAAAGGATAAATCAAGGATGTTTAGTCATCTACATGCATAATTTCAGTTTAATCAGCCTCTTAAAAATAAAGAAACAAATTCTAGTTCACAACACAAGAATGCACACATAATAGAGCAATCAAATTAATTCACATGCATAATAGACCACAACAAATGAATCATTGCCAACCGACAATGCTCATCATTCAAAAACTCAATCAACATAAATTAATCTCATCACATACATACCTGTGACAAGAAGCAAACCAGATGGAAGCTGCTTTAGAAAAACAACCCTCTTTCCCTTAAATCTCCCAAAGAAGCGTAATCAAGACTGTTCCTGGAGTAATGCTAGCCCTGAAAACAAAACCAAAACCCAATATATGATCCAACTTCCCTAATTAAAACAAGACATGCATATTTAAAACTGTTAAATATATGTAAAACATTTCACCATTCATCACTTAAAACATTGCATATCACAAACCCTGTCTACACCTCATTCCACATCCCAAGCTATAAGGGGGAAAAAATCACAAAAAATAACAAAAAAGCGTGTAAATTTCACAATTTCTAACTATAAAACCACAAAAAAAAACTACAAAATTTTTTTTAAAAAAAATAAAAGGCGCAGATACACACCGTGAAGGACAGAGACCCAGAGCACCACCGTGAAGGTGCGGCGGAGGAGCCCGCTCGGTGCTCTCAGAACGCGAACGGTGATGAAAGAGGAAGTGCAGTGTCTGGTCTTGCGCCGTCTGGGTTACTGGTGGCGACGCCGGGCAGCAAGGGTTCGCTAAGGACCCTTCATCGAGCACAGTTAGGGTTCGCCAAGGAGAAGAATCAGGGCGAAGAAGGAGGATGGGTGTGGGGGTCGAACCAGAAAATGAACAATCCTCAACCAGAGGATATTTCACCCTTCATCTAGGAGAAAGAGGAAGATGGGTGTGGGGGTCGAACCAGGAGGAGGAGGAGCGATCTGGTTTTGGAGAGGGATGCGGTGGATGCTGGAGATGGGTGCGGTGGATGTCGGTCTGTGAGGGAGGACGACGGAGAGGAAGAACGAGATGGGTGCGGTCTGTGAGGAAGAAGGAGAGGAAGAACGACAGTGGATTCTCCCAGTTAGAGGAACAGACGATGGACTCTTCATTTAGGTTCTGAATTTTACCAATTAGAGGGAAAAAAAAAACAGGCGGGAGAAGAAAAAAAATTGCCACATGCTTTGGAGGGAAAGGATAAAAAAATTGCCTCCTATAATTTCACTAATTTTACTAATGGAGCAACAACCAAAAAACGTTGCCTTTTATCAAAAAAGTGGAGCTTAAAAGCATCCCCCAGATATAGTTTAGGGAACATTTCTTAACTGATGCGAAAAAAATGTTCTAGTAACAGTTCAAAAATGTTCCCATTTCAATTTGAGGGGACAGTTTTTCAAGTGTTGCATAAAAGGTGTAGTGTAAAACACATATTTAATGGCAACAGTTGTCAAATGTTGGCTAATCCACTTTTAGGCAACATTTCACACCTGTTGCCAAAAATAGTGTTGCCAGAAACAACATTTGTTGTAGTGTATATTTGAAAAGAATAAAAAACTTAAATTCGTTATAGATTATACTAAATCTTGGAAATTGAATTTCCATAAAAGTAAAGTTGGAATTTTTGCTTTATTGATAAAAATAATAGAAATAAAAAAATTATAGTCAAGCATTAAATGTAAAGCTTGATTTAAAATCCAATTATGATTATTTTTATATTTTACTAATCTATATCTATATCCATATTATAACATCGCCAAATTCCCTAAGTTGAGTGATGCTAGGTGTTTTGATGTACCTAATTATTAAGATAGGCTTATTAGTAAAATAAGGGAATTAGAAAGAGGAGCGTATGTAGTAATTGAGTAGGTGTTAAGAGTAAGGCCCAAGATTCTAAGGTGTTTCCCATGCTAAGTGGGGTGCATTTAATGAGATTGTGTCATTAAGTAAAATGGAGAGTAATAGAAATGCTAGCTTTATGTTAGTGTTAATGAGGAGGACTTGAAAGTAAAATGAGCCAAATTAGGCAAACGGGGCGTGTAGTTAGCAGCATGGTAATCAAAACCGGACCGGACCGGTCGGTTTTGGGTCGAACCGGTTTTCCTTTTTTTTTATTTTAAATTGTCTTTATTTAATAAAAAAATCAATTTTGCTTTCAATAGGACTTGAACCCCTGTCTTCAAGGCCACAACAACCATCTTACCACTAGGCTACATGTTATTTTATGTATAAATTGAAATATTATCTATATATTATATATTTCTTAATATATATATATATATACCATATATATAATATATATACTATATATATTATATATTTGGTATATATATATATTAAAAAAATAATATTTTACTAATATTTTATTAAACTCGGTTCGACCCCGGTCCAACCCAAAAACCCTGAATCCTGGCCCTCTCCGATTCAATGCCCGATTCGATTTTAATTACCTTGGTTAGCAGCCAGAAAATAAGGAAAGAATAAAAGGAAGAGAAAGGAAGGAAGAAGCCGTAGAAAGAAGAGAGAAAGGAAGAAAGAAAAGAAGAGAGAAGAAAGAAGAAAAAGGATGGAGAAAGGAGGAAGAATAAGAAGACTACCTCCATTGAAGATTAATGAAGGAGAATTAGAGCTTCATGGAGGAAGAAACATGAGAAGGAGCTCGGGTTCTACCCCTTTGGAAGATGAAGCTCAAAGCAAAGCAATTAAGATTGTCTTCTTCTCTTGAATTCAAGGTAACATAGAAACCCCCAAAACCTCTCCTTAGGGTGTGCTTAGGATGTTATCTATTTTCATGATTTTGAGTGCCAAGACATCTGCATGTGATTGCTTTGAGATGTGAATGACTTCATGTTTCTGTTTTGGAGTGGATTAATAGGACTCTATATTATTTGAGGTCTTTGAATTTTGAATGCATGCAAGGTGTTTGATGCATGTTTTGTATCAAGATTTATGTTCTTTTTCTTTTAGGTAATGATCAGTGTTGTCAGAATCGCGAGTCAACTCGTTGACTCGTTCGATTTTACGATTCAGGCGCACAAAACCGAGGTGACTCGTTCGAAGAATCGTAAATTTGTTGAATCGGTCGTGAATCGTCGTTCTGGATCGCAAGAATCGTTGAATCGTCGCCGTTCCGAGTTTCGCGTTTGATTAAACCTGAGATTTCGCCGTCGACCGCCGTTCCAGACGCTAGGGTTCGCGGCGCTGTTGGTTGCAGCTTTTGCAACCCGTTATCCAGGAAGAAGGAGACTCGGGTTGCGTTGACCCGTGTTACGAAAGTCGCGACCCGGGTTCTGTTTAACGAGCACGTGCCTTCGTTTTAATTTTAAAGCTTCACGTGCGTGCTCTTTCCTTCTACACGGGACTGGAAGGATCTCGTCCTTTTTTTTTTATGAAAACGTGCCTTGCTTGCATTCCATTGGGCTGCCGACCATGGGCCTAGAGTTCTAATATATCTGTTGCACTTTCTTCCCACGCAACATTTATTTCTTTGCGCAGGAAATTGTTCCAATCTGTTCAAGTTCATAGCTGCTCTGTTTTGAATGATAATGGCTGGATTCCAAGACACTCCTTTACAAACGTTCCTCTCCCTCAGTCTCTATTATAAATATTCCTCTTTCAATTCTGCCTCTTTACACTGCTGCGAATATTCCTCTTTCTGCAACTTTTCCTCTTTTTGCAACTTTCTGCATAATTTTGCTTTCTGGAAATGGCTTCAAATGGTGGAACCGGTGCAAATTCATCAGAAACAGTTGCAGTTGGTGGGTCCAATGTTAAATCCAAAAAAAATACTAGAGGTGATGTTGCATGGAAGCATTGTATTGCAATTGATGCACATGGAAAGAAAGTAAAATGCAAATATTGTGAGAAAAGCATGACAGGAGGTGTCTATCGTTTGAAGCAGCATTTGGGTGGAACACGCAAGGATGTTGAACCCTGCATAGCTGTTCCAGATGATGTTAAAAGCGAGATGTGGGATGTTCTTCTTTGCCTTGCAAAAAAGCTGGTTACAAGGACAAATACCAGAGAGTTTGAAGAAGATATTGGTAACCCTTCTGAATCAATTGAAGAAGCGAGGAAAAGAAAATTTCTTGCGTATGCGATACCAATAGTCTTTATTCTTCTTTGCAAATCTTTTCAAGAGAAGGAGCCAGACTACCATTGATAGCATTTTCAAGAAGGGTTTGAGGGAGGATGCCTGCATGGACATTGCTTCTTTTTTCTATAACAATGCCAATTGATGAGGCTGAAGATCATATGGAAGATGACTTTCCAGAAATTGAATGAGATTTGTTTGTGTTTTGGATTATGCTTCTGTTTTGGATTATGTTTCTGTTTTGGATGTTATGTTATGTTTCTGTTTTGAACTTCTGTTTTCATGTTATAATTATATGAATTTTATTATGTTTTGAATGTTACGATCCTACGATTCTATGTTACGATTCTAGTCCGAGTTTTGATCCTACGATTTAATAGAATCTTACGATCTGTGTTACGATCCTCCGTGTTACGATTTTTTAGCCTCCTACCGATTCAAGTCCAATTTACGTATTTGACAACATTGGTAATGATCATAGGATTCCAAGGAAATGGAGATGGAGTTGTGTTTTCCTTGTTGTGGGTATGATTATACTATGATCATGAGTACTTAGAATTCAAGTCTTGTAATCTTTGAGATTGTAGAATTAATATGCAATGGATTATGGTAGAAAGAAAGAAGCTGGAGTATTTTTTCTGCTTGAAAAGATTATGACATAGTTGAATTAAAATGGATATAACAGGAGCTAGAGAAATCCTTTTTGGGTGAAACCAATTGTGTTTGAAAGCTTATTTATAATACTTGGTTACTGTGAAGGTTGGTAATTGTATCTGAAATGTGCAATTTATGGTGATTTTACAAAGTGGGCTGTTCTGCTTGGCAATTTCACCTGAACCCGTTTTCTTTGAATGCCTATATCTTGAGCTAGAAAACTCGTTTTTGAGTGAAACCAGTTGGGTTTGAAGGAGGCCATATAGTAGTTTCATCATGCTAAATTCCAGAATTTTATCACAATCACACAAGTCCTAGTAATTTCGTGAACACATCTGATCCGTCCTAGAATTCTAGTACAAACCAGTCAACTTTAGGAGACTATAACTTGAGTTATATAAACCCTTTTTGAGTGAAACCAATTGAGTTTGAAATATTTGTTATAATAATTGTTGACTGGAAAGTTTCATACTTTTATCTTGGAATATAAAGTTTTGGTGATTTTATGAAGTGGGTTGTCCTGTTTTATAATCGGATATGAACAAGTCTTATTCAAATGCATATAATTTGAGCTAGAGAAATCGATTTTGAGTGATACCTGTTTGGAATGAAAGAGGACATATATTAGTTTCATCTTGTTAAGTTTTAGAGTTTTAGGTCATAAGGATTAATTACAGTGCACTGAAAACCAGATATGTGTTGTTCTCTGCAGACCAGTCCACTTTGATAGATCATAACTTGGGCTAAAAAACTCTAAATGAGATAAAATTTTCCTTGATATAAATCTTATCATGGCTTCTTTGTGTGATTGAGTTTCATATTCATATAAGTAATCCTTAGAAAACCATATGTTTGTATAAAATAGAGTGCATGTTGTTTAGAATGCATGTTGTATGATATAGAAGTGTACCAGAAATGAAGTACTTGAGAAAATTAGAAAATGTATGAGCATATACCTCAGAGGAGATGCATGTGGCCTAGTGCCAACAAGTATATATACAAGACCTAAGTGTCATAGATACGATTCATGTGGTCTAGTTACCAAAGACAAGTGACCTAAGCGCCTAGATGTTGAGTAAGTGGTGTAAGTTCCGCATATGTTATGCAGGGGCAGACCTACTCATGGTTCAGGGTGTGCACTTGCACACCCTGAAATCTTATATATATATATATATATATATAAAATTGCTGTCTAGGGGCAAGATTGAAAATTTCCTTCTTTCATTTATGGGTTAATTGGTAATCTTATAATTTAATTAATAATTTTAGAATAAAAGAAATAAGCTTATTTTTAATTATTGTCTTCAGTTGGTTTTAATTTCATTAAATTGTTTTAACTAATTTATGTAATAAGTGTTTCAATTAATTTATGAATTAATGATTTTAAACAAAAAAAATTTAATGGGAATACACTTCTTAAATGTTATATGATAAATTATTGTGTCAAAAAAAGTTATATGATAAAGTAATTTATTTACACTATTATATAAATCTAATGCTTATTTATATTTTTTATTGCATAAAAAACATTAATAATTTTTATAGAATGTATGTTTATATTATATCCTATATCAAAAAACCTTTTTATAATTTTTCTAAAAATATTTTAGTTTAATATAACAATAAGTTTAAGTTAAAATTAAAACAATAAAATATAAATGTAAAATATAAAATATATTAGTAGTTGAATTTGTTTCAGTTTTTTTGTAATAGTATTCAATTTAATAATTTAATTACTTCATTACAAAAAAAAGTACATTAAATTGTTTTAACTAATTTATGTAATATTTATTTCAATTAATTTATGAATTAATTGTTTTAGAACAACAAATTATTACTATATATATATATATAAAAGAAGGTATTTCCTATTTTTGGTTAGTAAGTGTTAATGAATAGCATATTTTATCTATTTTTTTTTTTTTTTTTTGTTTTTTTTTTTATTTTAATTTCTTTTTTCTTTTAATCTAGATTTTATTTTTAGTTATTAATTTCATATTTTTAATTTCATTTTTATTTAGGTTTTTTTTATTTGATTTAATTTAGTTATTTTTTCAAATTAAAAATGTAAATTAAAAAAAATCTAAAATTAAAATAGATGTTAAATGGTAAACTAACACAAGTAATACTAAATGACGGTACTAAAGCTGCCAAGTTCTTAATGTGAAGTTACATCTTCAGTTATATTTTATGAATCTTTTGTTTGAGTTCAAAGTGGCTTAGCGGCAAGACTCAACACACTGGGTGCAGTGAGAAGCGGTACTGCGTCCCAACAAATCATACGTCCTAAAATTTATCTCTTATGTCGTGGATGAATATTAAAGATCTTAAAAAGGGTTGCTAAAGTTCAAAATTTTGATGATTCACATAGGAATGACCACGAGCATTCAGAGTATTTTTCAAGGGTATGCCATAATATGCATTTCAGTTTGAAATATGTGATTTTGCATAGGTGAATTATGTTTAATTTTTTGCTGTTAAATTCAGATAGTTTTTTGAATGTTTGTTTCTTTTTACTATACTGTTATTTTAAATTATGTTGACTAATATTTTTTAACTTTTTGGAAAGTCTTTATAACAATTTTTGTATGATTTTGGGACCGTGTGAACTAAAACAAAAACAGTTTCTATTTCAAATTGAATTTACATATAGCATCAAAAGTGGGGCTTAACTTTGTTGTTTGAAAATTTTATTGCTATTAATTTTTTTATTCTTCTATTGTGATTGTGTATAAAATCATGTAGCATAAACATTTCCACGTGCATTAAATATCTGTGCATCGCACGGGTCATGTTCTAGTATATATATAAAATAAAGTTGTCTAGGGGTATGTTTAGTCATTTTTCTATATAATTGAGGGCAACTATGTCATTTTAATGCAATAATTAATGATATTAAGAAATGTTATTACCACCTTAATCATGTTGTTTGGGGCATTTTGGTAATTTGCAGAAAAAATCTTGGGATAAATCAGTAAATTTATAAATAGTTAAATAATATTTCATTTTAGAACATTAATTAAGTCAGTTAGTGTGTGATGCATTTAATGTATTAGTTCACATAACTTACATATAATTTTTTTGGTATTTCCCCCTTTTTTTTGGTGTTTTAACTTATATATAATTTGCAAACAATACTAAAAAAAAATTGACCTTTCCCTTTCTAAATAAATAAATCATTGAGTATTATTTGTGTTGTGATTTTTTTAGGGATAAAACTTAGGTACAATGCTATGCAAATTGTTCCTACTGTTCTCTACTAAAATTAGCATAACTGCCACAAATATTTTGAAAGGGTGTGAAAAAAATGCATCTTTGGCAACAACAAAAAAAGTCCCTATGTGAGATGAACAGTAAGAACAGTGCCTATAACACTGTATCTAAGTTTTGTCCTTTTTTTAAACTTATTAAAGCATAGTTTTAACTAAGATCTTTGTTCTAGCAAATTAAATATTATTATTTATTATTTAAATATGGGGAAATAATCTCAATAAATTTAAATATTTAAATAATATTCCATCTTAGAGCACTAATTACATCAGTTAATGTGTGATGCATTTAATTTATTAGTTCACATAAGTTATATATAATTTCCTAACAACGCTAAAAAAATTGACCTTTCCATTTCTAAATAAATAAAGGAAAAATTGCGCTTTTGATCCTTTAAGTTATTTTTAAAGTTCACATTCATCTTTTAAGTTTTTTTTGTCTCAAATAGGTCCTTTGAAACTCTTAAGGAATGATTAAAACTGAGGTTTAGAGCCCTAATATGGTTAGAATTAGGTTTAGGTCGTGATCCATAAGTCTTATTACGTTTAGAAGCGAAACAGACTGAAACGGGGCGAACGGTGACTTAAAAAAGGGTAACGGTGTCAACGTTTTAAAACATAAATGACTTATTTGAGACAAAAAAAACTTAAACGACTAATATGAACTTTAAAAATAACTTAAAGGATCAAAAACGCGATGTTGCCATAAATAAATCATTTGCAACAAGGCAAAATGTGCAATAAGAATAGTTTTACCAATTTTACACCAAAAAATTGACTACCAACTATTTTCTTGAATATGTCATAAAAAAATAAATTAATTATAAAATGTTAAAAAAATATGGGGTTTACGAATAAAATGATATCTTGTGTAAAAAGTATAAAATAATAGAATGATTTGCATAATATATTTATAAGTTAGTTAATATTTGTATAAAATAATTTGGTGAGATTATGAATTATAAATTCATTATTGATCTCATTTCTAAGGCAGGAAGGTCTTTTTGGTAGTGATAGATAGTAAAAGTCTCTACACGAATTCACTATAAGCGCATGTAATTCTTTGCTTCACAAGACTATGATCAGACACAACGAAGTTGTGAATAAAAGTTTACGCGCAAGACAATTATATGTGGTGACATAGCTTGGCAAGAGAATCAAGCATGAGAAGGCTTGATCTATGTTTTGCAAGCATCAAGCAAAGTATTCTCACTACCAGGTATGCATCAGTGAGAGAGTATCAAGTCAATGAATACCTCAAAAATATTTGATATCTCAACTCTCTCAAAGACAAATCAAGTGTCACACAAGCATAAGAAGTCTCGTGACAGAAAAAAGAGAAGGTTCGTGCCAACAGCAAAATTCCAATCAAGAGAAAGTTTATCAGCAGTAAGCTACTGACACAAAGCAAATGTGGTCGCAAAATAAGAGAAAAAGTCTCCCAACGGTCTAAATTGTCTCGAAAACTTTAGCAACGACTGTATCATCATTGGACCTCTATTTAAGCATGAATTGCGGTTGGAAAATGTTGAGCGAGTTTGAGAGAGTGGGTTATTACTGTGCTTAAGTAGATTCTGCATCATCACCATCTTTCTCTCCCTTCTCCATACTTTCTCTGTGAGAGAAAGTTTATTGCAGAAGCATCTTCAGCATATTTATTCAAAGAGCATCCATTCCATGAGCGTCATTTAGCTAAAATGCATTAGAACCAATGAGAAAGAGAGACAAATACAAACCTTATCAAGATTAACCATTACTCTCCCTTATTCTCCTCTTTCACACTCTTATGTATATGTGCTTTACACCTTGGGATATTTTTGAGAGTGTGTTTAGCTTGTTTATTATTTAATATTCACTTAGAAAGGTGTAATCAAGCTATGACAGATCCCACAAACCAAACCTTGTATACCTTGCTCCGTTCTCCTAAGCTACCTAGGTGGGTGAGTTTTTGTAAGAAGCTTCAGGGGAAAGCTTGTCAAACTTGGGTGGAGTTTCTCAAGCAATTACGTGGTGTGGTTCTCCCAAGATAGAACTAGTGGGTGGTTGAGCTAAGTTATTCTCTACCAAACTGTGGTGTAGTAGGGTTGGTGAGAGAAGGTTGAGACCTAAAGAGGCTCGTCAAAAAATACTAAGCCTGGAGAGGCTTGGGAAAAAATACTAAATTCTCCCAACATTGAGTTAGTCTTGGTTGATCCTGAACATTCTCTACTAGGTTGTCGTGTAGCAAAGTTAATGAGAGAAGGCAACTTGGAGGCTATATGAAAGAATACTTCACCTGTAATATTTGATGAAATAGTGGAAAAATCTCACCAAGGGTGAGGACTAGATGTAGCCCTACGATATTGGGTGAACTAGTATAAACATGTTGTGTGATACTCTCCACCCTTATCTCTGCATAGTTTATATTCTGCTTATACTGCATTATCCTATAAGCATCAATCTGACTTGCGCTTAAAATAGAACCTACTCACTCTTATATGCATTAGACTGAACAGTGCTCACTTCGAGAAGCCATTCTCTCAACGAGAGAATATTCAATAAAACTGTATTGTGTTCATGTTATTTCTGCATAACATGTGTTCTATTTTAAAGCATATGTCTAACTTGACAAGCTTTTGTTTCTACTATGTTCATTTTTAGAAGCTTATACTATTTAACAATTTGTTTTCAACTTGCATACTTACTCATGAATGTGTTATAATCTGATTAACTCATTCTGCATAGAACTTACTCTGTGAGAGAAAGTTCACTGCTTGGAACCCACTCAGCCAGAGAAGGTTCACTGCTTGGAACCTACTTTGGTACAAGACCAAGCAATCACTTTGGTAAATTACATGATCCAAAAAAATGACAAGAGATTGGATACTCAAAAGGGACAAACATCAGAAGCACATCTATAACTTGATCATTACAGGAGGAGGAAAAGTACTAGTAGGACCCACTGTGAAGGATAACCAAAATTCATCGTCAGCTCACATTCACGAAGAACCACCTGTTCAGGATGAGAATAAAGATGCAGAAAGCAAGGAACCTGAAGTGGAACAATTAGCAAAGCCTGTTAAGGTGCCCAATACAACCCCCAATGTACCATTCCCGCAGAGGTTGAAAAATGTTCAGCAGGACCCTCAATTCGCAAAATTTTTAGAAGCTCTAAAGCAGCTAACCATAAACATACTTTTTGTAGAAGTTATTTCTCAGATACCCAAGCATGCTAAATTCCTGAAGGACATCCTCGCCAACAAGAAGAAGTTAGAGGAATTCTCTACCATAAAATTAAGTGAGGAATGCTCAGCCCTAATTCTAAAAAAGTTGCCTCCTAAAAT
The DNA here is from genome assembly GCA_037113605.1 of Calophaca sinica. Lineage (NCBI taxonomy): Eukaryota > Viridiplantae > Streptophyta > Magnoliopsida > Fabales > Fabaceae > Calophaca > Calophaca sinica. The sequence goes on along the minus strand of CM073735.1, from coordinate 97,785,102 downwards.
GAAGGATCCAGGAAGTTTCACGATCCCCTGCACTATTGGGATCGCTTACTTCGAAAAGGCACTGTATGATTTGGGATCTAGCATCAATCTAATGCCCCTATCTATTTTTCAGCGACTTGATTTAAAAGAATCTAGACCCACGAGACCTCAACTGCAATTAGCGGATAGATCCATGGTGCACCCTAAGGGAATAATTGATGATGTCATATTAAAAGTAGATAAGTTCATCTTCCCAGTCAACTTCGTGATTCTGGATATGGAAGAAGATAAGGAGGTTCCACTTTTATTAGGAAGACCATTCTTAGCCACTGAGAGAACAATCATTGATGTCCACCAAGGAAAACTCACCTTAAGGCTAAATGACAAAGAAGTTGTTGGAATCAAGTGGATTCAGAAATAATGACCCTTAATTGTTTTGATGATAACAAATAATTAAGAGAACAATTTATTCTCTAATGTGTTTGTTAGTGTGCAGAAATCACTATTCATCAAAAGAAGATATCCCAAAAGACTTAGTGAAATCTTGAATTTCACACATCTAAGTCTGGCTTTGATCCTCTGTTTTGATGCTGACATGATGTAAAAGTCTTGCTCTGAAGTTGGTCAACTCTGTTGGTGGTCAACGCTCTGGTGAGACCATACATGACGTAGTCAACTCTGTTGGTAAACCAAGCTCTGGCAAGACTAGCTCTTGACTTGGTCAAATCTGTTCGTAAACCAAGCTCTGGCAAGACTAGCTCTTGACTTGGTCAACTCTGTTTGGTCAGTCAACACTCTGGTAGACAACACTCTATTGAGACCACATTCTGATTAATCAACGCTCTAGTCTTCAGTCAACACATACAACAGACTATGGTTAGACCACTCTATGGAAGCCCTCATGTAATTCTACAAGACTCTCTGTTATATGAAAGGCAAATGAATTCTACGCTGAAGAAGATGCCTCTATTTCGAGCTCACTCTGATGAACAGTGTAGCTCTGATAGGAAATAGACAAGCTTATTTAAGGCTACTTCACGTATTTAAAAGACCTCATTGATGAAACATTTTACATGTATGAGGTATCAAAGGCCAATGGGAATGTCAACGAATATAATCATCAGGAAACTTGCTCTCAAAGGTTCTAATATTCAAAAAGCTCACAAGAGACAAACACTCTGATTATGTCTGCTGTGTCAGTATGCTTTGAGCAGAGTGGAAAATGACGTGACTTGCTAAAGCCACAAAAAGGGGATCTGAAGTCTTTTGACCTAGGTGAAAAGTGCTGTTAGGTCTCAACGACACTATTCACAACCCTAGCTATATATAACTTACTTCATCCACTGAAGTAGGTTAACGCTGTGATACAAAGTGAGCAACCAAGAATCATTGCAAGTATCTGAGATCACATTGAACAAAACAATTAATCATTTTTATTCTTTCAGTTTGAAAGTTATTCATTGTGCTTAAGTTTTTCATTGTATATCGTCTCTATGAGAGTTATATGATATTGCTTCAAAACATTTTTGAACATTGTATTTAGCCCAATAGTGGCTGCATTCCTTAGAGGCTTGACTGTACTAGGTTGTTCTAAGAAGTTGTGAGTATAGCCAGTTTGGCAGTATTATACTCTCAAGTGTAATCAGGTTGATTATAGTGGAGAAATCCTTCAAGTGTGTGAAGGGACTAGACGTAGCTATCAGGTGATAGTGAACTAGTATAAATCATTGTGTCACCCTTTTCTCTCTTCTCTTTACTTACGCACTGCCTTATTTTTATTAACTAGTTGTTTTGAAAAAGGTTGTCATAAACACACAAGTATTAAGAAAAGTTTCTAAAACCCAATTCAAACCCCCCTTTCTTGTGTTTTTGCCATGTTCAATTGGTACCAGAGCTCGACCTCTTGGTTGAGCATTTAATAGTGTAAGAGGAAAAGATCTTATTCTTTATTCATGGCAAGCAACGAAGCCGGTGGTCACGTTAACCGTCCTCCTTTGTTCACTGGAACAAACTTCGACTAATGGAAAGATAAAGTTAAATCCTTCTTCGAGTCTCAACAACTCGAACTCTGGGATATGGTTCAAAAACAATACGCCGAACCAGTTGATTCCAAAGAAAATCCCATTCCTAGGGATAAATGGACAGAAGATCATAAGAAAGCTTATCAACTACATCAGAAAGCAAGATATTTCCTTATCTGTGCTATCTTTGAGAAGGAATACGAGAAATGCGGAAAGAATGATACCGCCAGGAAGATTTGGGACTCATTGGCCTTGGCTTATGAGGGTACTTCCCAAGTGCAAGAAACCAAAGCTAATATCTTGGTTAGACAATATGAACTCTTCAAAATGGAAGAGGATGAAATCATTGAAACTATGTTTGGAAGATTCCAAACACTAGTTCATGGTCTAAAGGTTCTTAAGAAAAGCTATACCACTGCTGATCACTTTAAGAAAATCTTAAGAAGCCTGGCAAAGAAGTGGAGACCTAAGGTCACTGCTATTCAGGAAGCAAAGCACCTGAATGTCTTGCGACTTGAAGATCTTCTGAGTTCCTTGAGAGCTCATAAGCTTGAGCTAGATGAAGAAGAACCTCCCAAGAAGTCAAAGTCTATTGCTTTGAAATCTACAAACAAAGCATCTTCCTCCAAAGCTCTACAAGCTGAACTTGAAATAGACGAAGCATCGTCTGATGTGAGCGATGGAGACACAGACGAAGAAATTTCCTTAATATCAAGGAAAATTCAACGTATGTGGAAAAACAAATGAAGGTTCAGAAAGCAGTTCCCCAAGAAGGACTCAAGGGAAAGGCAAGACTCAAGGGATAAGAAAGACTACAAGGACAAAAGCCAAGTTACTTGCTACGAGTGCAAAAAGCCTGGATATTTCAAGTCTGAATGTCCACAACTTAAGAAACCAAGGAAATGTGGTTTTAAAAGCAAGAAGAAGAAAGGTATCATGGCAACATGGGATGATTCTGATTCATCTTCATCTGATGATGATGAGGAACATGCAACCATGACTCTAATGGCTACCATAGGGTCGGACAGTGAAGAAGAAGATGAAGAGGTAGATTCTAATCCATCTTTTGATTTTGAAATAGCTTTTGATGAACTATTAGATGAGTCCTCTAAACTGAACACTGAGTATAAAGCTTTGAAAAAGAAATTCTCAAAACTTTCAAAAGAATTTCAAATACTCAATGAGGAGAATGAGAAGCTCAAAGCTGAAAATCACCGTTTGGTGAATGACAGCTCTAAGACTGAAGAAAAAGTTGAATGTAACTCTTAAAAATATGAAGAGGGATTTCAAAGATTTCTTGCTGAATGTGTTACACGAAGCCAACAAGCATCTATAATTTTGGGCGTAAGCCAAAATGGTAAAAAGGGTCTTGGTTACAAACCAGAGGAACCCACCTTTCAAAACAAAAATTTGAAAACCAAAGATACCAACAATCATAGTGACTGTCTGCTTTGTACCTTTTGCAATAAGAAAGGACACATTAGAAGTACTTGTTATGAATTAAAAAATAAGAAGGACAAGTTTCCTTCTAGAACTAACAGAAGAGGACCCAAAAAGATTTGGGTACCTAAGGACAAAATTGTATATGTTGCAGATCTGCTTAGCAACAGAGTTACAACACCAGTCCTGGTACTTGGACAGTGGATGCTCACGTCACATGACGGGAGAAACACGTATGTTCCAAGAACTCCAACTTAAAGAAAGTGGAACAGTAGGTTTCGGAGGAAACCAAAAAGGTAAAATCTTTGGAAGTGGAAAAGCTAGTGAGAAATTCCTACTTTCTATTGATAATGTCTTATTGGTTGATGGCCTAAAGCATAACCTACTAAGTGTAAGCCAATTATACGATAGTGGTTATGATGTTGGCTTTAGTGATAATGCATGTATAGTGATCCGCTGTTGCGCACGGGTCAAAATAAATAAAATAAGAATGTAGTAACAAGGCAGTTAACCTTGGTCGTCTCACAGAGATCTCTAATTAACAATAACCAATAACAAGAACATACAAAGAAATAAAGTTAGGGGGATTTCGATTCAAGAAACAGGTTATAGAAGATGTAAATATCAATATATAAAAACGACTAATCCACTGGTTCAAGGTAATTAATACTTGGATCTATCACGGGTTTCAAATGATTATTCTATTTCGTGATTCTATTCTTGTTTGACCATAAAATTAACCAATCAAGCGTCAATTAATTCTATAAGAATTCCTACTGGATTAAGCATCATAGAATTCAATTAATCATGAACAAGGAATAAGCGTCACAAGAACACAATTAATCTAATAACCGAATTCAATCAAACCTACAACTAAGCGTTATAGATCCTAATAATCTCTATTTGAAATAAACTAAACCAAGCGTTTAATTTAATTCAAATAATCTCAAATCAGAGAGCAAAAATGAAGTTGATATGATTAAGCATCAATACCCAAAACAAATTTGCAAACAGAAATCAAAGAGATGAAAGATCAAAAGGAAAAGAAATAGAAACACAAAAATCGAAATTAACAATAATAATCAAACCTCAAGATCCTTATAAAAACTCCCTAACCAGCGAATTAATCTAAGGTCTTGGCCTTCCATAGAAAGATTTGACAAAAACGAAATTAAGAAGGGGAGAAGGAGAAAAGATTGCTAAAACTCAAAAACGGCAAAATATTCAAAAGTAATCAAAAGGTAAATCCTAAGACTCTAAAAATCCTATTTATAATGTCTCCTTAGGTTAACCTAGGTAACCTGAAGTTTATGACCAAAGAGAAGTGCCCAAAAGAGATTAATTAGCCCAATAACAACTAATCACATGAGTAATTGATCCAAAACTCGCAGTGAACCTCGCCTGCAGCAGTAATTCACATTTTCGACCTTCAAAACATCAGAACTGGGCATCAGTGCCAACATAAGAATTGTAGCTCTGCTTCTTAGCTTTCTAACGCCACAAAGAGCACTGAAATCGGATAAGTATAGCCCAAGTTATGCCCTGTAGAAGCGACATTGGTCAGGATGTAACAAAATCCGAAAATTAGCAAATAATTCCACTAAAGCCCAATCAAGACCCAAAGATATAAAACCATGTTAAAAAGTAGTTGTTGGGCAAAACATACAATTAAGAACACAAAGTGCAAAGCTATAAAAGATGCATTAAAATGCATTGATCATAAAGTCAAAAGCAAAAAGGATGGATCCATTTTCTTTAAAGCAAAGAGAAAGAGCAATATTTATAACTATTATGCTAAAAGATCTCCCCCCACACTTAAATCACACATTGTCCTCAATGTAAGCAACAAGTATAAAATAAGAGTAAGGAGTAAGGAAAGAAAACTCCCTCTTCAAGCTGGCTTTTTCAAGTGGAGCTCTTCTACAGTCTCCTCTTGAAGTGCGGGGCTCTCATGGAAAAGCTTGAGGCAGTGTCCATTGTCTTTGAAGACTTTACTGGTGGCTTCACTTTTTATTCCCTTTGCATCATAAGGAAAAGTGCTAGTTGCAACAAAAAGGCCAATCCACTTAGATCGAAGCTTACCCGCCATGATTTTAAGGCGAGAATGGAACACATGGAAGTGTTTGATTTTCTTCTTCTTCACAACATCCTTCTTCTACTCAATGGAGGGAAGTATCTGGTGGATGGAGTTACATCAGAAGCTTGCAGTGTAGCAACATCATTTGTAATATTAACAGGCATAACCATGCAATTTGTAACATCAGAATGAGTATCTTCAACTAAGTCAGCAAGTACTTCTATTTGAAAAAGAGAAGGCTCTTCCATGGGATGCTTCATAGTAGCATTAAAGATGTTACATTTAACTATGCTATCCCCAAATTCCATGGAGAGTGTTCCAGCATGGACATCAATCTTGGTTCTTGCTGTTCTTAGGAATGGTCTGCCTAGGATGATAGGTGCCCTGCTGGATTGTGTCTCTCCCTCCATGTCCAGAATGTAAAAATCTACAGGAAAAATCAAGTCATTAACCTTAACAAGTACGTCCTCCACAAGTCCAGTAGGGTGAGCATTGCTCATGTTTGCCAACTGAATAACAAGACTTGTATTTTGCAAAGGTCCAAGAGCCAGAGATTTAAAAATAGATGTAGGCATCACATTAATGGAAGCACCTAAATCGAGCATGGCATTTTCAAATTTACTCTCGCCTATGGTACATGGAATAGTAAAAATTTCTGGATCCTTGCACTTTTGGGGCATCATGGGTTGTATGAGTGCAGAAACATTGCGACTCATGTTGACCTTTTCATTTCCCTTTAGCCTTCGCCTCCTTTTGTGTGTGCACAACTCTTTAAGGAACTTAGCATATCTTGGAATCTGCTTAATCGCCTTAAGGAGAGGTATATTAACTTCAACCTTCCTAAATGTGTCCAAGATTTCCTTATCTTTGTCTGCCTCATCCATCTTCTCAGTTATCGCAACCCTTTGGGGAAAGGGAAGTGGTATAGGTTGTGCATCATCATCATCAGCAGAGGTAGGTGCAGAAGGTGGCTTATCTTTTTTTTCTGCTGCTGCCACTTGCATTTTCTTCTAGAGGAGGTTCTGGAGTGTCAATAGCTTTGCCAGACCTTAGAGTAATTGCACTGACATTTGCACTGACATTTGGATTTGGTACTAGTCAAGGTGTAGTTTGTCAGGCCCACAGGAATGTATCTGATTAATGGAAGTTGCTAGCTGTCCAATTTTTGCCTCCAAATTCTGAATGGTTGAATCTGTTCGCTGTTGGAATTGGAGATTCTGCACTGCCATCTGTTTAACAAGGTCTTCCAATGAAGGTTTAGATTTTTGCTGGGCTAGTAGTGGGGCAGGTTGCGGCCTGGGCTGCTGTCTAGAGGCATCTCCCCATCTTAGGTTTGGATGGTTTCTCCAATTGGGGTTGTACCTATTGGAAGACAGATCATAGTTGGGTTGAGGCCTGTCATTGAATATGTTTGCTGCATAGGCCTGAGGAGTATTGGCATTGTCACTCTCCTGCAATGTAGGACATGTATCTATAGGGTGCTCTGCAGAAGTACAAATACCACAAACTCTTGCTGTCTGAGTTTTAGTTACTGATAACTTTTTCAACAATGAAACAAGTTCATCAAGCTTGCTCTCCAAGTTTTTATGACCAGTAGCTTGTATCTCGTTGACTCCCCTTGTTAGCACCACTGAATTGCTTCTGGTAGTGAGCTGCTGAGAATTAATGGACATGTTCTCGATCAGGCTTCTTGTATCTGCTGGGGTTTTATCCACAAGTGCTCCTCCGCTAGCAGCATCCATGATGTTTCGGTCCATAGGCAGCAAGCCTTCATAAAAATACTGGATGAGCAGCTGTTCAGAAATATGATGGTGAGGGCAGCTTGCACACAACTTTTTGAATCTCTCCTAGTATTCATGCAAAGATTCATTCGCAATCTGCCTGATGCCACATATTTCCTTTCTGATCGAAGCAGCTCTAGAGGCAGGAAGAATTTCTCCAGAAACAACTTCTTCAATTCATTCCAGCTTGTCATAGAACCTGGTTGAAGGTAGTACAACCAGTCTTTTGCAGTGTCTTGCAATGAGAATGGGAAAGCCCTCAGCTTGATGTGGTCTTCTGAGACACCTTGAGGTTTCATGCTGGAGCATACAATATGGAACTCCTTAAGATGTTTGTGAGGATCTTCACCTGCAAGACCATGAAACTTAGGAAGCAAATGTATTAAGCCAGATTTAAGCTCAAAAGGCACCTCAACATCAGGGTATTCAATGCATAAATCATTATAAGTGACATCAGGTGCAGCAAGTTCCCTTAATGTTCTAGCAGCCATTGTATCAGAATCAAAATCAGAATCAAAATTAGAATCAAAGAGAGTATGACTAAATAAGCTATAATTATCACTATCACTATCACCTATATGATCACTACCTATATTATTACTAGTCATGCATCATAAACTAACAAATCAGAAAATACCAACAATGTCCTAATAGCTAAAACACTAAAGAAATCGAGAAACCTTATCAAATAAAATCTAAAAAATCTAAAAACAACACCAAAAATCACTAAAAATCAAATAAAGATTACGCTAATTTTTTTGGATTTTTTTGAAAAAACGAAAAAATAAAAAAAATAAAAAAGTGGTCTAAACGATAGAATTTCGGATTTTTAGCCTCTACTCCCTATATCAGTCCCGGGACCTCGGATCCTTGATTTTTTTCCGGATTTTCTAACTAAATTTCGGAGCAATCCAAGCAAGTTGACCGAAAACTGATTTTTTTACTAATCAATGTCAAATCCGATGTTAAGACCTGAAACACAACCAAAAACACAAAACCAATTGTTAGAGACGTTAGTAGGGTCTTTGAATTGACAACTATTGATCAGAGATCCCCGGCAACGGCACCAATTTGATCCGTTGTCGCGCACGGGTCAAAATAAATAAAATAAGAATGTAGTAACAAGGCAGTTAACCTTGGTCGTCTCACAGAGATCTCTAATTAACAATAACAAATAACAAGAACACGCAAAGAAATAAAGTTGGGGGGATTTCGATTCAAGAAACAGGTTATAGAAGATGTAAATATCAATATATAAAAACGACTAATCAACTGGTTCAAGGTAATTAATACTTGGATCTATCACGGGTTTCAAATGATTATTCTGTTTCGTGATTCTATTCTTGTTTGACCAAAAAGTTAACCAATCAAGCGTCAATTAATTCTATAAGAATTCCTATTGGATTAAGCATCATAGAATTCAATTAATCATGAACAAAGAATAAGCGTCACAAGAACATAATTAATCTAATAACCGAATTCAATCAAACCTACAACTAAGCGTTACAGATCCTAATAATCTCTATTCGAAATAAACTAAAGCAAACGTTCAATTTAATTCAAATAATCTCAAATCAGAGAGCAAAAATGAAGTTGATATGATTAAGCATCAATACCTAAAACGAATTTGCAAACAGAAATCAAAGAGATGAAATATCAAAAGGAAAAGAAATAGAAACACAAAAATCGAAATTAACAATAAAAATCAAACCTCAAGATCCTTATAAAAACTCTCTAACCAGTGAATTAATCTAAGGTCTTAGCCTTCCATAGAAGGATTTGACAAAAACGAAATTAAGAAGGGGAGAAGGAGAAAAGATTGATAAAACTCAAAAACGGCAAAATATTCAAAAGTAATCAAAAGGTAAATCCTAAGACTCTAAAAATCCTATTTATAATGTCTCCTTAGGTTAACCTAGGTAACCTGAAGTTTATGACCAAAGAGAAGTGCCCAAAAGAGATTAATTAGCCCAATAACGACTAATCACATGAGTAATTGATCCAAAACTCGCAGTGAACCTCGCCTGCAGCAGTAATTCGCATTTTTCGACCTTCAAAACATCAGAACTGGGCTTCAATGCCAACATAAGAATTGTAGCTCTGCTTCTTAGATTTCCAACGCCACAAAGAGCACTGAAATCGGACAAGTGTAGCCCAAGTTATGGCCTGTAAAAGCGACATGGGTCAGGATGTAACAAAATCCGAAAATTAGCAAATAATTCCACTAAAGCCCAATCAAGACCCAAAGATATAAAACCATGTTAAAAAGTAGTTGTTGGGAAAAACATACAATTAAGAACACCAAGTGCAAAGCTATAAAAGATGCATTAAAATGCATTGATCATATAGTCAAAAGCAAAAAGGATGGATCCATTTTCTTTAAAGCAAAGAGAAAGAGCAATATTTATAAAATAAAACTTTCTGAGTTGGCAAATCAAAATGTAAAATGCTTTTTGTCAGTTGATGAAGAGCAATGGACTTGGCACAAAAGATTGAGGCATGCCAACTTGAGATTAATCTCAAAGCTTAACAAGAAAGAACTTGTTAGAGGCCTACCAAATCTTAGGTATCAATCTGATGCTCTTTGTGAAGCATGCCAAAAAGAGAAACAAACAAAATCTTCCTTTGAATCCAAAAATATTATTTTCACCTCAAGGCCACTTGAGCTGTTGCATTTAGATTTATTTAGTCCAACTAGAACCGCATCTTTGTCTGAAAAGAAATATGGGCTTGTTATTGTTGATGACTATACTAAATGGACATGGGTAAAATTCCTAGCTCATAAGGATGAGTCATTTGCAATATTTTCTCTGTTCTGCAAACAAGTGCAAAATGAAAAAGGTTTTTGTATTACAACCATTAGAAGTGATCATGGTGGAGAATTTGAAAATGAATCATTTCAAAACTTTTGTGAAGAGCATGGCATCTCCCACAATTTTTTATCCTCTAGAACACCACAGCAAAATGGTGTTGTAGAAAGGAAAAATAAATCTTTACAAGAAATGGCCAAAACCATGATTCATGAAACTAATATTGCAAAGCACTTTTGGGCAGAAGCTGTAAACACTGCATGTTATATTCAAAATAGAATTTATATCAGACCTATCTTGAATAAGACTCCTTATGAATTGTGGAAAGGAAGAAAACCCAACATTTCATACTTTCACCAATTTGGATGTGACTGCTTTGTTCTTAATACAAAGGACAGTCTTGGAAAATTTGATTCAAAATCGCACAAAACTATCTTTTAGGATATTCTGAACGCTCTAAAGCTTACAGAGTATTCAACAAAGAAACATTAATTGTTGATAAATCTATGCATGTGAGATTTGATGACAAGAAGCCTGACAATGAAACGTCAGAGCTAGATGAAGTCTTTGCAGATTTACAGAAAAGTAAAGAAACAGATGAAGGTGTCACAGTCTGACTCGATTACGTAATGCAGTTACTGTGTCCGTAATAATACCCAAGAAGAACCAATAACAGACTGGAAGTTCAAACCTCATTACCTAAAGGATCAGATTATTGGCAAACCAAGTGATAGAGTTAGAACAAGATCTTCTCTCAGGGAACTCTCTGACTTTGCTTTGTTGTCAGAAATAGAACCCAAAACAATTGATGAAGCACCAACAGACGATGGATGGATACTTTCTATGTAAGAATAGCTCAATCAATTTCAGAGGAATGATGTTTGGAAGCTTGTGCCTCCTCCAGAGGATAAGCAAGCCATTGGAACGAAGTGGATTTTCAGAAACAAACTTGATGAAGATGGCAAAGTGGTAAGAAACAAGGCAAGACTTGTTGCTCAATGGTACTCACAAGAGGAAGGTATTGATTATACTGAAACCTTTGCTCTTGTAGCTAGACTTGAAGCAATTAGAATCTTATTATCTTTTGCTGCACATCATGGCATTACTTTATATCAAATGGATGTTAAGAGTGCATTTTTAAATGGTTTTATAAGTGAGGAAGTGTTTATAAAACAACCACCCGGATTTGACGACATTACTTATCCAGAACATGTTTTCAAACTTAAAAAGGCTCTTTATGGTCTTAAACAAGCTCCAAGAGCTTGGTATGATAGATTAAGTTCATTTTTAATGTCAAACGGTTTTGAAAGAGGATAGGTGGACACTACACTCTTTAGAAAATCATCTAAAAAGCATTTTATTATAGTTCTCATATATGTTGATGATATTATCTTTGGTGTTACTAATGAATCTCTTTGTGAGGAATTCTCTAAGCTTATGCAGAATGAGTTTGAAATGAGTATGATGGGAGAATTAAAATTCTTCATTGGTATTCAAATCAAGCAATGTCAAGATGGAACCTATATCCATCAAAGTAAATATGTGAGAGAACTCCTAAAGAAGTTCAAGCTTGAGGAAACCAAATCTATGAGCACACCAATGCATCCAACATGTGCTCTCGACAAGATGAATCGAGTAAAAAGGTAGACCAAAGGTATATAGAGGTATGATCGGTTCACTCCTTTATCTTACTGCCTCAAGGTCTGATATTATGTTTAGTGTCTGCTTATGTGCAAGATTCCAATCTGATCCTAGAGAATCTCACTTTACTACTGTTAAGAGAATCTTTAGGTATCTCAAAGGAACTACTAACCTTGGTTTATTTTATAAGAACTCAGAAAATTACAAGCTAGTAGGTTTCTGTGATGCTGACTTTACTGGAGATAGAATTGAAAGAAAGAGCACAAGTGGTGGCTGCCAATTTCTTGGAGCAAACCTTATCTCTTGGTCCAGTAAAAGGCAAAGCACAATTACACTATCAACTGCAGAAGCTGAGTATATATCTGTTGCAAGTAGTAGCTCACAAATACTATGGATGAAGTATCAGCTTAAGGACTATCAGATTAAAGAGAGTAACATTCCTATATACTGTGATAATACCTCTGCAATATGTTTGACTAAAAATCCTATTTTGCATTCGCGTGCTAAACATATTGAAATTAAACATCACTTCATTAGAGACTATGTTCAGAAAGGGATGCTTGAAATTAAATTTATTGATACTGACCATCAATGGGCAGATATCTTTATAAAACCTCTTGCTGAAGATGGATTCAACTTTATAAGAAAGAATTTGAATTTTCATCTTATAAAGGATTAAATGTTTAATTTGAAAATGGTTGCCTCTGTTTTGTGTGCCTCTGAAATGTCTGCGTCTGATTGATTTGCCTCTATTTTGTTGCTGCCTTTGCTGTTGCATACGTGCCTCTGTTGGTCACACGTGCATCTGTTGGTTACATGTGCCTCTGTTTATAAGTTAGCTTTGATTATTGCTTAATTATTAATCATTTGTTTATAGTTTATTATCTTATTATTATTTAATTTTTGTACCATCTGCTTTGATGACTGTTCATATGAGTCTGTTGCATTTATCACAAAGGTGTCTTTAGGAATCTTTGGGTACACGTGTCTCTATGAGACTGGTTGATGCGTTAGTGACTGATAATTACTCTCACTGAGTCATTATTATCTTTTACTACCCGAGGACAGTTTTACTGCGCCTCGTTTACTCAGTGTATGGCACGTTTCAGTTTTGAAACGACACATTATTTATTTCATTTTTTGTGAACATTGAAAAATGCGGTTTGCCTTCTTCAACACATTTTATTACCCACTCACTCACTCACTACACCCACTACTCACACTATCTCTCTAAGAAGCCTCACTGTTTGTAACCCTAAACCCCTTTCGTCTTATATCTTCTATCTGCAACTCTCTGTACCTGCAATGGCTGCTCCACAATTGTTTGCTTTTGGTCCTGAGTAAGAACCTCAACCTACCTTGGTGAATGCTGAGCAACACCAACTGAAGGTGATGGTGGAACACCAGGTTAACTTCCAAGACCTAGCTGATAAAGGGTACCCCTTCTGAACTGATTTCATTGATATGGGTATAATGGATTTCTTTTGTATGGAAAACTACCCAGTATATGAGGAACTGGTAAAGGAATTTTGGATGTATGCTCGGTACAAGGACAACACCATTCACAGCTACGTTCAGAAGAAGAATATTCTGATCACTCAGGACATTATTGATGATGTTATCAAATGCCCTAATTTTGGAGTTGTTATCAAAGAAGGCTGGGAAAAGGATTTTCGTGGCTGGAAAACAATCAACGACTCCATCTATGAGAAACCTGGTAGTTCTAAGGCTGTGGACATGAAGAACAGATTCAGAGTGCTCTTCAAGATCATAATGCACTGCATTGTTCCAAAGTTTGGATCCGTGGACACTGTGAGTAGTGACCACAAGTTCATTATGTGGAACTATGAGACCAAGGCCAAACTCAACATGCCAAGCCTCATTTTTGATCATCTGTGCAGAAACATTATGTTCTCCAGAAAAGGAAAAAACTTGAACATCCCTTATGGAAGGATGCTCTCTGCTATAATGGAAACTCAAGGCTTGATTCGGCATCTTCAAGAGCTTCACACTGAAGAAGCTGGTGTTGCACTCAAAACCGTGGGTGTACCAACCTTCTCCAGTGAGAACTTGAGGAGAATGAAGCTTCTATCCGAAGAAGTTATTGCTGAGATGCAAAAAGAAGAAGAAGGTGTGAGAAAACCTGTAATGAAGGGAAAGAGGAAGATAAGTGAAGTTACTGCTGAGCCAACCAGGAGAGTAACTAGGAGCACTGACATCCACATTGCTGAGCCCAATCACTTGGTTCAACCAGTGAGACCTACATCCATGCCCTCAGTAATGCCAGAAGAAATTGAGGAGAAAAAAGTTGAGGTTGATGAGATGATAGCCAAATGCAAGGAAGACAACTATCAATATTACCTACACCTCAAAGAAGAAAGGCTAAAGGGATAAGCCTCTGTTACAGCTGCTGCTCCTTCCTCCATTGCTCCTGCTGTTGCCTTTTGTACTTCTGCTCCTGCAACCATCAACATTGCTATTCCTGGTACTACTGCTGCGCCTGCTACTTCAAAGTTGAAGCGGATAACCAAGTTAGGTGATCTCCCAGCAGCAAAGAAAACCAAGGTACTAGATGATGCAGTACGTTTGTATGATTCTGTTTATGGTTATCCATCTGTTGTGTCTAAACCAATCCCTCCTCCACAACCATCTAAACCTAGTCCCCCATCAAAACCATCCCAACCCAAACCTTCTAAAAAGCCTTTGCCTTCTTTACCCTCTGACTCATCTTCATCTGATGAAGAGGAAGCTGATTGTGTCCCTCTGAGACAGAGACAAAGACCTCAACCCCAAGTTCAATTTCCTTATATTGAACTTATTTCTGCTATTCACCCTTCAACCTCTACTTCTGCAACACCTTCACCACAACCTAAACCTCCTACTCCTTCACTTAGCCCCAAACCCCCACCTAAGTCTCCTTCATCTCCTTTAATTCAACCTGATCTCAACATACCTTCACAATCCCGAACTCACATTAAAACCGAACCTGAGCCCCTTGTCCAGGAAACATGCCAAGCCTCATTTTTGATCATCTGCGCAGAAACATTATGTTCTCCAGAAAAGGAAAAAACTTGAACATCCCTTATGGAAGGATGCTCTCTGCTATAATGGAAACTCAAGGCTTGATTCGGCATCTTCAAGAGCTTCACACTGAAGAAGCTGGTGTTGCACTCAAAACCGTGGGTGTACCAACCTTCTCCAGTGAGAACTTGAGGAGAATGAAGCTTCTATCCGAAGAAGTTATTGCTGAGATGCAAAAAGAAGAAGAAGGTGTGAAAACCCAGAATGAAGGGAAAGAGGAAGATAAGTGAAGTTAATCTTTGAGCCAACCAGGAGAGTAACTAGAGCACCGCATCCACATTCTTGAGCCCAATCACTTGGTTCAACCAGTAAGACCTGCATTCATGCCCTCAGTAATGCCAGAAGAAATTGAGGAGAAAAAAGTTGAGGTTGATGAGATGATAGCCAAATGCAAGGAAGACAGCAATCAATATTACCTACACCTCAAAGAAGAAAGGCTAATGGGATAAGCCTGCATTCACATTTCTTTGCTCCTTCCTCCATTGCTCCTGCCAAGCCTTTTGTACTCGCTCCTGCAACCATCAACATTGCTATTCCTGGTACTACTGTTGCGCCTGCTACTTCAAAGTTGAAGCGGATAACCAAGTTAGGTGATCTCCCAGCAGCAAAGAAAACCAAGGTACTAGATGATGCAGTACGTTTGTATGATTCTGTTTATGGTTATGCATCTGTTGTGTCTAAACCAATCCCTCCTCCACAACCCTCTAAACCTAGTCCCCCATCAAAACCTTCCCAACCCAAACCTTCTAAAAAGCCTTTGCCTTCTTTACCCTCTGACTCATCTTCATCTGATGAAGAGGAAGCTGATTGTGTCCCTCTAAGACAGAGACAAAGACCTCAACCCCAAGTTCAATTTCCTTATATTGAACTTCTTTCTGCTACTCCCCCTTCACCCTCTCCTTCTCCAACCCCTTCACCACAACCTAAACCTCCTACTCCTTCACTTAGCCCCAAACCTCCACCTAGATCTCCTTCATCTCCTTTAATTCAACCTGATCTCAACATACCTTCACAATCTGAACACATTACTAAAAGCAGAACTGAGCCCCTTGTTCGTGAAACATGCCAAGCCTCATTTTTGATCATCTGTAAACATTATGTTCTCCAGAAAAGGAAAAAACTTGAACATCCCTTATGGAAGGATGCTCTCTGCTATAGTGGAAACTCAAGGCTTGATTCGGCATCTTCAAGAGCTTCACACTGAAGAAGCTGGTGTTGCACTCAAAACCATGGGTGTACCAACCTTCTCCAGTGAGAACTTGAGGAGAATGAAGCTTCTATCCGAAGAGGTTATTGCTGAGATGCAAAAAGAAGAAGAAGGTGTGAGAAAACCTGTAATGAAGGGAAAGAGGAAGATAAGTGAAGTTACTGCTGAGCCAACCAGGAGAGTAACTAGGAGCACTGACATCCACATTGCTGAGCCCAATCACTTGGTTCAACCAGTGAGACCTGCATTCATGCCAGAAGAAATTGAGGAAAAAAAAGTTGAGGTTGATGAGATGATAGCCAAATGCAAGGAAGACAGCTATCAATATTACCTACACCTCAAAGAAGAAAGGCTAAAGGGATAAGCCTCTGTTACAGCTGCTGCTCCTTCCTCCATTGCTCCTACTGTTGCCTTTTGTACTTCTGCTCCTGCAACCATCAACATTGCTATTCCTGGTACTACTGCTGCGCCTGCTACTTCAAAGTTGAAGCGGATAACCAAGTTAGGTGATCTCCCAGCAGCAAAGAAAACCAAGGTACTAGATGATGCAGTACGTTTGTATGATTCGGTTTATGGTTATGCATCTGTTGTGTCTAAACCAATCCCTCCTCCACAACCCTCTAAACCTAGTCCCCCATCAAAACCTTCCCAACCCAAACCTTCTAAAAAGCCTTTGCCTTCTTTACCCTCTGACTCATCTTCATCTGATGAAGAGGAAGCTGATTGTGTCCCTCTGAGACAGAGACAAAGACCTCAACCCCAAGTTCAATTTCCTTATATTGAACTCATTTCTGCTATTCACCCTTCAACCTCTACTTCTGCAACACCTTCACCACAACCTAAACCTCCTACTCCTTCACTTAGCCCCAAATCACCACCTAGATCTCCTTCATCTCCTTTAATTCAACCTGATCTCAACATACCTTCACAATCTGAACCTGTTACTAAAACAGAACCTGAGCCCCTTGTTCAGGAAACATGCCAAGCCTCATTTTTGATCATCTGCGCAGAAACATTATGTTCTCCAGAAAAGGAAAAAACTTGAACATCCCTTATGGAAGGATGCTCTCTGCTATAATGGAAACTCAAGGCTTGATTCGGCATCTTCAAGAGCTTCACACTGAAGAAGCTGGTGTTGCACTCAAAACCATGGGTGTACCAACCTTCTCCAGTGAGAACTTGAGGAGAATGAAGCTTCTATCCGAAGAGGTTATTGCTGAGATGCAAAAAGAAGAAGAAAGTGTGAGAAAACCTGTAATGAAGGGAAAGAGGAAGATAAGTGAAGTTACTGCTAAGCCAACCAGGAGAGTAACTAGGAGCACTGACATCCACATTGCTGAGCCCAATCACTTGGTTCAACCAGTGAGACCTGCATTCATGCCCTCAGTAATGCCAGAAGAAATTGAGAAGAAAAAAGTTGAGGTTGATGAGATGATAGCCAAATGCAAGGAAGACAGCTATCAATATTACCTACACCTCAAAGAAGAAAGGCTAAAGGGATAAGCCTCTGTTACAGCTGCTGCTCCTTCCTCCATTGCTCCTGCTGTTGCCTTTTGTACTTCTGCTCCTGCAACCATCAACATTGCTATTCCTGGTACTACTGCTGTGCCTGCTACTTCAAAGTTGAAGCGGATAACCAAGTTAGGTGATCTCCCAGCAGCAAAGAAAACCAAGGTACTAGATGATGCAGTACGTTTGTATGATTCTGTTTATGGTTATGCATCTGTTGTGTCTAAACCAATCCCTCCTCCACAACCCTCTAAACCTAGTCCCCCATCAAAACCTTCCCAACCCAAACCTTCTAAAAAGCCTTTGCCTTCTTTACCCTCTGACTCATCTTCATCTGATGAAGAGGAAGCTGATTGTGTCCCTCTGAGACAGAGACAAAGACCTCAACCCCAAGTTCAATTTCCTTATATTGAACTCATTTCTGCTATTCACCCTTCAACCTCTACTTCTGCAACACCTTCACCACAACCTAAACCTCCTACTCCTTCACTTAGCCCCAAATCACCACCTAGATCTCCTTCATATCCTTTAATTCAACCTGATCTCAACATACCTTCACAATCTGAACCTGTTACTAAAACAGAACCTGAGCCCCTTGTTCAGGAAACCTTAATCTCCTTACCTGGCTCTGATACTGTTTGTGAAGCACTACCCCTCACCATACTTCAACCTGTTCCTGACCCCATATTTAGCCTCCCTATTCTTGTCCCTTTCCTGCCTCAATCCATTTCTCCACCCCATTCACCCATATTGGCAGAACCTGCGTCTAATGCAGAACCTTTGGAATCTGATGATGATGTTACCATCATTGACCCTCCAACTTTGGCTCTTCCTGCAATCCCTGGTCCAGATGCTCAGAGTGAGTGTGAACCCTCACCAAAAGCTGTGCCTGAATGCTATCCCCACCTGATTGCCAGTTTTGAATCTCTTATGGGTGAGAGATATCGAGAGTCTCGCTTCTGGAAATTCCTTGGAGAAGAGAGAGTTGATGAAGTTCTTTCTGAACTAGCTCAAGAGGACCGCTATGAAAATTGGGTAATTGTGCGTAACTGGTTTGATAAGCACAAACAAGATCAACTTGAAAGAAATAGGAGATGGCACGCTGCTCTTAAATGGAAAGTTCCTCCAAAGGACATAACTCCTGCTGTTTGGGAACCTGAACCTGCTCCAATTCTTCTACCTCCTCCTCCTCCTCGTGTACTGCCACCTCAACAAGAACTTGTTACACCTTCTCCTACCTTTACGGCAATGGTTGCTCCACCATCCTCTTCAGGGACAGCTTCTACTTCTGCTTCTGAAAGCCATTCTGTGGTGGTTCCTCAGGATGTTTTCGGTAAACTGGTTGAAGAAAACAAGAAGTTCACCAAGTTTATGGAAGCAACTGAGAAGCATTTTGAAGAATCTGACAGAAGGCAGGACCAGATGACAGAGTTACTGCAAGCTATTCTAGCCCGATTGGACAAGCCATAGAAAACCTTAGGCCTTTTCCATTTTTTTCTGTTTCAGCCTCTTTTTTTTTTGTTATTTGTTTTGTTACATCTTTTGTACTTTGAGTTTATATTATAATGAAATCATTTTTTGGCTCTTACAGTTTTCACTTTATCTTTCTTAAACTGTCTTGACTGTGATGCTCTTTATTTTTGTCTTAACCTTTTTGTCTGATGACAAAAGGGGGAGAAAAAAATATAGATAGAGTGATTGATGGACCAAATGTATCAACTAAATGTCATCATGCATTGTATTTCTTGCACTAATTAACTTTGATATATTAACATGGAATAAAGTTATGTGCTATGAAAGTTGCATATATTTGTTTGACAAGTTCTGATACTGCATCCAATGCTCTGATACTGTATTGAATGTGATCTGACATTTACACTTGGAAAATATTTATATATGCTTAATTCAGGGGGAGCCTCTGAAATTATTTGAAATAAATATTTTTCTAAAGATAAATTATTCATCAATATATGTATTTGTCATCATCAAAAAGGGGGAGATTGTTGGAATTAAGTGGATTCAGAAACAATGACCCTTAATTGTTTTGATGATAACAAATGATTAAGAGAACGATTTATTCTCTAATGTGTTTGTTAGTGTGCAGAAATTACTATTCATCAGAAGAAGATATCTCAGAAAACTTAGTGAAATCTTGAATTTCACACATTAAGTCTGGGTTTGATCCTCTGTTTTGGTGCTGACATGATATGAAAGCCTTGCTCTGAAGTTAGTCAACTCTGTTGGTGGTCAACGCTCTGGTGAGACCATACATGACTTAGTCAACTTTGTTGGTAAACCAAGCTCTGGCAAGACTAGCTCTTAACTTAGTCAACTCTGTTTGGTCAGTCAACGCTCTAGTAGACAACACTCTATTAAGACCACATTCTGATTGGTCAACGCTCTGGTCTTCAGTCAACGCATACAACATACTATGGTTAGACCAATCTATGGAAGCCCTCATGTAATTCTACAAGACTCTCTGTTATATGAAAGACAAATGAATTCTACGCTTTAGAAGTTGCCTCTGTTTCGAGCTCACTCTGATGAACAGTGTAGCTCTGATAGGAAACAAACTGAAGCTTATTTAAGGCTACTTCACGTATTTAAGAGACCTCATTGATGAAGCATTTTACATGTACGAGGTATCAAAGGCCAAAGGGAATGTCAACGAATATAATCATTAGGAAACTTGCTCTCAAAGGGTCTAATATTCAAAAAGCTCACAAGAGACAAACACTCTGATTCTGGCTGCTGTGTTAGTATGCTTTGAGCAGAATGGAAAACGACGTGACTTGCTAAAGCTACAAAAAGGGGATTTGAAGTCTTTTGACCTAGGTGAAAAGAGCTGTTAGGTCTCAATGACACTATTCACAACCCTAGCTATATATACCTTACTTCATCCACTGAAGTAGGTTAACGCTGTGATACAAAGTGAGCAACCAAGAATCATTCCAAGTATCTGAGATCACATTGAACAAAACACTTAATCATTTTTATTCTTTCAGTTTGAAAGTTATTCATTGTGCTTAAGTTTTTCATTGTATATGCTCTCTACGAGAGTTATTTGATATTACTTCAAAACATTTTTGAACATTGTATTTAGCCCAGTAATGGCTGCATTCCTTATTGGCTTGACTATACTAAGTCGTTCTAAGAAGTTGTGAGTATAGCCAGTTTGGCAGTATTATACTTAAGTGTAATCAGGTTGATTATAGTGGAGAAATCCTTCAAGTGTGTGAAGGGACTAGACGTAGCTATCAGGTAATAGTGAACTAGCATAAATCGTTGTGTCACCCTCTTCTCTCTTCTCTTTACTTACACACTGCCTTATTTTTATTAACTAGTTGTTTTGAAAAAGGTTTTCATAAACACACAAGTATTAAAAAAAGTTTCTAAAACCCAATTCAAACCCCCCTTTCTTGTGTTTTTGCCACGTTCAGAAGTTGTCTTCCGAGTGTTTGATTCCTTAACAACCCCATCTAGTTTCCATTCTTGCAATTTTATCGATATTATAGACGAATCTACACTAACATTTTCTGATTTACAGGGACACTTGTTCAAAGACCCCTTAGAGAAAGTCTTGACCTGTAGCAAAAGCAACATCGCTCGTCTAGAAGATGTATGTAACACCTTATTTTCATTAACTTGAAAATAGGATAATTATCATTAGGTACAGTCCTCCCAATATTAATTCAAACTTAAAGTCCAGCATTAAGTCCAAATACCACAAAAGACTAAAACTCAAATACATAAGTTTCATGGCGGTTCAACACCACTACAAAACGCGAGAAATTACATATTCAAGGTGTTACTTAAGACTACTACAAAATAGACAAGACTCCAAGAGCTAGCAGCTGTCAGCCTTCCTTTGAAACCTGTCATCTGTAAAAATAATTAAATAAAGGAGCGGGGTGAGATAATAATCTCAGTGAATCCTCCCTTCGACCCTCACCATCAACTCATATAATGAACTATCAGTCAAGACTTAATATCACACATTTATGCAATGTATATTCTTACTATGAATTTCTAATTCATCTTTGGCTCGTATTCATGGGTAGCGTTGTATGCTTACGTCCATACAACCCCATAAATACGCTTTCGATATGGTGGTTAGACGTCTTAACCGTCCGAGGGCGTCCCACACGGCTAACCATATCGATCACCCCCTTTTTGAGGCATCTTAGTGTTTTTTATGGAATTTAATTCATAAACTATATCCTTAAATGCATGCCTTATTCAAAAATAGGAATACAATTAGGTACTTCTCTAATTTCACATGTAACTGAACATATTCATGTAAAAGGATACATTTCATATTCAATTGGAAACATATATCATGCTCAGTCTAGGAAAATATATCAAGACAAGACACACTTCCATTGGAGCTCCATGGAGTCCCCAATGGTCAAACATCAATCTCACAGTTTATGGGGGTTTTGGGTACAACATTAACCCCCTTAATCAGTCCCAATAACACATGCATAGCTATTTAACACTAAAAACTGTAAAAATAAGAGGGATTTGGGACATTCTAACTCTTGAACCCTTTGGGGTTCAAGAGTTTTCTTCAAGAGAACCCTAATGTGGGACTTATGGGTGCCCATCACCTAAGGGAAGGAAGAACTCACCAACTAAACCAAGATTCGAGCTCCAAGAGTGAGGTTCAGCTCCTTCTTCTTCCTCTCCTTCGAGCTCTTCTCCTTCTTCTTCTCTAGGGATTCTTCAAATTCTCCAAATCAAAGAAAATCACTCCCCAACCTGGATTCAAGCTAAGATTTAAGAAGAATCTAGCATGAATCCATGATTTTCCCTTAAAAATGTGAACCCTAGGTGTTTAACCCCCTCTCCTCCTTCTCTCTATCGCATCCTCTCTCTAACCCTCTCTCAAATCGCGTTCTGTCCTTTTTCTGCTGAGTTTTTCTGTTTTAATGCAGCTGTGAATCGATTCACAGCCTAGGTGAATCGATTCACTCAGTGTAAAAATGACAGGAATCGCAGTTTTAAGTGAATGAATCGATTCCTGCAGCTCCCAGATTCGATTCACAGGGAACTGACTTTCTGTGAATCGATTCACACTTCGATTCACAGAGAGCCAACTTCTGTGAATCGATTCACACTTCGATTCACAACAAGCCTAATCGAGTCCCAGCAAGACCACTGCCCTGAATCGATTCACAGGGCCTGGGAATCGATTCACACTGGGCAAAAATCATCAAACACAATATTCACATATTCAATTATAACAATCAATGAAAAGAATCACTTAAGGTTCATCATTAAGCCATACTAAGCTTATGCACACACATCAAACCAAGCTTGAGGAAATTAGGGTGTTACAATGTAAAAATAAAGCCATGGCACTGGATGTAGGCATGATACACGGTGGATGGAACGGGATGCGGCAATTTGAAAAATTAGAAAGACCGGACAATAAGAAAACAAAGTTGTCCATCGTGGAACCACCGGAGCTTGAATTAAAACCTTTACCTGCAAATCTTAAATACGTATTTTTACATGCACCCTTTTCTTTACCAATTATAATTTCATCTTCTTTGACAGGTAGCATGGAGGAGAAACTCCTAAGAGTCTTAAGGGAAAACAAGAAAGCCTTTGGTTGTAGTATCCATGACATAAAGGGAATTATTCCCTCAATATGCTCTCATAGAATCTATGTGGAGACAGACCATAAACCAAAAGTGCAATCTTAGCGAAGACTAAATCCAAATCTGAAAGAAGTAGTGAAACAGGAAGTTATTAAGTTACTTGATGCTAATATTATTTATCCTATTTCTGACAGCTCTTGGGTAAGTCCTATGCAGGTAGTACCTAAAAAGGGATGGACCACAGTTATGGAGAACGAACAAAAAGAATTGATTGTGGTAAGGAAAGTGACTGGCTGACACATGTGCATCAACTACAGAAAATTAAATGAAGCAACCAGGAAAGATCACTTTTCCCTTCCTTTCATTGATCAAATGCTTGAAAAACTCTCTGCACATGAATTTTATTACTGTTTGGATGACTATTCTGGTTATATGCAAATTCCTGTAGCTATGGAAGATTAAGAAAAAACAACTTTTACATGCCTCTATAGGACGTTTGCATATAGAAGAATGTCATTTGGTTTGTGTAATGCCCCTGCTACATTTCAAAGATGCATGATGGCTATCCTTTCTGACGTTCTAGAGAATTGCATAGAAATATTTATGGATGATTTTTCTGTCTATGGGTCCACATTTAATGTTGCTTGCATACTTAAATTTTGTGCTAAAAAGATGCATAAAAACAAAGTTAGTTTTAAATTGGAAAAAATGTCAATTCATGATTTCAAAGTGCATAGTTTTAGGACACAAGATTTCTAAAAAAGGTATTGAGGTTGACCCCGCAAAAATTGAAGTTATTTCTAATCTACCACCCCCCAAATTCTGTCAGAGCAATTAGAAATTTTCTAGGACATGCAGGTTTTTGACGAAGATTTATTAAAGATTTTTCGCAAATTGCAAAACTACTTTTTAATCTTTTAGTTAAAGACGTATCTTTTGAATTTTTTAATGCATGCTTAGAAGCTTTCAAGACTCTAAAATATCAATTAATTAATGCTCCTGTTGTTATAGCTTTTGATTGGTCTATATCATTTGAACTAATGTGTGATGCGAGTGACGTGGCAGTTGGCATAGTTCTGGGACAAAGAAATGATAAAATCTTTCATACTATTTATTACGCCAGTAGGACTTTGGATGAAGCCCAGCGAAATTACATCACCACCGAAAAGGAACTACTAGCAGTTATCTTTGCATTTGATAAATTTCGCTCTTATTTAGTTATGTCAAAAGTCATAGTTTATACTGACCACTCTGCAACTAGACACTTACTTCCTAAACAGGATGCAAAACCATGACTAATCAGATGGATTCTATTACTATAAGAATTTGACGTGGAAATTAGAGATAAGCGGGGTGTAGAGAATGTCATAGCGGATCACCTTTCAACGATAGACCCAGCAATAAGACCTCCCGTCGAAGAACGAATTAAAGAGACGTTCCCAGAATAGCACCTATTATCAATCTCATCAGTGCCATGGTATGCAGATTTTGTTAACTACTTGGTGGGTAAGGGGCTTCCACCTAACTTAACATTTGTTCAGCGTAAGAAATTTTTCTCTGATATTAAAAACTATTTTTGGGATGAACCTTACTTGTTTAAAATCTGTGCTGATAAAATAATTAGGAGACGTATCCCAGAAATAGAATACCATTCAATATTAAAACATTGTCATTCTAGAGAAGTAGGAGGTTATTTTGGTCCTATAAGAACAGTGCAAAAAGTCTTACAATGTGGTTTTTATTGGCCTACTCTTTTTAGAGATGCTAATAGTTTTGTTAAAACTTGCGACCCGTGCCAAAGAAGTGGAAATATTTCTAGAAAACAATATATGCCTTTAAATAATATTCTAGTATGCGAACTTTTTGATGTTTGGGGCATAGACTTCATGTGTGACACCCCGATTTTTGAAGCGCTACTTATCTAATACAACCTCTAAATGTTGAAGTGTTTTTGGTGAAAATACTCCTTTTGCATGGTTTTCACACAAAAAATGTGGGTCTATTATATATATTTTTTAAAACTTCCTTTCAAAATAGCAGTCAGAGTATCACAGCGTTTTCGAAATATGATGCACAACTAACAACACAATAACCATGCAACTGAATATATATGTAAACTTTTGTACTAAGGCGATCAAGGTTTTCAAAAGCACAAGGTACATAATACAACTCGAAGGAACTACACAAAAGACGCCTATAGCTGAATAGAGCACTCTATACCCATAACACGGTGCATGTACATGTAGTACATCCAGCAGCATGTCCTCCTCCATCTCACTTGTTGACCTCGAGTGACTACATCTCTTCAGCTTGAATAATCGTCTAGGATGACATCCATGAGAATGCCCGATAAAAGCAAGGGTCATTTTCCCAGACAAGCATTTCACAAAATGGCAGGTATATACACATTCATAAGATACTAAGATGTCATATTTGAACGCGAAATAGCATGGCATACTAATCACTCGACATGTAATGATCATTCAATTCCAATGAACATCATAGTGGGCAAGACACGGGGTTGGTTGGACTCCCGATTCCCATGCCAAAGTTGGTCGAACACCCGATTCCCAACTCACCTCCTAGTCAAACTCCCGATTCCTAGGTTCACTTCTGGCCAGACACCCGATTCCCTGATTCCTCCTAGTCGGACTCCCAATTCCTAGGTCGAGCATCGACGTGTGCATCAAATGCACAAACCGCGGTTAATACTCTGCAACGAGATCACTCGCACAGAGTGTCCGAGATTTGTTTATCTATGTTCTAAACTCCCTCAGTTTAGAACCCCACGGCCTTCTCTCGTAATCTCACCTCGTATTAAAAAACACCTTGTTTTCATTTATTAATCCCTATTAGTTCGAAAAATCATCTCTTTTTAGTGTAAAAGAACTTTTTTGGGGTTGAGTCATTGGAACCCATGCTGAGCTAAATAATACACCCGGTAAGTTCTCAGGAAAGAGAGGTGATGATGAACACGCTTAAATACCAAGTCTTTCCTAGCCAGAACTTTTATAGACATGTATTTTTCAACCCAACTTTTCGAAAATGTATCTGTTTTCTTATAAAGAAAATGCTAGTTACTATTCTAGCTCTCTGATCCATAAAGGCATTTTATAATTCGGTTTTATTTTAGAAAATAATCCTTTAATTTATTATGAAAACATTTCCTTGGCTCTCGAAGTCACCTTAGTCATCCTAGTCACATTTTGGTAAAGTTTCTCTTTTACCCGTCATTCGGTATATTCAGTAACATAGACGAATTCACAATCATATCCACATTCATACTCAACTAGTCAAGCTATCATATCAACAATGTACACACAACATAGCTGCAATAAGTATACTAGTCAATAACACCACTCAATAACATCCAAGCAACAAACACGCAATCGCATATGCACAACTTAAACACATAGTGGAAGATGCCCTCACCGTAGGCGCTTTTCTTCCAAGAAAATATCACGATCTTGTTCATGAACACAGTCGCTCGTACCTCGTGCGCTTTCCTTCGTTAACGTCACGAAGGTATCAACTAGAATCGTTGCTTGAACGTCACTCGAACCTTGAATACACAGCTGACTAAGTCTTTAGAACAATTTCTAAGACACTACCAAAAGGGGCAGCCATGATTTTGGGGCTCTTAAGGGTTAGGAATCTCTCAACTTATTCCTATTTGATTATTTCTAACCATATGTAATGCAACATGTCCAAACAATGCAAGTTCACAAACTTTTTCAACACATTTTTGCAACAAAAATCAAGTTGAGATTCTTCCCAAAAACAATACTATGCCACAGTTTTGAAACAGAAAAGGAAACAATTTCTTTAATTCACTAAAACTCCTTTTTACAAAACCTACATGTTAGCTCTAAGCATCACACTATTACTAACTTTTGTGCATCCTTTAAACAATAAAACCAAAATAAAGAAATACTAACAGCCCCCTTAGTGCCACGGTTTTGGGAGGGAAAAATAGGGAACAAAATTTTATCAAAACCTTTCATGAAGAAGTTGATTTTTTCTTTTTTGACTGGAATAGAATCATTGCATTTCTAAATCGGTAATGTCACCAATACAAGTAGGTACTGACTCAAAAACATGGGGACTAGCCCAGAATGTAGCTGCCCTTGCTAGGGAATGAGCTGCCACATTTGCTTGTGTCCTTATAAACTCTACCCTAAAGTTTGGAAAAAAAGAGAGGATATCCCTACAATGCTTAATAAGACAACCAAATTCAAAGATATCTCTTTTGCTAGACAGAATATTATCCACTACTATTTTAGAGTCTAACTGAAAAACTACATGGGATAACTCTAGCTCTTGTGCCCAAAGAAGAACCTGTAAAAAGCCCCAAGCTTAACCCTCCTTAATGTCCAGCCTTTGTGATTGCCACTCCATTCTTGCCAACAGGAAATCACCAGCTTCTCATCGTAAGCACATACCAATGCCAATAGCTAACCTATCAGTAGGTAAAGCTGCATCGATATTGCACGCCACATAGTCCGTTGGGGGCTTTCTCCAAGTTCACTCTGTGTGCTGCCACCCCGCACCTAAGGAGAAAGAGAGCTCGTCGCTGCCAGCTTCCAATCATCCCATGTAACGAGTAACAACTGTAGTAATATTTTCCTCAATTCCTTCCCACAGCAACATGTTACGAGCGAGCCATAGACTCCAAAGGACCATGACAAAATTGATGAGTTGAGCCTTTGTCAGACAAGAACATAGCTCAAAGAACAGATCCGGGAAAGAAGTATGCCGCGACAAACACACCGAGATAGCATTCCAAATGTCCTCCTTAATCCACACTAATTTGCTAAAAGGGCAAAAGGTGAAGATATGCATGGTAGATTTAGATCCTGTTTGGCATCTAATGCAGTTGTTTGGACATTGCACTCCTCTTGTTAACGAACGATTTCTCGTTGGAAGGATGTTTCGGCAGCACTGCCACAAAATATTATTGATCCTCGGAGGAACATCCAAGCCCCACACCATGTTCCAGTTCCCTGGGATTGTGCAATGCTTCGCCTGTGGAAAGAGTTGGTGGCACAGGTGATAAGTCGTTTTCATCGTAAAATCTCCGGTGTTGCTAAGCCTCCAAATAAGCTGATCCGAGGTCACTGTATCCAGTAAGGGAACATGGAGGATAGCACTTACAACTGAATCCTCAAAAATATTATGAATCAAGTGAGTGTTCCCTTGTTTGCGACCTGGGAGCATCAAGTCTTAGACACACATGGTTTCTAGCTCCACCGGCAATGTCTGACCAATACGACCTGGTTGAGTACCTCTCAGCCACGGTGTGTGGCAGATTGGAATTGCACTACCGTCACCAATATGCCATCTGCTACCCTCATTAATGATCGGCCTCGTGTGCCACAGACTTCTCCACACATAGCTCGGACTGCTTCCCATGCTCGCTTGAAGAAAGGAGGTCGAAGGATAGTACTTTGCTTTCAGTACTCTAGATACCAATGCATGTGGCTGAGAGACTAATTTCCAAGCCTGTTTGCTTAACATAGCAACATTAAAAGCCTCTAATTGCCTGAATCCTAGTCTTCCAGCTGATTTGCTAACATTTAAGCGATCTCAGGACATCAAACGAATGCCTCCATTAGAGCTATTGTTCGTACCCCACCAATAAGAATTCATCATTTTTTCAATCTCACCACATAATGAGGAAGGGAGGAGATAAACGCTCATGATGTATGAGGGAATTGCCTGCAAAACTGATTTAATTAGCACTTCCTTGCCTGCCCGTGTGAGAGCTCTACCACCCCAAGAAGAAATACGTTTCCACTCTCTATCTTTGATAAAAGCAAAAGTGCTCTTTTTGCTTTGTCCCACCATTGAAGGTAATCGTAGGTATTTGTTTGTTCCCATAGTGGTTCTGACTCCAAGCAAACCCGCCATAATATTTTGCTCGTCCTGCTACACATTTCTATTGAAAAAAGCTTCTGACTTAGCAAGATTAATAGCTTGTCCTAAAGCTGCCTCAAAGGTCGTCAGAATCTGCTTCATATTAGTTGCCTCCGTTGCTGTTGCCCTGGGAAAAAAAAAGTCATTTGCAAAAAGCAGATGGGTTAGTATAGGGGCTCTCATGCAAATTTTCACACCATGGATGGCATCTGTTCTCTTAGTATTCCTGATCAAGGCTGAAAGACCTTCAGCAACTAGGATAAAAAGATAAGGTGATAGAGGATCCCCTTGTCGGAGCCCCCTTCTAGGAAGAATTAAGCCAACACAATCTTGGTTGACCAACACCGAGTAGCTCACGGTGCTGATACACATAAGCACCCAGTTGATCCATCTAACAATAAAACCCAAGCTCAACATCATATTAGCAAGAAAACCCCAGTCCACCCTGTCATATGCCTTGCTAATATCAATTTTGAGAGCCACGTCCCCTTCTTTACTATGTGTCTTGCAATTCATATGGTGAATCACTTCCATGGCCATTATTGCATTATCTAGAATCGACCTGCCTTCAACAAAAGCTGATTAGGCTTCCGAGACACACTTGTTAAGAACCTTCTTTAAACGGTTAACTAAAACCTTTGAGATCAACTTATACAACATGTTTCACAAAGATATGGGTCTCAGGTCCTTCATGGAAGTCAGACTATCAACCTTGGGGATAAGGGCAACATGAGCATCATTAAAGGACACAGGAAAATACCCTCTTTCTAACCAAGTACAACAATCAGCAAAAATTTCATCCCCTTTTACCTCCCAGTATCTCTGAAAGAAGTCAGAATTCAAGCCATCCGATCCTTGAGCCTTGTCCGGATGCATTTAGTGCAACGCTGCTGTGAACTCTTCTTTTCAAGAACGAGCGCAACAGGCTAATATTATCAGCTTCATCAATCTTGGTCTTAATTAAGCTAGTAACCGGTTCATAATGCCCCTTATTTTGAGCAAAGAGATCAGAAAAGTACTCCTTAGCCACGTCACAAAGGTCAGTTTGCCCATCAACCATGACACCCTCATTATTCTCCAACATGGATATCCTATTCATCTTGCGCCTCACAGTTGCTATAGCGTGGAAATATTTTGTGTTTAAATCTCCTTCACGAAGCTAATGTGACTTCGCTCGCTGCCTCCAAAAAGAATCTTCTTTAATTAGTAAGTGTGACAGCTTCTTCATCTCCACATTAAATTGGTCAATACTCCCATGATCTCGCCTATCACGTAACCAGGCCAAATGAAGCTTGCAATGTTTTATATCATCAAGAAACTTTGAGCACAAGTTCCTGCTCCAATAACTCAGCTCCGCTGTGCAACCTGCGATCCTACCTACTTCATCCCCATCTTGGTCCCGGTTCCAACCTCTCATAATAACCTCATCAAGATCTGGCTCCATGCACCAAATATTCTCAAACTGAACTCTTCTAGGGGCAATAACGTGAACCTCAACATTGGAGCACAACAATATAGGGCTATGATCTGAAATAGGAGCCAACAAGTTGTGAAGTCGAGCCTCTTGAAAACTTTGCAACCAGCTTGGGGAATCCATAGCTCTATCGAGTCACTCTTCCACCTCTCTATCAGTTCCTCTACTACGGCACCATGTGAACGGGTAGCCCTCCAAGCTAATAGCAGTAAGGTTACATGCATTAGTCGCTTCTCTAAACCCACACAGCAGCCAAGCTGGATGATCCATCCTTCCCCGCTTATCATCTGTGGTTAGGATATCGTTGAAATCTCCGATGACGCACCACGGTAACTGAGACATGCCATTGAGTCTACGTAAAATCTCCCAAGATTCCCTTCGACGGCTTCTATTAGCAATCCCATAGAACCCCATAAGACGTCAGGGGCCTTTCTCCGAGTTATTAACCTATATGTTAATGAAATTCCAAGAAAACTTCAGAACGGTGCACGTACTTGAGTTTCTCTAAAACATTGCTAAACCCCCACTTCTACCAACACAGTCCACAGATATTCTCCCTATCAAAACCCAGCCTTCTTCGAAGCTCCTCAATCTTTCTAGCTCTAGTAAGTGTTTCAGAAAGGAAACCTACGTTCGGGCAGTGATCCCGGATTAGGTCTCTAAGAGTTGGAACTGCACTCAGGTTCCTCATCTGCTTTGGTGCCATCCTCTTCCCTTCTCTGACATTTTTTTCCTCCATTGGTAGCCATTGTTTTTCCTTCTATCAAGGCAGTTTGTGGTTTCATGAACTGCACTAGCTCTGGGAATGCCTTCGGGTCAGTTGCACCCATTACCAGTTGGATTGGAAAAGATTGATTGTTGGGTGATATTTTGTTAAGATTTGATCCCTCCTCACTTTCACGACTTGCCATGTTTTTTACTATTAAAACTTTCCTTGTTTCTATCAGTTGGTTCGCAATCTGTTTACCCTTATCACACCCTTCCCTCTTGCTGCTGCTATGATTTTCTCCTGAAGTTATAGGAGATACTGGAACACAAAATTTAGAGTTTTGACTGGTGCAGTAGATTGCGGGATCTGTTGTAGATTTGAATTTGAATTTCCACCGCTAGGGTTAGCATGCATGCTAGGGTTAGCATGCCGCACACCATCAGCTTTTAGCCACCGACTACCATTACCACCGCCTTGTCTCCGTGGTTCAGCCTTCAACTCTATACCCCAGCGGCGACTACCATCATCTTGCTCCATCTTTAACCTCACTGCGCAACGAGCTTCTTTGTGCCTTAGAAGACCACATACAAAACAAAAGTTTGGGAGTCTCTCATATTTAAACTTGACCAAGCACCACCACCGCCAGCTCTTCTAACCTTCCCCTCCTTCTTCAATGGTTGATTGACATCAACCTTCACCTTGATATGTATGTAAGTACGCCAGATGCTGGTGTTGTTTGCGGGATCGTACTCCACTGGCTTACCAATGTACTTTGCAAGATACTTGCCAACTGTTTCATTCATTAAGCCCACTGGTAGGTGATGCACCTGTATCCAGAAAGAAACATGGTTAAAAGAAATACTTTCCAAAGGGACTCCAATATCTAGTTTTCCTAATACAAGCAGGTGATTATCAAAACTCCACGGGCCTCCCTTCAGCACTTGATCCATATCCAGACCGTAAAAAAATTGGAACAAAAAGATTCCTGGGGTCACCTCCTTCATCGTCACACCCTTCACCGGGCACCACACGTTCACCAACCTCTCCTTCATTATGTGAGTTTGAATCGGTTTATCAGCAAGGAAAAGCCCTACTAGATAAAGCTTTGGATCTCCCACCTCCTACTACCTCATCCACGTCAAAAGATAGGCCTTCTTCCTCCCCCTCCAGCATGGTAAGACCCTCCATGTTGATATGTATCATTCCTGCCATGTGCCTTGATCATGAAGAAACGTTGGGGTGCAGAAAGCTATTACGTACTGGCTCTCATAAAAAAAGAGAAAACTCACAGGCTCTCACACTACAAGATTGATAAATCTAGTAGATATGATTTTTTTTTAAACCAAATCAAAATAACTTTTTTTTCTCTAAAACTCAAAGAAACAAAACCATAAAACCACGACAAAGACAAGGATAACAAGTATTTGATACTTACCAAATGATGATGGAAGAATGAGCAAGCAAGTGGGGAGAAAAAGATGATGATCCAAACCTTTTCTTCACTTTCTCACTCTGGGTTTTTACCTTTCTCTCTCAAGGATTCTCCAAGCTTTTAACAATGGTGAAGAAAAATGAAATGAAATGGGTATTTATAGGGAGGGTCACGGTTTGGATTAGGGAGGAAGAAGGAAGAAATTTGTTCAATTCTATTGGAAACTAACTTACTAAGTCATGAACTAACCAATTTAACTACCTACAATTTACACCACCAACCAATCATACTGCTCCCTTTTAAAATGGTAGGCTATATGCCATGTGCTTTGCCTCCCATTGGTCCAACATATAGCACACCATCTTGCATGACAAGTTTCCTTCATAAAATATCTCGGATATTTTGTGAAACCAAGTTGATTCAGAAACAATGATAAGTTTCCTTCATAAAATATCTCAGATATCTTGCATGCCTTTAATGTATTCTCTAGTATGCAGAATCCAGTGAGAATTTACTATTATTCATCAGAAGGATTTGTCTCATAAATATATGGCTCTGTGCGCTACTTACCCTCTGGTATGAATAAGCTAAATCTGGTGTGCATCCTCCGGTAAGCGAAAGATAACGCCAGCGTCTTAGAACCATGCTCTGGTAGAACCACGCTCCAGAAGAACCACGCTCTGTTAGAACTACACTCTGGTGCAATCATCTGGTGCGAGCGTATGGTGCAATCGTTTGGTCATGAGCATCTGGTGCCTCTGGTACGATAACTCTGCATCTGATAAATAGGGTATCTCCGTTTTCAAAATGCCTCTGGTACAAGTTTGCCTCTAGTATCACACCAGACTGAGCGAAGCCTTTAAAGACTATTTCAAGCATTTAAAGATCCTCATTGAAGTACGAGGAATCAAAGACAAAATATAATGTCAATGGATATATATTCACTTGATTAACGACAAAAGTACGCGTCACCGAGTCAAATAGAAAACCCACAGAAAATCTGTTGGTGATTTCACATTAAAAGTAGTATACGTCTACGCTGTCTGTTAATCTGAATTGACACCGAAACAGGAATCGTTGAAAATAATTTGACACAGTTCCTCATTCTCTTGGCAAGTCATCGAGGTCATCGGTCCTTACGACTTACCTTCAAGTAGTCAGAACTATATTACTAAAGCAATTTTCATAAAAATTGGGGTGTCACATCATGGCACCCTTTCCTAAATTATAATAACCTCTATATACTAGTAGCCGTAGATTATGTGTCTAAATGGGTGGAGACAGTAGCACTTCCTACTAATGATGCAAGACGGGTTATTAGAGTTTTGAAAAGGAATATCTTTACTAGATTTGGAACTCCTAGAGCCATAATTCGCGATGCGGGCACTCATTTTTGCATTAAGCAATTTGAAAACCTTTTAGCAAAATATGGGGTAACGCATAAGGTAGCCACTCCCTATCACCCACAAACAAGTGGTCAAGTGGAGATTTCCAATAGGGAATTAAGAAAATTTTAGAAAGAACCGTAAATAGTTCAAGAAAAGATTGGTCCTTAAAACTTGATGACGCACTATGGTCGTATAGGACTGCATTCAAAACCCCAATTGGGATGTCACCTTATAGGCTATTATTTGGAAAAGCGTCTCACTTACCTATCGAATTAGAACATAAGGCTTATTGGGCTATTAAAACTTTGAATTTTGAGATGCAGCTAGCAGGTGAGCAGCGATTATTGCAACTTAGCGAAATGGATGAATTTCGTCTTAAGACATATGAGAATGCAAAGCTGTACAAAGAACGTACAAAAAGATGGCATGACGAGCGTATCCAAAAATGATGTTTCCAAATTAGAGACAAGGTACTAATATATAATACGCACCTCCGTCTATTTCTAGGAAAGCTGAAATCTTATTGGTCAGGCCCCCTATGAAGTGATACAAGTTTTCCCCTATGGAGCACTAGAAGTACGTAAAAACAATGTTGAAACATTTAAGGTGAACGGACAGTGGGCCAAATACTGTGTTGAAGTCACGACAAGAGAAGGACCTATCATGCTACTACAATCTCTATAGAACCCCATAAGACGCCAGGGGCCTTTCTCCGGGTCATTAATCTACATGTTAATGAAATTCCTAGAATAATTCAGTACGGTGCACGTACTTGAGTTTCTCCAAAACATTGCTAAATCCCCACTTCTACCAACACAGTCTACAGATATTCCCCCTATCAAAACCCAGCCTTCTTCGAAGCTCCTAAATCCTTCTAGCTCTAGTAAGTGTTTCAGAAAGGAAAGCTACGTTCGGGCAGTAATCCCGGATTAGGTCTCTAAGAGTTGGAACTGCACCCAGGTTCATCATCTGCTTTGGTGCCATCCTCTTCCCTTCTCTGACATTTTTTTCCTCCATTGGTAGCCATTGTTTTTCCTTCTGTCAAGGCAGTTTGTGGTTTCATGAACTGCACTAGCTCTGGGAATGCCTTCGGGTCAGTTGCACCCATTACCAGCTGGATTGGAAGAGATTGGTTGTTGGGTGATATTTTGTTAAGATTTGATTCCTCCGCATTTTTAGGACTTGCCATGTTTTTAACTATTAAAACTTTCCTTGTTTCTATCAGTTGGTTCACAATCTGTTTACCCTTATCACACCCTTCCTTCTTGCTGCTGCTATGATTTCCTCTCGAAGCTATAGGAGATACTGGAACACAAAATTTAGAGTTTTGACTGGTGCAGTAGATTGCGAGATCCGTTGTAGATTTGAATTTGAATTTCTACTGCTAGGGTTAGTATGCATGTGAGGGTTAGCACGCCGCACACCATCAGCTTTCAGCCACTAACTACCATTACCACCGCCTTGTCTCCGTGGTTCAACCTTCAACTCTACTCCCCAGCGGCGACTACCATCATCTTGCTCCATCTCAAACCTCACTGCGCAACGGGCTTCTGTGTGCCTTAGAAGACCACATACAAAACAAAAGTTTGGGAGTCTCTCATATTTAAACTTGACCAAGCACCACTCACCGCCAGCTCTTCTAACCTTCCTCTCCTTCTTCAATGGTTGATTGACATCAACCTTCACCTTGATATGCATGTAAGTACGCCAGATGCTGGTGTTCTTTGCGGGATCGTACTCCACTAGCTTACCAATGTACTTTGTAAGATACTTGCCAACTGTTTCATTCATTAAGCCCACTGGTAGGTGATGCACCTGTATCCAGAAAAAAACATGGTTAAGAGAAATACTTTCCAAAGGGACTCCAATATCTAGTTTTCCTAATACAAGCAGGTGATTATCAAAACTCCACGGGCCTCCCTTCAGCACTTGATCCATATCCAGACCATAAAAAAATTGGAACAAAAAGATTCCTGGGGTCGCCTCCTTCATCGTCACATCCTTCACCGGGCACCACACATTCGCCAACCTCTCCTTCATTATGTGAAAAGATAGCAAGGAAACGCCCTACTAGACACATTCGATTTGTCAGCGAGGAAACGCCCTACTAGACAAAGCTTTAGATCTCCCACCTCCTACTGCCTCATCCATGTGAAAAGATAGGCCTTCTTCCTCCCCCTCCACCATGGTAAGACCCTCCATGTTGATATGTATCATTCCTGCCATGTGCCTTGATCGTGAAGAAACGTTGGGGTGCAGAAAGCTATTACGTACTGGCTCTCATGAAAAGAGAGAAAACTCACAGGCTCTCACACTACGGGATTGATAAATCTAGTAGATATGATTTTTTTTTAAACCAAATCAAAATAACTTTTCTTTTTCTCTAAAACTCAAAGAAACAAAACCATAAAACCATAACAAAGACAAGGATAACAAGTATTTGATACTTACCAAATGATGATGGAAGAATGAGCAAGCAAATGGGGAGAAAAAATGATGATACAAACCTTTTCTTCACTTTCTCACTCTGGGTTTTTACCTTTCTCTCTCAAGGATTCTCCAAGCTTTTAACAATGGCGAAGAAAAATGAAATGGAATGGATATTTATAGGGAGGGTCACGGTTTGGATTAGGGAGAAGGAAGGAATAAATTTGTTCAATTCCATTGGAAACTAACTTACTAAGTCATGAACTAACCAATCTAACTACCTACAATTTACACCACCAACCAATCATATTGCTCCCTTTTAAAATGGTAGGCTATATGCCATGTGCTTTGCCTCCCATTGGTCCAACACATAGCACACCATCTTGCATGAAAAGTTTCCTTCATAAAATATCTCGGATATTTTGTTGAAATCAAGTTGATTCAGAAACAATGATAAGTTTCCTTCATAAAATATCTCGGATATCTTGCATGCCTCTAATGTATTCTCAAGTATGCAGAATCCAGTGAGAATTTACTATTATTCATCAGAAGGATCTGTCTCATAAACATATGGCTCTGTGCGCTACTTACCCTCTGGTATGATCAAGCTGAATCTGGTGTGCATCCTCTGGTAAGCGAAAGATAACGCCAGCGTCTTAGAACCATGCTCTGGTAGAACCACGCTCCAGAAGAACCATGCTCTGTTAGAACTACACTCTGGTGCAATCATCTGGTGCGAGCGTCTGGTGCAATCGTTTAGTCATCAGCGTCTGGTGCCTCCGGTACTATAACCCTGCATCTGATAAATAGAGTATCTCCGTTTTCAAAATGCCTCTAGTACAAGTTTGCCTCTGGTATCACACCAGAGTGAGCGAAGCCTTTAAAGACTATTTCAAGCATTTAAGGATCCTCATTGATGGCTCTTTAATGTACGCGGAATCAAAGACAAAATATAATGTCAACGAATATATATTCACTTGACTAACGACAAAAGTACGCGTCACTGAGTCAAATAGAAAACCCATAGAAAATCTGTTGGTGATTTCATATTAAAAGTAGCATACATCTATGCTGTCTGTTAATCTGAATTGACATCGAAATAGGAATCGTTGAAAATAATTTGACACAGTTCCTCGTACTCTTGGCAAGTCATCGAGGTCATCGGTCCTTACGACTTACCTTCAAGTAGTCAGAACTATATTGCTAAAGCAATTTTCATAAAAATTGGGGTGTCACATCATGGCACCCTTTCCTAAATTATAATAACCTCTATATACTAGTAGCCGTAGATTATGTGTCTAAATGGGTGGAGACAGTAGCACTTCCTACTAATGATGCAAGACGGGTTATTAGAGTTTTGAAAAGGAATATCTTTACTAGATTTGGAACTCCTAGAGCCATAATTCGCGATGCGGGCACTCATTTTTGCATTAAGCAATTTGAAAACCTTTTAGCAAAATATGGGGTAACGCATAAGGTAGCCACTCCCTATCACCCACAAACAAGTGGTCAAGTGGAGATTTCCAATAGGGAATTAAGAAAATTTTAGAAAGAACCGTAAATAGTTCAAGAAAAGATTGGTCCTTAAAACTTGATGACGCACAATGGGCATATAGGACTACATTCAAAACCCCAATTGGGATGTCACCTTATGGGCTAGTATTTGGAAAAGTGTGTCACTTGCCTATCGAATTAGAACATAAGGCTTATTGGGCTATTAAAACTTTGAATTTTGAGATGCAGCTAGCAGGTGAGCAGCGATTATTGCAACTTAGCGAAATGGATGAATTTCGTCTAAAGACATATGAGAATGCAAAGTTGTACAAAGAACGTACAAAAAGATGGCATGACGAGCGTATCCAAAATTGAAGTTTCCAAATCGGAGAGAAGGTGCTAATATATAATACATGCTTCCATCTATTTCCAAGAAAGCTGAAATCTCGTTGGTCAGGCCCCCTATGAAGTGATACAAGTTTTCCCCTATGGAGCACTAGAAGTACGTAAAAACTATGTTGAAACATTTAAGGTGAACGGACAGTGGGCCAAATACTATGTTGAAGGCACGACAAGAGAAGGACCTATCAGCTACTACAATCTCCAACCACTTAACACTGAGCAATATGTCAGGCTCGCGACGTTAAACAAGCACTTTGCAGGAGGCAGCCTGTGTTATTTAATTTGGTGTTATCTAATCTAATTTTATGTTATCTACATTATTTCTATTTAATTTTATATATTTTTTTAGTTATTGTGATTCACAATTTCTCCAGCCGCTCGATAGCCCTATGGGTAGTGGCAAGGCAGCAAAAGTTGAATCACCCCTCCGCAATTTACTCGTGAAATTATTCAGAGGGGAATACCTTTCCGCCTTAATTTATTTTTAGCACATATTAAATTGCATATTTTTTTATTGCTTATTTTATAATTACTTGACTATGCTTGTAACTATTAAATTATGGAAAATCTGATATTTTTCTGATTTAGGGGCTATTTTTTTAAAATTTTTCTGACATCTTGTGATTAAAATGAGTATGTCGGTGGTTTTAGAAGTTGCTGATAATCAGCATTGAAGTTTCATGAGTTTCAACTTGTCTGTGTAAACCACTAAATGTGAGATTTGAGCATGAATGAGAGGTCACGTCATATCTTTACCTCTTTTCATTGATTGAGTCATGTTTTCCCATGTTATGCATTCTAGAACTTGTGCTGAGACCATTATAAAGCGAATAAAAATTTACTTTCGTGTGAATTTTTTAAGGGCAATTTTTAGAAATTTTTCAGACCCACTTTAATCTTGTTGCAAATATTTTACCACTAGTTACCCAGTTTGAGCCTATTACTATGTTTCTTTGGTACCCCTTTCTTTGTTATTGAT
Source organism: Calophaca sinica (assembly GCA_037113605.1). Taxonomy (NCBI): domain Eukaryota; kingdom Viridiplantae; phylum Streptophyta; class Magnoliopsida; order Fabales; family Fabaceae; genus Calophaca; species Calophaca sinica. Next base: position 97,745,729 of record CM073735.1, on the reverse strand, counting down.
TTACTTTGGTGGTAACCTTGGAAAATATTGTTGCTAGAGCAATTAGTGGAAAAAATCAAAAGAATAATGTTAGAAATCCCTCAAGAAAGTTTATAAAAGGAAGGCTTAGTAACTACTTTCTCCTCTCAGAATTATTAAATTGTTTAGCTATTGCATAAAATCATCAAAGGAGGAAAGGAAAGCAAGAAAAGAAAAGAAAAAGAGAAAAAGGAAAGAAAGAAATGTTTTACTACCTTCAAATATTAAAAAGAAATTTGTTGTTGAAAAATTATAGGAATTATTATCTGCTCTTTAAAGTGAAAAAAAAAAAGGTTACTTATTTTAGTTGACTTATTTCTGACCCATTTGCATGACTTTTTCATTCTTTTTATCCCACCTAGCATTATTATCTTGGCCTCATTATAACCCATGAAAGACATTTTCCTCTTTTGCATGATAAGTGAATTTTAATAGTAGAGTTTTGCTCAATGCACAAGCCTATGACAATGTCACTTCTTTGAGAAAATTTGAGAGTTAATGACTATACCTTTAAGCACTGTGAGAGTGGCGAGGAGAGTGAGTTATAAATTATAGAGTTGACAAACTTGTTGACCTTGCATATCTAATTGGGCATTCTATTACTTAGCATTTCTTATGATATTGCTCTGTTGTCATTATCTCTTTGTACCCTAGTTAGTAAATTCAATTTTTCTTATAATTATCCAAATAGTTTGCTTGAGGACAAGCAAAACTTAAGTGTGGGAATGTTGTTAATACCCAAATTTGTCTAAATTATTGGGGTATTTTGAGTAGAAAATATTATAATTTTGTCTCTTATTAGTTAAGATATGTTCATTATTTCCACATTTGTGTAGAAAAGTAAGCTAGGAAGCAAAAGATTTAATTTTGGGAAGAATCTGGCAAGATTTGAGCAATTTTGTTGATTCTGGGCATTCAGTACGACCTTACCTTAAGTCAGTACGGCTGTACCTAACTGCGCACAGCAGTAGAGGCATACCTCATTGTTAGTACAGTCTGGTGTCGAAGAAAAAGTTCAGTACGACCGTACCAAAGGCAGTACGGTCGTACCCAAAGCAGTCTGGCCGCAACCCAGTGCATCAGTACGAGCAAGCGCCGAAGCCAAAATTCAGTACGGCTGTGTATAAAGACGGTACGTGTAACACCCCAAATTTCTTAAGCCTAAGTGATAGAAATTATAGAGTCGTTGGGTGTTATTTAGGGGTTGAATAAGTGTTTAGCACCCATTTACATAAGGACATATCTAGACTTAACTCTATCATTATGTTTAGTCAACCCAGTCATCGTATTTTTCATTTTCTAACCCTTTAGGGACTGAATGAGAATTATGTGTCTTAATGAAAGTTATAGCTTTATTCCTTATCTTTCAATTGGCTTTAGTTTGTCTCGATTTTGATATCTACAACTCTAGATATTCTCTCCCGAGTCAATGCAGCGCAAGTGTAGAATTGGAAACACCTGAGTCAACTTTAAATAGATTTTACACCATGTTGGACTCCGTTTTAGGAAAGGACCGTGAAACAAGATTTTGTAGAAAATTCTTTTCTCTTTCCAATGCCATGAAGAATGCCTCCATTGGACACCTGTAACTCAAGTTATGTCCAAAACAACTCTATGAATCGATTCACAACTGCTGACAACGTTTTTTTAATTAGCGGGTCGGCCCGTTTCATCTCCAAACGTGATGAGACTTATAAATCACGACCCAAACCTGATCTTAGACCTATTAGGACTCTAAAACGTAATTTTAATCATTGGTTAAGAGCTTTCAAGAACCCTAGAACTCCTTAGAGCTATATTGTTGCTGTTGCCACCATTTTCGTCGTTTCTCTCTCATTTCCCAAACAAATCGAGTCCCATCTTCGAGGCTATGATCGTAAGAACATTCTCTTCATTCCTCTTGGTTTATTTTCTATTTTTATGAATCAAAATTCGTGACCCTCACTTTTCTATGGTTTTTGCTCTCTTAGAGTTTCTTCCTCTCTTTTCTAATTGTTGAACTTGGAGTTGTTGCATACCACAAGACTTGGAGTAGCAAAGAACTCAATCCCAGATCCTCTAGGACACTTTTGGAGGCTGCGACTATCATAAGGTATAGGGGTAGGTGATCTCTTGGAAAGAGGCTTATGGCTTCAAATAACATGTTAGGGATGTCCCATGATCCCTATGCCTTGCGGGGCAAAACTATTGTTGTGTAATCCTTGTAAGAGCATGGATTTGGATGCCTATGGTTTATGTTTTAACTTAATTGGAGGCCCTTGTATGAGCAAGAAGCCATAAGTGTTATTGATTAACATGTTTAAATGGATTAAAGTATGTTTATCCTTCATCAGTTTTATGTGTTGTTGTTGAAAAAGGCATAATTTAAAATAATTGGTATTGTTTGGATTGTTTAATGGCATGACTTGTAATATAAAGTTGTTTTGAATATTGATTAGGTGCTTTTATGCCTAGAATTAAATTAGAATTGATGACTAGCAGGTTTTAGTAGATTAATGCATGTTTAATAACAAAAAGTTGATGCCTTATGTGTTTTGGAATAACCTTGGATCATTAGTTATAGTTTTATGGTTTAGTAACATGAATTGTGGCAAGAAGTTGCTATCTTGACAATTTAATTAAGAACTTTCATGGTTGGAATTAATTTAGTATTGATAAATAGCAAGTCTTAGTAAATTGATGTATGTGTAATAACAAAAGGCTTGTGTTTTATGTGTGTTTATTAGCATGAGTATGATCTAAGATTATTGGTCCTATTTAATTGTAAAGAAGCATGATTCATATGTTTTAATTGTGTTTTAATGCTTGGCTAAGAGTTCTCATATTTTAGAATTAATTTGGAGTTGTTAACAAGTGTTCTTATATGGTTATATGTACACCCGGTGTCGGTTGATTGTGTTGGAAGTGTTGATGTAGTAAAAGCATGATGTAGAACTCAATAACGTTATGACGATTATGTAAAGGCGTGATACATGTATTTTAGTTACTATTTTAATTGTTAAGTATGTGCTCATATGCTTAGGTACTCTATGCATAAAATGTATATTATTCTACACTAGCAATCCCGGTAAAAATGTATTCTCTGGATTCCAAAGCGTTAACTCGGTGTTCCACAAACTCCTAATGCCTCAACTACAAACACACAAGCACTTCAATCTCCTTTTTCTCCCAAGTTTAGGTTCTGCCCCTCTTGATTAGTACACCAAGGAATACCCAAAAATTCCGCCGAACACACCCGCACGATCCATATTTCACCAGAAACACAAAAATGCACTCGAATTAAAATTAGGGCAAACTATGGAATTACAAAAATACAAGGGACGTCACGGCCAGCTCCTGTTCTAAGGGTCCAAGGATTCTAACTTACCCAAATCCAACTCCTGACAAGCTTTCACGGACGTTCGATACCCGCACTTGCACTAAAACCCTAAAATACGAAGAATAGTTAATTAGGGACTATCAAAACCACAAGGGATCACGAAAATCAGTGGCCAAGAACAGAGAGAATAGAGGTTATAGCCTCTATCTCGTGGCCTAAGAAATCTCCTCCGAGAGTTTCGGCAAAACTCTAGCTCATTCGGTACCTGTTCGGTCAAACCGAGGTCCAAAACCCAGTCTGGTTAGGGCTAGGAACTAGAACCAGTTTGAGAACCAAGAATCACAAACTGAAACCAGAGGCTTACAATAGAGGGTATAGGATTTACCTTGACGAAACGGCGATCGGAGATAAGCCCTAACAAGCTCGAACGGAAACAGACGAGTTAGCACCGTCAGATTGATGAACCGGTGTTTGAGATAGCTTAGATATGAACCATTAACCTTGTAATGCTCCAAAAATGGTGTTTTCTGGTTCAAGGCTTAGTTCAGGTCATGTTTTAGGAAGAAGAAGTGAAAGAACCGGATTAAAACTCAATATAGGCTTAAATAGACAAAAAGTGGTCACTGGGCGCGCTTGGCGCGCACCCCACGCGCGTCCCACACGCACTCTGCGCTGCCTCCGTATTTCAGCGCGTCCCAGTCAACTCCTTCATGATGAAGTTACTTCACGCATGCGCGCCATGTGTCACGTCCCTGTAGGTCACGTTGTTCCAATCAAAATGTGCCACGTGTCACAGAAGGATCCAGACTAATGGTCCACCTTAGTCTAGCGCGCGTCACGCGCGCCCCAAGTGCGCTCCACGTGCGTCCCATGCACTTTAAGGGCGCTTCATACGCGCTTCACATGCACTCCTGCGCTTCGGTCTGTTTTGCGCGATTTCTTACATTTCGATGCTCGTCCGACCCAGAACTTGATACCCTATCATTTAACCATCATTCTAAACACATAGAACACATGATCGACCTCAGAATTAAGGATTTAGAATCCCAATTACTCGCTCGAAAACTCGCACTCGCTCTAGGTCACGAAAACACAAAACCCTAGTTCTAGCTCTGATTGTTCTCAAATTTTACGAGGCTTCTAATACTAATACTAAAACACTATCAAGCACTTCTTTACTTCTTTTTACCCTCCAAAACCTTACAAGTCTCACACTTGCCCTTACACAAAGGCACCGAAAGCAAACACATAGCCGAACACTTAAAGACACTGACAAACTCCACAACACACACTTAGGCTCACACAATCACACATTAAGCAAGGTTAGAAAATTGAGGATGTTACAATACCACCCCCCTTAAAAAGAGATTTCGTCCCCGAAATCGTGTACCTTCAAACAGATGTGGAAATTGTTCTCGCATCTTCTCCTCACACTCCCAAGTCATATCACCTGTAGTCTCATCCCACACAACCTTAACCAAAGGAATGTGTTTACCACGAAGTTCCTTGATCCTTCGATCCATGATCCTCATAGGTAATGCCTCATATTCTAAGTTATCTCTTAACTGTATCGAATCGAGTTCAATGGTATGATAAGGATCGGGGTAATACTTACACAACTGAGACACATGGAAGACATCATGAAGATTGGTCAGATTAGGCAGTAAAGCAATAAGATAGGCTACTGAGCCAATCCGACGAAGAGTTTGAAATGGACCAATAAACCTCGGAGTTAATTTTCTAGACTTGATAGCTCTGCCAATTCCAGTCCTAGGAGTTACTCTCAGAAAAACATGATCTCCCTCTTGGAATTCCAATGGTCTCCTTCTCTTATCACTATAATTCTTCTGCCTATCCTAAGCATCCTTCATGTTCTCTCTAATCTTCTTGACTTGTTTTGTGGTCTGTTGAATCATCTCAGGACCTAACACTTGTCTGTCTCCGATCTCAAACCGACACAACGGGGTTTTCCACCCGTACAAAGCTTCAAAAGGTGTCATACCTATACTTGAGTGAAAACTATTGCTATAGGTAAACTCCACCAAAGGCAAAAACTCATTCCAACTTCCTACATGCTCCAACACGAATGCCCTTAACGGGTCTTCTAGGGATTGGATCGTTCATTTTGACTGACCATCCATTTGAGGATGATAAGCTATACTTAATCTCAACTTAGTCCCTAAAGCTCGTTCCAGTACATTCCAAAATTTAGAGGTAAATCTAGGGTCCCTATCACTAATGATGCTCGAAGGAACACCATGTAGTCTCACTACCTCCTTAATGTAAATCTGAGCTAACTTCTTCGAAGGGTATCTCTCTCCTATTGGAATGAAATGAGCACACTTCGTCAACCGGTCAATGACTACCAAATGGCATCAAACTTCTTAGGGGTCTTAGGAAGTCCTACGACAAAATCCATTGCTATTCCAACCCACTTCCATTCAGGAATATCCAAGGATTGCAACAATCATGCCGGTTTCTGATGTTCTATCTTCGCCTTTTGACATACCAAGCAAGACAAAACATAATTATTTATGTTCTTCTTCATACCAGGCCATCAAAACATCTTCTTCAAATCTTGATTCATCTTAGTAGCGCCTGGGTGGAAACTAAGCTTGCTCTTATGGGCTTCTTCTAGAATCATCTTTTTAATCTCGGTATCACTAGGAATACAAATCCTGTCTCCAAACCTTTTCCATAGTTTTCCAAAGCTTAATCACACATCAATACAACCATTATAAACTAGAATACAAAACAATTTCTCTCCCAAAACTCCTAAGAAGCTCGTGGCCATCATCCTTCTTCTTCCAAAAAAATTTGCAAACTTCCAATTTAATTAACAACATCATTTCCTATGCCAATTCTTTCACAAACCAAAGCCTACACACCACCAATCTTAATTTAAGCTTCTTTCAAGCATAGGGTTTTTCAAAAACAAAAAAACAACTCAATCAAAGTTCTAGTTCAAAATCAAAAGCTAAACAACAACAACAACACCAAATAAGCTAAAATCATCAATTAATTTAATTGATTCACTTAAGGAACACACCATCCCTCTTTTTCCCTTAGGGTTGCGCCTAGGGTTCCAAAGATTTGGGATTTTGGTGCTCACTTCCATCATTGATCATGATCAAGCATGTAATGAAGCATAAAAACAAGAACCAAAACAAAAAAAACTTCTACCTCCTCCTCCTCCTAAGCTCGCGGCCAAGGGGCTGTTTTGGGGGAGAAAAATGTGGTTCCCAACTTGCTTGAATGATGCAATAGACGGTAGTGAAGAGGAGAAGAAATGAGTAGCAAGAAGTATGGAAGAATGGAGGTGAAGTGAGCTCAAGAAATGGAGAAGAAAGTTGCTATGGAAGCTCCAAGCTTTCTCTCACTAGAAATGATGAAGATGAGATGAAAAGAAGTAGAGAGTAGGAGGAGTTGCGTAGGGGCTGCTTAAGGGAGGGGAAGAAATAAAAATAATAATACTTAAGTAATACTTGGCTAAAAAAATGGTTTTTAAGAAAGTAATTAAAAATACTAATCACACAAAATGTGACACCTCTCAAATAAAGCAAGATTCTAATCCCATCACTTAGTCTAGCCCATCTAATCTTTTCTCTCTCGTGATTACCCTATAATCCTAGAGTCTTAAAAGTACTAAAAAAAACACGGTGTCGAGTAACCGTGTTACCGATAAATTCGCGAAAATTAATTTACAGAGAAATTAATTCACCGCGTAATAATAAATTATCATAAATAATAAAAACAATCTCAAACACTCAAAAATAATCACAACAAGTCACGATTCGATTTTCATCGAAATCGGAGTTCGTTTAAAATTTTATTGACGAGTAAAACTACCCGGTGATCCAAAACACGGCGAAACTTCGTTAGAATATTTCGACGATTTTTGAACCATGAATCAATATTAAATATTAATTTTTAAATTTAATTTTATCTTAATTTAATTCAATCACTTTCTTAGTCAACAAAAATGCGCGTTACCGTGTCAGACAGAAAACTTATATAGAATTTAATTGATGAATTCACATTAAAACAGCATACGTCTACGCTGTCTAATAATTTGAATAGACATCATGAATAATAATTATTTATAATAAATAAATTATTCAAAATAATTCAAAATAGTTTCTCGTACTCTCAGTAAATCATTGAGATGATCAATCTCTATGACTTATCATCAAGTATTTAGGATTTTATCGCTAAAACAATTTTTCTTGAAAATTGGGGTGTTACATTAGTGGTTAGTTTGTTAGAAGGGAGGAAGATTTTGTTAGTGGCAAGGATCTGAACCCTGCACCTCCTGCTTGCAACTCCTTCATGTCCCTTGGCTCAACCACTGAGCCGCCTACACGGGACGGGATTTGTGTGTATTTGATTGTGTATTTGACTTTTTGGCTGAGTGCTCGCTTTTTGTATTACCAAGGGCTTGTATGAGAGTGTGTTTTAAGGTTTGATATATTGGTTGAGTTTGGAATAGTGTTTGATAAGGTTTTAATATTAGTCTTAGAAGCTTGGTAAAGTTTGAGAACCATCGGAGTCAGAATTAGGATTTTGAGGGTTCGTACCCTTAGGCAAGTGTGAGTTTCCAAACGAATAAATGAGACCTTGAATCTTTATTCTTGAGTCCATTTGATGTCCTCTTGTGTTAGGAATAATGTTTTAGTGTTAGGGTATCGAGTTCTGGATCGCACGGACGTCGGAATCGAAGAAATCGCACGAAAACGGATGAAACAGCACAAAAGCGCGTGAGGTGCGCTTGAGCGCATGTGGCGCATGCTGGTGTATGGTGCACCAGCGTCTCCTGTCCCTTCTGCACCACCTAGCACATTGTGATTCGTTTGTTCCACGGCACTGACACTTGGCATGCATGCAGGAGTTGCTTCAGCATGAAGCAGTGTGCGTGGGTTGCGCGTAAGCGCATTTGGAGCACACAGGCTGCGCGTGAGACGCGCGCAGAGGTAGAGAGGTCACGCAGGCTGGGCGTGGCACACGCCCAGTGACCCTTAATTACCTATTTAAGCTCATTTGCCCCTTAATTCAGAATTTTCCACTTTTTTCTTCCTCACCACGACCTGAAATCATATTTACACCAAAAATCCACAATTTTCAAGTTCTCCAAGCTTGGTGATCCTCATCCAAGTGATCTCAAGCGTCTGTTCATCAATCCGACGGTGTAAACTCGTTTGTTACCGTTCGGGCTTATTAGGGCTTATCTCCAATCGTCATTTCCTCAAGGTAAACCTATGCCCCTATACTGTTCATCTAAGGTTTCAGATTGTGGTTCTTTATTCTTGAATTGGTTCTAGTTCCTAGCCCTAATCAGACTGTGTTTTGGACCCCAGTTTGACCGTACGAGTACCGAACGTGCTAGGGTTTTGCCGGAACTCCCAGAGGAGATTCCATAGACCACGAGATTGAGACTAGAGTCTCTGTTCTATCTGTTATTAGGCCTCTAATGCATGATTCCTTATGGTTTTGGATTGTCCCTAATTAACTGTTCTTCGTATTTTATGGTTTTGGATTGTCCCTCATAAAAGTTTGTCAGGAGTTTGTTTTGGATAAGTTGAAATTTTTGGAAACCCTGGACAGCACCAGGCCGTGAGCCTCTTTGTGTTTTAATGATTTTATTAGTTGCCCTAATTCTAATCTGAGTGCGTTTTTGTGTTTCCAGTTAATTGTGGGTTATTCTGGCGTGCTCAGTGGAATTGTTGGATGACCCTTGGCCCTTTGGATGGTGTGGCCAAATTTGAACTTAGTGTGGGGAGTGTTGGTGTATTTGTTCGTAAGTCTGTGATTGTGTTTCAGTATCTGTTGGTGGTTCCGAGTTCTTCGAATACCAGGTGGGAGAAAGAATGCATTTTTATTGGGTTGTGAGTAGCAGAAATGATTGTTTGACATGTGTAGGGTGACTTAAGACCTACTAGGGGTTGATGATTGTTTGGCATGTGTAGTAGAAATGACTGATGATTGTGTGTATTAGAAATGATTGTTTGGCTTGTGTAGGGTGACTTAAGCCTTACTAGGGGTTGATGTCAGTAACACCTAAGGATAGGAGTTACGGTGTACCACATCTAAGGATAGGCGTGGTAGACCCATCAGCTAACTTAGGATTATTTTATTATTAAATATGATTGTCTGATAACATGCTTAAATTGTAAGTTGTATTGTATGTGCTTTATGTGAGTAGTAACATGCTTAGGGTAACATGGTTAAATGTGCATTATGTGTGGAAATGCATTATATGTTGCCTTTGCATGCTAAATGTCTAAGTACAGTCTTTGGTATGAGTTAACATGATTAAAGGGATATTTTGGGAATGTGTGCATAACATGACATGAGGCATATGATTATGAGGTGTTGGATGCATGCATGTGATATTGCATTAGTAACCACTCCATTCTTGACGGGAATGTAATGCAGAGAGGATCCCTAACGGGAAAGGAAAATACCTCGCTCAGCAGGTTAGATCCACTCTATTCCCTAACAGAAAAGGCGAAAACGGACGTCCCTATCGGGAAAGGGGGAGGAGGATTCCTATCGGGAAAGGGGAATACCTCGTGGACTAGGCTAGTGTCGCCTCATCTCTATCGAAAAATGGAGGCAGGAGTCCCTAACAGGAAAGGGGGACGGCAACCCTAACGAAAAGGGGGGTTCGCCAAACGTATTCCTATCGAAAATGGGGAGTACAGTGTTAATAGTAAAGAAATGATGCCATGATGCACAAACTCATTAAGACATATGGGGTAAGTAGAAGAGGGTAGTTAGATCTTATTTGTGATTTATAGGATTATCTGTATGGATTGTCTTACTCTCATTCTACTTATGCATTTCCCGCTTTTTAATGGATGTGTTGTTCTTATCTCCCTGTGTTTGTATGCTTATGTGTATATATATTATTTCTGTATTAGACTGTGTTGAGGAGGATGCAGTAACAGCCTCACCCAATGAAGCAGTTCCTGGTGATGCTATTGATGTCGAAGCAGGCCCTGAAGATCCGTGTTTGGGAGAGTTTTGAGTTATAGGCGAGCTGGAACCCGAAGTGGGAACTCTCAGCATCCACCTCACTGATGGTTTTCATTCTCTTTGGCCAGGAGTCGTTTTGTTGATGTTTTGTTTGGGTTGGTATGTTTAGATGAGGCACAGCTTAGCCTCGTAGGTGTTTATATTTTGGATGACTGTATTAGTACTGTTTACACTACACTTACTTTTGCACTCTGATAATCTAGGCCATACTGATGAGGCCATCTTTTTGAGAAAACCTATATACATATTTTATAACCCTTAGTTTATTTCACCGTGACGTGTCGTTGTTCTATTTGTGCTTTCGGTTTTTGTTCCTTCGCTCTTTTATCATATCATAAGCGTATACCTGATATATTAAGCGAGTTAGGTTAATTTTGTAGAATAAAGCATAGATAGGACAGCGGGGTGTTACAAAAGCCGTGTGATCATCTATAAATGTTATAAACCATTTTTTGTAGGAAATTGTACTTGTTTAATTTGGACCCAAACATCACTGTGAATAATAGCAAACGATTTTTATGGTTTATAATGTTGTATAGGAAATGAAGCACGATGATGTTTTGCAAATTCACAGGTCTCACAATGAAATAAAGAAGGATCTTTAGTACCACACAAATTGGGAAATAAATGTTTCAAATATCTAAAACTTTGGTGGCCTAACCATAAATGCAATAACATAATATCATCATCATTATTATTAGAGACAAAAATCGATTCAAAGCTGGAACTTATTGGTTGGGATTGTGGTCTTAATTCTATTCCATTGTCAAAGTTGTAGAGTCCTCCACTCTCCTTAACACTGCCAATCGTCTTCCCCGAGTTCAAATCCTGAAACACACAACGAGATCGAAAGAAGTTAGTTTGACAGTTCTTATTTTTGGTTAATTTACTAATAGCTAAAAGGTTACAGGAGAGAATTAGGACATGTAGGACATCTTGGAGAGTTAACATAGGTGATATAATACTGGAACCTTTCCCTGCAATGGCTAAAAGAAAGCCTTTTGCAGTCTCAATTTTTTGGTTACCTGCATAAGGACTATATGAAGAAAAAAGACTAGACTCTCCAGTCATGTGATCTGAAGCACCTGATTCAATAATCCAAGCATGACTAGGATTGACACTAAGGAAGGTAATTTTTAAAAAATTACCTTTTTGAGCTATAGAACAAGAAGGAGTTTGAGACTCAAGGAGTTTGTACAGTTAGTCTAATTGTTCCTTGGTGAAAGGAAACGGACTTGAAGGAGACTGCTTCTCTTGATCAGAAGTACTAGCCTGGAGAGCACACCTTCACTTCCTCCTTTCTTCTTCCAATTCGGAAGCTTTCCATGGAGCTTCCAACATGTCTCATGAGTATGCCATGCACGCTCCCAATGGTCGCTGTAACAGCCCGTATTTTCAGTATTTAAGGTTTGTGTTTTTGTGCACGTTATTGTGCTTTACGTGTATTTTACATTAAAAGGGTATTTTGGTCTTTTTGTAAAGTGCGTATTTGAGAAATGGATTTCATATTTGAGTTCTAAATATTTTATTTATTTGGTGGTAAAATTTTCTTATTTTAATTTTGACGGAAACCGGGCGACGTTTTGGCCACCTGGGTAACGTTTTTACTGCCGAAAAAGTCTGTTTCAACCTCCGGACGGATTTTCTAAAAATTCCCTTTTAATTTATCCTAATTGTTGATACAAAAATAAAATTTATATCAAACATATTTTTTCGCCGACGTTAGGTTTAATCACGCGCGTAATGATTTAATCGTGTGATTAGAACCGAAGGCGGTTAATATTAAGAGATAGGATTTGTGACAAGGTTTTGGATAAGGCTTAAATCTTTTAATTATTAGATTGGAGTTTATTTTGAAATCCATAAGCTTAATTTGATAATTTTTGGATTACAAAACTATATTTAATAACTTTTGAATTACATAATATATTTTAATATAAACCATGCTAACCATAATTAAATCTTTTCTTTTTGAGCAAGCTACCTTGCCTATAAATACTCTTCCCCCATTTCTTTTTTATTAAACATTTTGGAGAAGATGAAGGTAATTCTAGAAAGGGAAAGAGAGAGAAAGAAAGGTTTTAGAGATAGAAAGTGAGATAACTTCTCCATTTCTTCTCCAATCGTCAAACCAAGACTAGATCCATGATCCTTGGGGTTTTGAATCAAGCTTCGAAATTTGAGATCTAGCCTTCCCTTATCATCATTGTCATATATCCAGAAGTGTTTGTAAAACAAAATTCATCTCCTCTCATTTCTCATCATGATCGACTCTTACTTTAAGGGATGATTTTTATTTTTAAGTTGTGTTTTGGTGTTTATGTTTGGGCTCACGTTTCACTGCATTCATTTTTTTTTGTAATCACTGCAGTCAAGGGAAATCTAAACCATTGGATTTTATTTTTTTAACAATCTCAACTCTTAATTTATTTTATTTAAAAAAATAAAGAAAAAATATATATGGAGAGAGAAGGACACACACAACTACAGTCAATCGTATTCCTTATGTTTGATGTTTAGGTGATTTGAGTAAGTTGTAAGCTTATGGTGAATTTTGGCTAGAAGGAATTTTGGTAAGAGGTGGGATCTTAAAGATCTAAGGTAATGGCATCTTTCACTATGTGTTCAAGTTATGCATGACCTATGTGAGTGCGTGTTTGTTGCTTGAATGTTATTGAGTGGTGATATATGTAGTATCCTTATTGAAGCTATTTTGTGTATATATGATTGATAAGATAGCTTGACTAGTTGAGTATGAATATGAATATGATTGTGAATTCGTATATGTCATTGAATATACCAAATGGCTGGTAAAAGGGAAACTTTACCAAAACGTGACTAAGATGATTGAGGTGACTTCGAGAGCCAAGAAAACGTTTCACAATAAATTAAGGGATTCTATTCTAAAACAAAACCAAATTACAAAACGCCTTTATGGATCAAAGAGCTAGATTAACAACTATCATTTTCTTTTAAAGAAAATGTCAAAAAGATTTTTGAAAAAGAGTTTCAAAGGGGTCTCCACCCTGCTCAAATCCTTAAGAGATTTGCAAAGTGGCGATGTTTTCAATTAGTAGGGAGTTCTAAAAATAAGAGGATTTCTGCGAGAATACAAGGCGAGATTACGAGAAGATGTCGTGGGGCTCTAAATTGAGGGAGTTTAGAACATAGATAAATAAAGCTCGGATACTCTTTGCGAGTGATCCCATTGCAGAGGATTAACCGTGGTTTGTGCATTTCATGCACACGTCGATGCTCGACCTAGGAATCGGGAGTCCGACTAGGAGGTGAATCTGAGAATCGGTGTCCGACCAAAAGTGAACCTAGGAATCGGGAGTCCGACTAGGAGGTGAGTTGGGAATCGGGTGTCCGACCAACTTTAGCATGGGAATCGGGAGTCTGATCAATGTCAGGCACAGAAATCGAGAGTCTGACCAATGTCGGGCCTAGGAATCGGAGTCCGACCAGAGTCAGACCTAGAAATCGGGAGTCCGACTAGTGTCTTGCACACTGTTGTGTTGATTGAAAATGAATGACGATTACTTGCGGAGTGATGCTATGTTGTGTCTTTATGTGTTTTAAAATGATTTGATTGGTAACATGCTTAGTGCTTTATACGCCATGATATCTTGTGCCTGATTATAATCTGTTAGCATGTTATGTCTGTGTATATACATATATGCTATTGTTGTGATATGCTTGTGTGGGAAGATGACCCTTGGTTTTATCGAGCATTCTCATGGATGTCACTCCAGATGATGGTTCAAGTTGGAGAGAGGTAGCCACTAAAGGTCAACGAGCACGCAGAAGGGAAACTCCACCCGATTATTTTCTTTGAGTTGTGGTTTTATTAAACTTGTTGTATGTGCTGACCTGCTATAGGTGTCTTTTGGGTGGCTTCCATTGAGTAGGTCCTAATGCATGACTTTTGGAGCAGTTCTCCTGCGCGGGAATTGCCGAGAGTATATCGGGAGTAGGAGTCAATACTAGATGGAGGCGTGTGCGTACTTTTGATATATTCCTATTTAGAGTGTATTATGCATGATGTATTTTCAAAAACTCATATAGCCTTCATGCGGAGGTTTATAAATCTATTCAGTTGTAAGGTTGGGGTGTTGTTAGCGAGCATGCATCTTTTCGAAAAATGCCGTGATATTCTAACTTGTGGTTTTTGCAAAAGAATTTTTAAAAGAAAATATTTTTCGTGTTTTCATAAGGCAAGACGTGTATTATATTTCCAAAATCATTCTGCATTTATAGGATGAAATTAGATCAGTAACACTCTAAAAATCAGGGAGTTACAGTCGCACCTGGTTTGTTGACCTTTTGCTATCTCTTTTTCCCACTTCATTGAAGTTTCTAGTAACAAGAGCAGAACTTACCCCTGTCATAGAGGTTGTTTTGCCCATTATAACACTTTGTCGAGCCTCATCTCTCCTTACTTCTGAGAATGTTTCTCGGATTGTTAGTAAGCAGATCTTCCATAGAATTCTAGCTCTGACTTCATCAAGTTCATTATTTAGACCAACCAGAAGCACAAAGACACAATCATTCTCCTTTCTTTTAAGAAACAACACACTGTCCTCAGTACACCTCCAATTGTTCTCATAACAAATATCCAACTCATGCCATAAAGTCATCAATTCATTAAAGGCAGGTAGTTACGTCCTTGTTACCTTGCTTAGCATGCCACAATCGAGATTTGAGCTAAAAAATCTGAGAAGAGTTATGAATATCAGAATAAGTGTCTCTGATGGCCTTCCAAACGTCTCTTACATTGGGCAAGAACATGAAAGGTTTTCAAATTGCTAGCACCATAGAATTAATCAACCAGGCAATTAATGAGGAATTATTAGACTTCCAGAACCTGAAGTTTGGATCTATTTCTGCAGGTATAGGTACATCTCTTGTAAGAAACCTAAATTTTCTCTTGTCGTCCAGTACCAATCTGACAGTCTGGGACTATTTTGTGTAGTTTTTTCCACTAAGACGTTGAACATTGACCTGAAGGGAGTTGGAGGATCCCTCCAGGCCATCCAGAAAGGAAAACCCACCAAGACCAGCATTTGAACTACCGCTGCCTACACTGTTGCCACCCGCGCCACTGCCACCTGCGCCTGTCGCGGTCGGGCCACCGGCTTCTGTGCCGCCGCCTGCACTAGCGCCTCCTGCGTCTCCACTTGTCGCACTTGGTTGCAGTGCTTGTGAGGGCTTGCTTCCATGTGTTGATGTGCGTCATGAGGAAAGAGGAAGTGAATCCCTAGGATGGAAAACCTAGAGCTACTGCTACCATGTAGAAAAGAATAGGCAAATACTTTCTTGAATTAATCAGCAATCTAGGATTGCTTAAATATAGAAAAATACAATAAAAGATTTCCTATAATTAAGCTCATCAGAGATACTAACTAAAAATAAAAAGAAATAAAAGGAAATAAAGGTCAACTGAAATAAAAGACAAAATAAAAATAAAATCAAAACGATATCATAACAGAATCAAGGAGAATACCTCTCCTGATTCTCCTACATAAAACATAACGAAATCATGGAGAATATCTCTCCTGATTCTCCTACATCATCATTATCAAGATATCAAAATAAAATCAAAACGATATCATAACAGAATCAAGGAGAATACCTCTCCTGATTCTCCTACATAAAACATAACGAAATCACGGAGAATATCTCTCCTGATTCTCCTACATCATCATTATCAAGATATTAACAATAAAGCAATCATCATCATAGCTTAAACAAAGTAAAGCACATATAATCGTGAGTCCTATGGCAAGCTACTACTATTAATATCAGTATCATAGGTTTCTAGTCATTATCTACAACTACGGGGTCCAATTCTAAGTTGTATTACATTAGATCAACCACCTAGATCCATTACTATCCTTAGAATCCGTTTTAAACAGTCTTAATATGTTGGCCATTTAAGCGTTTAAAGATCACAACTAAGTTATTTACGGGTTTCTCCACACATCTAATCGATTATATAAACAAGTCTTTATCGATTAAGGTTATAATTTGGCCCTTTATTGTTTTCTGAAACATCTAATTGGTTAGGCTCACTATTCTAATCGGTTAAGATTATAACCTAGGCATCTATTCAATCGAGATATCATTTTAAGTGATTAAACCACTAGTTAAAATAAGTGATTAATCACCTATTTTAGTCACTTTAACCAGTTAAACCATCATTCTGATAAATTAATAGATCAAAAAGCCACTAATCGGTTAACTACACCACTTAATCAATTAACACATACTAAAACAGTCCTTGGGTTTGCGAAGCCACTTAATCAGTTAACCTACATGCTTTAATCAGTTAACATGCGGCATATTGTAAAGAACACACAAAATGCGGTTGAATCCCAATCTCTTCTAATCCATTAAATATGATCTTAGGGTATTACTAGCCCAGAACCCAAAGTGTGAATACTAATTAATAATTAAATCACGAAAATCAACATTAAATTCATGCAAAACATCAAAGAACACCTTCAACCATCAACAGCTAGCATATTTTAGAATTGGGATTCATTGCGTTTACAATGAACCAGTCATGACAACAAGTAAAGCACATTAAGAACAAATCATTTGCATCCTTGCTCATTCAAGGACTTATAAAATCAAAAGAAAGCACAAAGGGGAATTATGCAAAACCCCAACTATCTCAATCCTCTCTTGAAACCCCATATAGAGTAAACACTCTATCATCCCATACTTGGGATCGTCTTAGAAAATAGCAGGGGAGAGAAGAAGAATTGATTTTGTGACAGTCCAAGAGTCCTCAAGCAAGCCTATGAAATTAGACGAAGAACTTGGTTCAGAATCATAATCGGAAGTCTCAAAAACTAGTGGGTGTTTCCTTGAAGATGACAACAAAAAGGTTGCTTTTTGACTAATTATCAAGGGTAAACGAATAAAAACCCTAGGATAGTCTTAAATAAGCGTTTCAAATGGGTTTGAGTCGAAATATTTGAGTTTTAGACAGACCCTTATCAGTTTGAAGAGATAAGGATCAAATTTGTTTCGGGAAAGATCAGATGTGTAATTCTACAGGATTTTTGGTATCTAATCGATTAAGCAAGACCTTCTTAATCAATTAACCTACACAGTTCGCCCATAATGGAGATCTGAACCACTTAATCTATTATGTGCTAAGTTTTCACCAGATTTGCAAAATTCCAAGAATCTAACGAAACACGTATGCGTAATCATATAAGGTGAATCTAAACACATAATAAACACACAAAATTATCCCAAACTACCAAAAACGCATTGTCCTTTTTTTTCCTTTTAAAAAGATAATCATTAGGCATGACAATGGGATAGGTCGAGGGCGGGTTTTGCCTCCCCCGTCCCTGTCCCCATTTTCAACGGGGTTGGATTTTGCTTCCCCAATCCCACCCCAACAAGGTCGAGTTTCCACGCGGGCACTCGACTCCGCTCCATATATAGAAAAATTTAAATTTTATATTTATGATAATTAATATAATAAAATCATAATTATTATACAATGATAAAATAAAATAAAAAATATCAAAATAAAATTTTCTATTGAAAAGAAATTAAATTAAAAATAAACAAAATATATGAAACAAAAAGAATGAGTAAGCATGCATAAATAAAATAAAATATAATAATCTATATTTAGCCGGGCGAATTCGGTCAAGGGCTGTGAGTATCGACATCCTCAATCTCATCCTATCCCTAATCAAAACGGGTTTTCCCGTCGAAATTGGAGCGGAGTCGGGGGCTGTGAGTATCGACATCCTTAATCTCACCCTATCCCGAATCAAAACGGGTTTTCCCGTCGAAATTGGAGCGGAGTCAGTAGGCACCCATGGGTTGGAGTACTGTTTTAGGGGGCGTTTGTTACAGCTTTTTTTAGAATAAAATCACTTTTTTTATGTTAAAAATCATTTTTTTAATTTTAATTGTGTTTGTTTCAGATTTTTTAGAAAATGATTTTTTTAAAAAAAATGATTTTTAGGTTAAAAATTAAGGGGGCGTTTGTTACAGCTTTTTTTAGAATAAAATCACTTTTTTTATGTTAAAAATCATTTTTTAATTTTAATTGTGTTTGTTTCAGATTTTGTAGCAAATGATTTTTTTAAAAAAATGATTTTTAGGTTAAAAATGAAAAGCTGAAAAACGTAGCTTCTCATTCATAAGAGTTGAAAAAATGATTTTTATAATCCTAAACAAACACAAATTAGTTTCATATTTTTTTAAAATCTATAAAAAATAATCTCTAGATTATTTTAAAACATAATCACTTTTTTGCTCGTAACAAAATAAAAAATTTGAAAAAGTAAACCATTCATAAGAGTTGAAAAAATGATTTTTATAATCTTAAACAAATAATTCAGATTTTTTTAAAATCTATAAAAAATAATTTCTAAATTATTTTAAAATATAATCACTTTTTTTTTAAGCCGTAACAAACGGGCGTTATTGCCGGCCGAAGACCTTTCGGGAAAACAGAGCACACACGTATTTTGATTCAATCTTCAAAGTAGTTGGCAGTAGGAAATATCGTAATTAATGACCAAAATTATAGCCCCGTTATCATTGTGTCTGTTTCGGCCTTTTATTAATTATTAATTAAAATTAAAATTAAAATTAAAATTCATCTCCATCATCCATTGCAAGCCATAGCCGAGCGCGGAGGGAGGACTAGGAGGTATATGGAGTGGATTGCGAATCGTTGGACGGGCGTGGCCGCAGCCATATGGATCCAGTGGAGCTGCGGCGCATCGTACACCTTCAGCATCTACTCTCCTCTCCTAAAGTCCACGCAGGGCTACGACCAATCAACACTCGACACCGTCTCCGTCTTCAAGGACATCGGCGCCAACTTCGGCGTCCTCTCCGGCCTCCTCTACTCCGCCGTCACCCCTTACGGCCGTCCCCTCCCGTCATCCAAGTCCACATGGACTTCCCTCGGCGGCCCCTGGGTTGTCGTCGCCGCCGGTGCCGTTCAGTGCTTCGTTGGATTCTTCTTCATTTGGGCCTCCGTTGTAGGGTTGATCCACCGGCCTCCTGTCCCCCTCATGTGCTTTTTCGCCTGGCTCGCTTCTAATGGCCAGACCTTCTTGAACACCACCAATGTTGTCACTGGCTTGCGCAATTTCCCCCAATATAGCGGCACCATCATCGGCATTATGAAGGTGCTAACAACCTTTTTATGCCCAAAAAATTAGTACATTTCTTTTTCATCCCCAATTTCAAGATTGCATTACTAATTTAGTCCCTGAAATTATATGTATTTGATAATTTGGTACTCCTTATTAGTCCTCTGCAAGGACTAATGTGATAAAAGATTTTCAATATGAGGGATTATTTTGAAATTTTGATTACTTCAATGTCGATCACATTAGTACACACTACACAAGGACTAATGTGATGAAAGATTTTCAATCTCATGGATCATTTTGAAATTTTTGCTTACTTTAACCAAATTGAAAATCGTTGATCACGTTAGTCCTTGTTATAGATTTTTAATTTTGGAGATCATTTTGAATTTGAATTTTTGCTTACTTCAAGACCAAATTGTTTGACACTACACCCTCAGGACTGAAATGGTGATTCATTCTAATCCTCATATCAGTTTTTACCCTAACACCAAAAAATTGGGTGAATTGCATTTTCACTATTCAGGGCTTTAATAATTTGGTTGAATTGCATTTTCGTTATTCAGGGCTTTCTTGGGCTTAGTGGAGCTATCCTGATCCAGCTTTACCACACATTTTGTGATGGCGATCCAACCACCTACCTTCTGATGCTGGCTTGCTTACCTGCATTCATTTGTGTGTTGCTTATGTTTCTGTTGAGGATCTATGAAGTGCATGATGGTGATTACAAGAAGCATTTGGATGGTTTTTCTGTGGTCACAGTGATTATTGTTGTGTATCTCATGTTCATAATAATTTTACAAAACTCCGTGAGTTTACCATATTGGGCACGGATGTTTACATTTGTTGTCCTTATGATTCTACTAGCATCTCCTTTTGGCATTGCTGTGAAAGCTCACTGGGAGGAGACGGAGTCAAGGAAATTAGCACCAACCTACGCCATTGAGAGTGACCCTTCAGTAGGATACCAAGAGTTGCCTAGAGAGGAGGGGCAGGTGCAGGGTACTTCAGATGAGGTGTTGCCACTTGAAGAAGAAATGAACCTGTTCCAAGCTATGTGTACAGTTGAATTTTGGATGTTGTTTGTGACCATGATATCGGGTTTGGGTTCTGGGCTGGCAACAATAAATAATATGAGCCAAATAGGGCAATCCCTTGGGTATAGCACTACTGAGATTAGTAATATGGTGTCACTGTGGAGTATGTGGAATTTTCTTGGCCGTTTTGGTGGTGGTCATGTATCGGATTATATCATGCACAGAAGAGGTTGGCCGAGGCCCCTGTTGATGACTGCAACTCTGGGGACTATGATTCTTGGTCATGTAATCATAGCTTCTGGTTTCCCTGGAAATTTGTATTTGGGTCCTGTCTTAGTGGGCATATGCTATGGTGCAAATTGGTCCTTAATGCCAACAATCACTTCTGAGATATTTGGTGTGAGGCACATGGGTACCATTTTCAACACTATTGCCGCAGCGAGTCCACTTGGGTCTTATATACTTTCTGTGAGAGTTGTTGGATATATTTATGATAAGGAATCCAGTAGAGAAGATAACTCGTGCTTTGGCATCCACTGTTTCATGTTGTCGTTTCTGATCCTGGCTGGTGTGGCTTTTCTGGCATTTTTGGTTGGTCTGGCATTGTACTTCCGAACCCAAAGGTTCTATAAGCTAGTTGTGCTTAGAAGATTAAAACATTATGCGTGATGATGAAGAATGTGTTTGGCCATTTTAACACGAGGTAATGCCCGAGGAAGCAGGTCTTGATTTCTATGTTCTGTTTGGCATAGATATAATTATTGCAATATTCTAGAGGTTATCTATAAGGCTGATATGAGTTATGAATTTTACTTGTTTTATATGCTCATATATTCTCAGATTGAAAATGATATTTAGTCCACTATTCTTTCAGTTATCATCTGTCACCATTGTCTTTGATTATGAGCATAGATTCTCACTTCTCGGATGGCATTTCTTTTCAACTTTTTTCCTTCCTTTCATTCCCCATTTATGGTTGATGGGCCTTTGATACGTGTCTAAGAGGGGGGGGAATGGAGAGGGGGATGGAGTGTTTTACACAGTGAAATTTATACATGTTTTTGAAAGGATAAATAGGAATGCTGCTTGGAGTAAGGAGGAAACAGTAGTTAGAGTGTGTAACGGAATGTACATGTGTCATCAAGGTATTGGTTTGTGCAATGCTAGGAAACAAAAGGAAACGTGAATAAGGAGGGGGTGGGAAGTGGCTTAGTGGCATTACAGAATTTTGGAGTGAATTGGTGTCTTAGGCGGAGGAGGACACAGTCTGTGTATCATCAACTCCGATTGTTATACCTTATTTCTGCATTTCTTCTATTTCGATATACTTGTTTTCGTTTGTTGGGCAGTATGTTTTCCCTTGTAATGGATATTTCCTTTTGAGTTCCATCTTATTCTTAGTGTTAATACCAGTCATTATCTATCAAGTTGGTAACAGCATTCCTAATCCTAGGGAGCCTTTGGATGGTATTGACATTTGACATGCTTGTACGGCTGCTTGGAAGCTACTGAACTGTGGATGGATGGAATTCCTTACTGGATCTAGGATACTATCAATAGGAGGTTTGAGGAGTTCATTTGATCGATCATGAAGTAGATCACGGTGGTTTAGGACGCACATGGTTGGTTGTACCATGTGTTGAACAGTGCTTTGAGAACAATCAGATTTGAGAGGTGGAGAAACTGGCTATGGCTGTGATTTGTTTGTTTTGAAGGAAGAACGGTGAATTGGCTCTAGTGATGAGATCCACGGATATGGGTGGTGGCTTGGCCACTGTTCTGCCATGAACTGCTAGAGAGGAATTGCCTCATTATGAAATTTATAGAGGTGTAAATGGGAATGTGATTTAGGGGGTTAGTCTTGGAGTATCATATGAGCTTGAGCTCCTTTCAGCTCCGCTTTGTTACACCATATGAGGATATCAAACATGGCTCATTCAAGAAAGGATTAAAGAATGAGATGAAAGCTTTATTGGGAAGACCGGTTCAGGGAACTTTTACTCCTTAAGGGCAATGGCTCAAAAGGTGTTACAGCATTAAGTAACATTGCTGTAACCATTGCTTTATCTTTCATCCATTCTATATTTCTAATTTCTAATTTGTTATTTGGGTTTTTTTTATTTCTTTTAGTAAATATTGCTGATGTGGCAATTGGTAGTGGGAATTTGTTACAGCGCATGCTTCCCCTCGGGGATTTTGTAACCAACCGAAGTATATAGCCCTTAATTGCGCAATGAATGCCACAACCAGAATTTTACCCAAATTATCTTCTCTCAAACTTATCTCTATTCTCTGTGCATTACTGCATGCATCCCTTGAACACCGGGAGTCATTCTAAAATCTGATTCCCCTGTCCATTGGATTGTTCAATTCTCGGAGTTCCTTACTCCCTGACTCGAAATCCCGTCTCAAGAGGTGGAGGATCAAAATTGGATACCATGTCAATCTTAAAGGTATTCAACCTTAGGATAGGTCCACATACAACAGACCCTATGGAAAGGAGGAAGATATGTTCGCAATGTTGGTGGAATCTAATGTGGTGGTGATTATGGAGAAGATTGATTAGGGAGATGAAACTGGCACTGGAGGTAGACACCTGTTTGGGTGGATCTAACCATCCCAACAATAGGTCATGGGCCAAGGTTGAGATGGTCTCTGTCCCAAGGTGTTGTATCCATGCAGGGGAGGAGAAGATGTGAGTTGTCCAGGAATGAGTGGAAGGAAGTATTAAGCTATGATCACTTGCTCTAGCAAACAAATGTAAGGAGAGTATACTGTACCAGAAGACAATGGACAAACGAAAGCCTATAATTGCTCAAAGTCATTATGGCCTCAATTACCAATCCTTCATAGTTTTCCACGTCAATGATACTGTACTATTTGAGAAAAAAATTATGGAGAACTGTGGTCTGGTTGTTTACACAGCCTAGGTGAACTCATCAAGTGGCACCACTGTCACCATATCTCCCTATAAGTTGGTCTTCAACTGAAAATACAAGAAATGGAGCTTCACTTTCACATTGAAGTCTCAAATGGACAAGAAAACATATTTGGGTCTCTGGTGCACTTGAATGCAATGAAGTAAAAGGAAGGCATACTGTTAGGAGTCCCATTATGGTGGTACCAATAAATGCTGTCTTCAACTCTGAAAGTGGGATTTAAGTGAACGTGAACACAAGAAGGGGGGTTGAATTGTGTTGAAAACTTTTCGCAAACTTTGAGTTAAAAACACTTTAAAGCAAGTTAGTTTAGAAATCGTTTGTTACCGGAAGCTAAAGAAAGACCGGACGCTAAAATGAAGTTTGAGAAAACTTGTTTTTCTTCGCAAGATAGAAGTAAATATAAAGCAATAAAGCAAGAGATACAGAGATTTATACTAGTTCACCACCAAACTGGTAGCTACGTCTAGTCCCTTCGTTCCTGAAGGATTTTCACTATAATAACACAGATTACAAATTTCTTTAAGAGTATTCTACTGTTACAAACTTGACAATACTCTACTCAAAACGACTCAGTACGTTCGAGCCTTTGAGGAAACAAGCCTGTTACAAGGCAATACAGGTTTCACAAAGAAGTTTTGAATACAATCAAATAACTCTCAACAAGAGAGGATGAAAAACTTAAGCTAAAAAACAATTAGCTTTCTAAAAGAAAGAATAAGACGCTGAAGTTCAGTTCTGGTTCTCAGAAACCTGGCACAGAAGCTTAATTGCTCACTGAGTAATAACTTCTGCAGTATATTGTTTCTAGTAGAGTTGTTAACCTTCTTCAGAGGAGAGCTTGGAGTATTTATAGAGGTCCTTGGAAATATTACCGTTGCAGAAATACTCAGCTCCAAATCATTGAGTGAGGTAATTTGAAAATGCACGTCCTTATCTTCCTTTTCGATAATTTCAGAATAGTACACTTTTCCGTTATGTACTATCTGCTTTTCAATCATTTGCTTTATACGACTTTTATCTTATTCCAAAGGTGTCACCTTTGATTCTTCGTACAACAAATTGAGCGCACAAAATCAAATTTAAATTTCGTTCCAGAATAGCTGAGGTAAAATAGCAGAGAGAGAATAAACGTGTCCATCACGTGCTTCAATAATAAACCAGATGTTCGCTTAGAATTCATAGGATGCTCGCAGCAAATGAGTATTCCACGTGTCGTAAGAATAGTAACACCAGACGCTCGCTATAAGTGCAAGTACAAGGCGCTGGAGTGAACCGGATGCAGACACTAAGGAGTATTCAACTTCTTGTGATTTTCTTCTTCTTCCTTGAATGAGTTATAAAATAGGAATGATTTTAATACCTACACACTTCAAGACTTATTAGAAATTGAATTGTTCTCACATAGATACTTTGTTATCATCAAAATTATTGAGGGTCTAAACTTCTCAATCGTTTAGGCTCCAACAATAAGTTCACCTCCATTATAGTTATTGATGTCCTTTTATAATTTTATGTAGTTTAGATTATGTTCATCACGTGTGAATATTCTACTACCATTATTGTTGGAAATCTGCCTTAATAGCGGTCCACCATTGGCCACCTTAATTACAACAACTTTGAGCTGCCTTCGTTGCAGCAATCAACACCTTTATTGTGCTGGGAGTGAGGGGAATGTTTAGTCCCACATGGCCTAGATATATGGTCTAAATAGTGCTTAAGTCTTGGACAATCCTCACCTTATAAGCTGGTTTTGTGGGGTTGAGCTAGGCTTTACGCCCAATTCGAAAATGGTATTAGAGCTTATCCTGGATCTGTTGTTGGGCTGCCCGCATCGCCCACGCTCTTGGTGGATAACCCTGAGCTTGAGGGAGTTGTTGGAAATCCACATTAATTGCGGCAAGCACCTAGCTGCCTTAATTGAGGCATCTTTGGGCTGCCTTCATTGCAGCCATTAGCACGTTCATTATGCTGGGTGTTAGGGGTGCCACATTGTTTAGAGATATGACCTAAGTAGTGCTTATAAGGCTTGAACAATCCTCACCTTACAAGTCGGTTTTGTGGGGATTGAGTTAGGCCTTAAGCCCAAATTCTAAGAATTATCATTACCTCTTTACCATTATAATATAGGTGTGTGAGATATGCATGAAATAAAGGGGTTTCCTGGTCTTTTTTTGCTGTAACCAGTATCAATCATGTTTAATGCTAAGCAGGATACTTAGTTATCGTGTATGTTTACTGTGGTTCTTTTATGCTTTTATTGTTTCTATCCATAACTTGTTCATCTCTTCATTGAGTTTATGCTGCTTTAAATTTTCTTGTGGAATTCTGGCAAAAGCATCAGTCACTCTGAAAGTTGCAAAAGCATCAGTCACTCTGAAAGTTAAGAATTTGTACAATTAAAATAATTTGAAGAGGCTTTCTTGTGGTTGCAGCATGCTGCTAGTCTATTTGCAGTGAAGATTTTGGGCAGCGGAGTGTCATGAGGAGGCACAAATGCCGTGATAGGTATTTGTTACATTTTTTGGTTGCTAAAATTTACAAGTGTAGCATTCTCCTAATTTATTTGTTTTATATTATTTTTGGGTGAAAATATTAATATATCTTATTAAAGGTGCTGTTAAGATTAATGTATGTTAAGAGACATAATCAAAATGCAATACTTCTAGAGAGAAAAATATAATGTGGTAAAACAATTTAGGATGGTCTATTCTGCAAATATATGTATAGGGAGGATTTAAAATAATAAATTAAACTAATAATAATAATGTTTTTGGTGGGATTTTCATGGGAGGAGACACCCTTTCTCCCACAATAGCAACAATTACACACACACACACACACACACACCAAATATCAAATACCAAAAGACCAGCTGAAAGAAAGAAAAAAAATAGAGATAGCAGCAAAAAGGGTGAGAGGGAAGAATAGGAAGAGGGAGAGAACTTCTCGCACCTTGGGGCCGAACTTGGAGAAATAAAAGAGAGCTTGTAGAGCAGGGGAGCTGCATTGTACAATTGGAAAGTTTCACCATGCTACTCAGTGGAAGAAGAGGAAAAGGACACGAGAGAATCTGGAATTTAGGAGAGAATCTCCACTCTCTGAGACTACGTGAAATCAAGGTGACTGTAGGATTGGGTTTTGGGGTTTGCTCTGAATATAGTTTTCTTGTCAATGGAGATGTTCAGTTATTGAGTATAAGATTGTACTTGTAAGGATTTTTGGGAATTTCAATGTTGAAAAGCCTGTGCTCTGTGTCATTTTGACCACTTGATGAAGTTGAGAGATTAATCTTATATCATTGTATTTTGGTTATATGTTAGAGTTATAAAGGATTGGGTTTTGGGGTTTGCTCTGAATATAGTTTTCTTGTCAATGGAGATGTTCTGTTATTGAGTATAAGATTATACTTGTAAGGATTTTCGGGAATTTCAATGTTGAAAAGCCTGTGCTGTGTCATTTTGACCACTTGATGAAGTTGAGAGATTAATCTTATATCATTGTATTTTGGTAATATGTTAGAGTTATGAAGATAGAGTGTTTGCTGAAAGGACTCGGTATGGTTACTGGACTTTATGGTATAATGCAGTGAGAATTTGGTTGATTACTGGTTTTTTTTTTTTTTTTTCCTTCCTAAATGGCTAGTGATCTTCTGCAGAAAGGGTGGAATAGTTATTTTAATTTTCTATGTTAAGTTTGATGGTTGTAGCCAAATGAACATTGGTATGAAAATGGGTTTATGAATTTAAGGGTAATTGAATTGGTGTTTTTTATTGTGTTAAAGAAGTTTGAACTTTTGTTAGAGTATTTAAACTTTTGTTAGAGTATTTAAATGGGATATACCCTTTATTGTGTAGAGATTGAATGGAACCAAGGTGGGAGCAACCCATCTCCAGAATTATGGGCCAGCGATAAATGTTGAACAATAGTGCTGATTGCTGAGCGTAAAACTTCTTTTTACTCACTGTATTGCGGACGCTCAGCAGCGCTAAAAAAAAAACTTTAGCCCTTAGCACGGGAGACAAAATTTTAGATTGATTTTTTCTAGTGCTGAACTATGTAGAATATATATTATAAATGTAGTTTTACTTCTTATTATTGTTATGTTTTTTTATAGTTTTCTTGTTAAGTTTCGTATTAGAATAGTTATAAATATACCATCAATTACTTTGTTACACAGAGATTATTTCTGATGTATAACTAGATACTATGGATACTCATGATTATAGTTAGACTTCAAACTGTGAAGTATGTGAAGTTATTGTGAAAGTAATGAGATATACTATTCTGCAATAAGAATAAGGCAATGCCTGTATGCATTGTATTGTGATATCAAAGAAAAAGATATAAACCCCTCGGTAAGGGAAGGGTAAGAGATTAGGCATTCATGATATAGGTTGTCCTGAGGCAAGGTCCCGGAACAAAAAAGTCCCACAAGTGACCTCCAAAAGTGACGCCTCTTGAACAAGGGAACAAAAGAGTCCCACAAATGACCTTCAAGAGGATGCCTCTTGAATGATTATGAGCTCAAATTAGCCTATATGCCAAAGACAAGAAAGAAAGAAGTTATTTACGCAAGAGAAATGTACATATGTTGTACAAGGCTTAAATGCCTAATTATTGAAGAAAAGGATTTATCAACTACAATTATATGTTGTAGTTTTGAAGTTCTTGCTTTTCTTGGAGCTTACTTGCTTTATTTGTAGTTGGACTCACTGAGATTTAATCCTCACTAGGTTAGTTTTTAAATTTTTTCAGATAAGCAGGTATAAGGTAAGATGCTGGCCTTGGGGTAGGCAACCAGAAAGACTTTTCTGGACTAGAATTGTGCTGGCTACACTTTTGCTATGGTTATATCATTGTTTATGAGCTGAACAAGTGACAATTGTATATGCTGTGAACCATTTTATCATTTTGTATGTTGAATGGGAAGTTTCCCACACTATATTCATTGTAAATATTAAGCTACTTCATGTTAATTCCTGTAAATGCTTGAGTCTCATGTAATGGCAGAAATTCATATTCTACTGTAAATTTTATTTATGATGTTAGACTTTATATAGAATTTTACAGGAAGAGCGTCAAACAGAAAACGAAATCTCAAATGGCAAGCTTTGCATATTTTAGGAGGCACAATGCGGTGATAAATATTTCTTACAATTTATGGTTGTTAAACCTTGCAAGGTTGTCAAACAGAAAAACAAATCTCAAACTGCCAGCTTTACATATTTGAGCATACCGTGAAACATATACACAACAAAGAAACTATTATTGGTTTGTTTTAGGTTTGTATTTGTCTACTAGAGTGAATTGTTTCGAAGAGGCTTTTTCTATTTTGGTTTAGCCATGCAAGATGATGATTAATTTGCTTGTATGTCATGTATTATTTTGCTGCAAATGTAACAGAAATATGCTGTGTAAAATTGCTGTAACAGCAGTTGGCAAAATAGATTAACAAATCAGAAAAATATAAAGCACACAGATAAAGACTTGGGTTTCGGAGGATAGGTATTGGGATAGGTATTTAGCACGATACAGAGGATAGGTATTGGGATTTAGGACTTAACAAAGGGTGAGAGTTGGGTTTCGGAGGTTGAAGTATGAAACTTTCAAGCAAAAATTATGTGAGCAACTTTCAAGTCCACACGCTCCATTGAGATTGTTATTACATTTTTTTCTCATATTTACTTTATAACGACGATTAATATATAATACTTAAAGATATAAAATATTATAATGATACTTCATTTTTTTGCTTTTTTTTTGATAAGCAAATAAGCAAATTGAAATTAGTTTTTGCTATAGTCAAATTGAGCTGTGGTTGGAGCATAGCCATTTCATACTTCCTTTTGTATGCGGTTTTAACTTGCTTTTTTTTTTTTTGACGAGATATGTTTCTTAATTTTTATTATAAAATATTCAAATAAAAATAATTTTATTTAAAGTTAAATCTTAATTTAAATTAAGTTTTCAAAAACTAAAACGAAGTTCACTGAGGTAACTACAGACCAAATTGGAGGAGAACTACCAGGACTAGATTCCTCGTTTAACAGTGTAGTCTTAAAAGTTAAAACACCAACAAAAAAAAAAAAGGTGCAGTAACCGTAAGTAGATGTCAGCAGTTGGATAGAAATCGAATACATCGTATTTTAACTTGGATAGCTATGATTTATGTCTCCGCAGCATGGTTTGCGATGTGGCTGCAGGTTGATGAAGGTGAAGCAGTGGCTCTCCAAGCAGCGCTGCATTGGGCTACTGAGCTAGGACTCGACCATATTATTTTTGAGTTAGATGCTAAAGTGGTGGCTGATGCTGCTAACGGGAACACGAATGATGCTTCAGAATTCGGGTCAATTATTTCAGCTTGTAAAGCGAAACTGCTAAATAGACACAATTGTTCAGTGCAATTTGTAAAGCGACAAGAAAACGCTGTTGCTCATGTTTTTGCAAGGGCAGCTGTGTTGCAATCTTGCTGCTGCATCTTTGATCATGTCCCTGATTTTGTTACCAACCTTATTATTAATGAAATGACATGATTTTCAGTTGTCAAAAAAAAAAATCAAAAGAAATTTTAAGAAATTTGATTGCCCTATTTTATAAAACTTTCTTTAATTTTTTTTGGGTTATTAATTATTTTATTACTAAAATGCCCTTAATTCTATGTATTCTTTTTTCTTGTATTCTTTTTTATATTTTTAATAAATCAAATGCATATGATTGATAGTAGGTAAGATGTCAACCTAGTTGAGATCTTACTTATTATTGTAGTGCTTTTACATGTCAATTTCTTATTTTAAAAAAAATACTGTTAATTATTTCATCATCTCTCTTACGAAGATTGAGAAAAGAGGTAAAGTGGCGAGTTTTAATGTAAATTAATTAAGTGAATAATTAATTAAGTGAAAAAAATGAGATACCGAGTCCAAATAATTTTTAAAGGTAGTTTTAAACACAAATATAAATTGTTAACACATTTAATGAAAATAACTAAATTAGCCAGTTGAATCAAACTAGTTAAAGGGTTGAGGGAGTGTTATATACTCCCTTTGTCCCAATATATATGTCACATTTACAAAAACAATTGTCTTAAAATATATGTCATTTTTTTTCAACATAATATTTAATGCTTTTTACCAATTGTATCTTCAAATATTTCACTTTGTATTTATGATAATAGTTAATATGTCAATGGTTAATAAGGTTAATTTGGTCAAATTATTATTCTCTTTTTTACTTTTTATTTTTTTAAACCGTGTAATTTAGATATCTTTTATAAATATACAGCGGCTTAAGCTCCGAGAAAATTCTCCCGCCCAACCTGTAGGGGTATAAAGGTCAACTCACATCATGCTTACTGTTTGCACCACTAAAATGAAGCGAAGCAAGCTGGCTCTGTACAGGATTTCATTGGTCAGCTACGTGGCACCGAATTTCTACCCAATGAACACCGTTCACCTCCTCCTCACTTCCGATCAACCCCATCCTCACTTCCGCGACCTCTCTTCCGATCATTCCTCACTTCCGCGACCTCTTCTCCCATCCTCTTCATCTATCTCCTCACCTCGCCATCATCACCGGAGCCTCCGATCAACCCCAAACCAGTCACTACATCGCCTTCTCTGGTCGCAGAACTATGAAACCACCATAACTTACAACCACCACTACCGTGAGATGCACCAAAACCGCAAAATAGTCAGATGGTGACTGAACTGGAGGATCGAAGCTATACTCTGTGTTGTAAGATGAAGCATTTCGTTTTGAAATCCAAGCAACTTGGCAATCACCGATTTTACATTCCTGATGCATTTCGTTTTACATGATGACTGAACTGGAGGATCGAAGCTCCTCTATTTTTGTTACCACTTCCTTCTATTCGTGATTACAGCTATTCTCTTCTCCTCTGCTCTTCTGTTGACTGCCTTTCTGCTTCTTGCATTGTGTGATTTTTCTTTATGAGTTTCGCGAAAGAGGGGATTAGGGTTTCTTTCAGTTGTTTCTGTAATGCTCTTTCAGTCATATTGTTGTCCAGTGATCTGATTTTAATATTTTGCATGTGTTTCATTTGGTTACAGGGATGTAGAGTGATGAATGTACTTCATCAACACAGTGTTATGTCATATCGATTTTACGTGGGTTCATTCTGACTGTTGGTTCTGACTTATGGTATTCTGAAATTGGATTTTATTAATTTTTTGTTTTTAATGCTTAAGTAATTAATTAGAGATACAAATACAGTCTCAAATTCTGTTTGTTAGGTGTTATGTGACAGTAATACCGATTTTATTGGAGTTCCTTCTGATGGTTCGTTGTACATGAGGTAAGGTTCTTTCTTTGTTTCTATATGTAATATGCTAATAGCATCTTTATTGTGTTTTGTCTACTGAAATAATTTATTTTTCTTTCATTACTACTATAGAAGATATGCTCATTTTTACGGAGGTCTAATTTC
This sequence comes from Calophaca sinica, assembly GCA_037113605.1. Taxonomy (NCBI): domain Eukaryota; kingdom Viridiplantae; phylum Streptophyta; class Magnoliopsida; order Fabales; family Fabaceae; genus Calophaca; species Calophaca sinica. The sequence goes on along the minus strand of CM073735.1, from coordinate 97,713,786 downwards.
CCGGATTTGGCTCCTCTAAAGTGAGTAATTCATTTTAGAGTGTAAAGTAAGTAATCTCAACCATTAATGAGAAAATCAAGGGTTGATATTACATATACATGCATAACAAACTAACCCTTGATTTTCTCATTAATAGTTAAGATTACTCACTTTAAACTTTACTCACTTTAGAGGAGCCAAATCCTAATTTTCCATATTCCGACCTACATTTTTTCTGTTTGTCATTTGGTTAGAAAAACCTTTTGGGTTTAGATTGACCTTTTGGGGCTGGTTTTTTTTGTTGTAAATTTCTGTTGGTTTCTGTTGGTATTCTTGCTTAAAACTTAAAAATATCTCCTTTTATATAATGAATGAATGAGAACTGAATCTTATTTTTTTAGTCATCTCCTTTATTCTTCTGATAGCAACTACATTTACTCTCCAAGAGATCAAATTTTTAGTTTGAAATTATCACACTGGGAAATGATTTAGGCCCTAAATAATTACTACGATTTTGCTAATAATTGGGAATCATAAAAGGCATGGCCCAATACCTTTTTCCCTTATTCCTTTTAAGGCAATGTTTTAGCAAAAGATGCTACGTAATGTTTCTTAAATTATTTAGTGATTACGTGTCTGAACTGAAGAACATTTAAGTCTCAGAAGAATATTTGGTCGTGTTTCTGCTTAATATAGTTGTGGGGATTTTTGGACTGTGTGTTGCAAATTGAGCTGGCTTCATCTGGGGGAACAAAGCATTGCCTATATTTAAGACCTTGATTAGTTAAATGTACATATTGGAGGGAACAAAGCATTGTCTATATTCCTTGATTAGCTAAATGTACGGAAGTGTGTAGATACAATGACCTATCTGTATTTGACCTTCTTCTCCTCCTATAATTACTTTTTTGTTGTTGAGTATAATGATATATTTCCTCCAATGGATATGCTGTTTTATTTCATTTGCCACTTCACAAATTATTTAAAAAAATCTCAGTGTATCATCCATTTATTATTTCCAGTATTTTTGCAAGAATATTTCTCTCACTTAATATGATGGAACCTGTTGGCATCTATTCAACTTATATGCTTTGGCTGGGAAGTGCAATGAAGCAGCCCAATTTAGGAAGATGATGGCTGAAAGGAACTCGATGAAGGATGTCAGTTGCAACTGGATTATTGTGAATGATAAAGAGCAATGAAGCAACCCAATATAGACAGTCTAGCTATAGCCTATGGTCTCATATCCTTTCGTATTGCCAATTTGGTTTTGCTTTTGCCAATTCGGTTTTGCATTTGTAAGTATTTTCTATTTCTATGTATATATATGATTTCCAGTATTGTGTATAATGCACATATATACATAGAAGTAGAAAATAGGAAATATTTGTGATTTCCAATTTGGTTTTGCATTGTATATAATGCACAAGTGTTTGAAACATCCAGTGCTAATAGTTTACAATCTTGCCAAATTACTTAATACAATGAAAAAAAAATTCCAAGTCCATTTCCACTTAACACAATGTCAATGGTTATATTACTCCTTCAAATGATGAAATTCAATATCAGGGAACAAAATCAAGACGAAGCTTTCCACCTAAGGTGTCATCCGAGTTCTGAAACTGCAAACATGTTTTAATTCTGTTTTTGCTTAATGATATTGCTACTTCTAATTTTGTATTTCTTTTTTGTTAAAGTGCTCCATCTTTACACATACTGAATCTGTCATGGGTTTTCATATTAGACATGCAGTTATGTTCTTTTCTATTTCACCTTAATTGAGTTTGCTTTAACTTTATCACTTTCTCTCTCTTTGCAGTTCGAGAAAATCTGCAGCAGGACATAGACTGCATGCGGTAATACATTTCGAACAAGTCTTGGTAGGACATTGGACACAGACTCCAATATTCCAATTTCAAGTATTCGTTATTCTTCACTTCTTTTTCTGCTCATTTAGTCCACATTTTTGTTCTTATCTAGCTGAAAACTAAAATATCGAGGCTTTGAATAGAGTTGGATGATAGTAGTGCCATTGGTTGGGTAGATTAAATGGGGAATAATATGTTAAGTAATTTGTGTGACAATCCGTAGACTGCTTTGGTAATTGGTTTGACATAATAGTGTTTTGATAGTTCCGATGCATGCTGGATAGATTAGTGGGATAAATTAATGGTAGCGTATAATATTCATATTCATTATACAACAAGCAACTCCAATGATAACAAATCCTGCAATATTACCCTCAAAAAAAAAATCCTGCAATATTAATAGCTCCAGTATTAGTTGCCATTTGTTACAGCTATATAGTTGCTGAGGAAGGGCTATTCATATATTTAGTGGTTTTAAATGCTTCGATGGAGTAACTCTTGAAGAAACTCATTGGCCCGAAGTCTGGGGACACTGGGGAGTGAGTTGGTTCCTACTTCATTATCTGTGGTTTTAATTTCTGGAAGGATGCTGTATAAAATGAAAATTACTAAACACATGTGAGCTTTGACGGGGAATTCAGGCGGTCCGAGAGCAACACACATAGGCAGCATAGGGGGGCCGGAGACGGTTGTCATCCACTCTCCCTCTATTGGTATTGGTTCCTCCCAATCTCCCTCTTCTCTTAAGTCTTCTTTTTCCTTGGTGTTTTTTTCTTTTTCTGTTTTGCCAATTCTGCTTCTTATTAATAATTTTTTTTCTTTCACTAGCAGGGACATGCAGGACACACAACATAAGTGTTAAATATATCTGGGTAGTTGATGGTCGTCCAAGATTATCACTTTAACAGATGGGAAAGAACTAACTATAAGTTTACTTGAGTTTCGTCTTCATATGTGAAACAAATACCTATAATTATTTAGGGGCTGTAATTCTCTAATAGGAAAAAATATTCACTATTTTTTTTTTCTTTCATTAGCAAGTAGAGGCACACAGAGGAGGTGTCAGCCGAAGTCTCTTCGACAATTATTCATTCTTTCCTTCTTAGTTGGGCAGATGCAATTTTGTGATCAAATTTCTTTATTTGTGCCCTATTATTGTTCTTTGTATTTTAGTTTTCCTTGACTAATTTTGTTTATGATGTTTAGAAAATTGTGGCAGTCTAAAGGTTCCATCAAATTTTCAGGTTTTATGGAGGAAATTTTAATATCTAGAATTCATGTTAGTACATGAAGTTTAATAACATATATTCAAGTTAGTATACATCAAGTTACTTTTCAAGTATTACTGAATTTATGCTGATGCAGGCATTGCAAATATCCACTTCCAATTTGTTTTCTATTCTTCGCGGGCTCACATTCTTCGGGTTTTTGGTAGGGATAGAAGCAATATGGAATCAAGGCAACAAAGGCCTTCAACTTTTTTATTATTGAAGCTTTTTCTTTTCATAAGTAAAATTAACTTTTGTTGAATCAAAGAAATTACAGTAAAATTAACTTTTCTAAACTGACTATTTTGTAGAAGTTGGAGGAGGCAGCAGAAGAAGTTCTACACAACAAACCAGTTTTGACTGGTGCTTTAAGCAGAATTGAAACTGCAAACAGAAAGCAACATGCTGCTAAGGAGGCTCTGCAGAAATGGATGCCAGAGGATGATATAAAGGAGAAAGCAAAGTTTCATCAAGCTGGAATTTGTCAAGATTCTCCTCTACCGGATGTAGCGAGGTCAACAACAGCTAACAATAATCCAAAGCCTGGTTTGAGGCCAACAATTTCAGTGAGAGATGTGCTTTGCAGAAAGCAAGTTCCTGAAGGATATGCTACAAGCAAGGAGATGGATGAGCATACTGAAATACAAAAGGTAGCATTCCTAAGTGCTTATAGAGGGATGAATAGCCACGACTCATTCATCCTTATGACTTATCATGCAATTCATTATTGGTTCATGTGTTTGCTTTCCTGTTTGTAGAAGTTTGTGTTGGTGTCTGATTTTGTTAAATATGTTTGTGTTTTGAGTGAAGGCATATATATTCTGAAACTAGCTTTGATGGAGCTACTAGATTACGTTGTTCTCATTGGCTACAATTAAAGCGATGCTGAATTTATTCACAGGGCATGGAGATTATACCATTGGCTAATTTGTTTGTTAATCTGTAAGAAATATAATGATCATGTGGATGCCCTATTGTACCAATATATGATAAATTTTTATTTGTTCGATGATCTTCATTGTTGGAAGGATAGACTCTGCTATGGCATCTATCCTTCCAGTTATCATTCAATAGTTCAAATGCTTCTGTTTTATCAGAAGTAGCAACTGTTTGTGCATCAACATTTGCTCAAGATGAACCTGACATAGATGAACACAAACTGTTTGTGCCCCTTAATTTTTTTTATTTTTTTGTTGTTGTTGTTGATGAATGTCTTCCTGCTGATTTGTTGGATTTCCTGTTAATGAATGCTTTTATCATTTCGATTAGAAGTTCCATTCATTTGTAGTATGCACTTCTATCTTTGGTTTCCCTTGCATCTGCGATTTTCCCCCATCTTTCAGGTTTCATAACAGGGGTATTTGATTGAACCCATCATTTAAATTCTTTTGTAAAATGTTTAAAGCTTATTTCAGTGTTAATAATATGTTAATTCTCTATTCATTATTTGTTTATTTGTTTACCTGAAGTCTCTGGATATGTGCTTTCCTTCATCATTCAGATTTGAAAATAAAGGCATTTGATTGAACCCATCATTCAAAGCTACAACTTTGACTGACTTATAGAATCATGACACAAGATGATTGACCAAATTTTGGTCTGTTGCTTTTGTCTGCAGAAAGAGGGCTTGGGAAATGCAAGGGCTTAAGAACAGGACACTCAAGGCTAAAAAAGTTCAGCTATATGAGTGTATATAGATACTGATTCAGTATTTGATAATATTGACTGCTGTTGTATTTCTATTTTCTAGGAAATGTTATTGGCGATAGGGGGTGGAAGTGGTTTTACTGCTGTTGAGTTTGTTGTGGATCCAAACTTGGATGGTGGATTAGATTTTGCTCTAAGAGTTTAAAAGGAAGAGGAGATGGATGCAATGGAAGCAGTAACAGAAAATGTTCTAGAGGATGCTACCAAACTAGAGGAAGGAGTTGAGCAACAATCTAGCTCACAAGAGGCAATAATGACTGAATATGCCCGTTAAGCAATTTCCGAGGCTCTCAAAATGATAGCTACAAATAGAGGGGACCATACATAAATAAGTAGAGGTAATTGGGCATTGGTTCTCAAATAATACAAACCTCTATTTCTAGAACTTCAATCAGTTTCACTTCTTTGTTGGGGGAGTTTTATTATGCATGACCACTTAGTTGCATTCTTTTCCATGAGGAAGCAAGTTGGAATCAATATGTCTAGGAGATCAACTATTTGGTTGAACAAAATATGGTATTTTTTCTATTATACTATTCTATTGATAGACAATGAAGTTGTTATGGTTTATCTCTTATAATTAAACAATGTATATACAATTGGCAAATCCAATACTGGCAGTAAAGCAGTTTAATTTCTGTTTGTTAAACGAAGTTTAAACCGTTATTGTTTGATTGGTGGTTTAAACTTTGATGTGTGCTTATTATGTTACCTTTTTTACTTGATCTTGCAGTATTGCAGCTTTCAAATGCTACATGTTTTTTCTTTTGATCAACATGACAATGTCACAATCTGCACAAATATTTACATTTTCCCATATAAGTTATTTATACATATTTTGCCACAATTTGCATTAATATTAGAATTATCCCATATAACTCACCCGTGCGTCGCACGGGTCAAAGTACTAGTATATATATATATATATATATATATATATAGAGGGATGGAGGGAGTAGCGTGTAATTTACTATTTGAGCTGTGCGATACATACAGGTGGCTAATTAACAGTATCCAAGTTACAAGTGTCATGCCACGAGGAAACCCAAAACATCAGATCAGAAAACAACCTGAGTGATACGAAAATGGAAACCCAGAAAAGCCAGAAAATTGATTAAGCGACCTTAATAATGGATCGCGCGGACTTGAATTTCTACCTCAACTCAAAGTGGGTATCAACAGTAGCGAGCATATGGATTCAGTGCAGCAGTGGATCTCTATACACTTTCTCCATCTACTCCCAAACTCTCAAGTCAACGCAGCACTACGATCAGTCAACGCTCGACATCATCTCTGTCTCCAAGGACATCGGAGCCAACGTTGGTGTCCTCTCCGGCGTCCTATACGATTTCCTTGCCAGCAGAACAACAGCAACTGGGCCATGGCTGGTCCACTTCTTGGGCTCGGCCCAATGCTTCTTGGGCTATTTCCTCATGTGGGCTGCCGTCGCCGGCCTCCTTCCGCCGGTGCCCGTGCCCCTCATGTGTTTCTTTATGTTCGTGGCGGCTCATGCTCAGAGTTACTTTAACACTTCTAATGTTGTCACCGGCGTACATAACTTCCCTAACTACAGTGGAACCATCGTCGGCATCTTGAAGGTGTTCCTTTTATTCCTTTGCTTTTCTCTAGAAAAAATTTCCTATTACACTTTTTTTTTAGCAAATTTCCTATTACACTTACTGAATCACCAAAATGAAATTGTAGTCTCAATCAAGTTAGTGTATCAAATTATTAATATTTTAAAGGATTAAATATGTTTTTAGTTCACATTAAATTAAGAAATTTTTAAGTTTAATCCCTATTAAAAAATTTATCTATTTTTTGTCCTATTTTTTTTAAAAAACTGCATGTTTTTTGTCGTTGTAGAGGACCAAAAGCATGCCCTTTTGTAAAGGGTGAAGACTAAAAAGTGTAAATGGGATTAATTTTGAAAATTCATAATTTAATAATGACTAAAAACATATTTAACCCAATTTTAAAATAATTTTTGAAATTAAAAATTTTCGATCACATTTTAGTTGGTTATTTCAATATCTGATCATATCAATAACAATTGTGTATATTTGAAATTCACGACACCTAGCTAACGTAGTTTAAAATTGTGGTTAACGCAGTTCAGTGGATGATTAATGGGTATACAATTTATTAAACATCAAGTGAACCGAATTAACTATGAATTTGCACACTATTAATCATATTTGTAATGGTTTGGATGTGATTAATGAGTACAACTTGTATCAGGATAATTCATTAACCACTCAGTGAACTGCATTAACCACGATTTTGAACTGCGTTAATTGGGTGTCGCTGGTGTCGGAAATTTCTGGTGTACAAATAATATTTCTGTATTAATAATGTGATCGAAAATTTTTAATTTTAAGAATTATTTTGAAGTTTCGTTAATTTGAAGAAACAAAATGTTTGATCGAAACTAAATTGGTGATTTAGTCTTTAGGTAAATTCTACTGCCCACATTGGACTAGTATTTGAAAATCGTTTGAAGCTCAAAAGATGACCAACGCTGCCCCCAAAGCAAAAACTCACGGCCCTTTTCATCCTCACGGCCGAAATGACCTGACTAGTGTCAGTTCAACAAAAACAAAGGGAAAAAAATATGAGTGTCTCATAACTCAAATTATATTCTTTTCCGACACCGATCGGGTCGCTACCTCAGCCATGAGAAGGAGGGCCACTACAAGAATTTTCGTCATTACCGACGGCCAATTTCCGTCGGTAATGCAAGAAAGCCGTCGGTAAATCGTGATTACCGACGGATTACCGACGGCCTCGGGGCCCTTGGAAAATCGTTCGTTGGAAATTTTTTACCGACGGCCAATTAAATTCGTCGGTATTACCGACGGCTTAGCCTTCGGTAAATTATATATAGCCGTCGCTATTTTCGTTGGTTTTTTTAAACTTTTTGTGAGATTTACCGACGGAAAAGCCGTCGGTAAATCTCACGAATTAAAAATTGAATTTGCGACGGCTTGGCCGTTTGTAATTTACGGACGACTTGGTCGTCTGTAATTTACCGACGGCTTGGCCGTCGGTAATGTTATTTTCTTTTTTTTTTATGAAATTTTTGTTTAGTTTCTTCATCACCTCGCTTCCAGGATTGACCAAAACAAGCTGCAAATGCAATCATAGGAAAGTAAGATTTTAATTAAATAAACAGGCTGTAAAAAAATCCTGGTTCATGATTAGCAAACAACATGATCAGAGAAAGAATTACTTGTAACTCTCTTCTTTCAGCAACCTTCTTAACCTCTTCAAGCATGCTTATTCCACTTGTATCAATGTTCCCAACAGCTGCCAGCCAATAAAATTACACTGCAAGTTAGACTGGAAATTCTAATTAACAATCGAGTTTTAATTAATTACCATATTTCTAATTACTCACCCCTCATATCTAATATAACATATTGCAAACTTGTCTCCCCTGTAGCTTTAATTCTCTCTTCCTCTTCATCAATCCACCTTGTGATCCTATCAACAGTAACAGTTTTTTGGTAAGTGTCCACTTACTGTAGGCCAGAAGAGAAAATGTCCAAATTTGCAAGTAGCTTACCTTTCTCTTAAATAGCTTGCATTGGCAAAGTAAATTGGTGCATCAATCTCCGTAATTAACATTCCTGAACATGATTTGCATTTGGATATTGCTCAACATTTCAGATATGACAGAATTTGGAATGTTGCCCAAGAGAAACTCGTATTCGAAGCATTTTGACAATAGCTAATCTTGTGAAACTCGTCTTCGTTGATTCTGTAATCAACGACGGTCTCGGGGTCCCAGCCCTTTGTGGACACGAAGCTCTTGCTCTGCTCGATGTCGAGGTCGCCGCCGCCGCCGTCGGGCTCCTACTCGATGTCGAAGTCCTTCTTGTTGTCGACCTCCTCCATTTCGTCGTCGTCCATCTCGTAGTCGTCGAGGCCGGCGGAGTCGACGTCTCCGTCGGCGCTACGGGTCAGAATTGGTCAGGCTGGACCTAGACCTTGACGGAGGTTGGAGGATGAGAGTGGTGTTGAACAAGGGTTTGAGTTTGAGAGTAGAGACTCAAATAGAATTCCTCAACCCTGTAAAATAAAATTCATCGCAAATCCTAAAATGAATGCTAGACAATTACAGATGGAAAGAAAATGATGCGAAATGGAAATAAAAGGGAAGAAAAATAAGGAGGAGGAGGAGGAAGGGAACCTGGTAAGTGACGAGGACGAGTAAGGCAATAAGGAGGAAGAAGGAGATAAGCCACGCAAATAGATCGGCCATGCTCTCTCTTCCTCTTCCTCTTCCTCTCCCTCTCCCTCTCAAGCCCCTCTGCCTCTCTATCTGCCCCTTCCTTTTCCAAATTCACCGCCGCAATGTCGAGGTCGCCGCCGTCGGGCTCGTACTCGATGTCGAAGTCCTTCTTGTTGTCGACCTCCTCCATTTCGTCGTCGTCCATCTCGTAGTCGTCGAACAAGAGAAGAGGATTAGGAAGCGATGATCTTTGTTGTGGTTGGAACAGGTTTCAGAGAACAAGAGAAGACGATGGCGCTGTTTCAGAGAAGGGTGAGGAAGTAGGCGAGAGAAGGAGGGAGTTGATGCGTCTATCACATTGCTTTGTGGTTCACATTGCTTTGTGGTCAACAAATTTTGTCTGAATATTACCGACGGCTTAGCCGTCGAGAAATCAACCGTCGGTACTTCGTCCACCGTCCGACAATTAAACGCGGGACAACAAAATTTTTACCGCCAACATAATTTTATCGACGGCTTAGCCGTCGATAATTCTGACGACCCAAAAGCCGTCCGAAATTACCGACGGCTTAGCCGTCAGTAACGTAGGAAAAAAATCAGTTTTTATATTTCGACGTTTCCGACGGCTAAGCCGTCGGTAATGTCGGGAAAAAATAATTTCGCAAGTCATATTTTTCCGGCGCCTTAGCGACGGCTTAGCCGTCGGTAATAAAAATATTACCGACGGAGTCGGGGCCGTCGGTAAAATTCCGTCGGTAACGAGCTGTTTTCTTGTAGTGGGCCGTGAGATTTTGCTTTCAGGGCAGTTTTGGTCATCATTCACTCTAGAACCCACCTTAGTCTTAATGCAAAAGATAGGAAATGAATATTTTCTAGGAAAAATGAGTTGCTTTAGTTTTTCTTTTGGTAGATGATATATATACCTTTTTCTAATTGCAAAAGTGTTATTTTATAAAAGAAATGTAGAAGAAACGTAGAAATAAACAAAATATCATGTAACAATAGTAGGACCCCAGTTCAGGAATGTTCGACATTGTAGTGTGCAACATTGGCACAGGTATAGCAAGTATTGTTCCCAATATGACTTAGTATGACGATTGAGGATACATCACCACACTCCATAAATATTTGGGTGCTGATGATGGGTACATATTTTACTGATTACTTAATATGTATTACAAAATGACATTAGTGTTTTTAATATAATAAAAGTTTTTGTTTTCATCAAACTATATTTATTATTGTTTTCTTAACTAATACCTTAATATTTGTCAAAAAAATAAAAATTAATTCCTTTATAACGCTACTCCCTCCGTCTCATATTATTTGTCGTTTAAAGTTATGCACACATCTTAAGAAAATTATTGATTGCACTCATTTCCAAGGTAAAATAGTTTATTTAGACTAGTATACCCTTATTGTAGTGGGAGTTAAGTGGAATGGTAAATTAATATAGGGTAGTTGAGATATAAATAAATAAGGATATTGGTGGAACAATATAATTAATACTCTCTCGATATCATAAAGTGACAAATAATTTGAGACAAACAAATATTCCAAACAGGATAAACAATGAGACAGAGGGAGTAATATGTTGCAGAACATGACAATATGCCTGCCTACAATTTTTGGTGTCTTGCATTGTGTTAATGTCTGGCCATTGGATTTTTCGTTTTGTTGATAGGGATTTCTTGGTCTCAGTGGAGCAATACTAATCCAAGTGTATCGAACAATGTTGAACAAGAAACCTATGTCATATCTTCTGATGCTAGCACTTTTACCACCTATCAACACTTTGACCCTTATGTGGTTTGTAAGAATCCACAACACTCATGAGTTAGAAGAAAGGAAGTATCTGAACATATTTTCTTTCATGGCTCTAGTTGTTGCTGCATATCTTATGGTTGTTATAATCCTTGAGAACATCCTTAGCCTGCAATTATCGGTCCGCATATTTACATTGGTTGTGCTTATTGTGTTGCTCGCCTCGCTTCTTTGCATTGCATTTAAAGCACATGAAAGGGGCTCTAATGGTGCTTCAGAAAGTTTTCTTGATGAGGGGTCCCAACTAATTGTGGAGCCAAAGATGGATGCAAGGGAAGATTCATCCAATAACCCTTTGCCTGGTACTACCAACAATCAAAGGAGTTTGCAACAAAGAGAAAACCTGAATCTTTTCCAAGCATTGCAAACATTGAACTTTTGGATTTTGTTTGTTTCTATGGCATGTGGAATGGGATCAGGACTGGCGACGGTTAATAATATGAGCCAAATTGGAGAATCTCTTGGTTATTCCGCAAATGAGACAGGTTCCTTGGTTGCCTTGTGGAGCATATGGAATTTTCTTGGCCGGTTTGGAGCCGGTTATGTGTCGGATTATTTTTTACACACGAGAGGATGTGCGAGACCTTTTTTTATGGCGATCACTTTGTTGATCATGAGCATTGGTTATGTCGTGATTGCTTATGGATTGCCGGGTGCTCTATATGTCGGTTCAATATTGGTCGGTATTTGTTATGGCTCTCAGTGGTCACTAATGCCAACAATCACTTCTGAGGTATTTGGTGTGAGACATATGGGAAGCATATTCAATACCATTACTATAGCAGGTCCAGTGGGATCTTATATATTCTCTGTAAGAGTAGTTGGGTATATATATGATAAAGAAGCATCAGAAGGAAATATATGCATTGGTACTCATTGTTTTATGTTTCCTTTTCTGATAATGGCATTTGCTAGTATTCTGGGTTCTTTCACAGCTTTAGGTTTGTTTTTAAGGACCAGAGACTTTTATGGTCAGGTTGTTCTTAGAAGAATTCAAAATAACATGTGATGAAGTTAAGGGAGTATTGAATTTTCTTGAGGGTTGTGAGCATGCGCATTTCTGTAACTCGCGCTCTTTGATTCTTGTGACGCGCTACAATTTGTTGTGGATCATCCTTCCAAACTTCATTTACACATAATATGTTGCATACAGGTTATAAATTTGAGTGTTTACTGCTTGTATATGTGATGCAGCTTTCATATTTGATGCTTCTAACTTCAGATTTGAAGTTAGAATATGACTGTGTGAGGCTGTGTTCATTCTATAGATACTATGAACAACATTGTGCAACTGTTTAGGTAATTACTTGGCATGATGTGTGTCCATGACATGTGACATGGTATGACCAAATGAGAAGGGTAGTACATGGGGTGAGGAAAAATCAATGCTACATATATTTTATTTTTAAAAAGACTAAAATAAATGTGTACTTGTACCAAAAAAAAAATGTGTACTTTATTTAAAGGCAAACCATGTTAGGGCTTCGGTTTTGACCTTTAATGTGTCTCAAGTATCTTTATTTAAAAAACCTGGTGTGTAACATGACTCTCCCCCAAGAAAAGAACGGATCTGGATTGGTTGCAGTCACTACCTCCTGCAGTCACTGTAGTCAAGCCAATATGAGCCATTTGATGTGTTTATCTCACTTCCTGACAGGGATGGATCTAGGAGGGACGGATGTAGGTCTTACATACTGGGGACACCTGATTCCACTGACTTATTTTTTGTTTTTTTTTTGTTTTTACTAATTATTGAATAATTTTATTTTTGCCCCCATTTAAAATTAAGCGTTGACCCCACTAAAAAGAAAAAAATAGAAAATGAGCTACTTTCTTTTGATATGATTAGGAGATGAATTTTGAATGATTGTTTGATCACATACATAGACATACATAAAGAGAGATATTTTAATGGTGTTGAAAATGGGAAAAAAAAATACAATTTCAAAATGTCAAGATACATAAAGAGCAATTATAACTACCAACATGGTGTTGGGAGAGTTGGTAACGTAACTCTGTCATAGGAAAAGAGCCCATATCCCTAGAGTCGCCCATTTGGGAGGCAGCCCAACCGCGCGTGTAAAAAATCGAACGTTTCATTGCCGACTCGAGGATTAGTCTCATAGCGGGTCCAAAGAACCTAAGCTTGTGGTGATACCCTGGGGAGTCAAATACCCTAATTACGGTGGGTTAGCAACAAAAAAATAGATCCGGAGTGGCCAAAGGCCCACTCCACATTAGGCCGATCCAGCCCAACAAGGGAGATCCACTTCGAAACAATACCAACCCGAACAGGCCCAAGGCCCACTTCAGTCAACCAACCCGACCCACGAGTTCAGTCCTCGGGGCAACAAACCCTAGGGATCACATCGTCACGACGCGAAACCCTAGGGTACAAAGCATTGCGGCACTGGCCCTAAAAGCATCCTTATCCTCATACAACCCTGGAATCTACATCGACCATCGGATACATCCAACGGCTGATAATCGATCTAGGGTTACTTGAGAATATCCACACGTCAGCAACCTGACCTCACCTATAAAAGGTCCATGACCTAATCAATAAAGGTATGCACTGTTCATTTCCTTGCCTCACCTTATTCCGATATTGACTTAGGCATCGAAGTGTGTGCAGGTACACCCCCCACCGTCGTGCTCTGCCGTTCGAGATCTTATTTCGACCACCTCCGAGATCCACTTCGGATCAGTGGCGCCATCTGTGGGAACATATTCTTGTTCCTTTATCAAATTCTTTGATTTACCATGGCCGGACCAAAACGAAACACCACACGGAATACGACCCGCATACCCACATCCTCTGATATTCCTGAACAGGACGACGAGATCCCTGTCGCTGTCGAAACTAAGTCTCACTCAGTCCCGCTGGGAGAGACCGTTCCGACTGCCGAACTGGAGACAGTATCGGCTCCCGAACCGCAGCCTACCCTCGCTACTGATGCCGCTATCAACGAGGTGTTTAACCTCATTCGATAGCAAACGGAGGCCATGGTGGCACAGAACCTCCGTCTCATCAACATTGAAGACAAGCAGAACAATTTGTCTAAAAGGGTAGACGCCTACCGTCAGTTTTAGCAACGGACCTCTTCAGATCGGCGATAAGTCTTTGAAGACCGTGACACCGCCCCGAGCAGATCTGGCAAGCGCCAAGCTTCCAGTCCCAGATCTCCCACTCGCTCTTCTCTGGGAACGAGGTCTTATGTACCATCTTCCCCGAGTCGCAGTTCGTAGAGATGGTCTCGGACTCGCTACCGATCCGCTGATCGATCTTCCCTGCGACGCCGTTCCTCGAGGGACTCGTGCCTCTATCGGCGTCAGACCCCGGAACGCTCGTCCCCAGGACCCAGCGCCACCACAGATCCGCCAAACAATCTTCACGCAGGGTCTTTACCGAGCACCCCTTCTTCGGCCATTCTGAATCCCCCCAGGGATCGCGAGAGCGCAGTCACCACTACCGACACCGCCGTTCGACGCGCATGTCTCCTCGATGGCAAAACAGCCACATCCGACCTTCGCGAGCGAGTGTTACTCCTCCAAGATGTCGTTGACCGTCGGCCTCACCTCCCCGTCGCGTTTCCAATTCTCCTACTACTTATTCGGGAACACACGCTTCCGAGGATAACAAAAACCACATCCCTTTCGGCCCCTTCACTACGAGGGTGACCCGATTTCCGATCCCGAAGGCCCTTCAAAAGACTCCTCCGCTCGAGCCCTACGACGATACAGGAGATCCCGATGAACACATCGGATGCTTCAACACCATAATGGGGTTTCACGGAGCCAAGGGTCCAATAAAATGCAAGATTTTCCCACTCACCCTAAAGAAAGCGGCCCACACATGGTTCCAGGGACTAAAGCCGAAGTCCATATTCTCCTAGTCCGAGCTCACTGCTCAATTCTGCTCTCATTTCACTGCTTCTCGCGTTCAACCTAAGTCGGTTGATACGCTGCAAGCGATTCACCAACGGAAGGACGAACCTCTACGAGACTACATCGAACGCTTCAACAAAGAAGCGGTGTTCATCAAGCACGCCTCCGATGAGATGAAACTGTACCTTCTTGAACTGGGTTTGCTCGAAGACAGCCTCTTCAGATTTAACGTCGGGGTCGATAAGCCCGACAGCCTGAACGACTTCCTCTGACGCGCGGAGAAGTACATAAACTTCGAAGAGAAACAAATGGCTTCAAGATCGAAAAAGAGGGCCCAGGAAAAAGTTCTGGGTACAAGGAAGATCGGCCACGTCGAGATAAGGACCTCAAAGGTCCCCCTGGGAGGTACGAAGAGTACACCCCGCTGAACACCTCTCGATCTCGCATCTTGCATGAGTGTGCCAGCGCGGAATTTAAAGACGCTGGAGTTCGGTTCCCCAAACCTCTGAAGGAGCGTCCCGAAACCGATAAATAAAAGATTGTCGGTTTCATAAAAGTGTAGGTCACAATACCGACGAGTGCGTTCAGCTGAAGGACGTCATCGGATCCCTCGTCCAGAAGGGAAAATTACAGTAATACACGAAGCCGAGGACCGGCGAAGGACGAGACCAATCTCAATCCCCCCGCCCTAAGCGTGACAATAACTCCGCCCTGACCCAGACGGAAAGCCGCCCTCATTAAGCCGACGAAGAAGGGGCTAGGCCCCCACCTGTGGCTATGGTAATTTCTGGAGGCTTGATAGGACGGGGTGAACCTTCCATCAATTCCGCCAAATGAAAGATGCGAGAGGCGATGTCCATAACAACTGTCTATCCACCTGTCAACCAAGCATGCTCAAGTCGGCCACCTTTGGCCTTTTACGATGAAGACCTGCTGAATGGTCACCCAAACGACCAAATTCCCTTGCTGATTTGCGCCTATATGGCAAATTTTGACGTAAGGAGAATATTGGTTGATCAAGGGAGTTCTGCTGATATCATGTTTGTGGACTTCTTCAAGACTCTAAAGCTGGCCGAAAAAGACATGATTCCTTATCACGGCTCCGATCACCAGGGGTTCAATGGTTCCACAACCAAACCCCTGGGCTACATCGAGCTAATGGTCACGTTCGGCGATAAGGCCGAAACTAGAACCGTCAAAGTTCAATTCATTGTTCTTCCATGTCCATCACCATACAACTGCATCCTAGGACGACCTACCCTAGGAGAGTTTGGAGCAGTCACTTCCACTGTCCACCTCAAAATGAGATTCCACTCATCTGAGGGCAAGGTAATCACGATCCATGGCGATCTCGAGGCAGCCAGACGCTGTTACCTGATGTCGATCAAAGGGAAAGAAGGCAAACCAGCCCCACCAAAAAAGAACATCGGATCACCCGATGTCAACCTCGCGGACTTCGATGCAAGAATCGAACCCGAGAACGAAGTCGAAGAAGAGGCAGACCCTGTCGCAAAAGAACTTAAAAAGAAAATACGCCGACCCATTCCCGATGGGGAATTTCTGAAGGTCCAACTGGGAGACGACCCGAAGAAGACTGTCCAGATTGGCATCGACCTTCCACCCGAAGTGAAAGATGAACTGATCAAATACCTCAGAGCCGACCTCTTCGCATGGACCACAGCCGACATGCCAGGGATTTCCCCCGACATAGCATGCCATCGTCTCGCCTTGGATCCCTCTGCGAAGTGGGTCGCACAGAGAAGGAGGAAGCAATCCCCTGAGAAGGCCGAAGCGACTAGGAAAGCCATTAGTGATTTAGTTAAGGCTAATTTAGTAGGGGAGGTCAAGTACACAACTTTGCTCTCAAATGTAGTCCTCGTTAAGAAATCTAATGAAAAATAGAAAATGTGTGTTGACTATACCGATCTCAATAAGGCTTGTCCTAAAGACGCCTATCCCCTTCCCAACATTGACAAACTCGTGGATAACTCCTCGGGTTTTCGATTACTATCCTTTAGGGACGCGTACTCTGGATACAACCAGATACCGATGAATCATGTCGACCAGGAAAAGATCGCGTTTATGACTGACAACGGTAATTATTGCTACAAAGTAATGTTGTTCGGTCTCAAAAATGCCAGGGCAACTTACCAACACATGATGAACAAGGTCTTTAAAGACCAAATAGGAAACATGCTCGAAGTATACATGGACGACATGATCGTCAAATCAGTCGAAGACCCAAATCATGTGGCCCACCTTTCGAACGTCTTCGAACAGGCACGCCGACACAACATGAGGCTTAACCCTGAGAAATGCATGTTTGGTGTCAAAACGGGCAAATTCCTGGGCTTTTATTTAACAGAGCGTGGCATCGAGGCCAATCCCGACAAATGTCGCGCCATCACCAAAATGCGACAGTCGAAGTCGAAGAAAGATTTCCAACAACTAACAGGGATGATAACCGCCCTAACCAGATTCATTTCCAAGTCCGCCCAAAGAGCACTTCCTTTCTTCAAATTATTGAAGAAAGGATTACAGTTCGAATGGACTTTGGAATGCGAAGAAGCCTTCACAAAGCTGAAAGAAACGCTGTCAACACCGCCAGTTTTAACAAGGCCCTATGCTGGACAGACCCTATACCTATACTTGGCGGTCACCGAAGAGGCCCTCAGTGTCGTTCTAATTAGAGAGACAACGAAGGGCAAAGGTCGGTTTATGTAACACCTGAGGACGAGATCGACCTCGTATTAGGACGTCGTATCGAGATCTCGTGTCGGGACCTCGTACCAAGACCTCGTGACGAGATCCCGTGCCAAGATCGCGTGCCAAGGTCATATGTCGAGCTGATGAGGTCGCGTACCGAGCTGAGGAGGTCGCATGTCGAACTGAGGAGGCCGCGTGCACGAACTCGTGTTAGAGCCTTGTGCGCTTGCACAAGCACCTTGGTCGACATCGTGTCGAGATGATAACACTCGTATTCTTACGAATATTAATTAGTGTTAAGTAGTATATTTTGCTGTGATTATGAGAGAGAACAGATTGGATGGGTTAGACTTGTTGTTGGATTAATATCTTACTTTAAAATCCAGGTGTCGCTTAAATTGTGGTTTTATAAAAGATAAATTCAATAAAAATGGTTTTCTTGTAATTAACTTTTGTTTAAGGGAGATAAGACCAAACTTTTTCTTTTTCACCAGCTGTAGATAAGTATCATGATTAGTTTCCCCCACCTACATAAATATCACGATCAGCCGCCTCAAATCCTCACTTTCTATTTCCTTCTTTCTTCTTCTTCAAGTTTCCTACTCTTCTCCAAACCTCCATTGAAGAACCTTGAGTTCATTGAGTTTCTGCATAAACTTTCTTCAGCAACCTTGTTTCTTATCATCTTCTCGACCTATATCACCATCTCGACCATCTGTGGAGGTATGAAAAACATGATTTTATTTCCTTTCATGTTACTGTTAGCGCCACTTCTTCTCTCTGTTTTAGCTAGTTTTTATGCTTTCAACTCATGTCATATTGATAGGTTTTCTTCTTCATGACATTACCTACCTTTCTAACCATTTATTTGAGCTTGAAAAACAAATTGTTTCCTCTGTTCTCTGCAAGTAGGTAGCGCCCAAAACCCTCCCTATTTGGCTTGTATTGATTTCTTTTTGAGTTTTAAATTTTAACATAAGTGGTTATGGTCTTATTTTAATTGCTGGACCATGACGAAAATATTTTTAAGAGATATAAACTTAGATTTTGATTAAATTGTGTTTAAGGTATTACTTGATTTTAAGCTTGAATTAGTACTTAGGAAAAATGGCTTTGTCTGATGATGTATGAAAGAGATTTTATTTTAACAAAATTTTAGAGAAAAGGAGTTATTTTGGAATGTTTGAATTCTGGTTGTATTTGTTTAAGTTCTTAAGTTTTAATGCTTACTTGGGTTGTGGTTAAGAATGGGATATGAGAGCTAAGTGTTATTAGAACCCATAGATAGAATTAAGTTGTACTCGTATTAGGCAGTGTGATTTCCGAGATCGTGCTGCAAGGAGATCAGGGTGTACGAGAACACGAAACCGAGGTCGACTAAGAGCCGTACGTGTCGAGATCGAGTGAGAGAAGTCGTTGTCGAGCTCGTTTGAAGACAGCCGTGTTGAGGTCGTTGTCGAGCAGCGTTAGCTTGGAGTTCGGTAAGGGCAACTCTTAGACATTATTAAGGCTTTATTTTATATGTTGTGAATTGTGTATTGCCTGTTGAATTGCGTTTCTTTATGTAGATTGTTTTATTGCTTAAATGATTGAATTGCGTTTTCTTCATGTTAAGCATGCTCTCTTTATTTGATATGTGATCAAGTAATTTTATGTGCCACTCCTTGACTGCGGCGAGCTAATCATCGAGTGAGAGAGCTAGGCGAGTCGTATGACGTTTTTGAGCCGTGACCCGGATAACTAAGGGTGCTAGGTCCCATTTTGTTTACGGGAGATTGACTAGGCGTCGCATTATCAGTTTGGGGTTGGACCTGCTGATTAATGCATGGTATCGGTTTGGGGTTGGACCGGCCGCTTACCTATTGCGTCAGTTTGGGGATGGACCTGCTGGCGATATTCCGGAATAAGAGTCGAGTCTAGAGTGAGATGGTCGAGTTACATTTGGTGAAAGTTATACTTTGTTGTTTACTTATTTCTTTATGTCGGGATTATCTTGATTTGTTGAGAAGTTGACCCTTTCCCGTGGTACCTTCAATCCATGATGGTTACCCAGGCGATGTCGAGGGTGCAGGGAACTCGGCAACAGATGATGGCGAGGAGGAGCTCGACGAGGATCAGAGCGGTGACCTCTATTTGTCGTGATTGGCTTTGTTTATGTTATGTTTGTTGGGGTAGCTGTAATATGACTTTTGTGTACAGTGGCTGTGACCAGTTTGGGACGGGTGATGTTTTGTTATTTTGAGCACAGGGTAGACTGGCGGTCTTACTTTTGGAGCAGCCCCCTGTGTGGGTGTCTGCCGGAAGTACCCCCAGGGTATGATTGCTCTTTTGAAGTCATCATACCTTAGGTGTATTTTCTTTGTACATTATTACTCTGTCTTTCTTGTATGCACTTTTTATATCTTGTATATATAAGTATGTACTTATTGTATCTGCGTGTGGTTATTTAGGACTTAAGTCTTGTGTCTTAGTTGCACCATGTTTTCGAAAAGCTGTAAATACTCTGATGTGCACGAGATAGTTTTATAAAAAAATATAAATATGTAGACCGTACTTTCCTAAAAGGGCACAAGAGTATCATTTTAAAACACATCGCATACAGGGTATCTTGAGCTCGGTGTGTTGAGCTCGGTAACTCGAGCTCGGTATGTTGAGCTCGGTAACGGTCCGGAAACGGGTCGTTACAGCGATATTCCGGAATAAGAGTCGAGTCTAGAGTGAGATGGTCGAGTTACGTTTGGTGAAAGTTATACTTTGTTGTTTACTTATTTCTTTATGTCGGGATTATCTTGATTTGTTGAGAAGTTGACCCTTTCCCGTGGTACCTTCAATCCATGACGGTTACCCATGCGATGTCGAGGGTGTAGGGAACTCGACAGCAGATGATGGCGAGGAGGAGCTCGACGAGGATCAGAGCGGCGACCTCTATTTGTCGTGATTGGCTTTGTTTATGTTATGTTTGTTGGGGTAGCTGTAATATGACTTTTGTGTACAGTGGCTGTGACCAGTTTGGGACGGGTGATGTTTTGTTATTTTGAGCACAGGGTAGACTGGCGGTCTTACTTTTGGAGCAGCCCCCTGTGTGGGTGTCTGCCGGAAGTACCCCCAGGGTATGATTGCTCTTTTGAAGTCGTCATACCTTAAGTGTATTTTCTTTGTACATTTACTACTCTGTATTTTGTATACATTATCATTTCGAGTGGTATATATGTATATTATGCATGTGTGTTTTATTAGAATTTATGTCTTGTGTCTTAGTTGCACCATGTTTTCGAAAAGCTGTAAATACTCTGATGTGCACGAGCTGGTTTTATAAATAATAATAGACCGTACTTTTCTAAAGGGCACAAGAGTATCATTTTAAAACACATCGCATACAGGGTATCTTGAGCTCGGTGTGTTGAGCTCGGTAACTCGAGCTCGGTATATTGAGCTCGGTAGCGGTCCGGAAACGGGTCGTTACAGTTTACTTCATAACTAAAATCCTCCAAGGCCCCGAACTCCGATATCAGAAAATCGAAAAGGTCGTTCTAGCGCTGGTTACCACGGCAAGACGACTATGGCGATACTTCTTGTCACAGCACATAGCAGTTCAAACCGACCAACTAATCAAACAAGTCCTCCACCAGCCCGATCTGGCAGGACGGATGATTAAATAGTCCATAGAACTCTCAGAATTCAGCATTTTTTTTTAATCTCAGCAGGCAGTCAAAGCTCAAAGCCTGGCCCACTTCATAGCGGAGATGACCTTGACGTCTAAAGACTCGAGCAACAGATGGACCATCCATGTCGATGGATATTCGAATTCGAAGGGGAGCAGAGCTGGCCTGATCATGGAAAATGCTGAGGACTTGACAATCGAATTCTCTCTAAGCTTTTCTTTCCCCATATCGAACAATCAGGCTGAATACGAGGTATGCATTGCCGGGTTGACCTTTGCTCGCGATCTAGAAGCCTCCAAAGCCAGTCTTCGCACTGACTCCCAACTGGTAGCATCCCAAGTCAATGGGGAATATCAAGCAAAAGACCCCCTACTACAGAAGTACCTACCCTTAGTCAAGGAACTAATGAAAAGCTTCCAAAAAATAGAGATCATACACGTTCCTCGAGAGCAGAACTCGAGAGCCGACGTACTCTCTAAACTGGCAAGCACGAAGACAACGAGAAGCAACAAATCAGTCATTCAAGAGACCCTTTGCCATCCAAGTATCATGACCACAACGGGGATTCCGAACGCCCCAAAAAGGATCAACCAAAACTTCGAGCGTATCCTCATTACCCCTTCAGTATACACAATAACTGACTTCGGTAACTCATGGATGACGCCGGTCCTCAAATACATTTGCCAAGGCAAACTTCCTCTCGATGATAAGGCAGCATCAAAAATTCGCCGCAGAGCGTGCTCATACTCCGTCAGCGAAGATCGCCTATATCGAAGAGGTTTTTCAGCACCTCTTCTGAAGTGCCTTGATGCAGTCGAGGCCCAATATGTACTTGCCGAAATCCACGAGGGCGTCTGTGGTCAGCACGTCGGCGGGCGAACTTTGGCCAAGAAAACACTGCGAGCCGGTTACTACTGGCCGACCATGGATGCGGATGCCATCACCTATGTGAAAAAGTGCGAGAAATGCCAAAAGCACGCCGATGTACATAACGCCCCTTCTTCCGAGATGACTGCTCTATCTTCCCCTCAGCCCTTCGCCTGGTGGGGAATCGATCTCCTCAGGCCATTTCCTATGGCCCTGGGCCAAATCAAATACTTGGTCGTGGTAGTGGACTACTTTACAAAATGGATCGAAGCCGAACCAATGGCAAAGATCACAGCCAAGAACATGATCAAATTCTTCAAAAAGCAAATCCTCACGAGGTTTGGCATTCCTGAAGTCGTTATCACCGATAACGGAACACAATTCGCGGACAAGGGGTTCCAGAAAACCTTAGCTGACTTCGGGATAAAGCAGAGATTCACTTCGGTCGAGCATCTCCAAACAAACGGGCAGGCCGAAGCAGCAAACAGAGTCATCTTAAGAGGCTTGAAAAAGAGACTCGACGAAGCCAAAGGAAATTGGACAGAAGAGCTCCCACAAGTACTATGGGCATATCGAACCACACCCCACTCCTCCACCGGAGAAACGCCATTTCGGCTTACCTACGAATCCGAAGCAGTGATCCCAATCGAAGTCGGAGAACTGAGCTGGAGAACACTCCACACTTCATCCAATCACCAACACTTAAGAGAGGAGCTGGACCTCCTCGAAGAAAATCGAGAGCTACCATCACTAAACGAAGCTGATGTGAAGCAAAGAATTGCAGCAAGACACAATCAACGAGTCATACCTCGTGAGTTCGAAAAGGACAATCTTGTCCTAAGAAGGGCTGATGTCAGCCTCAAAAACGCTAGCCAGGGAAAGCTGGCACCGAACAGGGAAGGTCTATATCGGATCTCCTCTAAGACCGATCATGGCGCCTACTCCTTAGAAACTTTGCAAGGTCAAGCAATTCCTCGAACATGGAATGCTGCCAAACTTAGAAAACATTTTAGCTAAATGCTTATGTAACTCCCTCATGGAAGGGAATCCACTACTTGTAAAAATCCAAGCATAATAAAACAAGACTTCGGCACGTGAATGTTTATTAAGGTTACAATATCATTGTTATTTTGGGCAGATGAGCGAACCCCGACCACTACGGAGTTTCGCATCATCACGCCAATTATTAGGGAGTCTCAACCGACGTGACTAGCCATCACGTCGGTCTACCGACATTTCCAATCTATCGCACACCCGAAGCTTGATGACAAGTTAATCTTCCGGGATAGAGGGAAGGTTCCCTTGGCCGGCCTCCCTTCCCGAAGTGACGACAATGCAATAGAAATCACATTACAAAATAACATATAAACATATAAATTCACCAAAGCAGGTCGAAAAAATAAATTTCATTAGCTTGAAAGTACAAAATGCCCTTGGCACAAAGAAGCAACTACAAAAAGACAAGTAAAAAGTCTTCAAAAGAAACAACTGCAAAATACAAAAAAGCAGCTAAGCATCAGCCGAAGTAAGGGAAGGGTGAACAACGAGGATGACTTGGGTTTCAGCATGAACAATATGGTCCCCTGAAACCACTCTGAGGTTCATGACACCCTCAGTCCGAACAGCAACTCCGGGATTCAGGAACACCACTTGTTGAACGCCATTCTCAAACTGTTCAGCGCCGATCTCCACCATGGTTTGATCCTGGCCGCCTTTTCCTCCAATGCCTTCTTCAGCGCCTCATTCTTCTCCTCCAGTGCCTTCTTCAGCTTGGCGACTTCGGAGCAGTAGGCATCCCTTTCCTTGTGACAAGCATCTCTATCCTTAGCGGTCTTATCTGCCTTGGACTTGAGACCTTCCTTCTCCTTCTGGAGTTCTTCATTTGCCGTAGTCAGCTGGCGGCAATTCCTCTCGGCCTCATTAGCCCGAAGAGACTCGTTCGTAAGCTGGGTCTGAAGACCCACTGCATTCTGCACCTTGGCGCGAAGATTGTGGTTGTCACCTTCCAGTTTGCGAACCAGGTCTTTCAAATCCCGGTTTTTCTTCAAGGCCTTCTCGGCTTGACTCTTCGTCTTGCGCAAGAGAACGACCTCCTCCTCCTCCTCCAGTTCCTTCACCTTCTCCCCATTCTGCTGCCAAAGAGGCCGACGAGCGCTCCCAGAAGTTTGAGCAGAATCCTGGCCTGTGTAGGTTGCGTCGAACCCTTCGACTTCTTTGGCTGGGGAGGAAGGATGTTAGAAGAGGCAGGCCTCTTGTTTCTTAACATCGACGATATCCACAGTCGCACTAACTACTTCGGGCGCCGTGGAAGGACCTGAGGTCACCTATTGGACCAAAGGAGCACGATCCAAAGCCCCTATCCTTCGAAGTGCCAGAATTGGAGGCCCCGTGACATCGGCGGCAGTAGGTGAGGGCCGAACTTTATTCCCCTTATCCGAACCTCCTTCCAACTTCTTGGCCAGGGCAGCTCGAGCTGCGGTGAACTTTGCAATGTTCGACATGGATTCTGCACAGAAGAACAAACATGTCAGATAAAGACTTACATAACCCAAGTTAACACAAGTAAATAAACCCCTACCTAAGATACATTGAGCGTCCCTCCAGGTCGGGCACCGCAGTAGAGTTCAGGTGTGAACAAATCGCTTGAGCGATGTTTGCTTCTGAGTCTTGGGATCGGTATAAACAACTGGCTCAAAGCTGCCGACCCAATCTCAGATCCTCTTCGCCCAACCTTGCTCGAGCTCGGTGAGATCGGATAGCTTGAACGTATAAGACCCAACAGGGCGGTCAAAGAACGATTCCGACCAATAAAAGGGAAACTTCGGTGCTTCTGAACCATCCACGGCGAGATCGAAAACATACTCCCGGGCGATGTCATCCATCGGAAGAAGAAAAAAGTACTTCATCTTGAATATTTTAAGAGATTCAATGTACAAGTCAAATGTTTTGCCATTCGGCTTGAAGGAGATCCAACCATGTCGTTGGTCGACCTTCTCCGAGGTCTTCATAGGCAAAAATAAATGAAAAAAGACTCGATAAGAGGCCGGTACCTCAAGATACCCACAAACCAGGTCGAACGCTCTTATAAAGGCCCAACTGTAGGGATGAAGCTGAGAAGGGGCCACACCCAAGTGTCTAAGAATAGAGAGTTCGAAAGACGAAAAGGGAAAGGAAACCTGTATCTCGGTGAATAACACTTCGTACATTGGTATGGACCACATATCGCCACCTTTTGCGGAGCAAATCCGATGATCTCTTCCTGGAACTAAGAAGGCCCACTCCCCTCCAGACTCAACCGTCTCCGCTATTTGAACCCAACTCTCCAGGTCGGCCATATCTTTATCCGTGGAATACTCAAATCGGAGGCTAAGAACTTCGGACGAAACCCGGTCGTAGTCCTCTGCATCGGCAGGAAGAGCAGAGTGGTCGTTCAAATCGATTCTTTGCTTCTTTCCCATGACAAACCTGTCCACTGGGACCTCAGGGTAAGAGGCGATATTGTACACTTCTTTATACCACCGAGCCACTTCACGGGGGTCACAAGGACGCTGAAACTTGTTTTCTAAGACCACCTGGAAAAGCTCCAACCGCTCGAGAGTAATCTCTACTCCACATTTTAAACGCTCCTCTGCCCTTTCCTCATGGGAAAGTAGCGGCACCTCCATGGGCACCGCTGCGGAGGCACACACAGGAAGGACGATTTCTGGGTGAGACCCCCCATTACCAGAAATCGAAGGGGGAGTTTGAGAAGCCATGAACTTTCAAAAAGAAAAAACTTTAAGTATTGCCCCTTCAAGTTTTTGATAAAAGAACAAAAAGGCAGGGAAGAAGAAAATACCTCTGGTATATGATATGGAGACACGAGTAAGAGGAAGAACTCTGAAGCTTGACACTCTAAACGGGCTGGTCACAGAAGAAAACACCAGAAAATCGGAACTGGGAAAATGGAGAAAAAGAACGAGAAACGAGTGAAAGTGGCAAAAGATACTCCCCTTTAGAATTTATAGATTCTGAAGAAGGCAGTAATCAATGCCAAAAAGGGTAATGATGACAAATGCGAGAAATGAAGCGACTCTTTAGCGAAACGTCACCAAATCTCTGCCACCACTGTCTTGGGAAACGAGTGCGTCTTTTCAAAACCTCGAATTTGAAAACGAATCGCCTCGGCTCAAAACCCTTCTTAGATGAGATGTGACAAGTGTGGCCGACATACAAAGTCTCCACGTCGAAATCAAAATTCAAAGGGTAAACAACGCTCCACGAACAATGCCCTTTACTAGATAATACCCGAAGTCATCAATAACTAATGACATCGGCTAGGGGGCAACTGATCCGGAGTGGCCAAAGTCCCACTCCACACTAGGCCGATCCCGCCCAACAAGGGAGATCCACTTCGAAACAATACCGACCCGAACAGGCCTAAGGACCACTTCAATCAACCAACCCGACTCAGGAGTTCAGTCCTCGGGGCAACAAACCCTAGGGATCACATCGCCGTGGCACAAAACCCTAGGATACAAAGCATTACGGCGCTAGCCCTAAAAGCAACCTTATCCACATACAACCCTGGAATCTACATCGACCATCAGATACATCCAATGGCTGATAATCGATCTAGGGTTACTTGAGAATATCCACACGTCAGCAACCTGACCTCACCTATAAAAGGTCCATGACCTAATCAATAAAAGTATGCACTATTCATTTTCTTACCTCACCTTATTTCGATACTGACTTAGGCATCGGAGTGTGTGTAGGTACACCCCCCACCGTCGTGCTCTGCCGTTCGAGATCTTACTCCGTCCACCTCCGAGATCCACTTCGGATCAGATAACAATTGTTTTTTTTTTTTGATAAAGAAAAAGATAACAATTATAATTCGTAGATATTGAGGTGTCTTCAATTTTTTGAGTATATAATACTATAGTTTTTGTTTTTGTAATCTCCAATATTTTCCTTAATGATGATGATATTATTATTTTATCACTTATGCATTGATGTATTTTTTATATAAACATTTATTGTATATGATTTTTCCCCCACTAGTCGAAATTTCTGGATCCGCCATTGCTCCCTGATTTGATTCATTCAAAAAAATAGAAAATAAAAAGACAACTAGAGAGGGAAGGAGGGAAGGGGGAGAGAGAGAGATGACTGCACCAAATCTATATTTGAAATGAACTCGAGTTCGAATCCTGGAGTCGCCAAGTTGGGAGGCAGCTCAATCTCGGGTGAGGAAACTAGATTTTCCGCTGCCGACTCGATGATTGTTCCATAGCGGGCCTAAGCCGTGGGATACCCTAGGCGCCTACTGGAACTCAAAGATCCTAATTACGGTGGGTTATACAAAAAAAAGTATCTTTACTTAATTATTAAAACTGGAAAGCACAAGGTAATACATGTCCAAGCATTCGGATTCAGAGGTGCACCCGTCTTCTTTGAGGCGCCGTAAAATGCACCCATTGATATAAAAATAATAATTTTCAAATAACGTAAGTACTATTCTATCCATCCATTTGGGTATGTTGTCGCAGCAGTTTGCATGTACTCTTTTGGCCTTTTCTATCCTTACCCTGTCCTATTAAACCGTGTTCAGCTGGTCAAGATTGAAGTTTAGCATACTTAGTTAATTCTCAGTAGTGCTGCATAATATAAAAAAGTATTATTGTCTGTGAAAGATGTTTCTTAACATGGTTTTCAATTTCCACATGGTGTTTGAGAAGTTTGATGAATTAAAATAGAGCTTTAAGAAAGATAACGTAGAGTAACAAACAACTGAATGGAAAGTAAAGTATATGCTTGCTTCTTGTATGTCTTCCATGCGCTATCTTAATTTCAGATCTCTGTGTGTGTGGACACAGACAGACATGGACATATGAAGTGAGAGTCAGACACTTGAATGAACTAATCTATGTAAGATTAATTAATTAAGATTAACTTTCTATGTTCTCACCTGATATCTCTCTCAATATAAGAAGAGAAGAGGGTCTGATTGATTTGGTTTTTAAAAACTGTTTTCTGTTTTAAAAAACTTAACAAAGAACAAATTTTGTTCTTCTTAAATTTTTTTAAACAGAAAACTGTTTCTAAAAAGTGTAATCAAAAAGTCCCTTAATCTTTTCGGATGAGTATTCACATGTTGCTCCTTCCAAGATGGTCTTGTATGGGGTTTGTATCAATTCATCCCCTCCCCAATTGAATTTATTTTTCACGACATTCGAACAAAGAATAGTTAATCTTAATCATACAACAACTATCTAGTTGTATTGTATGGTTAACATGTTTCTCTCACTCTCATTTGATAGACTCATAATATATATACACAACATCTTCATTTTATGCTTTTTTCGTAACATTGGTGCCATGAGCTGCAATGATCTTATTCTCTTCTTCTTTTTCATGTCATATCTTCTCAAGTTCTCTGCATCCGGTGCCGTTTGCCACAACTCAACCGAAGAAGCAAGGTTGCAGACACAATTCCAAGAGTTAAACATCACAGACCTAAAGTGTGCTTCTCTCCTCAAGACCATTTTTTGCACTGCAGTAAGCATTCTGAAATGTTGAGTTTGTTT
Organism: Calophaca sinica; assembly: GCA_037113605.1. Classification (NCBI taxonomy): domain Eukaryota; kingdom Viridiplantae; phylum Streptophyta; class Magnoliopsida; order Fabales; family Fabaceae; genus Calophaca; species Calophaca sinica. Next base: position 97,685,208 of record CM073735.1, on the reverse strand, counting down.
TTTATGCAATAGTTTGGTTCTTAATTCCTTCATATTTGCTATCATTATTTTGCAGACAATTGATCAACAGTTTTCTGCTAAGTTCTTCCAAATTGCCTCAGACAGTAATGGAACTGTTTCCATTTTGTGCAACAACACAATATCAGTGAAGTCACAACAATCCAGTGGTGGTTGTTCTCTTGATTTATGCACAAAGGTATTGGAAACATGTGGAAATATTTCCATTGTTAAATCCCTATTTGAATCTTTCTTGCAAGACAAAGGTGGCAAGGAACTTTGCTTTTGTGAGACTTTTGGTGGCTATTCAAAAGAAGGAAAAGCATGCTTCCAAGGTGAACCAATTTCATTGAACAATGAACAAAAGACTTCCCTTCTTCCAAAGGGTCTATGTTTGGAGAAAATTAGTGATCGATCTTACATTGACATGGCTCCACATCCTGACGGTTCCAACCGCGCCTTCTTTGCTAATATGCAAGGCAAGATCTGGTTGGCAAAGATTCCTGTTGAGGGATCCAATGAGATTTTGGGAATTGATGAATCCAAAGCCTTCCTTGACTTTAGTGATAATGTTCTCTTTGATTCTGGACATGGTTTAATGAGTATTGCATTTCATCCAGACTTTTCGCAAAATGGCAGATTCTTTCTCTCTTATAATTGTGATCAGATAAAAAATCCTACATGTTCTGGTAGGTGTGCTTGTAACTCAGATGTAAATTGTGATCCTTCAAAAATTGGTTCTGATCATAGTATCCTCCCTTGCCAGTATCATTGTGTAGTAGCTGAATTTACAGTCAATGGCACATCATCAAAGCCTTCCTTGGTATGTTACTATTGACACCACTTTCCCAGTATACTTAAAATTTAAAAACACTGTTTTTAATATGTGATTTATTTGTGACGTATATCTATATTTTATTTACAGGCAGAAAGGGCCAATCCTTTAGAAGTGAGAAGAATATTAACAATTGGTGTTCCACACATTGGAGGTCATGCTGGCCAGATTCTCTTTGGACCTGCAGATGGTTACTTGTACCTCATGTTGTCTGATGGCTCTAATCGTGACGATCCTTACAACTTCGCCCAGAACAAGAGATCCTTACTCGGAAAGATTTTGAGAATTGATGTAGACAGTGTACCCAGTAAGTCCTCTGGCTCTATTCTAGTCCACAAACATTACATGGTTTTGAATCGCGGTCGCGGGCAAGTCGCGATTCTTGATATTGCAGATAATTATGGTCAAATGTTGCCGACGCGGCCTCAATCGCAGTTGCGGTTACGGAGACATCAAAATCCTTGATGTCACGGCCCAAATCGTGGTCGCAAACTTCTTGTAAAACCTATCACGACAAACATGGGCGCGACTGCATTTGTGATTGTATCAGTCTTATCTGACCTCGATTCTCTGTAATATCAAGAATCTCAATAAAACCTTGATCGCAACAATGGCCCAATATCCTCCCTAGTTGGTCACAGTACCAATATGAGGACATTCTGATACAAACATGGAATTAAATTCCCTCAGCTGAATTTTCTCTGTCTCTCTTTTAGTGGACTATGTTATCGTGATGTGAGACCAACTACTTTGAGGTTCTGTCACAATTAACATTTAAATTTACAAGTTATAATGGTCACTCTATTTTGACATTGTTACAGGTACCAAAGAAATTGATGATATGGACCTGTGGGGAAATTATTCTATACCAAGAGATAATCCATATGTTAATGATAAGGAGCTTGAGCCAGAGATATGGGCTATTGGCTTCAAGAATGCTTGGCGCTGTAGTTTTGACTTAGAGAGACCATCCTATTTTCTCTGTGGAGATGCTGGACAGGTTCAATGATCCATATTTTTCAAAAAAAAAAAAAAATTAAATTATTAATGTATTACATGTTATACTCTTTAATAATTATATTTTCTAATTTTTGAGTTGTCACTTGTAAACAAGACTTTTTTTTTTTCCCTTCTTGTTTATAGGATGAATATGAAGAGATTGATGTGGTTAAAAAGGGTAAAAATTATGGTTGGCGGGTCTACGAGGGTCCTTTTCTTTTTCATCCATCAAAGTCTTCTGAAGGGAATACTTCTGCAAGTTCCATACACCCTATCTTCCCTGTATTCGGTTACAATCATTCTGAGAATGATGAGAAATCTGACTCTGCATCAATAATTGGTGGATATTTTTATCGGTCCATGACTGATCCATGCATATATGGAAGGTTGAGTGCCACTTTCCCTGTATCAACCAATGTGGCTTTCTTTAGGAATAGTTCTTGTATTTAAGCACAACAAATAGTAAAAAGCTCAACCGCGATTTTGGTTGCGATATCAAAGTTTTTGACGTCTATGTGACGGCAGCATGACTGTGATTGAGGTTGCATAAGCTATATTTTACTGCGATTCTCTGTAATCGAGATTTTAAATAGTGGTCGCGGTTGCGTCACAATCCTTGATATCACGGAGAATTACGATCAAATGCATCTATGCGGCCTCAAACGCAATCTGTTGCAATTGCGGAAACATGAAAAATCTTGATGTCATGAGTCCTTTTTTTAAAAACCTTTTATGTAATATCAAAGATCGCAACATGACTGTGGTTGCGACCACGTCTGCGATTTATAACCTTGATACTCACACATGTGGCTAGAGAATCAATTTATCTTTCAGTATACAAATTTAAAATAACATATTATTTGTTAATATTTCAGGTATTTGTACACAGATACGTACACAGGATCAGTGCTAGTGGGTACAGAAAGTCCTGAAAACAGTGGGAACTTCACAAGTGCTAAGATTTCTTCTAGGTGTGCTCATGACTCCCCAATGCCATGTTCTTTTGTGCAGGGGAGTGCTACTCCTTCACTGGGGTATGTCTTCTCGTTAGCAGAAGATAACAACAAGGACATTTATTATCTTACAAGCACTGGTGTTTACAGAGTGGCACGACCAAGCCGTTGCAATTATTTGTGCACAAAGGAAAAAGTTGTTGGTCTAAGAAATAACATGACTCACTACTCCTCTTCTTGCCCTTTGTATGAGGGTTTTGATTTTCTTCTGTTGTTCCTGTTTTTCACCCTACATTTTATTTTATGATCTGTAATAAATAAATGTGAATTGGCTGACCCAAGATTATCTAAAGGTTTGTTTGGATATTTTAAAATGAACAGAGCGAAGCGGAATGGAACAGAGTGGAGCGGAATGGAATTGAGTTTCCATTTCATTGTTTGGATATTTTACAACGGAGCAGAATAAAATTCTCGTTCTATCATTTGGAAAATGGACGGAAAGGATTGGGTTATAGCTTTTTTTTTCCTTTCCTACCCTTATCTTAAACACAAATATTATGAAATTATAATTTATCAATTCTTATAAAAATTCTGAAAATTTATTAGCTTTGATAATTTCATTTCCATTATATAGTACTAGCGGTAAGACGGGTACGGCATTTCTATTGCGCTATAATATGTATTATTTTAACGTGATTTGTTGTTTAATGTTAGTTTTAGGAGATTTGATTATGCGTTTCATTAGACTAATTTTTCAGAATGACATATTATTATCAACACATATATTGATATGTATATGTATATATTAACCAATCAAATATCCTATAAATTTGTAATTGTCAAAATAATCAATGAACCATACATGTGTCACTCAAAGCGCCAAAGCAGGACACATGTATTAAATTAACAGTGGCCAATGTGATATTGTAAGCTTGGAAAAATATACATAAAATGCATAAACTGAATGAGAATAAGAGACAAAACCTAAAGTATTATTTAGTTACAAATATTATTGTCTATTCATCCACGATTATGGCTTCATTGGTAGACCAAATAGTGATTCGGAATCGGGAGATTTTTTTTATTTCCCTGCATTTTATCAAAGTAAATATACTTTGTCGTTATTTAGGATTAACGAATAAGATAGCATATCAATGCAATAAATGATTAATAACTTCGATTACATGATTACCTTGCAAGGATGCTTCTCAATTCTGCGTAAAAAACTTCACCAATCAGTTCTAGTCATTCAGACAATGTCATTCATAAATATATTCAAGTATTATTATTTGATTTGTCAAAAAAATAGTATTATTATTTGAAATAATAATAATATACATGGGTTAAAGAAAATAGATATAAGAACCTGAAGAATACAAATATCTTGTTTCAACTGAAATGAGATAGCATGACACATTCTTCTTGATATTGCATCTTTAAGTTTACTAATAATTTAAAAAATCAGTTAGTATTTATTTAAATTGGAAATTTGTTGTAACAAATTTAATGGTAGAAGAAGAACATTTTATAACATCTCTTAGATAAAATATTTTAAAGGAATCATGTTGCATTACCTATAAACTCTTTGAGTTAATAGTTTTCTTTTACCATCTTCCAAAATTGAGTTTTATCTGCTATTACCGTGAAATCTCATTCAACGGAGTATACTTTTTGACGATGAACCTGCTATAAAAAATTAGAATATTGTTGATTTGACAATGACATTATAATATAAAGACGTTACAGTACAATTTTAAATAACCTTATTGTCGATTGGGCAAATGGATATTAGTGACGAGTCATCCTTTCATATTTTCCATTTCCTTTAAAAGTCTCCCTCCTAAAAATGTTTGTTAGCATATTGAAGACATAAAAACAACAGAGTCAAGGATCAAATTGTTAAAATGTGACTTACATTTTTGTAAAAGTTAATATTCAAAGCCTTTGTTCTCAACTAATGACATAACCGGAAGATCTCCTTGTATTCTAGTTTATCAGAAAATCAAAAAATAAATTATAAGACAATATTTATCTTTATCTAATCTAATACATATAAAGTTGAATAATCTTGTTAGTGTAATATCGTACATGTATAGGTGATGCACAAAATGTAAAAAGGACAATCTTTAGTATGAGATAACAAAATATCTTTGAAAACAATATTTGTAGTGAAGTTTCCATCTTTCCCTTTAATTTTTCCGTCTTTAATTAGGACTTTTGTTGTAGCTTGAGAAACACCTCTTGATAAAGCAATATATAGTTGTCCACGGCTGAAAACATGTAGTGGTAGATAAATTCCAACATTAGGAATTGTTTTTCCCTATGACTTGTTTATTGTAATTGCAAAACATAGTTTCACAAGAAACTATCTCCTAATAAACACAAAGGGAAGTCCCACATTCTCAGTCATCGTATTTTTAATTCTGAAAAAAAAAACTCTTTTTTCAGTAATGTTACTTGTTAAGATTTCCACATCCAGCATCTTTATATAATTATAAAAGTAATAGTGTTTGAAAGTAATTTTATCAAATCAATAAAATAAACACTAATTAATTCCTTTTAGCATTTAATAATTATAAGATCTTGTTTAAATGAAAGATTGAGCAAAATCCTGAAAAAATAATAATTAAATAACTTAAATAAGCTAATTTTGATAATTCTAAATATCTTTTTTAATTTTTAAATGAAAGAGAGAGAGAGAGAGAGAAATCCAAAAAAAAAAATTAAATCACTTAAATAAACACTAATTAATGTTTTTTAGCATTTAATAATTATTAATCGAAAGAGAGAGCAAAATCCTGAAAACAAATAATTATATAAATCACAGTGTTAATTGATATAATTTAAAAAATCAAAGGAGCAAAATCCTAAAAGAAATAATTATATAAATCCCAATTTTAATTGATTTCTTTTGCAAAAAAATGTTACATTTTTTGTTTCGAATAATTTTATTTATCTTTAAATACTATAATTTCACTGGTAAGAAAAACAAACAATTTTTTTTTGACAATAGACTGTGAGAAAGTTCACGTCGAATATGCCTACAAGCATAAATAGAGTTTTGACGGGTGGTATCTGTAAGTTCATAAAAAATTACATTTTGTAATAGCCGGGACATATCGTTCTATTGCGGTGGCACCCGCACTGCACTCATAGTCTTTTTTACCTCCATGTGGAATTTTTGCCTTTTGCAAGGTTTGAACCCGGGACCTAGGGCTTAAGTAATCTTGAAGAACCTTGCCATTTTGTAGCACCATGCCATTCCAGAGCTATCGCAGTGTGGGTGCCACCTTAATAGAGCGATATGCCCTGGCTATTACCCAAAAAAGACGCGTTTTATTGTAACACCTACCCTTCATCCCATGTCAATTAGAAGTTCTGGAATAGTGTGTCACTTACAGGACATTTTCACCCTCCATGTGAAAATTTTGCCTTATGCAAAGTTCGAACCCGGGACCTGGGGCTTGCTTAAGTAACCCAGAAGCACCTTGTCATTACCATCTGAGCTAAGTCTGACGCCTGAGGCTGACAGCTGCGGCAAAGTGACCCAAGCAAAGGGACATATGAATGAACCAAATTCACACTGGAACAAGAGAGATCCTGAGGCTATGCAGGTATGGGGCTGCACGGTTGAAGGATGACTTAAAAGATTTGATTGGTACTACTTATACCAACAAGATGCATCTTCTTTGCGGGAGCCTAGAACATAAGAAATTCATAGTTAAGCGTGTTTGACTTGGAGCACTGTTGGGATGGGTGATCTTTTGGGAAGTGTTCCAGAAAGCGTGTGAGTGAGGACAAAACATGTTGAAAAGACCCGTGTTAGTTTGTAGGGACAGTCGGAAATCCTGAAAATAGTCTGGGCTGTTACAAATGGTATCAGAGCGCACTCTCCCAAGATGCAGGTGGTTCGGGACTAACCATGCGAGTCAGTGGGCATGTGACACCTGAGGCTGACAACGGTGGCAAAGTGACCATTGGTGCTTGAAGCACCTGACAAGCAAAGGGACATATGAATGAACCGAATTCACACAAAAATGAGAGGGATTCTGAGGCTATGCAGGTATGGGACTGTACGGTTAAATGATTACTTAAAAGAATTGATTGGTACTACCTATACTAACAAGATGCATCTTCTTTTCGGGAGCCCAGAGTATAAGAACTCCATAGTTAAGCGTGCTTTACTTGGAGCACTCTTGGGATGGGTGACCTTGACCTTCTGGGAAGTTTTCCAGAAAGCGCGTGAGTGAGGACAAAACATGCTGAAAAGACTCGTGTTGGTTTGTAGGGACAGTTGGCAATCTTGAAAGTAGTGGGCTATTACACATTTTTTGTTTTGTAATCGATTTACTTATCCTTAAAAACTGTAATTTCATGCCTTTTAGCATTTAATAATTATAAGGATCTTTTTTTAAATGAAAGAGAGAGCAAAATCCTGAAAAATAATAATTAAATCACTTAAATAAACACTAATTAATGTCTTTTAGCATTTAATGATTATAAAGATCTTTTTTTAAATGAAAGAAAGAGCAAAATCTTAAAAAATAATAATTAAATCACTTAAATAAACATTAATTAATGTCTTTTAGCATTTAATAATTATATAAATCCCAGTGTTAATTAATTTTGTTTACAAAATCAAAGAGAGCAAAATCATGAAAAAAAATAATTATATAAATCCTAGTGTTAATTGATTTCGTTTAAAGAAAAATGTTACATTTTTTTTTGTTTCGAATAATTTTATTTATCTTTAAATACTATAATTTCATGAAAAGAAAAAACAAACAATTTTTTTTACAGGAGACTGTGAGAAAGCTCACGTTGAATATGCCTACGAGCAAAAATAGAGTTTGACGGGTTGTCTCTGTTATGTTCATAAAAAGATTATATTTTTTGTTTTGTAATCGATTTACTTATCCTTAAAAACTGTAATTTCAAGCCTTTTAGCATTTAATAATTATAAAGATCTTTTTATAATTGAAAGATAGAGCAAAATCCTTAAGAAAATAATTAAATCACTTAAATAAACACTAATTAATGTCTTTTAATATTTAATAATTAGAAAAAAATTAAATGAAAGAGAGAGTAAAATCCTAAAAATCATAATAATATAAATTCCAGTGTTAATTGATTTCATTGACAAAATCAAAAAGAGCAAAATCCTAATATATATATATATATATATATAAATCTCATTGTTAATTGAATTCGCTTACAATATCAAACATCCGACATGTTATGAATATAGATATATCAGTAATATTGATTACTATTTGATCAAAAAATAGATCCCTATGATTGATAATATGTCGGATGTTTGATACAGAATGAAAATAGTATTTTTAAATAATTTATAATTGTAATTTATTTATTCATATATTTTAAATATTTTTTAATATTGATGACAAATCACAATATGCAGGATATTATTATTATTATTATGATTTACAATTGATACCGTGCAAGATGTTTCATACAAAATAAAAATAGTTTTATTAAATGATTGGTTATTATTATTATTATTATTATTATTAAAAAATCATACATCACAATGCAATATAAAAAAATCATTTATCACAATGTTATTACTTTGTTAAATTACTTTTTAAAATATTTTCACAAATTTTGTTTCCTCAATATTTTTACAATATTTTATATAGTGAGATATAATTGGATCTATCTTTATCTTTATATATATATAAAACAACAAATTATTTTTCAAACTTGACACTATCAGAAAGCTCACGCTGAATATGCATGCGAATATGCATGGAGTTTTGACGGGTTGTCTCTGCAAAGTTCATAAAAAAAGGGTTGCATTTTTTATTTTGAAATCGATTTATTTATCCTTTAAAACAAAAATTTCATGGAAAAGAAAAATGTAATATTTTTAATAGGAAGTAAGGAAGTTTACGCCAAATATACCTGCAAGCATATATGGAGTTTTGACGGGCTACCTCTGTAATGTTTATAAAAAAAAAGGTTACATTTTTTTGTTTCGAATCGATTTATTTATCTTTAAATACTATAATTTCACTAAAAACAAAACAAACAATTTTTTTTGAGCAAAATCCTAAAAAATAATAATTAAATCACTTAAATAAGCTAATTAAAGACTTTTAGCATTTAATAATTATCAATATCTTTTGTCAAAAAATAATTATCAATATCTTTTTTTAAATGAAAGAGAGAGAGAGAGAGAGAGAGAGAGAAATCCTAAAAAAATAATAATTAAATCACTTAAATAAACACTAAGTAATACCTTTTAGCATTTAATAATTATTAATTGAAAGAGAGAGCAAAATCTTGAAAACAAGTAATTATATAAATCACAGTGTTAATTGATTTCGTTTAAAAAATCAAAAAGAGCTAAATCCTGAAACAAAAATAATTATATAAATCCCAGTGTTAATTGATTTCTTTCGCAAAAAATGTTACATTTTTTTGTTTCAAATAATTTTATTTCTCTTTAAATACTATAATTTTTTTTTTGGGCAAATGAAAGGAAAGGAGTTTCGTTAAAACTTTCTGATGCAAAACCCTCTTTAGGGAAAAAAACAGCTAGAAGAAAAAGAGTACTCTCCCCTAAAATTTATTCAAAAAAAGAAAAAAGAAAAACATGGGGAAACTAGGTCAAAACCCATGAGCAAAAACAATAGCCAAACCTATAGGAAGGAAGACCTTGCCTATTATTAATAAACAAAATTTAGTATGCAAAAGCATCACTGTGAAAATTGAAATTCCAACTATGTTGGCACCTCAATTCCACCAATCATCTACAGCATACTAACTATTAAAGCACAAAATCACCTGAATCTAAAGTTAGGAAGACATACTCTATTACGGTAAAAGTCCTCACTAATAAAACTAGGAAGTGTTTCCCACCAATGGTAACCATGAATAGAAATACCATGAGAGACAAGCCGATCTGCACAATTATTGCATTCACGACAAATATGAGAATAAATAAAAGGCATTCTACTAATAAAGAATAAGCAATTTTGTTATCTAACTCTAAGCTTCCAAGGAACAATCGAGATTGATTTAAAGGCGAGAATGACAAGTTGAGAATCACACCCCAACCAAAGCTTATGTCATCCCTTTTTGAAAACAATTTCAATAGCAGTCATTGCTCCAATAAGCTCAGCATGTAATGCATAAGAATTAGCCAGATTTGAAGCAAAGCACCCCATTGTAGCTCCACTAGAATCTCTAAAAATCCCACCGCAAGCTGCAAAACCTGGAGATCCCCTGGCAGCTCCATCAATATTATATTTTACCCAATTGCAAAGAGGAGGAGACTAATAAACTTCTTTAATCAAAGGTGCCTTAGGAGGTTTGATAGAAATCGAAAAAGTTTTAAAGATGGCAAACTCTGTCGTAGAATTTGAAGCGAATCCCGAACTGAGGTTTCCCACAAGAGACACATTTTCAATGACCAAACTGATAGCAGCTGGAATAGAAATGCTCTTATTATTAAATCTTAGATTGTTCCTAAAGTGCCAAACAACCCAAATGATATTACTACGAGCATAAATAGACAATTTTTTTGACAGGAGACTGTGAGAAAGCTCACGTCGAATATGCCTACGAGCATAAATAAAGTTTTGACGGGTCGTCTTTCTAATGTTCATAAAAAATTGCATTTTTTGTTTGTAATTGATTTACTTATCCTTAAAAATTGTAATGTCATGAAAAATTGCATTAAATAATTCTAATTAAAAAAAAAGCATTTAATAATTATAAAGACCTTTTTTTAAAAAATGAAAGACAGAGCAAAATCCTGAAAACTAATAATTAAATCACTTAAATAAACATTAATTAATGCATTTTAGCATTTAATGATTATAAAGATCATTTTTTTAAATGAAAGAAAGAGCAAAATCCTAAAAAAATAATTAAATCACTTAAAAAAACACTAATTAATGCCTTTTACCATTTAATAATTATTAAATAAAAGAGAGAGGAAAATCTTGAAAAAAATAATTATATAAATCCCAGTGTTAATTGATTTTGTTTACAAAATCAAAGAGAGCAAAATCTTGAAAAATAATAATTATATAAATCCTAGTATTAATTGATTTTGTTTACAGAAAAATGTTACTTTTTTTTGTTTCGAACAATTTTATTTATCTTTAAATATTATAATTTTATGAAAAGAAAAACAAGCAATTTTTTTTGCAGGAGACTATGAGAATACTAACGTCGAATATGCCTGCGAGCATAAATAAAGTTTTGATGAGTCGTCTCTGTAATATTCATAAAAAATTATATTTTTTATTTTGTAATCGATTTACGTATCCATAAAAACTTTAATTTTATGCCTTTTAGCATTTAATAATTATAAAAAAAATTAATTGAATGATAGAGAAAAATCCTTAAAAAAGTATTTTTTTTTGTCAGCTAGTAGAAATGGTAAACAACAAACACACACGCACGTCTAAACGGTAACACCCAGGTTCGAACCACGGTCCCAGTGTGACACCCTCTACCCCGTCATGCATTTTAGCAATGTAAGAAGAAAAGAACAAGAAATAAAATTTATATTCATTCGGATAAAACTTTCCTTTCAAACGAAATAGAGTTGTCACGTTCACAACATGCGGAAATAGAAAATGAGTATGAAATACAATTAATAAAAATAACCCAAGTTCCCGATGTCACAATAATTCAGAGCTCTTCCCCTAATTATTACATCGGAAAAATACAATGACTTAAACAAGTAAACACAAGTCTTCTATCTATCACCACGAGCTATCGTGATTACTCGCTGGCATTCACATCCTCAATACCTGCAGTCTCGGCATCTACACATACCCCATGGGATATGCATAGCCACAAGAGGGGTTAGTCATCATAACCTCAAATAGTGCATACAGCGTAGGAAATTAATGAACAATGCGCAATATACAACAATTCCAATAAAGACGTCTAATCACTAGCACTAAGGCATAAGATGGTACCACAACGGCCAAATATCACATGCTACAGCATCAATCACAACAACAAGGTACATTACCAACACTAAACAACCAGGCATGTTATCATGTAAAACGATGTATTTCTAGAACCATAACTATATGCATGTGGATCCACTTATAACGAGGCCGGGATACCTTGCCCGTTTCGGAATACCATGTCCGTAGTGCCCCAATAACAACAGGACCGGGAACCTCACCCGTCACGGGATACCTTGCCCGATTCGCCCCATTAACCGTAGGACCGGGAAACCTCGCCACACGGATACCTTGCCCGATTCGCTCTTTTAACCAAAGGACTGGAAACCTCGCCGTCACGGGATACCTTGCCCGATTCGCCCTTTTTAATCAGAGGATCGAAACCTCGATCACGGGATACCTTGCCCGATACGCCCTACTAACAATAACAACAACAACAATGCCGACACCATGATGCATGAACATGACCAAATGCGGTGTCTAACCATGATATCCTCTATCGCAATATCTTCGACAGAGTAACAACAACAACAACTACAGCAGAACACAAATTCATAAGTTAGCCAGTGCCTTCTACCAATAACATAAATATTTAATATTCTTAGCAACTTTGATTAAGCACATAACATCCAAGTGAAGCTTTGGAATAGAAGGACTAGTTCTCTCAGATTATCATACTAATAAATCAATAGGCATCATAAATGAACTTTAGACATCCTACTTAGGCTTTACAATATCAATCTAATTGCGTAAACTCGAGGAAACGCGATTTAAACAACAAGAGTGCAGCCGTCACCGGCGCTGGCGCTGGCATCGTGGCGCTGGCGCCCGCCACTGTCATCCACCCGCAATGTAGGGTTCGCACTGCTCGGGGATCTAATGTACCACCATTCAGAACTTAGTTGGATGTGGTCTAGGGTTCTTTGATCCATACTTAGTGATTACGCATTCATGGGGTCTAAAGCTCACCATTTTGCTATTTAAATTCCTGACACTATCATTTAGTAGCAAACAATTTCTACACAACTCAACTCCTTCCTATCGTTGACCCCCCAATCCTCTTGTTAAGACTTCAAGGTCTCTATCAAGGCATGGTTTATTCATATGTCTATTATTCTAAATAATTAACCCTAACTTGGTTCACCTTTTATTTTATTTTAACCTCTCTGGCATTCTATTTTTAAATCATCATCACCGCTAATTCTTGCAACAACACTAATGGTTTAGGCAATTCAACACTTTTAAATGCTAACCACATCAGTACCTAGGCACACAACACAAATTATATAGCATGTCATCAAGTATTGTAAGAGTTCATACAATGGCAATTTAAAGTCGGCAACAACCAAGGTTTTCACCTCTCAGAGCAATAAAGAATAGTCAAGAGTAACAAGCATGTAAACAATCAAGACTCAATCACCACACCAAATTCATCAATCCAATGAAGTTATCACATCACGTTACAGTAAATATCATTAGTCAAGAATAGTAATTGAGGAGTTCGGATGTCTCCCTATCACGGTGGTGATAGTGCTTGTTGCTATCACATGAGGCATAGGGGTCATGGGACACCCCTATTGTTCATACATGTTCCATACACTCACTAGAAGAGAACAACTACCCCTTACCTCAAGTGAATTTCGTGCTCCTAGGATGGGATGAGGTAACACCAAGCTTTTCCTTTCCTAGTGAAGCACCTCCTATTCCTCCCAATGAGGCTGTACGAGTTACAATAACAATGCTCCCCGGTCGAGTCCCGTAGCGTAGTCTTGAATTAGAGCCCTTGACACCACAAAATTGGAAGAAGGGAAGGAAGAGCTTTTCTCTGTTCGGATTGGTCTTATGAGCAGCTCCTAATCATGTTTAGGGTCTTAGAACTGATGCTTAGTGGCTAGGTTAAGTCTAGGGGTCGTGGTTGCCCTTTCAGGTCGAGAATGGGTCACAGAACCGGCCCAAAACGAGTTAAAACGCGAAACAGCGCACAGCCACTTCGCAGCAGTGGGCGCCTGGCGCCTGCACTCCCTGGGCGCCCTGCGCCTGCTCTCGGTGAGGCCTGGGCGCCCGAGCTTCAGTCTGGGCGCCCTGCGCCTGAGTCTGGACACTCGGTGCCACTGTTTTGGTCGTATTTGGAGCTACAGATGTCCGATTGAGGCGTTCTTGGTGTCGTTGGAAAGCTAAGAGAATTTCCTACAATTTTCTCTCTAATAGGCTTACCCAAATTCGGACTCTAACAGGCTCAAAAATGCAGTTGAAATATACTATAATATTCCTAAGTGTTACGCTTGCGTTGTGTTGACTCCAGAGAGCATATCTAGAGTTGTAGGTATCGAAATCGAGTCGAACTAAAGCCAACTAAAAGATAAGAGATAACGCTACAACTTTATTGAAGGGACGTAAATCCAATTGAGTTGTTAAGAGGTTCGAAAATGGGGAATACGATGACCGAAATAACTAAATATAGGAATAAAGGTACATCTAGACACTCAATCGGCTGAAGGAACGGTAAAACATATGAAACCCATCCCAAGCAACAATAAGCATGTTCTAATACCCTAAGACATATCCTAATCTTGAAGGATGAAAAATTAGGGCTGTTACACCCAGCGTCCCCATGTCGCTGAAATTGCCAAAGCAACCAGCAGTGGAGGGACCTTAAAAAAAGTAATTAAATGACTTAAATAAACACTAATTAATGTCTTTTAGCATTTAATAATTGTAAAGTTTTTTATAAATGAAAGAGAGAGCAAAATCCTAAAAAAATAATTATATAAATACCAGCGTTAATTGATTTCGTTTACAAAATCAAAAAGAGCAAAATCCTGAAAAAAATTATATAAATCTCATTGTTAATTGATTTCGCTTACAAAATCAAACATGGAGTTTTGACAGGTTGTCTTTACAATGTTCATAAATAAAAGGTTGTATTTTTTTGTTTTGAAATTGATTTATTTATCCTAAAAAACTGAAATTTCACTAAAAAGAAAATAAAAGTTTTTTTTGAAAAGGAAATTGTGAGGAAGCTCACGTCGAATATGTCTGCAATCATTCATGGAGTTTTGACGGTTTGTCTCTACAATGTTCATAAAAAATATTACATTTTCCTGGTTTCAAATCGATTTATTTATCATTAAATATTGTAATTTCACTTAAAAGAAAACAAATAAATTATTTTTTGAATAAGATACTGTGAGAAAGGTCACGCTGAATATGCATGCGAGCATGCACAGAGTTTTAACGGGTTGTCTCTACAATGTTCTTAAAAACAGGGTTGCATTTTTGTTTTGTTTTGAAATCAATTTATTTATCCTTAAAAACTATAATTTTGCTTAAAAGAAAATTGTTAACAAATTTTTTGAACAAGAAGTAAGGAAGCTTACACCGAATATACTTGCAAGCATACATGGAGTTTTAACAGGTTGTCTCTGCAATGTTTATAAAAAAAATGTTTCATTTTTTGTTTTGAATAATTTTATTTATCTTCAAATACTATAATTTCATTGAAAAGAAAAACAAATAAGTTTTTTTTTTACAGGAGACTACGAGAAAGCTCACGTTAAATATGTCTGCGAGCATAAATAGAGTTTTGACGGGTCGTCTTTGTAGTTTTCATAAAAAAGATTGTATTTTTTGTTTTGTAATCAATTTACTTATCCTTAAAAACTGTAATTTCCTTGAAAAGAAAATAAACAAAATTTTGTTTGGACAGAACATTGAATATGCCTACTTGGATATATGGAGTTTTGACCGATTTTCTTTGCAATGTTCATAAAAAAATTGTATTGAGTACAAGTTACCTTAATTAGAAGAATTGTGTTCGTGTTAGATTAATATTAATTTATCAATACTTTTAATAATCTTACAATTTTTATGACACAAATAAAAAAATTTCAAATGAAAAAATATAGAATTATTGTCACAATCTCTCTTTGGAATTAATACTACAAATGATGTTGTAATGGCCTTTGGCAGAAAAGCTCTTGCATGAAATTCCCGCACAATATCAAGTACATCTTTTCTCACCACCTCCCAACACTTCTTGAAGAAATTGAAATTAAACCCGTCTGGGCCCGGGCTTTTGCTTCCAATGCAGCTCCAAACCGCTTCTTCAATCTCTTCCAATGTGAATGGTGCAGACAGCATTAGATTGTCTTCACAAGAAATCTGGTTAAATTCAACTCCATCCAACATAGGCCTCACAAAATCTTCTTCCATATATTGAGTTTCAAAATGTCTTTTAACCTCATGTTTAACCTCCTCCACCCAACCTTCTCCTACCTTTAATGCTATAATCTGATTTCTTCTTCTCTTGGAGTTCATGCAGGCATGGAAATACCTGCTATTATTATCCCCTTCTAAGATCCATATACCTGTTATTATTATCCCCTTCTAAGATCGATCTTGCCCTAGATTTCTGCAGCAATAGACTCTCCTAGCATGTAATTGCTGCCAAAATTTTGTTGTCAACTCTCTCCATTGATTTATGTTGCTTCTCCACCTTCTGCTGCTATTTCCTCTAATTAATTAATCTCCTCAACCAAATTTTCTATTTTCAGATCAATAATGCCAAAGACCTCTTTGTTCCAGCACTTCAATTTTTCTTTGAGCATCTTCATCATTTCTTTGAGCACAAAAGTCTTCCAACCTGTGACTTGAAAAGAACTCCAACAATCATCCACAATTATTTTAAATCCTCTATGTTCCACCTAGCAATTATTAAACTTGAATGGCTTCGGTCCGTAATCATTATTGGAATTCACCAACCAAATGGGACAGTGATCAGAAATGTCTCTGTCCCCAATCCATTGGGCCTTCACCAATCACTCATCAATTAAACCTTGCGATAATAGAAACCTATCAAGTCTACTCATGTTGGTACCATCTCCATTAGATCACAAATTTTTTTTCCCAGTACAGGAGGATCAATCAGTTCCATATCACCAATAAATCTGTTGAATTCATCTGATTCTCT
Source organism: Calophaca sinica (assembly GCA_037113605.1). Classification (NCBI taxonomy): domain Eukaryota; kingdom Viridiplantae; phylum Streptophyta; class Magnoliopsida; order Fabales; family Fabaceae; genus Calophaca; species Calophaca sinica. The sequence continues at coordinate 97,668,498 of CM073735.1, read as the reverse complement.
TTTATTTGAGCCTAATTGTTTTCCCCTTCTTTCTTCTACAGATGTGATTGCATTAAAATCCCCTGCTATAAACCACTCTCCTTTTTCAAATATCCCCTTTAACATCCTCAGATCCTCCCACAACTTATATTTCCCAGACAAACTACAAGGTGCATACACATTTACTATATAAATCAACTTGTTCTTCCATACCCCACACACCCCTAAGAAACCAACTTCTAGGAAGATGAACTTTACAACAAATAGTCCCTAGTTCCAGATAGAGAGGATCCCACCAGATAAACCTTCTGAAGGCCTTGCTACCCATTCAAATTCGGCCATCCCCCAAATACTAGATAAGAATTCTCAATTAAAAGATTCCCTCTTAGTTTCCTGAAATAAGCAAAGATCGGATTTACCTGACTGTATGAAGTGTCGCAATATTCTCCTCTAGGCTTGATCTCCTATCCCCCTAATGTTTAGTGATAAGATCTTCATAATTTCTATAGTTTTTTCCCCACTTGGCCTTAACACCATGATCTCGCTGCTCTATTTCTTCTATTTTCCTCACATAGGCCTCGTCACATTCTGAGCCAGAAATCCCCAGTCTTTTTGCAGAACTCCAAACTTTGCTAGCCACAGGTTCGTCCCTCTTTTCCCAGAATTTTCTATAGCACCAATCAATATCTAAGTCAGCCATGGATTCGCAACATAGGACTGAGCCGCATGAGAATTGCGTGCTTTCTTCCGAGTTTTGTGTTCTCCCTCGTTTTCCATTGGTGCTTGAGGCAGGGTCGCAGGGCCGTCCCTGACATCTTGGGTGCCCTGTGCGAACTAAAAAATTGGTGCCCTAATTTTTATAAGTCAAATATGTACGTTGATTATCAAAAGCAGGTAGCCTTCAGCACACAAGAGGTGCAAAAAGCTAGTCAGTAATTGTTTTAATACAACCTTGAGGAAATAAAATATTGCAGAAGAAAAGTTAAAGATTACGGCAACATTGAAAAGTTCACCAAACCAGCAAATTACAATAGAATTATAGCAAAAGTAATTATATGTGTATCTATCAACCCGAACATGTAGCAACATCCCTAAGTAAAAAAAAAAATTGTTGGTGCGCCCTAAAAAATGGGGCCCTGTGCAGTCGTACACCCTCAGGGCCACCATTATAGGGTCGTTCAACAGTGAGGGTTCACTCACGCTATGTGTAATCTTTTGCTCATTAGGCAGTTCGTTCCTAGCAGATATAGCTGAGTTGGGTCCATTCGAATCAACCAACAATCCATTTTTGTATATTTGGACTGGCCAATTGCAACCAATGGCCCATGATTTTGGGGCCTCCCCTTATTAATTTTACCACCTCCCCTTACTCAAAAATACCAAAACTACCCACGCTGGTTCTTCTTCTTCCTTAGGCCATGGCTCCCCTTCTTCTTCTTCTTCTTCTTCTGCTGCTTCTTCAACGATCCACTCTTCTTCTTCAACTACACTGTCACTGATCCTCTGCTTCTGCTTCTTCTTCAACGATCCACTCTTCTCTCAGTCCCCGTCTTCGTCTCTGCGTGTGCCCCATAATTCTCTGCGTCCATCTCTGCGTTTCCCACCATTCCGAAAACTAGAATTCAGGAGTGTCTGGAGTCTTGATTCTGGTAGTTCTATCGTCTCCCTCACTATCTCGCATCCGCGTCCTTGCGCGTTCCGATAAGATGTCGTCCAGAAACTAGATTCCGGACTCCTCCGGAAATAGGATTCCGGTCCTTGAAAATATGGGTGTCTGAAAATAGCGAACCGAATTCTAGATTCTGGCGACTTCTGGAAACATAATTTCAGAAAGTATAAATATACAGAAAAAATGTGAGGGAGGATGGTGAGAATTGAGTGAGAGAAAGGGAGATGAGAGAGGGTAGGTGAGAGTGAGGGAGCGAGGTGAGAGACGAGATGTGAGATGGAGGGAGGAAGGTGAGGGATGGGTATGGGTATTTCGGTAAATGCATGGGATAGGGGAGGTGTTAAAATTAATGAGGGGAGGGCGGAAAATCATGGGCCGCAACCAATTAGTAATTATACCTTGTTGCTTTCCAAATATGGGGCATGTCCTTGTTGGACTTCATCTCCACTATTTACTTCTCTCATGTGGACTAGGCCCATGCGTGTCTCTGTGTAGTCCAAACCCATCTGATTTCTATTTTCTTCAGAAGTTGTGTTTCTCTATGTTTCCATTCGGTGCACCTTTATGCCTTCTCCTGGCCTCACCCATTCAATTTGCATCAATTTTCCTCTCTCTCTCTCTTCTCCAGCTAATTCCTTGTCATGCTGCTTATTACTCCCTCCGTTTTCGTATATAAGCAAAAGTCACTTTTTACATTCATTGAAAAATGTATGTATCTGGACCAGATACATACATTTTTCAATGAATGTAAAAAGTGACTTTTGCTTATAAACGAAAATGGAGGGAGTACTGCTTATATTCCCTACTAGTGTATTTACCCGTGCTTGCACGGGTTAATTGTAAATGTATCCATTCGTCAAGAATAAATTTGAAGTTTTTAAAAAAAATAAATATTAGTAGATTTAAATTTTTCAAAAACTATTATATAGATAATTCATTATGAAGTAGATAATATATGTATTTATACATATACTTCAATTTTTTAGAAATATAACAAATAAAATAGAAAACATCGGTTATATTTTTGTTTATGATTAGATATTGTTTTTCAACTATGAGTTTCAACAAAAAATATAAAGAACACAATTGAATTATTTATCTAAATTACTGTAAGATAAATTCAAAATAAGTTACATGAAAAACAGATAATGAATTATCTATGCTGGACAACAAAATAATCCTAGAATAAACTCTAGTTTTTTTCGTGTATAATATCGGAGCTTTAAGAAGAAAAAATAAAAGACATATTGATTTAGCATTTATTATACTTAAACATAAACAATAATGTGAATGTTGCAATGCTGAAAATTTTTAAATTTTAATAATATGTAAGAGATAAAATATACAAATTATGAAAAAGATAAAAAATAAATTTAACATTCTATAGCTATGATATTTAAATTAAATATTATAACGTGCATAATAAAATTAATCATTCATGAAAAGTTATAAAATTAAAAGTAACAAAATTTGTATGGTAAAATAATGATGAATAATATTTGTCAAAAAAATAATAATAAATAATTTTTGATAATTGATATAATTAATAAATAAAAATGGATAAGTCATTTAAGAGAATATATTAATGATTTATATTGTAAATTTTTTTTTGATAGGCAAATGTTAGTCCTTAGTTTTGTTAGAGGAGAGTGGGATTTTTGTTAGTGGCAAGGATCTGAGCACTACACCTCCTGCTTGCAACTCCTTCATGTCCTTTGGCTCAACCACTGAGCCACCTTGTTTGACATGGTGTAATAATGGTTGTTTTAATTAAAACAATAACTTAAAAATAAAAAAATTTGAAATTGATTTAGGCAAAAAAATAATGATTCTTATATTGTCACATGACTTAGATAATATTTTGATTAATGACAAATGTCCAGTTATGAGAATTAATTGATTGAGATATTTTAATTTATTATATTTTGAATTTGAATTTGAATTTAGATTTGATTTAATTCAAATTTGATTGAATAGTATAAATCTAGTTATGAGCATTAATTGATTGATATGTTTTAATTAATAAAATATCATGAATTAAAAAATAAAAAATAAAATATTGTGTATTTTGGAGGAAAAATAATGAATGTGGAGTTGATACGTAGCATGAATTTACGTGACAAAACTCTATTTTATATAATATAGTTGATAAAACTCTATTTTATATAATATTATTTATCGTTGATATGTAGCTCGCCCGCCGAATTAGAATTGACAAGAAGGTTAGCATTAAAGCTGTCATTAAACACAACTGCCAATCGTTCCACCTTTTCCAAGAGTTGTGCCTCTTCACCTTCGATCGATTTGTTTAATTTTCCATCCTTTGAATCTTCATCGGAAGTGGAATATTCTGGCGCATCAAATTCGGACTGTATCCATTATTGAAGAGGACCATACCAGTTCTCAACAAGCTTGATAGAGAAGACCTCCCCATTGATATTCACCTTAACCATTGTATTCACCACACTATGAGTTCTTATCTTAATCAGAATTCTAGCTACATCCATGGTGCGCTTAGTTTTTGTATGATCATCAAGCTCTATAAAATCTCCAATTCCAGCCACCAAGGATTAGAAAAACTTTTCAGACCAGGCATGCACCGGTGTGCCATAGCATCTAATCCACATTAGTCTTTCATTATCAATCTCTTTTGTATTCCAACTTCTGACTTCATCAAAACCATGTCCCAATCCATTTCTTTTGTAACCCTAACTGAGAAGTAACCCTGTCTATGAAATTCCTCCTGAACATTTTATGTTATTCCTGGTGTAGATATATACCTTGCCCACATATGCTTTATTGAGCTGATTGATTGTGCTTTTTTCGGCCTCAAAGTGTAGGTGAGCGAATTCAGATTTCTTCGTCCACTCTTTTGTTACCATTTCGTCTTTCCTGTCTGATTTTGAGATTGCGTGAGGCGGCTATCATTCGTGTTGTTACACTGTTTTCTTATTTGATTTTCTTGATCTTTAAGTTGCTTGTCGCAACCTCCACTCTCAATGTTTCTCTGTTTCCACACATGCCCCCTTTCGCCATGTGTCTTTTGATTCCACTGATCTCGTTGAAACCTTGGTAAATTAAAAAAAAAAAATCTTCTGACTCCCTATGATGATATTGTCCAATCTTACAGCAAACCTATGAGGATCTTCAACACCAATCATGTGTACGAACCCAAATCTACGACCTCTCTTATCACGTTTTGGTGGAACTTCCTCCGCTTTGCCGTATTTCTGAAAAACCTCGACCATTTCCTTTGCACCAAAGGTGTCTGGTATTTCCGAAAAGAAGTAAGTGACTATACGTTCTCCTCTCTGCTTTCTTCCATGCTTACCATTAGCAACGTCCATTCTCCTGATAGTCATCCCATGCGGTCTCGTTGATCTCTCTTTCCTTTATCTTTTGAACTTGTTGGTTTTGGGCTTAAACCACTGCTCCATTACAGCTTCTGGTCTACCAGCGTCTGGTCTCTTCTGGTCTACCAGCGTCTGGTCTCTTCTGCATACCAGCGTCTGGTCTCTCCTTTGCATACCAAATACGGTTGATGGGCGTCGATCTCACTTCCGCTGTTGGGCTTCGTTTATGAGCCTTAGTTTAGTTCAGTTACTTTCTTTTATTTGTTGTTCTGGTGAAGTAACAGAATTGCTTCCTCTATTTGTTATATATAGAGGATGATAAGCAATTGAGTGAGATACTCTTGTAATCTGAATTCATAGTGAATATCTTTCTTCTCCTGCCCGTGGATGTAATCCTCACACTGAGGGTGAACCACGTATATGCTTGTGTTGTTTTCTCTATCTCTTTCTCTGTGTGTTCTTGTGAGTTTGAGTGCAATTTTCTTAACAAACTGGTATCAAGAGCGAGACTCGATCCAAGCCTCCTCGTCTGCTCTTCCACAAGGCCTCGGTGGATGTTCAAGATCCACATTGCATTCTGTTAATCTTGTGACTCAGTGTTTGTTCAGTTTGTGGTGCTTCTCGGTGCAGGGCATCACTCCCAGTTCTTTCTTTCTTCTCCCTTCTGTTTTTTACAGTGGAGTTTCTCCACCGTCTGTCCAAGAAAGATGTCAAACACAATCAAGATCGAGAAGTTTAATGGGAGGAACAGTTTCAATCTCTGGCGCATTAAGATGCGTGCACTTCTCAAAGAACAAGGGGTTTGGGCCCCTCTAATGGGCCAAACTGGAAAGGCTGCCAAAGATTCGTCAACACAACATGAGGAGAAAGCTCACTCGTTGATTCTCCTATCCCTATCCGATGAAGTCCTCTATGAAGTTGCTGAAGAGGATACTGCTGCCAAGTTATGGCTCAAATTGGAGAACCTATACATGACCAAATCTTTGAGCAACAAGTTGTTGCTTAAGAGGAGGTTATTCAGTCTTCAAATGAAAGAAGGGTCAAAACTGAAAGAGCATCTTGATGAATTGAATTCAATCCTGCTTGAATTGCGGGACATTGATGTCAAGATGGAGGATGAAGACATTGCCATGGTTCTTTTAGCTTCTTTGCCACCATCTTATGAAAACTTTGTAAGTTCTATTAGTGTTGGTAAAGAGAGCATCACTCTAGAAGAAGTCAAGACAAGCTTGTATTCTAGAGAGCTTCGGTTGAAGGCATCTGGAACAGGTGATGATTCTGCCTCGGGTCTGTTTGTCAAGAACTCAGCAAATTCAGCAAACAATCAAAACAAGAAGAAGGGAAAGGGGAAGAATTCCAAAGGAAAGGTTAATCCAAAAGATATATGCAACTATTGCAAAGAACCTGGACATTGGAAGAAAGATTGTCCTAAGAAGAAGAAGAAGGAATCATTCTTTGCACTCTTGCTCAAGAAGACTGCTCATCGGATTCTGAGTATGCTCTCACTGTTAATGATGATCAAACTCAGTCTGAACAGTGGGTGCTAGACTCAGATGTTCTCATCATATGTGTCCTCACAAAGATTGGTTTGTGACCTCTGATGAGAAGCCTGGAGGACATCTGCTCATGGGCACCAATGAACCGTGCAAGACAATTGGTATAGGTTCTATTCAAATCAAAATGCATGATGATGTGATTAGAACCTTAACCAATGTCAAGCATGTTCCTGGATTAAAAAGAAACCTCATCTCCGCTTGCTTTGGATTCAAAGGGCTTCATATGCAGTGTTCAAGGAGGATTATGCGGATCGTAAACAGAAAGGGACTGTGGTGTTACAGGCTCAAAACACGTAAATCTATACATTCTTCAAGGGACAACTCGATTAATGCGTAGAATCGCTTCGTGGCGTAAAAACGAAACTCGACATGCCGCTGCGTGGCACATGAGATCGGGGCACATTAGTGAAAAGGGGCTGAAAGTTCTCGTTGATCAAGGGTCATACAAGGTCGAAAGGAGGAGCATTGGAATTTTGTGAACATTGTGTTTTTGGTAAGCATCACGCATCCAAATTTCAAGGCTTCACACACAACCAAGGCTACTCGACAAAGATACACTCAGATTGTTGGGGTCCATCAAAGGTTCCATCTATAGGTGGAGCTAGGTACTTTCTTTCCATTATTGATGACTACTCTCGCATGACTTGGGTTTATATGATGAAACACAAGTCTGAGGCTTTCCAATGTTTCAAGAATTGGAAAACTTTGATAGAAAATCAAGTGGGAAGAAAGATTAAAAGACTAAGAACCGATAATGGTTTAGAGTTTTGTTCTGAAGAGTTCAATAAATTCTGCACAGCTGAAGGTATTGCAAGGCAATATACAGTGAGGAACACACCTCAATAGAATGGCATAGCAGAGAGAATGAACCGGACCTTATTGGATAAGGCTAGATGTATGCTATCAAATTCAGGGTTGAAGAAACATTTCTGGGTCAAGTTGCTACAAAGATGCTACATTGTCAACAGGTCACCCTCCTCACCCATTGACAATAAAACTCCAATTGAGGTATGGTCTTCCAAACCTGCTGATTATTCTAGGCTTAAAGTTTTTGGTTGTCCTGCTTATTACCATGTTAGTGAGGGCAAACTTGAACCTAGAGCTAGAAAGGGAATTTTTGTTGGATATGGTGAGGGTGTCAAGGGATATAGGATTTGGTCACAATCTGAGAAAAGGGTGATTTTGAGTAGAGATGTAAACTTTGATGAGATCTGTGAATACATGCCTTGACAGGATGGTTTTGATGATTGACAAAAGGGAGCTTTGCAAATAGTCAACCGTGCAAAAAGTGGAAAAGAATACCAAGACGCGTATCAAGAATGATAGTTTCTCAAGTCTTTGGGTTTTGGGTATTTATTTATTTTTTATTAAGACTATTTGTAAGTAGAAATAAAAAGCTCTCAATTAAAATAAAATCACACGCTCACAAAATGATTTTTATTCTAAAATTGATTTTATGATAATTTTTCTTAAATTATTTTTAGGCACAAAGTATTTTGAAAAATTCTTAAGTTGTGCTCAAAATATTGTTTGGAAAATATTTCAAGTTTTCTTTGGAATATATTGTCCGTGGTCGAGCAAAGCTGATATTTTGACATGCAAGTCGTGGTGTCGAGCCGAGGTCGCGGTCGAGCCGAGGTCGCTGCATCGAATCGTGGGGAAGTCGCGTCGAGCCGTGGAGAGGTCGTATGTCGAAATGCGGTGGAAGAGGTCGTATGTCGAGCCGTGAGGAGGTCGCGCGGCCGAGCCGTGAGGAGGTCGCGCGGCCGAATGAGGAGGTCGCGTGCCGAGCCGTGAGGAGGTCGCGCGGCCGAGCCGTGAAGAGGTCGTGGTCTGTGGCCGAATCGTGAAGAGGTCGTATGCCGAAATGAGGAGGTCGTATGCCGAGTCGGGAGAGGTCGTATGGAAATACGATGTCAAACTCCAAGTGTGTCCGGAATCATTTCCGCCTTCGTGTTTTCAAATTCTTCATAATCAAAACGCAACTCGATTTCCTTTTAATGCCGCACGGACAAATTATTCTTTTAATAATCAAAACGCATAGCAGGCAAATTTTTAATGCTACACGCTCCTCCATTGCCTATAAAAGCAACAGACCGGATGTTTTTAAACAATACACTCACTTACTCTTTGTGCCAAATCTCTATCAAATATTCTCCATCACTCACACTTATTTGAGCACAATTTTTTGAGAGTCTTTTTATTCTACATAATTTGAGTTGTATTATTTGAGCTTCAATTTGTTATATCTACACTATTGAGTGTATCTTTCTCATCTCATTTTATTTGCGAAAATCTTTTCTTTTGGGTAGGAATCCCAAGGTGTTCATAGAGAGGTGATATCTCTTGAACGTATTGCTCTGGTATAGAGTTGTAAAGGTTTCTAGCTGAACCTGATTTAAAAGCTAGTGATTTAGTGAAAATCCCATAGTGCTTTGCTTTGGGGACAGGGCGGAGGGGACAGGGGGGGTTGGTGGCCGAACCTCAGTATAATTTCTTTGCGTTCTCTTCTTTGCTCTCTGTCTCTTTATCATTCAAGCACTTTATTTATTTTTGTTCTTTATTTATTTTTCGGTCATTTATTTTCTGTCATTTATTTATTGTAATTTATTCTTCAAGTTATTTATCTTTTCGCAAGTTATTTCTTTCAAGTTTTTTTTTAATTCAGTAATTTATCTGTAATTTTTTTTATAAGCACCGCTATCACAATTCACCCCCCTCTTGTGTTTGAAGTCACTTGGTAACAGGTCTCTACTGCATAACAAAGCTGAAATTGCACAATCACCAAGCTATGACAAAACCTATAAGCAGGTGGAGTTTGAAGAAATTGAAGGGCAGAATGATCAAGCTGAGAAAGGCACTGATCAAGCAGAATCGGGTAGTCAAGCGGACCAATCGAATCATCCGCAGAATTGCAAATTCTGAAATCAAGCAGAATGTAAGCAGATGCAGGCATCAGAAAGTCTCAAAGGAATAGAAAGGCTCCAGAGAGATATGGTTATGAAGATATGCTCTCATATGCATTTCAAGTTGCTGAAGATGTTGATGCACAAGAGCCAGCAAATTTCCAGGAGGCTATTACTTGTTCAGAAGCAGAAAAATGGCTCATAGCCATGCATGATGAAATGCAGTCTCTGCACAAAAACAATACATGGCAGCTTGTGAAGTTGCCTGAAGGCAGAAAAGTGGTGGGAAGCAAGTGGATTTTTAAGAAGAAACCTGGAATCTCCAAAGTAGATGGAATCAAATTCAAGGCCAGATTAGTTGCAAAAGGTTTTAGCCAAAAGGAAGGTGTGGACTACAATGAAATTTTCTCTCCAGTTGTAAGACACACTTCCATTCGGGTTCTCCTTGCCTTAGTAACTAATATGGACTTGGAATTACAACAACTTGATGTAAAAACAGCTTTTCTACATGGGGATTTAGAGGAAGACATTTACATGAAGCAACCAGAGGGCTTTGTAGAACAAGGAAAGGAGAAATTAGTTTGCAAGTTGAAGAAATCATTGTATGGCTTGAAGCAATCTCCAAGGCAATGGTATAGGAGATTTGATCAGTTTATGATTCACCATGGATTCAAAAGAAGTCCTTATGATTCATGTGTGTACCTCAGTAAACTGAAAAATGATTCCTATGTCTACCTATTGCTCTATGTTGATGACATGCTCATTGCATCTCAAAACATGACTGATATTAATAAGCTCAAGTCTCTTCTCAGTTCTGAATTCGACATGAAAGACCTTGGTGCTACATAGAGGATTTTGGGAATGGAAATCTACAGGGACAGAGATAAGAAGAAGCTTTTCTTGTGTCAGAAGTCTTACATTCAGAAAGTGTTAAACAGATTTGGCATGACTACAGCAAAACCTATTACCACTCCACTTACTGCAACCATCAGAATCAGTGAAGTGTTTGAGACTCAGTCAGAAGCTGAAAGGGACTACATGGAGAGAGTCCCATATGCTAGTGCAATGGCAAGATCATGTATGCCATGGTTTGCACTAGACCCGATCTTGCACAAGCCGTAAGTGTCATAAGCGGATACATGAGCGGGCCAGGGAAACAACACCGATCTTTGTCACAAGAGAGTTTTTAGATATCTCAAAGGAACAAGTGATGTTGGTCTTGTGTATGGGAATGATTCTACTTGTTCTCTTACTGGTTTCTCAGATTCTGACTATGCTGGGGATCTTGATGGTAGAAGGTCCATTACTGGTTATGCTTTTACAGTTGGCAAGTGTTTAGTAAGTTGGAAAGCTATATTGCAGCCCACAGTAGCGTTATCAACCACAGAAGCAGAGTACATGGCCCTGACAGAGGCAGCAAAAGAAGGCATTTGGCTTAAAGGACTTATCAGTGACTTAGGCTTTCCACAAGATAAAGCCATCATATTTTGTGACAGCTTAAGTGCCATTTGTTTGGCGAAAGATCAAGTGCACCATGAGAGAACCAAACACATAGATGTTAGGTATCACTTCATTCGGACTGAAAACAGAATAAAGGTGCTCAAGGTTGATACTAAGGACAATCCAGCTGATATCATGACCAAACCGGTTCCCAAGAGCAAGTTCATGCATTGTTTGGACATGCTCAATGTTGATAGCTGGAAATAACAGTTTTGAATGGCAGTTCAAGGGAAGATGAGAATTTGCTAAATGTTTCTGATAGTGGTTTGACCCCAAGGTGGAGATTTGTTGGTTTTGGGCTTAAACCACTGCTCCATTACAGCTTCTGGTCTACCAATGCCTGGTCTCTTCTCCGGGTCTACCAAATACCTGGTCTCTTCCGGTCTACCAAATACCTGGTCTCTTCTGGCCTACCAGCGTCTGGTCTCTCCTTTGCATACCAAATACGGTTGATGGGCGTCGATCTCACTTCCACTGTTGGGCTTCGTTTATGAGCCTTAGTTTAATTCAGTTACTTTATGTTATTTGTTGTTCTGGTGAAGTAACAGAATTGCTTCCTCTATTTGTTATATATAGAGGATGATAAGCAATTGAGTGAGATACTCTTGTAATCTGAATTCATAGTGAATATCTTTCTTCTCCTGCCCGTGGATGTAATCCTCACACTGAGGGTGAACCACGTATATGCTTGTGTTGTTTTCTCTATCTCTTTCTCTGTGTGTTCTTGTGAGTTTGAGTGCGATTTTCTTAACAGAACTCAACCGACCCACCACTCTCTTTCTATTACTCTCTCTCCCCCTCATTCTTTCACTAGTGATGGATTCATGTTTGATGTAGATAAAGATCAAGAATGTAATACTTGTTGTATTTGATCGTGGGACTAATACCGGATGATAGCTAAAGGATTTGGAGGATAGTTATTGTCTATTTGTGTGTTAATGATTCTATTTTTATTTTTATTTTTATTTTTTTACAAGTTTCGATAATGATAATATTGATTTACAAGTTTGGAAGATGTGTTTCTGGGTAGTGGATGAGTTTCTGGATTTCTGTTGAATGTGTGGGCGTGATGGCAATAAAGGAGGGATAACATAACCCGAATTTTTTGACTTAATTTCTTCTAGGAAAATTGTTTTTACTTAATTTTATTTTAAAAAATTAACTAAGTATGAGTTAGCAGTGACACATGTGCTAAAAAAGCTGAGTCAGTAATTTCAGATAATGAAACAATTGCCACATCAGCATTTTTGAATGGCGAGATGACGTCATAGACCAAAAATTAAAGAATCTGACTTTACAGGAACTAAAACTGGATTTCGCTATATTTGCAGAGACGAAATATATTTAAGCCTAAAAATTAGTAAGCAATTTAGCATTTCAAAAAAAATATAATTTCAAATTACAATTATACCCATTAATTTAATTTTTTTAAAAAATAGATTTTTTTTTCCAAATAAAAAGGTGTATGATACTCGTTCTTAATTTGAAGTACATTAATGTGACACCCATTACTCCATATATAGAAAATGTACTTTAAAAGCATGCAACTTGCATCCCTAACTTTGCTACATACACCCCTCTCCTTGTGTCGGCCATGGGACCGCTCCTTGAGTCCTCACTCTTATCATTACTCCCAACCCTCAGTGTCAGAATCTTCGAGGTGGAGACTCACAAATTTCCTAGAGAGCGAAAATGTAGAGAGGGAATGTAGATTGGGTGTGGGATAAAATGGCACATATTTATAGGTGGGTAAAAGGGCTCGTCACATCGCAATACTCCCTTTTCGTTTCCACGAGTCACGTAACGAAGTGAGATAAGGCCAGTCCTAGTCGCATTGTGGTACTCAGTTACGAAACCATCACATCGCGAGCTATCCCTTCCCTTTACACGTGTCACGGTATCAACAGGGACTGTGTCAGGGTATGATCGCATCGCGATGGTCCCTATATATTCCCTATCGCATTGCGAGCTAAGTCAGGAGAAAAATCTTGGTTTCACATTCTAGCTCGCCCTAACGTCGTTCCGACCCTAACTGTAACATGTCAATTTCCCTAAGTTAGGTGATAGGGTGTGCATAAGAAATAAAAAGGATCTTGTTAGTTAAAATCATGGTAATGGAATATATAAGTTGTATATAGTAACTACATGGGTGTAGTGAGTATATAACCCAAGATAGTGAAAAGGGGGTGTAAACCCATAATATGTGGGGCGCACCTAGTAAGTAAGTGTGGGTGGGACTAAATAAAAAGAAAAGAAAGGAGAAATAAGAGGAAAAGAGAGGGAGTGCTGTATAATAAGAGAAAGAAAGAAGGAAGAAAAGAGAGAAGAAGAAGAAGAAGAAGAAGAAGAAAAAGAAGAAGAAGGAGTAGGGGGAAGAAGAAGGAATCACCTCCATGAAAGACTAAGGAAAAAGAAGGTGGCCTAGCATGTAGAAGAAAGAGAAGAATAAGAGAAGAAGAAGAAGAAGAAGCATGGAGAAGGAGGAAGAAGATGAAGTTGAGGTTAGAGTTCAAGCTTCCATGGAGGAAAAAACAAGAGATTCAAGTCTAGGAGTGAAGCTCAAGACCCAATTTGGGAACTTCACCATCTTCTTGCTAGAAAACCACAAGGTAACATAGAATTCCCTTTCAAAACCTCTCTCTTATGGTGTGTTTAGGTGCTTGTGTTGATTTACTTGTTTTATTGGAAATATCTATGGCTATATTGATTCTATATGTTTTAGAATGCCCGCAAGGTGTTTGAAGTATATTTCTATGAGAAAATTATAGTGTTAGAATCTCTATAAATACCAATATTGTGCGTATAAATTTGAAATATTGTTTATGAGTGTTAATGTGTGATTTATCATAGTTTAGTTTCACACACACACACACACACACACACACACACATATATCTATATATATATATATATATATATATATATATGTTGGTGGCTAGTGGTGGAACATCCTTAAGTACGAGCTAGTGTATATCATGTATGTAACTTGTCATTTGGTGGTATGTCAATTGTTGGTATGAATGGTTTATGAATGTATATTTTAAATTATTGAATGTTCTCAAGGGTTTGCGTTAATCTAATGTATGGCTATGTATAGGATACATTTTAGAGGTTTATAACATGAATGATTGTATGCAAGAGTTTGAGACTTGTCTTATGTCATATGTATATCATAGTTTAGTTTCATATATATATATATATATATATGTTGGTGGCTAGTGGTGGAACATCCTTAAGTATGAGCTAGTGTGTATCATGTATGTAACTTGTCCTTTGGTGGTATGTCAAGTGTTGGTATGAATGGTTTATGAATGTATATTTTAAATTATTGAATGTTCTCAAGGGTTTGTGTTAATCTAATGTATGGCTATGTAATAGGTTACATTTTAGATGTTTATAACATGAATGATTGTATGCAAGAGTTTGAGACTTGTCTTATGTCATATGTATTGTTTAATAGAAATGAAAGAGTATATGTTTGGGTCCAAAGGAATGTGCCTTGATTAAGGTAAATTACCATAAGCCTTGAAGCTTTAGAATCATGGGCAAACATAAGTCCTAGAGTTAGGAGTAACCCTTCACCCTTGAAATAGATGGTGTGAATGTCTTGGTAATTGTTGAGTTAGATCATAGAAACTAGTCATCCTATCTGCTAGTTATTGATGTTGAGCCTTAAGGTTACATGAATGAGTATGTGGCATACGAGAATGTCTATTGTAACGACCCGCTTTCGGACCGCTACTCGACTAGAAATAAACCTATATGCGACGTATTTTTTTAAAACGGTACTCTTGTGTCCTTCGGAAAATGCGGTACGTTTTTTTTAAAACAACATCATCCACAAGCACGCACAGAGTAGCTACAGCATTTCGAAATATGGTGCAATCTAGGACACAAGACACATGCACTGGGAATACATACATGCATATATAGACAAGTCATCAGATACAATACGTGCAAAATAACCCGTGCAGAAATGTACAAGAGAATACACCTATGGTATGAAGACCCTCGTAAGAGTAGTCATACGCCGGGGGTACTCCTGGTAGACACCCACGCAGGGGGCTGCTCCAAAAGTAAACCGCCAGTCCACCCTGTAGTACAAAAAAACATCCCGAGCCCGACTGGTCACCAACTAACTGTACACCAAAAGTAAATACTACAGTCATCCCAAAACACAAACATGCAACAGTCAATCACGACAATTAAAAGTCGTTGCCCGGATCCTCGGAGGGGTCCTCCTCACCATCGTCCGCCATCGGATCCTCCGCGTCCTCGCCATCGCCTGGGTTGCCATCATCATTTGGAGGAACCACAGGAAAGGGTCAACTTCTCAATAAATCAGGAAATAACAATCATAACAATGGGCAAAACAAGTATATGCACAGTATTCGAGACGCAACTCAAACTCTCACAAGACTCGACTCAATTCTCATATTCTCTCGACACTTGACAATTTTCCGGAATGTAACGCCGATCCATCCACTGAACGTCAGCCGTAGCCTTGGGCTCTCCGCTCACCCTAGAACATTCAGCTCAGGTTCCTTGACGTTACGACGCCTAGCTAATCTGCCAAAAAACCAGCCGGCGCCGTTTAGGGGATCCTAGCACCCTAGGTTAATCGGATCAAAGCTCAAAAACGTCACGACACTCAACGACTTGACTAAACTCTCGCACTCCAATGAATAAATTGCCGCATACGATAATTCAGGAAACAATTGAATAATTATTAGACCGCATATCAAATAATATTCATGCCAAGCTCAAAATAGTGCGAACAGTTCAGCAGTATAAGCAATTCATCTCAACAATCATAACTCAGCAAACAATGACGGTCAAACAACTCAGTTCATCCCTCTACAACTCAATGGGGTTGGCAAAGAGGCAATCAAACAAGTGTGGGCGGTTGGGGACAGCTGCCAACCACTTGCAGACAAGCCCACTAAATAATCATAATATCACAAAGCAGTAAAACGAAGGGGTACAAAACCCTCACTTCGAACCCTGAGTTTCTCAGACTTCTTCGCATAAATACTTGAATTTAAATTCCTATCAATATCTAAAGTTGCCCTTACCACAAATGCTAACTAGACCGCAAGCTTCGCATCCACGCTACACGATCTCCGAGTTCGGAACTCCTATCACCACCAGTAAACTTAGCACAATTCTATAAACACAACTTAGGAACCTAGGCTCTCAACATAACCCTTTTCTAACCAAGCATTCACACCAAACATTTAGTCACCAACTACTTGAAAAAAATAAGGTTTTGGAACCAAAATCATTTCTTAAGAAAACCAAACATAATACATTTTCTAATATTCTTGAAAACCTTTAAAGTAACACAATTCATTTAATCATTACAACTTGAAAGAAAGAGGTTTTGGAACTAAATTCTTTTCTTGAAAAAAAAAAACTAAACATAACACATTTAATTCTTTGAAGACTTTGAAATGAAAACAATTCCAATTAACCACTCTTTTCATAATTCTCTTAAGCCTAGAAATACATCCATACAATCATTTAAACAAATTGACACAAAATAATTTTCCTTCCAACCTCCCTTATGGCCTCTTGGCCACCACCTTTATTCTATACAAAAGATTTGCAAAACTTCTTTTGACAATCTAACAACCCATTTCCAAATCATTTATCTATACTCCAAGACATCAAAACATCAAGACATGCACAAGACATAATTCAAAGCACATCTCAAACATATTCCAAAACCATTTCCAATTACTTCAAGAGTAAAGTTTCCAAAATTTAGATTAGCGTCATTTCACATAGCATTTTTTTTCTTTCAAATAACAAGTCATGATTAAGACCAAATTCACCAAGTTTCATAACTCATTTACAAAAACATCTCCAAAAGTAGAAGTTTCAAAGAGTCCTTCCAATTCTTTTGATTCCAAAACATTTTAATCATGGCCACAACAACGCTAATAATTAGAGAACAACACAAACAAGTTCCACATGCTATTCTAGTCCCTCAAGAACCAATTTTCACAAATCACTTACTAATTCTCTTACTTAAGCATGCATAAAACATCCAATAGTCATTAAATCAATCAAGACATGTTATTCATCAATTAAATACATGATTCACCAATTAAAAGGAAGATGCAAAACAATTTTCCCCTTCTAATTTCCTCCTAGGGCTCACGACCCTTGTAACGACCTGTTTCCGGACCGCTATTAAGCTAGAACAACTCTAAATGCAAGTAGGTTTTCGAAATAGTACTCTTCGTGTCTTTTGGAAAATGCGGTAAATTTTTTTCTTTTTATAGACGAGCGTCTTTTGTAACACACAATCAGAGTACGAGCAACATTTTCGAAACATGATGGAATTCTAAATGCAATAGACTATTACAATTAAAGACAGACATACACACATGCATCCGAAAGATAATCAGTTGAAGAGTTTTACACGCCGGAAGTAGTAAATGAATATGCATAACCAAAATACACCCGAAGTATGAAAACCCTACAATATTACTATCTGAGGTACTCTCGGCAGTTACCCACGCAGGGGGCTGCTCCAAAAGTAAAACCTTGACACTTAAACAACAACTGTCACAAAGCCAAACAAAATGACACCGATCACCAACCCAAAACCATAAATAAAATAGTTAAACATTCTTAACTACACAACTACACCCATATCCTGGTAGTCCTTCTCCGCCTGGTCATTCGCATCCTCGTCGGTTCCTCCACGCCGGTCTCCAACACGCTTTCTATACAAACATATCGGCTGAGAGTGGGGGTTTAACTCCAAGCCGAGGGACTCTCCATGCCCGGGTAGTCAGAAGCCATCTTCGGTGATGTCGTCGTCGCCGGGATCTCCACCACGTCCGTCATCGCCTGGGTTACCATCATTAATTGAAGGAACCACTGGCAAGGGTCAACTTCTCATCGCAACAAGGTATAGCAATCACAAAGCGAATAAACAAACAACAGCATACACATTTATCAAGGCACAACTCCAGACTCTCTCATGACTCATCTCACGACTTATTCTCTCTCGACACTTTGACAACTTCCGGAACAACGAACAACGCCCTTGAATTCCGGCCTTAGCCTTGAGCTCTTCCACTACTCTAGGAGATTCAAGTCGAAGTTACCCAACGCCACGACAATGGACCACGCCCCTGAACATCCAGCCGAAGCTTTGAGCTCTTCCACTACTCTAGGATATTCGGGTTGAAGTCACCCACTACTCGACAAGGAACGACGCCCTTGAACATCCGGCCGAAGCCTTGAGCTCTTCCACTACTCTAGGATATTCAAGTCGAAGTTCAAAAACGACACGACTAGCTCTCACACTCGATGAACAATTCGCCGCATACGATATTCAAAGAGCGGTACGCAACATTATTCGACCGCATATCAAATAATTTAGAGTAAGCTTAAAATAGTGGAACGCAATTCAACATCTTAAGCAATAAGAGCAGTTTGCATGGAGAAACGCAATTCAACGATACAAACAGCATAAGCAACATAGCAATATAACTCAATTCATCAGTGATAAACAACATAAACATCTCATCTCAAATAATCACACTTAGCAGCAACAGTCGTCAATCAATATGGAATCCATCCCTCTGCAATTCGATGGAATTGACAGAGAGGAACAAACAAGTGTGGGGGGTTGGGGACAACTACCAACCACTTGCAGATAAGCCCACTAAATAATCAGCATATATAACAAAAATAAAGCGAAGGGGTACAAGACCCTCACCTCGAACCCTTAGGTTCTCAGACTTCTTCGCATACACACTTGAAATTAAATTCGTATCTAAAAATTGCCCTTACACAAGGACATATGCAATAAAAGCCTACGATGTCTAGAAGTGCCCTTACCACTTGTCGCCACTAACGTCGCTCCAACGTCCTTAAGTCTGCATCGCTTATATTCCTCGGTTTCCGCACCTCACGATCTCGGGTCACTCGAGCCTAACATCACAACGAACTTAGCAAAATCTATCATTCTAACTAAACTTAAGCTCTCAACTTAGCCCTTATTCTAGCCAAATTCATTCAAGGATTTTAAATAATTAGCTACTTGAAAATAAATAAAGTCTTAAAATCAAAATACTTTTTGAAAGATAATTTATCACATAACAATTTATAATGCAAAGTTAATACATAACACTTAATTCAAGAAAATGCTAATTTTTCAAGAACTCTATTCTTGAGACCCTAAGCATAGCACAAAATCAATTAAACACTTGAACACAAGGTTATACATCACAACTCAATTTTTTCTATAGTTTCAAGAATAGGCAAACCTTAAATACAATTTACTCATGCTCACTAAAAACTTTAACTCTAATATGCATCACACACTTCCAAAATCAATTAAATCACCCCAACAATTTAATTAAACAATTCATGGCAAAGACCCACAACTAGAACCCACATTTTTTTCTAGTTCAAGAATGAACATAAACCCAAATTTAATAATCTAAGCATGCTCATTACAATACATAGTTAAGGCATAAACTAAAAAGCAAATCAAAACAAGGGTTTCTAAAAATTCTTTCCCAACATTCTTTCCAAGTCATTTTCAACAGGCTTCAAGTATCAAGGCATCAAGCAATATCAAACATGACTTAAACACATTATGAAACACATTCTAAGTCACAATTCAAAAGTATTTCAAGTTCCATCTTCATACTTTCAAGTAGAGATTTTTCACCAAAGTCTAATTTACTCAAGTTCCAACTTAGCATGCATATATGTCAAGACAAGTTTTTGTAAGAAATTTCCCTCTTCTACACCCTTATAGAGCTCACTGCTAAGTAAGGCCCTAATTTAGTGGCCAAATTGCAAGTTTCCAAATCATATATAAGCATTAATTTACATGGCACCTTCTTCACGACCACTAGTCACAAATAACTAACTAAACTAAATTTTCAAAACCTGTTTTTCAAAACATATCAAGGCAACTAGACAACTACATAACCAACACATAGATAAATCATAAATTAAATGCCTTCCAAAGCAAAGGTTTTAAAAATTCTTTTCAAGGCATTCATCTCCAAAATTTAAAGAGCCAAAAATGATCAATTCCCTACATGCCATTTTAGTCCTTCAAAACTAAATTTTTACCCAAAACATAAACTAGGTTCTATACTAATTTAAGCATACATATTCTAACAACCTTAAAATGCTTCTAAACACTTAATAAAACAACTAACACATAACCAAATGATCATAGCCTCTTATTTTCATGCTTCAAGAATGGAAAAATATAATTAAACTACCATGTTAAGCTTATTTGATTTAACTACACACTCAACTAACATCAAAACAATTCCAATAGCTCCAAAACTATCCTAAACATGTTATCAAATACTTAAGCCCAAGATTTAACATCAAAGCCACTTATGTCTTAAGATTCAAGAATAGGCAAATTTCCAAAAACAACAATTCATTATGCTTAATAAAAACTATAACTTAGACAAGCATCAAACAATCCCTAACCACACATTTAACTACTTAATTAGTTTACTCATTAAAGATCACACCATGACCCTCTTCTTCATACTTAGGGTTTTCACCCATATGTACCAAAGAGACATTAGAAGTGCTCATATCCTTATATTCATCATCAACACCAACAAACAACCACATATATAATCACAACTAATTAACATTAAAAACAACAACTAGATCAACATAAAAAATGGGGCTGTTTGGGGCGCTATTTTAGGGCTTGATTGGGGTAGAAAAATTCTGATTTTATACTCAAGTAAATGGTTGAAAACATAGGTAATGGAATGGAGAAGAAAACCTAGCATTTATACAAGATTTGGGAACAAAAATCAAGCTAAAAAGGGGAGTGAACTGTTGCGATTTCCAGCAGCAAAAATAGAGGAAACAATTTATTTTTCTTACTTGGATGATGATGAAAATAAAGAACTAAGTTGAGGTGATGATTTGGAACAAGTTTGATGAAGGAAGCTAGTTGAAAAAACTTAAAGAAGGTGGAGAAAGTGGCTATGGAAGCTTGGAACTTATTTCTTGCTCAAGAGAAAAGAAAGGAGAAGATGAAGATGAAGAGGAAAGTTGGAGAAGGTGGGGTGGCGTGGAGGGTGCTGAAAAATGGGGGAGTGGGTCACCTTTTATTCATTTAAAAGAAATGACTCATTCTTAATAATAATTACAATAGATAAAAATAATTTTTTTTTTGAAATAAATCACACATTATGTGACACCTATTACCTAACCACAATCTAGTCTTACCCACCTAATCTCACATCTCTCATGGTTACCCACTAATTCTAGAGTCTAGGGGTTGTTTAAAACACGGCTGACTAAATACCGCAAGTTAGATAAACTCGCGAAAATTAATTTAACGGGAAATTAATTCATCACAAGTGAAAATATTTAATTATAAATAATAAAAATCATATCAAATATTCAAAAATAGTCTCAATAAGTTACTTATTCGATTTTCATCGAAATCGAGTTCATTTAAAATTTTATTCATGCGACAAAATCGCCTCATTGAAACGCATACGAAGTTTCGTTAGAATTTTTCGACGATTTTCAAACCGTGGATTAATATAAAATATTAATTCTCAAATTTAATTTGATCTTGATTTAATTAATACACTTTCTTAGAGAACAAGAAATTGCTTTATTATAGCGTAAATACGACAAAAATACACTAAATAACGTTAATTAACGTATCGTAAAAATACGCGTGTTACAATACTCCCCCTCTAAAAATAGTTTCGTCCTCGAAACTACAGGTGAGTTACGTACCGTGAAAGTTCCGATACCGAAGTCTTCACCTTCTCTTCCAACTCCCATGTTGCATCTCCGGGTCGCCTGATCCCATACAATTTTGACAAGTCAGATCTCCTGCTCCTCAATTGCTTGATCTCTATCGACAACCTTTGCAGAAATACTTCAATAAATCTCCCAGAAACGCCGCTAATCCAACAAAACTTCGATATCCGCTCTCGCCTTGGATGTCCTCATCTTAACACCGCTTCAATCTTGGCCGGATTCACACCATACCGCCTCCGGTGATCACATGTCCGAGAGAATTCACCTCTTCAAGCCGTAATCCACACTTAGACCGGTGAGCATAAGGTTGCTTCTCTCGTAGTATCTGCGATACTTGGTGTAAAGGCTCTTTGTGCTCTCCTGCTCCTCGAATATATCAGGATGTTGTTCGTAGATACCGTCACAAACTGGTACATTCTTCAACTCGGTCGCTTGGTAACTTCTAAACTAGCGAGGGAATATGAAATCCTGAGCTCTCTCTCTTACAAATATCTTCGATAGAATTAACAGAAAGGTATGTGAGGACTCCAAAATTAGGAAAAACTACGATTTTTGGGCACAGTCCCGAAGGATATGGTAATTCAAAGACCAATCCGACCTTAGAATAATGGTAAGACTTTTAAAGATACGTGACTCGAATTGACAAGGACTTTTTATATTCAACAATTACTACACAACGGAGTCATGCAGTGTTAGAACTAGGGTCTTAGCAGTTGAAGTAACCACTACTAAGTCGAAAAATAATACAGCCAAAAGAAATTTTTAAGCCAGCTCACACAATCCAAGGAATTAATATAATGTGCGGCATTAGGATCGAAGATTATGGATAGAGAGTTACCCTCAATTTCGTAATCCTTCTGAGTTAGATCTCCTGATCGCTCTGCTTCTTTGCCGCCCATGCAGAAGATTCTACCCTTGACCATCTGACGCTTTCCCCTTGCTTTTGCTGCGCTCATACCCGATACCACCTTTGGAGCCTTGCAGTCCTTGGCAACGTGTCCCGGTTTCTCACAGTTGTAGCACATATCGCTCTTCTCCGTACATTTGTTCGTAAAATGCCCCGGTTTGCCGCAGCGATAGCAAACTTGTCCATCTTTAATCTGTTTTCCACCACTTGAATTCTAGGCCATAGGGCGATACTGTCCTCTGTTGTTGTTCCCCTGGGGTCGACTATAGGGCTTCTTCTGCTGCTGTTTCCCTTTCTGGTTCCGATCACTTTGCCTGATTGGCCCTCTAGAGTCGTTGCCTCCCAAATTGAGTCTTCGATTCTTCATGGTCTCCACTTCCCTACACTTCTCAACCAGTTGTTGAAATTGTCCAATTCGAGGGCAAAGATCAATCTCGAATGTCATAACTGAGTCCCTCCATGAACCGATGACACATATATCCTTCATCCACCGCCTGGTTTAAGAAAAGAAAGTACCGAGATAGTGACTCAAACTTTGCAGCATACTCGCCGATCGACATGTTGCCCTGTCGTACCTTCAGAAAGTCATCTCCCAGCTTGGTCCTTGCACTAAGGGGAAAGTACTTATCCAGAAACTTCTCCCGAAAAGATGCCCAAGTGATCTCCTGATGGTTTGCCTCCATCATCAGCCTAGTACTCCTCCACCAGTACTCCGCATCTCCTAAGAGCAGGTAAGTTGCGTAGTTCACCTTAACCTCAACTGGGCAACGTAGTACCTCGAAAATCTTCTCTACTTCCTGCAGCCATAGGTCTGCCTTCTCCGGGTCAACCTCTCCATGGAACTTCGGAGGATCATGTCGACGAAAATCAACCAATCCCCTTGATTCGGCAGCTCGTGTCTCTCTCTCTTGCTTCTGTAGATCCCGTTGAGTCTTGGCGGCGATGCTGGACAACAAAGAATCGCCATCTCGCCATTCGCTTGAATTGCTCTCTCCATGGTGGAGTTATCAGGTCCAAACGTACGGTCTCTACGAGGTGGCATTAGATTCCTACAAGGTCCAGACACCTATCAAAACCTCACACGCAAATGATGTGTTAACACACATTGCTTCCATCAAGAAACAATCCAACAAATTTAAGCAGAGTTGCTTCACTCATCAAACAAAATCACACAAACACAACTAGCTACCCGACGAAACAAAACCCGACACGATGACCAGCTAAAATACCCAACTCACAGTCCGGTTAGAACCGAACTGCTCTGATACCACTATTGTAACGACCCGTTTCCGGACCGCTATTAAGCTAGAACAACGCTAAATGCAAGTAGGTTTTCGAAATAGTACTCTTCGTGTCTTTTGGAAAATGCGGTAAATTTTTTTCTTTTTATAGACGAGCGTCTTTTGTAACACACAATCAGAGTACGAGCAACATTTTCGAAACATGATGGAATTCTAAATGCAATAGACTATTACAATTAAAGACAGACATACGCACATGCATCCGAAAGATAATCAGTTGAAGAGTTTTACATGCCGGAAGTAGTAAATGAATATGCATAAGCAAAATACACCCGAAGTATGAAAACCCTACAATATTACTATCTGAGGTACTCTCGGCAGTTACCCACGCAGGGGGCTGCTCCAAAAGTAAAACCTTGACACCTAAACAACAACTGTCACAAAGCCAAACAAAATGACACCGTCACCAACCCAATACCATAAATAAAATAGTTAACCATTCTTAACTACACAACTACACCCATATCCTGGTAGTCCTTCTCCGTCTGGTCATTCGCATCCTCGTTAGTTCCTCCACGCGAAGGTCTCCAACACGCTTTCTATACAAACATATCGGCTGAGAGTGGGGGTTTAACTCCAAGCCGAGGGACTCTCCATACCCGGTAGTCGAAGCCATCTTCGGTGATGTCGCCGTCACGGATCTCCACCACGTCGTCATCCCCTGGGTTACCATCATTAATTGAAGGAACCACTGGCAAGGCTCAACTTCTCATCACAACAAGGTATAGCAATCACAAAGCGAATAAACAAACAACAGCATACACATTTATCAAGGCACAACCTGCACTCTCATGACTCATCTCACGACTTATTCTCTCTCGACACTTTGACAACTTCCGGAACAACGAATAATGCCCTTGAATTCCGGCCTTAGCCTTGAGCTCTTCCACTACTCTAGGAGATTCAAGTCGAAGTTACCCAACGCCACGACAATGGACCATGCCCCTGAACATCCAGCCGAAGCTTTGAGCTCTTCCACTACTCTAGGATATTCGGGTTGAAGTCACCCACTACTCGACAAGGAACGACGCTTGAACATCCATAAGCCTTGAGCTCTTCCACTACTCTAGGATATTCAAGTCGAAGTTCAAAAACGACACGACTAGCTCTCACACTCGATGAACAATTCGCCGCATACGATATTCAAAGAGCGGTACGCAACATTATTCGACCGCATATCAAATAATTTATAGTAAGCTTAAAATAGTGGAACGCAATTCAACATCTTAAGCAATAAGAGCAGTTTGCATGGAGAAACGCAATTCAACGATACAAACAGCATAAATGTAAGCTTAAAATAGTGGAACGCAATTCAACATCTTAAGCAATAAGAGCAGTTTGCATGGAGAAACGCAATTCAACGATACAAACAGCATAAGCAACATAGCAATATAACTCAATTCATCAGTGATAAACAACATAAGCATCTCATCTCAAATAATCACACTTAGCAGCAACAGTCGTCAATCAATATGGAATCCATCCCTCTGCAATTCGATGGAATTGACAGAGAGGAACAAACAAGTGTGGGGGGTTGGGGACAGCTACCAACCACTTGCAGATAAGCCCACTAAATAATCAGCATATATAACAAAAATAAAGCGAAGGGGTACAAGACCCTCACCTCGAACCCTTAGGTTCTCAGACTTCTTCGCATACACACTTGAAATTAAATTCGTATCTAAAAATTGCCCTTACACAAGGACATATGCAATAAAAGCCTACGATGTCTAGAAGTGCCCTTACCACTTGTCGCCACTAACGTCGCTCCAACGTCCTTAAGTCTGTGTCGCTTATATTTCTCGGTTTCCGCACTGCACGATCTCGGGTCACTCGAGCCTAACATCACAACGAACTTAGCAAAATCTATAATTCTAACTAAACTTAAGCTCTCAACTTAGCCCTTATTCTAGCCAAATTCATTCAAGGATTTTAAATAATTAGCTACTTGAAAATAAATAAAGTCTTAAAATCAAAATACTTTTTGAAAGATAATTTATCACATAACAATTTATAAACCTTAACTTGCTTGGAAAGAATAAGATTTTGACTTAAAAATCATTTTCTTGCAAAGTTAATACATAACACTTAATTCAAGAAAATGCTAATTTTTCAAGAACTCTATTCTTGAGACCCTAAGCATAGCACAAAATCAATTAAACACTTGAACACAAGGTTATACATCACAACTCAATTTTTTCTATAGTTTCAAGAATAGGCAAACCTTAAATACAATTTACTCATGCTCACTAAAAACTTTAACTCTAATATGCATCACACACTTCCAAAATCAATTAAATCACCCCAACAATTTAATTAAACAATTCATGGCAAAGACCCACAACTAGAACCCACATTTTTTTTCTAGTTCAAGAATGAACATAAACCCAAATTTAATAATCTAAGCATGCTCATTACAATACATAGTTAAGGCATAAACTAAAAGCAAATCAAAACAAGGGTTTCTAAAAATTCTTTCCCAACATTCTTTTCCAAGTCATTTTCAACAGGCTTCAAGTATCAAGGCATCAAGCAATATCAAACATGACTTAAACACATTATGAAACACATTCTAAGTCACAATTCAAAAGTATTTCAAGTTCCATCTTCATACTTTCAAGTAGAGATTTTTCACCAAAGTCTAATTTACTCAAGTTCCAACTTAGCATGCATATATGTCAAGACAAGTTTTTGTAAGAAATTTCCCTCTCCCACACCCTTATAGAGCTCACGGCTAAGGGCCCTAATTTAGTGGCCAAATTGTAAGTTTCCAAATCATATATAAGCATTAATTTACATGGCACCCTTCTTCAAGACCACTAGTCACAAATAACTAACTAAACTAAATTTTCAAAACCTGTTTTTCAAAACATATCAAGGCAACTAGACAACTACATAACCAACACATAGATAAATCATAAATTAAATGCCTTCCAAAGCAAAGGTTTTAAAAATTCTTTTCAAGGCATTCATCTCCAAAATTTAAAGAGCCAAAAATGATCAATTCCCTACATGCCATTTTAGTCCTTCAAAACTAAATTTTTACCCAAAACATAAACTAGGTTCTATACTAATTTAAGCATACATATTCTAACAACCTTAAAATGCTTCTAAACACTTAATAAACAACTAACACATAACCAAATGATCATAGCCTCTTATTTTCATGCTTCAAGAATGGAAAAATATAATTAAACTACCATGTTAAGCTTATTTGATTTAACTACACACTCAACTAACATCAAAACAATTCCAATAGCTCCAAAACTATCCTAAACATGTTATCAAATACTTAAGCCCAAGATTTAACATCAAAGCCACTTATGTCTTAAGATTCAAGAATAGGCAAATTTCCAAAAACAACAATTCATTATGCTTAATAAAAACTATAACTTAGACAAGCATCAAACAATCCCTAACCACACATTTAACTACTTAATTAGTTGACTCATTAAAGATTACACCATGACCCTCTTCTTCATACTTAGGGTTTTCACCCATATGTACCAAAGAGACATTAGAAGTGCTCATATCCTTATATTCATCATCAACACCAACAAACAACCACATATATAATCACAACTAATTAACATTAAAAACAACAACTAGATCAACATAAAAAATGGGGCTGTTTGGGGCGCTATTTTAGGGCTTGATTGGGGTAGAAAAATTCTGATTTTATACTCAAGTAAATGGTTGAAAACATAGGTAATGGAATGGAGAAGAAAACCTAGCATTTATACAAGATTTGGGAACAAAAATCAAGCTAAAAAGGGGAGTGAACTGTTGCGATTTCCAGCAGCAAAAATAGAGGAAAAAATTTATTTTTCTTACTTGGATGATGATGAAAATAAAGAACTAAGTTGAGGTGATGATTTGGAACAAGTTTGATGAAGGAAGCTAGTTGAAAAAACTTAAAGAAGGTGGAGAAAGTGGCTATGGAAGCTTGGAACTTATTTCTTGCTCAAGAGAAAAGAAAGGAGAAGATGAAGATGAAGAGGAAAGTTGGAGAAGGTGGGGTGGCGTGGAGGGTGCTGAAAAATGGGGGAGTGGGTCACCTTTTATTCATTTAAAAGAAATGACTCATTCTTAATAATAATTACAATAGATAAAAATAATTTTTTTTTTGAAATAAATCACACATTATGTGACACCTATTACCTAACCACAATCTAGTCTTACCCACCTAATCTCACATCTCTCATGGTTACCCACTAATTCTAGAGTCTAGGGGTTGTTTAAAACACGGCGACGAAATACCGCGTTACCGATAAACTCGCGAAAATTAATTTAACGGGAAATTAATTCATCGCGTGAAAATATTTAATTATAAATAATAAAAATCATATCAAATATTCAAAAATAGTCTCAATAAGTTACAATTCGATTTTCATCGAAATCAGAGTTCATTTAAAATTTTATCTGCGACAAAATCGCCCGACGATTCGAAACGCGACGAAGTTTCGTTAGAATTTTTCGACGATTTTCAAACCGTGGATTAATATAAAATATTAATTCTCAAATTTAATTTGATCTTGATTTAATTAATACACTTTCTTAGAGAACAAGAAATTGCTTTATTATAGCGTAAATACGACAAAAATACACTAAATAACGTTAACTAACGTATCGTAAAAATACGCGTGTTACAACCCTACTCCCTTTTTCAAAGAAAAATTACAATTTTTCATACAACCTCACCGACACCAATTTTATCAATTCTTCTATTTCATCAAACCACACTTAAAACACTCAAACAAATCCTCATCAAAGCTAGGCATGTTCTTACAACATTCAAGAATCTAAAATTCCAAAATAAATTCCTAATCATGCATACAATCCAAAATTAACAACTAAGACAACAACAACATCATCAAAAAGACTCATTCAAGCAATTAATTCTTGATTTACTAGGATCACATCTTTTACCCCTTTTTCTCCCCTTAGGTCACACCTAGGGTTCCATGGATTTGGGGGTATGATGCTCACATCCATCATAGATCACAACCAAGTAGAATCAAACACAAAACAAGCATGAAAATCAAGAAAGGAAAGCAAAGAAATCAACCTAGTAAGGAGGAGGAGGGAGGCGCTGTTTGTGCAGAAAAATGGGGGAGGAAAATTACTTTTTCTTCTTGCTTGGATGGTTGGAAGATGAAGGATCAAGTGGAGGAAGAACTTGGGTGCAAGAATGGTGGAGATTGGAGGTCAAAAACTCAAGAAGATGAAGGTTGAAGACTATGGAGCTCCAAACCTTTTCTTTCTCTAGAAATGGAAGAAGAAGATGATATGAAGGGTAGAGAGAGGGAGGGTCACGAAAATTGGGCTGCATATAGCTCCCTCCTTTCATTTATTTTACTTAAAAAAAATAAATAAGCATAGTTAATATAAAATAGTTTAGTAAAAATGAATTTTTCAAATTAATCACACATATAATGACACCTAGCAATAAAGTAAAGATGTTAATCCCATCAACTAATCCAACCCATCTAATCTCACATCTCGCATGATTACCCTCTAACTCTAGAGTCTAAGGTTATGAAAACACAGCGTCGAAAAACCCGTGTTACCGACATATTCGCGAAAATTAATTTACTTACTAAGGGAACAAGAAATTGCTTATTATAGCATAAATACGACAAAATACAATAAATAACGCCAAATAACGCATCGTAAAAATACGAGTGTTACATCTATCATATTCCTTGTACCCTGGAATGAGATTGATATAAGTTAGTGTGGTTGAAAGTTGATGGTAGCTAGACGAGGTAGGAGTCAAAAGAGTAAGCATTGGCTCAAGGAAGTGTCCATTTCATGGGGAGAGTTCTAGGTGACCTTTGGAGGTTGTTTGGTGTCCCTATGCTTTATGAGATGTTTATAACTATGAAAAACTTGATAGGGCTTGGATTCACTATGATGATATGGTTGTTTTTCAGCCCCAAAGTCCCATAGAAAAGGTCCTCAAAGTGAAAGAAATAGGTGCCCAAAAGTATGACAGAAAAATGATTCTACAAGACAGTCGGCGACGCACTTGGGAAGGCGCGCGGCGCACCTATAAACAGAATGCAAATTCTACAAAGAACTCATAGGAAAGCTTTGTCATGCCTTGTAAGATAATCCTCATATGGTGGCAAGGTCAAGGTACCGTGTGTAGGATCCAAGTCTAAGACTTGGAAGCCTTAAGATATGCCTAGAATACTTTCAAGGTCTAGTTCGATACTAAGAGTAAGGTGGAGGTATTACTCTTAATCTAGAATACAACGAACCTTAGTGTTCGCATGAGCAATGTATGCATTTGTAATAGTGCATAAGAAAAACTTCAATGGCTATAAGGCTCTTATGTCTCAAGAAATTATGTTAGTACTAATGTATCTTAATAAGTATATAGAATACAAAGGCAAATGTTGTATGCATTGTAAGGCCTGAGGATGAATAGGAAACCTCGTGATTCAAAATAATAAAGTAGGCAAGTTAAGGTGTACTAGTGAATGTTAAGAAAAACAGTAAGCGATGGGAGCTCGTATACATCTTTTATAGAAGGAAAGGGTAGTGTATACGAGTTTTTCAATGTAAGCGAAGGTTTAATGACAAGAATTATGTCTTTTATTTTGAACTGTAGTTGCGTGCGTAACTAATGGTTAATTATAGGATAAGTCCTATACTTGTGATTGCCGATCTTATGATGAATATCCTTGATTAAAATTGTGATGCTAGACCTAGTTAAATAATCTAATTATGTTACACCATGATGGCATTGTATGTCTGAGAGGAGTTTGAGACTAGTCTTATGTCATATGTATTGTTTAATAGAAATGAAAGAGTATATGTTTGGGTCCAAAGGAATGTGCCTTGATTAAGGTAAGTTCCCATAAGCCTTGAAGCTTTAGAATCATGGGCAAACATAAGTCCTAGAGTTAGGAGTAACCCTTCACCCTTGAAATAGATGGCGTGAATGTCTTAGTAATTCTTGAGTTAGATCGTAGAAACTAGTCATCCTATCTGCTAGTTATTGATGTTGAGCCTTAAGGTTACATGAATGAGTATGTGGCATATGAGAATGCCTATCATATTCCTTGTACCCTGGTATGAGATTGATATAAGTTAGTGTGGTTGAAAGTTGATGGTAGCTAGATGAGGTAGGAGTCAAAAGAGAAAGCATTGGCTCAAGGAAGTGTCCATTTCATGGGGAGAGTTCTAGGTGACCTTTGGAGGTAGTTTGGTGTCCCTATGCTTTGTGAGATGTTTATAAATATGAAAGACTTGATTTCAGCCCCAAAGTTCCTTAGAAAAGGTCCTCAAAGTGAAAGAAATAGGTGCCCAAAAGTATGACAGAAAAATGATTCTACAAGACAGTCAGCAATGCGCGTGGGAAGGCACACCTATAAACAGAATGCAAATTTTACAAAGAACTCATATAAAAGCTATGTCATGCCTTGTAAGATGATTCTCATATGGTGGCAAGGTCAAGGTACCTTGTGTAGGATCCAAGTCTAAGATTTGGAAGCCTTAAGACATGCCTAGAATACTTTCAAGGTCTAGTTTGATACCAAGAGTAAGGTGGAGGTATTACTCTTAATCTAGAATACAACGAACCTTAGTGTGCGCATGAGCAATGTATGCATTTGTAATGGTGCATAAGAAAAACTTCAACGGCTATAAGGCTCTTATGTCTCAAGAAATTATGTTAGTACTAATGTATCTTAATAAGTATATAGAATACAAAGGCAAATGTTGTATGCATTGTAAGGCCTTAGGATGAATAGGAAGCCTCGTGATTCAAAATAATAAAGTTGGCAAGTTAAGGTGTACTAGCGAATGTTAAGAAAAACAGCAAGCGATGGGAGCTCATATACATCTTTTATAGAAGGAAAGGGTAGTGTATACGAGTTTTTCGATGTAAGCGAAGGTTTAATGACAAGAATTATGTCTTTTATTTTGAACTGTAGTTGCGTGCGTAACTAATGGTTAATTATAGGATAAATCCTATACTTGTGATTGCCGATCTTATGATGAATATCCTTGATTAAAATTGTGATGCTAGACCTAGCTAAATAATCTAATTATGTTACACCATGATGGCATTGTATGTTTGAGAGGAGTTTGAGACTTGTCTTATGTCATATGTATTGTTTAATAGAAATGAAAGAGTATATGTTTGGGTCCAAAGGAATGTGCCTTGATTAAGGTAAGTTCCCATAAGCCTTGAAGCTTTAGAATCATGGGCAAACATAAGTCCTAGAGTTAGGAGTAACCCTTCACCCTTGAAATAGATGGCATGAATGTCTTAGTAATTCTTGAGTTAGATCGTAGAAACTAGTCATCCTATCTGCTAGTTATTGATGTTGAGCCTTAAGGTTACATGAATGAGTATGTGGCATATGAGAATGCCTATCATATTCCTTGTACCCTGGTATGAGATTGATATAAGTTAGTGTGGTTGAAAGTTGATGGTAGCTAGATGAGGTAGGAGTCAAAAGAGAAAGCATTGGCTCAAGGAAGTGTCCATTTCATGGGGAGAGTTCTAGGTGACCTTTGGAGGTAGTTTGGTGTCCCTATGCTTTGTGAGATGTTTATAAATATGAAAGACTTGATTTCAGCCCCAAAGTTCCTTCGAAAAGGTCCTCAAAGTGAAAGAAATAGGTGCCTAAAAGTATGACAGAAAAATGATTCTACAAGACAGTCAACAATGCGCGTGGGAAGGCACACCTATAAACAGAATGCAAATTTTACAAAGAACTCATATAAAAGCTTTGTCATGCCTTGTAAGATGATTCTCATATGGTGGCAAGGTCAAGGTACCTTGTGTAGGATCCAAGTCTAAGATTTGGAAGCCTTAAGACATGCCTAGAATACTTTCAAGGTCTAGTTTGATACCAAGAGTAAGGTGGAGGTATTACTCTTAATCTAGAATACAAAGAACCTTAGTGTGCGCATGAGCAATGTATGCATTTGTAATGGTGCATAAGAAAAACTTCAACGGCTATAAGGCTCTTATGTCTCAAGAAATTATGTTAGTACTAATGTATCTTAATAAGTATATAGAATACAAAGGCAAATGTTGTATGCATTGTAAGGCCTTAGGATGAATAGGAAGCCTTGTGATTCAAAATAATAAAGTAGGCAAGTTAAGGTGTACTAGTGAATGTTAAGAAAAACAGCAAGCGATGGGAGCTCATATACATCTTTTATAGAAGGAAAGGGTAGTGTATACGAGTTTTTCGATGTAAGCGAAGGTTTAATGAAAAGAATTATGTCTTTTATTTTGAACTGTAGTTGCGTGCGTAACTAATGGTTAATTATAGGATAAGTCCTATACTTGTGATTGCCGATCTTATGATGAATATCCTTGATTAAAATTGTGATGCTAGACCTAGTTAAATAATCTAATTATGTTACACCATGATGGCATTGTATGTCTGAGCGGAGTTTGAGACTTGTCTTATGTCATATGTATTGTTTAATAGAAATGAAAGAGTATATGTTTGGGTCCAAAGGAATGTGCCTTGATTAAGGTAAGTTCCCATAAGCCTTGAAGCTTTAGAATCATGGGCAAACATAAGTCCTAGAGTTAGGAGTAACCCTTCACCCTTGAAATAGATGGCGTGAATGTCTTAGTAATTCTTGAGTTAGATCGTAGAAACTAGTCATCCTATCTGCTAGTTATTGATGTTGAGCCTTAAGGTTACATGAATGAGTATGTGGCATATGAGAATGCCTATCATATTCCTTGTACCCTGGTATGAGATTGATATAAGTTAGTGTGGTTGAAAGTTGATGGTAGCTAGATGAGGTAGGAGTCAAAAGAGAAA
Source organism: Calophaca sinica (assembly GCA_037113605.1). NCBI lineage: Eukaryota > Viridiplantae > Streptophyta > Magnoliopsida > Fabales > Fabaceae > Calophaca > Calophaca sinica. The sequence continues at coordinate 97,634,715 of CM073735.1, read as the reverse complement.
GCATTGGCTCAAGGAAGTGTCCATTTCATGGGGAGAGTTCTAGGTGACCTTTGGAGGTAGTTTGGTGTCCCTATGCTTTGTGAGATGTTTATAAATATGAAAGACTTGATTTCAGCCCCAAAGTTCCTTAGAAAAGGTCCTCAAAGTGAAAGAAATAGGTGCCCAAAAGTATGACAGAAAAATGATTCTACAAGACAGTCAGCAATGCGCGTGGGAAGGCACACCTATAAACAGAATGCAAATTTTACAAAGAACTCATATAAAAGCTTTGTCATGCCTTGTAAGATGATTCTCATATGGTGGCAAGGTCAAGGTACCTTGTGTAGGATCCAAGTCTAAGATTTGGAAGCCTTAAGACATGCCTAGAATACTTTCAAGGTCTAGTTTGATACCAAGAGTAAGGTGGAGGTATTACTCTTAATCTAGAATACAAAGAATCTTAGTGTGCGCATGAGCAATGTATGCATTTGTAATGATGCATAAGAAAAACTTCAATGGCTATAAGGCTCTTATGTCTCAAGAAACTATGTTAGTACTAATGTATCTTAATAAGTATATAGAATACAAAGGCAAATGTTGTATGCATTGTAAGGCCTTAGGATGAATAGGAAGCCTTGTGATTCAAAATAATAAAGTAGGCAAGTTAAGGTGTACTAGTGAATGTTAAGAAAAACAGCAAGCGATGGGAGCTCATATACATCTTTTATAGAAGGAAAGGGTAGTGTATACGAGTTTTTCGATGTAAGCGAAGGTTTAATGAAAAGAATTATGTCTTTTATTTTGAACTGTAGTTGCGTGCGTAACTAATGGTTAATTATAGGATATGTCCTATACTTGTGATTGCCGATCTTATGATGAATATCCTTGATTAAAATTGTGATGCTAGACCTAGTTAAATAATCTAATTATGTTACACCATGATGGCATTGTATGTCTGAGCGGAGTTTGAGACTTGTCTTATGTCATATGTATTGTTTAATAGAAATGAAAAAGTATATGTTTGGGTCCAAAGGAATGTGCCTTGATTAAGGTAAGTTCCCATAAGCCTTGAAGCTTTAGAATCATGGGCAAACATAAGTCCTAGAGTTAGGAGTAACCCTTCACCCTTGAAATAGATGGCGTGAATGTCTTAGTAATTCTTGAGTTAGATCGTAGAAACTAGTCATCCTATCTGCTAGTTATTGATGTTGAGCCTTAAGGTTACATGAATGAGTATGTGGCATATGAGAATGCCTATCATATTCCTTGTACCCTGGTATGAGATTGATATAAGTTAGTGTGGTTGAAAGTTGATGGTAGCTAGATGAGGTAGGAGTCAAAAGAGAAAGCATTGGCTCAAGGAAGTGTCCATTTCATGGGGAAAGTTCTAGGTAACCTTTGGAGGTAGTTTGTTGTCCCTATGCTTTGTGAGATGTTTATAAATATGAAAGACTTGATTTCAGCCCCAAAGTTCCTTAGAAAAGGTCCTCAAAGTGGAAGAAATAGGTGAACAAAAGTATGATAGAAAAATGATTCTACAAGACAGTCAGCAATGCGCGTGGGAAGGCACGCGACACACCTATAAACAGAATGCAAATTTTACAAAGAACTCATAGAAAAGCTTTGTCATGCCTTGTAAGATGATTCTCATATGGTGGCAAGGTCAAGGTACCTTGTGTAGGATCCAAGTCTAAGACTTGGAAGCCTTAAGATATGCCTAGAATACTTTCAAGGTCTAGTTTGATTCCAAGAGTAAGGTGGAGGTATTACTCTTAATCTAGAATACAAAGAATCTTAGTGTGCGCATGAGCAATGTATGCATTTGTAATGATGCATAAGAAAAACTTCAATGGCTATAAGGCTCTTATGTCTCAAGAAACTATGTTAGTACTAATGTATCTTAATAAGTATATAGAATACAAAGGCAAATGTTGTATGCATTGTAAGGCCTTAGGATGAATAGGAAGCCTTGTGATTCAAAATAATAAAGTAGGCAAGTTAAGGTGTACTAGTGAATGTTAAGAAAAACAGCAAGCGATGGGAGCTCATATACATCTTTTATAGAAGGAAAGGGTAGTGTATACGAGTTTTTCGATGTAAGCGAAGGTTTAATGAAAAGAATTATGTCTTTTATTTTGAACTGTAGTTGCGTGCGTAACTAATGGTTAATTATAGGATAAGTCCTATACTTGTGATTGCCGATCTTATGATGAATATCCTTGATTAAAATTGTGATGCTAGACCTAGTTAAATAATGTAATTATGTTACACCATGATGGCATTGTATGTCTGAGAGGAGTTTTCCATACCTCGCACACCAGGTATGACTGGAAATATCGTGTAATGTATTTTTATTAAGATTCTATATTACTGAGTTTCTTTAAACTCACTATGTTTTGGGTGATATTTCCAGGTATCAGGAGAATATTGGAGATCGTATAGCATACTCAGAATGCTTTTGTCCAATATTAGGGTCAGTCGTGAAGTCAATGCCAGATCATAGTCTAAGCTTTTGTTTAGGTCTAGATCATATGTGGTGATTTTAAGTATTGCTTATTTGTATAGATAAAATTGCACTTTAAATTTCCTAAACTTGTACTTTTAAATGAATGTTTTATTTCCGTTTCAGACTTTTATTTCCCCTTTATTTTACCACTTTGATTTTAATATATTTTCACCAAAGGCACTAAGTAATTCTCTGGTAGGAACTAGGGCGTTACACTAACCTAGGCTCGTAAGCACCCATCTCACGTATTTGAATACCTAATCGCATGTTACAATGAATTCAGAGTTTGTGGGAAAGTGGAATGTTAAAATATCCACTAACTACATCATTGAATCTCATTCTAATCCTTCAGTATCACTAAACCATGGATAATACCTCTGTCCTAAGTCTTAACTGCCCAAAAATGTGAAAACAACGCGAAACAGGACAACCAGTAGGCACCAGACGGCCCTGGGCACCCTACGCCCTACCTCTGTCCCTCGGGTCTAAAATCTGTTTCGATCAGTTTCCAGGGTCTTCGAACATGCCACGATACTCCTAAAATACTAAGAATCAAGGATTAAAAGTGTCTAAACCAAAAACTAACTCCTATGAATTATCCAATTGAAATCATTAGGTCTTTACATAATGACACTAAAACCATGAGGGTCAAAAACTAAAAATTTTGCATAACCTAAACTTAAACAATCCAAACACCAAGAGTCCATCTACAATAACCATCCAAGTCAAGTGTCTATTGAGGTTAGCTCAAAAGCTAACCAAAAAGAAGTCTTTAGCACTAATCTAAGGATTTATGATTATATTAGTCCAAACACATTTTCTGCACAATTCCCACTCGAACCATTCACAAGCCTAGGGTACTTTACCAATCACTAACCAAAGCCATTAGATCATTAAGGGTCTACCTTAGCCTAATAAAAGGGCATGTACATGGAACTAATCGAGTTAAATACCAAAGGACAACCTATCATAATTTCTACATAAGCCTAAATGACAAATTCCATGCTTCCAATACTCACATCAACACAATAAATTGATATCTCAATCGAGTGCAGTAACTTACATCAAGTATAACATCACAATTCATATCCAAACCAAAAAATAACCAATATGAGTAATTCAAACATACATTTTAGTAGTAATGACATTAACATAATCATATAAACAATGCATCGAACACTTAGAACACGTCAAATATCAATTATAGACATAACAACATCATGAATACATAACCCACTGCTCCTACGGGGGTTAATAACCAGAACAAACATTCGAATCACTTTTTCCCATTGCTCTTGCAATGGATTTACATCATGTAATTGTGCCCCGAGTCATAGGTTCATGAGAAACCCTAATCATGTCAATTTAATCCCTAATACCTCTTTCATATATATGATCATCCAACTCTCATTCCTCAATCACAAATCGCAAACTCCAAAGGGATTGAGAGTATTCTTCCTTTGACTGTTCCTACAATTACAAACACCAAAGAATTCATAATGAGCACTAAAACCCCCAAACCTAAGAGGAAAATCGCAAAAGAACAAGGCCTGGCTTACCTTGAGATTTAAATCCTAAAGATCATAGAAGAAACAAGGGAGTGATGATGATTTCGAACTCTAGTAGTAACTCCAAAGGTAGAAACGAAATTGAAGCGAGCACAAATCGAAAAGGTGGAAAACGATACCAAGAGCACGTAGGATTTTTCAAAGAGATAAGGAAGAAAATAGGATGTGTAAAAATGAGGGTTTAACCCTAGGTTTAGTTTGATAGGTCGTGCCTTACCGAATTGGATTGAATTAGGTCACACAAGTCAAGTCCAACAGGTTGAAAACCGTAAAAATCCGTTAAAATGCGCGAGCAGAAATCTGGGCCTGAGCCCCTACGCCTCGATGAACTAAGGTCAGGCGCCTCGAGTTCTTTGGTGTAATCGTGTTTTTTGTCCCTCGTGCTGTCCGATTCACCTTCCTAAGGCTCGTATTACCCCAACTAAGTATCCAAACACTCAAGATCACTTTCAAACACATAATTAACAAAATCAAACATGTGCAAACATTCAAACACAGTCTAAGTCCTAGAGAGAGAAAGTTGGGGTTGTTACAATTAACAATGGCAGATCCATGCGTATCATTTCAGGGCAATTGCCCCTACCTGAATTTGTTTACATGAAAATAATTCGTAATTTTATTTTTTGCCCCCCGAAAAAATAGATATTCCCCCATGAGACATTTTTTTATAATAAAAGCCCAAACTGGTCCTTGACAAAAAAAAATAGAGACCTATTTGGTTTTCAAAAATAAAAATTATCAATTTAGTCTTTAAAAATCTCAAATGTTGATCAAATTAATCCCTGATGTAGACTGAAATATCCCAAAAAAATTATCTTAAAAATGACTAATTTGTCTGACATTTGAGATTTTTGAGGACCAAATTAATACTTTTCATTTTCTCATATAGCAAATAGATCTCTTTATTTTTTGTCACAAACTAATTTGAGTATGTTCCGGATACACCAAAAAGTCTCACATTGTTTGGGAATCAAGGCCAAGGGGAGTTTATAAACACCTACATGCCTTAACCCACCGAGGCGCCTTTTAAGGACAAAACTATGCGGGCTCACATCACATATGGCCCAAAGTGGACAATACCTCAAAAAACGATGTCGAAACTTATGGTTGGAATAATGGCGCGCCAGATAAGGGGCCCACGGCTTTTTAGCACCTTGCCCTTGACTAGGGGCTACTATTCTGGATACATCAAAAAGTCTCACATTGCTTGAAAATCAAGACTAATGGGAGTTTATAAACATTCACATGCCTTAACCCATCGATGCGCCTTCTAAGAACAAAACCATGAGGACTCACATTACATGTGACCCAAAGTGGACAATACATCGAAAAACAATGTCAAAATAGAGTATTTACTCTATTTTTTAAATTACTATAAAAATTTATAAGATACAAAATTTTACACCTTTTAAATCTACCACTGACAATTAACATTATATTCTTCATTTTTAGAAAAAGTATTATAAACAGACAGAAAGGATTGAGACTTCGAGTTTCAGCTCCAGTCTGAGTTTTCCAACTCTCGGTCGCCATTATTATCCTATAAACAAATAAAAATATTCGCTAAGAAATAAAATATGGGTGCTATTCCTAATAGTGGCCACCCATGACCAGACACTGTTATATTATTATTCTTACCTGGAAAGAACATAATGTTGGGTGCATGACATCAGTAATGTGCATGCAGTGACTTATGCGCTTATCCATATTTGGATTCAACTTGGCTGTCACTCTTCATATCTTTGTTTGTTTCTTATGTCCTCGCCGCGGGCTGAATCCATTTAAGGCATTAGTTAAGGAATTAAAAAAAATAAGTTTTTATGAAAAAATAATGTATTTATTACAAAAAAATTATTTAACTTATATTTTTAAGACAAATTTTCTTTTATGGAATCTTAACCAATTCTCGCACTCGTTAGCAAAACTATTTATTTATTTTAGTTGATTATTTGGTCGATGATAATCCCAAGTGGATTCCATTCTTTATTACAATATGAATAAGAAGAATATGAATTCAACATCAGAAAGAAAGATGCTTTTGGGCTTCATTTTTGGACATGAATTAATTAGATTTAGAAAACCTACCCTTCACCGCGCAATCAATGAGGTCTATGAAGTTTGAACAAAACAAGAACCAACCTATTAGCGGTGGCACGATTTAGCTCACGAATTCTCTTTTCTTTGTTTCTTTTCTTTTAATTAAAAAGTACTAACATGGTATAATTAATTTTTTCTCTCTTTAATAATAGCATATTTTCTCTTAATTACTATTATTTTATTTAATTCAAAAAACATAAAAGGGGTGAAAAAAAAGAATCGGTGATTTGTAAAAAAGTATATATTGTTTTAGTTTAAATACCTTTTTACTCCTTATAATATACATCTGTTTCAATTTTGGTCCTTTAAAAAAAATTTACTGTGTCCTCATAAATTTTTTATGGCCGAATATCCCAGGTAATGCATATATACATTTTATAATTTTGATTTTGCAAATGATTTGAAGTGAGAGTACATAGAGCAAATTTGAGTTCGAATCCAACTTAGGAATGCAACAACGTTAAAACTCTTCAGAAAGAGTTTGTTGGTCATGTGATCTTATCCGACTCGAGTGATTAGTCTTTTTAGTTATGCAGAGCATACCATTTATTATACCAAATAGTGAGAGTAACCAGATGGTTCTCTCCCCAATTTTCTCCTTAGTTTTCTCTTAGTTGCTCCAAATTGGCATAGCACGACATTTATAGCCAAAAAAATTGTTATTTGGATATGTAATGAAACTTAGCGCAGGTCGGCTGGTTTGATGTCATGTCTAGCCATGGAGAACCATGTGGATCTGACGGATTTGGATCCTCTCCCATAATAGCGCAGGTCGGCTGGTTTGATGTCATGTCTAGCCATGGGAGAACCATGTGGATCTGACGGATTTGGATCCTCTCCCATAAACCTCTCTCTCAATCCCTCTACAACAACATGTCCCAACCATTAGATGAATCCAACGGTTGCATTTTAAAGGGAAAAGTTTAATAAAAAAATAAAAAAAAATTAGGAAACAAGAAATCTCGTTATCTTGCCGGAGAAGATGAGGCAACGGGTTTTGAGGTTTAACAGTTTCTCGCTCACAGCTGATTTCGGAATAGGTGGCAGAGGTGCGCCGAAGACTATGCACGGCGTGGCTTGCTGGCGGAGATGAAAATCAAAGATGTGCTTCGAGACGAATCTATGACAATGAGGGTCTCCATCTGTGACGGTGGGCGGTGGCTACGGGTGGTCTGAGGGGTTGTTCGCGGCGCAGTGCGGCGTTCGCAGGTTGTTTATGTTCTGTGCAACATATGTCCTGGTATTATTGATGCTATCTGTTGAGATTCAAACAAGATAAATGGAACAAACTTCAATGGCAACCAATAACTAAATAATATCCAGCAATCAATCAATCAACAAGGTGTAATAAAACAAACAAACAAAGGAGATAAAAGTAGAGAAGGAGACACCGCAATTTGGTTACGCAGTTCGGCCCCAAAGAAGATGGCCTATGTCTGCGGGAGAGAGCAGCCCTCCGTTTCACTATCAATGAGTCTTACAAGAGATTACAATTGCTTTTAACCCCTTTTACAATGTCCACAAAGAACAAACCCAAGAGTTCCCAATCCCTCTCTCTTTCCCTCTATGATAAACTCTCAAGAACGACAATAGAGAAAGCCTTCAATCCTCCCTCTATTCTCTCCTAAGATCCCAAGGTGTTTAACAGTGTTTCCCAGCCCCTAAAACCTCACAAAGACGCTCAAGAACGGCACACAACCCTAGAAAGGCGCACGTCGTCTTGACCGTTCTGCGGCGTCGGGTTTATAAAACCCGACTGTGAATCGATTCACAGACATAGGTGAATCGATTCACCTAGTTAAAAAGCTTCCCCTGCACGAGTTAATGAAGTGAATCGATTCCTGCAAGCTTCCCATGCGATTCACAGAGGCGTGCTTCGATTCCCAGAGAACCAAACATGCTTGAATCGATTCACATAGCTAGGGAATCGATTCCCAGTGTTCAAGAAACACTTTCAAGCAATTCCATGATCCTCCAAACTGATTTTAAGGCACTCTAAACTCCACAATTCTCCACCTTGACTTCAAATCAGTGGTGATGCTCAACTTTATCCATCAACCACTAGCTGCTCTCTCCATCATTGGAATTACGTCTCAGAGAAATTCATCAAGTCCAAGCAATGCTTGAACTTTGATCTAGGTAATGACTTGGTGAATACATCCGCCGGGTTGTCCTCTGACGCAACCTTCTCAACCACAATTTCTTTAGATTCTACGACATCTCTAATGAAATGTAAGCGGATGTCAATGTGCTTTGTCCTTTCATGATACACTTGGTGATTTGCCAAGTGGATGGCACTTTGACTATCACAATGTACCTTCACACATCCTTGTGTAATTCCTAACTCCCCAATCATACCTTTCAACCATATGGCCTCCTTCACCCCTTCAACTAGGGCGATATACTCCGCCTGAGTAGTAGATAGTGCCACAACGGACTGTTGGTTAGCCTTCCAACTTATTGCCGTTCCAAACAATGTAAATACAAATCCAGATAAGGATTTCCTTGTATCCACATTTCCTGCATAATCTGTGTTGGTGTAAGCCCTAGAGGCCAATGTTTTTCCTTTGGACTTATATTTTGTATCATGTCATTTATTTATTATATGAGGCATTTTCAGTTATTATGTTTGTTTCAACGTAATAAAGTCCTTGAGTAAAAGTTTGTTTTCAATAGAACATCGAGTAGACGACTCGATTGTGAGATACTAAAGAACTTACTCTAAATATCCGTAGTCGAGTATTATTATTAAGGACAATAATAATGCATCAAGACTATTATGTGGGCAGACTGATAACCTCATCTCACAGGTTATAGATATGAGATATCAAGTCACCACATAGGTACACGTTAGGGTAATTGTGTACTGGATTGACCCGCCATGAGAATACTACATAGTGTGTTATGTAAGTGTCATGAGTTATTCTCATAGTGATAGTGGTGTATGCCACCCTCGGACTGAAACCACTATGGTCCCTACATGAGGAGTTGGGTGTTTTATTGCCGTCAAACATTGTCCATGCAGGACAATTATAAAGTCGATTAGCGGGCACTCAACGAGTCATGCAAAGAGACATGAGTGACCTAGATGGGATTTGCCCCTCCTACATAACAGAGTAATATATGTGGGCCCTTGATAGAGTATGATCAGAAATGCATGGCCATGCTGAAATAAGTCAATATGAGATATTGATCTTATTTGTTGTTACTAAGTCTACTCGGGCATCAAGGAATATAATATTGAACTATACAAGGGTGACACATACTATGCCTTGTGTTCAATATAGATATAAGGGCAAAAGGGTAATTATACACATGATCATTATCACGGAAAGGTTACGTCCACAACACCGACATTCTCTTTACTTGGGTAGCGATGATGTGTTGCTAGACACCGCTCATCGCTTATAATATTAAATAGTGATTTAATATTATTGCCAACGTTCACGAACCTGCAGGTCACACACATGAGAACAAAGCTAATGGGAGATTAAATAAATGAGTGAGACTCATTTTATTGATTAGTGCATTCTTACGATGCACCAGTAGCGAGTCAAGAAAGACGCAGAACACGATAAGTTACGGTCTACCGAGAGCACACTTAAGCTACTTATGCGCTAGGTCAGTCTTAAGTGAAGTCTATAAATAGACTCGTTAAGACTGAAGTCAAAACAAGGAATTAAAAACCCTAGCTGTTTCAAAGATCGTGACTTGCATCGTGACTGGTTCCGTACGTCAGCTAGCACTGTGACGGAGACCGCTCCCATTCGAAGGCTGTTCGTGTGGACTACGTAGAGGCGTTGTTTTCTGTGCGACGCTCGTGCTCGATTCCAATTTTCGTCTGCAAACGATCTACGCTACAAGAGGTAATTCATATAACCCTGAGTCATGACCATTCGCAAGGATCCACACAAGGGAAAGTTTAAATTTCTGCTGCGTTTTTAATCTCTGTTATTGCGCTATTTCCCTACAATCTGCATCTACATAACCCTCCAAAGCGTCTTCTCCTTGAGTTGCTCTTGTGTACCTCAAACCACCTTTGAGTGACCCATTCAAATACCTCAAAACCCACTTCAGTGCTTCCCAATGAGCTTGGCCCGGATTTGCCATAAACCGACTTACTATGCTGACTGCATATGCTAAGTCTGGTCTACTACAAACCATGTCGTACATGATGCTTCCTACCCCACTAGCATATGGAGTAGTATCCATCTTCCTCCTCTCCTCTTCGGACTCAGGAGCTTGTGTCACCGAGAGCTTTGTGTGATGACCCAAAGGAGTGCTAACCGGTTTAGCTTCATGCATCCTAAACCGCTCCACCACTTTCTTCAAGTACCCATGCTGAGATAAGAATAATTCACCCTTCTTCCGGTCCCTCACGATGTCCATCCCAAGTATCCTCTTAGCGGCCCCAAGATCCTTCATCTCAAATTCTGAATTTAGCTTCTCCTTGAGCATGCTAATCTCCTCTTTGCTAGAGCTTGCCATCAGGATATCATCAACATAGAGAAGTAGGTAGAGAACCACTTTCTCATCCCTCTTCAAAATGTACACACAACTGTCGTACCCACTTCTCACAAATCCCGTCTTCAGAAGAAAATCGTCAAAGTGAAGATACCATTGCCTAGGGCTTTGTTTCAACCCATACAAGGATTTCTTCAAAAGACATACCTTAGACTTGTCCTCTACAAAACCTTCTGGTTGTTGCATGTAGATTGTCTCTTCTAGGTCTCCATGTAAGAATGCAGTCTTCACGTCCATTTATTCCAACTCAAGATCGTACTGATTCACGATTGCCATAAGAACCCTTATGGAACAATGTTTCACCACGGGTGAGAAAATCTCGTTGTAATCAATTTCCTCAACCTGTGTAAAACCCTTGGCCACAAGTCTCGCTTTATATCTTGGTTCTTCAATTCCCGGAATGCCTTCCTTCTTCTTGAAGATCCACTTGCATCCAACCACCCTTTGCTTCTTAGGTAGTTTCACAAGTTTCCAGGTCTGGTTCTTCTCCAATGAATTCATTTCCTCATTCACTGCCTCTAACCACTTCTGACCCTCTTTGCTCTCAACTGCTTCCCTGAATGTCTTCGGTTCTGAGTCTTGCACATCTTCAGTCGCATTTAGAGCATAACAAATTAAGTCTGCATAGCCATATCTCTTGGGTGCCACAGTTTCCCTCCTTTCCCTATCTCTTGCCAACTGATAGCCAGGATCCACTGTTGGTTGTCTTCCTTTAGAACCTGATGGTGGAGAACTATTCTCCTCTTCATCATTCCCGGTCTCACTAGTGGAAGGCTCCACCTTAAACTGAGTCTTCTCTACCTCTGTTTCTGAGTTACTATTCTCCAGGTCCTTGCACTTCATCCCCATACGAGTCTCATCAAAAGTCACATCCTCGCTTATTATGAATCTTGATCCCCAGGTTCCATTTTCCACAAATTGTACTCTTCACACCTTCCGGATAGCCAATGAAGACACATTTCACAGCCCTGGCTTCAAGTTTGTCTTGTCTGACATGAGCAAACGCCAAAGCACCGAAAACCTTCAACGTGGAATATTCTACCGATTTTCCACTCCAAACTTCCATAGGTGTCTTGAAGTTTAAAGCCGTTGAAGGGCATCTGTTGATCAAGTAAGCTGCTGTACTCACAGCTTCACCCCAGAAACTTTTAGGTAGCCCAGCTCCCAAAAGCATACATCTGACCCGCTCCAAAATAGTCATGTTCATGCGTTCTGCCAGACCATTTTGTTGCAGTGTCCCTGCCACAGTCCTATGTCTCTTAATTCCCTGTTTCCTGCAAAACTCATTAAACTGCTCTGAAACAAACTCCAGGCCATTGTCAGTCCTTAAAACTTTCAGTTTAGTTCCTATTTGATTTCCTATGAGAGTATGCCATTCTTTGAATTTTTCAAATGTGTCACTTTTATTTTTCAAAATGTGAACCCATACTCTCCTAGAGAAATCATCAATCATGGTGAGAAAATAGGAACCCCCTCCATGAGTTGTCACTCTTGAGGGACCCCAAAGGTCCAAGTGAATATACTCAAAGGGCTTGCTAGAATGATGCATGCCACTCCCAAACTTAACCCTATGTTGTTTGCCTAGTATGCAATTATCACAAAATTCTAGCTTATCCAATTTATCACTACCTAGCAAACCTTGTTTAGCTAGTTCAACTAAACCTCTTTCACTAACATGCCCTAACCTTAAATGCCATAGTTTAGTTTTATCATGCGGAGCTTGACTAGCTAATGATGCATGCCCTATATCAGTACAACAATCTAATATGTATAAGCCACACATTTTAGATCCTTTAGCCATTACTAATGCACCATTCAAAATTTTAATCATGCCATGTTCAATCCTAGTACTATAGCCTAATCCATCAAACATGCTTATAGATAAAAGATTTCGTTTGAGTTCAGGAACATACCTCACATCTTGTAAAAGGAATTCACGGTTGTCAAACATCTTGAGACGAATCGAACCCATACCTTGCACCTTACAAGCTCGGTTGTCACCCAGGCGAACGACTCCACCTTCTTTAAGCTTCAAAGTCTCAAAGTATTCCTTCCTAGGACACATGTGATAAGAACATCCCGAGTCCATGACCCAGTTCTTTTCGGATTCCAAACTCGACACCACTAGAGCCCCCGCACTCTCATAACCATCCTCCATAGCAATTGCAACATCCACAGAATCACCCCTGCCCCCTTTCTCAGGACAGTCCTTCTTAAAGTGACCGGTCTTGTGACAATTGAAGCACTTATACTTCTTATTGTTCCCCTTTGACTTGGATTTCGACCTAGAATTCTTCCCTTTGTTGTGATTTCCTCTACTCTCACTTCTTCCCCTTGACACACTTAAGCCTTCACCACTATCATCCACTTTCAAGTCTTGGAGCTTGGTTAGCTCCTTGGTCCTAATAGATTGTTGGACCTCCTCCAAAGTAATAGTGGACTCCTTGCCATAGAGGAGTGCATCCTTAAAGTGTTCAAAGGATCTAGGCAACGAATTCAATAAGAGCAGAGCCTTATCCTCGTCATCGAAGCTTCACATCAATGTTCTGCAGGTCATCAATAATTTTGTTGAATTACGCTAGTTGCTCCACAATAGGTTTGGTCTCTACCATCTTGAATGAGTAGAGATGTTGTTTCGAACATAATCTGTGAGCCAATGACTTTGTCATGTACAACGATTCTAACTTTGCCCACATCTCCGCCGCGGTCTTCTCTCTTGCAACTTCCCTCAGTGCCTTATCGCCAAGGCACAAGATAATGGCACTTCTTGCCTTATCTATCATCTCCTTCTTCTCCGTTTGAGACAGAGTTGGCGGCATTCTTGCCTCACCCTTCAAGGCTTCAAAAAACTTCTATTGAATAAGTATTGCTTCCATCTTCACCTTCCATAGACCGAAGTCGTTGTTACCGGAAAATTTCTCGATGTCCCATTTAGTACCCATGGTGCTCACTTGAATGATTTGTTCCTTCCCACAGACGACGCCACTTGTTGAGATTCAAACAAGATAAATGGAACAAACTTCAATGACAACTAATAACTAAATAATATCCAGTAATCAATCAATCAACAAGGTGTAATAAACAAACAAACAAAGGAGATAAAAGTAGAGAAGAAGACACCGCAATTTGGTTACGCAGTTCGACCCCAAAGAAGATGGCCTACGTCTGCGGGAGAGAGCAGCCCTCCGTTTCACTATTAATGAGTCTTACAAGAGATTATAATTGCTTTGAACCCCCTTTACAATGTCCACAAAGAACAAACCCAAGAGTTCCCAATCCCTCTCTCTTTCCCTCTATGATAAACTCTCAAGAACGACAATAGAGAAAGCCTTCAATCCTCCCTCTATTATCTCCTAAGATCCCAAGGTGTTTAACAGTGTTTTCCAAATTTCCTAAAACCTCACAAAGACGCTCAAGAACTACCGCACATAACCCTAGAAAGATCACGTCGTCAGATCGACCGTTCTACGCGTCACAGTTTATAAAACCCGACTGTGAATCGATTCATAGACATAGGTGAATCGATTCACCTAGTTAAAAAACTTCCCCTGCACGAGTTAATGAAGTGAATCGATTCCTGCAAGCTTCCCATGCGATTCACAGAGGCGTGCTTCGATTCCCAGAGAACCAAACATGCTTGAATCGATTCACATAGCTAAGGAATCGATTCCCAGTGTTCAAGAAACACTTTCAAGCAATTCCATGATCCTCCAAACTGATTTTAAGGCACTCTAAACTCCACACTATCCTAATATCCCCCTCTTCATTGAATGTGGTTATCATGAAGCTTTGCCACAATTACAGAAAGAAGATATGGTTTTTGTTTTCACAACTTGAAGGCCGCTGAATACAATCTTTTAATTATACCATGGATTGCATTTACAGCGAAGCATTGTGCTAAGTGATGAAAGTGACGACACTGCAAGAATGAAGGCGTAACGACGACACTATGAGAAGAATTTTTTGCGTGAAAAAAAAGTTTATGGGAAGGAGAATGAGACTTTTTTTTTTTTTTTTTATATTTCTCATCCGTTAGATTGATCTCACAGTTGAGATTTATCGTTGTAGAGGGATTGAGAGAGAATTGTGGGAGAGGATCCAAATCCGGATCTGACCTTAGCAATTTTTCACATGCCCATCTTCTATACTACGACAAGTTATACTATGGATCACGATCCATAGTGGACCAACACTTAAAAATTATTTGAAACATCAACGATAACCAATACCGCTTCTTAAAAATAAAATAAAAAAGTTTATAACATTTTCGTCCTGACGGTTGAAACTAGATGGTGACTTATGGATGTAAGTTCAAGAAAACAAAAGATAAGAGATACCTCCAAACTTTAAATACTGTAAAATTGAATAAAAGTCAACCCGCAGAGTGGAGACAAGACAACATCTACTACCACTTGGTGCCTTTGTCCTCTTCAACCCGTGAAATTTTGACTTGTGAACAAGGGTAAGTGTGGAACTAATTAAAGTACTTCTATTTTGGTGGTTTAGAAAGTTTTTTTTTTTAATGGCTAAATTATAAAATTGATCCTTTAAGTTTATTTTAGGTTTTAATTTGGTCCTTTATGTTTTATTTATTTCGTTTTGGTCCTTTACGTTTTATTTGTTTCGTTTTGGTCCTCTACGTTTTATTTTAGTTTTCAATTTGGTCGTTTAAAATCATTTAAAAATCGATTGTCAGTAAATTAGAATTTGGGCTTATTTACGGACAATTGGCTTTAGTGTGAATGAAAACCAACCTGTTATAACTTTTAAAACGTAAGGGTAAGGGACCAAAACGAAACAAATAAAATAGAGGACCAAATTAAAACCTAAAATAAATATAGAGGACCAATTTTATAATTTAAACTTTTTTTTAATTAACAGGTTTAAATGTAAACTATGGGAGAGCTGACTTTACTAGCTGTAGACAACAGCTGAATATTACAGAAAGAAAATGATGGACAAATATAGAAAGGTGTTGGGTTTCTAGAACTGCTACTTAAAAAATGAAAATTGAGAGAGAGAACATTTAAAAAAAAAGACACAGACAGAGGCAGAAAAGTTCAACACCCAGCTGAATGGTCTTTTTCTCATATAAATTCTATTTTCTTTTCCGTCAACTCAGCAGCATACTACAAAAGCTTGTTTTTTCTTTGGATGGTTTTTTTTGAGATGTATATACATGAATTGAAGTAGTGGACTTTCAATTTCAACCGGTTTGGTGAGATGAAGGGTGTTCTTTCCATCAGCTTCTTTTTTTGCTGCTTGCTTCTTCTGCTATTGGAGTCTTCAATTTCACTTCCTCTATGCATTGATTCCAGTGAGTTTTTTTTTTTTGAGTTTTTGTTAATAGATTTATGAGCCTTACATTTTAATATGGAGCAAGCTCAATTCCCAATTCTTCTTGTTTTTTTTATTTTTTTGGCTTGGTGTAGGGGCACCCTTTACCCTGAATAAGACGCTTGCATTTTGTCCTTACAATGGAAGCACATGTTGCAACTCCACAGAAGATGCACAAATGGAGAAGCAATTCCGATTGAGGAACGTTTCTGATTCTGGATGTGGCTCCGTTTTGAAATCAATACTTTGTGCGGTAAAAATAAATTATGTTTTGCCCAAAAAATGTGTTTTTTATTTTTTATTTTTCTATGTTCCCTTTAATTGGGTTATGTATGCTGACAAGTTCTTCACCTTTGAGAAGTGGTATTAAATAGCAACCAACCAACAAATAATGACCAAAGTTTAATCTATCTATTCTTTGAATCATTAAAATCGGGTTCATGTATTGATATTTGAGGCCTAAGAGCCTTATCAATTAAGGGTAGTGCATCATATAGGCTTCAAAGTCTAGGAAGATCACTAACGGGGGTTGACACAAGTGGTTAAGGATCTGGAGGATAACTGTCACTTTCTCTATGGGTAAGTATATACCTCTTGAGGCTTCTAAAAATCACTTGTTGGTGGGTAACGCTACTCGGGAAAATCCCCCGACGACTTAAGGCGATGACTGTGGCTAGGTGATACTACTTGTGTAGGGTAAAAATTACATCTCTGGATTGGCCCTCTACTGACCGCCCTCCGCCCCAGTATGCCATTGACGCCCTACACTGTACTAGTAGCACCATAGAGTGCCTCCCCTGGCTACCACTTTTCTCATGGGAAAAAAAGTCAAAAAGGTTCTAAATTGCTATTAAGGGAGAAACAGAGGTTCTAAACTTCTTTATAATAAATTTTTCTATGGTATGTGGGTAGTCATGATGGCTATAATTTTCTTAAAGCTATCTGTAGGGAATATTGAAAAGGGATCAACGTTTAGTATAGCTCTAATTACAATAATATCTCTACTAGTAACCACTGTTACACTTCTCTATCCATATTAACTTCTGCATTGGATTCATTTCTTTGCTACCTTTGTTTTGTAGAGGTGTGATCCATTTTCAGCAGAGCTATTTACAGTTCAATCCTCACCAAGATCAGTTCCAGTGCTTTGCAATTCCACCACACCAACAAATTCTTCCCAGTCAAAGGCACCAGTAGAGGACTTTTGCTCTCAAGTATGGGACACATGCAAAACTGTATCCATAGTGAACTCTCCATTTGCCCCTTCATTACAAGGTCAAGCAGGAGCACCAGTTCATACCAATGCTACCAAACTGAATGACTTGTGGCAGTCCAAAACTGACTTTTGTACTGCATTTGGTGGAGCATCTGATAACTCATCAGTATGCTTTAAAGG
The DNA here is from genome assembly GCA_037113605.1 of Calophaca sinica. Lineage (NCBI taxonomy): Eukaryota > Viridiplantae > Streptophyta > Magnoliopsida > Fabales > Fabaceae > Calophaca > Calophaca sinica. The sequence continues at coordinate 97,617,308 of CM073735.1, read as the reverse complement.
TGAACCTGTTTCACTAAATAATAAAACTGAGTCTGAGACCAGTGTTAACCGGCCTCGTGGCTTGTGTCTTGAGAAAATTGGTAATGGATCGTACCTAGCTATGGTGGCTCATCCTGATGGCTCTAACCGCGTGTTTTTTTCCAATCAAATGGGTAAGATTTGGCTTGCAACACTTCCGGATCAAGGATCAGGAGGTACATTGGAGTTTGATGAATCAAGTCCCTTTGTTGATCTCACTGATCAGGTTTATTTTGATACTCAATTTGGAATGATGGGAATGGCATTTCATCCAAATTTTGTGAAAAATGGGCGATTCTTTGCTTCATTCAACTGTGATAAATCCAAGTGGTCAGGATGTTCTGGTAGATGTGCATGTAATTCAGATGTTAATTGTGATCCGTCAAAGATAGGTACTGATCATGGTGCTCAACCATGCCAATATCAAACTGTTATTGCTGAGTATACTGCTAATGGAACCGCATCTCAGCCTTCCTTGGTACACAACTCTTCACCCATAGAATACTCCCTCCGGTACTTATTATAAGGAACGAAACTCTAATTCACACAGAGCAATGAAATGCATTGAAAATAGTTTTTTCAAATTAATACTCTTAAAAGATTTAAATTTTTTCCAAAAGTACCCTTTTATAAACCAACCCTCTTGCATGGGAAATAGGGTATCCCATTAATATAAGTCTCACTATAAATAAGGGTATAAATGAAAATTATACATTGGAATTTGGTGTTGTTCCTTATAATTAGAATCAAGAAAAAGGACCCTTTTATTTCTTATAAAAAGTACCAAGGGATTAGTAGTTTCTTTATGAGTTTAATTCAATAAATATATGACTAAGTTATTGTTGATTTTTTAGGCAGAAAGTGCTAAACCAACTGAGGTGAGAAGAATCTTTACTATTGGCCTCCCATTTACATCTCAACATGGAGGTCAGATACTGTTTGGACCTGATGATGGGTATTTATACTTCATGATGGGAGATGCAGGAGGTTCAGGTGATCCATACAATTTTGCACAAAACAAAAAGTCCTTGCTTGGAAAGATTATGAGGCTTGATATAGACAACATTCCAAGTGAGTATTAGAAATATAATCTATAACACAATACACACACATAGAGGAATGTATCATGTGAGAGCTTGTGAAGAGCTAATCTTGACCATATAGGTATGAATTTTTAATTAAGATTAGTCAGGGTTTTAAAAAACGGTCGGCGATTGCAAGTTAGGCCTCAACATTAAGGTTATTGATTTCTCCATGGCCGTATATGTCATATTTGACCGCGATTCTTCACAATTTTAAGGATTGCGATGCGACCATGACCACGACCGCGATTTAAAACCTTGAGATTAGCTACTCTAACCTCTCATGCTCTCTTTTCATACGCCTAATGTATATATAACGTGTGTGTGTGTGTGATACGACCCCTCTAGCTGAGGAGCCCAATGAGCCCATGGAAACTGACCCAGTGGCGCCAACCCGGCCCAAGCGCCAACCCAATAAGCCAGCATGGCTGAAAGACTATGTTTGTTAGAAAGTAATGTTGCCTGCTGAGGCAAGGAATGTGCGTGGGTGGCTGACCCGCGTTCCATGGGTGTGGTCATTTAGTTATTTTGTTTTTTTATTCTTCCATCAGGCTGTTATGCGGTTAGCAAGGCTGGGAATATAATCAATTGGTTATGATGAATATTGAGGAACTTTTCTCTTTCTGAAAATATCTTCTTCTTCTCCCAATTCTTCTCCTTCTCAGTCTTAATTTCTTGCTGGAGTTTGCCCTCGCTCGAAGAGTGGCCTTGTTGTGCAATCTGATATTAGCAGGTTGTATCAGTGTGTATATCTTTTCTTACTCTTGGCATTGGCATCTATCTTTCAGGTGCTGCAGAAATTAGCAATCTTGGGCTTTGGGGTAACTACTCAATTCCAAAGGACAATCCATATAGGGAAGATAAAGATATGCAGCCTGAAATATGGGCCTTGGGACTAAGAAATCCATGGCGCTGCAGTTTTGATGCAGAAAAACCTTCCTATTTTGTGTGTGCGGATGTTGGACAGGTTTGTACGTACTTATCCTAAAAATAATTGTACAGTGTTCAATTTATGATTGCCAATTTCCCCATTATAACTTCAAAACTTGGAACTTTTTTCTTTCCCTTGATCGTCTTGATACTGGAAAGTATAAAATCACAAGTAACAAGTGCCAACTTGACTTATAATATCTTTTAATCATGCCTAGCACAACGATGTAAAACAGGTTCGTCATCAAAAGATCTATCTATATAATTGTAGTACTTTGAACATCTATTATCTATTATTATAGTATATAAAAGGCGAGACGCGAGCTTTAGAGTTGTTATATCAGCTTTCAGAACTTCTATAATTTAGCAAACTAAGCAAATTTTCAACATCCTTGCTTTTTGGTTAAGTGTCTTTTCGATTTTTTCAATGCGCGGGTTTACATCTAGTTCTAATAGTGACGCATTTCTGTAGTATAATCATAATGCTGTCAATATCCCAGTGAAAGTGGTAGGTTTTGTGGTGCTTCATGAAAATTATCCTAACTTCATTCATTATCTGTGAGAGTTTAGTGAAACATTGTTAGTTACACAATTGATTTGCAGGATCTTTATGAGGAGGTGGATCTCATCACAAAGGGCGGAAACTATGGCTGGCGTGTTTATGAGGGCCCCTATCTATTCACTCCTACACAATCACTTGGAGGCAATACTTCCCTTACAGATGTAAATCCAATTTTACCAATATTTGGTTACAACCATTCTGAAGTAAACAAAAATGAAGGATCAGCATCAATCACTGGTGGATATATCTATCGCTCTACCACTGATCCCTGCACATATGGAAGGTAAACAACCTTTTTTCACCTAAGCAGAACTTTAAATTGCGGTTTGCATTGCATAACCACCGTTGCTGGCTAATATGGTCCAATTGTTGCTAATGTGGTTTGCAATCAACTGAGAACTCAGAGTATCAACTGTCCGATCTTGATCAACAACAAAGATCACTGACTGCAGTGACGGTTGACTGCAAGAAATCTGTTTCCGTGGTGATCGCCGCAATCGAGAAAAATAATGGAAACGGATTTGCAGTCAGTGATCTCAGTCGTTGATCAAGATTGGACGGTTGAAATTCCAAGTTCCCGATTTTCCAAAATCACGATATGAACCATTTGATCTCTATCAAACAGCTTAGATGGACTAACTACAATGTAGCAAATTCCGAAGGCAGAGAATTCGAGTCCAAATATAATACGATTTGTCTAAAGAATATAACTGTCATTTTTGTGATTTCCATGTGTCTAAATAAGATCACACTAGGTTGTATTTATACTAGGGTTGCAATAAATACAATAAATGTAATTGCTACTTCTTGTCCTAATTGAAATGATTCTAATCCTAATTGATATATACAGCTAAGGATGATGCATACCTCACTAGGATTCTAACAATAACTAACATGTTATTTATATTAAGTTTAATTGCATTTTTGGTCCCCCAACTTTTTCAATTTAGCGATTTTAGTATCTCTATTTTATTTTTGGCGATTTTAGTCCTCCAACTTTCTCAATTTGACGATTTTGATAATCATATTTTTTAATTGCACTTTTGATCCCTCAAAATCATGGATTTTTTGCACTTTTGGTCCCCAAAAATCTTGGATTTTGGGAAAGCGGGGATCAAAAGTGCACAATCCACGATTTTTGGGGGACCAATAGTGCAATTAAAAAACATAGGGACCAAAATTACCAAATTGAGAAATTTAGGGGACCAAAATCGTAAAAAATAAAATAGGGGTACCAAAATCGCTAAATTGAGAAAGCTGGGGGCATTTAAGCCTTTATAATATCATCTACAAAATATTTTTGTTGCACTGAACATCCCTACAATGATGTGGATGCCTAGACTCTGTTGGAACAAATTCACACCTATATATCGTTACAATATTAACAGCTGATATATTACTTATTGTGAATCAATGAATTTCAGGTACTTGTATGGAGATCTCTATGCGGGGGCAATATGGGCAGCAACTGAAGACCCAGAAAACAGTGGAAATTTCAGCACTAGTAAAATTCCCTTCAGTTGTGCCCGTGATTCACCTTTACATTGTAACTCTGTACCTGGAACCTCCCTATCAGATTTAGGCTACATCTTCTCATTTGGTGAAGACAACAAGAAAGACATTTATATCCTTGCAAGCACTGGTGTTTATCGAGTTGTTCGTCCAAGCCGTTGCAGTTACGCATGCTCACTGGAAAAGGCGACAACTAATACTACTAACACAAGCCAATCTCCTTCTCCTTCATCTCCCTCTCATGCTAGTCGTAATTGGAGTACCTTTTCTGGATACGTGTTTTTGCAGTTTTCATCCTTCTTGCTACTTTTGTTGGGTTTTCTGTAGTATATAAGATAACTTTGATAAGTGAGTTCAGATCCTAATTCTGTTTCTTGATTTTACTCACAACTTAGTGTTGAATGAGTTGATATTTGCCATGTGTATAGTTCAACTGATCCTCATTATTTGGTTTTACAAGTGACAAAATCTTGAAAGGAATAAACATTGAGACACCCCATATGTATCCCTTTTATTAGAGATATAGTTAGTAGTTAGTTTGTTAATGGTTTGAATGCCTATAAATAGGCTTAGATGTAATCACTTGTACTTACTTTTACTCATTCTAATGCAATTCTATTTTTTAGTCTCATATATTTTCTCTCAATTTCTTTCCACTTTCTATGGATGCCATGTTTCCTAACATGGTATCAAAGCAAACTTGGTATCTACCTTGAAGAAATTTTCTACTGCATTCCATTTCTTTTTCGTTCATTTTCTTTTTTTTTTCTTTCATTTTCCCGAAACACTGTCAAGGTTTTTCATTCACGTTTTCTCTTTTTTTTTGTTCGATCTCGTTTCCGATTCTGGAAACAAGTTTCAATCTCTGTTTTTCTGCTCTAAAATCTCGATTCCTTCTTTCGTTTCGAGTTTTGATCTTCGTTTTCTGTTTGATCCTTGAGATGCAGAGGAACTGCTCTAAGTTTCGATTTCGAGATCCTAGGGTTTCACCGTTCAAGATCCATCGCGATGGATGATTTTAGAATTCCGAGATCTTTTCGTTGTGCTTCTTTCTCTTGCTGTGTGCGTGAAGTGTTTCTTCTTCTTGATCGAGTCTCCTTCTCGATTCGATCTCATCGTTCCCGTTCTTGGATTCGACTTCTGTTGATCGATTCCATTTTTGCTTCTTTTCTTCATTGAATCTTTGATCTGAGTTTGTTTTGGTTCTGGATCGAATATTCTTGTTTCGGCGATGAAACCAGTGCTCTGTTTCTTTTGCGATTTCTGTTTCAAAGCTATGGTGAAGCTCAAGGATGGCTTAAGATGCGGTGGTTTCGTTGCTGCGTGCAATTTTCAGATTTCTCAACTCCATTTTTGCTTCGTGATGCTTGATCGATGATTGTTTCTCAGATTTACATGCGTGTATGCACTTCACTATGGCCAGATCAGTTGGATATTTGTGTGTTCATCGAAGGCTACTCTGACTACTGTAGTTTCTGGATCAGAATGCATTGATGATGTCTGTAACATCCCAAGTTTTATGAAAATTATTTTATAGTTCCAGCTACTTGAAAATAAATCATGGAGATTGATTACCTCAATGGTTTGTTAAAAGTACGAAAAACTACAAAGATTTATTGTAAATAATTTACTGTTTTAGAAATTAATTCAGATTAAGAGACAAACATAGACGATATCTTTGCTTTTAATATGAATTAATATCAAAAATACGAAAGATTGTTGTTTGATTAAAGAAAATTATTTTATTGAAAGAGAAATAATTTTCGCGATTTAATAAATAATTTTAAGTCATAGTTTGGATTTTTATTGTCTAGTTATTGTATTAATTATCTGCTTTATGTCATATTTAATATGAATATTATTTTAAAGATTTTGTCTTGATAATTTTATTGTTTGAATAATATCTAGTTGATAAGAGAAATTGAAATTAGTGATCCTCACTAATTTATAGTTTTTATTTCACATGCGTAATTCTATCGACTTAGTAATTCAAAGTTATCATGTGTTTCTAATCTAAACATGCCTAAACGCGATCCAAATTTTATAAAATTTGAGATCTTAGCATTTTCCAATATTTATGATTTATTGGAAATTTTTCTGGAATTTTTAGGCATCGAATAATATAGGGTTTTTCTACGCCAATCAGATTACTGGTAGCGTTTAGACGCAAATCGAGAAAGCGACATTCATAGAAATACTTCTAATATTTTTGTGGATATTTTGGTTGATTAATAATTTTTGATTATAGAATAATTTATTAGATTTATTTTGGAGTTTTGATATAAAAACCCTAATATACGTAAACGCTACAAGACCCGATCGGGAAATGAGAAGCGATTTAAACGAAATATCTTTATATTTTGGGCCAAGGGGAGATGCATCCAGCCACTTGGGGAGCTGAACCTCATCCTTTAGAACCTTCCTTGACAAGTGTTGCAAGATGATTGGTTAAGTGGTAATTGTAGTTAGTTAGTTTAGTTAGTTTGTAACTAGTTGGTTAGTTTCCAACTAAATGAACAAAAATTCTTCCTTCCGTGTCCCTACCTGATTTCGTGGCTCTCCCACACAGCCAAGATCAGCGTCATTCACTCCTCCATTGTTGAAGAACTTAAGAAAAAACTTGAAGAGGAAAGCTTGGGTTTTTGGAAGTTTTGGAGATCAAAGTGTGCACCCTTGTTTCCTTTAATCTCCACCCTTGTTCAATCATCATCTATACTCTTGGTAAGCTCCATAAACCTTTCCTCATATCTCTTGGGTTCCATGATATGGGTTTTGAAGGTTTTAGGAGTTATTTTGGAGTTATGATGCTTATTTTGGCTAGTATTGTATGATTAGCTTCATAAACCCTTATTCCCTTCCATGTATTAGCTTGTTCTTGATTTTATAAAACTTGGAAAACCCTAAATCTATTCTGGCCGAAATCTAGGGGCTGTTCTAAGCCTTGGTTTTGTTTGATTTTTGTTGTTTTAGGGTTGATTCTTGATGAGTTATACTTGCTAAGTTTGGAAACTAGTTTTAGAATCATGTTTACAAAGTTTTGGAAAAATCAATTTATGTGTAAAGGGGGGCTGAAACCGTGGCTTATAATATGATTTAGGGGGATGTTTTAAATTGATTTCAAAGTGTTTTCAAGTGTTGTAAGTGTTGAAGAAGTTGGTTTCTTGTTAAAGGAATTGAATGTAGTGAATTTGTATGTGTGAAGCTTTGAAAAATTGTTTGAAAACAAAATAATTTGGGGCTGTTTGTGATGCTTAAAAACAGTGATTTATGAGCATGATTTGAGTGAGTTCTAACTTGTTTTTAAGTGTATTAAAGTGGTAAATAAGTTTAGTTTTGATAAGAAGTTTTGATTAAGCAAAGTTTGCATGATTTAGGAGTTAAAGATTTGAAAACCTTGAAGTTGTTTTGAACTTCCAAAATCGTGGCCTTCAAGGGTGTTTTGTAACTTGTTCTTGACTTGCATTTATGTTTGAAAATAGTTGTAAAAGTGGTTGATGATTTGATTTAGCAAAACAATTCAAAGAAGCATGATTTTGGAAAAAGTTTTGGGTTATGTCTTAAGAATTGTTGTAAACTTGTAATGAATTTAATTCTAGAATTTTGTGATATGTTTTAGTGCTTTGAAAAATGGGTCAAAGTTGGCAAAACACTATTCATTTGGTAAAACACTATTCCAATTGGTAAGTTTTGGGTTTTGGTATTTTCTAAGTGTGTAGCTTTTGAAAAAGTTTGAAAACTTGCATAGTTTGAACTTGTTTCATGATATGTGACTAGGTGTGAACCAAATGGGATTAAGTGAGTAGTTCTTAGGCCTTAGGAACCTTAGAGCCGTGGCTGCCCTAGGGGTATTAGGGCTTGAGTTTTGGTTTTATTTGATTGAAACTTGTGTTGTTAGGATACGCGCGAGGTACGACTTGACGATAGTTCGGATTTACCCTGCTTGGATTGTTAAAGTGCCTAAGGTAAGGGAAATTCTTACATAATAAGTTTGGGCTTTTCGCCTTGTGTGTTGTTTGTTTGATCGTTGATTGATTGTGTGGTAGTACTTGTAGTATTACTATGTGCTGTTGAGATGTTGTAGCATGAAACTGTTGTGTATTGATTTGGCCCTATGTGGCAAGACTGAATTGTATTGTGTTGCTTAAATCATACTTGATTGATTTAATTGGACTTGAAATTGATGATAATATGTAGCATGTTCTTGGCCCTGCATGGCATTATGAGTTGTATTGTTTTCCTTGAATCACCTTGGATTTCATTGGAACTTGGTATTGAATTGGAATATGAAAAATATTATTGTTGATAATGGATTAATTAACAATGCGTTGATCGACTGCTATTGGTTGACGATTTACATCGGTAAATCTGATGCGATTCCACAAGCCGAATTCTGATTTCGTAAACAAATTGTTAAGGGCATTTTGATTTAAAAGTAAGCGTGGGGGTTTTAGTACAAATAGCCAAAGCTTGCAAGGAAATTTCAATGGAATAATAATAGAGAAAAGAACTTGAAATAAATAGTACAATTTGGGAAAACGGTCGAGTTAAATGATGCGCCTGGGAAAATTCTGGCTAGGAAAGACTTGGTAATTAAGAGTATTCGCACCACCTCTCTTTCCTGGGAATTCTTCCAGTGTGTTATTTAGCACAACTAGGGTTTCAACGACCTAGTGTTAAAAAGTATTTTCAGACACATAGGAGTGATACAAGAACTGAGAAAGAGATTTCATGATTCGGGATTTCGAAAGAACAAAACATAGGGAACCTAGTGTTCCTATTGAGCATATGGGCCATGTGTCCTTTACTGGGACTTAATGTCCTGCTTGCGTGCGCTTTTTCTTGATTAAGGATTGGACCTAGTGTTCCGTATGGCGTGCCTAGTATCTCAACCTAAAAATTGAGCCTAGTGTTCTGCATTACGTGCCTAGAGTTCAATCTAAGATGGGGACTAGCGTTCCGCAATTGAACACTCGGACTTTGTGTCTTGTGTTGAATTCTTAGTTAATTGAGACTTGGGAACCCACTAAGTTGAGTGAGTGAGGGTTCATCGATCCGCATTGATTAATTAAAACATTACTCGGGCGTTCACTACGGTGAGCACGCCACATTGTAGAATTTGTTGGATAACACTCGGGCGTTCACTACGGTGAGCATGCAACATTGTAGAATTGTTGAATAACACTCGGGCGTTCACTACGGTGAGCATGCTATATTGTTGAATTGTTGAATATCACTCGGGCGTTTACTACGGTGGGCATGCCATATTGTTGAGTTTGTTTGGATGCGTACTAACCATTGAGCATCGACACTCAGAGCGTTTGATTGGTCTTAAAGACTTCAAAAGACGAGTTGTCATGTCACTCGTAGCATTTGATTGGTCGTACAGACTTCAAAAGGCGAGTTGACACTGCATTGCCTAAGTAGAGGCACGCCAAAGTAGTGGCCAGCCAAAGTAGTGGCACGCCTAAGCAGAGGCTATCTTGTTTGGACGTTGGGAAAGTAGTCCCCGTCATACTGCTGACCTATTAAGGCTGCAGATGTATACACAACTGGTCATACTGCATTGACATGCATAGCTAACCACATTTATGATATGTGATGAGTTTGACATTGTGATGACTTGATCACTGGTCTGTTGATAGACTTGCCTGCTCATATGCAATAGTTGATATTGTAGTGACTTGATTGTTGATCTGTTGGTTGTTTTGGTTACTCACATGCAATGCTTGATATACCATGATGATGCGTGCGGTCTATTAAGTATGTATATGTATATAAAAGCATGTTGTTGTATTATATATGTATATGTTGTTTGCATGTGATATAGCCTATGATAAACTCGTGGACAAAGGATTTACCCTTGCACTGTTGTTGGATTGGATGTCCTTATGGATGTCACTTCCAGATGGAGTTCTGAGTCGCATCGCTTTCGTCTTCCAGGAGCATTGAAGATTGAGCCAGTGGAGGAAGATTCCTCTGAGTACTTTGTGTTTGGTCTTGCTGAGCTGTTTCTCAGTAAGAGTTATCGTGTTGGTCAGCTTAGCTTAGGGTATTGTATGTTTGTGTAATTACTCATTGTCTTGTAATTACTCTTTTCAGAAAACCTCGCCTTAGTGCGAAATGATTATGTTATGTGAAGTATTATTTTGTGATGCATTATACTCTGATAATTGGAAAAGTCTGAATTGGCATCATTTAGAAAACTGTAGTACTCTATGTTTCATTTTGAAAAGGGTTTCAAAGGAAAGAAAATGAAAAAAAAAGAAAAGAAAAATTTACTCCTATTTTTCCATTGCGAAATACATAAGAGTACTCTTTAACTGAAAACATACAAGCATTAAATGTTTTCAGCATTAGATTAGGTTGCACAGTAGCACTCTGGAATCGGGGTGTTACAATGGTGGTATCAGAGCAGTTCGGTTCTAACCGGATCGCTTTGGGTTAAGCTGGCCTAGATTGTTGGGAATTGTCGGGTATAAGTTTGTTATGCCTAGGTTATGTGAACTTTGTTTGTGATTGTCTGTAATGTTTCCTAGTTGAAACATGTGTGACATTGTGTGAAATTGTTTGCAATCATCCCAGATGATTGATTTTGTCGTGGGCTTCTAGTTTGTTTAATTTGTAGAAATTCGATGCCTTCGGGGCGAACATGTCTTTTTCCTAGTGCTAGTAACTTAGATGTGAATCACGTAATTCGGGTGATAGTCTGGATAGCAACTACTGTCGCACAACAGATCGCCGTGGAGAATCAACGCGATTGGCCGAGACAGCAAACGAAGGAGCAAGCTATTAGAGGTCCAGTTAAGCCAGATTGTCAGGGCAAAGGACAAAGATGAAGACATCAACAAGGAGCACCTTATTTCTATCCTCAGGGAAATCACACAATCAGAATTGTTCTGTGGCGTTGGCTATTGGGAATGGCCAGGAGTTGAAGTGGATCTGTCACCAATATGGAAGCAAGGAATTGGGATATCTGTCCAGAGACTGCAAAGTACCACGAGCTGAGTCTATTGTCAACAATGTTGAAACTACAAGACCAACCACTAAGGGACGTGTCTACACCCCAAGTAGATCAGAGAACTCATCATCTGAAGACTTCATCGCAGGAAATGCGACACAATGGAGCTGAGCAGGCCGAGATTTATGAGACAGATTATCCGTAGGTGACGCTATAATTATCGTATTATACGTATTATGGTGTGCGCGTGGTTCTAAATATAGACCACATAAGTGTTTTAACTTTATGACGTATTTTATTATTATACTAGATTCCAAAATCCAAATTTTTATTATACTTTTGGTATTACGATAAATGTTATTGTGATTGTGTACAATTATTTATAAGTGATGTTGTAGATCTTGTGGTTATTTTTTTTTTTTTTGAATTTTCTTTTCCTTTTGGTGTCATGATCATGGGTTAGACAATTTTGTAAAATTCTAAAATTCTATTCCACCTTATCTTGTCTTTAGACACAACGATGGCTTAGTAGAATATTTGGGGTGGGGGTCACTTTTCCTTTCACATTCCCCTTAGCCGATTCCTTTTAATAATAGAGGGGAGAATAAATTTTCTAGCGTGTTGGTGTTGGTGGAGAACTTCAATTTCCTTCTTTTTCTTCCCTTGTGAACTGTGAGGTGTTTTGCTTTAGGACCTTCATTCTTCCTTTATCTTTCTCCTAACTCGTGCCCAATCGTGTCGTGGTGAGAGGTGTTAGAAAACCAAACCTTCACCTTCTTCTTTCTCCTACAAACCGTGAGCCTTAGGATGATTTTTGTGATGGATCCTCTCACCTTTCTGAATGTAATAATGTTGTTGGTGATTTTGTGGTTGTTAATCGTGGCAATCCTCCTCTCTCTTCATGTTTCCAAACCACGGGTTCCTGGAAGATTTTAGGTGAGTGTCATAGTTCTTTTGCTTTCCACTCTTGTGTCTTTGTTGATGATCTCGTTGAAAATGGTTTTAAGTTTTAAATGTTATTTGTCAAAACTATGATTTAGTAGTAGAAGTTTGGAAAGATTTTGTTTTCTTTTGTTGTAAAAGATAATTCAAAATTTTTAGTCCATCTTATCTTGTTGGGAAACGCTTTTGAACTTGTTTTCTTCTGAAAAACTAAGTTTTATATGTGTGAGGCTAGATTTCAAGTCTTAATAAAAGGTTCGTAGTAATTTTGTGTTGTTGGTGTTTGATTTAAATTTTAGACTTTGAATTAAGTGTGTCTTGATGATTTTAAGGCAATGAAAAACCTAATCTCAAAAGAACCATAATGTTCTTGAGAAGGTCGAGTCTTGAAGAGATCAATTCGTGGTTTATGCAAATTAGCTCTTGCTTTGTGTTATTTTTAGAAATTAGATGTTTTTAAAATTAAAGAGATTTGATGTTGGCTTTTGGTGTTAGTAGAGTTTCGTTGGTGTTAACATGTAGCCGTAACCCAGTGTCGTCGTGGCTGTGTTTGTGACTGTACGTGTTCATAATCGTGTTCGTGGTCGTGATGGAGTAGAGATCGTAGTTTGGAATAAAACGTCATTCGCAAAGACTTCTTCAACACGGACGCGTAGTACTATGTTTTGTAGACATTTAAGTGGATGATGTAGTGCCTTACTTTAGTAAGGATATATGAATAAAATGTATGTTTTGTGTTTGATTGTTTGAGTGTAATAATTATTATGTTGTATTAAATTTCAAAGTTCAAAATTTATGATATGTTCAGTATTAAGTTATGACTTTTCATAATTTTGATTTTATTTTGATTTTTAAGTTAATTTTCGGGGGCAATTTTTTTTTAAGGAGGGTGGTAATGTAACATCCCAAGTTCTATGAAAATTATTTTATAGTTCCAGCTACATGAAAATAAATCATGGAGATTGGTCACCTCAATGGTTTGTTAAAAGTACGAAGAACAACAAAGATTTATTATAAACAATTTACTGTTTTAGAAATTAATTCAGATTAAGAGACAGTGTAGACGTATACTGTTTTTAATATGAATTAATATCGAAAAATGTGAAAGATTGTTGTTTGATTAAAGAAAATTATTTTATTGAAAGAGAAATAATTTTCAGGATTTAATAAATAATTTTAAGTCATAGTTTGGATTTTTATTGTCTAGTTATTGTATTAATTATGCATTTATGTCATATTTAATATGAATATTATTTTAAAGATTTTGTCTTGATAATTTTATTGTTTGAATAATATCTAGTTGATAAGAGAAATTGAAATTAGTGATCCTCACTAATTTACAGTTTTTATTTCGCTGCGAGAATTCTATCGAATTCTGCCGTAACTAGGCTATTGTGTGTGTGTCTAACTGAAACATGCCCAAACGTGATCCAAATTTTATAAAATTTGAGATCTTAGCATTTTCCAATATTTATGATTTATTGGAAATTTTTCTGGAATTTTTAGGCATCATAATAATATAGGGTGTTTCTACGCCCAGAACTGTATTACGGTAGCGTTTTAGCACGCAAATCGAGAAAGCGACATTCATAGAAATACTTCTAATATTTTTGTGGATATTTTGGTTGATTAATATTTTTTGACTATAGAATAATTTATTACATTTATTTTTGGAGTTTTGATATAAAAACCCTAATATACGCGAAACGCCACGCACCCGATTGAGCGAGAGCGCGATCGAAATGAAATATCTAGATATTTTGGGCCAAGGGGAGATGCATCCAGCCACTTGGGGAGCTGAACCTCATCCTTTAGAACCTTCCTTGACAAGTGTTGCAAGATGATTGGTTAAGTGGTAATTGTAGTTAGTTAGTTTAGTTAGTTTGTAACTAGTTGGTTAGTTTCCAACTAAATGAACAAAAATTCTTCCTTCCGTGTCCCTACCTGATTTCGTGGCTCTCCCACACAGCCATGATCAGCCTCATTCACTCCTCCATTGTTGAAGAACTTAAGAAAAAACTTGAAGAGGAAACCTTGGGTTTTTGGAAGTTTTGGAGATCAAAGTGTGCACCCTTGTTTCCTTTCATCTCCGCCCTTGTTCAATCATCATCTATACTCTTGGTAAGCTCCATAAACCTTTCCTCATATCTCTTTGGTTCCATGATATGGGTTTTGAAGGTTTTAGGAGATATTTTGGAGTTATGATGCTTATTTTGGCTAGTATTGTATGATTAGCTTCATAACCCCTTATTCCCTTCCATGTATTAGCTTGTTCTTGATTCTATAAAACTTGGAAAACCCTAAATCTATTCTGGCCGAAATCTAGGGGCTGTTCTAAGCCTTGGTTTTGTTTGATTTTTGTTGTTTTAGGGTTGATTCTTGATGGGTTATATTTGCGAAGTTTGGAAACTAGTTTTAGAATCATGTTTACAAAGTTTTGGAAAAATCAATTTATGTGTAAAGGGGGGGTTGAAACCGTGGCTTATAATATGATTTAGGGGGATGTTTTAAATTGATTTCAAAGTGTTTTCAAGTGTTGTAAGTGTTGAAGAAGTTGGTTTCTTGTTAAAGGAATTGAATGTAGTGAATTTGTATGTGTGAAGCTTTGAAAAATTGTTTGAAAACAAAATAATTTGGGGCTGTTTGTGATGCTTAAAAACAGTGATTTATGAGCATGATTTGAGTGAGTTCTAACTTGTTTTTAAGTGTATTAAAGTGGTAAATAAGTTTAGTTTTGATAAGAAGTTTTGATTAAGCAAAGTTTGCATGATTTAGGAGTTAAAGATTTGAAAACCTTGAAGTTGTTTTGAACTTCCAAAATCGTGGCCTTCAAGGGTGTTTTGTAACTTGTTCTTGACTTGTATTTATGTTTGAAAATAGTTGTAAAAGTGGTTGATGATTTGATTTGGCAAAACAATTCAAAGAAGCATGATTTTGGAAAAAGTTTTGGGTTATGTCTTAAGAATTGTTGTAAACTTGTAATGAATTTAATTCTAGAATTTTGTGATATGTTTTAGTGCTTTGAAAAATGGTTCAAAGTTGGCAAAATACTATTCATTTGGTAAAACACTATTCCAATTGGTAAGTTTTGGGTTTTGGTATTTTCTAAGTGTGTAGCTTTTGAAAAAGTTTGAAAACTTGCATAGTTTGAACTTGTTTCATGATATGTGACTAGGTGTGAACCAAATGGGATTAAATGAGTAGTTCTTAGGCCTTAGGAACCTTAGAGCCGTGGCTGCCTTAGGGGTATTAGGGCTTGAGTTTTGGTTTTAATTGATTGAAACTTGTGTTGTTAGGATACGCGCGAGGTACGACTTGATGATAGTTCGGATTTACCCTGTTTGGATTGTTAAAGCGCCTAAGGTAAAGGATATTCTTACATAATGAGTTTGGGTTTTTCGCCTTGTGTGTTTTTTGCTTGATCGTTGATTGATTGTGTGGTTGTACTTGTAGTATTACTATGTGCTGTTGAGATGTTGTAGCATGAAACTGTTGTGTATTGATTTGGCCCTATGTGGCAAGACTGATTGTATTGTGTTGCTTAAATCATACTTGATTGATTTAATTGGACTTGAAATTGATGATAATATGTAGCATGTTCTTGGAAATTGATGATAATATGTAGCATGTTCTTGGCCCTGCGTGGCATTATGAGTTGTATTGTTTTCCTTGAATCTCCTTGGATTTCATTGGAACTTGGTATTGAATTGGAATATGAAAAATATTATTGTTGATAATGGATTAATTAACAATGCGTTGATCGACTGCTATTGGTTGACGATTTACATCGGTAAATCTGATGTGATTCCACAAGCCGAATTCTGATTTCGTAAACAAATTGCTAAGGGCATTTTGATTTAAAAGTAAGCGTGAGGGTTTTTGTACAAATAGCCAAAGCTTGCAAAGAAATTTCAATGGAATAATAATAGATAAAAGAACTTGAAAAAAATATTACAATTTGCGAAAACAGTTGAGTTAAATGATGCGCCTGGGAAAATTCTGGCTAGGAAAGACTTGGTAATTAAGAGTGTTCGCACCACCTCTCTTTCCTGGGAATTCTTCCAGTGTGTTATTTAGCACAACTACGGTTTCAACGACCTAGTGTTAAAAAGTATTTTCAGACACATAGGAGTGATACAAGAACTGAGAAAGAGATTTCATGATTCGGGATTTCTAAAGAACAAAACATAGGGAACCTAGTGTTCCTATTGAGGATATGGGCCATGTGTCCTGTGCTGGGACTTAATGTCCTGCTTGCGTGTGCTTTTTCTTGATTAAGGATTGGACCTAGTGTTCTGTATGGCGTGCCTAGTATCTCAACCTAAAAATTGAGCCTAGTGTTCTGCATTACGTGCCTAGAGTTCAATCTAAGATTAGGACTAGCGTTCCGCAATTGAACACTCGGACTTTGTGTCTTGTGTTGAATTCTTAGTTAATTGAGACTTGGGAACCCACTAAGTTGAGTGAGTGAGGGTTCATCGATCCGCATTGATTAATTAAAACATTACTTGGGCGTTCACTACGGTGAGCACGCCACATTGTAGAATTTGTTGGATAACACTCGGGCGTTCACTACGGTGAGCATGCCATATTGTTGAATTGTTGAATATCACTCGGGCATTCACTACGGTGAGTATGCCATATTGTTGAGTTTGTTGGATATCACTCGGGCGTTCACTACGGTGAGCATGCCATATTGTTGAATTTGTTTGGATGCGTACTAACCATTGAGCATCGACACTCAAAGTGTTTGATTGGTCTTAAAGACTTCAAAAGATGAGTTGTCATGTCACTCGTAGCGTTTGATTGGTCGTACAGACTTCAAAAGACGAGTTGACACTGCATTGCCTAAGTAGAGGCACGCCAAAGTAGTGGCCAGCCAAAGTAGTGGCAAGCCTAAGCAGAGACTATCTTGTTCGGACGTTGGGAAAGTAGTCCCCCATCATACCGACCTATTAAGGCCGCAGTGTATACACAATCGTCATACCGCATTGACATGCATAGCTAACCACATTTATGATATGTGATGAATTTGACATTGTGATGACTTGATCACCGTGCGTTGATAGACTTGCTCGCTCATATGCAATAGTTGATATTGTAGTGACTTGATTGTTGATCTGTTGGTTGTTTTGGTTGCTCACATGCAATGCTTGATATACCATGATGATGCGTGCGGTCTATTAAGTATGTATATGTATATAAAAGCATGTTGTTGTATTATATATGTATATGTTGTTTGCATGCGATATAGCCTATGATAAACTCGTGGACAAAGGATTTACCCTTGCACTGTTGTTGGATTGGATGTCCTTATGGATGTCACTTCCAGATGGAGTTCGGTAGCTGCATCAGTTTCGTCTTCCAGGAGCATTGAAGATTGAGCCAGTGGAGGAAGATTCCTCTGAGTACTTCGTGTTTGGTCTTGCTGAGCTGTTTCTCAGTAAGAGTTATCGTGTTGGCCAGCTTAGCTTAGGGTATTGTATGTTTGTGTAATTACTCATTGTCTTGTAATTACTCTTTTCAGAAAACCTCGCCTTAGTGCGAAATGATTATATTATGTGAAGTATTATTTTGTGATGCATTATACTCTGATAATTGCAAAAGTCTGAATTGGCATCATTTAGAAAACTGTAGTACTCTATGTTTCATTTTGAAAAGGGTTTCAAAGGAAAGAAAATGAAAAAAAAAAAAGAAAAGAAAAATTTACTCCTATTTTTCCATTGCGAAATACATAAGAGTACTCTTTAACTGAAAGCATACAAGCATTAATTATTTTCAGCATTAGATTGGGTTGCACAGTAGCGCTCCGGAATCGGGGTGTTACAATGTCGATAACCGCTTGGTTGTTCATCTCCGATGCGGCATTTTCTTTCAGAGAAGTTAACAACGTTCTGGAATTGACCTTCTTACTGATCCGGTGAGCATGAATCTATCTGTTTGGTCCGTTATTCTTGTTGCGCTTCTTGTTGAATCTGGTTTATTCTTGGAGTTTGGAAATTGTTTTTCGAGTTTGGAAGATGGAAGTTGATTTGGATCCTGTATTCTTGTTGCACTCGTTTCTCTGGCTTGTTGCGGTGGTTCCAATTGGACTGTTTGAAGCATGTAACACCGGTAGTTTTACTACGGCTTAATTATCGCTACTGTATTGTAATTCCCTGTATTACGCATTAATATGCATAATTAATATTTTGTGTGCTGTTAATCAAGTGGATGAATTTAACTAAAATGAAATTATATTTGGGACTTAATATATTATATTAAGTCACAGTTAAATTTTCAGTTCAAAATTTCACCGCTTTTTTAGTCGTTTTGAACTACCCGGGTAAGTTTTTGCCCGATTAAAAACTCTAATTCGACCCGAATATTTAAATATTTGGGAATTTGATGTTTCATAATATTTCTGATTTATTAGAATTTTTTGGCAATTTTACTTAATTTTTAATAATATCAGATTTTCTACGCCACGAGGCGAGACACGTGAAACCTAACGCAACTAAACTGGGAGCTGAGAGAATCTTGACGGAGGGGCGAAAATCAGAAGAAAAAGAGATTAGATTGTGGTGATTTTAAGTCATGACACAAAGAGATAGTGATGTGATTAACCTACAAAAAATGTTAAAGTTTAGTTCCATTTATGGTAAGAGTTAGTAAGGTTTTTATGCTAGCTTGCACCCATGGATTTGGCCAAGATTTCCTCCTCTCCTTTTCAGCCCATATTGGTCGCATTATGCAGCTGATTTTGAGGAAAATTCCACTCCAAAATCATTCACCAAAATCTTGATTTCATGCATGATGATTTCCTATCTTTTCCTAGCTTTTCCCTATCATCTCCTAAGATCACTTCACCACCAAATCTCCTTCTTTTTAACACCAAATCTCCTTGTTTGTTGGCTGGAAATCAGATCCTTTAAGTGATCAAATCCATCACTTTTCTTGTGTCATTTACTAAGCACAAAATGAGGAACTCAAGGGTAATAACCATGAAATCTTTTGACTAGTTTTTAACCACTTGAGCAAGTAAAATTCTGCCCATTTCCACTTCAGTTTGGCGTGCCCTCAAGGCCTATATAAGGCCAACAACTTCAGCTCATTCACTTCATTAAGTTGAGAAAAAAAATAGTGGAAGAAGTGAGGTAGTTGGAGAGAGTATTGAAGTTGTTTTGTTCACAAAAATTCTGCACTTGCTTCCCTTTTCTTCAAGCTGCGACCAGCAGCTCTTTGTGGTAAGAAATACCATTCTTCTTCCTTCTTAAGCTCACTTTATATCACTAGTAGTTGGCCATGATCCCTACATAAGTTCTTCCAAAGCAAAAGAAAGATTTTACACTACTTATGTTGCCATTTTCCTTCCATAGTTCTAGTTACTTAAGCATGTGTTTTCTTTTCATTTCAAGCTTGATGAGAAGCCAAGAACATAGATATATATATATATATATATGTGTCATGAATGGTCTATGTAAAGGCTTGAGAGCATTTCTTTAAAGTTGTGACTTGGGTTTTGTTGTTTAAAACTTGCTTGAAAGATTTCATTTTGTTAATACTACTACCAATATTTTAAGATAAGTTATAAACTCCAATGAGCTTGATGAAACACATAGAGGCTTGATCATTCCAAAGGTCATGACCCAAGTGGTTGAGAGCAAGGGAACTCCATTTTTTTCACTCTTTCTTGTTGAAGAGTTTATGGACTCAAGAACCTCAAAGAAAAGAACTCTACTACATCATTTGTAATATAGTAATAAAAAGGTTTTTGAACCAACAAAATATTTTCTTGTTGCTTCTTGTTGACCGCCTCTTTCTCCATTTTGGGGGTAAGAATAAAAAATTTCCTCCTTACCTTCTTGAATACCATGAGTAGAGAAAAATATGTATATTTTAAAACTCCATTGTTTGGGCTATGATCTAAAAGAGAGCCTCACTTTGAATGGGTGAAACATCTACTTGATGAAAGGATGTAACCCATGACAAGTTTCTTACTACTTTCATTCTCTTATCATAATTTGTTGATAAAGGGAATGGATATTTAAAATAAGAAAGAATGATCTAGGCATTTTATGGCCTTGTGGCCGTGAGCTAGAGGGAGTGAATCTTCCATTTTTTTGGTCTTGTGTTAATAGTATTACAAGATAATGTTTTAGTAATTAAATAAACCTACACTTTTTAGTAGACTTGAACTTTCAAATGAGTAAAAATAATGAAAGGAAACAAACCCCACATTACCATTCCATAGAGGAGACCGTGGCCTTAAGGTAGAAACTAGGGCTCTAGTTTGAGTTCTAACTTAGTTGAATAACTTGATTGGTTGAAGGTGTGAGAAAGTAAACTTGTAGAGCAAAATCGTGCGTTGGAAGGAAAGCGTCTACGGTGAGGGCAACTCTTAGATATTGTTAAGGATTATGCTTTATATGCTTGTATTTTACATGCTTATGTTTCATATGTTTTATATGCTTGTATTTTACATGCTTAGGTTCCATATGCTTATGTGTAAGAACATCTTTAAGTGTGTATATTAGTAATATGTGAATGCTTAAATTAAGTATGTGACTATATGATGAACAATGTGATGGAATGATTTTCTCGAATGATGCCTTGTGATTATGATTATTGTGTTGTGATCATTTACTATATTTGAGAATATATTGTTAAATGACTGTGATAATTTGGGGAAGTGCCGAGAGCATGTGAGTTGGGTTACCATCGCATCAACGTCAAATAAATCTTGGATTTTGAAATAAAAACTAAGAGGCATTTTATTAAAATCAAAGAGACACTTAAAAATAGATCTTTCTAAAACCCTAATTAGTAATGGACTAACCACCTTTTCATTAAAAGGAATTAAGTGAGAGTTAGAATAATTAAATTAATTATTTTAAACTATTAGTGGATTTCCAACATAAATCATTTTATAACTAGTAGGAGATTTTCTAAAGAAAAGAGACTTAGGACTATAAAGGGAGATCTTGAGCCGAAAATATGGGGTTCTAATTAAGGGAGTTAGTACAAGAATAGATGATCTCGGACACTCCGTGAGAGTGATCCCATCGAGGTAAACTAATTATGATGATGGAGTTGCTTGTTCATGCATAAATCGATGCCAGAAGCGAGGTGTCGTAGAGTCGCCCAGACCTAGGTGCGAGCACGTACCGACAGTCAAGCAGAAAAACGGGCGTTGTGTCATCAGGGGGATTGCTCTGGGCACAAATCCCTGTGGGGAATAGCGTTTGAGAAAGCCTGGTAGCGGACTCCAGAGCTCCTAAGGCCCTTGCGAGGGTGATATTCCGGAATCATGTGCATTGTCATACAGACTGACAAATAGGGATTTGTGGTGCATCTTATTTTGTGGACTATTCGTTATGATATTGTGTTATGCTTGCCTATTCGTATATGTTGTCATTATTTATGTCTTGTTAAGAAGTTGACCCTTGCCCGTGGTTCTTTCAATTAATGAATGTAACCAGACGATGACGACGATCGAGTGACCTCGCTAGTCATGTCGCCCATGACGACATTTGAGTTCCTGATTCGGAGCCCCGTTCGCTGGGAGGTAGACCACGCCAGGTCGGTGGCGTACGAGGAACGTGGTCGAGACGACGATACCGATGGACAAAGCTACACACATAGGGATCATGCGCCGAGTGATGCGATTTCCGGTGCCCTTCGCACGCATAGTAGCCGCTGATAGACGCACACCGATGGAGACACCTCGGCCAGAGGGCATGTCCGAGATTCCACGCCGACCACTTTTCGCAGCGAGCCTCGGACTACTGATTCAGCGTTACGCCGCTACTCCCTTAGATTTGTACGGCGCATGCGACCCAGGAGGATGGATGCCGAGCACCCTCTTCTCACGGCCGGCTGTGGGCAGTCGGAGTTCCCTGCTAGATCCGTATCACCCAGTAGAGTATACTCCTTCGTCTCCGATTCCTATCCTCGAGACTACTCCTCGGCGGATCCTTCTCAGATGCCCTCGTGGCCAGGTAGGGTGTGGATCCGGAGGTTGGATCATAGATTCATCTGACGAGGAGGATAGTACTGGGGATGCACCTCCCGATATCCCTACTGTTGACGCCATTGGTGACGACGACGTCATTACGCCCGTGGTAGACGATATGGAGGAGGATTCAATGGTGGAGGATGAGGAGGAGGAGGAGGGCCTCTATGAGTGGCAGGCATCGCCCTTGGTAGTTCATTTTGAGACGGATCGAGATCACATAGCCGCCCCTGCTGCTTGAGATAGCGTGTTGATCAGCTTAATGTTTCTTATGTCGGAGTCTGTCTGTTGTATTTTGGGATTATGTCTGTACTTGTAGTAGTTTAGTAGTCGAGTGAGGCTCTACTTTTGGAGCAGCCCTCTGCGTAGGTGTCTGCCGGGAGTACCTCAGATGTATGAGTATTTCTTATAGGAAATTCATATGTCAGGTGTATTCCTATTTTGATGTTGTATTTTGTAAAACCTTGTAGGATGTATTGCCTCAGGATTTTATATATGTATTCCAGACGTATTTCCTTTTATTCTCTTTGTATGCCATGTTCTGTCAACGCTGTATTTACTCTGTCACGTTATTTGCGAAAGGGTTTTAAAAAAAATATTTCAACCGTGATTTCTAGCGAACAGTATCCAAACTATTTCATATTTGGTGGTTTTTGTCTCGTAAGTAGCGCCTGGATTTCGGGGTGTTACAAAGCACAAATGAGAAAAGTGCTTACTGTTATGCATTTCCTTTTTTGTTGATGCTTTCACTGGATATGTGTTTGTTGTTGATCAGACCTTGGTTATGGATCCCTGTTTGCATTTATGATTTTGCAAACTGGTATTGACACTTGCTGTTATTTGATTTTGAGCAAGTCAGTTGAGGTGAAATCGAAGTGTGCATTGTTCTGGATTTTGCTCAATATTTCTTGGTTTGGTTGTGTATAGTGTCTATGTGGACACAACTTCTCGTTCCTGTGATACATTCTTGCTGGCTGTCATATATGTTGTTCTTAAGTGGCAGTGAAGATCATCTTTGAATTGTTGATTTCAAGAAGCAAAACAAGGTTACCTCTCAATTGGCCCGTTTGGTTTTCACTTTTTGTGCACACCACCAATTTGATGTTTTGCTGTTTTTTGTTGATGTTTAGCCTTATTGGCTTGATTTTTAGCCTATGTCAGGTGGTTAAGCATTTCTCATTTGTTAGCTTCTGCTTATGTTTGGTGTTAAGCTTTGTTTGCCTATTTGGCATTTGATGATTGTTCCCTCATTGGGTTTGTTGATGTTATGGGGTGAGTGCTGTGGGAGACGTTGGAAGAAGTTCGAAGAGGCCCAAAAGTAGGTCGAAGACTTCTAGGAGCTATGCACCTCAGCCGCTGCCATTTTTCTTGGATCAGTTGTATTGCATTTTCTTTTCCTGATTGTATCCCAAGCTGTTAGTGCTAATTCACACTTCCAGCTTGCGGGGGGATATTAGAGATATAGTTAGTAGTAAATTTGTTAATGGTTTGACTGCCTATAAATAAACTTAGATGTAATCACTTGTACTTACTTTTACTCATTCTAACACAATTCTATTTTTTAGTCTCATATATTTTCTCTCAATTTCTTTCCACTTTCTATGGATGCCATGTTTCCTAACACCTTTAAATTTTAAGTTAGAATTAATTCTAATGTGTTTTTCCACTTGTCATATTCTCACATTTGTTCATATTGTTTATTTTTGCTCTACCGCATTTTTGCTTTGTTTTGATATACACTCTAATTTCTTCTTCATTTTTTTGCTCTGGTATATTATGCTTGTGCTCTGATTTTTTTTTTTTTACTCAAAACTTTTTGCTTATAATATTGAACGCTTAAGTAAAAATAAATAAATAAATAAATAAATAAATAAATAAATAAATAAATAATATTGAACGCTTAAGTAGTAATCATTTGGCAATATGCTTGGGAAAAAAATCCAGAACAAAAGATTAACATGGTGCCTTAACAGGTGTTGTTTTGATGATTGACAAAGGAAGTTTTGCAAAATAGTCAATTGTGCAAAAAGCGGAAAAGAATACCAAGACACATACTAAGAATCGAAGCACTTCGAGTCTTTGGGTTTTGGGTATTTATTTATTTTTCTTAGAACTATTTGTGAGTAGTAGTAAAAGCTCTCAATTAAAATTAAATCACACAAACGCAATGTTTTTATCTAAAATTAACTTCATGACATTTTTCCTAAATTATTTCAGTCACTAAATATTTTAAAAAATGTTTTGTATAATGTCCAAAAATACCTACTCTTTTATCGTTGAATTTTTTTTTTTGGCATTCATTCCTTAAGCAAATCAGAACTTATAATCGTTTATGGCCCTCTTCGTAATCGTTTATAGTCTTACCTCTCTTCTCCGTGTCTTTTCAAAAGTTTATAATCGTTTATGTCACTTTACATAATCGATTATTTAATTCTTAAACTTCTCCATGTTTTTTATGTATAATATAATCGACTACTCCATCCTATAATCGATTATACCTATTCAAATCTCCTCCATATTTCGATTTTTAAACATATAAACGATTACATCTCTTCCATAATCGATTATATAAAAGTCAAATCTCTGTAACAGGCGCAACGGGCAAATCTCTTTAAATGCTGCAACGTATCATGTTTTCCTATAAAAGCAACAACACATATGTACAATTTTACATATTACTCTCTTGCTATTATTTTTCTTAAGTGGTGAAAATATGCCAAATTTTTTAATCACTCATACTTATTTTAGCACAATTTTTTAGAGCTATTTTACTCTACATAGTTTGAGTTGTAACTTTGAGCTTCAATTTGTTTAGATCTGTACTTTTGAGTGTATCTCTCATTCTACTATTTATTTGTAAAATTATTTTTGGGTAGCACCCCTATGAGCTATGACCTCCTTGGTTGCCATCTCTCGTGATACCCCTAGCAAAGACTGTAGATAAGATATAGCAATGTTTGCGTCCATCGGTAGGTGGAATATGGTGGTCTCTTGGTGCCATCTTTCAGCAAAGGCAGTCAATAGTGCCCTGTCAACCATCTTGAAGTTGCAACACAGCAAAGGTGACAAGCAAGATCTAGTAACTACATCTGATACTCTAGGAGGTAGCGGTAGACTATGCTCAAGGCATTGTTGCAATTTTTTGTCGCGAGCAGCCACCTTAAGGGCACCGCAATACTGTACACATAAAAGCTTTGTCATGATCATTAATATAGAATAAAAAGGAAAACTTTGAATCAATTTCAAACAACAAACATTTCATTACATGTCTGTGCCATAACCGATAAGCAATGTGCTGCTAAATGATGCAAGAAGCGACCTATCATAAGGTCCTCCAGGAAATGGTTTCCCTACTTCTGCTGCATCAACATAAATTACGTACGATGAATACCTTATTTACGGTATGTGTTTTTGAAAAAATGCTTACTGTGAATACCATATTTTTACAGAAATAAAAATAAATTAGGCTTAAATACCATTTTGGTCCCTTAATTTATTTTTGAGGTTCAATTTGATCTTTTAACTATTTTTTAGGCCAAATAAGTCCTTTAAGTTGAGCCAAATAGGTTCTTTAAGTTTTTAAGTTGGGCCAAATGAGTCATTGCCACGTAGGACCTATTTGGCCCAACTTAAAAAATTAAAGGACCTATTTGGCCAAACTTAAAAATTTAAAGGACCTATTTGGCCCAACTTAAAAGCTTTTGGTCGAAAAGGACTCATTTGACCCACTTTAAAAATTTAAAGGACTTGTTTGGCCAAAAAAATTGTTAAAGGACTAAATTAAACCTCAAAAATAAGTTAAGGGACAAAAATGGTATTTAAGCCAATAAATTACATACCGTAAATAGTGAATTTATGGAAGGGAAGAGGAAATTCAGAAATAAGGTGTCTACGGAGAGTCTGTTGTGGGTAGGGATGTCAATTTCCACCCGTACGTGGGGATCCCTCCAAGGACTACCCCATTCGGGGCCCCGCGGGCAGGGAATTTTTCCCCACGGGGACAGGAACGAGGGAGGAAATCCCCCCGTGATCAATTCGGGGACAGGGACCATACCCCCGCAGGATCCCCGCCCCGAGTATATTACATAAGAGTAATGATATTTGAACACCCAATTTTGGGACACCCCTTATGGACACTATATGTCTGTACGGTACAGACATGTACAGAATCCGTACATTTTTTTTTTGCAATTATTTTTATCACTTTTTTTAACCACTTACATGAACTGCGTTAACTACTTTGGTAATAATTTTGTAAAAATTGATTAAAAAAATTTGCAAAAAAAAAAAAGTATGGATTCAGTACGGTTCCGTAGATGTCCGTACCGTACGAACATACGATGTCCATACGGGGTGTCCCAAAATTGGGTGTTCAAATATCATTTTTGAATACATAATTAACCCTATAAATAGATATATATCATATTATAATTACTAGTCATTTTGGTCTTTTTATGTCTTTTTAAAAAATAGTAACTATAATATTTTGGGGGTTTTATGATCCCGTGCTAATTTGAAGGGTAATGGTTCCGTTGCCGAATTGACCAATAAGCTATTAGACATTGTGTGTTTGACACTTTGACTGATTCATCTTATAAATATTATTCATATATTTAAATATTACCCATTTGAAACACTTTTTACATAATTACCCCGTATGGGTAAATTTTATAAATTTCAAAAGCTTATATCACTTTTACAAATTAACCCTTAACTCAGTTACAATTAAACCTAACTTATTAACCATAGTCAATCTTGATACCCAGCCTAGGAGATCATCAAAGAGGATGAAGCTGGAGACACCAGAGTAAGGAACTGCCAGAAAAAATGAAGTATACCAAAATGCTACTAACTTAGTGAGGAACTGCCAGAAAAATATTCAGGCCAAAATCCAGAGAGTGTAATATTAGATAATTCAAAATACTCTCCAGTTAATTAATATAAAATACGTGTTGATTTTAAAAAATTCTAGAAAAATCACCAATATTACTAAAATAATAAATATGAATTTTTGGCAAAAAAATAAAATTTTTCTGGGCTTGGTAGGTGGTCCCACGCAGCCCCACGTGCCGGGCCCGCGAGTGGGCTTCGCGGATGAACAGTGGTTCATCATCTTCACTCGGTAGCACATAAACGGGTCGCGACGGACTCGGATTTTTGACCTGATTGGATCTCGCATTTCAGGCAACGAAAATGCGTGATTTTCAAGTATGTTAATCACGGATCAAAGATTAAGAGAAGCCCTCAAGAAATTTGCAAAGTTGTTCATTCGTTTGAAGCATTTTTCAGATCTAGGAATTGAAACCGACTAAAAATACAATTTCAGTTCCGGTATAAAAAAAAAGTAAATGAGTCTCATTTTCGGATATGAAGTTCGATTATGAGTATTGTGCAAAACCTCTCAATCGTTTTTCGAAAACATTAGCCGGATTATTACTAAGATTTTTCAAAAAAACAAAAAACAAAAAACAAACCGGAACGAAACCTTGAGAATGTTGTGAACGGGCCGAAAAAAATATTCAATAACAATCACCATAATTAATCTAGGGTTTATTTGTGGTTGAATCAGATTAATTTGTGAAAATGGTATAAAGCTTTTGATATTTACAAACTTTACCCATGTGGGTGACTACGTAAAATTGTATTTTATATGGGTAATATTTGGATAGAAGAATAATGGATATTTCAATATAGATAAGCTCGATTATTATAACATGTGCTTAATATCCTATTGGTCAGGAGAAAAAGGGAAACAAATCCGTTACTTTATGGACTGGACCGTAGAATTGCTCTAGTATTTTTCACTCATTTTTTCTCCACATTCAGCTTACTCACTCACTCATGAAAGCAAAATAGGTTTTTTCTCCCCCCCACTCATCTTTCACACTCACAGACTCACTCATAGACAGAACCCTAAAAAAACATAGCCGCAACCAGCTGCCAGTAGGAAGAAGAGAGAGCTCGCTGCCACCACTTTGATCTCGCATTTCAGGCAACGAAAATGCGTGATTTTCAAGTATGTTAATCACGGATCAAAGATTAAGAGAAGCCCTCAAGAAATTTGCAAAGTTGTTCATTCGTTTGAAGCATTTTTCAGATCTAGGAATTGAAACCCACTAAAAATACAATTTCAGTTCCAGTATAAAAAAAAAGCGAATGAGTCTCATTTTCTGATATGAAGTTCGATTATGAGTATTGTGCAAAACCTCTCAATCGTTTTTCGAAAACATTAGCCGGATTATTACTAAGATTTTTCAAAAAAAAAAAAAAACCGGAACGAAACCTTGAGAATGTTGTGAACGGGCCGAAAAAAAATATTCAATAACAATCACCATAATTAATCTAGGGTTTATTTGTGGTTGAATCAGATTAATTTGTGAAAATGGTATAAAGCTTTTGATATTTACAAACTTTACCCATGTGGGTGACTATGTAAAATTGTATTTTATATGGGTAATATTTGGATAGATGAATAATGGATACTTCAATATAGATAAGCTCGATTATTATAACATGTGCTTAATATCCTATTGGTCAGGAGAAAAAGGGAAACAAATCCGTTACTTTATGGACTGGACGGTAGAATTGCTCTAATATTTTTCACTCATTTTTTCTCCACATTCAGCTGACTCACTCACTCATGAAAGCAAAATAGGTTTTTTCTCCCCCCCACTCATCTTTCACACTCACGGACTCACTCATAGATAGTACCCTAAAAAAACATAGCCGCAACCAGCTGCCAGTAGGAAGAAGAGAGAGCTCGCTGCCACCGCCGCCGCCGCGTCTGCTCCCTATCTCCGGCCTTCGTCTCTGTCCCCGTCGCCGCTGCTGCTGCTTCTCGCGGCTCTGCTCCCTGTCTCTGGCACTATTCGCGGATCCGCTCCCTCCTAGCCTGTCGCGAGTCTGCTGTCTGCTTCCTCTCGCGGGTCTGTTAGGTTCACTTTTTGCTTTTTCTCGCCTCTATCAGACTTTCTTTTTTTGCTTCAAGCTTTGTATGATTTACTCTTTTTGCTTTCTTTGATTTTATTTTTACCTTTAAAATAGTGAGGGTGTTCTTAGTTTCAGTATAATCTTTGTAACTGAAAGTCCTTTGGGAGATTTTGATTCTGGATACATTCTTTTACTGTTGTTGTTCTGGATACATACCTTTAAAATTGTTGTTATTATTCTTGTTGGGAAAAGAGCAACAAATCTGAATTAGCTTGTGAATCCGAGTGATAAAAAAATCTTGTTTATCAGTAAAAATAAAGTAAGGTACACAGACCAACAACTCAGTTGTTTCTTAATTATATTTTTCTTAATATATATATGAATGTTGCAGTTAATACTCTATTATCTATGTGTCTGCTAAAACAAGCAGCAAATCACTAATGTGAGTTAAAGCCTAAAAGCTTGTGCATGGTACCAAGTTAACATCTCTAAGCAACCAGCAAAATTGAGCTGAAGATTCAAGGAGATCCGTGAGTCGAGTGTGGATAAGAACTAATGAATAAGAACAAACAAGTAAGAATAGTGAGTACAACTTTGTTCGCATACCAGCAGTAATTTTAGTGTATTTTCTTTTTTGCATTTTTTTTGAATTTTCGGGGTCCCCGTGGGTCCCTACGGGGATCCACGGGGACGGGGAGGGGGGAAAACTCCCATGATGGGATTAGGGATGGGGGAAAATTTGGGGGACGGGGACAGAGAGCGGGGGTGCACTCCCTGCCCCCGCTCTGTTGCCACCCCTAGTTGTGGGAAATGGGAATAAAAAATTGGGGTTTTGTTATTTTTGAGTTAGGGGTATTTTAGGGTTTTCAAATTTTGTAGGGGTGCACATAATGAAGTGTAGGGTGCATTCAACAATTGCCTTGTTGATGCTTGTTTTTGCTCGGCCCAGGCCCAATAATAGAATATGTAAGTAACCCAATTACCCAACCCTAATACTCAATGCGGCGTGTGAGATGGTAGAGAGGGGTTGCTACTTGCTAAGACTCGAGGTATTCAAACAAGGAGCTGAAGGCATCTTCGTGAAGAGCTGAGATGGAGAACCAGATAAACACGGCAAGCAAGTCAGTCCATCTTCCTTGTCGAAAATGTTGCATGATCACATAATCAACAATCCCCATTAGCATCTTTTCTCAGTCACCATGGCCACCGTGCACGGTGGTTCTCCGGAACCAGACCACCGTATCAATTTGGGACCGCACCACAAGTGAAACCCCATGTGCTGATGTGCCTAGCTGTACCGCACCACACCATGTAAATTTGGTACATTTTGTTTACAACTCATATATGTTTATGAAGCATTTCAAAATTGAAAGTGCTAAATTTCCTCGTTCAATTTGATACATTTTGTTTACAACTCATATATGTTTACAATTCTCACAATGCTGCAAGTACTGCCTCTTACCTCTTCTGGTCCTATTTATAAGAAACAAAAAGACTTTTTTTCTTATTCTTAAATATAAGAAACAAATCTTCTTTTTCAACCACATTAGTTGCACTTTTTCCATATTTGCCCTTATTTACTATGAGACCAATTTATAATGTTTGCCAACTTGCTATTGGTTATCTCTCTCACATTTATTATAAGGGATAATTTTAGAAAAATTTAAAAATATGACATTATTAATCGAGATTTACTCATTCCAATACACGTTTTTACCTCTTTAGTCCTTGTGATTTTATCTTATGTTTTTTATATATACTAGCAGAGGTAGTATAAAGTTTATATTAAAAATTAAGGGAAAAAACTAAGAACACACACGTGCCGTCTGCTCCTCATTTTCTCTTTTGGCCTTTATGATATCTATCAAATATGAATCTTTTTCTGTGTTTAATTTATCTCATTTGCTTTGGTTGTTTTGTTTATCCGTTTGCATCTCAGTGTGGCCATCGAGCAGGAAAGGTACTCTATCCAAGGTGGAAATCAAGTAGAAAAGAAAGCTAATGAGGCACAAAGTCAAGAAGTTGGGCCATTTGATGGTCTTCCATCAGCTATTACTACCCACATCATGTTTCAACTTTCCATTAAGTCCCTTGCTATTTGTCGATGTGTGCAGAAAAATTAGGCTCAAGCTTCACATCATCATTGCATTCACTCTAAAAATTCAAGAACATATAGTGTTCTTGACACTGGTGCTGGATCACTTGTCCAGACTCTGCAAGGAAAAGATCATAATAAGTGTTCAAGTAACCTCCCAAAAACAAGTTAAAATAAATGCAGCAATATAGGAAACTCACCCAAGTCCCACCGAATACATTTCTTAAGATCCAATTAGTTAACAAGAAATAAAATAACAGAACAAACATCCTTATTGAGAGTGTACATTAAGCAACTCAATATCATTGTCTTAGTTTAATTATGCCTTGACAATTGTATTGGCCAGCAAAACATTAAGAAAAGGATGACCCCATCCTTTTATATAATTACTATAATAGTTTTATTTATTATTAACTTGGGAAATCACTTAAAAAATTTTTGGGTTTGTGGCACGTGCTGATTGAAGCATTTCCTCATACTCAAAGTCTTGACACTAGTGTTGAATCATTGGTTCGGACTCTACAAGACAAAAAATCATAAATTTTAGGTTACGAATTTATTTATTAATTTGATTTCCCTATATAATGCTGATAATAGAGACGATTGTTTGCAACTCTGTCATCATAACACTCCCACAAGGTATAAGGTGATAAGGGTGAGGAGGAGACAGGTTCAACGCTCGAGAGGTCACCGTGAGACGGAGTCTGTGATTGAAGTCCCGTTGACTTCAATCACAGACTCCGTCTCACGGTGACCTCTCGAGCATTGAACCTGTCTCCTCCACATCCTTATCACCTTTGTGGAGTTTAGAGTACCTTAAAATCAGTTTGGAGGATCATGGAATTGCTTGAAAGTGTTTCTTGAACACTGGGAATCGATTTCCTAGCTATGTGAATCGATTCAAGCATGTTTGAGTCTCTGTGAATCGAAGTACGCCTCTGTGAATCGCATGGGAAGCTTGCAGGAATCGATTCACTTCATTGATTCGTGCAGGGGAGGCTTTTTTAACTAGGTGAATCGATTCACCTATGTCTGTGAATCGATTCACAGTCGGGTTTTATAAACTTGACGCTGCAGAATTGTGTGGGAGGAGGTGCAGTCTTTCTAGGGTTGTGTGCAGCCGTTCTTGAGCGTCTTTGTGAGGTTTTAGGGGCTGGGAAACATTGTTAAACACCTTGGGGTCTTAGGAAATCATAGAGGGAGGATTGAAGGCTTTCTCTATTATTGTTCTTGAGAGGTTTTTCAGAGAGGAAAAGAGAGAGGGATTGGGAACTCTTGGGTTTGTTCTTCTTGGACATTGTAAAAGGGTTCAAAGCAATTGTAATCTCTTGTAAAGACTCTTTGATAGTGAAACGGAGGGCTACTCTCTCCCATGAGGCGTGGGTCATCTTTTTGGGCCGAACTGCGTAACCAAATAGCGGTGTGATTCTTCCTACTCTCTACTCCTTGTTTGAGTGACTTTATTGCATTGTTTTGGTTGCTATTAAATTTAGTATTGGTTGCCTTTGATATTTGTTCATTATTCTTGTTGGGAACTCAACAAGTGGCGCCGTTTGTGGGGAGAACAAATAATTCAATTGTGCACCATGGGTACTAAATGGGACATCGAGAAGTTTTCCGGTAATAATGACTTCGGTCTATGGAAGGTGAAGATGGAAGCAATCCTTATTCAACAGAAGTGCTTTGAAGCCTTGAAGGGTGAGGCAAGAATGCCGGCCACCCTGTCTCAAACGGAGAAGAAGGAGATGATAGATAAGGCAAGAAGTGCCATTATCTTGTGCCTTGGCGATAAGGCATTGAGGGAAGTTGCAGGAGAGAAGACCGCGGCGGAGATGTGGGTAAAGTTAGAATCGTTGTACATGACAAAGTCATTGGCCCACAGGTTATGTCTGAAACAACATCTCTACTCATTCAAGATGGTAGAGACCAAACCTATTGTGGAGCAACTAGCGGAATTCAACAAAATTATTGATGACCTACTGAATATTGATGTGAAGCTTCGATGGCGAGGATAAGGCTCGCTCTTATTGAATTCGTTGCCTAGATCCTTTGAACACTTTAAGGATGCACTCCTCTATGCCAAGGAGTCCACTATTACTTTGGAGGAGGTCCAACAATCTATAAGGACCAAGGAGCTAACCAAGCTCCAAGACTTGAAAGTGGATGATAGTGGTGAAGGCTTAAGTGTGTCAAGGGGAAGAAGTGAGAGTAGAGGAACAACCACAAAGGGAAGAAGTCTAGGTCGGAATCCAAGTCAAAGGGAATAATAAGAAGTATAAGTGCTTGATTGTCACAAGACCGGTCACTTTAAGAAGGACTGGTCTGAGAAAGAGGCGGGGTGATTCTGTGGATGTTGCAATTGCTATGGAGGATGGTTATGAGGATGCAGGGGCTCTAGTGGTTACGAGTTGGGAACCAGAGAGGAGTTGGGTTATGGACTCCGAGTGCTCTTTTCACATGTGTCCTAGGAAGGAATACTTTGAGACTTTGAAGCTTAAAGAAGGTGGAGTCGTTCGCCTGGGTGACAACCGAGCTTGTAAGGTGCAAGGTATGGGTTCGATTCGTCTCAAGATGTTTGACAACCGTGAATTTCTTTTACAAGATGTGAGGTATGTTCCTGAACTCAAACGAAATCTTTTATCTATAAGCATGTTTGATGGATTAGGCTATAGTACTAGGATTGAGCATGGTATGATGAAAATTTCGCATGATGCATTGATAATAGCTAAGGGGACTAAAATGTGTGGTTTGTACATATTAGAGGGTTCAACTATTATTGGGCATGCATCATTAGCTAGCCAAACCTTGCATGATAAAACCATGTTATGACATAATAGGTTAGGGCATGTTAGTGAGAGGGATTTAGTTGAACTAGCTAAATAAGGTTTGCTAGGTGGTGATAAATTGGATAAGCTAGAATTTTGTGATAAGTGCATACTAGGGAAACATCATAAGGTTGAGTTTGGGGGTGGCATGCATCATTCTAGTAAACTCTTTGAGTACATTCACTCGGATCTTTGAGGTCTGGCTAGAGTGAGTACTCATGGGGGTGGTTCCTATTTCCTCACCATGGTTGATGATTTCTCTAGGAGAGTATGGGTCTACATTTTGAAAAGCAAAAGTGACACCTTTGAAAAGTTCAAGGAATGGCATACTCTCATAGGAAATCAAATAGGAACTAAACTGAAAATTTTAAGGACTAACAATGGCCTGGAGTTTCTTTCAGAGCATTTTGATAAGTTTTGCAGGAAACAAGGTATTAAGAGGCATAGAACCGTGGAAGGCTCACCGCATCAAAATGGCCTAGCAACATGCATGAATAGGACCATCTTGGAGCGGGTGAGGAGTATGCTTTTGGCAGCTGGGTTACCTAAAAGCTTCTGGGGCGAGGCTGTGAGTACAGCAGCATATTTGATCAACAGATGTCCATCAACGGCGTTAGACTTCAAGACACCTATGGAGGTTTGGAGTGGGAGACAAACACTACTCAAGTTGAAGGTTTTGAGCTTTGGCTTTTAGCATATCAAGCGGGACAAGCTTGATGTTAGAGCTGTGAAATGTGTCTTCATCGGATATCCCAGGGTGTGAAGGGATACAAGTTGTGGAATTTGGAATCTGGAGGTCAAAGGTTATCATAGCGAGGATGTCACTTCGATGAGACCGCGTGGGGATGAAGTGCAAAGACACGGAGGATAGTAGCTCGAAGTGGAGGTGGAGAAAACTCAGTTTGAGGTGGAGTCTACCACTAGTGAGACCGGCAATGATGAAGAGGAGGATAGTCCTCCACCATCAGGTTCTAGAGGAAGACAACAAACAGTGGATCCTGGCTATCTGTTGACAAGAGATAGGGAAAGGAGGGAGACTGTGGCACCAAAGAGATACGAGTATCTTTGATCTTGTTTGTTATGCTTTGGTTGTGGATCAAGATGTTCAAGACTTCGGGACCAAGGGACTTGATGAAGCAATGGGAAGCATGGAGAGTCGAAGCGGTTGAAGGCAATGAATGAAGGTGTGAATTCATTGGAAAAGAACCGGACTTGGGAACTTGTGAATCTGGAAAAGTCAAGGGTAGTTGGATGCAAGTGGAACTTCATGAAGGCGGAAGATATTAGGAGTTTGAAGAACCAAGGTACAAGGAGAGGCTTGTGTGTAAGGTCAATCTTGAGTTGGAGAGTGTGAATGATATTCAAAAGGCAAGTTCCAGCAAAGGAGGAGATTGGTATGCTCGAGGAAGTTAGCTTGGATTTGAGATGAAGGATCTCGGCATTGTGGAAAGGACACTTGGAGCGAATATTGGGAAGAACCAGGAAAAGGAGGTATGGCTCCTTGAAAGGCGGTTTGAAGCATGTGAAGACAACTTCAAGGTGGAGTCGCAATGAAGAGTATGATTGGTGAATTGGGGATTATGCATGGTTGTGAGAAGTTCATCAAGTATCTTCCTAGATCAAGGTTCAAGGATCACTTGGACTTGATCATTTGCGTTGAGACGTAATTCGGTAATGGAGAGAGCGACTAGTGGTTGATGGATAAAGTTGAGCATCACCACCGATTTGAAGTCAAGGTGGAGAATTGTGGAGTTTAGAGTGCCTTAAAATCAGTTTGGAGGATCATGGAATTGCTTGAAAGTGTTTCTTGAACACTTTGGGAATCGATTCCTAGCTATGTGAATCGATTCAAGCATGTTTGAGTCTCTGTGAATCGAAATGCGCCTCTGTGAATCGCATGGGAAGCTTGCGAGGAATCGATTCACTTCATTAATTCGTCAGAGGAGACTTTTTAACTAGGTGAATCGATTCACCTATGCGTGAATCGATTCACGATCGGGTTTTATAAACTGTACGCAGAATTGTGTGGGAGGAGGTGCAGTCTTTCTAGGGTTGTGTGCAGCCGTTCTTGAGCGTATTTGTGAGGTTTTAGGGGCTGGGAAACACTGTTAAACACCTTAGGGTCTTAGGAAATCATAGAGGGAGGATTGAAGGCTTTCTCTATTATTGTTCTTGAGAGGTTTTTCAGAGAGGAAAAGAGAGAGGGATTGGGAACTCTTGGGTTTGTTCTTCTTGGACATTGTAAAGGGGTTCAAAGCAATTGTAATCTCTTGTAAAGACTCTTTGATAGTGAAACGGAGGGCTACTCTCTCCCGCAGACGTAGGTCATCTTTTTGGGGCCGAACTGCGTAACCAAATAGCGGTGTGATTCTTCCTACTCTCTACTCCTTGTTTGAGTGACTTTATTGCATTGTTTTGGTTGCTATTAAATTTAGTATTGGTTGCCTTTGATATTTGTTCATTATTCTTGTTGGGAACTCAACAACCTTTTATACATTACTGTCAGGATTGAAGGCAAAATCAGCAATTAATCCAAAGATTCCCTACCGTGCTACCTTTTGGGAGTGTTATGAACTCCCCTGTGACAGGATAACAAACAATCATAGGGTCTCTATTATCAGCATTATACAGACAAATCAAACTATTACATAAATTCGTCACCTGAAATTTATAATTTTTTTGCGTTGCAGGGTCCGAACCAATGATCCAACACTAGTGTCAAGAATTGGAGTATGAGGAAATGCTTCAATCAGCACGTGCCACTAACCCAATTTCTTTTTAGTGATTTCCTAAGTTCATAATAAATAAAGCTATTGTAGGAATTGTATAAAAGGATAGGGCCATCCTTTTCATAATGTTATGCTGGCCAGTACAATTGTCAAGGCATAATTAAAACAAGACAATGATATTGAGGTGTTTAATGTACACTCTCGATAAAAATGTTTGTTTTGTTATTTTATTTCTTGTTGACTAATTGAATCTTTAGAAATGTACTCAGTGGGACTTGGGTGAGTTTCCTATATTGCCGCCTTTATTTTAACTTGTTTTTGGGAGGTTATTTGAACACTTATTATTTTATGTAGGTGTGCAAAGTTTATGTTGCCGGAAGAAAATGAAGTTCTCTTGTTTTCTGGAGACTCTTCTGATGGGGAAGAACAACTAAAGTGTACTTAGAACAACAGTGCCCAAAGAAGCTAGGCTACTGGTTTTCTTTGATGAACAGTTTGGTGATAGTTGATTTAGGAAGACAGGATATGTTTGTTTGAATGATTGATTGTACATGTTGACCATGATATTTAGAACTTTTAGAATTCAGTGTTAGTTGATGATTGTTATTAGGTTGTGTTGCTGCTGCCTACAAGAGCTATTACAATTAGACAGGTTTAAAATTTCCTGCTGATTAGACTTTTAAGTTTCTATTATGTTTTATATTTGCAGCTCGCTTGCTTTTTACAACAATTATAAAGATGTTGGTTGTCCTGATAATATTTGGATTTGCTGAACATTATGTTTTATGGCATGGTAGAGTCAATCTTTTTGTCTCTTTAATTTAAAAGATACTTAAAATCTTGAAAATACAGTATGCAATTTAATATATTAGACTAACAAAATATGTCAATAGGTTCGGCTTCTTGTGACGGCTACTAATCTATAAGGAAAAAAAAAAAGAGACAGTTACATATAATACTGAAACGAGAAGTTCATCAATCAATTCAACTCCCTTAACTTTGCTTTTGTACAATTAGTATATTAGTAAATTGTAATTTTACGTACTTGTTATCTATGTAGCTCTTTCTTAATACGTGACTATATCTTACAGACAAAATAGTATTTCAATAAATTAAGTTATTTAAAATGCCGTAGTTAACAAGTTTCATGAAAGAGAAATTGATTACTAAGGTTTCCCTAAGGATAAAGGAAAAGGAAATAAATCAAGAGAATGTACAAGATGGTTATTATGTTCACTCATGATACCTTTGTTCTAGCTTGTAGAGAACCTCAAGCCCCAAGAAATGCTCGTCTTGAATCATCCGGCATTATGACCACTTTGCAAACTTTAGCAGACCCTGAATGACCTATATATTTTGTCTGTCCATATCTCGGATGATCATCTTTGTGCTGTGATCATATTTCAGAAGGCATCTTTGCCCCTTCAATATCTAGGAGATTCAAACAATTGTTACGTGAAATAGAAACTCAATAAAGTATATGCATGTCAAATGAGAACTTGATTCGAACTCCAGCTAACGAGTAGAGAAAAGAAAGAAAGAGAATTGCTACCGTCACATGTTCTATCACACGCCTTCAAACACTCGCGTTGACACAAAGCCACGTCACATTTTTTTTTTAAAACATGAACCTGCTAACTGGTTTAATATTTTTTTAATCTTTTTAATTATTGGAACCCAATGCACACCCTTACCCATTTGCTATGTATGTCCTTTCTTCTGTTAACACCCACACACAGAGATGGCTGATGAGAGGGAAAGGGATGAGAAAGTGGGGGAATGCCACCACCACAGGCTGGTTGTGACAGAGGGCCGTGCAGGGCTGAGCGCCACTTCTCGTGGTGGGGAGACAGAGAGACGTAGGGAGAGAGATAATAACGAGACAAGGCGAGTTCGATAGAGGAAGAGATGAGGAGGATGAGATACAGAAAAGACGGTGAAGCCGCGACCAACTAGTGGTGCGACGGCGGGATGCTGCGTTTGAGTCGTCGACGGCACTACATTTTGTAGATACGGGTCCAATGCAGATGCGTGTAGTAGGAATACGACGGTTGAGGTTGAGACGACGTGGCAACATCGGCGTTGGCAAAGGTTTTGACTAACTATCTTCTTTTTCATTGTTCTTCTAATTCTCCTTTTGATTTTAATCCTGCTTTTGGTTCTGGCATTTGATTCCACATTGGGTTGATTTTTGTGGTTCACAAGTTGACGAATTAGAAGGCAGC
This sequence comes from Calophaca sinica, assembly GCA_037113605.1. Classification (NCBI taxonomy): domain Eukaryota; kingdom Viridiplantae; phylum Streptophyta; class Magnoliopsida; order Fabales; family Fabaceae; genus Calophaca; species Calophaca sinica. Next base: position 97,578,506 of record CM073735.1, on the reverse strand, counting down.
GGCAACTAAGCATTGGGTGGCAGTGGAGAAACGAAGGAAGGAGATGGAGGGGTGGGAGGTGCAAATGTGGTTGAGGGATGGACCAAATGATGGTTTATGGTTTGAGAGAGGTGGAGCTTTATAACTAGCAGGGCCGATTGCCCATTACAAAATTTAAGGAGAAGGATGGTGTGGCATCGTGGTTGCGCAAGTGTCTGAGAGAGTTTGAGTGAGTGTTTGACGCTAGCATTTCTCAAGAAAGAAAATCAACTTGAACAAAGCTAGTATTTGCTAGCTTCTGCATGGTGTTTACTAATTGGTGTTAAAGAAAGTAAAATATATAGTGTTCCGGGCTGGGTTGAGGCCAATTCTAGCTAAACCCATTTTGCACAACCAAGTAACATCACCCGAGTTTCGGCCCAACATTTGGGACCGCGATTAATGGTCTGCACACTAGCGTGTGAGTTAGCGAGCAATCTTGGTCGTCCAATCATTCCAGTGGCTCGGATAGCAAGTGTACTTAGAAAGCTTTCGCTCCACACCCACAGATTAATTTGACGACAATCCATGATCTATGTCGGATATCTAGTGAATGGTTAGTGTAACACCCCATTCTTGGAGCGCTACTAGACTAAAACGTAACTCTTGCAAGTTCAAATCCTTTTGAAAATGAAATACTCTGGTTGTATGGTTTCGGAATATGAGTCTATTTATTTATTTATTTATTTAAAAAAAATCTTTTTGAAATAGCAGTCAGAGTATTGCAGCATTTTCGAAATGTGGTGAATAAACAAAGACACCATAATAAAACCACAAAACCATACAAATAGATTCATTCAATCATTGTACACCTGACGATTCAAGTCTTGAAAACATAATATATTTATTACAACATTGTAATTAATATATTAGACATCCTATAGCTGGTCGGCACATTACGACACTTACTAGACCCTCTAGTAAGTTTACCAAATAGCCACACACAAAAGACAGCCAGGAAAAACCATCCTCAGCCACACACGTCAGCAGTCTCGAACACTCTGGAGTCTTTATCATCTGGGTTACAATCATTAATTGAAAGAACTAGGGGCAAGGGTCAACTTCTTAAATAAAAAAACAGATAACACAACATAACATAAGGTACAACTCAATAAGAATGCATAAATGCCCTGTTAATGCGACTATATGCCAGTGTTTATGATTCCGGAATACCCTACGCCATGGTCAATCATTTTGTACGTACCAAATCCGTTACTTTTCCATGCGATGGGTTAACACCACAAATACATAACGACACCTTGAAATCCCTTACGATTCACTCTTCTCAGGATTCAAGTCGAAGTTACCATAATGCATGACAATGCGTTTCGCATACTCCAATGAACATATCAATGTATATGATATTTCAAATAAGGCATAATTAAATAGACATTTAATTATCCAGCACCAATCTCAATAGCATATATCTCAACATAGTTTTAAGCATACATGCAAACACATCATATTAACAAACTTCAGAAACACAAAATTCAGCAATTCACAACAATCCAGCAATTCACACAACCCACATTCACATATCACTAATCACCAGTCATGAGCATACAGTCCATGTCTCAGTATTTAAATATCAGAACTCTAGATATGTCTAGAAGTAGCCCTTACCAAAACTATCAGTCCACATGTCAATAACACGTCACAGCTCTAATCGGCACGTACTCACGTTCTCAAAGATCATAAATAGCACACACCGAAACTTAGAATAATTTCTAATTCACTCAAAGAAATCCCTAGGTTATGGTTTAATCCTAAACCCCTAGGTTACTCACCCAAAAATCCTTTTAGTAATACACACATACTTGAAATAATAAGCAAAGTTGAAAATAATTGTGTTAAAGACTAAAAATTCATTTTCTTCAATTCTTGAAACATGAAACAATACTAAAAATCAAATACTTTTTAATACTAAGTGATCAAGACTCCACTTTGGTTTAGGAATACAAGGATCCCATTTTACCTAAGTGTTTCATTGTCTCAAATGCCAAAACAACTACTCAAACTCAATTAAACTCTTTCCAAAATTTTCCAAAGCTTTAACAACAACTAAATACACATGATTCAAGTCAAGAACACAAAAAATTTTCCTTTCCTTTCCTTCCTAGGGCTCACGGCTACAACCCCCAAATCAGGAAAAAATTGTAAAACTTTCAAATCAACAAAACTACAACACACAACTCCTAATTTATTTTCCAAAATCTCCAAGATTTCAAATCAAAACCACTAGTCCAAATACTTTGCTCCTATCATAGCTTATTCAAGCATCAAGGAGTCTAAAACATAATTTTTCTTTGATCAAACACAAATCAACAACAACAACAACAAAATTCAAGTGCCCAACAACAATAACCCTAATAAAACTTTAGGATTCACATGAGTAATCACGTTCCCCCTTTCCCTTAGGGCAATCACAAGGGAAAAGCTTGATTAAAGTCTCACCAACACTAAACTACTCTAGCACCAAGGATGGTTAAGGAAACAAAAAATTTGGAGCTCAAAAGGGAGGGGCTGTTCCCGGCTTGGAAGTAAGAGGAAGAAGGAGAAAATTTTGTCTCAAAAACTTACTCAAATGTTTAAGGATTCAGCCCCAAAAATTTGAGGAAGAAAAGATGAAAATGATGGTGGTGTTTAGGTGGGGAAAGGCCACGGCTGGAAGGGACAAAAAAAAAAAAGAAAGGAAGTGGGCTTGTTTTCTATTGTCTTCACCCACACTTGGACATAAGAAAAAGAAGGAATAAAATTGAGAATGAGAGAGCAATTGCGGTGGGGGTTTCGGCTGAAACTTGAGGAAGAGGAGGGGAAAGTTTTCGCAAGATTACACATGTGGTTCTCCTTAATCTTGGGAATTAAGATAAGATCAAAAGGAGATATTTGTTTTACAACAAATGAAAGGATGACATCTTTGCACATTAACTTGGAGACCAAGTAAAAAAAAATGTGAATTAGTGAGAATGACGGAGGGGGTCACGCTGATCCTCAAGGAAAAAGGGGAGGAAAATAAATAAATGTTGGTAATTTACTTGGCTCACATTTGATTAGGATAGATATTTTCTAAAAAAACCACTAAACACTTGACGCATAATCACTTAGGATAAGATCAAACTAAGATATTTTCTAATAACCCACATAATCTGATACCTAACCATCTAGCCTAATCCTAGAGTTTTGGTGTCCCAAAAATTACAGCGTCGAGTAACCGTGTTAACACTAATTCGCGCAAATTTATTTACTTAGAAATTAATTCACCGCATGATAATAGAAACAATTGAAAACACTCAAGTATCATCACAATAAGTTACGTTTCGATTTTCATCGAAATCGGAAATCATTTTAAATTTTATTGCGGATAAAAATTATCCGGCAATTCAAAATACGGCGAATATTCATAAGAATTATTCAACAAATTTTGAACCATGAATTAATATTAAATATTAATTCTTAAATTAAATTTTATCTTGATTTAATTCAATCACTTTCTTAGTCAACAAAAATACGCGTTACCGCGTCAAACAGAAAACTTATATAAAGTTTAATTGATGAATTCACCTTAAAAGCAGCATACGTCTACGCTGTCTATTTATTTGAATTGGCATCATAGATAATAATTATTTATAATAAATTAATTATTTAAAATAAATCAAAATAATCTTCGTACTCTCAGTAAATCATTGAGGTGATCAGTCTCTACGACTTACCTTCAAGTATTTGGAATTTTAGTTAAAACATTTTTTCTTAAAAATTGAGATGTTACCGTTAGAACCATCAATGGTTCTTCCCATCAAAATGGCTACGGTCTTAGATCGACACCCCCTATATAAGGCCTCCTCCACCTCAGAAGACAGGTACATGACATTTCTGCACCTCTCACTCACCTTAATCATAAATTGACTTGAGCGTCAGAATGGCTTTGCTGGTACCACCGTGGTGCCCATATTGGACTTTGCCGTGTGACTCATCGAATTCCTCTGTCCTTTGTCGTGCCGTCATCATTCTTCTGAACTCCGGCCATCTTCCTGGATCCTCCTTCAGATCATAATGTTTACTAATTGGTGTTAAAGCTATTATTTGCTAGCTTCTGTATAGTGTTTACTAATTGGCGTTAAAGAAAGTAAAATATGTAGGAAAAAGGGAAAGATTACCTTTAATTTCTACGTGTACTCTTGCTGGTATTTGTTCTTCATTTCTATCAAAGCTATAAATACTCTTCCCTTGCATAGATTTTAAACCTCCATAAGATGACGGAAAGAGAAGTTACGTCATACCCGCAGTTAGCATAGTCGTTGTTCTTATGATGCTAGGTGCCATGAGGAGGAAGGGATGGATAGGAGGCAAGAACTTAGTGTATAAAGGTATGGATTATGCCACCATGTTTTTCCAATTCTCTTTTATTTTGGATTAAGTATTCCCATTTGTTTCTATTCCGGAGAGGGCCCGAGCCCAATCCGCATCAACAGTGGGCCGAGCTCGGAACTGGCCTAAACGCATCAAAGCCAGCGCCAGAAGATCGTGACCGTCAAGCAGTAACCCAAACTGGGCCGTCCGATCTCATCAACAACCTCTATTCCGCTTAGCTAATACGCTACCGATGTAGAACCGTTAGATCAAGTCGATGGTGATAAGCTTGCCACATGGACTAAAGCCGGTAACCGCCTTTGCTCGGCCCAAATCTCGTTGATAAGAGATTTAAAGGGACCCACAAAGAATCAGGTATGCATTTTGACATCACATTATTCTCACATGTTTCACTCATTGACTTCAGCGTCAGAGTGGCTTTGCAGGTACCACCACCACCGCACTCAGCCATTGAAATTCCATTTGATGACGGTTCTTTAGTAACTCTGGCCACTTCGGATCTCCGCACAAATCATTGGTGACCATAGTGGGAGAGCTTGTTCGATTTTCCTCAAAGCGAGCAGTTCCTTTCCTTAAGATTCCATGGCTATTTCGTCGCAACCCCTCAGCAGATCGTCGAGGTGCAACCTAGACGTTCCGCCTCCTCTCCATCAAGTTGATGGACAATTCGCCTTCGTCACTCTGGAACCTCAGTCGGACCACTTCGGAGGCCCCATTCAGCTTCTGGTTACGGTAGAGGAAGCGTTCGATCCACAACCCTTGTTGTTGGAAAACCTCCTTTCTCTAGTCCGTAGACAAATTCAGATGATCGAGGAATAAAGCCTCCGCCTAGCTAAAGTGGAGAATCAGCAAACTGAGATCTCAACGCGTGTAGGCACACAACGTGAATCTCGTCGTAGATCTCCCCCGCTCCGATCTCAACATAGGTCAGAGGTGTCTGTTACGGAGAGGCAACAAAAGGAAGCTAAATCTCGTGGAGTTCACAAATCTATCGCTCACAACGATTCCTTCGCTGGATCGCCGCACCGGCGTAGATCACGTGAACATTCCCCCCATCGGAGGGATACACAACACCGATCTCCATGCCACAGCAGAACCACAGAGCGATCCTCTTCTCGCCATCGTGATCACACCACTTGCTCTCGTAGGAGGAGGTCTCCGTTATGCCTCTCTCATCGCACCTCACCGACATCGAGCCAAAGTGCCTCACCGTTTTTCCAGGGGATATGATAGGGACGGCGATGACCTACTTCAAGATGGTCCCTTCGCCGAGGAGATCGCTCGCAGTCACTCGAGGAACTGCAATGTTCGAACTCTATGACGGGACTAGCAATCCTGATAAGCACATCAGGCGCTTCGATACCATCATGAGGTACATAAATGCCAAAGTCCCGGTTAAGTGCAAGTTGTTTCCCTTAACCCTGGCTAAAGTGTCCTTCACCTGGTTTTAAGCCTTAAAACCGAACTCAGTGGGGTCATGGAGAAAGCACACCATGAAATTCACATATCACTTCACGACGTCTCACCTATAACCAAAGTTTGAGGCGACACTTGTTGTTATTCAGTAGAGGAAGGATGAATCTCTTCGGAGTTACATCGAGAGGTTCACGAAAGAGGCTATGCTTGCCAAATAAGTACGAGAGGATATGAAGATGTACTTGTTGCAGCAGGGGTTAATCGAAAAGAGCCTGTTCCATCTTCACATCGACATCGATCGACCTCATGATTACAACGACCTACTTTGCCGTGCCGAAAAGTTCATCGGTTACGAAGAGCAATGCATGGTGTCGAAGAAGAGGGAGACAACCCATGAAAAGGAATCGAGTGGGAAAGATCACAAGACGAAAAAGGAAAAAGAAGCTCGAATCTCTCAGACCAAATACGATGATACACCCCTCTTAATGCTTCATTGTAACACCCATACTTCAAAGTAATTTGAAGGCACAATAATTACATTAAAGTATAGAAGTTACTAAAATTTAAAAACTTGTTCAGGAATTACAAGTCTAAACCTTAGTCGTTGACATAAATCTATACCCCAATGACTTGCCTCAGTATAAGTTTCTTATTAATATACTTGTCTGCCTATTATTCTCAACTTCACATCCTTAACATTATTATGTTTGACTCTATCGCAAATCATTCTATACATTTTGACGTATAAGTTAGACTCATCAAGCGAATTCTTGATATCCCTAAATATTGATTCTTGTAATGGAGAGAAATCTTTATCCATCCTACATTAAAAAAAATAACATTAACATATTATAATCGATATTACTGTAAATAGCAAGCACATCAAGCAAAATTGTAAATACTTTTGGAAGGAAATTGTTATTAAAAACTTACCTAACAACAGACATTCTGTTAGATATTTTATTGTCAGTATCATATATATAGAAGTTGTACCTGCATGAGGAGAGAAAAAAAATAGATTCAATGTTGATGAACACAAATATATATTGAATGCAACTTTGAAGACAAGATGACCTAATTCGCATCCCAACCTATAAATAGGCCCTCTTAGCCTAAGCTTTCAATCTTTTGACGAATTTCTGAGTCTTAACCCCCATTTTTTGAGAGTTCTACATTATTCCCTTGCTTTTCTATTGATCCTTGTTCCTTGGAGCTTGGTGCCAATCCCATTTTGTTACCGGAGCTCGTGAGGAGGCAAAGAACGTGCTTAAGGATCGTCGTCATACCGAAAGGATGTCCTGTGAAAATTTAGATTTTATTCTCTTTATTATGGATTCCTGTTATTATCATTAAATATGAGTAGTTAAACCCATCACTAGGGGTGATGGGGGATCCTTTATAGTGCTTTTGATATTTATCTAATTAGTTTTATGAGTTTCTATTGATTTGATTGATTGTTTTATCTCTAGCATTCTTAATCCTATAAGGCCTGATCAACCTTTAATTAGTTGACTTAATTGGCGGCGATCATACCACAGTTAGTTAAGGATCTCTAGGAATAAAAGAACTCGCTTTATATGCCAGGATAAGGTTATTGCTTGTTTCTAATTGGTTATTAGATTAACAAACTCACATGTTCTTAATGCTTTATCCTTTAATTACCTTATAGGACCAAACAGAGTAGTTATTTAGGAAGAAGACTATTAACTGGGTAGTTACTAGTAATTTTAGAATGAGTAATTAGCTTTCAATCAGAAAATAGATCTCATGATAATTAACTAGTAAATTCAAGAGCTAAGTATTGGTGAACCCGGTTCTCCTAGGCCTTCCATAATATTCTTAATCCGTTCTTGCACTTCATTTAGTTACTATTTTACTTACGTGACAATTCTTGCTATTGTCTAATTACAACCTTCGTTAGCCTAATAGGATAGATTCTTTACTTCATTGGTACTTGTTGAGTTACTAACAAGAATAAATGAACAAATATCAAAGGCAACCAATACTAAATTTAATAGCAACCAAAACAATGCAATAAAGTCAATCAAACACGGAGTAGAGAGTAGGAAGAATAACACTGCTATTTGGTTACGCAGTTCGGCCCCAAAAAGATGACCTACGTCTGCGGGAGGGAGCAGCCCTCCGTTTCACTATCAAAGAGTTTTTAGAAGAGATTACAATTGCTTTGAACCCCTTCTAAATGTCCAAGAAGAACAAACCCAAGAGTTCCCAATCCCTCTCTCTTTTCCTCTATGAAAACCTCTCAAGAACAACAATAGAAAAAGCCTTCAATCCTCCCTCTATGATTTCCTAAGACCCCAAGGTGTTTCAATATGTTTCCAGCCCCAAAAACCTCACAAAGACGCTCAAGAACGGCTGCACACAACCCTAGAAAGACTGCACATCCTCACGAATGAAAGAACACGTTACGGTATAAAAGCGATGATGGTGAATCGATTCACCGTAAGTGTGAATCGATTCACACGTATAAATCTTACGCGTTTTGTGATCCTAAGTCGCTGAATCGATTCACGATCCTTCACTTGATTCACGTAAAGTCCAAAACTTCTCCAAGGCTCCAAGGCACATCATGAATCGATTCGGTGACCCATGATTCGAATCACACCTGTTGAAAACTCATTTTTATGACTTCCAATGATCTCCAACATGATTTTAAGGCACTCTAAACTCCACAATTCTCCACCTTGACTTCAAATCAGTGGTGATGCTCAACTTTATCCATCAACCACTAGCTGCTCTCTCCATTACTGGAATTACGTCTCAACGTAAATGATCAAGTCCAAGTGATCCTTGAACCTTGATCTAGGAAGATACTTGATGAACTTCTCACAACCATGCGTAATCCCCAATTCACCAATCATACTCTTCATTGCGACTCCACCTTGAGTTGTCTTCACATACTTCAAACCGCCTTTCAAAGAGCCATACCTCCTTTTCCGGTTCTTCCCAATATTCGTTCCAATTGTCCTTTCCACAATGCCGAGATCCTTCATCTCAAATCCAGAAGCTAACTTCCCCTTGAGCATACCAATCTCCTCCTTGCTAGAACTTACCTTTTGAATATCATTCACACTCTCCAACTCAAGATTGATCTTACACACAAGCCTCTCCTTGTACCTTGGTTCTTCAAACTCCGGAATACCTTCCGTCTTCATGAAGTTCCACTTGCATCCAACTACCCTTGACTTCTTCGGTAGATTCACAAGTTCCCAAGTCCGGTTCTTCTCCAATGAATTCACACCTTCATTCATTGCCTTCAACTGTTTCTGACTCTCCATGCTTACCATTGCTTCACTGAAGTCCCTTGGTCCCGAGTCTTGAACATCTTCAGTCACAAACAAAGCATAACAAACAAGATCAGCATACCCGTATCTCTTTGGTGCCACAGTCTCCCTCCTTTCCCTATCTCTTGCCAACTGATAGCCAGGATCCACTGTTTGTTGTCTTCCTCTAGAACCTGATGGTGGAGGACTATCCTCCTCTTCTTCATTCCCGGTCTCAGTAGTGGTAGACTCCACCTCAAACTGAGTTTTCTCCACCTCCACTTTTGAGCTACTATCCTCCAGGTCTTTGCATTTCATCCCCATGCGGGTCTCATCGAAAGTGACATCCCTGCTTATGATAACCTTTGACCCTCCAGATTCCAAATTCCACAACTTGTATCCCTTCACACCCTCCGGATATCCGATGAAGACACATTTCACAGCTCTAACATCAAGCTTATCCTGCTTGATATGCACAAAAGCCAAAGCTCTGAAAACCTTCAACTTGGAGTAGTCTGCCGGTCTCCCACTCCAAACCTCCATAGGTGTCTTGAAGTTTAACGCCGTTGATGGACATCTGTTGATCAAATATGCTGCTGTACTCACAGCCTCGCCCCAGAAGCTTTTAGGCAACCCAGCTGCCAAAAGCATACTCCTCACCCGCTCCAAGATGGTCCTATTCATGCATGTTGCTAGGCCATTTTGATGCGGTGAGCCTTTCACGGTCCTATGCCTCTGAATACCTTGTTTCAAAACTTATCAAAATGCTCTGAAAGAAACTCCAGGCCATTGTTAGTCCTTAAAATTTTCAGTTTAGTTCCTATTTGATTTCCTATGAGAGTATGCCATTCCTTGAACTTTTCAAAGGTGTCACTTTTGCTTTTCAAAATGTAGACCCATACTCTCCTAGAAAAATCATCAACCACGGTGAGGAAATATGAACCACCCCCATGAGTACTCACTCTAGCCGGACCCCAAAGATCCGAGTGAATGTACTCAAAGGGTTTACTAGAATGATGCATGCCACCCCCAAACTCAACCTTATGATGTTTGCCTAGTATGCACTTATCACAAAATTCTAGCTTATCCAATTTATCACCACCTAGCAAACCTTGTTTAGCTAGTTCAACTAAACCCCTCTCACTAACATGCCCTAACCTATTATGGCATAACATGGTTTTATCATGCAAGGTTTGGCTAGATAATGATGCATGCCCAATAATAGTTGAACCCTCTAATATGTACAAACCACTCATTTTAGTCCCCTTAGCTATTATCAATGCATCATGCGAAATTTTTATCATGCCATGCTCAATACTAGTGCAATAGCCTAATCCATCAAACATGCTTATAGAAATTAGATTTCGCTTGAGTTTAGGAACATACCTCACATCTTGTAAAAGGAATTCGCGGTTGTCATACATCTTAAGACGAATTGAACCCATACCTTGAACTTTGCACGCTTCGTTGTCACCAAGGCGAACTACTCCACCTTGCTTGAGCTCCAAAGTTTCAAAATATTCCTTCCTTGGACACATGTGAAAAGAGCACCCGGAGTCCATAACCCAACTCCTATCTGGTTCCTAACTCGTAACCACTAGAGCCCCTGCATCCTCATAACCATCCTCCATAGCAATCACAACCTCCACGGAATCTTCATTGCCCCCTCTCTCGGGACAATCCCTCTTAAAGTGACCAACCTTATGACAATTAAAGCATTTGTACTTAGCTTTATTGTCCCCTTCCGACTTGGATTTCGCCTTAGGCTTTCCTTTACCGTTTCCTCTACTCTCATTCTTTCCCCTTAAGACACTCAAGCCTTCCCCACTATCTTCCACCTTCAAGTCTTGAAGCTTGGTTAGTGTAACAACCTGTTTCCGGACCGCTTCCGAGCTACACTAAACCTGTATGCGATGCGTTTTAAAACGTTACTTTTGTGCCCTTCAGAAAAATGCGGTATTTGTTTTTTTTGTTTTTGTTTTTTTTTTTAAAATAAGAAGAATGATTCCCGCATACGCACTCAGAGTTATTACAGCGTTTTCGAAACATGGTGCATAGAAACTCGAGACTAAGCACAGAATAACAACATACATATAGATAGTCACCTGATCAATGTACACAAAATAGGGACATAATAAAATGCAAGGAAAATACACCTAAGGTATGACGACCTCTACGGTGATCATACCCGGTTACTCCCGGCAGACACCGCAGGGTCGCTCCAAAAGTAAACCACCGCCTACCCTGAGCTCAAAATAATAATCGCCTGACCGTGGTCACGACATACTGTTTTAAAAAGAGACACAACTACAGTCATCCATAAGATATATATAACAGTTATACAAAAGGAAATGTCACACAACAGTCAACTATTTGTAACGCACTACAGTCCATCACGACAATTAGAAGTCATCGCTCGGATTCCCGAAGGGGTACTCCTCGTCGCCATTCACTGTCGGGTCCCTCGCGTCCTTGCCACCATCTAGGTAACCATCATGGATTGAAGGCACCACGGAAAGGGTCAACTTCTCAACAAATCAAGATAATCAAGGCATAAGGAAATAAGCAAACAACAATGTATATCATTCACCAAACGTGACTCAACTCTCTCACTCTAGACTTGACTCGACTCACGACTCATTTTTTCACGACTCGACAATTATTCCGCAAAGCGACGCAGATCCATCAATCGACATACCAGCCGTAGCCTTGGGATCTTTCGCTTCTCCCTAGATATGCATGCATCTTGCTCCTACGCCGCGACGCCTAGTCAATCTCCCCGTAAACAAAAGGGGACCTAGCACCCTTAGTTATCCGTCACGGCTCAAAAACGCCATAACGACTCACCCGACTCTCACTGATGAACAAATCTCCGCTTACAATATTCAAAGAGTGACGCATAAGATTACTTGACCGCATATCAAATAAAGAGAGCATGCTTAATATGAAGAAAACGCACTGACATTTTAAGCAATAAAACACCCTGCATGAAGAAACGCAATTCAACAAAGAACACGCAATTCGCAAAGATATATTCAATCTCATATCAAATAATGCATAACTCAATCATATCACAACATTACATGCTCGACAAACAAATCAAGGAATCTATCCTCTCGCAACTCAATGGAATTAACAGAGAGGAACATACAAGTGTGGGGGGTTGGGTTCGTGGAGACCAACCGCAACAGCTTTCGCCGCCACGAAGACTTCGGATAAATGTTCGACCTCACGACAACAAAGCGAAGGGTTAGAAGACCCTAACTTCAACTCGTAGAGTTCTCAGACTTCTTCGTATTTAAATAAAGCATTTAAATACTAAAAATAAAATCTAAACATATCTAGAAGTTGCCGCTTACCTCCGCTGCTGCTACCGTAGCTCCTACGTCTTTGGTTCCACATTGCTCGGTCTCCGGTCACGTTTCCTATTACCAAATACAACTTAGTACTATCTAGGAATTCCAGTTACACTTAAGCTCTCAACTTATCCATTTCCTAACCAACTCTCAAACAAGCGTTACAAATTATTAACGTACTCGAAATAAATGTAGTTTTTTTTTTTGAATTAAAACATTTCTAGGAAGTAACATAAGCATAACAATTAGCAATTTAGGAATGTTAACTTGCTTGAAATAAATAAAGTTTTTGAAACTAAAAGACTTTCTTGAACATTCAATCAACACCAAATAATAGCCCTTTCTCATAATTTTCAAAGCCTTATCACCTATCAATGTAAAACACTTACTTACTTAAAAACCTTAAGCATATATAATTAATTCACATACTTGTAACAATTAACCACATAAGAAAATTCAAGTCATGAAAGTATGTAAAGCAACTTTTTCTTTTATTCAAACCTTTTCAAAAGTCCCAAAAATATTTTCTAAATACCAATACAAGCATCAACTTCAAGTAATACATTAAGCACAATTTAAACATATCAAAGGTTATGTTTCTAAACATTTTCCTCAACTAAATTAGTGTCATTTTTCTCAATTCTTTTTCAATCATGCTTTAAAACAATAAAGCAACAAATCATATTAAATTTAAAGAACCAAAATGATCAATTCCCTACATGCCATTCTAGTCCCTCAAGAAGCAATTTTGCATATACATAGGCTAACACCTATACTAACACATGCATATCAATTTCAATAACCTTAAAAATACTTCTAAACACTTAATAAACCATCCAATACATAACCAAGCATCATAGCTACAAATTAACATGGTTCAAGAATTAAAAATAACTAAACTAGCATGTTATAATTAACTGATTTTCTTACTAAAACTTCCAAAACATTGCCAAGATTTCCAGCATGCACTGTCTGTTGAGTTTATCATCTTTGAAGATTCAAAACTCAGCTAAAAATTACCAAATTAAATAGACAAGTTCCTAACATACATATCGACAACATACAAGTGGTCCCATGCTAAAATAATATGCCAATTTTTCCTACGAAACCCAAAAAGAATCTGATTTCAGAACATCAGCAGAAAATAAGATTTCCAGCACAGCAGTTAGAGAAAAATCTCAACGAGCAGCTAAACATGCTTTAAAAATTCTACAGTTATTATTGCAGATAGGTAACTCATATATGAACAAAATGCAATTGGTTCCATTCGAAAATTCGAATCCTAGAATTCAAGAAAAATCATTCACTGAGACTGATTTACACAGGATTCTCGAGCGACACCCTAACTGTACTACAAGCATTCCAGAATTTATTTCACATAGTAAAACTTATCGAAATGCAACAAATTTTGATATGCAACATCTCAACACATATTGGAACACCTGAATATTTTTATTTTCGCAAGAATCATCACATAATAGTACATTTCAATTTAAAACAGAAACAGATTTTTGGAAAACGCTGTAACATCAATACATGCAGATTTTATCACATTTGAACCATCCTATGATCTCAATTTAAACTACACATATAGAAACACAACCCAAAGTAAATAACACAACAATTTCCAAATCATTTTCAAATACCACTTCCAACATCAACATCAAGACAAATACTATTCCTAAATTAAGCACATTTTTCTTTCAAAAATAACAAGTTATGTTCAAGACTAGTCCATAAGGTTCATAGTTTCACTTACTCCAATTTAATTCTAAAAACAAGAGTACTTTTATTTAGGCCAATTCCAGCAATCCTCAAAACAACTAACCCATGCCATAATCATGTTAAAATTTTAAAGAACCTCTTGATCATTTAATAAATCATCTAACATGTAAGTAAACACCCTAGCTACAATTTCTCATGATTCAAGAATGTAAAATAAACTAAAACTATCATGTAAAGTCTATTTAATTTACATTACAACTTCAAGAAGCATCATACAACTTCTAAACACTCAATTTAAACAACAATTTAGTTGATTCAAGAAGATCACAACAATTTCCCCTCTTTCACCACTTAGGGTTTTGCCCTAAAGCATCAAGAAAAGGGATTAATGATGTCTCATTTCTTCTTAGTCATCAACCAACAACAAACAACAACACAATCAACAATTAATTAACATTAAAACAACAAATTAGATCAACACCAAGGAGGGGCTGTTGGGCGCTGTTTTAGGGCTTGAATGAGGGTGAGAAAATTCTGATTTCATGCTCATTTAATTGGTTAGAAACATAGGTAATGATATATTGAGAATAACCTAACATTTTGACAAGGTTTGTAAACAAAAACCAATTTCAAAAAGAGAGGAGGCTGTCGCGATTAAAACAGAACCAAGGGGAAAGAAAAATTGATTTTTCCTTACTTGGATGGTGTAGATGATGAAGCAATAGATAGAGGAGATGATCTAGAGCAACTTTGGTGAAGAACACTTGCTCAAAAACCCAAAGGATGTGAAGTTGTCTTCAATGGCACTTGTAAACTCATGGAGAAGAAAAGGGAAATGTTGAAGAGGGTTTGGGAAGGGGGTCTCGTGAGGCAGCTGCTGGTGGGGGGTTTTTACCCTTCACTTGGCTTAAATAACTAACAACTAAGATTAGTAATAATAAAAATAATTTAAGTAATAGTTTTAAAATAAAAACTACACATCAAATGACACAAAAATCACTTTTAGAGATGTCAATCCCATCACTCATTCTACCCATCTAATCTCACTTCTCTCAAGGTTACCCTCTAATCTAAAGTTTTAAGATTTAGAAACACGGCTGACGAGAAACCCAACCGAGTAGTTTCTGGAAAAATCCCAGAAAATTAACTCATGAGGAATTAATTCTCCGCGTGATAATATTATATCATAAATAATAAAAACATCACAATCACTTAAAAACACTCAAAATAATTTACGATTGATTTTCATCGAAATCGGGCTCATTTTAAATTTTATCTCAATAGAATCGCCAAAGCGATTTGAAACGCGATTTAAATTTCAATAGAATATTTCGACAACATTCAAACCATAAATTAATATTAAAATATTAATTCTCATTTATTTTAGCTCTTGATTTAATTAAATCACTTTCTTAGGGAGCAAGTAATTGCTTTAATAAAGCATAATTACAACAAAATATACTAATTAACACTAAATAACGTTAAGTAAAAATACGAGTGTTACGATCTCACGAGGTCGATCAGGGTGCTTGTGCAAGCGCACAAGGCTTTATTACGAGCTCGTGCACGCGGTCTCCTTAGCTCGACATGCGACCTCCTCAGCTCGGCATACGACCTCAACACGCGACCTCATCAGCTCGTGTACGCGGTCTCGGCACGAAGTCGATCTCTTCATCAGGTGTTACAATACTCTCCCTCTAAAAAAAAAATTCGTCCTCGAAATTGCAAATAAGTTACTTACCGCGGAAAAGTTCAGAGTACTGAGTCTTCATCTTAACACCGCTTCAATCTTAGCTGGATCCACAGCCATATCGTCTCTGGTGGTCACATGTCTGAAAAAAAAATGCACCCCTTCAAGCTAGAATTCACACTTAGGCCGGTCATCATAAGGCTTCTTCCCTCGTAGTATATGCAGTACTTGGCGTGGATGCTCTTCGTGTTCTTCTCTGCTCCTCGAGTAAACCAAGATGTTGTCCGTAGATACCATCGCGAACTGGTATACTCTTCAACTCGGTCGCTTAAACTTGCAAGGGAATATAAAATCCTGAGCTCTCTCTTACAAAAATCTTCGATAGAATTAACAGAAAGGTATGTGAAGACTCCAAAATCAGGAAAAACTGCAATTTTTTTTTTTTGGGCACAGTCCCGAAGGATATGGTAATTCAAAAACCAATCCGACCTTAGAATAATGGTAGGATTTTTTTTTTTTTAAAAAAAAAGCCTTAGCAGCTGAAATAATTCACTACTAAGCCAAAAGATAAAACAATCAAAAGCAATTTTTAAACCAGCTCACACATCCAAGGAAATAATAAAAAAAAAATGTGCGGCATTAGAATCGAAGATTATGGATAGAGAGTCACCCTCAATTTCATAATTCCGCTGGATTAGATCTCCTGATCGCTTCGCTTTCATCGCCCATGCAAGACTATCTGAAGTAATCGGGCATTTCCCCTTTGCTCGTGCTGTGATCATACTCGGTTCCCTCTTCGGGCTCTACAGCTCCTGGCATAATGTCCTGGCTGGTCGCAGTTGAAGCATACGCTGTTTCTCTTTTCGGGGCAGCTGACTGCATAGTGCCCTGGCCTACCGCAACGGTAACAAGTCACGTTGGCACTAGTCTGACTCCCGTCGTTGTTCCTTTCGGGTCGACTATCACGGTTTCTCCGCTGGTTTCCTTCCGAGCAACCTACATCACGGTCTCAGGGTCTCACTGGTCCATCTATACCACTCTTCTTCTCGTGGTCTCTCACTCCTTCCACTTCAGCACATTTGTGAATCAGTCCTTGCAGATTCCTGATCCTCAGTGACACCATGGATTTCTGAATATCGAGCCTCATCTCTTGCTGGAATCTTCCACTTAACAATCTCTGGTCAGTTCGATCACAGAACGGAATGGAGTATCTTGAAAGTGATTCAACTTCGCGGTGTATTCGGCACCGCTAAGCTACCTTCTTTGTAGTTGGAAAAACTTGTGCTCTTCCTCTGCTCGTACGATATCAGGAAGGTACTTATCCAAGAACCTCCCGTGGAAAACTTCCCAAGTGATCTCACGACGCTCTGCCGGCAAAGTCTACTTCACTTCCTTTCACCAACTCACCATCTCCCAACAACAAGTAGGTTGCGTAGTCCACCTGGATATTCTCTGGCGTTGGGGTGCCTCAAGATCTCTTCCACTTCCCGCATCCAAAGTTCGGCTTTGTCCTGATTTGGCTCGTAGTAGAACTTGGCGTCCCCCGCATCCTCTCGCCTCGCATTCCTTTCGACTCTCTATTGTCAGGTTTATTTGGGTCAAATCTATTTGAGCCATAGCATTAGACTATTGAGTCATAGCGGTGATTCTTTGAGTCATAGCTCGCCATTTCCGTCATCGCCTGAAATGCTCTTTCCATCTTGAGGTTATCCTGGTTCAAATGTACGGTCTCTACAAGGGCATTAGATTCCCACCAGGTTCAAAACACTCCGGAATCTCACACTCTAATGATGTGTTAACACACATCGCTTCAATTAAGAAACAATTCAAACAGTTGCAAGTAGAGTTACCCTACTTGAGGAGCAATCAAGCAAGGATGGTTTGACTCTCAACAAAACACAGCTAGACCTCTAACTCTACAAAACCCGACAAAACAAAACCCGACACAGTGACCAGTTCCAAATACCTAACTCATAGTCCGGCTAGAACCGAACTGCTCTGATACCACCTTTGTAACGACCCGTTTCCGGACCGCTACCGAGCTACACTAAACCTGTATGCGATGCGTTTTAAAACGGTACTTTTGTGCCCTTCAGAAAAATGCGGTATTTGTTTTTTGTTTTTTTTTTAAAATAAGAAGAATGATTCCCGCATACGCACTCAGAGTCATTACAGCGTTTTCGAAACATGGTGCATAGAAACTCGAGACTAAGCACAGAATAACAACATACATATACATAATATAGATAGTCACCTGATCAATGTACACAAAATAGGGACATAATAAAATGCAAGGAAATTACACCTAAGGTATGATGACCCTCTACGGGTGATCATACCCCGGGGTTACTCCCCGACAGACACCGCAGCAGGGTCGCTCCAAAAGTAAACCACCGCCTACCACGAGCTCAAAATAATAACTGCCCGACTGGTCACGACATACTGTTTTAAAAAGAGACACAACTACAGTCATCCATAAGATATATATAACAGTTATCCAAAAGAAAATGTCACACAACAGTCAACTATTCGTAACGCACTACAGTCCATCACGACAATTAGAAGTCATCGCTTGGATTCCCGAAGGGGTACTCCTCGTCGCCATTCACTGTCGGGTCCTTCGCGTCCTTGCCACCATCTAGGTAACCATCATGGATTGAAGGCACCACGGGAAAGGGTCAACTTCTCAACAAATCAAGATAATCAAGGCATAAGGAAATAAGCAAACAACAATGTATATCATTCACCAAACGTGACTCAACTCTCTCACTCTAGACTTGACTCGACTCACGACTCATTTTCTCTCGACTCGACAATTATTCCGGAAAGCAGACGCAGATCCATCAACTGACATACCAGCCGTAGCCTTGGGATCTTTCGCTTCTCCCTAGATATGCAGTACCCGGTTCCTACGCTGCGACGCCTAGTCAATCTCCCGTAAACAAAAGGGGACCTAGCACCCTTAGTTATCCGGGTCACGGCTCAAAAACGTCATAACGACTCACCTGACTCTCTCACTCGATGAACAGCTCTCCGCTTACAATATTCAAAGAGTGACGCATAAGATTACTTGACCGCATATCAAATAAAGAGAGCATGCTTAATATGAAGAAAACGCAATTCGACATTTTAAGCAATAAAACACCCTGCATGAAGAAACGCAATTCAACAAAGAACACGCACTGGCAAAGATATATTCAATCTCATATCAAATAATGCATAACTCAATCATATCACAACATTACATGCTCGACAAACAAATCAAGGAATCTATCCCTCTGCAACTCAATGGAATTAACAGAGAGGAACATACAAGTGTGGGGGGTTGGGTTCAGGAGACCAACCGCAACAGCTTTCGCTCGCCCACGAAGACTCGGATAAATGTTCGACCTCACGACAACAAAATGAAGGGGTTCAAGACCTAACTTCGAACTCGTAGAGTTCTCAGACTTCTTCGTATTTAAATAAAGCATTTAAATACTAAAAATAAAATCTAAACATATCTAGAAGTTGCCGCTTACCTCTGCGTTGCTACCGTCGCTCCTACGTCTTTGGTTCCACATTGCTCGGTCTCAAGTCACGCTTCCTATTACCAAATACAACTTAGTACTATCTAGGAATTCCAGTTACACTTAAGCTCTCAACTTATCCATTTCCTAACCAACTCTCAAACAAGCGTTACAAATTATTAACGATCGAAATAAATGTAGTTTTTTTTTTTTTGAATTAAAACATTTCTAGGAAGTAACATAAGCATAACAATTAGCAATTTAGGAATGTTAACTTGCTTGAAATAAATAAAGATTTTGAAACTAAAAGCCTTTCTTGAACATTCAATCAACACCAAATAATAGCCCTTTCTCATAATTTTCAAAGCCTTATCACCTATCAATGTAAAACACTTACTTACTTAAAAACCTTAAGCATATATAATTAATTCACATACTTGTAACAATTAACCACATAAGAAAATTCAAGTCATGAAAGTATGTAAAGCAACTTTTTCTTTTATTCAAACCTTTTCAAAAATCCCAAAAATATTTTCTAAATACCAATACAAGCATCAACTTCAAGTAATACATTAAGCACAATTTAAACATATCAAAGGTTATGTTTCTAAACATTTTCCTCAACTAAATTAGTGTCATTTTTCTCAATTATTTTTCAATCATGCTTTAAAACAATAAAGCAACAAATCATATTAGAATTTAAAGAACCAAAATGATCAATTCCCTACATGCCATTCTAGTCCCTCAAGAAGCAATTTTGCATATACATAGGCTAACACCTATACTAACACATGCATATCAATTTCAATAACCTTAAAAATACTTCTAAACACTTAATAAACCATCCAATACATAACCAAGCATCATAGCTACAAATTAACATGGTTCAAGAATTAAAAATAACTAAACTAGCATGTTATAATTAACTGATTTTCTTACTAAAACTTCCAAAACATTGCCAAGATTTCCAGCATGCACTGTCTGTTGAGTTTATCATCTTTGAAGATTCAAAACTCAGCTAAAAATTACCAAATTAAATAGACAAGTTCCTAACATACATATAGACAACATACAAGTGGTCCCATGCTAAAATAATATGCCAATTTTTCCAACGAAACCCAAACAGAATCTGATTTCAGAACATCAGCAGAAAATAAGATTTCCAGCACAGCAGTTAGAGAAAAATCTCAACGAGCAGCTAAACATGTTTTAAAAATTCTAAAGTTATTATTGCAGATAGGCAACTCATATATGAACAAAATGCAATTGGTTCCATTCGAAAATTCGAATCCTAGAATTCAAGAAAAATCATTCACTGAGACTGATTTACACAGGATTCTCGAGCGACACCCTAACTGTACTACAAGCATTCCAGAATTTATTTCACATAGTAAAACTTATCGAAATGCAACAAATTTTGATATTCAACATCTCAACACATATTGGAACACCTGAATATTTTTATTTTCGCAAGAATCATCACATAATAGTACATTTCAATTTAAAACAGAAACAGATTTTTGGAAAACGCTGTAACATCAATACATGCAGATTTTATCACATTTGAACCATCCTATGATCTCAATTTAAACTACACATATAGAAACACAACCCAAAGTAAATAACACAATAATTTCCAAATCATTTTCAAATACCACTTCCAACATCAACATCAAGACAAATACTATTCCTAAATTAAGCACATTTTTCTTTCAAAAATAACAAGTTATGTTCAAGACTAGTCCATAAGGTTCATAGTTTCACTTACTCCAATTTAATTCTAAAAACAAGAGTACTTTTATTTAGGCCAATTCCAGCAATCCTCAAAACAACTAACCCATGCCATAATCATGTTAAAATTTTAAAGAACCTCTTGATCATTTAATAAATCATCTAACATGTAAGTAAACACCCTAGCTACAATTTCTCATGATTCAAGAATGTAAAATAAACTAAAACTATCATGTAAAGTCTATTTAATTTACATTACAACTTCAACAAGCATCATACAACTTCTAAACACTCAATTTAAACAACAATTTAGTTGATTCAAGAAGATCACAACAATTTCCCCTCTTTCACCACTTAGGGTTTTGCCCTAAAGCATCAAGAAAAGGGATTAATGATGTCTCATTTCTTCTTAGTCATCAACCAACAACAAACAACAACACAATCAACAATTAATTAACATTAAAACAACAAATTAGATCAACACCAAGGAGGGGCTGTTGGGCGCTGTTTTAGGGCTTGAATGAGGGTGAGAAAATTCTGATTTCATGCTCATTTAATTGGTTAGAAACATAGGTAATGATATAGGGAGAATAACCTAACATTTTGACAAGGTTTGGAAACAAAAATCAAGTTCAAAAGGGGAGGGGGCTGTCGCGATTAAAACAGAACCAAGGGGAAAGAAAAATTGATTTTTCCTTACTTGGATGGTGTAGATGATGAAGCAATAGATAGAGGAGATGATCTAGAGCAACTTTGGTGAAGAACACTTGCTCAAAAACTCAAAGGATGTGAAGTTGTCTTCAATGGCACTTGTAAACTCATGGAGAAGAAAAGGGAAATGTTGAAGAGGGTTTGGGAAGGGGGTCTCGTGAGGCAGCTGCTGGTGGGGGGTTTTTACCCTTCACTTGGCTTAAATAACTAACAACTAAGATTAGTAATAATAAAAATAATTTAAGTAATAGTTTTAAAATAAAAACTACACATCAAATGACACAAAAATCACTTTTAGAGATGTCAATCCCATCACTCATTCTACCCATCTAATCTCACTTCTCTCAAGGTTACCCTCTAATCTAAAGTTTTAAGATTTAGAAACACGGCGACGAGAAACCGAAAACCGAGTAGTTTCTCGAAAAATGAAAATTAACTCGCGAGGAATTAATTCTCCATGATAATATTATATCATAAATAATGAAAACATCACAATCACTTAAAAACACTCAAAATAAGTTACGATTCAATTTTCATCGAAATCGGGCTCATTTTAAATTTTATCTCATATAGAATCGCCAAAGCGATTTGAAACGCGATTTAAATTTCAATAGAATATTTCGACAACATTCAAACCATAAATTAATATTAAAATATTAATTCTCATTTATTTTAGCTCTTGATTTAATTAAATCACTTTCTTAGGGAGCAAGTAATTGCTTTAATAAAGCATAATTACAACAAAATATACTAATTAACACTAAATAACGTTACAGTAAAAATACGAGTGTTACGGCCTCTCAGACGCAGGTCGATCAGTGCTTGTGCAAGCGCACAAGGCTTTATCACGAGCTCGTGCACGCGATCTCCTTAGCTCGACATGCGACCTCCTCAGCTCGGCATACGACCTCAGCACGCGACCTCATCAGCTCGTGTACGCGGTCTCGGCACGAAGTCGATCTCTTCATCAGGTGTTACAGTTAGCTCCTTGGTCCTAATGGATTGTTGGACCTCCTCCAAGGTAATAGTGGACTCCTTGCCATAGAGGAGTGCATCCTTAAAGTGTTCAAAGGACCTAGGCAATGAATTCAATAAGAGTAAAGCCTTATCCTCGTCATCGAGCTTCACATCAATATTCAGTAGGTCATCGATAATTTTGTTGAATTCCGCTAGTTGCTCCACAATAGGTCTGGTCTCTACCATCTTGAATGAGTAGAGATGTTGTTTCAGACATAACCTGTGGGCCAATGACTTGGTCATGTACAACGATTCTAACTTTGCCCACATCTCCGCCGCGGTCTTCTCTTTTGCAACTTCCCTCAATGCCTTATCGCCAAGGCACAAGATAATGGCACTTCTTGCCTTATCTATCATCTCCTTCTTCTCCGTTTGAGACAGGGTGGTCGGCATTCTTGCCTCACCCTTCAAGGCTTCGAAGCACTTCTGTTAAATAAGGATTGCTTCCATCTTCACCTTCCATAGACCGAAGTCGTTATTACTGGAAAACTTCTCGATGTCCCATTTAGTATCCATGGTGCACAATTGAATTATTTGTTCCTCCCCACAGGCGGCGCCCCTTGTTGAGTTACTAACAAGAATAAATGAACAAATATCAAAGGCAACCAATACTAAATTTAATAGCAACCAAAACAATGCAATAAAGTCAATCAAACACGGAGTAGAGAGTAGGAAGAATAACACGGCTATTTGGTTACGCAGTTTGGCCCCAAAAAGATGACCTACGTCTGTGGGAGAGAGCAGCCCTCCGTTTCACTATCAAAGAGTATTTACAAGAGATTACAATTGCTTTGAACCCCTTCTAAATGTCCAAGAAGAACAAACCCAAGAGTTCCCAATCCCTCTCTCTTTTCCTCTATGAAAACCTCTCAAGAACAACAATAGAGAAAGCCTTCAATCCTCCCTCTATGATTTCCTAAGACCCCAAGGTGTTTCAATGTGTTTCCAGCCCCAAAAACCTCACAAAGACGCTCAAGAACGGCTGCACACAACCCTAGAAAGACTGCACATCCTCACGAATGAAAGAACACGTTCTGGTATAAAAACAGCAGTGGTGAATCGATTCACCAGTAAGTGTGAATCGATTCACACGTATAAATCTTACGCGTTTTGTGATCCTAAGTCAGTGAATCGATTCACAGTCCTTCACTTAGATTCACAGAAAGTCCAAAACTTCTCCAAGGCTCCAAGGCACATCATGAATCGATTCCAGAGACCCATGATTCGAACCACACCTGTTGAAAACTCATTTTTATGACTTCCAATGATCTCCAACATGATTTTAAGGCACTCTAAACTCCACAGTACTCGTGTATTCCCTGTGGGCTCGACATTCAGAGTCTTAAAAATACTCCACTTTTATTACGAGTTACGATCGGATGCACTTGTCTGAGCCGCAACATGTTTTTGGTGCCATTGTCGGGGACTGTTTTAGCGATATTGATTGAACAAGATTCTATTTATGTTAGGCATTTTATTTTGTTTATTTATTTTTATGTTTATTTTATTGTTTTAAGGACATACTAATTTGGTTTCCTTTGATGTATGTAGACAAGGTCTCAACATCCTGAATTGATATTCGACCCTGAAATTGAAAGAATACTTCGTTTGTTGAGAAGACAACAGCTAGCAATGGAGAACGAACTTACGTTAAACGAGTACTTCACTCCAATTACAGATGTGGCAGACAGCGTCAACTATCCGGCAATTGACGCCACAAATTTCGAATTGAAGCCAGCACTGATTTCAATGGTATCTATAGTGCAATTCTCTCTGGCTTATCTTCTGAAGAACCAAATGCTCATCTCAAAAGATTCCAGAAGGTTGCTAACACTGTCAAGTGTTATGGTGTGACACCAGCGGCCATCAAATTAAGATTGGTTTCATTCTCACTACAGGGAAAGGCACAATTATGGTTGGATTCACTTCTACTAAATTCTATTACCACCTGGGAGGACCTAAAAACTAAGTTTCTAAATAAGTACTTTCCTCCCGCAAAATATGCAAAGCTGAGAGCTAACATATCTGGGTTTGCTCAGCATGAAGGAGAATCAATGCAGAGGCATGGGAGCGATTCCAAGATTTAATTAGGAGCTGCCCTCATCATGGTTTCACCAAATGGCAGCGGGTTCAAATTTTGTACAATGGTTTTACCATGCAAACTAGAGGTGCTGTTGATGCTGCTTATGGAGGATCTTTCGGAAAGAAGACACCCACTGAGGCTTATCATATAATGACTAAAATGGCTCAGAATAATGCTCTGTGGTCAGCGAGTGAAAGACAAACCGGAAGGAAGAACCAGCAAGCATGAATTTATAAAGTGGAAACAAACATAGCCCTTGAAGCAAAGTTGGAGGCAATGACCAAAAAGATAGAGACTCTAATAGTAGTGCAAAATTAGTCTAATGCAATTTCAACTAATAATGACTGGGGATGCATGACAATTGAAAAGCCAATGGGAAGAAGTCAATGCTGTAGGCCAAAAGGATTTTGATCCAAAGACAGGAATGCAAGAAGCCATGTTGAAGTATATGCAAAGATACAGACATCCGTGTATGGGAGTTTTAGCCGGTTTCATGGAGAAGACTGAAGAAAGACTTAAGGCTATTGAAACTAAGACAGCCAAAGCCTCCTGTAATTTCTGTGGGGTAACAGGTCATGATTCTAAAGACTGTACTGAAGAGGTGAATTTTATTGGAAATAAGCCACAGAATGACCCCTACTCAAGCACTTATAATCCCGGATGGAGAAATCACCACAATTTCTCATGGGAAGGCCAACAGAAATCACAAGGCAAGAGTCAGAATACTTACAAGCCTCCACATTTACAAAATCGTGCTCAAAATAATTGAAGTCCCGGTTTGAATGACTTTAACAACTTCGTCGGACAAGTGGACGAGAGGTTCAAGACTTTAGAAAAATTAGTGAGCACCACCTCAGAAGACCAGTAAACACTAAAAGACCAAATGGCAACCTTGGTAAATATAATGACTCAAAGAGAAAAAGGAGCACTTCCAAGTCAAGTGGAACTAAATCCAAATGAGAAGTGCAATGCAATCTTTATGGCAAAGGAGGAACCAAGCATTACAATGAAGGACGTTCCGGAGGGAAGTAAAGAGGAGAAGGCTAAAAATGAGCCTCTGCAGGTAAGTAATTCTTTTTCCCAAAGTTCTAAGAATTTTTATAAGGATAGGCAAGCAATTAAATTATTAGAAAAACTTAAAAAATTGCATGTCAATTCCCTTTGCTGATATTGTGTCTGAAGTGCCTAAATATGTTAAGTTTTTAATAGAAATAATTTTTAATAAAAATAAATTAGGAGAGGTTGAGAATGTAAACTTAAATGAAGATTGCTCTGGTATGTTAATGAATAAATTACCACCTAAGCTTAAAGTCCAGGAACCTTTACCGTGTCTTGCTTAATTGGTAATAACTCTTTTAATGCACTATGTGATTTGGGTTCAAGTGTGAATTTGATGCCTTTGTCTATTTTTAGAAAATTAAATTTGTAGGTACCACAACATTCTAACATGTCTTTGCAGTTAGCTGATAGAAATCTTGTTTACCCAAGTGGGATAATAGAGGATGTGCTAGTTAAGGTGGGGGAATTTATTTTCTCAGTTGACTTTGTAGTTCTGGATATGGAGGAAGACAGAGATGTCCCTATTATATTAGGACGACCATTTTTGGCAACAGGAGATGCAACTGTTCATGTAAAAAATGGAACTATGACTCTAAGAATTGAGGATGAAGAAGAGATTTTCAATATTTATAATGCTAACAAACCTTCTTCCTCTAGTGCTTCTTGTTGTTTCTTGTAGGATATGGAACCTAAACAGGGGAAAGAAAAACAAGAGCAAGTTAAGGAACAAGATAGCAACTCTGTTGAACATGATAAGAACATAACGCCTTCTTTGATTGTGGAAGCACTTTGTTTGCCTAAATTTAAAGGTCAACCTAAGGAGGATCCCATTCCTCATATACTAAATTTTTATGACTTAGTCAAGACTAACAAATATGCAGGAACCACCGCAAATAAGATAAGATTGAAGTTGTTCCCCCTTTCTTTTGGAGGAGTGGCTAAGCAATGGTTCTCATGTTATCCAAAATTCCACTTTGCAACATGGGAAAATTAATGGAAGAGTTTGTCGGGGCATTCCAACCCACACTTGAGGAAAAAGAAAAAGAGGTCCTATCCAAGGATTTCAACAGTTAAAAGATGATGCTTCTGAAGAATTTGCTAGTTTTGAATTAGACTCATCCATTATCTCAGAGGAGTCAACTTTACAATTTAAGGGAACAACATGGCAAGATCCTATTCAGCACGTAAGACAGTTCTACAAAAAGATGAGGAATGCTAAATATGAGAACTTGTCTCCAGATGAAGCAAAATTGAAGATCTTCCCATTCTCATTAGATGAGAAAGTCAAGATATGGCTATATCTCCTACCAGCTAAAGAAATATAGATGTGAAATGATTTGGTGAAGAAATTTATCAAGACACTTTCACCCATTATAATAGAGCCAATTTACATCTGTGAAGAATGTGGGTGCACAATAAACCTACCAAAAAAGTGCTCAGGCCCTACTTGGATGGATCACTCTGAAGAAGGCAATTATATTGCAGTCCTCCCAATGGTAAGAAAACAAAAGGTAATATCAAAGAAGGGCCATTGCCTACTGATGACTAATTTTAAGTCCTCCGAACCGTCAGGCTCGAAACGTTAAACAAGCCCTTACCAGGAGGCAACCTGTGTTTACTAACATTTTTCTTCTTATTCTTATTCTTATTTTATTTATTTATTATGTTTTATTGTTGATTTTACTTTTATTAATTATTAAAAATACAAAAAAATGAAATATTCTGGAAAACCAGTATGTACGGGCGTACTTTCCTTTAGGCATGGTCGTACCACATGGCTTCACCTGAAAAACGCAGAGAAACAAGTAGGTACAACTGCACATATAACAAGGTGCGGCCGTACCCCGTGTCTAGAGGCTGAATATTCAAGGTAATAGTGAGAGATAAGGGCGTACCACACCCTCTTATGCCCAATTCCTCTCCACTCAAGCACCCTCTACTCTCAACTTCTTCGTATTTTTCATTCCAAAACTATTCAGGTACTGATTCTAACTGTAATTCTTGGATTGATTGCCTGTTCTACTGGTTGTTTTAAGTTTTTAGTTGTTTTAGGTTTTAATTTTGTTTAATTCTAACTTTAGCAATTTAGGAGTAGTTTTGGCTAGGTTTTGCATGCTTAAAGACTCTAGAAATGATTAGAGACTTAAAATTTAGGCTTAAAACTGAAAAAAATCTGATCATAGGGTAGATTTTTCACAAAACCGTAGCACAGTACGGTCATACCTATTAAGAACAGGCCATACTGAAGGCCGTACTGGCGGCCTTAGGGTTGAAGATAGAACATAGGTACGGGCGTACCTCTGGCAATGTACGGCTGTACATATTGCTTAAGTCAGGCCATACTTACTTTTTAAACTAGGGCGTACATATTCATGAAGTACGGCCGTACCTAACACAGAATACTACATGAATTTCTAATTTTTCCTATTTTCATTTTGCAGGAAAATGTCTAAGCGCCAGAGAGGCGATGCTTCCTCATTGCAGTAGCACGCATGTCCAAAGCCGTGCCATCTTATATCCCACAGCAGCATAGGGAAAGATACAAACAGCTGCAAGATTTACACACTCACATGTAGAGATATTTGGACTTCGATGCCCTCCAGCAGGTTGGCCTGCGAGGGGAGGTGGAGACATTGATGCTGAGGATCGGTTGGCTCCAGGCAGCCTCTGTCAAACAACCCACTCATGTGGAGGCTGTCTTAGACTTTCTAGCAACTTGTGGATATCATATGCGGGACTGGGAGCCCGAGCATCCAGAGATGGAGGATGAGCCAGACCAGGATCTGGTAGTTACATTCTGGCTCCATGGGGTCCACCATGAGGTCACCCTGGCCGAGTTTAACATCGGGCTAGGATTCGAGACAGCGGAGACAGTACAGACGCCGGAGTATTTGGGAGCACTCTTGGAGATTCCAGAGGGGTGGCAGGACTCAGAGAGCTGGAGAGCTCTCACAGGGGATGCCCACTACATTCCCAGCTGCACCAAGGCCAGCAAGATCATGTGAATACATGCCTTGACAGGATGGTTTTGATGATTGATAAAAGGGAGCTTTACAAATAGTCAACCGTGCAAAAAGTGGAAAAGAATACCAAGACGCGTATCAAGAATGATAGTTTTTCAAGTCTTTGGGTTCTGGGTATTTATTTATCTTTATTAAGACAATTTGTAAGTAGTAATAAAAAGCTCTCAATTAAAATTAAATCACACACGCACAAAATATTTTGACATGCATATCTCGTGGTTTGATGTCGAAATGAGGAGGAAGTCGCGGTCGAGCCTCGAGGAAAACAGATGTCGAGCCTAAGGAAGTCTGATGTCGAGCCGAGGAGGAAGTCGCGTGTCGAGCCTCGAGGAAAACTGATGTCGAAATGAGGAGGAAGCCTCGGATGTTGAGCTCGAGGAAGTCGAGGTCGAATCGAGGAGGAAGTCGCGTGTCGAAAGCCGAGGAAATCGGATGTCGAGCCGAGGAGGAAGCCTGATGTCGAGCTCGAGGAAGTCGATGTCGAATCGAGGAGGAAGTCGCGTGTCGAGCCGATGAGGTCGTGTACCGAGCTACAGAACCGATGATGAGGAGGTCGTGATGCCGAGCCGTGTTCGGAGGTCGTGCCGAGGTCTTTGCCGAGCCGCTTAGAGGTCGACGCCGACCGGTCGAGGTCGCCTGGTCGAGCCGCGGCGAGGTCGCCTGGCCGAGCCGCCTCGTGAGGTCGCTCACGAGCCGCCTTCGTGAGGTCGTATCTGCCGAGCCGCCTCCAGGTTTTCAATTCTTTCATGTTCAACGAACGGACAAATTCCAACGGACAGATCCCCGCCAGAACGGCAAATCCTCATCTGACAAATCTTCTTAAAGTGACGCTCCTCCATTGCCTATATAAACACAAACCGTGAGCTTTGTAATAATACAACAACGCAGGCTTAATTTTTGTGCCAAAAACTCACAAATATTTTTCATCACTCACACTTATTTGAGCACAATTTTCTCGAGAGCCTTTATTCTACATAATTTGAGTTGTATTATTTGAGCTTCAATTTGTTATATCCGCACTATTGAGTGTATCTTTTTCGCCTCATTTTATTTGTGAAAATCATTTATTTTTGGGTAGGAATCCCAAGGTGTTCATGGAGAGGTGATATCTCTTGAACGTATTGCTCTGGTTTAGAGTTGTAAAGGTTTCTAGCTGAACCCTGATTTAAAAGCTAGTGTCTTAGTGAAAATCCCATAGTGGTTTGCTTTGGGGGACAGGGCGTAGGCCACAGGGGTGTTAGGTGGCCGAACCTGGATAATTTGTTGTGTGCTCCTTATCTCTCTACTTTTCACCAATTAAATTTCTACTTTATTTTATTGTTATTTATATCTTACTATTTACTTTATTTTTAACTCGTTTGCAATTTATTCTTCAAGTGATTTATCTATTTCACATTAATATTTCCGCAACTCATAATTAGCACTTATTTCTCCAAAAGTTTTTGAAAGCACCGGTCACACACAATTCACCCCCTCTTGTGTTTGGAGTCACTTGTCAACAAGTGGCATCGTAGCTAGACTCTTGTATAAAGGACTTAACCGCCTCAAGAGAATGACTTCAAACAATAACGAGGGAACCTCCATGAACAGACTCCCATTTTTCAATGGTGAGGGTATGGTTATTGGAAGGATAGAATGCAAATCTTTCTTGAGGGTGTTGATCTTGATATTTGGGATGTGGAAAATGGTCCATTTGTCCCCACTCAATCAATTAATGATGCAGTGGTAGACAAACCAAGATCACTTTGGACCGAAGATGATAAGAAAAAGGTCCAATACAATTTGAAAGCTAAGAACATCATCACTTCGCTTTAAGCTACGATGAGTTCTATAGGGTCTCAAATTGCAAGATCTGCTAAAGAAATGTGGGACACCCTTCTATTGACCCATGAAGGTACTACCGAGGCCAACTTATGTCTCATGGCAAAACACGAGGAGGATGAGGTAAATGCTCTTGAACTCGAATCTCCTTTAACTTATGATGAGCCGCTTATTGCTTGTGAAGAATTAAATAATGAAACGATTAAACTTGGAAAAATTGTTCTTTCTTCTAAGAAAACCATCTCTTCTCTTGAATCAAAAATTGAAATTTTAAACAAAGAGATAGTGATTCTTAAAGAAAAACAAGTTCTTTGTGATTGAAACTTCTCCTCCCATATCTTGTGAAAATAAAAAGATGAAGTTTTAAAATGCAATGAGTGTAGTGTTTTGAAAAATAAGGTTGAGGATTTAAATAACACTCTTGCAAAATTTACAATGGGAAGAGATAATCTAAACATTATTTTAGGAAACCAAAAGGTACTTTTAGAAAAGCTGGTTTAGGTTATCATCCAAAAATTCATGAAAATCTTTTAAACTCTTCAATCACAACAAACCCTCAAGTAGTCCTTTCATTAAATGCTTTCACCGTGGTAGAAATGGTCACACTGCCTCTATTTGCAATATTAGAAAGAATAAAAATGTAGTTGGCAAAAGATGTGGATTCCAAAGGGCACCTTGCCCAAGACTAACTCATATGGACCCAAGATGGTTTGAGTACCAAAGGTTAAAATATGATTTGTTGTTGTAGGTGTGCTTGAAAGCCAAGGACTTAAATTGGTATCTTGATAGCGGTGTTCAAAGCACATGACAGGAGACAAAAGCAAGTTCTCCTCATTGGTACCTAAGAATAGTGGTTATGTCCGGTATGGTGACAACAACAAAGGTAAAATTCTTGGGATTGGTTCTATTGGTAAGAGTCCTAATCCCACTATTGAAAATGTTTGGTATGTGGATGGTTTGAAGCATAATTTGCTAAGCATTAGTCAACTTTGTGATAAAGGAAACAAAGTGGTTTTCGATTCTTCAAAATGCATGGTCATGGATTCTATAAATGAAAATGTTATTGTAATTGGACCTAGAATTGGAAATATCTATATGCTTGATTTAGATAAAATACTTTCAAATGATGCATGTTGTCTTATTAGTAAAGAGGATGAATCTTGGCTATGGCATAGGAGAATGGCTCACATTCACATGGATCATCTTAATAAGTTAGTTCGAAAGGACTTAGTAATTGGCTTACCAAAGCTTCGTTTTGAAAAAGATAAACTTTGTGATGCATGTCAAAAAGGAAAACAAGTAAAGGCATCTTTCAAATCTAAAAATATTGTTTCTACAAACCGGCCTTTACAACTTTTACATATGGATTTATTTGGCCCTTCTAGAACTAAAAGCTTTGGTGGCAATTACTATGCTCTTGTTATTGTGGACGACTATTCTCGCTATACATGGACTTTATTTATTTCTCACAAAAATGATGCTTTTAATGCTTTTCTAAACTTGCAAAGGTTATACAAAATGAGAAGGGACTTAACATTGCTTCCATTCAAAGTGATCATGGTGGGGAATTTGAGAATGAAGCATTTGAAGCATTTTGCACAGAAAATGGCATTGATCACAACTTTTCTGCTCCAAGGACACCGCAACAAAATGGAGTGGTTGAAAGGAAAAATCGGTCTCTTGAAGAGCTAGCGAGGACGATGCTCAATGAGACTAACCTTCCTAAGTACTTTTTGGGCAGATGCCGTGAGCACCGCTATGTGATAAATCGAGTTCTTATAAGGCTGATCCTTAAGCAAACACCGTATGAACTCTACAAAGGAAGGAAGCCCAACATTTCCCACCTTCACGCTCGGATGCAAGTGTTTTGTCCTAAACAATGGTAAAAATAACCTTGGTAAATTTGATGCTAAAGCTGATGAAGGTTTATTTCTTGGATATTCCACTTCTAGTAAAGCTTTTCGAATTTTTAATAAAAGAACTTGGACTGTTGAAGAATCTGTGCATGTTTCTTTTGATGAATCTAACCCCAAATCTTCGAAGAAAGTGATGATGATCTAGCGTAAGTATTTGGAGATACCTATTTAGAGGAACAAGAGAGATCAAAAGTTCAAAAGGAGGATCAAGAGTCCTTGCCTCAACCCTCTCAAGAACTCTCTCACTCAAATCTTCCAAAGGAATGGAGAGTCTCAAAGAACCATCCTCTTGACAACATAATAGGTGATATCTCAAAAGGGTAACGACTGAAACTCTCTTAATCATGCATGTCATCATATGGCCTTTGTCTCTCAAATTGAACCAAATGACGTCAATGAAGCCATCTTTGATGAGCATTGGACCTTTGCTATGCAAGAGGAATTAAATCAATTTGAGAGAAATGATGTTTGGGAACTTGTCCCTAGGCCTAAAGATCACCTAGTCATTGGGACCAAATGGGTCTTTCGCAACAAGCTTGATGAAAACGGTATCATTGTTAGAAATAAAGCTAGACTTGTTGCAAAAGGCTATAATCAATAAGAGGGCATATATTTCGATGAAACCTATGCACCCGTGGCTAGATTAGAAGCTATTCGCATGCTTCTCGTGATTTGCATGCATCATGGATTTTAAACTTTTTCAAATGGATGTTAAGAGTGCATTTCTAAATGGTTTTATTCAAGAAGAAGTATATGTTGATCAACCCCCCGGTTTTGAAAATTTTGAATTTCCAAATCATGTTTTCAAATTGAAAAAGGCTTTATATGGTTTAAAACAAGCTCGAGAGCTTGGTACGAGAGGTTGAGCAAATATTTACTTGAAAAAGGTTTTGAAAGAGGAAAAGTTGATACCACTCTTTTCATTAAACACAAAAATCATGACATTTTACTTGTTCAAATTTATGTTGACGATATCATCTTTGGTGCTACTAATGAGTCTTTGTGTGAAGATTTTTCCAAAATCATGCAAAGTGAGTTTGAAATGTCCATGATGGGAGAGCTCAACTACTTCCTTGGTCTTCAAATCAAACAAACAAATGAAGGAATTTTTATAAATCAATCCAAATATTGCAAGGAGTTGCTTAAAAGATTTGGAATGAGCAACGCCAAAGAAATCTCAACTCCCATGAGCACATCATGCTATCTTGACAAAGATGAAGGTGGTAAGTCGGTCGAAGTAAGTAAGTATCGAGGTATGATAGGATCTCTTCTCTATCTCACTGCAAGTCGTCCGGATATTATGTCTAGTGTTTGTATGTGTGCACGTTTTCAAGCAAATCCTAAGGAATCACGTCTCTTAGCGGTAAAACGCATCATGAGATATCTCACCGCACACAAACTATGGGTTTATGGTACCCCAAAGGTCTTGTTGCACACTTATTGGGTACTCAATTGATTTTGCGGGTTGCAAAATGGACCGAAAAAGCACTAGTGGGACATGTCACTTACTTGGGAATGCCTTGGTTTCATGGCATAGTAAGAAACAAGCCGGTGTGGCTTTGTCCCACCGCGGAATATGTTGCGGCGTGGTTATTCACAAATTATTTGGATGAAACAACAATGAATGATTATGGGATTAATTTGAAAACTGTTCCAATAAAGTGTGACAATACTAGTGCCATAAACCTCACTAAAAATCCGGTTTATCACTCTCGGACTAAACACATAGAGATTAGGCACCATTTTATTAGAGATCATGTTCAAAAAGGTGATTGCATGATTGAGTTTGTGGAAACATTTAGACAACTTGCAGATATTTTTACTAAACCTTTGCCTAAGGAAACTTTCTTTTTTATTAGAATTGAATTGGGAATTTTAGACCAATCATGCATTGAGTGACTGCCTGTGATTGCATTTTCTTTTTGAATAAATTCTAACTTGGGCGTTGGAGTGTGCTAACATTTTTATGCAGGTTCCGTTACCAAGACTAAAAGTGGAGAAATGCAACCGTCCTTCCTGTAATCGCTAAAATAAAAGTTTGTGCAAAGTTATGTTAATCGCAAACAATTATGCTTCATTGAACCCTTGATACTCTATTATTTTTCGCCATCTAGTTACACGTATATGCATACGTTTTACATGCCTTTCCCTTTATCTTTTCCGCTTTTTGATGTTGCCAAAAGGGGGAGAGTTATATGATTCAGGGGGAGTGGTTTATTCCATGCATATTGTGAGGGGGAGTTCTTCACCAAAATGCCAAAATGCGCCTAAACTCTGATATCTTTTTTTTAATATTGTGAGGGGGAGTTTTTCTAAAATACGTGCTTAAACTCTGATATCTTTTATTGAAAAACCATGCTTATATCTCATTGCTATATCATGATTATATTTTACTAAATTCCCTCCATGAGATGTTTGTCATCATCAAAAAGGGGGAGTCTGTGAATACATGCCTTGACAGGATGGTTTTGATGATTGACAAAAGGGAGCTTTACAAATAGTCAACCGTGCAAAAAGTGGAAAAGAATACCAAGACGCGTATCAAGAATGATAGTTTTTCAAGTCTTTGGGTTCTGGGTATTTATTTATCTTTATTAAGACAATTTGTAAGTAGTAATAAAAAGCTCTCAATTAAAATTAAATCACACACGCACAAAATATTTTGACATGCATATCTCGTGGCCTGGATGTCGAAAGCCGAGGAGGAAGTCGCGTGGTCGAGCTCGAGGAAAACGGATGTCGAGCCGAGGAGGAAGCCTGATGTTGAGCTCGAGGAAGTCGATGTCGAATCGAGGAGGAAGTCGCGCGGTCGAAATGAGGAAATCGGATGTCGAAATGAGGAGGAAGCCTGATGTTGAGCTCGAGGAAGTCGATGTCGACCGAGGAGGAAGTCGCGTGTCGAAATGAGGTCGTGGTACCGAGCTAGCAGAACCGAAATGATGAGGAGGTCGATGCCGAGCCGTGGTTCCGAGGTCGTGTGCCGAGGTCTTTGCCGAGCCGCGAGGTCGAGACGCCGACCAGGTCGAGGTCGTCTGGTCGAGCCGTGGCGAGGTCGCTCACGAGCCGCCTTCGAGGTCGCCTGGCCGAGCCGCTTCGTGAGGTCGACATTGGCAGCCGCCTGCGGTTTTCAATTCTTTCATGTTCAACGCATACGACGGACAGATCCTGCAGAACGGGCAAATCCTCAGCGGACAAATCTTCTTAAAGTGACGCTCCTCCATTGCCTATATAAACACACGTGAGCTTTGTAAAAATACAACAACGCAGTGCTTAATTTTTGTGCCAAAAACTCACAAATATTTTTCATCACTCACACTTATTTGAGCACAATTTTCTCGAGAGCCTTTTATTCTACATAATTTGAGTTGTATTATTTGAGCTTCAATTTGTTATATCTGCACTATTGAGTGTATCTTTTTCGCCTCATTTTATTTGTGAAAATCATTTATTTTTGGGTAGGAATCCCAAGGTGTTCATAGAGAGGTGATATCTCTTGACGTATTGCTCTGGTTTAGAGTTGTAAAGGTTTCTAGCTGAACTGATTTAAAAGCTAGTGTCTTAGTGAAAATCCCATAGTGGTTTGCTTTGGGGACAGGGCGTAGGCCACAGGGGGTGTTAGGTGGCGAACCTGGATAATTTGTTGTGTGCTTTTTACTCCTTATCTCTCTACTTTTCACCAATTAAATTTCTGTACTTTATTTTATTGTTATTTATATCTTACTATTTACTTTATTTTTAACTCGTTTGCAATTTATTCTTCAAGTGATTTATCTATTTCACATTAATATTTCCGCAACTCATAATTAGCACTTATTTCTCCAAAAGTTTTTGAAAGCACCGTTCACACACAATTCACCCCCCTCTTGTGTTTGGAGTCACTTGTCAACAGATCAGATACTCAGCTGTGCGGGCAGTGCACAGATGGATAGCCGTTCTATTAACGGGAGAGCCCAGGCCGAATTTATTTCTTCTTTGGGCCATGACCCAAGGCTACTGTTGCGACGCCGGGATGTTTTTCTTGCACACATGCACTCAGCTGGGCGTTCACTTGCAGACCCAAAACACCGGTCACATAGTTTTGGGTTCATTCATTTCTCGACTGACAGCTCACCTCGAAGTTCGCACTGGAGCGGGGGCCACAGTCATTGAGATGGAGCCCATTGGACATTTGACTCTCTATAACATTAGTGTTTTACGCAAACTAGGGCATGGTGAGTACGAGGTAGTCAGACCGGAGGAGCAACAGGAGTAGCAGCAGGATCAAGATGCAGATTTTGTGCCTTTGGCAGAGGAGCATCCTGCACCACCACCACTACAGCCACAGCTAGCACCACAGGGCTACTCCTACCAGGACTTCATGATGCGTCTCGACGAGATGCAGACCGGCTTTCAGGAGCATAGGACCCCTGTGGACCAGTAGCTGGCAGCTATTTTGGAGCACCTTCAGCGTCTCCTGCCTTACCCTCCTGCCGAGTGATGCGAGACTACATTTTATTTTCTCTTTTAGTACTTAGGCTCTTGCTTTGGTATTAAAACGATATTTGTTTATATTGGCATGCTCGCAGGATACACTTTATTTTTATTGCTTTTAATTTATTTTGTTATTTTATTTTACTGTTATTTCTTTTTATTTTATTTCTAAATTTTTGAGTATTGTGATGCATAGTTCTTGCCCCCGCTTATCAGCTTCATCGGTATTGCGAAAGGAAACAACATACATTCCTTATATCCCCATTCATTTTGCTCGTCATATTTTTCAGAGGGGAGTCTCTTTCCACCTTCTTTTACTTTAGCACAATTATTTTATTTTTTTATCTTTTTTGTGCTTGTTTTATCTTAGTCACAGTGAGGATACTGCTAGTAATAAGTGTGGAGATGGATTTTATATTGGGCTTATTACTTGGCTATGCTTACAATTGCTTATAATTATAGAGAACTTTAATTTTTGCTGATTTAGGGGCTATGAAAATTTTTCCTGACAACTTGCGACTGAATTAAGTCTATTGCTAGTATTGGAATTTACTGATAATTAGCATTGAAGTTCTGTGAGTTTTAACTTTCTATGTAAGCTATTAAATGTGAGATTTGAGCCTGAAACAAGAGGCCATATCATACTTTTTGCCTCTTTTCTTTGTTTGAGTGATATTTTTCTGTGAATGTGCATTCTTGAACTTGTCCTGAGACCATTACAAATCGAATATAAGTTTATTTTCATGTAAATTTGGCAAGGGCAATTTTTAGGAATTTTTCAGGTCACTTCTATTTCGAATTCATCTTACCACTAGTTGCCCACTTTTGTGCCTAAAAGTATATTTTTATATTTCTTTAGTACCCCTTCTTGTTACTGTTGATTATTACTTTGTGAAGGTAACCTTAGACAAAAGAGGAATTAGTAACAAGATCGAAATAATAATGTTACGAATCCATTATATTTGTTTACAAAAGGAAGACTTAATATCTGTTTACCCTTCTAGTTCTTAAAATGTTTATTTACTGCATAACTGCATAAAAGGAGGAAAGGAAAGAAAAAAAGAAAAGAAAAAGCATTGAAAAAAAGATAATTGTTTATCATGATAGTGCCTTCAGAAAATGCAAAAAAATATTGATTAAAAGTTCGGGGATTCTTGCAGCTCTTTAAAGTGAAAAAGAAAAATGTTACTTGTTTTGGTTGATTTGTTTCTGACCCCTTTGCATGACATTTTTTTTCTCTTATCCTACCTAACAATATTACCATGGCCCCATATTACAACCAATGAAAGACCCTCATTCCTCTTTTGCTTGATAAATAGACTTTAATAGTAGAGTTTTGGTCAATGTACAAGCCTATGGTAATGTCACTTCATTTGAAATATCTGAGCGTTAATGACTATACCCATAAACACTTTAAGATTGGTGAGCGTGTGGCTTGTAAATCACAGATTTTTGACTTATTTGAACTTATATCTCTAATTGGACATTCTATTTATTAGCATGTTTTATGATATCACTTTATTGTCATACTTGTGTTTTTGCCCCTATTAAGTGCAAGTAGTTTCTATTATTATAATTACCCAAGTAATTTGCTTGAGGGCAAGCACAGCTCAAGTGTAGAGATGTGTTATCACACCAAATTGTCTACTTTTATAGGATATTTTTAGTACTTAATTATATCATTTTGAACTATTTAAAGCATAAAGGTACTCAATTATGTTCTATTTTACAGAAATATCATAAAGACACCACTCAGAGCAAAAGATGCTAGAATGGACTAAAAACTGACAAGTTTTCGAGAGTTTTAGCACTTTTGGACAGCGGTACGACCATACCTAAATCAGAGAAGCAGTAGGGACGTACCCCCTTAGCTAGTACAGCCTGGCGCTGATGAAAAAGTTCAGTACGGTCGTGCCAAAGGCAGTACAGCCGTACACAGATGATGTCAGGGAGTGCAGAGTGCACAAGTACGGGTCAACATTGCAAACAAAGTTCGTTACGACCACGTATATATTCGGTACGGCCGTGTCCCGTCCCAGATTGTGCAAATATGAAGACCAGATGACCTAATCCGCATCCCAACCTATAAATAGGCCCTCTTAGCCTAAGCTTTCAACATTTTGACGAATTTCTGAGTCTTAACCCTCTTTTTTGAGAGTTTTACATTATTCCCTTGCTTTTCTATTGATCCTTGTTTCCTTGGAGCTTGGTGCCAATCCTGTTTTGCTACCGAAGCTCGTGAGGACGCGAAAAACGTGCTTAAGGATCGTCGTCATACCGAAAGGGTGTCCCGGTTTAGATTTTATTCTCTTTTTTATGGATTCCTATGGTTTTATGATTGTGTTTATGTTATTATCATTAGATATGAGTAGCTAAACCCATCACTAGGGGTGATGGGGGATCCGTTACAATGCTCTTGATATTTATCTAATTAGTTTTATGAGTTTCTATTGACTTGATTGATTGTTTTATCCCTAGCATGCTTAATCCTATAAGGCCTGATCAACATTTAATTAGTTGACTTAATTGGCGGTGATCATACCACAGTTAGTTAACGGATCTCTAGGAATAAAAGAACTCGTTTTATATGTCAGGATAAGATTATTGCTTGTTTCTAATCAGTTATTAGATTAATAAACTCACATGTTCTTAATGCTCTATTCTTTAATTACCTTCCACGACCAAACAGAGTAGTTATTTAGGAAGAAGACTATTAACTGGGTAGTTATTAGTAATTTTAGAGTGAGTGATTAGCTTTCAATCAGAAAATAGATCTCATAATAATTAATTAGTAAATTCAAGAGCTAAGTATTGGTGAACTCGGTTCTTCTAGGCCTTCCATAATATTCTTAATCCGTTCTTGCGCTTCGTTTAGTTGTTATTTTACTTACGTGACAATTCTTGCTATTCTCTAATTACTACCTTCGTTAGCCTAATAGGATAGATTCTTTACTTCATTGGTATTTGCGCATTCGCTGTGGGTTCGACATTCGGAGTCTTAAAATTACTCCACTTTTATTACGAGTTACGATTGGGTGCACTTGCCTGAGCCGCAACAATAATCAAGCATTATTTTAGTAACATGATTAATGATATGCGATTTTTTCAAAAAAATACAAAATATAATAACTTTTTATTATTGCTTAATGACATGCGGTTTCTTTCCTTAATATGCGATTTCTCTCTCTCTCTCTCTCTCTATATATATATATATGTGGTTCCCTATTTTGATGTTATCTGATTATATGTTACCATATTTAATGGTCTACCTCTAATATATAGACTAAATAAATCATCATTATTAAAACAAATAATGCAATTTTTTTTATTCTAAGCAATAAATTTGAATTAATTTTACTTATTATAAAAATAGTCAACCATTATTGTAGTAAAATGATTAATGATATGCGATTATTTTAATAAAAATACAGATAAAAATAACTTTTTATTATTGTTTAATGACATGCGATTCCTTCCCTTAATTTGTGATTTCTATATATATGGTTCCCTATTTTGTTGTTATCTGATTATATGTTACCATATATAATAGTCTGTCTCTAATACATAGACTAAATCATCATTAATAATATAAATAACGCAAATTTATTTTGATTCTACGCAATAAATTCAAATTAATTTTACTTATAAAAAAAAATCCAACTATTATTTTAGTAACATGATTAATGATATGTGATTATTTTCATAAAAATGCACTTGTGCACAAAAAAAAATTCATACGTATACTAATTTATTTTTAGTATAAACATAAACACAATTCCGAATTTTCAAAGGTTTATATTAAATTTATATAATTATTTAATTCTTAGTACCGTTTATCCAACTCAGTTTTTATTAATTCTTACCATTTTTTTTGTAGCATTAATTCTTACCATTTTTTGGTAGACAATTGGGTGACTATATCAATTTGACCTATTGAATAAAGGAAACAATTTGAATATTAAATGTTCTATATGCTGAATGCTGAATTGTAAATAATGGCCAATGGAGGATTTTTGATAAAATCTCTTGCATTTAAAATAAATATTTTTAATTTTAAATTAAATCTTTAAAGTTATTTATTGCTAGAATGCTGTTATATGAGATTCTTGTAGTGATTTTACCAAATTACCCTCTAATTAATGCTTACCAACACTATTATTTTTAATATTATAAAGAAATTTAAATTAAATCTTTAAAGTTATTAATTGCTAGAATGATGATATAAGAGATTCATGTAGTGATTTTACCAAATTACTCTCTAATTAATGCTTACTAACACTATTACTTTTAATATTATAAAGCTAAAGATTATAATTATAAAGATGTTGGTTTTATTTGGTTTTGCTGCACATTATGTTTGATGGCATGGTATAGTCCATCTTTTTGTCTTTTTAATTTAAAAGATACTTACAATTTTTTTTTGGCAAAAAAAGATACTTACAATTTTGAAAATACAGTATGCAATTTAATATAATAGACTAACAAAATATGTCATAGGCTCGACTTCTTGTGACGGCTATTAATTTTTTTATTTTGATGAGTAAAAGTTTGGATTGGGGGAGTCTCACCCCGTGCAGGGCTCGGGAGAACTACCAACCAGAGCCAGGGTTTATGGTAGAATTTACGTATCGCCCACCGATGCAGTCACCTGGAATCGAACCCAAGTCGCAGCGTGTGCGAGCAGAGGGCCGAACCAGTTGTGACG
This sequence comes from Calophaca sinica, assembly GCA_037113605.1. NCBI lineage: Eukaryota > Viridiplantae > Streptophyta > Magnoliopsida > Fabales > Fabaceae > Calophaca > Calophaca sinica. Next base: position 97,536,604 of record CM073735.1, on the reverse strand, counting down.
GCTATTAATCTATAAGAAAAAAAGAGATAGTTACATACAAGGGCGGACCTCTCACGGTCCAGGGTGTGCAGTTGGACACCCTAAAATTTTAAAAATTTCATTTGCAATCCTATATAATTTTTTTGACTCTACTGAATTTAAATTTTTGCACACTCTGACTCATACACTTTCATCTCTCAACCCTGTCACTCAGATAGTGTTTGGTTGGAGGTGAATGGAGGAGACTGGAGGGGTTATTTTAAATTTTTTATTTTTGGTTTAATTTTTAAGAGGGAGGGAAGGGAGCAAAATCTCTCCTAACTCAATTTTTGCTGTCATCCAATGTTGAGATTTTTTTGGAGGGGAGGGTAGCTTAAATCATTTAAAATAAAATGACTTAAATAATTTTACATAATATGTGATATAAATGATTATAATGATATATAAATGATGAATTTGTTTTTCAAGAAACACAACACAAAGTTGTAATCTAATGGAATTCTACATAGCTTAATTGTTTGAAAATGTTCTTAGGGTTTTCCTTTTCGTTACCACTGCTGATAGTCCCTTAATTTTTTAGCACTAATTTGTTATTAGAATTTTTTTAATAATAGTGACATAATTTTAAAATTTTTTGCACTGACCCAGGGTCTTAGGTCCGCCACTGGTTACATATAATATTGAAATGAGAAGTTTATCAATCAATTCAACTCCCTTAACTTTGCTTTTGTACTATTAGTATATTGTAATTTTACATACTTGTTATCTATGTAGCTTTTTCTTATTACGTGACTATATCTTACAGACAAAATAGTATTTCAATAAATTAAGTTATTTAAAATGTCGTAGTTAACAAAGCTCCAAGACAAGCAGCTTTTCAGATGCACCCGGACAAAGCCCCAGGCCCTGATGGCCTAAATCCGGCCTACTATAGGAGATTTTGGAAGCTTTGTGGTAATGAGGTGGTGATGGCTTGTAGGAGTTGGCTCACTAATGGAGTTATTCCTAGCTCCTTGGGGGAAACTAACATAGTACTCATTCCAAAGTGTGACACTCCAGCAACAATGAAAGATCTCCGACCAATCTCTCTTTGCAATGTAGTGTACAAGATCTTGGGCAAGGTACTTGCAAATCGTCTACAACTAGTCCTTCCCATTGTATTTCCGAAGAGCAGTTTGGCTTCGTGGCTGGTAGATGCATTGTAGACAATGTTTTGGTTGCCTCTGAGATAATTCATCATCTAAAATGCAAGACCAATGGCCAGAAGGGGGATGCAGCTTTGAAGATAGACATCAGTAAAGCTTAAGATCAAGTGGATTGGGTTATCTTTTTGCCATCTTAGAGTGTATGGGTTTTGATAGACAGTGGATAAGATGGATGAAGATGTGTGCCACCGCAGTGAGTTACTACATACAAATGAATGATGATATCTAGTGGGTCCAGTCATTCCTAGAAGAGGTCTCAGACAAGGAGACCTCCTATCTCCTTATCTGTTCATTCTGTGTGCAGAAGGCTTATCAGCTTTGATGAAGCAATCTGAGAGGAGAAGAGATATTCATGGTATCCAGGTTTGTAGAAGAGCCACCATGATTAGTCATCTCTTGTTTGCAGATGATAGTTTTCTTTTCTTTAGAGCAGAAAAGAGGGAAGCTATAGCTGTAAATAATATTCTTTAGACTTATGCGCATGCATCCGGGCAATTTATAAATATGCAAAAGTCAGCTATTTATTTTAGTAGAAATGTGGGCAGTGACAAGAGGGCTAGTCTTGCAAACATTATGGGAGTTCAGGAGGGTGAGGAGAATAGTAAATATTTGGGGCTTCCTGTAACGACCCGTTACCCGACCGCTACTAAACCAGAACTAAACCTGTATGCGATGCATTTTAAAAATAGTGCTCTTGTGTCCTTTGGAAAATATGGTCTATTTTTTTTTTAAAAAGTCACATCCGCAAAGTACACATAGAGTTGTCACAGCGTTTTTGAAACATGGTGCAAACTAAGACACAAGACTCAAGCACTGGGAATACATACATATATACATAACCAAGTCTACATAAACAGTATGTACAAAATAAAGCAGTGCATGAAAATGTACGAGAGAATACACCTATGGTATGAAGACCCTCGTAAGAGCAATCATACCCCAGGGGTACTCCCAGCAGACACCCACGCAGGGGGCTGCTCCAAAAGTAAACCACCAGTCTACCCTGTAATACAAAAAAACATCCATCAAGCCCGACTGGTCACCAGACAAACTGTACACCAAAACAAATACTACAGTCATCCAAAATAACATAAACAGACAGTCAGACAACAAGGCGACTATAGATAACTATCCGAATCCTCAGATGGATCCTCCTCCTCCTCATCGTCCATCGGGTCCTCTCCAGTCAAATCAATAAAAAGTATAGCCGCTGGTACGTCCTCTGGCACATCCTCTCCTGCTAGCACATCCTCCGCAACACTTGCACCACTACAACTCACCTCTCCGCACACGCTGCACACATGAGAAGGGTCCACCGGCGGAGTAGGGGTCCTATCAAGCATGGGGGAGGCCGGCTCTGCTGCTGGCTCTGGCTCAGGCTCTGCCAAAGGACTCGGAGTAATAGCCACCCTAGAAGTAAAAGCTCCTGCAGTCCCATGTCTGATCACGCTCTTATGAGCAGTGCATCGAACCCTCGGTCCTCGTCCTCGGGAAGCAATTCAAAAAGCAGTACGGCTCGGGATCTCGAGGGATCCCTCTGGAGAGGAAGATGATGCTGGCATAGTCCTCTCTCTCTGGATAGCTCACCAAGCGTCCACCACCTGTGTCATCCGAATCGGGAAGCTCACTGTGCGCCGTGAAGTCTCCTGTCTCACTACCATACCACCCTCTCGGAAGCTCTGTACAACATCCCCAATATAAACAACGTGACGGGAGATGGGGTCGAACTCCATCGCCGCGGGCATCTCAAAGTCTGGAAAATCAAAGATGATCTCCGACGATGTCCTCATCGCCGGTATCAGCACGCTCTTCGTCATCGCCTGGGTCACCATCATTGGTTGAAGGCACCACGGGAAAGGGCCAACTTCTCAATAAATCAGGGAATAACAATCATAACAATAGGCAAAAACAACTATATACACAGTACTCAAGACGCAACTCAAGACTCTCACAAGACTCAACTCAAGACTCATATTCTCACGACACTTGACAATTTCCGAAAAGTAACGCCGATCCATCCACTGAATACCAGCCGTAGCCTTGGGCTCTCCGCTCACCCTAGGACATTCAGCTCAGGTTCCTTGACGCTACGACGCCTAGCTAAGCTACCGAAGAACCAGCCGGAGCCGTTTAGGGGATCCTAGCACCCTAGGTTAATCGGATCGAAGCTCAAAAACGTCACGATAACTCAATGACTTGACTAAACTCTCGTACTCCAATGAATAGGTCACCGTATATGATAATTCACGAAGCAAATCGAATAATTATTTAACCGCATATCAAATAATATTCATGCCAAGCTCAAAATAGTGCGAAACAGTTTAGCAGTATAAGCAATTTATTTCAACCAATCACAACTCAGCAAACAACGCAAATTGACAATTTAGTTCATCCCTCTACAACTTAGTGGAGTTGACAGAGAGGAAATCAAACAAGTGTGGGGGGTTGGGGACAGCTGCCAACCACTTGCAGACAAGCCCATTAAATAATCATAATTACAATTTTAAGAAATAAAAGTCGAAGGAGTACGAGACCCTCACTTCGAACCCTGAGGTTCTCAGACTTCTTCGCATAAGGCTGAAAATTAAATTCCTATCAATATCTAAGTTGCCCTTACACATAAACATATGAGACATAACCCTAGATATGTCTAGAAGTAGCCCTTACCACAGTTAGTTGCTAGCGTGGTACCGCACGCGTCGAGCCCACGTTGCACGTTCTCCGAATTCGTAACTCCTATCATCACAAGTAAACTTAGCACAATTCTAAGAACTAACTAGAAAATTAGGCTCTCAAAACCTAACCCTTTTCTAACCAAGTATTCACTGAAGCATTTAATTACTAACAACTTGAAAGAAATAGGTTTTTTAAAAATTTAAAATCATTTCTGGAAAGGTTAACATAACACATATCTTTAATTCCTTGAAAACCTTAAAATAAGCATACTTCAATTAACCATTTGTTTTTTATACATTTACAAAAGCCTAAAACACATTTCATGCAAGCATTTAAACAAGTTCATACTAAATAATTTCCTTCCAACACTTCCTATGGCCTCTCGGCTTTTTTTTTTTTTTTTTTTTTTTATATGAAGGAAAGGAGCCTCGTTAAAACCTTTCTGATGCAAAACCCTCCTTAGGGAAAAAACATCTAGAAGGAAAAAGAGTACTCCCCCCTGTTTTTATTAAAAAAAAAGGAAAACAACAGTAACAAGAAAAGCCTGGGGGGACTAGGCCAAAACCCAGGACCGGAACCAAAGAAAAAACGAAACAATCCAAGAGGACAATAAAGAACCTAGGGATCCACAACCTATCCCAAGAAAGGCTAGGAGAACCTATAGTATGGGAGGCTATTTCGATTTCTAAAAAAGTCATCTGAAATAAAGCTAGGAATGAGATTCCACCAAACAGTACCGTTGACATGAATCCCATGAGAGGCAAGTTTGTCAGCACAAGAATTTCCTTCTCTGTAGATGTGGGAAAAGATGAAGGACATTTGCTTAGTAAGAGCAATACAGTTGGTCCACCTGTTTCTGAGCTTCCAAGGCACAATAGAGCTATTGCGGAAGGCAGCAACCACTAACAGAGAATCACACTCCAACCACAAACGACGCCATCCTCTTTTAAAGGCAATCTCAATAGCAATCATAGCACCCAAAAGTTCTGCCTGAAGAGCATTACGAATGCCAAGATTAGCAGAGAAACAGCCAAGAACAACAGCATTAGAGCCTCTGAAAATACCCCCGCAGGATCTTTGGGCCAGACACTTAGCCGCACCATCGTTGCATTTAATCATTTGAAAGCTGGGGGGCTTCCAAATAACTTCTTTAATAATCGCACTACCAGGCGACCGCTTCACTTTGAAACTCTTCAAAATAGAGAACTCTTGAATAGAAGAAGACATTTTCCCACGGCTAGAATTCCCAGCAAGAGAAACATTAGTCACAATTAAATTGATTGCCGATTGAGGAGGGAAGAACTTATTATCAAACCTCAGCTTATTCCTATGGCCTCTCGGCCATACCCCCTTTTTCCAAAATTTTGCAACTCGTCCCCCAAAATCAATAACACCAATTTTATCAATTCTTTTACTTCATCAAACCACATTTAAAACACTCAAACAAATCATCATCCAACTTAAGCATGTTATTCAACATTCAAGAGTCTCACATAATGATCAAATTCTATCCAAGAATAGGTTTTTCATCAAAATTTACCCAAACAAAGTTTTAGTTCCAAAACTTTAACTAAGACAACAACAACTACATCGAAGAGACTCATTCAACCAATTTATTACATGCTTCAACAATTAAATCCCACAAGTCCTCTTTGCCAAGAATAGGTGTTCATCTCAAAAACAACCCAACAACATGTTCATTCTAAAACTACCACTCCAATCAACAACAACAACACAAATTAAACTCAATCAACCCATTAATTTCATGGATTCACTAAGGATTACATCCTTCCCTCTTTTTTCCCCTTAGGATTTTGTCCTAGGGTTCCAAGATTATGGGGTTTGGATGTTCACTTCCCTCATTGATCATAATCCAACACAAAACAACACAAAACAAAGCATAAAAATGGAGAAGAAAAAGAAAGGAATCACCACCTCTCCTCCCCTTGATGCTCGTGGCCAAGGGCTGTTTTGGGGGGAGAAAATGCTTTCCTCAACCTTGCTTGGTGATGAAATAGATGAGAATGAATGGAAGAAGAAGTTGGTAGCAAGAAAGATGAAGAAGAAAGGTGAAGGAGTTCAAGTATGGGGAAGCTTGGAAGCTATGGAGGTGGATAGCTTCTCTTTCTAGAAAATGAGGAAGAAGATGATATGAAGGTAGAGAGAAGGGGGTCACGAAATTAGGGCTGCATATAGGGCTTCCCTTCTTTTATTTTACTTAAAAATAATTTAAGCAAAATTAAAAATAGGATAAGTTAGTAAAAGGTAATTTTCAAATCCTTCACACATTAAGTGACACCTAGCAATAAAGTAAAGGTGCTAATCACATCAATAAGTCCTACCCATCTAATCTCACACCTCTCATGATTACCCTCTAATTCTAGAGTCTAAAGGTTGTTAAAACACGGTGTCAAAAAATCGCGTTACCGATAAATTCGCGAAAATTAATTTAATGAGAAATTAATTCATCGCATGATAATATTTAATTATAAATAATAAAAATCATGTCAAACACTCAGAAATAGTCTCAACAAGTTATGTTTCGATTTTCATCGAAATCGGAGTTCGTTTAGAATTTTATCTGCGGCTAAACTGCCCGGCGATTCGAAACGCGACGAAACTTCGTTAGAATTTTTCGACGATATTCGAACCATGAATTAATATTAAATATTAACTCTCAAATTTAATTTGATCTTGATTTATTTAAATCACTTACTTAGAGCACAAGAAATTGCTTATTATAGCATAAATACGACCAAAATACACTATAATAACGCTAAATAACGTACCGTAAAAATACGGGTGTTACACTTCCTTTGATGATTGGGCAGAATAAGAAGTCTATCTTTAACTATATAAAAGATAGAGTTTGGAAAATAATCTGGTTGGAGTAGTAAGATGTAATCCCAAGCAGGTAGAGAAGTGCTCATAAAATCCGTCTGTCAGGTGATACCCTCCTATTGTATGAGTGCTTTTTTGATACACACGTCTTTGGAGGAGGAAATTCAATGGATGATAAATTCTTTTTGGTGGGGATAAAATAAAGGTGATAAGAAAGGGATCAATTGGCTGTGTTGGAATAAATTGTCTGTGAGGAAGGAATGGGGAGGTATGGTTTCCGAGATCTTCACGACTTTAATTTAGCCATGTTGGGAAAATAAAGTTGGAAATTTCTAACTAACCCGGAAGCTATGGTCACAAAGGTTTTCAAAGCCAAATATTTCCTGGATGGGGACTTTCTTGGGGCTTCTCTTGGCAATAACCCCGGTTTCGTTTGGCGTAGCATCTGGTCTTCTCAACAACTGATTAATGAAGGGTATCATTGGAGAGTGGGGAATGGCGCTGCAATAGATGTGTGGTCCTCTCCGTGGCTCCGCTCTATTGACGTACCACACATACAATCTCCAAAACCTCCCAACACAAATGTGCAAACCGTTCGAGACTTGATAGATCATGACTCTGGAACATGGAATGCATCAATTATTAGTCGAGTGTTCTAGCCAAGAGATGCACATGCTATTTTGAATATCCCCCTGATTAACATATCACAACCGGATGAAGTTCTGTGGCGTTATGAGAAGAATGGGGACTACACCGTGAAGAGTGCTTATAGTGTCTATATGGACCACTTGGTAGGTAGAGATGAGATGAAACTTGTAGGATATTGGTCTAGCATCAGGTCCTTAAATGTCCCTTCGAAGGTTAAGACGTGTCTTTGGCGTGTATATCGTGATTGCCTTCCTACATGGCTCGCTATCAGCAGCAGGGGCATTAGTTGCACCCCACTGTGCGTGGTTTGCAACAATGGTAATGAGAGCTGCTGGCACTTATTCTTGACTTGCCCCTCGAGTGTGACTTGCTGGAGGAAGAGTCACCTGTGGAATGCAATAGAAAGAATCATGCCACATGCCAACAACTTTGGTGAGTTTTTTTTCCAACTTTGTGGAGCAGCCTGATCAAATTCTGCACCGTGTTGATAACCTGCTGCTTGCTTGGAGGTATGCCCAAAACCAACACAATAATGACTCGGTAGCTGCTGCACAAAGTCGAGTTCGCTGGTCTCCTCCACCTCTAGGTTGGTTGAAATGCAATGTGGATGCTGCTGTCATTGAAGGATCCAACTGCGTGAGTATTGGGTGCTGCCTTAGGGATACTTCTGGTGCTTTTTTGAAGGCTCAAATATCTTGGTTACGTGCCGCCATGACCCCAGCAGAGGCCGAATCTTGGGGCCTGCTACAAGCGCTACTTTGGACTAAGAACTCAACTTACATGATGTCATTTTTGAGATGGATTGTCAACAAGTGGTGTTAGATGTGCTCAAAGATAAATCCGCTAGGAATGAATATGGATGTCTCATAGCTGATTGTAAAACTCATTTAGCTCTACACAATGATTCCAAAGTTGTTTTTGTGAAGCGATAAGCGAATAGTAATGCCCATGCTTTGGCAAAGGCAGCTACTAATTATGCTCCTCGTACTAGTTTGCTTTCTATGCCTTATTGTATTCAGTCAATTATTATGAATGAATTGCCATAGTTTGGCTCCTTTCAAAAAAAAAGGTTTCCCTAAGGATAAAGGAAAATGAAATAAATCAAGAGAATGTACAAGATGGTTAATATGTTCACTCTTGATACCTTTGTTCTAGCTTGTAGAGAACCTCAAGCCACAAGAAAAGTTCTTATCTTGAAGCATCCAACATTATGACCACTTTGTAAACATTAGCAGACCCTGAATGACGTATATATTTTTTCTGTCCATATCTCGGATGATCATCTTTGTGCTGTGATCATATTTCAGAAGGCATCTTTGTCCCTTCAATATCTAGGAGATTCAAACAATTGTTACGTGAAATAGAAACTCAATAAAGTATATGCATGTGAAATGAGAACTTGATTCGAACTCCCGCTAATGAGTGGAGAAAAGAAAGAAAGAGAACTACTATCGTCACACGTTCTATCACACGCCTTCAAACACTCGCGTTGACACAAAGCCACGTCACATTTTTTTTAAACCATGAACCTGCTAACCGGTTGTACTAGTTTAATATTTTTTAATAATTGGAACCCAGATGCACACCCTTACCTATTTGCTCTCTATGTCCTTTCTTCTGTTAACACCCACACCCAAAGATGGCTGATGAGAGGGAAAGGGATGAGAGAGTGGGGGAATGCCACCACCACATGCTGGTTGTGACAGAGGGTCGGGCAGGGCTGACCGCCGCTTCTCGCGGTACGGAGACAGAGAGACGTAGGGAGAGAGATAATAATTACACAAGGCGAGTTCGACAGAGGAAGAGATGAGGAGGATGAGATACAGAAAAGACGGTGAAGCCGCGACCAACCAGTGGTGCGATGACGGGATGTTGTGTTTGAGTCACCGATGGTGCTGCATTTTGTAGATATGGGTTCAATGCAGATGCGTGTAGGAATACAGCGGTTGAGGTTGAGACGACGTGGCAACATTGGCGTTGGCAAGGGTTTTGACTAACTATCTTCTTTTTCATTGTTCTTCTAATTCTCCTTTTGATTCTAATCGAGCTTTTGGTTCTGGCTTTTGATTCCACACCAGGTTAATTTTTGTGGTTTACAAGTTGTCGAATTAGAAGGCAGCGGCGGCAAAGCTTTGGGTGACAGTGGAGAAACGAAGGAAGGAGATGGAGGGGTTGGAGGTGCAAATATGGTTGAGGGATGGACCAGATGGTGGTTTATGGTTTGACAAAGGTGGAGCTTTATAACTAGTAGGGCCGGTTGCCCATTACAAAATTTAAGGAGAAGGATGGTGTGGCATTGAGGTTGCGCGAGTGTCTGAGAGAGTCTTAGTGAGCGTTTGACGCTAGCGTTTCTCAAGAAAGAAAATCAACTTGAACAAAGCTAGTATTTGCTAGCTTCTGCATAGTGTTTACTAATTGGTGTTAAAGAAAGTAAAATATGTAATGTTTTGGACTGGGTTGAGGCCAAGTGTAGCTAAACCCATTTCACACAACCAAGTAACTTCACCCCAGTTTTGGCCAAGCATTTGGGACCCCGATTAGTGGTCCGCACACCAGCGTGTGAGCTAGCGGGCAATCTTGGTCGTCCAATCATTCTAGTGGCTCAGATAGCAAGTGTATTTAGGAAGCTTTTTCTCCACACCCACAGATCAATTTGATGACAATCCACGATCTATGTCGAATATCTAGTGAATGGTTAAAACCATCAATGGTTCTTCCCATCAAAACACCTACAGTCTTAGATCGACACCCCCTATATAAGGCCTCCTCCACCTCAGAAGACGGGTACATGACATTTTTGCACCTCTCACTCACCTTGATCATAAACTGACTTGAGCGTCGAAGTGGCTTTGCAGGTACCACCGTCGTGCCCATATCGGACTTTGCCGTGTGACTCATTGAATTCCTCTATCCTCTGTCATGACGTCATCATTCTTCTAAACTCCAGCCATCTTCTGGATCCTACTTCAGATCATAATATTTACTAATTGGTGTTAAAGCTATTATTTGCTAGCTTCTGTATAGTGTTTACTAATTGGCGTTAAAGAAAGTAAAATATGTAGGAAAAAGGGAAAGATTACCTTTAATGTCTACCTATACTCTTGCTGATATTTGTTCTTCATTTCTATCAAGGCTATAAATACTCTTCCCTTGCATAGATTTTAAACCTCCATAAGATGACGAAAAGAAAAATTATGTCATACCCGCAGTTAGCATATTCGTTGTTCTTATGATGCTAGGTTCCATGAGGATGAAGGGATGGATAAGAGGCAAGAACTCAGTGTATAAAGGTATGGAATTTGCCACCAAGTTTTTCCAATTCTCTTTTATTTTGGATTAAGTATTCCCATTTGTTTATATTCCGGAGAGGTCCCGAGCTCAATCCGCATCAACAGTGAACCGAGCTCAGAACTGGCCCAAACGCATCAAAGCCAGCGCCAGAAGATCATGTCCGTCAAGCAGCAATTTGAACTGGGCCGTCCGATCTCATCAACAACCTTTATTCTGCTTAGCTAATACGCTACCGAAGTAGAACCGTTAGATCAAGTCGGCTGTGATAAGCTCACCATGTGGACTTAAGCCGGTAACCGCCTTCGCTCAGCCCAAATCCCGTTGATAAGATATTTAAAGGGACCCACAAAGAATCATGTATGCATTTTGACATCACATTATTCTCACATGCTTCACTCACTGACTTGAGCGTCGGAGTGGCTTTGCAGGTACCACCACCACCGCCGTACTTTGCCATTGAAATTCCTTTTGACGACGCTTCTTCAGTAACTCTGGCCACTTCGGATCTCCGTACCGATCATTGGTGGCCACAGTGGGAGAGCTTGTTCGATTTTCCTCGAAGCGAGCAGTTCCTTTCCCTAAGATTCCATGACTGGTCCGTCGTAACCCCTGGAAGATCGTTGAGGTGCAACCTAGACGTTCCGCCTCCTATCCATCAAGTTGATGGACAATTCGCCTTCGTCACTCCGGAACCTCATCCGGACCGGAGGCCCCGTTTAGCTTCTCATTACGGTAAAGGAGGCATTCGATCCATAACCCCCGTTGTTGGAAAACCTCTTTTATCTAGTCCATAGAAAAGTTCAGATGATCGAGGAACAAAACCTCCACCTAGCCAAAGTGGAGAATCGATCTCAGCGCGTGTAGGCACATAGCATAAATCTCGTCGGAGATCTCCCCTGCTCCGATCTCAACATAGGTTAGAGGTGTCTAGTACAGAGAGGGAACAAAAGGAAGCTAGATCTCATGGAGTTCACAAATCTATCGTTCACAACGATTCCTTCGGTGGATCACCGCACCGGTGTAGATCAAGTGATCGTTCCCCCCATCGGAGGGATACACATCACCGATCTCCACGCCGTAGCAGAACCATAGATCGCGATCCCCATGTCACCACCGTGATCACACCACTTGCTCTCGTAGGAGGAGGTCTCCACTACGCCGCTCTCACCATACCTCACTAGCATCAAGCTGAAGTGCCTCACTGCCTTGTTCCAGGGGATACGATAGGGATGACGATGACCTATTTCAAGATGGTCCCTTCACTGAGGAGATTGAACGTGAACATGAGAAGGGGGTTAAATTGTGTTGAATACTTTTCGCAAACTTTAAGTTAAAACACGCTTGCAAACAGGTTTGTATGAAAAATGTTTTTAACCAGATGTTGGGAAAGTACCGAACGCTAAAGTGAAGTAGATAAAAACTAGTTTTTCTTCCCAAGACAGAAGTAAAGGAAAAGCAAGTAAGAATGAAGCACAAAGATTTATACTAGTTCACCACCAAACTTGTAGCTACATCTAGTCCCTTCGTTCTTGAAGGATTTTCACTATAATCACACTGATTACAAATTCCTTAAGAGTATTCTACTGTCACAAACTTGACAATACTCTTAACTTTTCAAAACGACTCAGTACGTTTGAGCTTTTGAGGAAACAAGCCTATTACTAGGCAATACAAGTTTCACAAAGAAGTTTTGAATACAATCAAATAACTCTCAACAAGAGAGGATGAAAAAATTAAGCTCAAAACAAATAGTTTTCTAAAAGAAAGACTAAGACGATGAAGTTCAATTCTTGATTCTCAGAATACTTGGCACAGAAACTTGGTTGCTCACTTGAGTAATAACTTTTGCAGTTTATCGTTTCTAGCAGCCTTCTTCAATGGAGAGCTTGGAGTATTTATAGAAGTCCTTGAGGATATTACCGTTGCAGAAATACACAGCTCCAAATCATTGAGTGATGAAATTTGAGAAACGTCCTTATCTTCAATTTCAGAGAATTTCAGAATAGTACACTTTACTGTTTTGTACTATTTGCTTTTCAATCATTTGCAGTGTATGAATTTTGTTTTATCCCAAAGGTGTCACCTTTGATTCCTCGTACATAGAATTAAGCGCACAAAATCAAATTCAAATTTCGTTCCAGAATAACTGAGGTAGAGAGCAGAAAGACTAAACGTGACTAGCACGTGTTTCATTAAACAATCAGATGCTCGCTAGTTCGCATAGGACGCTCACTGCAAATTTGCATTCCATGTGACTTAAGCATCGTTGTACCGGACGCTCACTAGTAGTGCATATTCCAGATGCTCGAGCAAATCGGATGCAGACCCTTGTGAAAGTATTTATCTTCTTGTGAACTACTTCTTCCTTAAGTGAAGTTTATAAAATGTGAGAGACCCTAAACCCTACGCACTTCAAGACTTATCAGAAGTTATATTGTTCTCTTGTAGATACTTTATTATCATCAAAATTATTGAGGGTCTCAACTTCTCAATCATTTAGGTTCCAACAATCTCCACCTTTTTGATGATGACAAATATCCAAGGTTGATGAACAATTTATTTTCAAAAATAATTTTGAGGGTCTTCCCCTGAGTTCAACAGCCAAAAATATTATCAAATATTTCTAAGTATGAGAGAATTTGTTTTTAAAAACAATACATACATGTATCAGAGCATTTTCATATATAAGTGCTAAAGAGCAGATGCTGAGAGCATCGTACCAATTACCAATTATCAAATGCTGAATAAAATACACTAAGTATCAGAGCATGATGAATGATGCTATGTAATGCATGATACGTGATACTAAGGCGCATTCATCAATCCTTTACTTTTACTCCCCCTTTTGTCATCAGACAAAAAGAGTGTAAAACACATTATAATAAAAAATAAAGTAAAAGAGTGAGAAAAATTGAAGTCAAAATCCAACTGATTTATATATGAGAAAAAAAATATCAAAGACAAAGGTATCAAAGTCGAAGATACAAAAGAGGTTTGAAATAAAAGCAACACTAAGGAGGGGGTAGAAATTGGTTAAGGCGATCCATAAGTGTTTGAACAACATTTTCAAGCCTTGCAACAGTCCTTGTAGCTTCCACAAAGTGTTCAAACTGAGCTCTGGAAATTATAACAGGTTCATCAGGAGGAGGTTCTGGAATCCATTCACCTTGTTCAACCCTTTGAGCAGCACTAGGCCAAAAGATTGCCCTTTGCCATCTCTTAGTAGACTACTTTATATGTTCCAGTAGAACTCCTTGAGACTGTGTGAGCCTTCTTTCCTTTTTCTCTTGAAACTCTTGAAAGAAGTTATCATTGGATAAGCACCCTTTGATGTACTTTGTGAATCTTTGTCTTGTTTCAACCAACAAGGTAGGAGGTCTTATCACAACACATTGTAGCATGTCATCAAAGTGCTGAATGGCTAGATCTGAGTCCCAAACCTTCCTTATTTCTCTAACATCTTCAATTTCTTCTTTCTCAGCAAGTGAAAGTCCTTAGGATCCAGCACTACTAGAATGTTGGATATTAGCTTCCAAGTCTTAGTGTAGGCCACGACCCCGACGCTAATAGCGTCGGAATAGCGTCGGCTTTTCCGACGCTAAAAGCCAATTCTATTTCTAGTTATTTTATAATAGGTTTGCGTCGATAGCGTCGGCTTCAGACGCTATTTGGAGTAATTTTTTTTTACCGTCAGTTGGCCGAAGCTAAAACTTTTCACCGTTTTTTTAACCATTCTCCCCTCCCTTTTTTTTACGCGTACGTGTTGTTCCCCCTCCAACTCGTGTTTGTTTTATTTATTTTTTTAATTAAAAACTTGTAAAAAGAGGCACTGAGACTCGACTTTGATCTTCTCCCAAATTGGAAAAACCTAGCGGCTTTCTTCTTCTCTGCAGACCGGCCACCTCCAGAATATCAACTTACTACGATCGCACCACCGCACCGCTCTTTCGTCCGGCCCGAATAAACTCAAAGCGCTAAATGCGTTCATCCGCTTCGAATCGGTTCACTGAGCCTCAACCTTCATTCGCCAAACTTCGTGCGCTAGTACGCTCGTCCCCTCTGCTTTCTTTTTATTTTGCTTTGTCCCATAATCCATGAAATCTGAATAAGGAGGAGAAAAAAATTAAAAAAGAGAACGCTTTGATTTATTCGACCAGAGATTGTTAAACAAGCCTATTCTTACACCAAAAGCCGAATCTGCTTTTTGTATATATTGTTGTTTGTGAATTGAGATTAAACAACAAGCATTTAGAAATACTATTTACATGGTATATTACTTTCCTCAGCATGTTATTTCATTCTTGATTGTCAGTATTCATTCCTTCCGGTTGAGTGCAATACATCTCTAGGTTTGTTCTATGGCTCTTTAGATTTTCTCTATCATCCATACCTACATCTTCAAATGGTTACCTGGATACACCGAACCTATATCATAAACTGATAATTAATTAAATATATATTTGATTTGTCGATAAATTAATTAAATATATATTTGATTTGTTCCCACTTCCTTTTATGGATAAGTACCTGAATTTTGGGGACTACATGGGTAAATGATAAAAACTTAAAGTGGTATTATTCTTTTTGTCTTGCCCTGATATCTTTTGGTTATTAGAAGGTCAAATTTTGATCCTTTTCCTTTTTGGGTTATGAAAGAGGTCTAAAACCTGGTATAGGGAGGAAGGGATGCTTGGCGCAGTAATGGTTTGGATTTGAACTGATGGATAAACCGATCAAGTAGTCTCCTATGCGTAATGCATCCTGGTTTGGATTTGTCTGCTGTCTTTTGTTTTTGGTTTATCTTTCTATCTATCAGGTTGTTGAAATTGTTGATAGGTACGAGGCAGATTGCATACCATCAAATTGAACGGACAAAGTAGCATACATTCAGAGTGATGCAGATAAAACTTGCAAAAGGGAGTCATGTGTATGGTTCCTTGACACCAACTTTCTTCTTTTTACTTGTTTGACCATTATCTTTGCATTAACTCCTGCTCCTTGTAATTGATGAATTATGGATTTCAAATTTTGATGATCGTTTGTTTTAAAAAATTGCTCTTATGAATAGGTGGAGAAGCATATGAAGTCTCCTATCTATGTTTACTATCGACTTGACAACTTCTACTAGAATCATCGCCAGATATACCTCGCTTTATTTCTCATGAATCATGCTTTCCTTTTATTTGTTTGAATTTTGCATTTACTGCGAGAGAAAATTGGTTTGAAGTGACAAGTGATCTCATGTTCTTCAATGGGTCTTAACAATTTTAGCTTTTGTTCCTTATTTCCCCATTGTTTGGATTTGGATTTCTTTTCCGCCATAAGTTGCATCTTCACCCAACGCACATGGACAAATGCCAAAGGCTAAATAACTTCATGTCTCAGATTTTTCTCCAAAGATACTTTACATTTTTAAGTTCGTTGCTCATGTATGACCAAAATCTATTCAAAAGAATTAACAGGATAATCAAATCAAAAGAATTAAAAAGCATCTTGAGACACTCACCATAAAAAGTATGAATAAAAAACAAGAAATTAATTGGAACACATAAACAAACTTATCGCTTTGGAGCTTCCAAACTTACATGCTTTATTCGATTCAAGTGAAACCCCATTTTACTGGGTTCTTGTAAATTTCGAGTTTGGGTTGTATCCCATCATTGCACGCCAAATGCGTGTGTGTGTGTTATCTTGTGGGTTTTCTTACTGTTACTATGATTTGTGATTGATGCTAAGTTCGGCTATACCTAGTGGGAGATTATGATTGGTTGTTTGATCTTGTTACTCACATCTGCTCGGAAAAAAGCAAGCTACTTTGCAAAGAATTGTAAGAAGACAAGGGATCGTCTTCAAGGGGGGTTTGATCGATTTTGGTTGAAGTTGCATTTTTGTGTTAAGGAAAACCTTTGGCAACTGCTCAACCACTCTCTCGAGGTACATCTTTAAATGACGTATATTTTGTGTGTGTTTCATTTTTTCAGAACGATAAAGTAATCAGAATTCAATAGTATGTTTATTTGTGAATAGAATTATTATCTAAGTCAAACAACTTTAGGAGTGGATTGGATAGCGATTTTGGTTAGAGGAGAAAAATTGCCTGAGAAAGATAAAGATAGATCAATTGAATTCTCCTTGTTGATCTACTTGTAAGACCTCATAAGGATACTTTGTTGGTTCATCTTTGTTTCTTTAATTTTATTTTTGACTTGTTATTCTTTCTTTTCTTCTCTTTGCTTTTGCTCTTCTTTTGCTTTTGTCTTGAAAGGATACATACTAATTCTTTTTATTTTTTTATTTTTATGTTTAAGAGAGACAATAATTTAGAGTTTCAGAAATTTGAGTCATAGCAGAAAATGTTTCTCTGCGTTTTCTCCTTAGAGTCGTGTCAACTGATTCATTTAATTAATGTAGTGTCCACTGTCCCAATACTACTGCTTCGCCAAACATGATGTTAGTAAAGTGAAAAAACTTGTGTGGATTTAAAGAAATCTGAGCTACTTTAGTAGAGTGAAAACACTATTGTGGACTCAAAAGAATTTAAGTGTTAAAGAATTTAATTGTCAAAATAATATCATTATAAAATATAGATGAATTTGTTTGCACACTAATGGCGATATGTAGAAAATGTTGAATTTCTGTGATTATGTATGACTTGGGTACAAATTTTCTGTCACCTATATGTGATTTGAAAATTGTGGGGAAAAAGCAACAAATACCTCCGACGTGGGGCAACATCGTTTACTCATGAGTTCCAAACATCTACTGCGATCGAGATAGAAAGGGCAGCGAGACTTAGAGTTGAGGAGGCAGCAGCTAGAGCCATGGAGGTTGCTAAAGAGGCTCAAGAGCGCGTGAAGACTCTGGAGAATGATATGCAGACTATTTTGGCGCACTTCGTGAGCGATGCAGCTCACGGGCCAGCTGCAATCAGCCGGTGTGTCCAAACTCCGCGAGTCGTCCGAGTCCCAGATCCTCACTACGATGATGATTTGGATGATCAGTCGCTATAGTGGGAGATTATGATTAGTTTCAGATTTTTCATCCTATTTTGTGTAGTTGGTAGTATTTTGGATGAAAAATCAGTATATGGTAGTATTTTTCATCCTATTTTGTGTAGTTGGTAGTGTTTTGATGAAAATCAGGCAATGGTAGTATTTTTCATCCTATTTTGTGTAGTTTTGCGGATGAAAATCAGTATTTTAGTAGTATTTTCAATTGCCAAAGATTTTTCATCCTATTTTTGTAGTATTTCTCGCTTTGTTTTAGGTTTTTTATCCTATGTTGTACAACATTTTGGATGATTTTCAAAGATTTAAGTTTGTTTATAATCTATAATTTTACTATAATACATTTTGTAATTGACCGAAGGTTTCATTGTGGTTTTGATTCATATTGTGTTGTTGGTCGAAGCCGACGCTTTGATATTGGATTGTTGGTTTTCAATACAGTCAAGATTATTAATTGTTAATCGTTGATCCCAAAACAGTAAGAGCAAATTTCGCACAACGTAGTGTAGGCTCGACGCTAAATATAGTACGCTTTTTAGCTCGGCCAAACCGACGCTAATGTTAGTCGCCGGTCCTTTACATCACTAAATTTAGCGTCCACTTAGCCGTAGGCTTTGGCCGACGCTAAAACCGACGCTAATGTTTCGCGTCGGCCCTTACATCACTAAATTTAGCGCCCGATTAGCGTGGGCCTGGCCGACGCTAATTAGTGTTTCGATGAGAGAAAGCGACGCTAATCTGCTTAGCTTCGGCGATAAAGTGTCGACCGACACACCGACGCTAATCCGACGCTAATCTTCATTTAGCGTCGGTGTTTTTCAATTAGCGTCGGCTTTTAGCCTACGCTAACGAGCAACATTCTAGTAGTGCAGTATCCCTGGAATCTATCTTGATCTTGGTTAAAAATACTTCCAGTGCATGATTCTCTGATCTTTTTGAGACTGTTGCCAGTGGAAAGAAAGTGCTCTGATATCTTCTAGGAGCTTTCTCAAATTCTTCCAGAGTCATTATTTTGGGAAGCCTCTAAGGGACTTTGCTTTTCCTCTTTTCAGGGATCAGCCAGGGCAGTCATATCTGCCTATCAGGGACTACCTTCACAGAGACTAGGGAGGGGTCCCTATTAAGTAAAACCATTTCATGACGCTTCATCTCCAGACAATGAAGCATAAATGCTTTCTCATCATCTGTGATCCATCTACCACACCCTTCCAGAGTAAGAGGTTCATTATGAGGTAGTGAGAGAGGGAGCTCAAAATCCAATGGAAGAACTCCACGAATTGGTGGAGGCCTGAGTCTGCCACCAAAGGTTGTCTTAAGAATCTCATTGTAGCTGAAAGGAGGAATCTATAACCTTGCAGCTCCAGAAGTGAAAGTCTTCAAATGCCATAAAGAGGGATGATCATAAATAGAATGATATTCCTCTTCTCTAACAGGCACTGGTCGTTTAGGCTTCAGTCTTATTTTAGACTCACCAAAGTATGTTGTTTCTGTTGCGGATGTGGTTATGGATCATGGAGTGGATGAGGAAGTTGAAGTAGGAGTGGTAGTAAGTTTGAAGGTTCTTTGTTTGGTGGGGGTGAATCTGTATAATTGATTAAAAGGGTGAGAGAGAGATGTGGCTATTTCTGAAGTGAGGGAGGTATTAGAGGAAGAAGTGGATTGAGGTTTGTGTAAGGCTAATTAGGGTTTCAGATGAGGTTAAGGTTTGGACAGGTTTTGGTGTTTGGTCGACTAAGTGCCAATAAATCATTCCTGATGATGTAACAAAGGGCACTAGTGCACGAAACTGAAAAGAATTAGGTCTTTTACACAGGTTTTAGGTTTAACCGGTGTAAAAGGTGACGCGGTGGTAATTTTGAAATTATCGCTTCACTTTTTACACCGGGTAAATAACCAATCGGTGTAAAAGGCTTACGATTTAAAAACTGAAGACATTGTACATCGGGTTTATATATAACTGGTGTTAAAAATGAAAAATATTATTCCAGTTATTTCCAGAACTGGTGTTAAAAATCTTTCTTTTGATTAAAATAATACACGCAAATCATTTCTTTGAGATAACCCTACTTCACTCTCCTTGTTTTCTCATTCTCTCTCGCAGCTGCACTCTCCTTGTTCTCTTCGCCATTCGAGCCCTCTCTCTCGCCGCTGCACTATCGTCGTTCTCATCCTCTCTCATAGCCGTTCGAATACCTCTACTTCACGTGGTTCTCACTGCCGTTTTCCTTCAAAGCCTTGTCTCAGAGGCAAACCAGAAGCGACCACAACCACTTGTTCCTTCTCCGTGCTTATAGGTTTGTGCCACTGTTTCAAGTTAAAGTCCTTTGAGTTTACCTTTTCTTTCTCTGTCTCTGATCTGTCTATGGTTTTTAGGTTTCACTCACCCTCACCCTCGCGCTCTTCTGTTCCCTCTGACCAAAGCTTGAAAAATAGAAGAAGAAGAAGAATAATCTATCTTCTTCACTCTCTTTTCTGCTCAACCAACCTTCCATTTCCATAGGTGCGTCACTGCTTCATTTTTTTTTCATTTTATTTCTTTTTTTTGTTTAGCTATTTTACTTTCGCTGTGTTCCGAGTGCGTTTATGTTTTTCAGATAGAAATGTGTTGTGCTTTTTTGTTTTTGTCTTTTATATCTTTCATTTTTTAATTTCTCAGTTACTCGCTCAGATTACTTAGCAAGCTCTGGTTTTTATTAATTTTTTTAAACTGCTGCTTCCCTATTATGCTTTTTGTTGTCATTCAATTAAACTTCAGATTGGTTGCTCATGATTGACTACTGTTGACAACAGACGATGTCTTTAGATGGAAACCGTGGTTCTGGGGGGCGTCGTACTCACATGGCTTCCAGGAGGTCACGTCCCTCTATTAGCAGGCCAATGATGATTGCGAGGGAGTATCAAGCTAGCTTTGTGAGGATTGAGGATCGCGATGCTTATCATCGAGATCCTTATCGCGATGAAGAATGCAATTTGATGAATAACCAGTACGCTGATCCTCATGCCGACGCTGACCGTTGGGGCCTAGGCCTTCGTATGTGCATGCTTCAGAGGAGACCACCCTCTACCAGGAGGCTCGTAGCTACCAGGGAGGTTCGCCAAGGGCCGAAACTGTTTAGATCCCTAACGATACGATGAGATCGAAGAGTATATTCCATCCACACCGGAGTATCCTCCTATCGCAACTGAGTACACTCTATCGACTCCTTTGGAGGAATCTACTGCCCAATTTTCTCCTAGTTGCTCCTCTAGTACTGGCCAAAACTAGCCTCAAGATGGACATTCGTCATCGTTGTTGTCGTTTGCGTCACTCCCTCTACTGATTCTTCAACTTCAGCATGTTGCCGTTTAGGAGACAAAACCTTCCTAAGGCTTCATGATTCTTCTTCACATAATGCAAAAATTATAGGGTTCCTTCTTCGGTGAACAAATTTGTCCCCAAGATGATGGGAAAACCAAGGAGTTATTCTCTTGACACCATCATAGAATCCAGAGAAGAACTCATTGTTTCCGCGATCATCTGGTGGACAAAATGCATCAGGTTGCTCTTCATTGTATCTTTTCAACTAATGCATCAACCCTAGAATTCTTGCATTTATGTGAAGAAGAATCATAAAGCCTTGGGAAGGTTCTGTCTCCTAAACGGCAACATGTTGAAGTTGGTGAATCAGTAGAGGGAAGTGACGTAAATGACATTGGTTTTTTATTTATGTGTAAATAATGTAGTAATGTAGATCTTTCCTTGTTTTGAAAAGTTTAGTAATAATGTAGATATGTCATTGCTTTTTTATTTATGTATAAAAGTGAATGCTAAATTAGAGTACTGTTTGAATTTTGGACAAATTTGATGTCAATATATTCTGCTGCCAATTCTTGTCAAATTTCCTGCATTATTATCATTTTAGAAAGCCTCTGGGCAGGAATTGATAAAAATAAACAGAAAAAAAAGGTTACCTTTTACGCCAGTTAACTAAATAACCGGTGTAAAAGGTCTTTCAAAAAATAACAAATAAACGGAAATTGAAATTCTACACTAGATATATAACCGGTGTAAAACACTACATTTTACGCCGGTTAAATAACCGACGTAAAACCCCAACATACAACACTGAGAGCATCTACACTGGTACCAAAACCGATGTAAAATGTCAATTTTAATAGGTGTAAAATCCTCCTTCTACACTAGTGGGGTTTTATGGATTTAGATTGGTATGTTGAAGGAAGTGTTAGTTGGGGAGTGGTGGAGGGAATGGACTTTGTTTTGGACTTTGATAAAGTCAAAGCACCAGACAAAGGGTGTGGTTTCTTTGTGGTTGAGTGAAAAGGTTGTGGTTTTTGTGGTTTGGCAGGTAGAGGTTGCAATACAGAGAAAGGAGGTGCAGTGATAGGATCATCTTTATCATATGCAATAACAGAATCATCAACAGAGAAGTAAAGTACCTTAGGCTTAGGCTTCTCAGAAAGCTTGACTAATCTCCTTCGCTTGGTTTGTGGGACCACAGCAGGAGGAAGAGGAGCAAGAACTTGCTTCTTAGGACCAGAAGCAGACACTGGCTTGTCAACTTCTGCCTTCCTTTTCATTATGCTACTAATGGGGACCATGCCCTCATCATCTTCCGGTTCCAAAGTTGTAGCTTGTACAGGAGGCACCTTCTGCTTCTTGCTTTTGGTCTCCTTGACCGGAGGCTTAGCGGGTGTCTTTACACCAGACACAAAGGTTTTTGTTGACCTTCTGGTGGGTTTCTTCTGAGTTTTAACCACAGGAAAAAGAGCCTGGGTATCACCAACAGTAGCATCTTCTTATTCTTCTTCCTTGACCTTCTTAATCAGTTTAGTAGAGCACAACTTCATTCTAAGCAAGTTTTCTCTCCCAAAGACATCAGGAAGTGTCATAGCACCTTTTCCAAAGTACTTTTCCTTGTCTTCTCCTGTTAAAGCACCAAGCTTACTCATAACTCCTTGCTTCAGCATGAGTTTAGTGAGAAGAACACCATAGGGAATGGTTTTGTAGAAAACAGAGGGAATGATACTACGAAAGCAGTGGGAGAGTGGGAAAAGTAGTGGAGAAGTTTTAGCAAAGTTCTTTTGTAAAACCTTTTCACATTCCACAAAATAAAAAATAAATCAAAAATAAAATAAAATACAAATATTCCTTTCATTAAATGCAGTTGCCAAAATCAGAAGTAAATCAATAAAAGTTTTATTGAAAACGTAAACGAATGATGACTCAGTAGGTAAGATGAGATGCTTCAGCACGCGTGCATGTGACACGTGTATAACCAGATGTAAACATTTATATACACCAGATGCAAACAATAAAATGCATGATTCACAAGACGCTAAAATTAATCGTTCTTTTATAAGATGAAAATTCAAATTTCTTCTTATAAAATTGAATCTGTCTTTAGCAAGAGGTTTTGTAAAAATGGCAGCCCACTGATGATCAGTGTCAACAAATTTAATTTCAAGTACACCCTTCTGAACATAGTCTCTTATGAAATGATGCTTAATCTCAATGTGCTTTGCTCTAGAATGTAATATGGGATTTTTAGTAAGACATATATGCAGAAGTATTATCACAAAAGATAGGAATGTTGCTCTCTTTGATCAAATAGTCTTCAAGTTGATATTTCATCCACAGAAGTTGAGAACTGCAACTTACTACTGAGATGTATTCAGCTTCTGCTGTTGAGAGTGCAATGGTGCTTTGTCTTTTGCTTAACCAAGACACAAGATTTGCTCCATGGAATTGGCAGCCTCCACTTGTGCTCTTTCTTTCAATGCAGTCTTCAGCAAAATTAGCATCACAGAAACCTACTAACTTGTAATCTTTTGATTTCTTATAAAGCAAACCAAGATTAGTAGTTCCTTGTAAATATCTAAAAATTCTTTTTGCAGCACTCAAGTGTGATTCTCTAGAATTAGATTGAAACCTAGCATACAGGCAGACGCTGAACATAATATCAGGTCTTGAAGCAGTAAGATAAAATAGAGAACTAATCGTACCTCTGAACAACTTCTGGTCTACCTTCTTATTAGTTTCATTTTTGCATAAAATACAAGTGGGATGCATAGGAGTGCACATTGGCTTGCAATCCACCATCTTGAATTTCTTGAGCAATTCCTTGATGTATTTTCTTTGATGGATGTAAATACCATCATTGCATTGCTTGATTTGAATCCCAAGGAAGAATTTCAATTCTCCCATCATGCTCATCTCAAATTCAACCTGTATTAACTTAGAAAATTCTCTGCAAAGACTTTCATTAGTAGCTCCAAAAATAATATCATCAACATACATTTGAATAAGTATAAAATGCTTGTTTGAAGCCTTTCTAAACAGAGTAGTGTCTACTTGATCTCTTGTAAAACCATTTTCCATAAAAAAAAACTCAGTCTATCATACCAAGCTCTGGGAGCTTGCTTAAGACTATCTAGTGCCTTTTTAAGTTTAAAGACATGTTCAGGAAATTCAATGTCTTCAAATCCAGGAGGTTATTTCACATAGACTTCCTCAGTTATGAAACCATTCAAGAAAGAATTTTCACATCCATTTGATAAAGAATTATCTCATGGTGTAGCAAATGAATGTAAGATGCGAATTGCTTCTAACCTTGCTACAGGTGCAAAGGTTTCAGTGAAATCTATCCTTCTTCTTGTGAGTAACCTTGAGCAACTAACCTTGCTTTGTTCCTCACTACCTTACCATCTTCATCAAGCTTATTTCTAAATACCCATTTAGTGCCAATAGCTTGTTTATCTTCTGGTAGGTTAACTAGCTTCCAAACATCATTGCGTTGAAACTGATTCAACTCTTCTTGCATAGCCAGAATCCAACCTTCATCTTCCAATGCTTCAATTGTTTTAGGTTCCATCTCAGAGAGTAGTGCAAGATCAGCATATTCCTTGAAAGAAGATCTTGTTCTCACTTTATCTCCAGGCTCTCCTATGATTTGATCTTTAGGATGATGAGTTTTGAATTTCCAACTCTTTCTGGCTTCAGCTTTTGATTGAGTTGACTCTTGTGTCAGGTTGTCGCCAGCAGGTTCAATGTTTGTTGTTCCACCAATGTCTAAACCTGAAAACAACTCATCTAGCTCTGACATTTCAGTGTTAGGCTTTTTGTCATCAAACGTGACATGAATAGATTCGTCACTATCATTGATTCTTTATTGTATACCCTAAAAGCTTTTGATCTTTCAGAGTATCCTAGAAAGATACCTTTGTCTGCTTTGGAATCAAACTTACCAAGTTGATCCTTAGTATTCAAAACATAAAATATACAACCAAAGAGATGAAAATAAGAAATGTTGGGTTTTCTACCCTTCCACTGTTCATATGGAGTCTTCTTCAAAATAGGTCTTATATAGACCCTGTTTTGAATATAGCAAGCTGTGTTTACTACTTCTGCCCAAAAAAGTTTTTCAACATCAGCTTCATTGATCATGGTGCTGGCCATTTCTTGGAGGGACCTATTTTTCTTTTCTACAACACCATTTTGTTGTGGTGTTCTAGGATTGGAGAAATTGTGGGAGATGCCATTTTCTTCACAAAATTTTTGAAAGCTTTCATTTTCAAATTCTCCCCCATGATCACTTCTAATTGAAGAAATACAAATTCGTTTTTCATTTTGAACTGATTTGCAGAAAACAGTGAACACATTGAATGACTCATCCTTGTGGGCAAGGAATCTAACCCATGTCCATCTAGTAAAATCATCAACAATGATTAAACCATATTTCTTTCCAGTCAAAGAGGCTGTCCTTGTTGGACCAAAAAGATCAAGATGCAAAAGCTCAAGTGGTCTAGAGGTTGAAATAACATTTTTAGAATGAAAATAAGTTTTAATTTGTTTTCCTCTTTGACATGCCTCATAGAGAGCATCAGATTGGTATCGAAGATTTGGTAAGCCCCTGACAAGACTATGCTTATTCAGCTATGAGATCAATCTCAAGCTGGCATGACCTAATCTTTTATGCCAAGTCCATTGCTCATCTTCAATAGACATGGGACACTTGACATCT
Organism: Calophaca sinica; assembly: GCA_037113605.1. NCBI lineage: Eukaryota > Viridiplantae > Streptophyta > Magnoliopsida > Fabales > Fabaceae > Calophaca > Calophaca sinica. The sequence continues at coordinate 97,510,936 of CM073735.1, read as the reverse complement.
TGTTTTGCAAGTTCAGAAAGATCAACTTTATAAATGTTTTGTTTCCTCTCTGTAGTAAAGAATTTAGAGTCATCTTTCTTGCTTTTTACTAAACATCTTGTTTCTGTGAAGATAACATCATAACCATTGTCACATAATTGACTTATGCTTAGTAAGTTATGCTTCAGGCCTTCAACATAAAGTACATTATCAATAGAGGAAAGAGAGCATTTACTAATGTGTCTAATTCCAACTATTTTACCTTTTTTGGTTTCCATCGAAACCAACATATCCTTCTTCTCTAGGCCTTAGCTCTTGGAACATATGTTTTTCTCCCGTCATGTGACGCGAGCATCTACTGTCTAAGTACCAAGATTGGTGTGTTGATCTTGTTGCTATGCATATCTCACTAGTGCGAAATACACCTAAAAAATAGACTTATAACGCCGGTTTTGGAGATAACCAGCGTAACTTAAAACGCGGTGGCATTTTTGAAATTAATGCGTAACTTTTAACGCCGGTTTTCTAAAAAACCGTCATTATAAGTGTAAAGGTAAATTCGGCCAAAAGTGAGTGAAGTTACGACGCTGGTTGCTCAAAAATAGCGGTTAAATGTTGAACCTATGGCGCCGGTTTTTTGATACAACCGCGGTTAAAACATATGGCGCCGGTTTTTTAGAAAACCGGAGTTAGATCTTAAAAAACTTTTAACGTCGGTTATTTTGAAAACCGGCGTTATAAGTGAACAGATTAAAAAACTTAAAAAAGCTGAAACTTATAACGCCGGTTTTCTTGTAAAACCGCGATTAAAACTAAAAAAAAACCTATAACGCCAGTTTTTCTCAAAATCGCGATTAAAACCAAAATCAATTTAAAATTTATAAACATTAAACATTAAACCTATAACGCAGGTTTTTAACTTTAAACCGCGATTAAAAATGAAAATTAATTCCTTCTCAAATAACATCACCAGCAGCACCGTAACTCTCTCATTTGCAAACTCAAGCTTATCAACAGCAGCGCCGTAACTTCATCTCCTCTCCTTCGCGCCGTAACCCTGTCCCTCATCACCAGCGCGTCGTCCCTCTCCCTCGCATCGTGCCACTCTCCTCGTACCGTCCATCTCCTTCTGCTTCGTCCCTCTCTCCTCGCACCGCCACTCTCCTCGCACCGTCCGTCTCCACGCGGACGCCATTCTCTCTAAACCACAGAATCTGTAAGTTTCTTCCCTCTCTCACTTTTTGGGGTACATGAAGGGTTTAATGTTGTTGAAGGGTTTCGTGTTGTTGAAGGGTTTAGTGTTGAAGGGCTTCTTCCCTCTCTCTCTGTTTCATGATTTGTGATGCGTTTTTCTTTATAAAAAAAAAATACAACTAGAAGGGACTAATCATATGTTTTGTTCTATGATATAACCCAGTTCTTCACTTATGCATATGTGCAGGAAGTATACTATTGGACTAGGGCAAGATTGTATGGTGTTTTGTACAGAGTTAGAAGATGTCATCTCAATGAGGTTTCTACTTTGAATTTGATATACTCTGTAATTATTCAAGCGAGAATAGATACCACCATGTTAGGACTTGCCATTGCATGAAGTTATTAGCGAGCCACAAACTTAGTGTGAGGGAGACTGAAAAAGACATATAAACATGAAGAGAAATTATTTTCCTTTTACTTTCTTTTGAACCTTTTTATTTGGTATGGGTAAATGTTGTATGGTAGTAAAGATTATATCATTTGCACAAAATTTTCCAATAACTTTTAAGGGGTTATGGTGAATTTAAACTCATTTTACTAGGGACATCAACTAAATATAAAAGAGTATATAAAAACAAAATTTACAAAGTCGGGGAACCTTGGCATACCTATTTTGCCTCCTCCCTCTGCCTCTTCTTGCTTCTCAGTTAGCTTTATATATTATTTATTTGCACAGAGTATCATGACTCATAAAGTTATGTAAATGCTGAAGTAACTTTCTTAACTTACAAGCTTGACTTGCAATGTTATAGTCTAGACAAGTAAAATGCAAAAGTGCTAATGCATGCTGAGTTTGGCTCAGGATTATTCTTGTGATAAACCAATTTTTGGCCTTCTATGTTGTATTATAATGGGGTAAATGTTATTTTCCTGTGAGGGTATTCTGTATAGTTTGAATTGAACTTTGAAATTTGTTGGCACTTTTTTCAATGAATACATGAGTTATTTACTTTTACGTTGTTGCATCCTCCACCAAAGTTATGTTTTTGGCATGAGTTGTTCATGAGTTGTATCACTTTCTTCTACTTTTCTTTTCTTAATTTCAGTTTCAATTTCTATTATCTACATATTATAGGGTTTAGGACTAAAATAACCTTCAATTTCACTTTATAGCTTTACCATCAACACTGGCATAAAACATATTTTTCAAAGGGTACATGTATTTAGAAAGAACGTAATTGTCTAAATGATAGTGAAGATTTTGTCGTGATCATATACTATACCTTTTGCTTCTTTTTCATAGAAAATATTTTGTTTTGCTTCTCTTAACTTATTCACTTGACTTTTAGTTTTTATGATTCGAATTTGTGTTGCTATTGGTATCATTCTTCAGACCGACGATAGTAAGTAAAAAGGTCCCCTAAACTGAATTGCTTTTGTAATAGCTCCTAATGATAGCGCTTCTTTTTGGAAGTTTTATAAATGATGGAATCCAAGATAAGGACTCGAGTGCCTCGTGGGAAGCAGTAAACAGTGTGTATGTGTGAACATGTCTCTATTATTGGGGTTTTGTGTTGTTGATGGTATGCAACTTGATTTTTTTTAATGTTTTTTAAGTTCAATTTTTTAATACCCTTGTTGTGTATTGTGAATTATGATGTGGGAAGTGTTGCTTTTGCTATGATGAACTGATCAATGAGAAATTATTTCAATTGGAAATTTTGTTTTTGTGATGTGGGTTGGGTTTGTGGGATGGATTGGTTTTTGTTCTTTGTAAGTGATGGTTTTGATTGTGTGCAGTCTAATGTATTGAACAATGAGAGTGCTGCTTGGCCGGTTGCTAATCCTGCGGTGACGTGTGCTTCTGTTTCTGATTCTGGTTTTCCCAGTAATTTTGTTGCTGACCCTTTTCATTTTATTCAGGTAAATGCTTCTTGTAACCCTTTGTTCGTTCATATATCTGGTGTTTTAGATTCTATGAAATTGTTTTAGTTCTTTTCTTTCAGATAAACTCCTTTTTTATTTTTACTTTTTCCTGTTTTGCTCTATTGCTGCTTCCTCTGCTAAGGTTTCATGCTTTTGTGTACATAGTGTTGCCAAATAAGATCCCAATTTGATCCCTTTTTAATTGCCTAATTTTGAGGCGTGCATACATCTTTCTATTAATTGTTCTAACAACATGTCAAAAATTACTACCGGTGGCTATTCGTGGCATCTTGCCAAAAAATGTTCGACATGCCATAATTAGATTGTGTTTATTCTTCAATGCAGTATGTAGCAAAGCTATTGACCCTCAGAAATTGGACGAGTTGGAAAATGAAGCTGCTATCATTTTGTGTCAGTTGGAGATGTTCTTTCCTCCCTCATTTTTTGACATCATGGTTCATTTAATTGTTCATTTAGTCAGAGAGATTAGAGTTTGTGGCCCGGTTTACTTAAGGTGGATGTACCCTATTGAGCGATACATGAAAATATTGAAAGGGTATGTGAAGAATCTATATCGTCCCGAAGCATCTATTGTTGAAAGGTACGTAACAGAAGAAGCCATTGAGTTTTGTTCAGATTATTTGTCAGAAGCGGCGCCTGTAGGGCTTCCTAAGTCTCGTCATGAGGGAAGATGTGAAGGTAAGGGTACACTAGGTCTAAAAACTAAGAGCATGGGTCGAGCGGAAGTGTTGCAAGCACATTTGTATATATTGAATAATATTGATGAGGTTGAACCTTACTTGTCTGCTCACAAAAATCATGTCAAGGCCAAAAACCCTCGAATGAATGAAAATTGGGTGTTGAAGGAGCATAACAAGACATTCATACCTTGGTTTAAAGAACAGATTTTGAGTGATGATACTGCTTCTGAGACATTAACATGGCTAGCACATGATCCTAAATTTAATGTCTTGACATGGAGAGGATACGATATCAACAAATTTTCTTTTTATACAAAGTCACAGGATGACAAGAGCACCGCATAAAATAATAGTGGGGTTATGGTTATGGCTTCTTCTATGCATTTCTCCAGTTCAAAGGATAAAAACCCCGTTCTGGCATCGATAGCTTATTTTGGGGGCATTGAAGAAATTTGGGAGGTCGGTTATAGTAAATTCAAAGTTCCTGGTTTTAAATGTAAGTGGGTGAACAAGAATGGTGGCATAAACCGATGAGTTAGGATTTACAATGGTGGATCTTGACAAGATAGGTTATAAGGATGAACCTTTCATCATGGCAATTCACGCCAAACAAGTGTTTTATGTCAAGGATCCCTCTAACAAAAGATGGTCTGTGGTTCTCCAAAGATGAAGTATGCATGAGAGTGATGAAAATCAAGATTCAACACTAGATATTAATGACACCCCTTCTTTCTCAACACAAAGACCCATCTTCATTGATGAAAATGAAGTAGATGATTTATATGCCACTCGTGATGATCATCAAGAAGGGATATTGGAGGACATTAAAACTTGACTACTAAAGAATTTTATAGGTGAATACATGTTTGTTAGATTATATATCCACAATTAGTATCTGTTAGATTATCCATTATAATTATATATATTGATACATATTTGTTAGATTATCTCACATTGTTTCTTATATTTGTTTGTTTGTTTAAACATGCATCATATATGGCTGATCCATCCACATCAGAGTCCTCCAAAAAAAGGACTAGAGGTGTTACCACTACATCACAATTGAAAAATAGACTTCTTCCTGGTCAGAAGTTTTCTATTGAATTTGATCCAGATACTGGGAGACCTGATGGTGATAATGCAACCAGCTTTTGCACTTATTTGGCGTACCTTGCACGAAGCAAGGCCTCCATTCTGATACCTAAATGGAGAGATGTCCCTGAACAAACTAAAGATATGATATGGCAAGATGTCATGGTATTGACCTTTATCTCTAGTTGTATGCATATTTGTATTTAACTTTATTGATCTTTGTGTGTATGTATTTACTAACACCACCATTTTGTTGTGTATTGTAGGATATTTTTTATGTTCCCCATGATAAAAAGTTTAGGGACCGATGATTGTCCTATGCGGGTGAGCGTTGGAAGGATTTTAAGTCTAAACTCTCCAGGACATTTGTATTTGAGAATGGAGACAAAACTGGTTGCACAAATCCTTGTCAGAAGTATAATTTCCTTTCAGAGGACATATGGGATGAGTTTGTTAGTAGCCGCAAGGAAGAAGCGTTTCTGGTTAGTTTGAATTATATTTTTTAACTTGCTTAATATAATTTTTTACTTATTTTAATTTGTGGTGTGTTATGTTATGTGTAAATGTAAAAGAGAAAAGTGGAAGGACAAATGCTGCAAAGAATATCTACCCCCACTTATTGTCTCGTGGGGGTTATGATAAACTTGAGAAGAATGTAATGACACAAAGAAGGAAAGCCTAGCAGGAAGAGGCTGGAGATGAAGCCTTAGAATCTCCTCCAAAACCAAACCGGTATGAACTATGGACTATGGCTCGAACAAAACCATCAGGATCCTATACATCTGATGCTGTGGCCTCAGTTGCTTCTAAAATCGTAAGTGTATCTACCTTATTTAATATTATGTGATTTGTAACCAATTTAGGTCGACTGACCAAAAACCTCTTTGATTGAATTTGGTTGTAGGAGTCATTGGTTGAAGATGAATCTCAGGGTACTTTTATTCCAACTGGACGTCAAGATATCTTGACTACTGCCCTTGGAACATCCGAGCACTATGGTCGTGTCCGCACTGCTGGTCGAGGTGTGGGCTTCAAGAAATACTTCGGAGGAACTTCACGCAGTCAGTCAAAGCAAATGGACATGGATGCCATGAGACATCAGATCATACAGGAGGTTAGTCAAATGTTTGAAGCTAAGTTTGAAGCTTACAAATCTCAGCTCAAGTCAGATGTGGAAGCCCAACTAAGTCAGCAGATAATATCTTCTCCTAAAGCCACTGCGCATGTCAGCACCAGGGATAGTTGTTCGCCAGAAAATGAGGAGGATCCTAAAGACGATATTTTAAAATGCATTGGTCACATGGCTTTTGATCTTCCCGATGGACAAGTTGGGATTACCTTGGAGCACGACAATCTTCCAATTTTTTACATTTTTGCGAAGGACTTAACGGACCTGTCGCTCGGTGATGAGTTCTGGCTTGCCAATCAACACTTGCAATTATGGTGTACGTAAGTATTAATTAACATATTTGTATATATTTTATCTCCTTTGTATCAATTATATATAATTAACATTATTTTGTTTTAACTCCTAGGTATCTGCATCGGATCTGTATTCAGAACAACAACAGTGATGTATATGGATTCTTGGATCCAACGTTGATGGTTGTCAAGCCCAACCCAAAAGAGTCTAATGAATCTGTTCAAGCTTACATACTGGATAAGCTAATTCAGCAGGACAAAGATGTTTTCTTAGGACCGTACTGGCACAGGTGAATACATTTTTATTCATAGCATACTTTTTCTCTCTGTGTTTCTAATATACCTTTATTGTTGTTACCTAGTAATCATTGGCAGTTGATTGTCGTTTGTCCTAAGCATAATCTCATAGTCTGGATATGCTCACTTCATCAAAGGCCAAACCTACAGATTAAGCGTGTACTTGAGGGGTAAACTTTTAATTTATTTGTCATACTTGTGATGTCATATATGTATTTATCTTATATCTATAACTTATATTATTTTATCAGAGCTATGATGGACTATAATTGTAAGAAAGGTCTGGGAAAAGGAAATAGGCCTAATTGGAACATACTCGCGGTAAGTAGTTTGTCTTTATATGATATTTACATATTGAAAGCCGTATTAGTTATGTGTATATATAATTTGTACTAATTTATATTGTCATTTGTAGGGACCTTACCAAGACAACTCATGGGCGTGTGGTTATTATGTCATGAAAACCATGTTATCCATTGTCACGATGAGGATTACCTCTGGATGGGATTTGGTAATAAAATATTTCATAACTTGTTATTTGATCTTTTTGATACCTTACACTATTTGTAGTTAGTTAATTACATATGTTTTGAATTGAACTTGTAGTTATTTGATGGTCGTGGCACAAACTCATACAATCATGAAGAAATTGTCGAGATTCGGAAGACATGGGCACGTTTTTTTGTGACTAAGATTGAAGAGCAAAATCTAAACCTAGAACCACCAAGACGCCGAGTTAGAAAAGCAACACAACAAAAATGAGAAGGTTTGAAGAGAAGAAAAAAAGGGATAACAGAATTGTGTAACTAATAATTCGTAGCATTTAGGAGTTGTCTGAATGTTAATTAGAGGATAATTGAAGTTTTGTTTTTTTGACGATAGAGTATAATTAAAGTTGTAACAATTATTTTGTTGAGTGAATTAGGACAACTACCAGAACAAAGTTATCATTACCACTCCCAAGAATAATGTAGGATGTGTTTTCTTCTTGTGTGAGTTTTGGAGTTCATGATGATTAATACATGACTGGATTTGTATGCAGTGGTTTGTTGTATGTATTGGCAGTTCTGGAAATAGAAATTTAAAAAATATAGTATTAAAAAAATTGATACATCTATGGCGTCGGTTTTCCTTAAAACCGCGGTTAAAAGTGATATATGGCGCCGATTTTCCTGAAAACCGCGGTTAAAGGTGACATACGGCGCCGGTTTTCTGAAAACCGCGGTTAAATGTCACATACGACGCCGGTTTTACTAAAAAACCGCGGTTAAAACTTTTTTTCCAAAATTTGTTGTCCCATTACTGTAGGATCTAGCGCCGGTTTTATTTTAAACCGCGGTTAAAACTTTTTTTGTGTCCTTTACATCATGATTTAACCCCGGTTTTATAAAAAACCACGATTAAAACTTACTTTTAACAGCGGTTTATAAACCGGCGTTAAATATTTACACACTTACAACGTCGGAAGAAAACACGCCGGATTGAAAACCGACGTTAAAAGTCCAAAAAAACTGGGATTAAAGGTGGTTTTTGCACTAGTGTCTGTAACATAGATTATCTTATCTTTAGGTACGCAAATCTTCTTGGGTCATTTCTTGTTAGTTCATAAAGGATACTTATCATTCTTAATCTTAAAAGCATTACAGACACTTTTCAAATGGTCTGGTTTATTGCAGTAAGTGCAATGCTAGCTTTCATTGTGATCACTGGGTTCATAAGATGCTAGGTTTTTATTTTGTAAAGTGGGTTCATCTGACTTGTATCCAAGACCTTGAGTTATCATTTTACTGACACCCAAAATCATTAAAGCTTGCTTGCTTCGAGTTACACTCTCTGCAAGAAACTTTTGAAAGACATATTCATAATCATTTGATTTACATTTAGGATTGCCTTTAGCTTGTGAGCTTTCAGCTTCTGGACGATGACTAGCTACCCGACGCTAATGATTCACCAGATGCTGATTTTCAACTTTTAGCTTCTGGTTCTCTTCATTGAGCCTTGAGTTTTCGTTGTTTAAAACTTGAAATTCTTTTGATAGTTTTGAAAACTTCTTTTTCAAAGCTTTATACTCAATGGAGAGAATGGAAGAATCCTTAAGAAGATCATCAAATGCATTCTGAAGTTTAGAGTAAGAATCATATATTACCTCTTCAAATGCATTCTTCAGAATCTAAATCAGTGTTTGCCATGAAGGAAACATTCGTTTCTTCTTCATTCTCATCATCCTCAGAGGAAGATGAGTCAAGGTCTTCCCATGTAGACATGAAACCTTTCTTCTTTCCCTTAAAAGAAATCTTCGTGGGCTTCTCCTTAAGATTAGGACATTCAGATTTGGTGTTCTGGCTTTTTACATTCATAGCAAATGACTTGACTCTTGTCTTTGCTTTTCTTCTTGTCATTGACACGCTTCTTCTGGAACTGTCTCCTAAAGTTCCCTTTCTTTTTCCACATTCTTTGGATCTTCCTAGATATGAACGAGAGCTCATCATCTAATCCATCACTGTCACCTTCTGAAGATTCATCTTCTAATTCTTTTTCAGCCTGAAGGGCTTTAAAAGAACTGATTTTATGCTTGTTGACTCTCAAAGCAATAAAGTTGCTTTTCTTTACAGGTTCTTCCTCATTCAGCTCAAGCTTATGAGCTTTCAGAGAACTCAAAAGATCTTTAAGACGTAAAGTGTTTAGATCTTTTACTTCTTATATAGCAGTGACTTTGGGTCTCCACTGCTTGGTCAAACTTCTCAGAATTTTTCTCACATGGTCAGGTGTAGTGTAGCTTTTTCCAAGGGCTTTTAACCTGTGGACAAGAGTTTGGAATCTTCCAAACATTGTCTCAATGTTTTCCCCTTCTTCCATCTTAAATAACTTTTATTGGCGAACCAACATGCTAGCTTTTGTTTCTCTTACTTGGGCAGAGCCTTCGTAAGACAAAACAAGAGAATCCCAGATTTCTTTAGCAGTATCAAATTTACCACATTTATCATAGTCTTTCTCTGCCATAGCACAGATAAGAATAAATCTAGCTCTTTGATTCAGCTGATATCTCTTTTTCTGGTTATCATTCCATTGTTTCTCCAAATAGGATAGCACCAGAAGCAATAATTGGAATAATGTACCCATTTTCAACCATGTCCCACAACTCAAGTTGTTGAGACTCAAATAATGCTTTTATCTTGTCCTTCCAGTAATCAAATTTTTCTCCAGTAAATCGAGGAGGATGGTTCATGTGGCCACCTTCTATAGACATGTTCGTAAGTATATAGGATCTTTCCTCTTACATTGTAAAGTGCTTAACCAAGAGGCCGAGCTCTGGTACCAACAGAACGTGAACACAAGAAGGGGGTTGAATTGTGTTGAAAACTTTTCGCAAACTTTAAGTTAAAACACGCTTGAAAACAGGTTTGTATGAAAAATGTTTTTGACTGGATGCTGGGAAATTACCGGACGCTGAAGTGAAGCTGATCAAAACTTGTTTTTCTTCCTAAGACAAAAGTAAAGGAAAAGCAAGTAAGAATGAGACAAAAAGATTTATACTAGTTCACCACCAAACTGGTAGCTATGTCTAGTCCCTTCGTTCCTGAAGGATTTTCACTATAATCACACTGATTACAAATTCCTTAAGAGTATTCTACTGTCACAAACTTGACAATACTCTTAACTTCTCAAAACGACTCAGTACGTTTGAGCATTTAAGGAAACAAGCATGTTACTAGGCAATAAATGTTTCACAAATAAGTTTTAAATACAATCAAATAACTCTCAACAAGGATAAAAAACTTAAGCTCAAAACAAATAGCTTTCTAAAAGAAAGAGTAAGACGATGAAGTTCAATTCTTGATTTTCAGAATACTTAGCACAAAAACTTGGTTGCTCACTTGAGTAATAACTTTTGCAGTTTATCATTTCTAGCAGCCTTCTTCAATGGAGAGCTTTGAGTATTTATAGAAGTCCTTGAGGATATTACCGTTGCAGAAATACAAAGCTCCAAATCATTGAGTGATGAAATTTGAGAAACGTCCTTATCTTCCTTTTCAGGGAATTTTAGCATATGACACTTTACCGTTTTGTACTATTTTCTTTTCAATCATTTGCAGTGTACGGATTTTAACCCAAATGTGTCACCTTTGATTCCTCGTACATAGAATTGAGCGTGTTAGAACCTAAATGACTGAGAAGTTTAGACCCTCATTAATTTTGATGATAACAAATTACTTACAAGAGAACAATTTAACTTCTGATAAGTCTTGAAGTGTGTAGGTATTAAAGCCATTCATGTTTTATAACTCACTCAAGCAAGAAGAAGAAAATCACAAGAAGATGAATACATTCGTTTGTGTCTGCATCCGGTTCACTTCACCATCTTGCATTTGCACTCTTAGCGAGCGTCCGGTATTGTTATCTTAAGACACGTGGAATACTCATTTGCAACGAGCGTCCTATGGATTCTAAGCGAGCATCCGGTCTATTAATGAAGCACAAGATGGTCACGTTTATTCTTTCTGCTCTTTTACCTCAGCTTTCCTGGAACGGAATTCGAATTTGATTTTGTGCGCTCAAATTGATGTATGAGGTATCAAAGGTGACGCCTTTGGGATAAGACAAAATTCGTACAAAGCAAATGATTAAAGGCAGATGGTACATAATGGAAAAGTGTACTATTCTGATATTCTCTGAAAAGGAAGATAAGGATGTGTATTTTCAAATTACCTCACTCAATCATTTGGAGCTGTGTATTTTCTGCAACGATATTATTCTCAAGGACCTATATAAATACCTCAAGCTCTCCAATAAAGAAGGTTGCTAGAAACGACATACTGCTAAAGTTATTACTCTATGAGAAACCAAGTTTCTGTGCCAAGTTTCTGAGAACCAGAACTGAACTTCAGCGTCTTATATTCTTTCTTCTAGAAAGCTATTGTTTTGAGCTTAAATTTTTATCCTCTCTTGTTGAAAGTTATTTGATTGTATTCAAAACTATTATGTGAAAGTTGTATTGCCTCGTAACAGGCTTGATTCCTCAAAGGCTTGATCGTACTAAGTCGTTTTGAGAAGTTAGGAGTATTGTCAAGTTTGTGACAGTAGAATACTCTTAAGGAATTTGTAATCAGGTTGATTATAGTGAAAATCCTTCAGGAACAAAGGGACTAGACGTAGCTACCAGTTTGGTGGTGAACTAGTATAATCTTTGTGTCTCTTGCTCTACTGCTTTACATTTACTTTTGTCTTGCAAAGAAAAATAAGTTTTCATAAACTTTGTTTCAGTGTCCGGTTCATTTCCAGCTTTCGGTAACAAACGTTTTTCAAATCAAAGTGTTCTAAAGTGTTTTTAACTTAAAGTTTACGAATAGTTTTCAACACAATTCAACCCCCCTTCTTGTGTTCACGTTCAGAGCTCACAAAATCAAATTAGTATTTCGTTCTAGAATAGATGAGGTAGAGAGCAAAATGAATAAACGTGACTAACACGTGTTTCATTAAACAATCAGATGCTCGCTAGTTCACATAAGATGCTCGCTGCAAATTTACATTCCATGTGACTTAAGCACTGTTGTACTGGACGCTCGCTAGTAGTGCATTTACCAGATGCTCGAGTAAACCGGATGCAGACACTTGTGAAAGTATTCATCTTCTTGTGAACTAATTCTTCTTGCTTGAGTGAAGTTTATAAAATGTTTTTAATACCTACACACTTCAAGACTTATCAGAAGTTAAATTGTTCTCTTGTAGATACTTTGTTATCATCAAAATTATTGAGGGTCTAAACTTCTCAATCGTTTAGGTTCCAACAGAGATCGCTTTGTTTCCTATCCCGCAGTAACTCGATAAACTGCCAGTGTTCAAACTCTATGATGGGACGGACGATCCTGATGAGCACATCGGGCGCTTCGATACCATCATGAGGTATAGGAATGCCAAAGGCTCGGTTAAGTGAAATTGTTTCCCTTAACCTTAGCTAAAGTGTCCCTCACCTGGTTTCAAGGCTTAAAACCGAACTCAGTGGGGTCATGGAGAGAGCTCACCAAGAAATTCACATATCACTTCATGACGTCTCTGAACGTGAACACAAGAAGGGGGGTTGAATTGTGTTAAAAACTTTTCGCAAACTTTACGTAAAAAACACTTCGAACACAGATTTTTCAAAACTGTTTGTATATCGGATGCAGAGAAATTAACCGGATGCAGAAAATAAACCGCTTATGAAAACTTGTTTTACTGAGCAAGGTAAAGATAAATGTAAAGCAGTAAAGGAAGAGACACAGAGATTTATACTAGTTCACCACCAACTGGTAGCTATGTCTAGTCCCTTCGTTCCTGAAGGATTTTTCACTATAATCAACTGATTACACTTTTCCTTAAGAGTATTCTACTGTAACAAACTTGACAATACTCTCAACTTCTCAAAATGACTCAGTGCAGTCGAGCCTTTGAGGAACAAAGCCTTAACTAGGCCAAATACAGTTTACAAAAGAGATTATACTTTTGAATACAATCAAAATAACTCTCATAGAGAGGATGAAAAGATTAAGCTCAAAACATAATAGCTTTCTAAACGAAAATATAAGACACTGAGTTCAGTTCTTTGTAGACCAGAAACTTGGCACAAAACTTGATTGCTCACTTGAGTAATATTGCTTTCAGAATAAAGTTTCTTCACAGTTTTTCCAACTTTCTTCAATGAATACCTTGGGGTATTTATAGGAGTCTTCAAGGGTATTACTGTTGCAGTAAAAATAGCTCATTTTCATTGAGTGAGGTAATTTGAAATGTATTCCTTTTTTTCCTTTCCAGAGAATATCAGAATAGTAGACATTACCATTTTCGTACTATCTGCTATTTGCAATTGCCTTGTACGATTTTTGTCTTATGCTAAAGGTGTCACCTTTGCTTCCTCGTACATCAAAATGAGCGCACAAGATCAAATTCAATTCGTTCGAGCGATGCGAGGCTAAGAGCAAAAACATGATAATCACATGCTTCATTAAAGAGATCAGACGCTCGCTCAGAACAGAGGACTGACGCTCGTAGCAATTGAGTATTCCACGTGTCCAAGAGTAACACTACTAGACGCCATTAGCAAGACGTGTAGTGAGTTCTGATCTTTGACATTAGTGGATTGTATTCAATTCTTTTGTAAATTTCTTCTTCTTCCTTGAGTGTTTTGTACATATATATGAAGTTTTAATACCTGTACACTCAAAGATATGTTAGAAGATAAATTGTTCTTCTTGAAAATACTTTGTTATCATCAAAATTAATGAGGGTCTAAACTTCTCAATCGTTTAGGTTCCAACAACTCCCCCTTTTTGATGATGACAAATATCCAAGGTTGATGAACAATTTAATTTCAAAATAATATCAAGGGTTTCCCCCTGAATTCAACCATTTTGATATATATGAACAATTAAGGTATTAAGGCGATTGTTGATAAACAAATTCATTTAAGTGATCACAAAAATACGTAGATGTATCAGAGCATATATTTAACAAAGTGAGATCGGATGCTGATTTTCATTGTACCAAATTTATTGATCATTTTTGAGTACTGGATCAGTGAATATCAACGCATTATAGATATTAGAGCAATGAATAACCACACAAATGCTATGTATGAAATGATATGCATGATACTTCTGTTTCAGCGTATCCATCGGAGTTTGAACATCAGACGGTGAATTAGTCAATAATCAGACTTTCACGTGTTCATCAAACTTTTCTTTTACTCCCCATCAGACAAAAAGAGTGTAAAGCACATCATAGTCAAAATAAGACTTAGAAAAATTTGAATATATATAAACAGATAATCAGATATAGGTATATATAAACAGATAATCAGAGCAAAAACAATGAATATATATAAGAGTACCAAAAAAATATTTTATATCACACAAAAAAAAATTAAATAAATTTAAGGGTTTGGTGGAGGTGGTGGAGGGATGTTGAGACGTTCATATAGTAACTTCAGGGCATTCTCCAGCTAAGTAACTTTCAGGTTTGTGGCCTTCATTTCTTCAAACTCTGCTTTGGGAATAGTGACCATCTCAACTGCAGGAGTAGAAGTAGAAGGTCCGGCTTCTGATACTGGTGTAGGTTTCATCTTCTGATGCTCTGCTAGCACTCAGTTGGATAGCTTCAGTCTCAATTCCTTCTTCCGTTGAGCTCTTAGAAAGAATGCATCATTTGGTATAAACCATTTGATGAGACTTCCAAGTTTTCTCTGCTCAGATTCTGCCTGAATTTTTCTTCTTTTCTCCACCTCTTCTGGATACAGCAAATCCATGAAGATATTTTCTCTGTGCAGAAGCACATCAGCAGTGAAAGCATCAAACCTGTTTCCAGCATCTTCTCCCCATATTCTTCTGATAAAGGCACTCAATGCTTCAAAAGCGAAAGAGAGTCCTTCATTTTCTGCCAGGTATATTCTTCGCAGATTTTCCCTGTCATCTTCTGCAAGCACTAGTGGGACGAGGCATGGTAACATAGCTTTGTCTTTCCAAGACTCCGACCATTGACTCCAAGTAAATCCAATGTCAAAGTGCTTGGGCACAAGCCCATTGGACATATGTCTTCATGCAAATCAAGAGGCACGATTCATCAACACTGAACGTATCATCAAAGTAGGCAGTTCCCAGATTGGTGTCAGTAACTTTGCTGATAGTGCCAACTGTTGGAATTGTGGCTTTCTCGGCATTGCAGCAGTTTGAGGAGCCAGTTCTCCATTCATCTTCCTTCAGAGAACTAAGGTAAAACCTTCTGGCATGATCCTCAGTGATCTTGGCAATCCGAAGTTTAGAGAATTCTTTAAGGTTATACTTCTTGGGAGTCTTCTCATACTCTATGAGTCCGATCTTACTGAATGGCAGCTTGCCAGGAGCAGGTTCTTTCCTCTTCCCAGGGATAGACCAAGGTAGCCACCTTTGTCTATCTAGCACAATCTTTACAGATACAAAAGAAGGATCTCTGAACTGTCTGATAACTTCAATTTTCTTCATTTCAAGACAGTGTGCCATGAAAGCAGCTTCTTCATCTATAATCCATCTTCCACACTCCTCCAGTGTGAGAGGTTCAGTTTGAGGTAGGGTTTTTGGAAGGTCAACAGAGAAAGGAATTGCTCTGCTACCAGGTTCTGGTCTTAATCTTCCTTTGAATGACATCTGAAAATGGTCTTCTCCATCCTTGAAGGTAGCATTCATTGGAGAGGCAATCCCCAATCTGGTGTAACGACCCATTTTCGGACCGCTACTAAACTAGAACCAACTCTATATGCGACGTGCTTTTAAAATAGTACTCTTGTGTCCTTTGGGAAAATACGGTCTATTTTTTTTTTAAAACAACACTGCACCCGCAAAGCACACTCAGAGTCGCCACAGCGTTTCGAAACATGATGCAATCTTAAAGACACAAGATTATGCACTGGAAACACATACACAATATATATATATATATATATATATATATATATATATATATATATATATATATAAGCAAGACAGCCCTAACAGTACATACAAAACATATTCAGTGCATACAAAATAAAAGCGGTGCATAACTATGTGCAAGAAAATACACCTAAAGTATGAGAATCCTCGTGAGGACAATCATACCCCGGGGTACTCCCGGCAGACACCCACACAGGGGGCTGCTCCAAAAGTATGCCACCAGTCTACCCTGCAGTACACATAGAACAACACTAAAAGCTTGACTGGTCACCACAACAGTTGTACACTATAAACAAAATCCCACAGCCATCCGAAATACAAGCGTGCAACAGCCAATCACGATAATTAAAAGTCATTGCCCGGATCCTCGAAGGGGTCCTCCTCCTCATCGCCCGCCAATGGGTCCTCCGCGTCCTCGCCATCACCTGGGTAACCATCATAGATTGAAGGCACCACGGGAAAGGGTCAACTTCTCAAATAATCATAGAAACAACAAATCACAAAACAAAAGATAACAAGATGTACAATTTCTCAAAACGCCACTCATATCTCTTGAGACACTCTCGATAATTCCGGAAAGCAACGTCGATCCATCCACTGAATACCAGCCGTAGCCTTGGGTTTCATCACCACCCGGGTTATTCAGGTTAAGTTCCTTGACAACACAGACGCCCACTGTGCAATTTGAGCACCAACCGTAGCTTCGGGCTTCTACACCACCAGATGCCAACTGAACAATTGAACACCAGCCGTGGCTTCAGGCTTCTACACCACCTCAGCCGTGGCATTGGGCTTCCACACCACCCTTGGTTGTTCGAGCCACTGAACACCAGCTTTGGCTTCGGGCTTCTTCACCACCCAGCCGTAGCTTCGGACTTCTACACCGCCCTTGGTAGTTCAGATTGAAACTCCAAAAACGTCATGACACTCGACGACTCGACTAAACTCTCGCACTCCAATGAATAAATCGCCGCATACGATAATTCAAGAAACAATTTGAATAATGATTCAACTGCAAGTTAAATATATATTCATGCAAAGCTTAATACAATACAACTCAGTCCAACAGTAATAAGCAATCAACGCAACCAATCATATCACGACCATCAATCACAGAATCCATCCCGCTGCAACTCAGTGGAGTTGACAGAGTGGAACAAATAAGTGTGGGGGGTTGGGGACAGCTGCCAACCACTTGCAGACAAGCCCACTAAATAATCAGTATATCAAAAGCAGTAAAACGAAGGGGTATAAGACCCTCACTTCGAACCCTAAGGTTCCCAGACTTCTTCGCATAAATTCTTGAAATTAAATTCCTATCGTATCTAAAAGTTGCCCTTACGCATAAACATATAAAACATAACCTTAGATATGTCTAGAAGTAGCCCTTACCGAAGGTAAGCAGTTCCCGTGATAAACCCCGTCTCGGTCTTACGCAGCACGAACTCGGGTTCTCAAATCCTAAAATCACCACAGCTTAGCACAACCTAGGCAGAAACTAACTCTAATACCTTAGGCTCTCAAAACCCCAAAACCTCTTAATAAACCAAATCACTGATACTAAAATACCCAATTTAAAATACATATTTTTGAAGAGTCACATACACTTGAAAAGTTAGTAACCAATTAAAAGAATAAGGTTTTAAAACTAAAACTTATTCATTTCTCAAACTTGGAACATGAACAATGCTACAATCCAATTCTTTTTCTCAAAATACTTAACTAAGGCTCCACTAGGTTCTTAGGATTTCAAAGAGTCCAATTTACCTTGTGTGCTTCATGGCCTAAAATCCAAAACAACTTCAATTTCAATCAAACCAATCCTATGATTTGTCCGTGGTGCTTAGCACAACTGGCAAAGTATTTGCCGCTTGGACGCTTGGGCGCGGGTTCGAACCCGCTACGCCCCCCTTTCAGCGCTCTTTGGAGTGCGTAGTAGGCTGCTGGGCCATAAGACAAAAAAAAAAAAAACCAATCCTATGATTTTTCAAAGCTTAAACACACTTTAATTCAACCAATCCAAATATCAAAAGATCAAAAACATCTTTTCCAAGAGCAAGATCAAAGGAAACTTCTAAGATCTAAACATAAAATAAAACTCCTTTTCACATGATTCTTTCTCTTAAACTTAGTGAAATCACTAAGCTTAGTCATGATCATCAAGAATCATCAAAAGCAAGAACCAAAACATTATTCTAGATTTTCAAACTTACACAACAATTACATACAACTAATAAGAACTAAACATAGAGTAATTTTTCTTCTTCAAAGCCTCTAGGGCTCTCGGCCTCCATACCCCTTTTTCCCAAAATTATTTTGAAAAATCTCCTTTTCATTACTACTAACATTTCCAAGCCATTCAACCACATTTAAAGGCAACAAAACATCAAATCTTATCTAACATAATCCATACACATTTGAAACATGTTGTAAGACATTTTCTAAATCAATTTTCATTTCAAAACTCAATTCCTATAAAAATTAAATTCATCAAACATGCTATACATCAATCAACACATGAGCCAACCATTTAAACTAAATTACTAAGTTCCCAAAAACTCATTTTCAACTTTTTCAAGAATAGGTTTTTTCCCCAAAATTTCTTTCAATCAACCCAATCCCAATTTCAAGAATCCTAAGGCATTTAAAACATTGCCATCATCAAGCTAAAAATCATGTTCATGTCAAAACTAAAAATTAAAAAACAACCTAATCAATAATACACTCAAGAATTTAATTTCTAATTACTTGGAAAAATACGGGTTTTGAACCAAAAATCACTTTTCTTGAAAATTACCTAATTACATAACACTTACTTTCTTGAACTTAAAGCATAAACCTAATCAATTAGCACTTTTCATAATATTTCTAATGCCTAAAGCATATCACATACAAGTATTAAATCTAAGTTCACAATTAAAATCTTCCTTTCAAAAACAAGAGTTCTCAAAGAGTTCTTTCAATTAGACCAATTCAGAAAGCTTCATAGATCACTTACTAAAACATTTCTAAAAATAAGAGTTTTAAGAGTTCTTTCAAAACAAACCATTTTCAAAACACTAGAATCATGGCCATAATCATGCTAAGAATTTGAAGAACAACTAAATCAAGTCCTACATGTCACTCTAATCCTTCAAGCACCAATATTGCACAAAACATAAACTAACTCTTATGCTAACTCATGCATAACTATTTCAAAAACCTTAAAATTACCTAAAAGATTCAATTTAACCGTTAAGACAAAATTCAAAATTTTAACCCATACTTCCACTAGTTCAAGAGTAGGCCAAAAAACATGAAATCACAAGTTAAACATGCTAATCAAAGACTATAACTCAAATAATCATCAAACAACTTCCAATAGTCTTAATATCACCCAAAACATATCATTTAACCTTTTAACACATGATTCAACACCAAAGATCCACATTCCCTATAGTTCAAGAATAGGCAAAAACCAATTAAATGTTCCACAAGGTGATCACCATAAATCCCTCTTTCAAGAATAGATTTTTTTTTTGAAAAAACAATACCCAATAATGTGCTAGTTCCAAACCTATCACCAAATATATCAACAATAACAACAAATAAACTTAGTCAACTAATCAATTATCAAAACATAGCACTCATCAAGCTCAAACTCAATTTTTATGCTCTTCAAGAATAGGATTCCTCAACAACACAACAATCCTTTGATTCAAGTTAAATTCTATCAAGTACAATAGCATTATCAACCACTAGGAAGCAAGAAATACAATCAAATTTAAAGGATTCACAAGGAGAATCACACAAATCCCAAATCCTTAGGTCATGCACCTAGGGTTCAATAAAATTGGGGATATTGTGCTCATACCTTCCATTGATCATTATCAAGTGATAAACAAGACATAAATCAAGATTAAAAGCAAGAAAACTCAATCCTATGCATATTTACATATACCCCACGATTTGGGGCTGAATAAGGGGGCAAGAAAATGGGTCTCCATACTTACTTCTAGGATGGGAAGGATGGTAGCAAGAAGAAGAAGAACTAGGTGCTAAGAAGATGGAAGAAATAAAGAGGAATCTTGCATGGAAGGAGTGGGTGAGAAGCCATGGAAACTTAGCTTGCTTGCTTTCCTCCACTTGAACAAGAAGAAGAGAAGAAAAAGAAATGAGGGGTAGAAAAAGGGGGGTCACGTTCTGGTGCTTCCAATAAAAGGCAAGGAATTAAAACTTAATAAAACAATTATTAATCACTTGGAAACCAATTAAATAAAGAATGTGAGTGATAAATGAGAGTGAGAGTAAAAAGGGGTGGGGGTCACGCTGATGAAGGGAAAAAAGAGGATAAGAAAAAAAAATTAAATAAACCATTGTTTACTTGGTTAAGAATGAATTAGGATAAGGATAAAATAATTAGTCACCAAAAGTGTGACACCTAAACTCCATAAAATAAGATGCTAATCAAATCAACTAGTCTAAAACATCTAATCTCTCTTCTCTCATGATTACCCTCTAGTCCTAGAGTCTAAAGGTACTAAAAACACAGCGTAGAGTAACCGCATTACCGATTAATTACTCGCCGATAAAATCGCGAAAATTAATTTAGCGAGAAATTAATTCACCGCGTGATATTTTATTATCATAAATAATAAAAAAAATATAAAAAACTCAAAAATAATCTCAACAAGTTACGATTCGATTTTCATCGAAATCGGGGTTCATTTAAAATTTTATTCGCGGATAGAAACTACCCGGTGATTCGAAACGCAACGAAACTTCGTTAGAATTTTTTGATGATATTCGAACCGTGAATTAATATAAAATATTAATTCTCAAATATAGTTTGATCTTGATTTAATTAATTCACTTACTTAGGGAACAAGAAATTGCTTATTATAGCATAAATACGACAAAAATCTATTATAATAACGCTAAATAACGTATTGTAAAAATACGGGTGTTACATCTGGCAACTCCAGAGGTGAAGGTTTTCAAATGCCATGTAGAAGGACGATTATAGATGCTGTGATATGACTCATACTTAACAAACCGAGGTTTGTTAATGCACGAGACATTCTTCCTTCCACCGAAGTCTGTAGGTTTGTGGGTAAGGGTGAATGAAGTGGGAGTGGTTTTGGTGATTGTATAGGTTTTAGGTGTGTAGGGTTTGAAAGGATTGATGGGAAGTACTTTGAATAATAGGTTAAAGGGGTGAGAGTGAAGTTTGGAAATGTATGTAGTCAGTGAGGTATTTGAGGAAATTTGTGGTAGGTCAAGATTGAGTGTATTGGATGGTGTTTGGGTAGGTTTTGAGGAAATGAGGGTAGAGGTTTGTTGTAGGCTCATTCTGGTTTTCCTGGTTTGTGTTTGAGTTTGTGGTTGTGAAACAGACAATGGGGGTGCAGGAATAACATCATGAGATCAAAGATAGATACTGACTCATCAGCAGTAAAGTCGAGTACCTTTGGGTTAAGCTCAGAAGACTTAACTAACCTTTTTTTTGTTCCTCTAGGGGCAACAACGGCAGGAGGAGGAGGAGGGACTTGCTTCCCTTGACCGGACGCTGAAGCATCTTTTTCAGCTGTTGGCTTATTCTTTTTCTCCAAGACCTTTCTGATGGGAATTCTATCCTCATCTTCTGGTTCCTCAACAAAGAGGGTCAGGAGCCACCTTCTGCTTTCATTCTTCTTGTCTCCCTTATAGGGATTCAAGAGTCTCTTCACACCAGCCATTGAGCTTCTGGTGGTTTTCTTTTCAGCTTCTCCTTCTTGTTGCTCTAATTTCACCTTCTTAATCATAGAGCCAGTTATCAACTGTATTCTGACTAGACTGTTGACTCCAAAAACTTCAGGACGAATAACAGTACTAACACCAAAGTATTTATCTTTTTCTTCTTTGTTGGTAGAGTCAGCAAGCTTTCTCACAATACCATCTTTAATCATCATTATGGAGAGAAGAACTCCATAAGGGATAACCTTGACGATATTCTTTTTATCAACACTCTTCCTTGAGAAGACAAGAGCATTTATAAGATTATTGATAATCAACCTTGGCAGGTTGATTTTCTTCCCATCCATATAGTTTCTCATAATGAACTTTTGCTCGTAGTTCACTATGTCGCTTGAACCAGCCTTCAGAATCACGCTTTTAGCAATGATTTTGTGCAATACTCTGTAGTGGCTTTTCAAGTCTTTGGCAGTGGGAGTTATGTTTTTCTTCTTCAACTCACGATAGTTTTCGAACAGAGCTTCGTTTACGTTTTCCAGACCTCTGTAAGCGTCAACCCAGTTAGCATGGTAACTGATTCCTTCACAAGGGCACTTGATGGTCTGAGCGATAGAGTTGATGGTGAAGTGTAATTTGAAGCCTCTGATGTGTCCTTCTATAATTTCTCCCAGAAGTAGGTAAGCGTTCCCCCAGAACTCCTTTATAGCATTGCTCAGTACATCAACTGGTTCCCAGATAAAGTAATTTTTCCAGCCTAGTTTCTCCAAACCTTCTTCGAAATCAAAACCATAGAGCTTGAAGTTCTCAAAATCAATTTTGTTTTCATTCATGAGTTTTGCCTCTGAGAAGACATCGAAGGCAACAACATATTGTCCAACCTTTCTGTCGGTCATGGTAGCAGTTGCAGAACGGGTAATGGAGGTTTTAGGGTTTGAAATCACAGAGAGAGAGAGAGAAAGAGTATTGCAAGTAGAAGCAGAGTGAAGTGATGGAGCGAAAAAATGTGGAGTAGTGGGAAAGTTGATAGAAAATGGTACAGTCCTTTTTCAAAAACCGCTTCGCATTTCCAAAATAAATTAAATCAAAAAGAAAAGAAAATGAAGATTCGCCTTTTCATTAAATGAAGATGCCAAAAGAAAAGTAAAATCAAGTAAAAAGATTTTATCGAAAAACATAAATAATCATGACTCAGTGAGATGTGATGAGACGCCTAAGTCCTTTACACGTGTGACACGTGTGTGCGCGCTCGGACGCACGCAACCGATTCACCAGACGTTGAGTTATGATGTACATGACAAATAAAATGCTTACAAGTATACATGCTTATGTCATACCAGATGCTGAGATGATGCATATCATTTGACGCTGAGATTAATCATTCTTCTATAAGATGGAAATTTAAATTTCTTCTTATAAAATTGAATCTATCTTTAGCAAGGGGTTTTATAAATATGTCAGCCCACTGATGATCAGTGTCTACAAATTTTATTTCGAGAATACCCTTCTGAATATAGTCTCTTATAAAATGATGTTTAATCTCAATGTGCTTGGCTCGTGAATGCAATATGGGATTTTTAGTAAGACAGATTGCAGAAGTATTATCACAAAAGATAGGAATGTTACTCTCTTTTATCAGATAATCTTCAAGTTAATATTTCATCCACAGAAGTTGAGAGCTGCAACTTGCTGCTGAAATATATTCAGCTTCTGCTGTTGAGAGTGCAATCGTACTTTGCCTTTTGCTTGACCAAGACACAAGATTTGCTCCAAGGAATTGGCAGCCTCCACTTGTGCTTTTTCTTTCAATTCGGTCTCGAGAAAAGTCAGCATCACAGAAACCTACTAACTTGTAATCTTTTGATTTCTTATAAAGCAAACCAAGATTAGTAGATTCTTGCAAATATCTAAAGATTCTTTTAACAGCACTCAAGTGTGATTCTCTAGGATCTGATTGAAATCTAGCACCTGCAGGCTGAACATAATATCAGGTCTTGAAGCTGTAAGATAAAGTAGAGATCCAATCATACCTCTGTACATCTTCTGATCTACCTTTTTACCAGTTTCATCTTTACCAAGAATGCACGTGGGATGCATAAGAGTGCACATAGGTTTGCAATCCACCATTTTGAATTTCTTTAGCAATTCCTTGATATATTTGCTTTGATGTATATAGATACCATCATTGCATTGTTTGATTTGAATTCCAAGGAAGAACTTTAGTTCACCCATCATGCTCATCTCGAATTCAGCCTGCATTAGCTTAGAAAATTCTTTGCAAAGGCTTTCATTAGTAGCTCCAAAAATAATGTCATCAACATATATTTGAACAATTATAAAGTCCTTGTTGGATGTTTTTCTAAAAAGAGTAGTGTCTACTAGACCTCTGGTAAAACCATTTTTCATCAAAAATGTACTCAGTCTTTCATACCAAGCGCCGGGAGCTTGCTTAAGACCATACAGGGCCTTTTTAAGCTTGAAGACATGTTCTGGAAATTCAATGTCTTCGAATCCAGGAGGTTGTTTTACAAAGACTTCCTCAGTTATAAAACCATTCAAGAAAGCACTTTTCACATCCATTTGATAAAGAATTACATCATGATGTGCAACAAATGAAAGTAAAATGCGTATAGCTTCCAACCTTGAAACAGGTGCAAATGTTTCAGTAAAATCAATACCTTCTTCCTGTGAATAACCTTGAACAACCAATCTTTCCTTGTTTCTCACAACCTTTCCATCTTCATCAAGCTTGTTTCTAAAAACCCATTTAGTTCCAATGGCTTGCTTGTCTTCTGGTAGAGTAACTAGCTTCCATACATCATTTCTTTGGAACTGATTCAACTCTTCTTGCATGGCAAGAATCCAACCTTCATCTTTCAATGCTTGATCAATCATTTTAGGTTCCATTTCTGAGAGTAGTGCCATATCTGTATGCTCTTTAAAAGAGGATCCGGTTCTTACTCTATCTCCAGGTCTTCCTATGATTTGATCTTTAGGATGATTAGTTTTGTACTTCCAGCTTTTTCTGGCTTCAGCTTCTGAAGATTCTTGTGTCTGGTCACCACCGAACGATGAAGATGTAGGTTCACTATTTCTAGTATCACCTATATTTAATTCTGAAAATAATTCATCTAGCTCTAACATGGCTGTGTCAGGCTTCTTGTCATCAAATTTGACATGAATGGATTCTTCCACTGTCATAGTTTCTTTATTGTATATTCTAAAAGCTTTGGATCTTTCAGAATATCCAAAAAAGATTCCTTTGTCAGCTTTTGAATCAAACTTACCAAGCTGATCCTTAGTATTTAAAATATAACACGTACAACCAAATGAATGAAAATATGATATGTTTGGTTTTCTTCCTTTCCACAGTTCATATGGAGTCTTCTTCAAAATAGGTCTAATAAAAATTCTATTTTGAATGTAACAAGCTGTGTTTACTGCTTCTACCTAGAAATGTTTTGCAATGTTAGCTTCATTGATCATGGTCCTGGCCATTTCTTGGAGGGACCTATTTTTCCTTTCTACAACACCATTTTGTTGAGGTGTTCTAGGAGAGGAGAAATCGTGGGAGATGTCATTATCATCACAAAATTTTTGAAAGCTTTCATTTTCAAATTCTCCCCCATGATCACTTCTAATAGAAGAAATACAAATTCCTTTTTCATTTTGAACTGTTTTGCATAATACAGTAAATACCTTGTATGACTCATCTTTGTGAGCAAGGAATCTAACCCATGTCCATCTAGTAAAATCATCAACAATGACTAACCCATATTTCTTTCCAGTTAAAGAGGCTGTCCTAGTTGGACCAAAAAGATCAAGATGCAAAAGCTCAAGTGGTCTAGAGGTTGAAACAACATTTTTTGAATAAAAAAAAGTTTTAACTTGTTTTCCTCTTTGACATGTGTAACACGCGTGTTTTCACGATACGTTAAGTAGCGTTATTTAGTGTATTTTTGTCATATTTACGCTATAATAAAGCAATTTCTTGTTCTCTAAGTAAGTGATTTAATTAAATCAAGATCAAACTATAATTGAGAGTTAATATTTTATATTAATTCACGGTTCGAATATCGTCAAAAAATTCTAACGAAGTTTCGTCGCGTTTCGAATCGCCGGGCCATTTCGCCGCAGATAAAATTTTAAATGAACTCCGATCTCGATGAAAATCGAATCGTAACTCGTTGAGACCATTTTTGAGTGATTGTTGTTATTTTTATTATTTATGAAATAATATTATCACGCGAAGAATTATTTCCTCGCAAATTAATTTTTCGGGATTTTTTCGGCGAGAAACAAATCGGTTTTTCGGTTTCTCGTCGCCGTGTTTTTAAATCTTAAGACTCTAGATTAGAGGGTAATCATGAGAGATGTGAGATTAGATGGGTAGGATTAGATGATGTGATTAGCATCTCATAAAGTTGCTAGGTGTCATTAGTTGTGTGATTATTTTGAAAATCTCTTTTATTAAACTATTCTTACTAACTATGCTTATTTTTTTTATTATAAAAGAAATGAAATGAGGGCTATATGCAGCCCCCATCGTGACCTTCCCTCATTCTTTCATACTTCATCTTCTTCATTTTTCTCTTGATAAAGCCAAGACTTCCATAGCCATTTTCTTCCATTCCTTTGAGTTTTTCAACTTGCAACATTCATCAAAGTTGTTCCAAAGCTACACGTCTACATAGTTCCTCTTCATCCCAACCATCTAAGTAAGAGAAAATCAAATTTTTTCCTCCCAATTTACTGTACAAAACCGTGCCCCCTCCCCTTTATGGCTTCTTGTGATTTTGCTTTCCAATCTTGTTTTTCTTACTTGTTTGATGTTGTTTGTTGCTTGGTTATGATCAAGAGGAGATGAAACACTCTCAACCCCTTTTCTTGAGCTTAAGGGCAAAACCCTAAGGGGTGAAAAGGGGGAAGTTGTGTGATCCTCACTTGAATCAAGCAATTGGTTGTTTCATTGAGTTATTAGAAGTTGTTTGATGATTGTTGAGTAGTAGTTTTGAAATTGGCATGCTTAACTTGTGATTTAAGGGTTGATACCTATTCTTTAAGTAAGGAAAATGTGGGTTTTAATTGTTTAATCATGTGTTAAATTGATGAATAACATGCCTTGAGTGATTTTATTGTGTTATTGGGTTTGATTATGTGTTAATTGAAGTTGTTGTTAAATTAATTAGGTGTAACATGATTGTTCTAGTATTTTTTTTAATTCTTGAACTATGAGAACATGAGAGTGTGATGTTTAATTATGTGTTAGATGTTTAATAAAGTGATTAGAATTGTTTTTAAGGTTATTAGAACTTGTATGCATGAACTAGCTTGAGTGAAGGTTATGTTTTATGCAAAAAATTAGTTTATGAAGGACTAGATTGACATGTGA
Organism: Calophaca sinica; assembly: GCA_037113605.1. Classification (NCBI taxonomy): domain Eukaryota; kingdom Viridiplantae; phylum Streptophyta; class Magnoliopsida; order Fabales; family Fabaceae; genus Calophaca; species Calophaca sinica. The sequence continues at coordinate 97,483,784 of CM073735.1, read as the reverse complement.
GCATGAATAGGTTGTTCTTTAAATTTTAGTTTGGCATGAACATGACTTTTAGCATGATAAGGGCAATGTGTTAAATGCTTTAGGATTCTTGAAATTTGAGTTTGAATGATTGAAAGAAATTTGGGAAAAAACCTATTCTTGAAAAAGTTGAAAGTGAGTTTTTGGGAACTTGGTAATCTAGTTTAAATGGTTAACCCATGTGTTGATTGATGTATAGCATGTTTGGTGAATTTAATGGTTAAAAGAATTGAGTTTTGGAATGAAAATTGATTTGGAAAATGTTTTACAACTTATTTCAAATATGGGTGTGAATGATTCCTAGATAAGAATTGATGTGGGTTGCCTTTAAATGTGGTTGATTTGCTTGAAAATGTTAGTAGTAATGAAAAGGAGGTTTTGCAAAGTTTTTTTTAGAAAAAAAGGAGTTATGGCCGAGAGGCCTTTAAAAGGGTGTGAAAGGATGATTTTATTTGTGAACTTGTATGTAATGCTTGAATGTGTTATGTTTAGGTCTTAGAAACTTTATGCAAAGTGATTAATTGAGTATGTGTTATGCTTAAGGTTTCAAGAAAAAGGGTTCTTTAAAAGTTAGCATTTTCTTAAAGTAAAAGTGTTATGTGTTAGTTAATTTCCAAGAAAAGTGATTTTTGGTTCAAAACCCTTATTTGTTTTCTAGTAGTTAGAACTAAATTCTTTAGTGGATGCTTGGTTAGAAAAAGGGTTAGGTTGAGAGCCTAAGTTTAAGTTAATATTCATAGATATGTACTAAGTGTTCGTGGTGATAGGGATCGTATTACCGGAGACCGAGCGACATGGACCTGAGGAAGTCGGAGCTACATTAGTGATAGCCTGTGGTAAGGGCAACTTTTAGATACGATAGGAATTTAATTTCAAGTGTTTATGCGAACAAGTCTGAGAACCTCAGGGTTCGAAGTGAGGGTCTTGTACCCCTTCGTTTTACTGCTTTTTGATATACTGATTATTAAGTGGGCTTGTCTGCAAGTGGTTGGCCGCTGTCCCCAATCCCCCACACTTGTTTGTTCTTCTCTGTAAACTCCATCGAGTTGCAGAGGGATGGATTCTATGATTGATTGTTGAGCGGTGAAATTATTTAATATGAGATTGAATGCATGCTGTGAATTGCATATTGCTTGTTGAATTGCGTTTCTCCATGCAAATTGCTTTTATTGCTTAAGTTGTTGAATTGCGTTTCTTCATATTAAGCATGCTCTTATTATTTGATATGCGGTCGAATAATCTTGCGAATCGCTCTTTGAATTTCGTATGCGGCGAATTGTTCATCGAGTCTGAGAGCTTAGTCGAGTCGTCGAGACGTTTTTGAGCTGTGAGCCGGACAACTGAGGGTGCTAGGTCCCCTTTGTTCATGGTGGATTAGCTAGGCATCGCAGCGTTAAGGAACCGGAGCTGAATGTCCTAGGGAGAGCGAAGATCCCAAAGCTACGGCTGGTATTCAGTGGATGGATCGGCGTCTGCTTTCCGAAAAAATTGTCGAGTCGAGAAAAAATGAGTCGTGAGATGAGTCGTGAGTCGAGTCTTGAGCGAGCATTTTGAATTGAGCCTTGTGAACTGTATACATTGTTGTTTGCTTATTGCTTTGTGAATTATTATATTTTGACTTGTTAAGAAGTTGACCCTTTCCCGTGGTGCCTTCAATCCATGATGGTTACCCAGGCGATGTCGAGGACGCGGAAGACCAGTTGGTGGACGATGACAGGAGGGCCCCTTCGAGGATTCGGGCAACGACTTTTATTTGTCTTGATTGCATGTTGGCCGTTTGTCTGCTGTTATGTTTTTTTTGGATGACTGTAGTATATATACATCTTTTGTGTACAGTTGGTTGGTGACCAGTCGGGCTAGTGATGTTTTGCTGACACAGGGTAGACTGGTGGTTCTACTTTTGGAGCAGCCCCCTGCGTGGGTGTCTGTTGGGAGTATCCCCAGGGTATGATTACTCTGGCGAGGGTCGTCATATCATAGGTGTATTGTCTCATACATTTCCACTCTGCTTTATTTTGTACGTACTGTGTTTGTTGTTTATATATGTTTATGTGTGTATGCATTTCCAGTACGTAACTTGTGTCCTAGTTGCACCATGTTTCGAAACGCTGTAAGTACTCTGTGTGTGCTTTACATGCACTATTTTTTTTTTTTTAAAAAAAAGGATACCGCATTTTCTGAAGGACACAAGAGTACCGTTTTTAAAAATCCATCGCATACAGGTTTAGTTTTGGTTCAGTAGCGATCCGGAAACGGGTCGTTACAACATGCCTCACAGAGAGCATCAGATTGATACTTAAGATTTGGTAAGCCTCTGACAAGACTGTGCTTGTTTAGTTTTGAGATTAATCTCAAATTGGCATGACCCAATCTCTTGTGCCAAAACCATTGTTCTTCGTCAACAGACATGAGACACTTGACATCTTGTTTTGCAAGTTCAGAGAGATCAATTTTGTAAATACTTTGTTTCCTCTTAGCAGTAAAGAAAATAGAGCCGTCTTTCTTGCTTTTTACTAGACATCCAGTTTCTGTAAAGATGACTTCATAACCATTGTCACATAATTGACTTATGCTCAATAAGTTATGTTTAAGTCCTTCAACATACAGTACATTATCAATAGAGGGAAGAGAGCATTTACCAATGCAACCAATTCCAACTATTTTACCTTTCTAGTTTCCTCTGAAACCAACGAATCCAGCTTCTTTAGGCCTTAGTTCTTGGAACATATGCTTTTCTCCCGTCATGTGACGCGAGCATTCACTGTCTAAGTACCAAGATAGGTGTGTTGACTTTGTTGCTAAGCATGTCTACAACATAGACTATTTTATCTTTAGGTACACATATCTTTTTGGGTCCTTTCTTGTTAGTTCTTGAAGGAAACTTATCCTTCACAGTTTTAAAAACAGTACATACACTTTTCAAATGACCAGGTTTATTGCAGTAAGTACAATGCAAGCATTTACTATGATTATTGGATTTATCAGATGCTGAATCATTTTCTAAAGGAGGTTCATCTAATATATAACCAAGACCATGAGTTGTCGTTTTACTGACACCCCAAATCATTGACGCTTGCTTGCTTCGAGTTACACTCTCTGCAAGAAACTTTTGAAATGCATATTCAAAATCATTGATTTGCATTTAAGGTTGCCTGTAACTTTAGAGTCACTACTGAGAGCTCTCACCTGGTTGCTTGTTAGTGGCGGTATTTGGTTATCCATCGATGCTGATTTTCGCCACTCGATTCTCTTTATTGAGTACAGATTTTTCTTTGTTTAAAGCTTGAAAGTCTTGTGATAATTTTGAAAATTTCTTTTTCAAATTCTTATACTCAACAAAGAGAGTGGCAGAGTCCTTAAGAAGATCATCGAATGCAAGTTGAAGTTCAGAGTAGGAATCATATACTATTACCTCTTCAACTTCTTCTTCTGAGTCAAGATCAGTGTTTGCCATGAAAGCGAGATTTGCTTCTTCTTCATTATCTTCCTCAAATGAGGATAAATCTAGATCTTCCCATGTAGCCATGAGGCTTTTCTTCATTTTCTTGAAAGAACTTCTTGTGGGCTTCTCCTTAAGATTAGTTCACTCAGACTTGAAATGTCCAGGCTTTTTTCATTCATAGCAAATGACTTGAGCTTTGTCTTTGTCTTTGCTTTCCTTCTTGTCCTTAGTATCTTTCTTCTGAAACTTCCTTCTGATGTTTCTCTTCTTCCACATTCTTTGTATCTTTCTGGATATAAATGCGAGCTCATCTTCTGATGTATCAACATCTCCTTCTGAAGCTTCATCTTCTGATTCTTCTCCTTCTACCGGGCGGCTTTGGAAGAACTAGCTTTATGTTGAGCGACTTTCAAAGCAATAGACTTGCCTTTTTGACAAAGTTCTTCTTCGCTTAGCTCAAGTTCATGAGCTTTCAACGAACTCATAAGATCTTCAAGTCGAGGTGTAACACCCGAGACGAGATCGACATCGTGACAGACGACGATCGAGACCCCACCAAGACCTTGTGTCGAGATCCCGCATGCCAAGATCGTTTGCCGAGGTCATTTGCCGAATGTAGGAGACCGCGCGGCACTAGGCCGAAATGAGGAGATCGCGTGTCGAGTCGATGAAGTCGATGTCGAACCGAGGAGGCCGCGCGGCACGAACTCGTATGTTAGAGCCTTTCGTACGCTGCACGAGCACCCTTGTCGGTTACATCGCGGTCGAGATGATACCTGATTCTTTCGAACGTTATTCAGCGCTATTATTATATTGTTTGTAATAATTATATTGCTCGGCCGCTTGCCGCTTCGCCGCGCGTTCAGATCGTTGACCGACAGAGTAGAGGTAATTTGAGAGAGGAACGACAGACGGGTAGAATGATTGATGGGATTGGCATCTTATAGCCGGGTTACGATTATACTCTTTTCTCACCACCAGAGCATACCACGCATCGATTCCTCGTGATACTCATTTCTTTCTTCTTTCTTCTTCCTTCCTTCCGCCTTCGAAGTTTCGCTTGTTTTTCTCCAAAAACTTCCATCGAAGAAACCTTGAGTTCCATCGAGATTCTGCGCATGCTTTCTTCATCAACCTTGTTCCTCGTCATCTTCTCGACATATCTCGCCGCCGACCATCACCATTGAGGTATGAAGAACGATCTTTCTTTTCCTCCTGCTATCGCTTAGCGCTTACTTTTCCTTCCATTTTTAGCTAGTTTTATGCTTCCAAATCATTCAAATGACGGGTTTTCTTCTTCACGATATTACCTATCTTTCTAACCGATTATTCGGGGCTTGTAAAACAAATTTTCTTCCTCTGCTTTTCTCAGCAATCGGCAGCTCCAAACTCTTCATTTTCGGTCTATTTCGATTTCTTGTTTTTCGCTTGTTGCTTCTCGTCAGTTGTTGTTGCTTGATCTATCTCGTTGAAGCATCGATAACCTTTTTCATGAACTTTGATCGAAAACCCTAACTTTGTGTTAGAGGAAAATATATTTCAGTTCTTGAGTTTTTTATATTTTCTGGCTGTGGTTAAGTTTGGGAAGAGAGCTAAGTGTATTAGAACTCATAGATCGAATCGAGTTGTGTTTGTTTTAGAAAGTCTGATTCCCGAGATCGTGATTTTAATCGAGGTGTACGGAAAGCGAATCCAAGGACGTGGGAAGCGAATGAATCCAGACGAGAATCAGACGTGTCGAGGTCGATCGAGAAGCGTACGGGTCGAGGTCGATTGAGGACGGTACGGTCGAAGTCGCTGTCGCAGCTCATTCAAGACAAATTGTGCCGAGGTCGCGGTTTGTTAAAGATTAGCTTGGAGTTCTGGTGAAGGGCGCTTCACATTAATACTTTCATAGTATGCTAGCGTAAGCGGCACTTTCATTCTACGTGGTTATGTTATTGTGTATGGATTTCCTGATTTGTGTCGAGCTTAATATGTTGTGATATGATTGGAGTTTTTGCATGTATTTATTGTGTGATTGAATATATGTCGTGGAATTGTGTATTGCATGTTGAATTGCGCTTCTTCATGTCGAGCTTGCTCTTTTTATTTGACATGCGGTTGAATATCTTGTGTTTAACTCTTTGAATATCGTATGCGAATTGTTCATCGAGTGAGCGAGCTAGGTGAGTCGTGATGACGCTGAGCCGTGACCGGAGCAACTAAGGGTGCTAGTCCCCTTTGTTTACGGAGATCGATTCAGACGCCGCCACGCTTACGGGACTCGAGTCGATCGGCCCTAGGGAGAGCGAGGATCCAAGGCTTCGCTGGACTTTCCGACATACGGTACGGCGTGGTGCATTCCGGAAAATTGTCGAGTCGAGAGAAAATGGATTGCGAAGTCAGGTCGAAGCAGAGCGAGATGGTCGAGCCAATACGCCGGTGAATGTTATACTTGTCGCTTGCTTATATCCTTTATGTCGAGCTTATCTTGAATCGCTGAGAAGTCGACCTTCTTCCGCGGGTGCCTTCAATCCATGACGGTTACCCAGGCGTGTCGAGGGCGCAGGAACTCGACAGCCAGATGATGCCGAGGAGGAGCTCGACGAGACCCGAGCGCACGACATTTGTCGTGGATTGATTATGTTTGTTCGACGATTTCTTTTGATGACAGCATTTGTTTTTCTTTTTGTGTTCGGAGGTCGTGACCCTTGGGGCAAAGTGTTGTTGTTTCATGTTGCTGTAGACTGGTGGTCTTACTTTTGGAGCAATGCGTGGGAGTTCCTGCTGGTACCCTGTGGTATGATTGCTCTTTTGAAGTCGCCATACCAGTGTATTTTTCTTTATACATTTGCTAACTCGTATTTTGTATACATTATTATTTCGAGTGATATATATATGTATGTTATGCATGTATGTTTTATTAGATTTTAAGTCTTGTGTCTTAGTTGCACTATGTTTCAAAAGTCAGAATTACTCCCGATGTGCACGAAATATGGTTTATAAAAAATATATATCGTATTTTTAAAAGGCACAAGAGTTTCGCTTTTAAAACACATCTCATACAGTTTATGTTGAGCCTTCCTGTGTTGAGTTCTGCGAATCGAGCTTCGTGATATTGAGCCTCAGATAAATCGAAACGGGTCGTTACATTGTTGGTATCGAGCAGCTTCTCGGCCGACCGAAATGCGGCATAGGAAATTTGGACTGGTCACTATGCTCGTTATGTGTGTTGGGTACCTAGTTAGATATGTTGATTGTCGCTTGATTAAGTGAAGCAATTTATTGCTTGAGAAATTGTTTGAACTGCTTGATTGAAGCAGCAGGTGTTAACACATCCTTGTTCGAGATTCGAGGTGGTTTTGAACTTTGTGGAATCTAATGCCACCTCGTCGAGATACGATACCGCAACCGAGAACGCCGACATGGAAAACGAGCAATCTCGGGCTACGACCGAGATGGCGGCAGCCATGGCTCAACAATCACCGCGAACTCAACAGTTAACGCGATGGCTCAACAGACGCATGCTAACTCAAACAGTAACTCGCGAAAGAACAAAGAACGAGCGTAACGAAATGTCAAGCTGTAGGATTGGCCGACTTCAGAAGCATGATCCACCGGGTTCTACTATGAGCCAAATCCATAAAGTCGATTCTTTGGATGCAAGAGATCGAGAAGATCTTCGAGGCACTTCACGTCGGACAACGTGAAGGTCGACTATGCCACCTACTTACCGCTAGGAGACGCAGAGTATTGGTGGAGAGGAGTGAAGCAAACATTTTTAGCTGAACGTCGCAAGATGACCGGGAGCTTTTTCGTGAAAGGTTCTGGACAAGTACTTCCCAGAGCATCGCACGAGCCGAGAAGGAGCAAGAATTTCTTCAATTGCGTAGCAAGGCAACTCGACAAAGTGTCCGAGTATGCAGCCAAGTTCGAAGTCGCTTTGCGAGGTATTTCACCCATTCTCAGGATCGAGTTGACCAGAGATGGTTAAGTGAGAGATTCCAATCTGGGATTGAGATTCGATTCAAGTCGCGGTGTCGCTGAGGATCCAAAACCTCCAAAGAGTCGATTGATCGATGTGTCGAGGTAGAAGGGAGTGAGAAGCCACAAGTTAAGACTGCTGTAGGCGACTGAGACCCCAGAGCGTGGGCAGAGATTTGCACAGTAAAGGAAAACAACTGCAGAAAAGGCCGCACGACCGACCTTCGTGGAACGACAACAGGGGTCGACGTCCGATGACCCAGGGAGCGAGGAGTGGAGGTCGCATCGTGTCGAGGTGACTTGCTATCGATGTGGAAAGCCGGACATTACGCTTTGAGTAATCGCATCTCGAGGAGGTGTGTTTCAACCGCAAGAACCGCAGCTTTTGCTGGCAAGGATTGTCCTACACCTAAAGTCAACCGACTATGCTTGGCAAGAGCCAAAGGAAAGCGCTGCTGCCTAAAGGCGTAGTTTTCGCGATGAGTGGCGAGGAAGCAGACGAGTCAAGATCTTATCCAAGGTGAATGTGAGATCGAGGGTAAATCTTTATCCGTTCTTTTGATTCTGCAACACATTCCTTTATTTCTTCCGATCAGGTAACCATTTTGAACTTGATCGTGATCAAGCACGCTTAAATTAGTAGTTACAACCCAATCGCTAAAAACCTTAGTCACAAACATCGCATGTCTTAATTGTGTAGCGGTTATTCGTGAGTAGAAAGCTGTGGTCAATTTGGTTTGTTTCTCTTAAGGGCTTAGATGTCATTCTCGGGATGGATCGGTTGTCACCACCATGTCCTTGGATCGGCTCGTGAAATCTGTAATTTTTCCGCATTTCCTGAGTCTCCAATTATCTTCTCGCCGAACGTATTGGAGTTTCTTTGAAAGAAGGAACTAGTGAATACATGTATCCTGGCTACTAAGTTTTCCAAAGATCGACGTGAAGAATGTACCGTTGGTGTGACTTGAGGACGCTTCAAGACGCGCTGTGGTTACCACCAAGACGAGGTCGAAGTTCTCCATCGACCGATTCCAGGACAGGACCGATTTCCAAAGCGCCATACGTGATGTCTCCGCCGAGTATGAAAGAGTCAAGTCCCGCATCGAACACTTGGAATCGAAGCAACTCATACGACCGAGCTGTCACCGTGGGGAGCTCCAGCGGTCACGTTAAGAAGAAGGATGGACGATCAAGATCGTGGCGTGGACTATCGCGAGCTCAACAAGGTTACCGTGAAGAACCGTTATCCGTTACGTGATTTGACGACTGATGGATCAACTTCGCGGAGCCACGATCTTTTCCAAGATAGACTTGAAGCTCCAAGCTACCATCGATTCATGAAGGAGGAAGATGTCGCCAAAACAGCTTTCAGACTAGATACGGCCACTACGGTACTTAAGTGATGCCGCTTGAGCGACGAACGCGCCACTATGTTTATGGACTACATGAACAGGATTTTCCATTCGCTCTTGGATCAGCTTTGTCAGAGTGTTCATCGACGACATATCGATCTACTCGAGGAACCGAGAAGAGCACGAAGAACACTTGGTCGAGTACTACAGATATTACGCAGATAAGCAACTCTATGCCAACCTCGGTCAAGTGTAAATTTTGGCTCAAGAGGAATTTTCTTGGTCACGTGATTTCCAAAGAAGGGATAGTCAGATCCAACTAAGATTGAGGCTGCAGCATGCGTGGGAACAACCAAGACTACATCGAGATCGAGTTTTGTCGCTTAGCATGATATTACCGAAGATTCATCAAGGTTTCTCAAGATTGTCGCGCCTCTTACACGATCGACGCAGGAAGGATCAACCTTTTGCCTGGACCGAGAGCGCGGCCGCCAAAGATCAAGGAGCTTTTGACGACAGCGCGCTGATTTTGCCTCAACCCAAGAGCCTTTCGAGGTGTATTGATGCGCACACCAGGGATCGGGATGCGTCGATGCAACATCTGGCGTGGTCGCAGTATGCTTCAAGACAGCTAAGATTCACGAGAGAACTACCCTACTCACGACTTGGAGCCGGGCAAAGCAGAGTTTTTGCGTCAAGATATGGGAGGCACTACCTTTATGGGGAGCACTTCATCGCTACGATCACAAGAGCTTGAAGTACCGTCGACCGTAAAGAGCTCAACATGCGTCAGCGTAGATGGACGTAATTTCTCAAGGACTACGACTTTACGTTGGAATACCATCCCGTAGTGCTAACGTGGTAGCAGATGCGCTGAGCAGGAAGAGCGCTTTTAACCCTGGGCGATGATGATCAAGGAGTTGAGATGCTCGAGAAGTTCCGACTTGAAGTCGAGTGTCGTAAGTTTCACCAGGGAAGTCGAGATTTGGTATGCTTACCATCTCTACCGCAATTGTTGACGAGATCCGGGACCAGCGAAGTTCATGACGAGCTCGCAAGAGAAGATTCAGCTTGATAGCCGCAAGTGGAAGGCGATGCATTTCACGTCTGAGCGACTGAACATCTTAAGGTGCAATGGCCGAGCATGTGTACCAATATATCCGAAAGCCGAGGAAGTGATTCTCGACGGCGCATAAGAGCAACTTTAGTATTCATCCAGGAGTTACGAAGATGTATCAAGACTTCAAGAAGCATTTTGGTGGTCCCAAATGAAGAAGCAAGTGGCCGAGTACATAGCTTCGTGTTTAACGTGATCGTAGCGAGGCGGAGCACCAACGACCAGTGAATGCTACAATCGCTGATGATAAAGATAGAAACGGATAGTATTTCCATGGATTTCGCTGGTGCTCGTCAAGACGCATGAATGATTCGATTGGGTGATCGCCGATCGATTGACCAAATCTCGCTTCATTTCGCCAAAGGAGTCGACATACAACGTGGAAAAGCGACGAGATCTACATCGCGAGATAGTACGACTTTCATGGAATACCCTTCTTCGATCGGTATCGACCGAGATCCGGTTCACGCCTCATTTTGAGGGAATCGCAAGGAGCGGCGGAACCGAGTCGCTTAATGAAGATATCATCCGGCATCGATTTCCGGTCGATCGAGAGAACGATCCAATCGCTGAAGATTTGTTACGAAGCCTTGTACCTTAGATCACCGAGAAGTCGACGACGCTTTACCATACCGTGGAGTTCACATACACAACAGCTTTCCATGCGAAGTATTGGAATGGCACCTTTTGCCGCTGTATGGATCTTAAATGTCGACGCCTTTGTTGGTACCAGATCGGCGAGCTTAACTATCGTAGAGACCGATATGATCCAAACAGACTACCGAGAAGATCCGTCTTGATCGAGATCGGATGCTTAACATCTCAAAGTCGACGATAAGAGTTATGCACCAACGACGCCGACCACCGAAGTTCGAGGAAGGAGAACATGTATTTCTTAGAGTCACCCCTACCATCGGAGTTGGTCGAGCGATCAAATCCAAGAAACTTACCCCTAAATTTATTGGACCTTACCAAATTCTTTCGTCAGATAGTCCGCTGGCATATCGACATCGCTTGCCACCATTCTTGTCGAACATCCACGACGCCTTCCACGCCTCACAATCGCGAAGTATGCTCGATTTCTCTCATGTCATCGAACCGGATGTGATTCAATCAAGGATCGACTTATCTTTCAAGTATTACCAGAAGGATCGTTGATCTAAAGCTAAACAAAGCTGAACAAAGAGATTCAACTCACAAAGTCAGGTGGGATCAAGACGCGAGATGCGACTTGGGAGCCGAGGAGAAAGATTTGAAGACTCAAAGATCAACTTTTCCGGAGGTAAGAATCTTATTTTGCAATTTCGAGGACTAAATTTTTTTAGAGGAGAGATTGTAACACCTCGAGGACGAGATCGACATCGTGACAGGGACGACGATCGAGACCTCGACCAAGACTCCGTGTCGAGATCCCGCAAGATCGCTTACGAGGTCATTTGCCGAAGCCGAGGAGATCGCGTGGCACTAGTCGCCGAGGAGATCGCGGTCGAGTTGATGAAGTCGCATGTCGAATCGAGGAGGCCGATGCACGAACTCGCAGTTGCAGCTCAGACGCCAGACGAGCACTTCGGTTTACATCGCGGTCGAGACGATACCTCGCATTCTTTCAACGTTATTCAGCTTATTATTATATTGTTTTGTAATAATTATATTGTCGGCCCGCTGCTCGTCGCGGTCTAGATCGCTGACCTAATGGTCAGTAGAGGGTACTTATGAGAGGAACGACAGACGGGTAGAATGATCACGGGATTGGCATCTATAGCACCGGGTTACGATTATACTCTTTTCTCACCAAATTATACCACGATCGATTCCCCCATACTCATTTCTCTTTCTTCTTCTTCTTCCTTCGCTTCTCAAAGGTTTCGTTGTTTTTCTCCAAAATCTTCCATCAAGAAACCTTGAGTTCCATCGAGATTCGCATGCTTCTTCATCAACCTTGTTCCTCGTCATCTTCTCGACATATCTCACCGTCGACCATCACCATTGAGGTATGAAGAATGTATCTTTCTTTCCTCTCAGCTATCAAGCTTTAGCGCTTACTTTTCCTTCCATTTTAGCTAGTTTTATGCTTCCAAATCATGTCAAACTGATGTGGTTTTCTTCTTCACGATATTACCTATCTTTCTAATCGATTATTTGGGCTTGTAAAACAAATTTTCTCTGCTTTTTTTTGCACTGCAGCGCCCAGAAACTCTTCATTTTCGCCTATTTCGATTTCTTGTTTTTCGCTTGTTGCTTCCGTCATTGTTGTTGTCGATCTATCTGCTGAAGCATCGATAACTTTTCATGAACTTTTGATCGAAAACCCTAACTTTGTGTTAGAGGAAAAATATATTTCGCCTTGAGTTTTTATATTTTCTCGGTCAGGTTAAGTTTGGGAAGAGAGCTAAGTGTATTAGAACCATAGATCGAATCTGAGTTGTGTTTGTTTTAGAAAGTCCGATTCCCGAGATCGTGTGATTTCCTAATCGAGTGTACTGAAAGCGAATCCAAGGACGTGGAAGCAGGAATCCGTGATCGAGAATCAGACGCGGTCGAGGTCGATCGAAGAAGCGACGGTCGGTCGATTGAGGACTCGCGGGTCGGGCCGTTGTCGAAGCTCATTCAAGACAACCGTGTCGGTGTCGCTGTCGAGCAGCATTAGCTTGAGTTCCTAGTACGCTTCACATTAATACTTTCATAGTATGCTAGCTGCGTAAAGGCACTTCATATTCTTACGTGGTTATGTTATTGTGTATGGATTTCCGATTTGTGTCGAGCTTAATATGTTGTGATATGATTGAGTTTTTGCATGTATTTAATAGGTGATTGAATATATGTCGAATTGTGTATCGCATGTTGAATTCGCGTTTCTTCATGTCGAGCTTGCTCTTTTATTTGACATGCGTCAGAATATCTTGTGTTTAACTCTTTGAATATCGATGCGCGTTAATTGTTCATCGAGTGAGCGAGCCAGGTGAGTCGATGACGCTTTTGAGCCGTGACCCGGATAACTAAGGGTGCTAGGTCCCCTTTGTTTCGGAGATCGACTAGACGCCGCCACGCTTACGGGACTCCGAGTTGATCGGCCCTAGTGGAGAAGCGAGATCCCGGCTTCGGCTGACTTTCCGACATATGGCACGGCGTGGTGCATTCCGGAAAAATTGTCGAGCCGAGAGAAAATGGATTCATGAAGTCAGGTCGAAGTTTAGAGTGAGATGGTCGAGTCACGCTTGAATGTTATACTTTCAGCTTGCTTATATCCTTTATGTCGAGCTTATCTTGAATTGTTGAGAAGTCGACCCTTTCCCCGTGGTGCCTTCAATCCATGACGGTACTACCCAAAGTGTCGAGGGCGCAGTGGAACTCGGCCAGATGATGCCGAGGAGGAGCTCGATTTAGGACCCGAGTGACGACTGTACTTGTCGTGATCGATTATGTCGTTTCGACGATTTCTTTTGATGACTGCAGATTTGTTTTTCTTTTATGTTCTGAGGTCGCGGACCACCGCGCTAGTTGTTGTTGTTGCACAGACTAGTGGTCTTACTTTGGAGCAATGCGGGGAGTCTCTGGCTTAAGTACCCTGTGGTATGATCGCTTTTCAAGTCACATACCTTAGGTGTATTTTCTTTATACATTTGCTACTCAGTATTTTGTATACATTATTATTTCTGAGTGATATATATATGTTATGCATGTATGTTTTATTAGAATTTAAGTCTTGTGTCTTAGTTGCACCATGTTTCAAAAGTCAGAATTACTCGATGTGCACGAGTTGGTTTTATAAAAAAATATATATCGTATTTTTAAAAGGCACAAGAGTTTCGCTTTTAAAACACATCTCATACAGTTTATGTTGAGCTCTGTGTTGAGCTCTCTAAGAACTCGAGCTCAGATATTGAGTCTGTGAAGGTCCTAAACGGGTCACATAAAGAGGACATTTAGATCTTTTGCTCCTTGAATAGCAGTGACCTTGGGTCTCCACTGCTTAGTCAAGCTTCTTAAAATCTTTCTAACATGGTCAGGTGTAGTGTAACTTTTTCCAAGGGCCTGTAACCCATGAACAAGTGTTTGGAATCTTCCAAACATAGTTTCAATGCTTTCACCATCTTCCATTTTGAACAACTCGTATTGGCGAACCAATATGCTAGCTTTGGTTTCTCTTACTTGGGCAGAGCCTTCGTAAGATAAAACAAGTAAGTCCCAGATTTCTTTGGCAGTATCAAATTTGCCACATTTATCGTATTCTTTTTCTATCATAGCACAGATAAGAATGAATCTAGCTTTTTGATTGATTTGATATCTCTTTTTCTGCTCATCATTCCAATCTTCTCTGGCTATAGCAACACCACGAGCATTAGTGGGAGGAATGTAACCACTTTGAACTATATCCCACAACTCAAGTTGTTGTGTCTCAAAGAAAGCTTTTATCTTATCTTTCCAGTAATCAAATTTTTCTCCATCGAATAAAGGAGGACGGTTCATATGACCACCTTCAGTAGACATGTTCACAGTATAAGATCTTTTCTCTTAACACTATTAAGTGCTCAACCAAGAAGCCGAGCTCTGGTACCAACTGAACGTGAACACAAGAAGTGGGGTTGAATTGTGTTAAAAACTTTTCGCAAACTTTACGTAAAAAACACTTCGAACACAGATTTTTCAAAACTGTTTGTATATCGGATGCAGAGAAATTAACCGGATGCAGAAAATAAACCGCTTATGAAAACTTGTTTTACTGAGCAAGGTAAAGATAAATGTAAAGCAGTAAAGGAAGAGACACAGAGATTTATACTAGTTCACCACCAACTGGTAGCTACGTCTAGTCCCTTCGTTCCTGAAGGATTTTTCACTATAATTAACTGATTACACTTTTCCTTAAGAGTATTCTACTGTCACAAACTTGACAATACTCTCAACTTCTCAAAACGACTCAGTGCAGTCGAGCCTTTGAGGAACAAAGCCTTAACTAGGCCAAATACAGTTTACAAAAGAGATTATACTTTTGAATACAATCAATATAACTCTCACAGAGCAGATGAAAAGATTAAGCTCAAAACAGAATAGCTTTCTAAACGAAAGTATAAGACACTGAGTTCAGTTCTTTGTAGACCAGAAACTTGGCATGAAACTTGATTGCTCACTTGAGTAATATTGCTTTCAGAATAAAGTTTCTTCACAGTTTTTCCAACTTTCTTCAATGAATACCTTGGGGTATTTATAGGAGTCTTCAAGGGTATTACCGTTGCAGTAAAAATAGCTCCTTTCCATTGAGTGAGATAATTTGAAATGTAGTCCTTTTCTTCCTTTCCAGAGAATATCAGAATAGTACACATTACCGTTTTCGTACTATCTGCTATTTGCAATTGCCTTGTACGATATTTGCCTTATGCTAAAGGTGTCATTTGCTTCCTCGTACATCAAAATGAGCGCACAAGATCAAATTCGAATTCCGTTTCAAAACAGTCTGAGGCTAAGAGAAAAAACGTGATTATCACGTGCTTCATTAAAGAGATCAGACGCTCGCTCAGAACAGAGGACGAACACTCGTAGCAATTGAGTATTAAACGTGTCCAAGAGTAACACTACTGGATGCTCGCTGTTAGCAAGACGCTGGAGTGAGTTCGGATGCTGACATTAGTGGATTGTATTCAATTCTTTTATAAATTTCTTCTTCTTCTTTGAGTGTTTTGTACATATATATGAAGTTTTGATACCTGTTGTGACATCCCAAATTTTAAGAAAAGTGATTTTAGCAATAAAATCCTGAATACTCGAAAAATAAGTCATAGAGATTGATCACCTCAATGGTTTAGTGAGAGTACGGGAAATTATTTTGAGTTATTTTGAATAATTTATTTATTATAAATAATTATTATTCATGATGTCAATTCGAATTAATTGACAGCGTAGACGTATGCTGCTTTTAAAGAGAATTCATCAATTATACTTATTTTAAGTTTTTCATACATGTAACGCGTATTTTTGTTGACTAAGAAATTGATTGAATTAAATCAAGATGAAATTAAATTTAAGAATTAATATTTAATATTAATTCATGGTTCGAAAATCGTCGGAAAACTCTAACGAAGTTTTGTCGCGTTTCGAATCGCCGGGTAAATTTTATCCGCATTAAAATTTAAAACGAACTCCGATTTCGATGAAAATCGAATCGTAACTTGTTGTGAATATTTTTGACTGTTTTATATTGTTTTTATTATTTATGATAATATTTTATCATGCGGTGAATTAATTTCTCGGTAAATTAATTTTCGCAAATTTATCGGCGAGAGAATTAATCGGTAACGCGGTTATTCGACGCCGTGTTTTTGGCACGCTTTAGACTCTAGAATTAGAGGATAATTATGAGAGATGAAAGATTAGATGGGTTAGTCTCATTGATGGGATTAGCATCTCACTTTTAATCTAGGTGTCACTTGAGTGGAGGTTTAATTTTTTTTATGCTTCCTTTTGAGTATGTTTTCAACCATGTGTTTATTTTAATTAAAATTAATTTTGATCCCTCCTTTTCATTATTCTGGCCGCAGCCCCTCTTTTTTTTTACCTTCCCTTATATATTTGTTTTGCTTATTTCCATTATTATGTTTAAGTGAGAGTGAAGGTAAAACAAAAAAAAAAATTCCTCCTTTCTTTCTTTATGTTCCTGATCGTGACCTTTCCCCCAAATTCCTTTTATTCTCCCCCTCCTTCTTTGCTTTCCAGCAGCGAGACTTCCACCCCCATGTTACCCATTCATCTCCCATTTCCTTCTTATGCTTTGTGTTGGTAAATTGGAAAGGAAAGCCATAGATTCTATCCCATTAATTGGGCAGCCCAGCAGCGTGACCCCCACCTTCCTCTTCACCTTCATTTTATTTCTTCTTCTTCCATTCTTGAGAGAGAAAGCTCAAGAGCATCCATGGCTTCATCATCTTCCCACCTTTCATGCAAGATATTTCCTCATTCCTTCAACTTTCTTTGCTCCTAGATTTCCTTCTCCTTGCTACTACCCATTTCATCATACAAGTAAGCTTGGGAAATCAATTCCTCTCCCCCATTTTCAGCCCTAGGCCGTGGGGTATGGTGAAAGGTGTAGTTTTGATTTTTCTTACCTTGTCCTTATTTTAATGCTTTGATTAGTGTTTGATTATGGTCAATAGAGGAGATGAACATTTCAACCCCAATTTCTTGAAACCTTAGGCACTAACCCTAAGGGGAAAAAGAGGGCTTGTGTGATCCTCATGTGAATCACTCCAATTAATTCATGTTTTTAGCTTAATTGATGTTGTTGTTGTTATTTGGAGTAGTAGTTTTGAAACTATCATGTCAAACTAGTTGTTTTATGGTATAAACCTATTCTTTAAAAAGGGGAAATATGGGTTATGGTTGTTGAATCATGTATCAAGCTATTGAATTAAATGTTTTGGGTAGTTTAATGACTATTGGAATTGCTATGCATGAGTTAGTAGAAAAGTCGGTGTATGTTTTGTGAAAAATCAATTTTCAATTACTAAAATAGCATGTGGAAATTGATAAAGTTGTTCTCTAATTTTTAGCATTGTCATTGCCATGGTTTTAAATGGTTTGGATCAAAGACTTGAAAAGATTTCTTAGAAAAACTTTACTCTTGAAATGTTTTGAAAATAAGTCATAAACTTAGTTGAAGTTAGTCTTGAATTGTAGTTGTTTTTTTTTAAAGGAAATTTCTTGCAAAACTTGTCTTGACATATATGCATGCTTAATTGGAACTTGAATAATTAGATTTTGTGGAAAACACTTATTTGAAAGCATGATAATTGGGACTTAGAATATGTTTTGAAATGTGCTTGAATTATGCCTTGGATGTATCTTGATATTTGATGTCTTGGAATGTGATTAAATGATTTAGAAATGGATTGTTTAATTTAAAAGGAAGCTGCAAAGTGGTTTTCTTGAAAAATAGGGTGTGTAGGCCGAGAACTATTCTAGGCTTAGGGGACAAAATTTTTGTGTTCCTAGCTTTTAAATTAGTTGTATTTGTATGTTGTAGAAGTTTGGAGAATTATGGAAGTGATGGGATTGAAATTAGAGTTGTGTTGATTTTAAGGGCGATGAAACAATTAAGGTGAAAAGGACTTTTTGAGGTCCTAGACACCAATTGGAGCCTTGACTTGGGTATATGGAGAAAAAGAATTTGATAAAATGATGTGGTCTCAATTTTAAAAGAAGTAAGCATAGTATTTGGAAAAATGGTTGGAAAAGAATTTAGATTGAATTTGATTTGTTTGGAAGTGGTTTTGATTATGAAAGGCTATGATACATTAAGGTGCAAAGGGATTTCATTATCTCAAGACCAAGTGGAGCCTTGACTTGAGTAATTGAGAAAGGGAACTCTAATTGTGGTTTTGTTCATATCTTGGTGTGAAAAGAAATGAGATTTGGTTTCAAAGCTTTATTACTTTAATTTTTGGTGATTTTCAAGGGTATGTAATTCTTCAAAAACATGTATTTCAAATTGTGTATTTTAGCATAAGTGTTTGGTTAGTTAGTAGGTTGGGTTTGGAGAGCCTAAGGTTTAAGTTAGTTTTTAGAATTGCGCTAAGTTTTCTTTGGTGTAATAGGCTCGAGAGATCCGAGGACGTGTGGCATAGAAATCGAGGTATACGGGGATACGCACAGCTTGGAGTTCGGTAAGGGCGCTTCATATTCTAAGTGTTATTGTTTATGTATCTATGCGTAAGGGCAACTTTAGATATTTTTAGGCTTTTTGTTATTTGAATGCTTATTTAGATACGAAGAAGTCTGAGAACTCTCCGAGTTCGAGGTTAGGGTTTCCGAACCCCTTCGTTTATTTTATTGTCGTGCGGTCGTCCATTTTCTGAGTCATTCGTGGGTGAAAACTTTGTGGTTGGTCTTCTGAACCCATCCCCCCACAATTGTGTACCTCTCTGTCAACTCCATCGAGTTGCAGAGGGATGGATTCCTTGATTTGCGTGTCAAGTATGTGATGGTTGCCGATATTATTGAGTTATGCAAATATTTAATATGTGATTGAATATATGCTGCGAATTGCTTATGCTTGTTGAATTGCGTTTCACCATGCAAATTGCTTATGTTGCTTAAGTTGTTGAATTGCGTTTCTTCATATTAAGCTTGTTCTAAATTATTTGATATGCGATCGAATAATGTTGCGTACCTCTCTTTGAATATCGTATGCGGCGAATTGTTCATCGAGTGTGAGAGCGAGTCGTGTCGTTTTTGAACTTCGACTTGAATATCCTAGAGTAGTGGAAGAGCTCAAGGCTTCGGCCGGATGTTCAAGGGCGTCGTTCCTTGTCGAGTAGTGGGTGACTTCGACTTGAATATCCTAGAGTAGTGGAAGAGCTCAAGGCTTCGGCCGGATGTTCAAGGACGTTGTCCATTGTCGTGGCATTGGGTAACTTCGACTTGAATATCCTAGAGTAGTGGAAGAGCTCAAAGCTTCGGCTGGATGTTCAGGGGCGTGGTCCATTGTCGTGGCGTTGGGTAACTTCGACTTGAATCTCCTAGAGTAGTGGAAGAGCTCAAGGCTAAGGCCGGAATTCAAGGGCGTTGTTCGTTGTTCCGGAAGTTGTCGAAGTGTCGAGAGAGAATGAGTCGTGAGATGAGTCGTGAGGTGAGTCGTGAGAGAGTCTGGAGTTGCGTCTTGAGAACTGTGCATACTGTTGTTTGCCTATTGTCATGATTTGTTATTTCCTGTAATATGTTGTGTTATTACATATTTTGTTGCCGAGTGCGTTGTCGAATAGGCATATCTGCTCTTTATTTTTAAGAAGTTGACCCTTGCCAGTGGTTCTTTCAATGTAATGAATGTAACCCAGATGGCGGAGCCAGCGGAGGATTTGGAACTGCAGAGAGGAGCAGCTGAGGATAGTCGTCCAGCCTTCTTCCTGTGTTATGTTGTGGAATTTATTTGCAGTCTAGTGAAGAGTATAGCTTGTGGACCAGCTATAGGATACTTGTATTTATTTCAGTGTTGTAATAAATCTCCGTTATGTTTCATGACACGTTTGTTATATATGATTTGACGGAATAAATGAATGTGGTCTATGTGGTGTCTTAAATTATTTTCCGCCATGTTTCTAAAAGTCGTTGTGATGCTCTGATTGCTTCTTTAAAGAATTTAAAAAAAAAGGGACCACATTTCTCGAAAACCCTACGAGCAGAGTATTCCACCTTTCGGAAACATGTCAACTTTTGTCAGAATGTTCACTTAGTAGCACTCTGGAAACAGGGTGTTACACCTGTACACTCAAAGATATGTTAGAAGATAAATTGTTCTTCTTGAAAATATTTTGTTATCATCAAAATTAATGAGGGTCTAAACTTCTCAATCGTTTAGGTTCCAACAGTCTTGGCCATAACCAAAGTTTGAGGCGGCACTTGCTATTATTCAACAGAGGAAGGATGAATCTCTTCGCAGTTACATCGAGAGGTTCATGAAAGAGGCTATGCTTGCCAAAGAGGTACGAAGGGATATGAAGATGTACTTGTTATAGCAGGGGTTAATCGAAAAGAGCCTGTTCCATGTTCACATCGGCATCGATCTACCTCATGATTACAACGACCTACTTCATCGTGCCGAAAAGTTCATCGGTTACGAAGAGTAGTGCATGGTGTCGAAGAAGAAGGAGACAACCCATGAAAAGGAATCGAGAAGGAAAGATCACAAGACGAAAAAGGAAAAGGTAGCTCGAACCTCTCAGACCAAATAAGATGATACACCCCTCTTAATGCATCAATGTAACACCCATACTTCAAAATAATTTGAAGGCACAATAATTTCATTAAAGTAAAGAAGTTACTAAAATTTAAAACTTGTTCAGGAATTACAAGTCTAAACCTTATTCGTTGTCATAAATCTAAACATTAGAATTATAACTTTCACCAAGTACAAAAACTTGGGAATACAAAATACAAGACTAGTTTTTTGTTGTTGCCATTACTACAAAAGAGATCAAACTACATCTCCAAAATTACAATAAACTAGAAGTAATAGGCCCTCGACATCGCCTAATCTTCCTTTGGTACTTGCTTGTCTGAAAAACTACAAGGAAAAAGGTGAGATTAAAAATCTCAGTAAGTGCTTCACGGACCCCTCACCAATACTAGCCACAATTATAATAATATTCATTTACAAACATTATTAGCAAATATGACAATTCAATTAAACAAGGGTCGTTTGTAACAGCCGGGACATATCGTTCTATAGCAGTGGTACATTGCTTTGTACAAATGTCTTTGTAACAATCGGGGCGTGTCGCTATATCATAGTGGTACAACCGCTCGGCACTCACAACTCTTTTGTAACAGCTGAGGCATATCATTCTATAGTAGTGGTACAACTGCTCTGTACAAATACCATTGTAACAGCCGGGACGTGTTGCTATGTCACAGTGGCACACCTCTCTGCACAACTATCTTACTATAACTATTACAATTCCATAGTTTTAGCACCATAGTTTTAGTTCCATAAGGTTAAGAACACAAAAATCAAGTATTCCTAGCCTTAAAAGCTTCTTAGAAGAGAAAAATCAGAAAACTGCACAACAGGGTGCGCATTGCGCGCATTGGCGCACATTTGGTTATGTCTGCGCACGTGTCACGCACATTCCTGTGCCCTGTGTTTTGTGTCGCTCGCGCTGCTGCGAGCTCGCGCGCATTCCTTGGTCATGTGCCATGCGCTGTTGCACCCACAAGGCGCGCTTACGCGCTTTTAGGCCATTTCCTTTCTATTTTGACGCATGTAGGGCATGCGCGTCCTCTGCAGAATTATGCAGAAAATGCATTTTTCTGCTTCCAACTTCTTCCAACCTCAATTTTTCCTCAATCCAAACCAATTCCAATCAAATTAGGACTCAAAAACATGGATCACAACATAATCATTAGAAGAACAACTCATTTAGCACATTAATCACAAGCAAAGCACATGGTTTAAATGTCACAAAAACACATCAAGCCATGAACAACATATATCAAAAACCCCATCCCATTCTAAAACTCCCATGAACCACAAATGGAAGACAACAAATCATACCAAATGAAAGGGGAAAAGAAACCCTAATGTTGGTCTTATGGGTGCCCACAACCTAAGGGAGGAAGAACTCACAAATCACCAAGAACTTGAGCTAGAAGGTGGAAAATTTCTGGTTTTCCTTCTTCTCCTTCCTCCAACTCGTGCTCCTCCTTCCTTCAACTAAAGTCACCGCCAAATCTTCCTCCAAATGCCAAAGATTTAGCTCCTACTTTTCTTCTCTTTGCTAGGAATGAAGAATGTAACACCCCAATTTTTATGAAGATTATTTGAAGTTTTCGACTACATGGAAATAAATCATAGAGATTGATCACCTTAATGATTTTCAAAACGTACGAAGAACTACAAAAAATTTGTCGTAAAACAATACGTTGCTTTGATAATTAATTCAGATTAACAAACAGTGTAGACGTATACTGTTTTTAATATGAATTAATCCTGAAAAATGTGAAAAATTATTGTTTGATTAAAGAAAATTATTTTATTGAAGGAGAAATAATTTCTAAGACTTAGGGGGAGTTTGTTACAGCTTTTTTTAGAATAAAATCACTTTTTTTATGTTAAAAATCATTTTTTAAATTTTAACTGTGTTTGTTTCAGATTTTTTAGAAAATGATTTTTTTTTAAAAATGATTTTTAGGGTAAAAATGAAAAGCTGAAAAAAGTAGCTTCTCATTCATAAGAGTTGAAAAATGATTTTTATAATCCTAAACAAACACAAATTAGCTTCTGATTTTTTTAAAATCTATAAAAAATAATCTCTAGATTATTTTAAAACATAATCACTTTTTTTTTAAGCCGTAACAAACGGGCCCTTAATAGTATTTTTAAGTCACAGTTTGGATTTTCGATGTTTAGTTATTTATTAATTGCTGGTTTTATGTTGTATTTAATGCGACTTTCATTTTAATGATTTTGTATTGATGATTTTATTGTTTGAATAATATTTAGATGATAATAGAAATTGAAATTAGTGATCCTCACTAATTTACAGCTTTTATTACGCCGCGAGAATTCTGTTGAATTCTGTCGTTATAAGGCTATTGGGTGAATTTCTAACTGAAACATACCCAAACGTGATCCATATTTTATAAAATTTGAGATCTTAGCATTTTTTGATATTTATGATTTGTTGGAATGTTTTGGGAATTTTTGGACATCAGGAAAATATAGGATATTTTCTATGTCTAGAAACTATCGAACGGTAACTTTTAGCTCGTAAATCGAGAAAACGATATTCATAGAAATACTTCTAATGTCTTAAGGGACATTTTGATTGATTAATAATTTTTAGATGTGGATTAATTTATTTGATTAATTTTTAGTGTTATACGCGAATCGCCGCGCACCCGGTTGATCCAGAACGCGCCGAAATAAAAATCTAGATATTTTGGGGCTGAGGGGCGGTTGAGCTAAGGACAAGGGGAGCTGAACTTGATGCTTGGAAGCTTCCATGACATGTGTTAAGTGGTGATTAGTGGTTAAGTAATTTGTAGGTAGTTAACTTAGTTAGTTTATGACTAATTAGTTAATTTCCAACTAAATGAACAAATTCTTTTCTTCCTTATCCCCAAATTTTCGTGGCTGCCTCTCCATATTGGCTTCATCATTCTCATTTCCTCCATTGTTGAAAGCTTGGGAAGAATTTTAGAGAGAGAAAGTTTAAAGATCTTGAAGAAATTTAGTGTTCTGGTTCTTAATCCTTGATCAATCATCATCATCTTGGTTGGTATGAGTCCTAACCCATTTCCTTTTATTCATCGCTGCCATGATAGAGTTTTTCATGATTTTAGAGTTGTTTTGCTTAGAAATTGTTTAAATCTTGATGTTTAAGCTTAAAACTTCCTAGATCTATGATTTCCTTCATGATTAAGTGAGCTTTGGTGGAATCCCTAGATATGAAAGAGGCCGAAGCCTAAGGGCTGTTCCAAGGGTTCATTTTGGTTGATTTTAGTTGCTTAGAGGTAGATCTTAGAAGGTTATAGCTTAATGAGTTCAACCTAGTCATATTCATGCATAAGAACTTGAAAATGATTTGAAAAGTGTATTTTGTGTGAGCTTTTCCAAAACAGCAACCTATTTAGTCTTAAATGAGTTTTATGAACTTGTTTTAGTTGGTCATAAGTAGTAAGGTTAGTAGATCTTAGCTTATGATTTCAATACCTAGCTAGTTTGCATGATTCAAGTCCTAAATATGAAGTTTATGAATCAAAAGGTTATCTTATTGTTTGCTTACCAAAACCGTGGCTTTAAGACATTTTTAGAATGAGATCTTAACTTGATTTTGGTATAGCAAAGTTGTAAATTTCTTGATTATTGGTTAAGGCTTTAGATCTAATAAGAGTAACATGTTTTTGGACTTGTAAAGTTTTAAAATCTTGAGCTTGTTTTTGTGGTCTTAAAACCGTGAACTATAAGAAGAATTAGGGTATGATTTTAGTTTGATTTCAATCTTAAATATGTTGTAAAAAGTGGTTAGTAATTTGATTTAGCAAAGCCTTTGACCAAAGTCTTTCAAAGAAACTTGATTTTAGGAAAGGATTTGGTTTATGTTTCAAGAATTGTTTTGAACTTGTAATAAAATTGTTTCTAAAATTTTGTGACATGTTTTAGTGTTTTGAAAAATGGTTCAAAGTTGGGAAAATACTATTCAAAGTGGTAAAACACTATTCAAAGTGGTAAACTTTGGTTTAGGTATTTTTCTAAGTGTGTAGTTTTTGTAAAAGCTTGAAAACTTGCATGTTTCAAACTTGCCTCATGATAAATGACTAGATGTGATCAAATAGGGATTAAGTTGAGTAATTCCTAGCATTAGGGAACCCTAAACCCGTGGCTGCCCTAGGGGCATTAGACTTGAGTTTTAGTTCTAATTGATTGAACTTGTGTTGTTAAGGTTCGTACGAGGTACGACTTGACGTCAACTTTGGATTACCACTTTTGGAATGCGTTCGAGGTAAGGGAAATTCTTACATAATGAGTTTGGGCTTTTCACCTTGTGTTTGTTTGGTTTGATGGTTTGATTAATTGTGTATTAGTAGTTGTAGTATTACTATATGCTATATGAAATGCTGTAGCATGTTGTAGCGTACTGAATTGTTATGTGTTGTATGAAATGTTGTAACATGTCCTTGGCGCTGCATGGCAATAATGGTTTGTATTGTGTGCCTGAAATCATGTTTGATTTAATTTGGACTTGGAATTGATTGAAAAATGCAAAATATTGTTGATGATGATAATAGATTAATTAATAATGCATTAATCGACTATTATTGATTTGACGATTTACATCGGTAAATCTGATGCGAGTTCACAAGCCGAACTAAGGTTTTCTAAAGATGAAAGATTAAAGGCTTTTAATTTAAAATCAAGCGAGAAGGTTTTAGTGAAACTAGCCAAAGCTTGTAAAGAGTTTTAGTATGGAATTATGTTAAGTAAATGATTCAAGATAAATAGTACAAAACGGTTGAGTTAAATATTGCGTATAGGAAAATTCTGGCTAGGAAAGACTTGGTAATTAAGAGTGTTAGCACCGCCTCTCTTTCCTGGGAATTATCCTAGTGTATTATTTAGCACAACTAGGGTTTCAACGACCTAGAGTTAAAAAGTATTTTCGGATACAGTAGTGCATAAAAGTGACACAAGAACGAAGAAAAAGATTTCAAAGATTTCAAAGACCCAGATTTCTAAAGAATAAATTACAGGGAACTTAGTGTTCTAATTGAGCATATGGGCCATGTGTCCTGTGCTGGGACTTGACGTCTTACTTGCGTGCACATTTTCTTGATTAAGGATTGGACCTAGTGTTCTGTATGGCGTGCCTTGTATCTCAACCTAAAAATTGAGCCTAGTGTTCCAACTTAAGTGCCTAGAATTTCAATCTAAGATTGAGACTAGCATTCCACAATTGAACACATAGACCTTGTGTCCTGTGTTGAACTCTAAGTAAATTGAGATTTGAAATTCACTAAGTTGAGTAAGTGAGGATTCTTCGATCCGCATTGATTAATTAAAACATATCTCGGACGCTCCTTATTGTGAGTGAGCCATACTAAAGAATTTGTTTGGATGCATACTGGCCATTGAGCATCGACACTCGAAGTGTTTGATTGTCTTAAGGACTTTAAAAGGATAAGTTGTCACTCCATTGCCAGTCTGGCAGCAAAGCCTAATGCGTGGCTATACCCTTGGTAGGGGAATTTTTTTCGGAAGTTGGGAAATAAAATTCCTCGTCACTGCTGACCTTGTTTAAGGTTGCAGCTGTATACACAAACTCACTCATAATACATTGGCATGCATAATTAACCACATTGTAATATGTGATGACTTGATCGTTGATCTATTAATTGATTTGTCTGCTCACATGCAAATGCTTGATATTGTGATGACTTGATCATTGATCTGTTAATTGATTTGTTTGCTCACATGCAACTACTTGATATACCATGATGATGCATGCGGTCTATTAAGTATGTATATGTATATAAAGGCATTATATATATATATATATATTGTTTGCATGCAACATACCCTATGATAAACTCGTGGACAAAGAATTTTCCCTTGCCCTGTTGTTGGATTGGACATTCTCATGGATGTTACCAATTGGAGTTTCACATTGCTGCAACTGTTTCGTCTTTCCCCAGAAGTATTAAAGAATGAGCCAGTGGAGGAAGGTTCCTCTGAGTGCTCTATGTTCGGATCTTCCTCTGAGTGCTCTATGTTCGGATCTTACTGAATGGTTTCTCAGTAAGAGTCATAGTGGTTGGCCAGCTTAGCGTAGGGTATTGTCCTGTAAATGATTATGGTATGTTATGTTGTATGTGAAGCATTCAATGTGATGTGATATACTCTGATATCTGACAAAAGACTAAGTTCACATCATTTAGAAATTGTAGTACTCTTCATGTTTTATTTTTGAAAAAGGGCTTTCATGTTTTATAAGCATAAAATGTTTTCAGCATTAGATTGGGTTGCACGGTAGCGCTCCGGAAACGGGGTGTTACAAAGAACTCTCACTATTTTCTCACTTTTCCCTTGAACCCTAACCCCTTTCTTCCTCTTCTTCTTTCTTTTTTTCTTCCTTTCTTTCTTTGCAGCAGAAACAGAAAATTGAGGGGGAGGGAGAATAAGAGAGAGATAGCTGAGCATGGGAGGGAAAAAGGAAAAGAGGAAAAAGGTGTCTCAAAATTTTGGGACTAAAATGCCCTCCCATTTGTTGTGGTGAAATACCTAAATGCCTTTCCTTTTACCCAAAACTCTCATGATGCCATTCTTCTATTCGCACCCCTAATTTAATTCATGACACTCCAAAATAATTTCAATCATCAATCAATTCAAACATAATAAGGTCTAAATTAATGAAGCTAAATGAATTAAATTAGGTGGGGTGTTACAGTCAAGATCTCGTATCCTCGAGGAGTGTCACAATGCAGAGTTCAAAGAGGCGGGAATCAAACTTCCTAATAGGCTGAAACCGAGCCCGGATACCAACAAGTCCAAATACTGTCAGTTCCACCGAAGTAACGGCCATACCACAGAGGATTTCTTCTAACTCAAAGATGCGACCGAATAGCTGATCCAGATGGGGAAACTCAAAAAGTTCACCAGTGAGCATTCCAAAAGAAAAAGCTCGCGATCACCGGTGCCTAGGGTGAACTATACATCAGCTACTTGTGAAATCAAGTGTAACACCCTGCCTAGACAAGGCGCTACTTTATTTTCAATTTATGGTGGTCCACATTTAAAGCAAACACCCATTTTATTTATTATCAGAATACGTAAAGCATGGCACATATACACATATAGATATATATCTCATACCCACAAAGGGTGACAAAAGGACACACTGGCCGTGATACAACTGTTTGAACACTACCTCTAGGAAGTGTTCCCATAGCGGTCACCTCCGCTGGGTCGCTCCCCAAGCTTTGAGTACAGGTTGTTCTTGTCCATCTGTTATTCATCATAATATAATGTAGAAAAACACAAGAGACGAAGGGTTAAGACATCCATCAATCACTAACAAGCAGGAAAACAGCATAGCAGAGTAACTGTCACCATGCACAGTACGGGCATAATAATCATCAACATGACTGATACCACAAATACCACACACAGACTCCTGAGCACAAGGTCACGGTCCTCATCATACTCTGATACCACATACCGACACAAAGCACTGATTACACTGATAATCGTACTGACACAGACCACTAAATATTGTGAGCTGATCACCGGCCGTACTTCATAGACCGATCTCCAGTCTCAGGGCACAGAGGAATATAACATAAGTTGGTTGTTCCGGGAACACATCCTGATACACTACCATCTCTGATCACCGGAGTAAGGTACCGTCCACGTGCATAATGGACGGCATTCCCCATATCGAGAATGGCCAAGATTTTCCCCCCATTAGACGTGGAGTCTTGAAGCCTCGTTGGAATGACCAAGTCCATACCTTCAGTCTGATCACCAGTCCTTAGGTCCCTCAAGGTCAACGACTAGCTTCAAACTACTGAACGTGAACACAAGAAGGGGGGTTGAATTGTGTTCAAAAACTTTTCGCAAACTTTAAGTTAAAATCACTAAGAACACAGATTTTTCAAAACTGTTTGTTTATCGGACGCTGAGAAACTAACCAGATGATGAGAGACTAACCGGATGCAGGAAATAAAGTCGTTTATGAAAACTTGTTTTACTGAGCAAGGTAAAGATAAATGTAAAGCAGTAAAATAAGAGACACAGAGATTTATACTAGTTCACCACTAACTGGTAGCTACGCCTAGTCCCTTCGATCCTGAAGGATTTTTCACTATAATCAACTTATTACAATTTTCCTCAAGAGTATTCTACTGTCACAAACTTGACAATACTCTCAACTTCTCAAAACGACTCAGTACAATCGAGCCTTTGGGGAACAAAGCCTTAACTAGGCTAAATCATTTACAAAGAGAATGTTCTTTTGAATACAATCAAAATAACTCTCACAGAGAGGGTGAAAAGATTAAGCTCAAAACAGAGTAGCTTTCTAAAAGAAAGTATAAGACCCTGAGTTTAGTTCTTGTAGATCAGAGACTTGGCACGAAATTTGATTGCTCACTCAGAGTGATGATGCTTCCAAAATAAAGTTTCTTTCTTTCTCAGAATTTGTTCTAGCAATTTCAATCTTAGTTCTGGCCTTCTTCTTCAATGAATACCTTGGGGTATTTATAGGAGACTTCAGGGATATTACCGTTTGCAATAAAAAATAGCTCCTTTTCATTGAGTGAGGTAATTTGAAATATAGTCATTTTCTTCCTTTCCAGAGAATATCAGAATAGTACATATTACCATTTTTCGTACTATCTGCTTTTCACAATTGCCTTGTACGATTTTTGTCTTATGCTAAAGGTGTCACCTTTGCTTCCTCGTACATCAAAATGAGCGCACAAAATCAAATTCAATTCGCTCCGTAACATTCTCGAGGTTAAGAGCAAAAACGTGATCATCACGTTCTTCATTAAAGAGATCAGACGCCGCTCGTAAGCAGGACTGACGCCGCAGCAATTAAGTATTCCACGTGTCAAAGAGTAACACTACCGGACGCTCGCTGTTAGCAAGACGCTGGAGTGAGTTCGGACGCTGACATCAGTGGAGTGTATTCAATTCTCTTGTAAATTTCTTCTTCTTTCTTGAGTGTTTTGTACAAATATATGAAGCTTTGATACCTGTACACTCAAAGATATGTTAGAAGATAAATTGTTCTCTTGAAAATACTTTGTTATCATCAAAATTAATGAGGGTCTAAACTTCTCAATCGTTTAGGTTCCAACAATCTCCCCCTTTTTGATGATGACAAATATCCAAGGTTGATGAACAATTTAATTTCAAAATAATATCAAGGGTCTCCCCCTGAATTCAACAATTTAGATATATATGAACAATTCAGGTATTAGAGCAATTATTGATAAACAAATTCATTTGTGTGATCACAAAAATACGTAGATGTATCAGAGCATATACTCATTTAACAAAGGGAGATGGGATGTTGATTTCATTCTATCAAAAAGATTTTCATTGTACCAAAGTTATTGATCATTATCAGAGTACTGGATCAATGAATATCAAAGCATTATAGGTATTAGAGCAATAAATAACCAACACAAATGCTATGTATGAAATGCGATGCGTGATACTTGAGCCAAAGATCCATCTGACTTTGAACATTGGACAGTGAATTAGTCAATCAGACTTTCACGTGTTCATCAAACCTTTCTTTTACTCCCCCTTTTGTCATCAGACAAAAAGAGTGTAAAGCACATCATAGTCAAAATAAGACTTAGAAAAATTTGAATATCATAGTCAAAAGTGTATATATATATATATATAAGAGTACCCAAAAAAATACTTTATATCACACAAAAAAAAATTCAAAGATTTAGTGGAGGTGGTGGAGGAATGTTAAGACGTTCATAGAGTAATTTCAAAGCATTCTCCAACTGAGCAACCTTCAGGTTTGTGGCCTTCATTTCTTCAAACTCTTCTTTAGGAATAGTGACCATCTCAACTGCAAGAGTAGAAGTAGAAGTGGAGGGTCCAGCTTCTGATACTGGTGCAGGTTTCATCTTCTGATGCTCTGCTAGCACCAAATTAGACAGCTTCAGTCTCAGTTCCTTCTTCTGTTGAGCTCTTTGAAAGAATGCATCATTTGGTATATACCATTTGATGAGATTTCCAAGTTTTCTCTGCTCAGATTCTACCTGAATTTCCCTTCTTTTCTTCACATCTTCTCGATACAAAGAAATCCATAAAGATAATGTCTCTGCAAGCGTAAACACATCAGCAGAAAAAGAGTCAAACTTGTTTCCAGCATCTTCTCCCCATACTCTTCTGATAAAGACGCTCAATGCTCCAAAAGCGAAAGAGAGTCGTTCATTTTCTTCCAGGTATACTCTTCGCAGATTTTCCCTGTCATCTTCATCAAGCACCAAGGGGACAAGGCATGGCAACAGAGCTTTGTCTTTCCAAGACTCAAACCATTGATTCCAGATAAATCCAATGTCAAAGTGCTTAGTCACAGCAGCCCATTGGACATATATCTTCATGCAGTCTAGAGGCCTGATCACTGAACACATAAACGTGTCATCAAAATATGATGTTCCAAGATTTGTGTCAGGAACTTTTCTGACAATGCCAACTGTGGGAATTTTTGCTTTCTCAGCATTGCAACAATTTGAGGAGCCAGTTCTCTATTCGTCTTCCTTCAAAGAACTGAGGTAAAACCTTCTGGCATGGTCCTCAGTAATCTTGTCAATCGGAAGCTCAGAGAATTCTTTAAGATTAAACTTCTGAGGAGCCTTCTCATATTCTTTGAGTCCGATCTTGCTGTATGACAACTTGCCAGGTGCAGGTTCTTTCCTCTTCCCAGGAATAGACTAAGGTAGCCACTTTTATCTATCTGGAACAATCTTTACGGATACAGAAGAAGGATCTCTGAACTGTCTAATAACTTCGAGCTTTTTCATTTCAAGACAGTGTGCCATGAAGGCAACTTCTTCATCCGTAATCCACCTTCCACACTCTTCCAATGTGAGAGGTTCAATCTGAGGCAGGAACTTAGGAAGGTCAACAGAGAAAGGAATTGCTCTGCTACCAAGTTCCGGTCTTAATCTTCCTTTGAAAATCATCTCAAAATGGTCTTCTCCATCTTTGAAAGCAGTATTCATTGGAGAGGCAATCTCCAGTCTGGCAACTCCAGAGGTGAAGGTTTTCAAATGCCAAGTAGAAGGACGATTGTAGATGTTGTGGTATGACTCATACTTAACAAACCGAGGTTTGTTAATGCGTGAGACATTCTTCCTTCCACTGAAATCTGTAGGTTTGTAGGTGAGGGTGAGTGGGGTGAGAGTGGTTTTAGTGATTGTATAGTTTCTAGGTGTGTAGGGTTTGAATGGATTGATGGGAGGTACTTTGAATAACAGGTTGAAGGGATGAGAGTGAAGTTTGGAAATGTATGTAGTAAGTGAGGTATCTGAGGAGATTTGTGGTAGGTCTAAGTTGAGTGTATTGGATTGTGTTTGGGTCGGTTTTGTGGGGATAAGGGTAGAGGTTTGTTGTAGGCTCATTCTAGTTTTCTTGGTTTGTGTTTGGGTTTGTGTTTGGGTTTGTGATTGTGAAACAGACAATGGAGGTGCAGGAATAACATCATGAGAATCAA
The DNA here is from genome assembly GCA_037113605.1 of Calophaca sinica. Taxonomy (NCBI): domain Eukaryota; kingdom Viridiplantae; phylum Streptophyta; class Magnoliopsida; order Fabales; family Fabaceae; genus Calophaca; species Calophaca sinica. The sequence goes on along the minus strand of CM073735.1, from coordinate 97,451,660 downwards.
AAATAGATACTGACTCATCAACAGTAAAGTCAAGTACCTTTGGGTTAAGCTCAGAAGACCTAACCAATCTTCTCTTTGTTCCTTTAGAGGCAACAACTGTAGGAGGTGGAGGAGGAACTTGCTTCCCTTGATCAGACGCTAAAACATCTTTTTCAGCTGTTGAATTTTTCTTCTTCTCGAACTCACGATAATTTTCAAACAGAGCTTCGTTGACGTTTTTCAAACCTCCGTAAGCGTCAACCTGGTTAGCATAGTAACTGATTCCTTCACAAGGGCACTTGATGGTCTGAGCGATAGAGTTTATAGTGAAACGTAACTTGAAACCTCTTATATGTCCTTCAATAATTTCACCTGGAAGTAGATGGACGATCCCCCAGAATTCCTTTATAGCATAGCTCAACACATCAACTGGTTCCCAGATAAAATAATTTTTGCAACCCAGTTTCTTCAAACCTTCTTCAAAATCAAAACCATAGAGCTTGAAATTCTCAAAATCAATTCTGTTTTCATTCATAAGTTTTGCTTCTGAGAAGACATCGTAGGCAGCAGTATATTGTCCAACCTTTTTATCGGCCATGGTAGCAATTGCAGAGTGGGTAATGGAGGTGTTAGGGTTTGAAATCACACACAGAGAGAGAGAGAAAGAGAGAAAATAATTTTTGCAAGTAGAAACAGAGTGAAGTGATGGAGTGAAAAATGTGGAGTAGTGGGAAAGTTGATAGAAAATGGTACAGTCCTTTTTCAAAAACCGCTTCGCATTTCCAAAAAAATTAAATCATAAAGAAAAGAAAATGAAGATTCCCCTTATCATTAAATGAAGACGCCAAAAGAAAAGTAAAATCAAGTAAAAAGATTTTATCAAAAAACATAAATAATCATGACTCAGTGAGATGTGATGAGACGCATAAGTCCTTTACACGTGTGTCACATGTGTGTGCGCTCGGATGTACGCAACCGATTCACCAGACGCTGAGTTATGAAGCACATGACGAATAAAATGCTTACACGTATACATGCTTATGTCATACCAGATGCCGAGATGATGCATATCATCTGACGCTGAGATTAATCATTCTTCTATAAGATGAAAATTTAAATTTCTTCTTATAAAATTGAGTCTATCTTCAGCAAGGGGTTTTGTAAATATGTCAGCCCACTGATGATCAGTGTCTACAAATTTTATTTCGAGAATACCCTTCTGAACATAGTCTCTTATAAAATGATGCTTAATCTCAATGTGCTTGCCTCGTGAATGCAATATGGGATTTTTAGTAAGACAGATTGTAGAAGTATTATCACAAAAGATAGGAATGTTACTCTGTTTTGTCAGATAATCTTCAAGTTGATATTTCATCCACAGAAGTTGAGAGCTGCAACTTGCTGCTGAAATATATTCAGCTTCTGCTGTTGAGAGTGCAATCGTACTTTGCCTTTTGCTTGACCAAGACACAAGATTTGCTCCAAGGAATTGGCAGCCTCCACTTATGCTTTTTCTTTCAATTCGGTCTCCAGCAAAGTCAGCATCACAGAAACCTACTAACTTGTAATCTTTTGATTTCTTATAAAGCAAACCAAGATTAGTAGATCCTTGAAAATATCTAAAAATTCTTTTAACAGCACTCAAGTGTGATTCTCTAGGATCTGATTGAAATCTAGCACACAGACAGACGCTGAACATAATATCAGGTCTTGAAGATGTAAGATAAAGTAGAGACCCAATCATACCTCTGTACATTTTCTGATCTACCTTTTTATCAGTTTCATCTTTACCAAGAATGCACGTAGGATTCATAGGAGTGCACATAGGTTTGCAATCCACCATTTTGAATTTCTTTAGCAATTTCTTGATATATTTGCTTTGATGTATATAGATACCATCATTGCATTGTTTGATTTGAATTCCAAGGAAGAACTTTAGTTCACCCATCATGCTCATCTCGAATTCAGCCTGCATTAGCTTAGAAAATTCTTTGCAAAGGCTTTCATTAGTAGCTCCAAAAATAATGTCATCAACATGTTGGAACCTAAACGATTGAGAAGTTTAGACCCTCATTAATTTTGATAATAACAAAATATTTCTCAAGAGAACAATTTATCTTCTAGCATATCTTTGAGTGTATAGGTATCAAAGCTTCAATTATATATGTACAAATCACTCAAGAAAGAAGAAGAAATATACAAAAGAATTGAATACAATCCACTAGTGTCAGCATCCGAACCCATTTCAGCGTTTTGTTACCAGCAAGCATCCAGCAGTGTGACTTCTTGACACGTGGAACACTCAATTGCTACGAGCGTCCGTCCTCTGTTCTGAGCAAGCGTCTGATCTCTTTAATGAAGCACGTGGTGATCACGGTTCTGCTCTTAGCCTCGCATCGTTTCTAGAACGGAATTCGAATTTGATTTTGTGCGCTCATTTTGATGTACGAGGAAGCAAAGGTGACACCTTTAGCATAAGACAAAAATCGTACAAGGCAATTGTAAATTGCAGATAGTACGAAAACGGTAATGTGTATTATTCTGATATTCTCTAGAAAGGATGAAAAGGACTACATTTCAAATTACCTCACTCAATAGCAAGGAGATATTTTTACTGCAATGGTAATACCCTTGAAGACTCCTATAAATACCCCAAGGTATTCATTGAAGAAGAGTTAGAGAAATTGTGAAGAAACTTCATTCTGAAAGCAATATTACTCAAGTGTGCAATCAAGCTTCGTGCCAAGTTTCTGGTCTACATTGAACTGAACTCAGAGTCTTATACTTTCTTTTAGAAAGCTATTCTGTTTTGAGCTTAATCTTTTCATCCTCTCTGTGAGAGTTATTTTGATTGTTATCAAAATCATAACCTCTTTTGTAAAACTGTATTTGGCCTAGTTAAGGCTCTGCTCTCAAGGCTCGATCAGATTGAGTCGTTTTGAGAAGTTGAGAGTATTGTCAAGTTTGTGATGTAAGAATACTCTTGAGGAAATTGTAATCGCTGATTATAGTGGAAAATCCTTCAGAACGAAGGACTAGACGTAGCTACCAGTTGGTGGTGAACTAGTATAAATCTCTGAAGTCTCATCCTTTATCGCTTTACATTATTTATCCTTACCTTGCTCAAGAAACAAGTTTTTATAAACTGTTTATATTTCAAAGATCCTGACTGCTTAATTCTCTCAGATCCGATATACAAAACAATTTTGAACAACTTACTTTGAAGTTTTTACGCAAAGTTTGCGAAAAGTTTTTTAACACAATTCAACCCCCTTCTTGTGTTCACGTTCAGTTGGTACCAGAGCTCGGCGTCTTGATTGAGCACTTAATAGTGTTAAGAGAAAAGATCCTATACTGTGAACATGTCTACTGAAGGTGGTCATATGAACCGTCCTCCTCTATTCGATGGAGAAAATTTTGATTACTGGAAAGATAAGATAAAAGCTTTCTTTGAGACACAACAACTTGAGTTGTGGGATATAGTTCAAAGTGGTTACATTCCTCCCACTAATCCTCGTGGTGTTGCGATAGCCAGAGAAGATTGGAATGATGAACAGAAAAGAGATATCAAATCAATCAAAAGCCTAGATTCATTCTTATCTGTGCTATGTGACGTAAAAGAATATGATAAATGTGGCAAATTTGATCTTGCCAAAGAAATGGGGACTCACTTGTTTTATCTTTCAAGGCTCGCCAAGTAAGAGAAACCAAAGCTAGCATGTTGGTTCGCCAATATGAGTTATTCAAAATGGAAGATGGTGAAAACATTGAAACCATGTTTGGAAGATTTCAAACACTTGTTCATGGGTTACAGGCCCTTGGAAAAAGTTACACTACACCTGATCATATTAGAAAGATCTTAAGAAGCTTGACTAAGCAGTGGAGACCCAAGGTCACTGCTATTCAGGAAGCAAAAGATCTAAATGTCTTACGACTTGAAGATCTTATGAGTTCGTTGAAAGCTCATGAACTTGAGCTAAATGAAGAAGAACCGGTCAAAAAGGGCAAGTCTATTGCCTTAAAAGTCTCTCAACATAAAGTCAGTTCTTCCAAAGCCTTTCAGTCAAGAAGAAGAATCGTAAGATGAAGCTTCAGAAGGAGATGTTGACACATCAGAAGATGAGCTCGCGTTTATATCCAAAAAGATACAAAGAATGTGGAAGAAGAGAAACTTCAGAAGGAAGTTTCAAAAGAAAGATAATAAGGACAAGAAAGAGAGCAAGGACAAGGCTCAAGTCATTTGCTATGAATGTAAAAAGCCTGGACATTTCAAGTCCGAATGTCCTAATCTTAAGGAGAAGTCCACAAGAAGTTCTTTCAAGAAAAAGAAGAAGAGCCTCATGGCTACATGGGAAGATCTAGATTCATCCTCATCTGAGGAAGATAATGAAGTGGAAATAAATCTCGCTCTCATGGCGCATACATCGACCTTGATTCGTAAGAAGAAGTTGAAGAGGTAATAGTATATGATTCCTACTCAACTTCAACTTGCATTTGATGATCTTCTTAAGGACTCGCCACTCTCTCTGTTGAGTATAAGAATTTGAAAAAGAAATTTTCAAAATTATCACAAGATTTTCAAGCTTTAAACAAAGAAAAATCAGACTCAACAAAGAAAATCGTGTTCAAAATCGAAAATCAGCATCGATGGATTACCAAATGGCCGATCGCTAATAAGCAACCGTAAGTCGAGAGCTCTCAAGCAAAAAGCTCTAAAGTTACAGGCAATCCTAAATGCAAATCAAATGATTATGAATATGCTTTTCAAAAGTTTCTTGCAGAAAGTGTAACTCGTAGCAAGCAAGCTTCAATGATATGGGGTGTCAGTAAAATGACAACTCATGGTCTTGGTTATATACCAGATGAACCTCTTTTGGAAAATGATTCAGCATCTGATAAATCCAATATCATAGTAAATGCTTGCACTGTACTTACTGCAATAAACCTGGTCATTTGAAAAGTGCATGTACTATTTTTAAAACTGTGAAGGATAAGCCTCCTTCAAGAACTAACAAGAAAGGACCCAAAAAGATATGGGTACCTAAAGATAAAATAGTCTATGTTGCAGACATGCTTAGCAACAAAGTCAACACACCTATCTTGGTACTTAGACAGTGGATGCTCACGTCACATGACGGGAGAAAAGCATATGTTCCAAGAACTAAGGCCTAAAGAAGTTGGATTCGTTGGTTTCGGAGGAAACCAGAAAGGTAAAATAGTTGGAATTGGTCGCATTGGTAAAGGCTCTCTTCCCTCTATTGATAATGTACTATATGTTGAAGGACTTAAACATAACTTATTGAGCATAAGTCAATTATGTGACAATGGTTATGAAGTCATCTTTACAGAAACTGGATGTCTAGTAAAAAGCAAGAAAGACGGCTCTACTTTCTTTACTGCAAAGAGGAAACAAAATATTTACAAAATTGATCTCTCTGAACTTGCAAAACACGATTTCAAGTGTCTCATGTCTGTTGACGAATGTAACACCTGAGGACGAGATCGACATCGTATTAGGACGACGTATCGAGACCTCGACCAAGACCTTGTGTCGAGATCCCGTGCCAAGATCGTTTGCCGAGGTCAGTTGCCGAGATGAGGAGACTGCGTGCACTAGCTGCTGAGCTGAGGAGGTCGGGTGTCGAGCTGAGGAGGCCGCGTGCACGAACTCGTGTTAGAGCCTTGTGCGCTTGCACGAGCACCCTTGGTCGACATCGTGTCGAGATGATAACCCGTATTCTTTCGAACGTTATTCAGCGTTATTATTATATTGGTTGTAATAATTACATTGTCGGCTTGCCGTTCTCGTCGCGTGTCTAGACCGTTGACCGACAGAGTAGAGGGTAATTATGAGAGGAACGATTAGACGGGTAGATTGATTGATGGGATTGGCATCTTATAGCTGAAGTTACGATTATACCCCTTCTCTCACCAGCTGTATTCACGATCGGTTTTCCCTCAGATACTCATTTCTCTTTTCTTCTTTCTTCTTTCTTCTTCCTTCTGCTCTGAGTTCCTTGTTTTTCTCCAAAATTTCCATCGACGAAACCTTGAGTTCCATCGAGATTCTGCACAAATTTTCTTCATCAATCTTGTTCATCATCATCTTCTCGACCTATATCTCACCATCTCGACCACCATCCGAGGTAAGGAAAAACAGATTTTCTCTTCTTCGTGTTATCGTTTAGCTACTTCTTCCTTCCTTTTTAGCTAGTTTTATGCTTCCAAATCATGTCAAATTGATGGGTTTTCTTCTTCACGATATTACCTATCTTTCTAACCGATTAATTGGGCTTGTAAAACAAATTTTCTTCCTCTGTTTTTCTCGCACTGGCGGTGCCGTAAACCCTTCATTTTTGGTTTGTTTCGATTTCTTGTTTTCGTTTGTTGCTTCTGGTTGTTGTTGTTGTCGATCTATCTGTTGAAGCATCAGATAACCTTTTTCATGAACTTTTGATCAAAAACCCTAACTTTGTGTTAGAGGAAAAATATATTTAAGTTCTTGAGTTTTTATATTTTCTGGGTTGTGGTTAAGTTTGGGATGAGAGCTAAGTGTATTAGAACCCATAGATCGAACTGAGTTGTGTTTGTTTTAGGAAGTCTGATTCCCGAGATCGAGTGATTTCCGAATCAAGGTGTACGGGAGAGCGAATCCGAGGACGTGGAAGCAGCGGAATCCAGATCGAGAACTGTACGTGTCGAGGTCGACTGAGAAGCGTACGTGTCGAAGTCGTTGTCGAGCTCTTTGAAGACAGCCGTGTCGAGGTCGTTGTCGAGCAGCATTAATTTGGAGTTCGGTAAGGGCAACTCTTAGACATTATTAAGACTTTATTTTTATTGTTATATTTATGTATGGACTCCTTGATTGGTGTCGAGATTGGAATGTTGTGATATGATTGGGTTTTTGCATGTATTTGATATGTGATTGAATATATGTTGTGAATGGTGTATTCTTTGTCAATTCGCGTTTCTTCATGCGAATGTTTTATTGCTTAAATGTCGAATTTCTTCATGTTAAGCATGCTCTCTTTATTTGATATGTGATCAAGTAAGTTGTGTTACTCTTTGACATGCGGCGAGCTAATCATCGGTGAGAGAGCTAGAGTCGTATGACGTTTTGAGCCTGACCCGCATAATCGAGGGTGCTAGGTCCCCTTGTTTATGGTGGATTGGCTAGGCGTTGTAGCATTATCAGTTTGGGGATGGACCCATCGATTAATGTATGGAATTCGGTTTGGGGATGGACTGCCGCTTACCTATTACGCCGTTTGGGGATGGACCCGCCGACGATATTCTAATAAGAGTCGAGTCGAGTCTAGAGTGAGATGGTCGAGTCACGTGTGGTGATCGAGATACATTATTGTGTTGCTTATTTCTTTATGTCGAGCTTATCTTGAATTGTTGAGAAGTTGACCACTTTCCGTGGTGCCTTCAATCCATGACGGTTACCCAGGCGATGTCGAGGCGCAGGAACTCGACACAGATGATGCCGAGAAGGAGCTCGACGAGGACCCAGTGACGACTGCACTTGTCGTGATTGATTATGTTTGTTCGACGTATTTCTTTTGATGGCACTTTGTTTTTCTTTGTGTTCGAGGTCGTGACCGGTTTGGGCGGTTATGTTATGTTGCTACAGGGTAGGTGGTCTTACTTTTGGGGCAGCTGCGTGGGAGTTCTAGTACCCCAGGGTATGATTGCTCTTTTGAAGTCGTCGTACCTTAGGTGTATTTTCTTTGTACATTTACTACTCTGTATTTTGTATGCATTATTAGTTCGAGTGATACATATATGTATGTTATGCATGTATGTTTTATTAGAATTTAAGTCTTGTGTCTTAGTTGCTCCATGTTTCAAAAGTCAGAATTACTCGATGTGCACGAATGGTTTTATAAAAAAATAGACCGCATTTTTCAAAAGGCACAAGAGCTTCGATTTAAAACACATCTCATACAGGTTTAGTTGAGCTCGGTGTGATGAGCTCAGAACTCGAGCTCGGTATATTGAGCTCGGTGAGCGGTCCGAAACGGTCGTTACATTGTTGGTATCGAGCGCTCGGTTCACCGGCCGCGTGCATAGGAATTTGACCGTCAGTCCGTGGTTTCGGATATCTCGTGTTGGGCACCTAATTGTATTATGTTGATTCGTTTGATTAAGTGAAGCACTTATTTCTTGAAAAATTGTTTGAACTGTTTCTTGATTGAAGCGGGTGTTTTAACACATCCTTGTTGTGAGATTCGACGGGGTTTTGAACTTTGTGGAATCTAATGCCACCTCGTAGAATACGACAGCAACCGAGAACGTCGACATGGAACGAGCAATTCAAGCTATGACCGAGATGGCGGCAGCCATGGCTCAACAATCACCGCCAGAACTCAACAAAGTTAACGCGATGGCTCAACAGACGGCGTTAACTCGTGAACTTGCAGGAACAAAGAACGAAAGCGTAAGCGAAATGTCAAGCTGCAGGATTAGCGGACTTCAGAAGCATGATCCACCGAAGTTCTACGGTGAGCCAAATCCAGATAAAGCTGATCTTTGGATGCAAGAGATCGAGAAGATCTTCGAGGCACTTCATTGCCCGGACAACGTGAAGGTCGACTATGCCACCTACTTACTGCTAGGAGACGCAGAGTATTGGTGGAGAGGAGTGAAGCAAACGTTTATAGCGGAACGTAACGAGATGACCTGGGAGCTTTTTCGTGAAAGGTTCTTGGACAAGTACTTCCCAGATACTGCACGAGCCGAGAAGGAGCAAGAATTTCTTCAATTGCAGCAAGGCAACTCGGCGAGGTCGAGTATGCGGCCAAGTTCGAGTCGTTGGCGAGGTATTTCACCCATTCCGTGATCGAGTTGACCAAAGATGGTTAAGTGAGAGATTCCAACGGGATTGAGATTCGACATTCAAGTCGATGGTGTCGTTGAGGATCCGAAACCTCCAAGAGCCGATAGATCGTGTGTCGAGGTAGAAGGAGTGAGAGCCACAAGAAGAAGACTGCAGTAAGCGGGACCGGTGAGACCCAGTGCGGGGCAGAATTGCACGAAGGGAAACAACCGCGAAGAAGCCTTACGGACCGACCTCGAGGAACGACAACAGGGGACAATATCGTCCGATGACCCAGTGCAGAAGCGGAGGACGGACTGTCGAGGTGACTTGTTTCGCTGTGGAAAGACGGGACATTACGCCAATAATCAGACTCGAGGGTGGAGGTGTGTTTCAACCGTAGAAGCCGTGACATTTTGTCAAGGATTGTCCTACACCTAAAGTCAACCGACGATGCTTGCGTGCAAAGGCCAAAGGGAAGCGTCAAGTGGCTAAAGGCGTAGTTTTTCGCATGAGTGGCGAGGAAGCGGTCGAAAGTAAGATCTTATCCAAGGTGAATGTGAGATCGAGGGTAAATCCTTATCCGTTCTTTTTGATTCGTGCAACACATTCCTTTATTTCTTCTCGATTGTGTGAACCATTTGAACTTGACCGCGATCGCTTTACCGCTTAAATTAGTAGTTACAACCCCAAATGCTAAAACCTTAGTCACAAACACCGCATGTCTTAATTGTGTAGTGGTTATTCGAGTAGAAAGTTTGTGGTCAATTTGGTTTGTTTGCCTCTTAAGGGCTTAGATGTCATTCTCGGGATGGATTGGTTGTCACACCACCATGTCCTTTTGGACTGTGCCCGTAAAGCGTAATTTTTCCACTTGGAGTCTCCAATTATCTTTCTCGAACGACGGAGTTTCTTTGAAAGAAGGAACTAGGGAATACATGTATCCGCTAGTTCTAAGTTTTCCAACAGATCGACGTGAAGAATGTTCCAGGTGTGTGACTTTGGGACGCTTCCCAAGACGTGCCAGGGTTACCACCAAGACGAGAGGTTGAGTTCTCCATCGACCGATTCCAGGAACAGGACCGATTTCCAAAGCGCCATACGTGATATCTCCTGCCGAGATGAAAGAGTCAAGTCCCGGATCGAACACTTGGAGTCGAAGCAATTCATACGACCGAGCGTGTCACCGTGGGGAGCTCCAGTGTTGTTGGTTAAGAAGAAGGATGGACGATCAAGGTCGTGGCGTGGACTATCGCGAGCTCAACAAGGTTACCGTGAAGAACCGCGTTATCCATTACCACGTATTGACGACTTGATGGATCAACTTCGTGGAGCGGCGATCTTTCCAAGATAGACTTGAAGTCCGCTACCACCGATTCGGCGTGGAGGAGGAAGATGTTCCCAAACAGCTTTCAGGACTAGATACGGTCACTACGAGTATTTGGTGATGTCGTTTGGAGTGACGAATCGCGCCAAATGTGTTTATGGACTACATGAACAGGATTTTCCATTCGCTTTTGGATCAGTTCGTTGTAGTGTTCATCGACGACATAATCGATCTACTCGAGGAACCGAGAAGAGCACGAAGAACACTTATGTCGAAAGTAATCGCAGATATTACGAGATAAGCAACTCTATGCCAACCTGTCAAGTGTGAATTTTGGCTCGAAGAGGTGAATTTTCTTGGTCACGTGATTTCCAAAGAAGGGATACCGTGGATCCAACTAAGATTGAAGCTGCTAGCGTGGGAACAATGAAGACGGTTACCGAGATCGTGAGTTTTGTCGGCTTAGCGTGATATTACCGAAGATTCATTGAAGGTTTCTCGAAGATTGTCGCGCTCTTACACGGTCGACGAGGAAGGATCAACCTTTGCCTGGGCCGAGGAGTGTGAAGCCGGTTTCAAAGATCAAGGAGCTTTTGACGACGGCGCGTGCTGATTTTGCCTCAACCTGAAGAGCCTTACGAGGTGTATTGTGATGCGTCACACCAGGGATTGGGATGCGTCTTTGATGCAACATCGGAAGGTGGTCGCAGATGCTTCAAGACGACTTAAGATTCACGAGAGGAACTACCCTACTCACGACTTGGAGCCGGGCAGCAGAGTTTTTGCTGAAGATATGGAGACACTACCTTTATGGGAGCACTCTTCGCTTTCAGCGATCACAAGAGCTTGAAGTACCTGTTCGACCGTAAAGAACTCAACATGCGCCGTAGATGGACGTAATTTCTCAAGGACTACGACTTTACGTTGGAATACCATCCCGTAAGGCTAACGTGGTAGCAGATGCGCTGGCAGAAGAGCGTTTTAACCTCTGTATTGATGATCAAGGAGTTGGAGATGCTCGAGAAGTTCCGAGACTTGAAGTTGAGTGTCGGTTTCACCGGAAGCCGAGATTTGGTATGCTTACCATTTCTAACAGATTGTTGGGACGAGATCCGAGACCAGAAGTTCATGACGAGCTTCGCAAGAGAAGATTCAGTTGATAGCGCAAGGGAAGGCGACAATTTCACGTCGAGCGCGACGACATCTTGAGGTGCAATGGCCGAGCGTGCGCATCTAACGTGATCCGAGCCGAGGAAGTTGATTCTCGACGGCGCATAAGAGCAACTTTAGTATTCATCCAGGAGTTACGAAGATGTATCAAGACTTGAAGAAGCATTTTTGGTGGTCCTGAATGAAGAAGCAAGTGGCCGAGCACGTAGCCGTGTTTAACGTGTCGGAAGCGAAGGTGGAGCACCAACGACCGCGGGAATGCTACAATCGCTGACGCGTGCTAGTTTGGAAATGGGATAGTATTTCCATGGATTTCGTTGTAGGTTTGCCGAAGACGCAGAAGAAGAATGATTCGATTTGGGTGATCGCCGATCGATTGACCAAATCGCCATTTCTTGCCGCGAGGTCGACATACAACGTGGAAAAGCTGACCGAGATCTACATCGCGAGATAGTACGACTTCATGGTATACCCTCTTCAATCGTGTCGGACCGAGATCCAAAGTTCACGCCTCATTTTTGGAGGGAATTGCAAGGAGCGATGGGAACCGAAGCTCGTGCTTAGCTCGGCATATCATCCTCATCGACGGTCGATCGAGAGAACGATCCAATCACTTGAAGATTTGTTGCGAGCGTGTACCTTAGATCACCGAGGAAGTTGGGACGACGCCTTACCATTGGTGGAGTTCACCTACAATAACGCTTCCATGCGAGTATTGGAATGGCACCTTTTGAAGCAATCAGTATGGACGGAAATGTCGACGCCTCTTTGTTGGTACCAGACGGCGAGCGAACCGTCAGAGGACCAGATATGATCCAGCGGACTCACCGAGAAGATCCGCTTGATCGTAGATCGGATGCGAACATCTCAAAGTCGACGTAAGAGTTATGCGGACCAACGACGCCGACCACTCGGGTTCGAGGAAGGAGAACATGTATTTCTTAGAGTCACCCCCACCATCTGGAGTTGGTCGAGCGATCAAATCCAAGAAACTCACCCCTAAATTCATTGGACCTTACCAGATTCTTCGTCAGACGGCCCAAAGGGCATATCGATTGCCTTGCCACCATTCTTGTCGAACATCCACGACGCCTTCCACGCCTCACAATTGCGGAAGTATGTTTTCGACCCTCTCATGTCATCGAACCTGATGTGATTCAACCGGCGACTTATCTTTGAAGCATCACCAAAGAAGGATCGCTGATCTGGAAAGCCAAACAGCATTTTAACAAAGAGATTCAACTCGTCAAAGTTGTGTGGGATCAAGACTGAGATGCGACTTGGGAGCCTGGAGGAGAAGATGAAGACTCAAGACTGAACTTTTCCGAGGTAAGAATCTTATTTGCAATTTCGAGGACGAAATTTTTTTAGATGGAGAGATTGTAACACCCGAGACGAGATCGACATCGTATTAGGACGACGTGATCGAGACCTCGACCAAGACCTTGTGTCGAGATCCCGTGCCAAGATCGCTTCGAGGTCGGGCTTGCCGAGATGAGGAGATCAGCGTGCACTAGTCAGCCGAAATGAGGAGGTCGGGTGTCGAAATGAGGAGGCCGCGTGCGAACTCGTGTTAGAGCCTTGTCGCTTGCACGAGCACCCTTGGTCGACATCGTGTCGAGATGATAACCCGTATTCTTTCGAACGCTATTCAGCGTTATTATTATATTGGTTGTAATAATTACATTGTCGGGCCGCTGCTCGTCGCGTCTAGACCGTTGGACCGAGTAGAGGGTAATTATGAGAGGAACGATTAGGACGGGTAGATTGATTGATGGGATTGGCATCTTATAGCTGAAGTTACGATTATACCCCCTTCTCTCACCAAATTGTATTCACGATCGGTTTTCCCTCGATACTCATTTCTCTTTTCTTCTTTCTTCTTCTTCTTCCTTCGCCTCGAGTTCCTTGTTTTCTCCAAAATTTCCATCGACGAAACCTTGAGTTCCATCGAGATTCGCACAAATTTTCTTCATCAATCTTGTTCATCATCATCTTCGACCTATATCTCACCATCTCGACCACCATCCGAGGTAAGGAAAAACAGATTTTCTCTTCTTCGTGTTATCTTGTTTAGCGCTACTTCTTCCTTCCTTTTAGCTAGTTTTATGCTTCCAAATCATGTCAAATTGATGGGTTTTCTTCTTCACGATATTACCTATCTTTCTAACCGATTAATTGGGCTTGTAAAACAAATTTTCTTCCTCTGTTTTTCTCGCACCCAGCGCCGAAACCCTTCATTTTTGGTTTGTTTGATTTCTTGTTTTCGTTTGTTGCTTCTTGTTGTTGTTGTTATCGATCTATTTGTTGAAGCATCAGATAACCTTTTTCATGAACTTTTGATCAAAAACCCTAACTTTGTGTTAGAGGAAAAATATATTTAAGTTCTCGAGTTTTTATATTTTCTGGGTTGTGGTTAAGTTTGGGATGAGAGCTAAGTGTATTAGAACCCATAGATCGAACTGAGTTGTGTTTGTTTTAGGAAGTCTGATTCCCGAGATCGAGTGATTTCCGAATCAAGGTGTACGGGAGAGCGAATCCGAGGACGTGGAAGCAGCGGAATCCAGATCGAGAACTGTACGTGTCGAGGTCGACTGAGAAGCGTACGTGTCGAAGTCGTTGTCGAGCTCGTTGAAGACAAATGTCGAGGTCGTCGTTGTCGGCAAAGATTAATTTGGAGTTCGTAAGGGCAACTCTTAGACATTATTAAGACTTTATTTTTATTGTTATATTTATGTATGGACTCCTTGATTGGTGTCGAGATTGGAATGTTGTGATATGATTGGTTTTTGCATGTATTTGATATGTGATTGAATATATGTTGTGAATGGTGTATTCTTTGTCGAAGTGCGTTTCTTCATGCAGAATGTTTTATTGCTTAAATGTCAGTGCGTTTTCTTCATGTTAAGCATGCTCTCTTTATTTGATATGTGATCAAGTAAGTTGTGTTACTCTTTGACATGCGGGAGCTAATTATCGAGTGAGAGAGCTAGTGGAGTCGTATGACGCGTTTTGAGCCGGACCCGCATAATCGAGGTGCTAGGTCCCCTTTTTGTTTATGGTGGATTGGCTAGGCGTTGTAGCATTATCAGTTTGGGGATGGACCTGCTGATTAATGTATGGAATTCGGTTTGGTGATGGACTGCTTACCTATTACGCCGGTTTGGGGATGGACTCGACGATATTCCTAATAAGAGTCGAGTCGAGTCTAGAGTGAGATGGTCGAGTCACGTGTGGTGATTGAGATACATTATTGTGTTGCTTATTTCTTTATGTCGAGCTTATCTTGAATTGTTGAGAAGTTGACCCTTTCCCGTGGTGCCTTCAATCCATGACTACCCAGGCGATGTCGAGGGCGCAGGAACTCAATGTGCCAGATGATGCCGGTAAGGAGCTCGGACGAGGACCCGAGTGACGACTGCACTTGTCGTGATTGATTATGTTTGTTCGACGATTTCTTTTGATGACTGTATTTTGTTTTTCTTTGTGTTCGAGGTCGTGACCAGTTTGGGCGGTTATGTTATGTTGCTACAGATGGTAGGGGTGGTCTTACTTTGGGGCAGCCCCTGCGTGGAGTTCCGCTAAGTACCCAGGGTATGATTGCTCTTTGAAGTCGCTGCATCTTAGGTGTATTTTCTTTGTACATTTACTACTCTGTATTTTGTATGCATTATTAGTTCGAGTGATACATATATGTATGTTATGCATGTATGTTTTATTAGAATTTAAGTCTTGTGTCTTAGTTGCACCATGTTTCGAAAAGCTGTAATTACTCTGATGTGCACAAGCTGGTTTTATAAAAAAAAAAATAGACCGTACTTTTTAAAAGGCACAAGAGCTTCGTTTTAAAACACATCTCATACAGGTTTAGTTGAGCTCGGTGTGTTGAGCTCGGTAACTCGAGCTCGGTATATTGAGCTCGGTAGCGGTCCGGAAACGGGTCGTTACAACGAAGAACAATGGATTTGGCACAAGAGATTGGATCACGCCAATTTGAGATTAATCTCAAAATTAAACAAGGACAATCTTGTCAGAGGCTTACCAAATCTCAAGTATCAATCTGATGCTCTCTGTGAGGCATGTTAAAGAGGAAAACAAGTTAAAACTTCTTTTCATTCAAAAAATGTTGTTTCAACCTCTAGACCACTTGAGCTTTTGCATCTTGATCTTTTTGGTCCAACAAGGACAGTCTCTTTAACTGGAAAGAAATATGGGTTAGTCATCGTTGATGATTTCACTAGATGGACATGGGTTAGATTCCTTGCTCACAAAGATGAGTCATACAAGGTATTTATCAGATTCGCAAACAGTTCAAAATGAAAAGGAATTTGCATATCTTTATTAGAAGTGATCATAGGGAGAATTTGAAAATGAAAGCTTTCAAAAATTTTATGATGATAATCTAAGATCTCCCACAATTTCTCCTCTCCTAGAACACCTCAACAAAATGGTGTTGTAGAAAGGAAAAATAGGTCCCTCCAAGAAATGGCCAGGACCATGATCAATGAGGCTAATATTGCAAAACATTTTTGGGCAGAAGCAGTAAACACAACTTGTTACATTCAAAATAGAATTTCTATTAGACCTATTTTGAAGAAGACTCCATATGAACTGTGGAAAGGAAGGAAACCAAACATATCATATTTTCATTCATTTGGTTGAACGTGTTACATTTTAAATACTAAGGATCAGCTTGATAAGTTTGATTCAAAAGCTGACAAAGGAATCTTTTTGGGATATTCTGAAAGATCTAAAGCTTTTAGAATATACAATAAAGAAACTATGACAGTGGAAGAATCCATTCATGTCAAATTTGATGACAAGAAGCCTGACACAGCCATGTCAGAGCTAGATGAACTATTTTCAGAATTAAATATAGGTAATACTACAAATAGTGAACCTACATCTTCATCGTCCGGTGGTGATCAGACACAAGAATCTTCAGAAGCTGAATTCAGAAAGAGCTGGAAGTACAAAACCAATCATCCTAAAAATCAAATCATAGGAAAACCTGGAGATAAAGTAAGAACCAGATCCTCTTTTAAAGAGCATGCAAATATGGCACTACTCTCAGAAATGGAACCTAAAACGATTGATCAAGCATTAAAAGATGAAGGCTGGATTCTGGCCATGCAAGAAGAGTTGAATCAGTTCCAAAGAAACGATGTATGGAAGCTGGTTACCTTACCAGAAGATAAGCAAGCTATTGGCACTAAATGGGTATTTAGAAACAAGCTTGATGAAGATGGAAAGGTTGTGAGAAACAAGGCAAGATTAGTTGCTCAAGGGTACTCACAGGAAGAAGGTATTGATTTTACAGAAACATTTGTACCTGTTGCAAGGTTAGAAGCTATACGCATTTTGCTTTCTTTCGGTGCACATCATGATATAATTCTTTATCAAATGGATGTGAAAAGTGCTTTCTTGAATGGTTTTATAACTGAGGAAGTCTTTGTAAAACAACCTCCTGGATTCGAAGACATTGAATTTCCAGAACATGTCTTCAAACTCAAAAAGGCCATTTATGGTCTTAAGCAAGCTCCCAGAGCTTGGTATGAAAGTCTGAGTACATTTTTGATGAAAAGTGGATTTACCAGAGGTCTAGTAGACACTACTCTTTTTAGAAAAACATCAAACAAACACTTTATAATTGTTCAAATATATGTTGATGACATTATTTTTGGAGCTACTAATGAAAGCCTTTGCAAAGAATTTTCTAAGCTAATGCAGGCTGAATTCGAGATGAGCATGATGGGTGAACTAAAGTTCTTCCTTGGAATTCAAATCAAACAATGCAATGATGGTATCTATATACATCAAAGCAAATATATCAAGGAATTGCTAAAGAAATTCAAAATGGTGGACTGCAAACCTTTGTGTACTCCTATGCATCCCACATGTATTCTTGGTAAAGATGAAACTGGTAAAAAGGTAGATCAGAAGATGTACAGAGGTATGATTGGATCTCTGCTTTATCTTACAGCTTCAAGACCTGATATTATGTTCAGCGTCTGTCTGTGTGCTAGGTTTCAATCAGATCCTAGAGAATCACACTTGAGTGCTGTTAAAAGAATCTTTAGATATTTGCAAGGATCTACTAATCTTAGTTTGCTTTATAAGAAATCAAAAGATTACAAGTTAGTAGGTTTCTGTGATGCTGACTTTGCTGGAGACAGAATTGAAAGAAAAAGCACAAGTGGAAGCTGCCAATTCCTTGGAAGAAATCTTGTATCTTGGTCAAGCAAAAGGCAAAGCACTATTGCACTCTCAACAAACAGAATCGAGTATATTTCAAAGAAGAAGTTGCAGCCTCTCAACTTCGTGGATGAAATATCAACTTGAAGACTATCCGATAAAAGAGAGTAACATTCCTATCTTTTGTGACAATACTTACGCAACTGCCTTACTAAAAATCCCATATTGCATTCACGAGCCAAACACATTGAGATTAAGCATCACTTCATAAGAGACTATGTTCAGAAGGGTATTCTAGAAATAAAATTTGTAGACACTGATCATCAGTGGGCTGACATATTTACAAAACCCCTTGCTGAAGATAGATTCAACTTTATAAGAAGAAATTTAAATTTTCATCTTATAGAAGAATGATTAATCTCAACTTCAGATAATATACAAAATCTCAGCATCTGGTATGACATAAGCATGTATATGAATAAGCATCTTATTTGTCATATGCATCATAACTCATCGTTTGGTAAATCGGTTGCGTGCGTCCGAGCACACCCACACGTGTCACACGTGTTAAGGACTTAAGTGTCTCATCATATCTATTGAGTCATAATTATTTATGTCTGTCGATAAAATCTTTTTCTTTATCTTACTTTTCTTTTGGCGTCTGCATTTAATGAAAAGGCGAATCTTTATTTTCTTTTCTTTTTGATTTAATTTTTACGTGGAAATACGAAGCGATTTTTTGAAAAAGGACTATACCATTTTCTATCAACTTTCCCACTACTCCACATTTTTCGCTCCATCACTTCACTCTGCATTTTCTGCAAAACCGTTCTCTTTCTCTCTGTCTCTCTCTCTCTCTCTGTGTGTTTTCGAACCCTAAAACCTCCATCACCTTCTCTTCAACTGCTACAATGGCCGACAAAAAGGTTGGACAATACACTGTTGCTTTCAACATTTTCTCTAAGGCAAAACTTCTGAATGAGAACTGGGTTGATTTTGAGAACTTCAAGCTGTACGGTTTTGATTTTGAAGAAGGTCTTGAGAAACTGGGCTGGAAAAACTACTTCATCTGGGAACCAGTTGACGATCGAGCCGCTTATTAAGGAGTTCCTGGGAATGCGACTTACTTCCTGGGAAGTCATAGAAGGACACATCAGAGGCTTCAAACTACGCTTCACCATCAACTCTATTGCTCAGACGATCAAGTGTCCATGTGAAGGAATCAGTTACCATTCAAACTGGGCTGATGCTTACAGAGGACTTGAAAACATCAACGAAGCCCAGTTTGAAAACTACCGTGAACTGAAGATGAAGAACATCACTCCCACGACCAAAGACTTGAAAAGCCACTACCGAGTACTGCACAAAATCATCGCCAAGAGCGTGATTCTGAAGGCTGGCTCAAGCGACATAGTGAACTACGAGCAAAAGTTCATTATGAGGAACTACATGGATGGGAAGAAAATCAATCTGCCAAGGTTAATTATCAACAATCTGATAAATGCCCTTATCTTCTCAAGGAATAGTGTCGATAAGAAGAATATCGTCAAGATAATCCCTTATGGAGTTCTTCTCTCCATTATGATGATCAAAGACGGCGTTGTGAGGAAGTTGACTGACTCCATCAACATAGAGGAAAGAGAAAAATACTTTGGTGTTGGTGCTGTTGTTCGTCCAGAAGTTTTTGGAGTCAACAGTTTGGTCGATGCAATGAATTACCGCTCTATGATCAAGAAAGTGAAAATAGAGCAACAGGAAGGAGAAGCTGAAAAGAAAACCACCAGAAGCTCAATGACTGGTGTGAAAAGATCTGCTGAGTCTCCTTCAAGGGAGACAAGAAGAACAAAACAAAAGGTGGCTCCTGCACCTACTGTTGAATAACCAGAAGATGAGGATAGAATTCCCATCAGAAAGGTCTTGGAGAAACAGTTTAGGCTAACAGCTGAAAAGGATGCTTCAGCGTCCGGTCAAGGGAAGCAAATCCCTCCTCCTCCTCCTCCTGCTGTTGTTGTCACGAGAGGATCGAAAAGAAGGTTGGTCAAGCCTTCAGAGGTTAACCCAAAGGTACTTGATTTTACTGCTGATGAATCAGTATCTGTCTTTGATGCTCATGATGTTATTCCTGCACCCCCATTGTCTGTTTCACAACCACAAACACAACCACAAAACAAGAAAACCAGAATGAGCCTCCAACAAACATCTACCCTCCTTAAATCTACCCAACCATCATCCTCTACACTCAACCTTGACCTACCACAAAAATTCCTCAAATAATTCACTTACCACATATATTTCCAAACTTCACTCTCATCCCTTTAATCTTTTATTCAAAGTACCTCCCGTTAATCCCTTCAAACCCTACACACCTAAAACCTATAAAGTCACCAAAACCACTCCCACCTTACTCACCATTACCCATAAACCTACAGACGCTGGTGGAAGGAAGAATGTCTCATGTATTAACAAACCACGGTTTGTTAAGTATGAGATATATCATAGCATCTACAATCGTCCCTCCACATGGCATTTGAAAACCTTCACCTCTGGAGCTGCCAGACTGGAGATTGCCTCTCCGATGAGTGCTACCTTCACAGATGGAGAAGACCACTTTCAGATGTCAATTAAAGGAAGATTGAGACCAAAGATCTGGTAGCGAGCAATTCCCTTCTCTGTTGACCTTCCTAGATCCCTACCACAAACCGAACCACTCACATTGGAAGAATGCGGAAGGTGGATCACGATGAAGAAGTCGCCTTCATGGCACACCGCCTTGAGATGAAGAAGATTAAAGTAATCGACAGCTCAGTGATCCTTCGTCTGTAATGCTGAAGATTGTACTGCATGCACAAAGGTGGCTACCTTGGTCTATCCCCTGGAAAAGGAAAGAACCCGCTTCGCAAGCAACCATTCAAAGAAGATCGGGCTCACGGAGTATGAGAAGGCTCCCAAAAAGTACAACCTTAAGGAATTCTCTAAGCTTCCGATTGCCAAGATCTCTGAGGATCATGCCAGAAGATTTTACTTGAATTCTCTGAAGGAAGATGAATGGAGAACTGGCTCCTCAAACTGCTGCAATGCCGAGAAGGCCACTATTCCAACAGTTGGCACAATCAGCAGAATTACTGACATCAATCTGGGAATAGTTTACTTCGATGATATGTTCAGATGCTCAGTAATCAGACCACACGACTGCATGAAGACTTATGTCCAATGGGCTACAGTGACAAAGCACTTTGACATTGGATTCACTTGGAGTCAATGGTCAAAGACATGGAAAGACAAAGCCTTGTTACCATGTCTCGTCCCCCTAGTGCTTACAGAAGATGACAGGGAAAATCTGAGAGGATTGTACCTGGCAGAAAATGAAGGAATCTCTTTTGCTTCTGAAGCATTGAGTGAATTCATCAAAAGGATATGGGGAGAAGAAGATGGGAATAAGTTTGAGGCTTTCATCACGACGTGTTTCTCAGATAGGAAACGGTCTTCATGGATTTGATGTATCCAGAAGAGGTGGAGAAAAGGAGAAGAATTCAGTCAGAATCTGAGCAGAGGAAACTTGGAAGTCTCATCAAATGGTTTATACCAAATGATGCATTCTTTCAAAAGGCTCAACAAAAGAAAGACTTGAGACTGAAGCTTTCCAACTGGGTGCTAGCAGAGCATCAGAAGATGAGACTCGCACTGTAAATCGGACCTTCTACTTCTACTCCTGCAGTTGAAATGGTCACCATTCCTAAAGCTGAGTTTGAAGAAATGAAGGCTACTAATCTAAAAGTCACTCAGCTGGAGAATGCACTGAAACTTCTATATGAACATCTCAACATCCCTCCTCCACCACCAAACCCTTAAATTTTTTTTATTTTTTATGTGATACAATTTTTTTTTTGGGTACTCTCTTATTTTTTTTATATATATATTAAGTGTTTGACTATACATGCCTTTATCTGACTATCTGTTTATATACATTCAAATTTTTCTAAGCCATCTTTTTGACTATGATGTGCTTTACACTCTTTTTGTCTGATGACAAAAAGGGGAGTAAAAGAAAGGTCTGATGAACACGTGAGAGTCTGATTAACAAATTCACCGTCCGATGAATACACTAAAACTGAATTTATCATGCATATCATTTCATACATAGCATTTGTATGGTTATTCATTGCTCTAATATCTATTAACTGCATTGATATTCATTGACCCAATAATCTAACAATGAACATAAAGTTGGTAATATGAAAATCTTTTTGATAAAATGAAAATCAGCATCCGATCTCACCTTGTTAAAAATATGCTCTGATTCATCTATGTATTTTTGCGATCACTTAAATGAATTTGTTTATCAACAATCGCCTTAATACTAGAATTGTCTTATACATCAAAAGTGTTAAAGTCAGGGGGAGACCTTTAATGTTATTTTGAAATTAAATTGTTCATCAACCTTAGATATTTGTCATCATCAAAAAGGGGGAGATTGTTGGAACCTAAACGATTGAGAAGTTTAGACCCTCATTAATTTTGATGATAACAAAATATTTCTCAAGAGAACAATTTATCTTCTAACATATCTTTGAGTGTACAGGTATCAAAGCTTCAATTATATATGTACAAATCACTCAAGAAAGAAGAAGAAATATACAAAAGAATTGAATACAATCCACTAGTGTCAGCATCCGAACCCACTTCAGCGTCTTGTTACCAACAAGCGTCCAGCAGTGTGACTTCTTGACACGTGGAACACTCAATTGCTACGAGCGTCCATCCTCTGTTCTGAGCGAGCGTCTGATCTCTTTAATGAAGCACGTGGTGATCACGTTTTTGCTCTTAGCCTCAGATTGTTCTGGAACGGAATTCGAATTTGATTTTGCGCGCTCATTTTGATGTACGAGGAAGCAAAGGTGACTTCTTTAGCATAAGACAAAAATCGTGCAAGGCAATTACAAATTACAGATAGTACGAAAATGGTAATGTGTACTATTCTGATATTCTCTAGAAAGGATGAAAAGGACTACATTTCAAATTACCTCACTCAATAGCAAGGAGATATTTTTACTGCAACGGTAATACCCTTGAAGACTCCTATAAATACCCCAAGGTATTCATTGAAGAAGAGTTAGAGAAACTGTGAAGAAACTTCATTCTGAAAGCAATATTACTCAAGTGTGCAATCAAGCTTCGTGCCAAGTTTCTGGTCTACATTGAACTGAACTCAGAGTCTTATACTTTCTTTTAGAAAGCTATTCTGTTTTGAGTTTAATCTTTTCATCCTCTCTGTGAGAGTTATTTTGATTGTTATCAAAATCATAACCTCTTTTGTAAAACTATATTTGGCCTAGTTAAGGCTCTGTTCCTCAAAGGCTCGACTATACTGAGTCATTTTGAGAAGTTGAGAGTATTGTCAAGTTTGTGACATAAGAATACTCTTGAGGAAATTGTAATCAGTTGATTATAGTGGAAAATCCTTCAGGAACGAAGGGACTAGACGTAGCTACCAGTTGGTGGTGAACTAGTATAAATCTCTGAGTCTCATCCTTTACTGCTTTACATTATTTATCCTTACCTTGCTCAGTAAAACAAGTTTTTATAAACTGTTTATATTTCAAAGATCTAGACTGCTTAATTCTTCAGATCCGATATACAAAACAGTTTTGAACAACTTACTTTGAAGTTTTTACGCATAGTTTGCGAAAAGTTTTTTAACACAATTCAACCCCCCTTCTTGTGTTCACGTTCACAACATATATTTGAACAATTATAAAATGCTTGTTTGATGTTTTTCTATAAAGAGTAGTGTCTACTAGACCTCTGGTAAAACAATTTTTCATCAAAAATGTACTCAGTCTTTCATACCAAGCTTTGGGAGCTTGCTTAAGACCGTACATGGCCTTTTTAAGCTTGAAGACATGTTCTGGAAATTCAATGTCTTCGAATCCATGAGGTTGTTTTACAAAGACTTCCTCAGTTATAAAACCATTCAAGAAAGCACTGTTCGCATCCATTTGATAAAGAATTATATCATGGTGTGCAGCAAATGAAAGTAAAATGCGTATAGCTTCTAACCTTGCAACAGGTGCAAATGTTTCAGTAAAATCAATACCTTCTGCCTGTGAGTAACCTTGAGCAACCAATCTTGCCTTGTTTCTCACAACCTTTCCATCTTCATCAAGCTTTTTTCTAAATACCCATTTAGTACCAATAGCTTGCTTATCTTCTGGTAGATAGCTTCCATACATCATTTCTTTGGAACTGATTCAACTCTTCTTGCATGGCCAGAATCCAACCTTCATCTTCCAATGCTTGATCAATCGTTTTAGGTTCCATTTCTGAGAGTAGTTCCATATATGCATGCTCTTTAAAAGAGGATCTGGTTCTTACTCTATCTCCAGGTTCTCCTATGATTTGATCTTTAGGATGAATGGTTTTGTACTTCCAGCTGTTTCTGGCTTCAGCTTCCGAAGATTCTTGCGTCTGGTCACCACCGGACGATGAAGATGTAGGTTCACTATTTGTAATATCACCTATATTTAATTTTGAAAATAATTCATCTAGCTCTGACATGGCTGTGTCAGGCTTCTTGTCATCAAATTTGACATGAATGGATTCTTCCACTGTCATAGTTTCTTTATTGTATATTCTAAAAGCTTTAGAACTTTCAGAATATCTCAAAAAGATTCCTTTGTCAGCTTTTGAATCAAACTTACCAAGCTGATCCTTAGTAATCAAAATATAACAAGTACAACCAAATGAATGAAAATATGATATATTTGGTTTTCTACCTTTCCACAGTTCATATGGAGTCTTCTTCAAAATAGGTCTAATAAGAATTCTATTTTGAATGTAACAAGCTGTGTTTACTGCTTCTGCCCAAAAATATTTTGTAATATTAGCTTCATTGATCATGGTCCTGGCCATTTCTTGGAGGGCCTATTTTTCCTTTCTACAACACCATTTTGTTGAGGTGTTCTTGGAGAGGAGAAATTGTGGGTGTAACATCCCTAATTTTTCATCCTTCAAGATTAGGATATGTCTTAGGGTATTAGAACATGCTTATTGTTGCTTGGGATGGGTTTCATATGTTTTACCGTTCCTTCAGCCGATTGAGTGTCCAGATGTACCTTTATTCCTATATTTAGTTATTTCGGTCATCGTATTCCCCATTTTTGAACCTCTTAACAACTCAATTGGATTTAAGTCCCTTCAATAAAGTTGTAGTGTTATCTCTTATATTTTATTTGGCTTTATTTTGACTCGATTTCAATACCTACAACTCTAGATATGCTCTCTGGAGTCAACACAATGCAAGCGTAACACTTAGGAATATTATAGTATATTTAAACTGCATTTTTAAGCCTGTTAGAGTCCGAATTTGGGTAAGCCTATTAGAGAGAAAATTGTAGGAAATTCTCTTAGCTTTCCAACGACACCAAGAACGCCTCAATCGGACATCTTTAGCTCTAAATACGACCAAAACAGTGGCACCGAGTGTCCAGACTCAGGCGCAGGGCGCCCAGACTGAAGCTCGGGCGCCCAGGCCTCACCGAGAGCAGGCGCAGGGCGCCCAGGGAGTACATCCGCCAGGCGCCCACTGCCGCGGGCGGCTGTCAGCTGCTTCAAGCTTTAACTCGCTTTGGGCCGGTTCTATGACCCAAACAGACCCATTCTCGACCTCGGAAGTGGCAACCACGACTCCCTAGACTCGACTCCAGCCACTAGCATCGGGCCTAAGACCCTAAACATGATTAGGAGCTGCTCATAAGACCAATCCGAACAGAGAAAAGTCATTCCTTCCCCTTCTTCCAATTTTGTGGTGTCAAGGGCTCTAACTCAAGACTACGCTACGACTCGACCGTGGAGCATCGTTATTGTAACTCAGATGTACCCTCATCTGGGAGGAATAGAGGCGGTAAGTCTTCTAATGATAAGCTTTGTCTTTAAGATCAATGTTAGATTCTAAACCATGATTTTTCC
Source organism: Calophaca sinica (assembly GCA_037113605.1). NCBI lineage: Eukaryota > Viridiplantae > Streptophyta > Magnoliopsida > Fabales > Fabaceae > Calophaca > Calophaca sinica. The sequence goes on along the minus strand of CM073735.1, from coordinate 97,426,203 downwards.
ATTCCTAAACCCTTGCTCTTGTGTTTTTGCCGAGGAAAGCTTCACTAGGAAAGGAAAAGCTGGGTGTTACCTCATCCCATCCTAGAGCACGAAATTCACTTGAGGTAAGCGGGTAGTTGTCTCTCTGGTTGAGTGTATGGAACATGTATGAACAATAGGGGTGTCCATGACCCTCTATGCCTCGCTGCAACGAAAACAAGCACTATCACCACCGTGATAGGAGTCATCCTAACTCCTCAATTACTATTCTCGACTAATGATATTTCATCAGAACGTGATGTGATAACTTCATTGGATTGATGAATTTTGAGCGGTGATTCGAAGTCTTGATTGTTTACATGCTTGTTACTCTTGACTATTCTTTATTGCTCCGAGAGGTGAAAACCTTGGTTGTTGACTTTAAATTGCCATTGTATGAACTCTACAATACTTGATGACATGCTATATAATTTGTGTTTGCCTAGTACTGATGTGGTTAGCATTTAAAAGTGTTGATTTGCCTAAACCATTATTGTTGTTGCAAGAATTAGCGGTGATGATGATTTAAAAATAGAATGCTAGAGAGGTTAAAATAAAATAAAAGGTGAATCAAGTTAGTTAATTATTTAGAATAATAGACATATGAATAAACCATGCCTCGATAGAGACCTTGAAGTTTTAACAAGAGGATTGGGGGTCAACGATAGGAAGGAGTTGAGTCAGGTAGAAATTGTTTGCTACTAAATGATAGTGTCGTGGAATTTAAATAGCTAAATGGTGAGCTTTAGACCCCATGAATGCGTAATCACTAAGTATGGGATCAAAGAACCCTAGACCACGCCCAACTAAGTTCAACGGTGGGACATTAGATCCTCAACGGCACGAACCTCTGCTTTAATCGATGGATGACAGGCAGTGGCGCCAGCGCCCATTTATGTCAGCGCCAGGCGCCCGGTGACAGCTTGTACTCTTGTTGTTTCGCCGCTCTTCGAAGTTTCGCAATTAGGTTGATATTGTAAAGCCTAAGTAGGATGTCTAAAGTTCATTTATGATGCCTATTATTTATTAGTACGATAATCTGAGAGAGCTAGTCCTTCTATTCCAAAGCTTCACTGGATGTTATGTGTTTAATCAAAGTTGCTAAGAATATTAAATGTTTATGTTATTGGTAGAAGGCATCGCTAACTTATGAATTTGTGTTCATGTCATGTTGTTGTTGTTACTCGTCAAGATATTGCGATAGAGGATATCATGGTTAGACAATCGCATTTGGTCATGTTCATGCATCATGGTGCTCAAGATTGTTGTTGTTGTTATTGTTAGTAGAGATTCGGGCAAGGTATCCCGCGGATCGCGAGGTTTCCTGGCCCTACGCTTAAAAGGGCTTAATCGCAAGCGTATCCCCGTGATCTAGCGAGGTTTCCGCCTTTGTTAAAAGTGCGGGCAAGGTATCCCGGTGATCGGCGAGGTTTCCCGCCCCTTTGGTTAATAGGCACCGGGCAAGGTATCCTGCGTGACGGGCAAGGTTTCCTGCTCCTACCAAGCACGGGGCGACCGCAAGGTATCCCGTGATCGTGAGTGTTCCCGGCCCTTGTTATCAGCACTACGACATGGTATTCAAATCCGGCAAGGTATCCCTCATTATAAGGGATCCACATGCATATAGTTATGGTTCTAGAAATACATCGCTTTACATGATAACATGCCTGGTTGTTTAGTGTTCGTAATGTACCTTGTGGTTGTGATTCGATGCCGTAGCACGTGATATTTGGCCGCTGTGGTACCATCTTATGCCAGTGCCAGTGATTGTGACGCCTTTATTGGAATTGTTGTATATTGCGCATTGTTCATTAATTTCCCACGCTGTATGCACTATTTGAGGTTATGATGACTAACCCTCTGTGGCTATGCATATCCCATGGGTACGTGTAGATGCCGAGACCGCAGTATCGAGGATGAATGTCCGGCGAGTAATCACGATAGCTCGTGGGTGATAGATAAGACTTGTGTTTACTTGTTTAAGTCATTGTATTTTTCTCGATGTAATAATTAGGGAAGAGCTCAATTATCGTGACATCTGAACTCGGGTTATTTTTATTAATTGTATTTCATACTCATTTTCTATTTCCGCATGTTGTGAACGTGACAACTCTATTTCGTTTGAAAGGAAAGTTTTATCCGAATGAATATAAATTTTATTTCTTGTTCTTTTCTTCTTACATTACTAGAATGCATGACGGGGTAGAGGGTGTCACAGTGGGAGATGCCATTATCATCACAAAATTTTTGAAAGCTTTCATTTTCAAATTCTCCCCCATGATCACTTCTAATAGATGAAATACAAATTCCTTTTTCATTTTGAACTGTTTTGCAGAATATAGTAAATACCTTGTATGACTCATCTTTGTGAGCAAGGAATCTAACCCATGTCCATCTAGTAAAATCACCAACAATGACTAACCCATATTTCTTTCCAGTTAAAGAGGTTGTCCTTGTTGGACCAAAAAGATCAAGATGCAAAAGCTCAAGTGGTCTAGAAGTTGAAACAACATTTTTTGAATGAAAAGAAGTTTTAACTTATTTTCCTCTTTGACATGCCTCACAGAGAGCTTCAGATTGATACTTAAGATTTGGTAAGCCTCTGACAAGACTGTGCTTGTTTAATTTTGAGATTAATCTCAAATTGGCATGACCCAATCTCTTGTGCCAAATCCATTGTTCTTCGTCAACAGACATGAGACACTTGACATCTAGTTTTGCAAGTTCAGAGAGATCAATTTTGTAAATATTTTGTTTCCTCTTAGCAGTGAAGAAAATAGAGCCATCTTTCTTGCTTTTTACTAGACATCCAGTTTCTGTAAAGATGACTTCATAACCATTGTCACGTAATTGACTTATGCTCAATAAGTTATGTTTAAGTCCTTCAACATAAAGTACATTATCAATAGAGGGAAGAGTGCCTTTACCAATGCGACCAATTCCAACTATTTTACCTTTCTGATTTCCTCCGAAACCAACGAATCCAGCTTTTTTAGGCCTTAGTTCTTCGAACATATGATTTTCTCCCGTCATGTGACGCGAGCATCCACTGTCTAAGTACGAAGATAGGTGTGTTGACTTTGTTGTTGAGCATGTCTGCAACATAGACTATTTTATCTTTAGGTACCCGTATCTTTTTGGGTCCTTTCTTGTTAGTTCTTGAAGGAAGCTTGTCCTTCACAGTTTTAAAAACAGTACATGCACGTTTCAAATGACCAGGTTTATTGCAGTAAGTACAATACAAGCATTTACTATGATTATTGGATTTATCAGATGCTTAATCATTTTCTAAAGGAGGTTCATCTAATATATAACCAAGACCATGGGTTGTCGTTTTACTGACACCCCAAATCATTGAAGCTTGCTTGCTTCGAGTTACACTCTCTGCAATAAAATTTTGAAATGCATATTCATAATCATTTGATTTGCATTTAAGGTTGCCTGTAACTTTAGAGCTTTCAGCTTGAGAGCTCTCAGCTTCTGGTTACTTGTTAGCGGCCAGACGCTGGTTATCCATCAGATGCTGATTTTCGATTTTCGCCACAGTTCTCTTTATTGAGTACAAATTTTTCTTTGTTTAAAGCTTGAAAGTCTTGTGATAATTTTGAAAATTTCTTTTTCAAATTCTTATACTCAATAGAGAGAGTGGCAGAGTCCTTAAGAAGATCATCGAATGCAAGTTGAAGTTCAGAGTCGGAATCATATACTATTACCTCTTCAACTTCTTCTTTTGAGTCAAGATCAGTGTCTGCCATGAGAGCAAGATTATCTTCCTCGGACGAGGATAAGTCTAGATCTTCCCATGTAGCCATGAGGCTCTTCTTCTTTTTCTTGAAAGAACTTCTTGTGGGCTTCTCCTTAAGATTAGGACATTTAAGACTTGAAATGTCCAGGTTTCTTACATTCATAGCAAATGACTTGGGCTTTGTCCTTGTCTTTGCTTTCCTTCTTGTCCTTAGTATCTTTCTTTTGAAACCTCCTCCTGAAGTTTCTCTTCTTCCACATTCTTTGTATCTTCTTGGATATAAACGCAAGCTCATCTTCTGATGTGTCAACATCTCCTTCTGAAGCTTCATCTTCTGATTTTTCTTCTTCAGCCTGAAGAGCTTTGGAAGAACTGGCTTTATGTTGATCGACTTTCAAAGCAATAGACTTGCTTTTTTTGACAGGTTCTTCTTCGTTTAGCTCAAGTTCATGAGCTTTCAATGAACTCATAAGATCTTCAAGTCGTAGGACATTTAGATCTTTTGCTTCTTGAATAGCAGTGATCTTGGGTCTCCACTACTTAGTCTAGCTTCTCAAGATCTTTCTAACATGGTCAGGTGTAGTGTAACTTTTTCCAAGGGCCTGTAACCCATGAACAAGTGTTTGGAATCTTCCAAACATAGTTTCAATGTTTTCACCATCTTCCATTTTGAACAACTCATATTGGCGAACCATCATGCTAGCTTTGGTTTCTCTTACTTGGGCAGAGCCTTCGTAAAATAAAACAAGTGAGTCCCAGATTTCTTTGGCAGTATCAAATTTGCCACATTTATCATATTCTTTTTCTGTCATAGCACAGATAAGAATGAATCTAGCTTTTTGATTGGTTTGATATCTCTTTTCTCGCCATCATTCCAATCTTCTCTGGCTATAGCAACACCACGAGCATTAGTGGGAGGAATGTAACCACTTTGAACTATATCCCACAACTCAAGTTGTTGTGTCTCAAAGAAAGCTTTTATCTTATCTTTCCAGTAATCAAATTTTTCTCCATGGAATAGAGGAGGACGGTTCATATGACCACCTTCAGTAGACATGTTCACGGTATAGGATCTTTTCTCTTAACACTGTTAAGTGCTCAACTAAGAGGCCGAGCTCTGGTACCAACTGAACGTGAACACAAGAAGGGGGGTTGAATTGTGTTCAAAAACTTTTCGCAAACTTTAAGTTAAAAGCACTAAGAACACAGATTTTTCAAAACTGTTTGTTTATCAGACGCTGAGAAACTAATCGGATGATGAGTGACTAACCGGATGCAGGAAATAAAGCCTTTTATGAAAACTTGTTTTACTGAGCAATGTAAAGATAAATTTAAAGCAGTAAAGTAAGTGACACAGAGATTTATACTAGTTCACCACCAACTGGTAGCTACGTCCAGTCCCTTCGATCCTGGAGGATTTTTCACTATAATCAACTGATTACAATTTTCCTCAAGAGTATTCTACTGTCACAAACTTGACAATACTCTCAACTTCTCAAAACGACTCAGTACAATCGAGCCTTTGGGGAACAAAGCCTTAACTAGGCCAAATACTGTTTACAAAAGAGAATGTTCTTTTGAATACAATCAAAATAACTCTCACAGAGAGGATGAAAAGATTAAGCTCAAAACAGAGTAGCTTTCTAAAAGAAAGTATAAGACCCTGAGTTCAGTTCTTTGTAGACCAGAGACTTGGCACGAAATTTGATTGCTCACTCAGAGTGATGATGCTTCCAAAATAAAGTTTCTTTCTTTCTCAGAATTTGTTCTAGCAATTTCAATCTTAGTTCTGGCCTTCTTCTTCAATGAATACCTTGGGGTATTTATAGGAGACTTCAGGGATATTACCGTTTGCAATAAAAAATAGCTCCTTTTCATTGAGTGAGGTAATTTGAAATGTAGTCATTTTCTTCCTTTCCAGAGAATATCAGAATAGTACATATTACCGTTTTTCGTACTATTTGCTTTTCCCAATTGCCTTGTACGATTTTTGTCTTATGCTAAAGGTGTCACCTTTGCTTCCTCGTACATCAAAATGAGCGCACAAAATCAAATTCGAATTCCGTTCCAGAACATTCTGAGGTTAAGAGCAAAAACGTGATCATCACGTGCTTCATTAAAGAGATCAGACGCTCGCTCAGAATAGAGGACGGACGCTCGCAACAATTGAGTATTCCACGTGTCAAAGAGTAACACTACCGGACGCTCGCTGTTAGTAAGACGCTGGAGTGAGCTCGGACGCTGACATCAGTGGAGTGTATTCAATTCTCTTGTAAATTTCTTCTTCTTTCTTGAGTTTTTGTACAAATATATGAAGCTTTGATACCTGTACACTCAAAGATATGTTAGAAGATAAATTGTTCTCTTGAAAATACTTTGTTATCATCAAAATTAATGAGGGTCTAAACTTCTCAATCATTTAGGTTCCAACAACTACTTCGTACCTTCAGTCCGATCACCATTCCTCAGGTACACCGACCCGACTATCACTATTGATAAACAGAGTATCAACGGTAATATTTTCTATCACCGTCTAGGGATTCGCAATCCTCTAACAAGAGGGCATCACCCTTGACACTAAGAACACACATCAATTATCACACTCATAGATATCATATTGAATTAATAGATCGCAATTAAGCATCATATAAATCTTTTTTAGCGTCGCAAAGGCGACTGTCAACTAATCATATTATCAATCAAGCAACACATAAATTAAGGTTTCTACATCTTTCCTAGGGTTTATGGGTCCTACTTAAACTATTTTTTCCCTAAATTAAGGTTTTTAACACCAGTTTATCACTTAATTACTCATTTAATTTATACTTCTAATATCATTCTAGATTATTTGGAAAAACAGGATGTTACATCAAGCGGAAGGCGGACGACAAAGAGGTCCAAACCGAAATCCTACCAATGGCCTTGGTAATTACCGAAGGACCAAGTGAACGCGGTGGTCCGACCATTAAAACTGAAAGAGAAATTTCAAAGACATAGTCGTTGCCGCAGTAAGCTCGACTTACCCACCCACAAATCGACCGAAGTCCAGTGGACCACCTCTAGCCTTTTATGACAAAGACTTAATAGAAGGGAAACCTAACATGGATATTCTGTTGATCATCCGAACAATGATGTCAAATGTTGAGTGAGGAGGATTCTTGTCGATCAAGGGAGTTCGGTGGACATCATGTACAAATGTTTATTTGAAACCCTCAGACTCTCGAAAGACCTACTTATCCCCTATGATGGAATGGACCTCCAAGGATTCAACGGAGCCAAAACTACTCCGTTAGGGTACATCGATTTTATGGTAACCTTTGGTAGTCGCCCGAAGTCAAAAACTGTTAAAGTGCAATTTTTGGTACTCCCTTGCGAATACGACTACAATTGCATCATCAAGAGGCCAACCTCGCTGCATTTGGCGTTGTTACCTCGATAATCCATTTCAAGATGAGATTTCACATTGACGTTGGCGAGGTTGTGACCCTCCATGGCAATATAGAGGCGGCCAAAAGATGCTTTGAGATCAGTTTGAAGATGTCGAAGGCCGACAAAATTATGTCAACATCCTCCCTCGGGGAGAAGTCAAAGGTGGGTCCAAGTGTGATGTTAACAGATTTTGATCCCCGCCTTGGGCCGGACAACGTCAGGCTTAGGCAGAAAGACAAAGACAACCCCCTGGCTAAAGAGCTCGCCAAGAAGGTGGGATGGCGAATTCTCTCTTGTCTAAGTTGGAAAAGACCCATCGAGGATGACGAAGGTCGGGGCCAATCTTCCCGAAGAGCTAACAACGAAGTTGGTAGAATTCCTCCATGCAAATATCGATGTCTTTGCATGGACAGTGGAGGAGATACCAGGGATTTACCTCAATGTTGCCTGTTTTAAGCTAGCCTTGAATACATCAGCTCGCTGGATCTCCCAACGACGCAGAAAACAGTCCCCAGAAAAAGCCCAAGTAGCAGAAAAAGTGGTGGACGACCTCATCAAGGCGAACTTCATGAAGGATGCAAAGTATACGACTTAGCTTTCTAATGTGGTCCTCGTTAAGAAAGCCAACGAGAAGTGGAGGATGTGTGTTGATTACACAGACCTCAATAAAAGCTTTCCCCAAAGATGCATATCCACATCGGCACAGCGACCAACCAATGACCGATGAAGCCCTCAGTGCCGCTCTCATCCGGGAAACCACTGAAGGAAAGAAGCCGGTCTACTTCATCAGCAAGGCATTACAAGGCTCGGAACTCCTGTATCAGCGGATTGAGAAAATAGCGCTAGCACCCGTTATAGTCGCCCAACGACTTCGACAGTACTTCCTGTCTCATCTCATCGCTGTGAGGATAGAGCAGCTGATCAAGCAGATCCCGTAACCAATCTTTTTAAAACCGGACCGGTCATTGAACCAGTGAAGGCACTGGTTCAAGGTTCAATGGTTCAACCGGGTGTAATTAAATAATACATTTTTAATACTATAAATGATATTAAGTAATAAATTTAAGATATAATTAAATCTTAAATAAATATTAAATAACAATAATATATGTTTTATAAGATATTAGATCCAATTTGAAGTATATATTTATAACTTTATTTGTTTTTAGCAAATAAGTATAATGTTACATTATTACAAAAATAACTAAATTAATATTTATATGTAAAATGTTTATACAATTTTCTCTTGTGTCTAAAATTTATATATTCACCATTTTTTTATCTTATACATAGTCTTCTTTGTTCATACGTGAACTTTTCATATCCACAATTTTTTTAATAAAATAATATATAAATGGAGTATGTTTCATGTAATTAAAGAATTGATTACATGCTGCAACCAATTTTGGTACGTGTCCATAAGTTTTTAACACTTAGAAGTCATAAAACGACTATATATAATATAATTTGCATATGTATTTCAAGCAAGTGTTTCAGCTTGGTGGTTAGAATGTGCGCCTTTCAACCTTTATGTCACAAGCTCGAACCCTACTGACCACTGTTTCCAATATTTTTTATGTAAGCAAAAAACCAATAAAAAAGAAAAACTGGAATCAGATTGGTTCTTACCGGTTTCCGCGGTTCTCGGCCGGTTCATTCGGTTCCATGCCGGTTATGTGACAGCATGGTTCTTAGTGTGTTATGGACCGGCCATGGTTGTGATTCCCAGTTCAACTGAACACTGCCTAAAACACACAGATTTAGCAGGGCGAATGATCAAATGGCCGGTGGAGCTGTCGGAATTCGACATCAACTTCGAGCCAAAAATAGTGGTTAAAGCGCAGGCTCGCACCGATTTCTTTGTAGAGATGACTCTGAAGACTTTAGGACCTGGTAGAAGGTGGTCGGTTTATGTTGATAGTTCTTCCAATCTTAAAGGAAGCGGTGCTGGACTCATCCTCGAGAACGACGATGGAATTATCAATGATAATTCTTTGATGTTCGCCTTTCTGACCTCAAACAACCTGGTGGAGTACGAGGCTGCATTGACGGCCTCACCTTCGCTCATGAGTTAGGAGCCTCAGGAGTTATCCTCCACTCCGACTCCCAGTTAGTTGTCTTGCAGGTCAACAGAGACTACCAAGCCAAAGATCCTCTCTTGTAGAAGTATTTGGCCGTGGTCAAGAACCCGATATCATGCTTCGTTGAAGCCCAAACACATCCATGTCCCACGAGAGCAAAATGTGCGGGTCGATGTTTTGTGAAAGCTTGCTAGCACTAAGGCACTCACTTGTCGTCGATTTGTTATACGAGAGACAAGTCCTAGTGTTCAGGGGTGCACAGGAAGCGAAGCGGCGCAAGGAGTGGTTCTCGAATACGAAGAAGAATCATCTAAGGTGGCCACAATGACATATTTATGTAGTCTATCTATCTTAAAAAGGATTGGCCCGATTGACTTCGATAATTCGTGGATGTCGCCAATTCTAAAGTCCCTCTACCTGGGAGAACTACCTTCCAATCCAAAAGAAGCTGCAAAGCTACGAAGAAGAGTGTGTTCGTTCTCCATCATTGAGGACAGAATGTACCGGAGAGGCTTCTCTATTCCTTTATTGAAGTGTCAGGACAACTCCGAGGCCTAATATATTCTAGCAGAAGTCCACAAAGGCATATGCGGTAAACATTTGGGTGGGCGAGCCTTAGCAAAGAAGGTCTTAAGGTCCGAATATTACTAGCCGACCATGGAGGCCGAAGCGATGGAATACGTCAAAAAGTGTGACAAATGCCAGAGATATGCCGACATCCATGCCGCCCTTCCGGTCGAACTATCCACGCTTTCATCCCTGTAACCTTTCGCTTGATGGATATTGACATCATCAGTCCTTTTCCCTTGGCCCCGGGGCATATCAAGTTCTTGGTAGTGGCGGTCGAGTATTTCACGAAATGGGTGAAAGCACAGCCCTTGGCAAATATCACAGTGAAGAATTTGGTCAAGTTCTTTAATCAGAATATCTTGACAAAGTTCGACATTCCCGAAATCGTTATTGCCGGCAATAGGACTCAATTCATTGACTAACAATTTCGCAGGAATTTGGAGGACCTCGGAGTCAAACACCACTTCACTTCAGTAGAGCACCCTGAAATCAATGGCCAGACAAAAGCCGCCAATAGGGTCATCTTGTTGAAACACACTCTGAAATTCCAGTTTCGATGATCAACAAACTCTGAGATAGATACTTAAGTTTATTGACTCATATATGTCTCTAACATTTTTTGTAAGTAAGTTCCAGCAAAGAAAGAACACAAAAGAAACATGTCAAGCAAGAAGACAATGGAATTAAGCATAAGATTCTGTGAAATATGGTGAATTGACATTGGACATCATTCTTGAGAAGGAAGCTGTTAAACAAAGTGGAAAATAGCTAAATATGACATGACAATGGACAGCTTTCTTAAAAGACAAAACTGCAGTAACCACAATCAAATTCCAGCAAACTCACTCAGGAGTGAGTAAGTTCCAACTTACTCTCGAATACTGCAGAAACAGATTCAGCAGCAAAAAGAACAAATTAAATGCATCAAGTGATCACATTTATGAGCACACCATGCTATTAAATGAAGAACAAAAGCTGAAATCAAGAGCTTGTTGGTGCTACTGCTGTAAGTGAGGAAGTTCAGCAAGTGAAGCTTCCAAAAGGTGATGTGACAGGGAGACAGAACTGATAGTTGGTGAAAAGCAAGACTGCTATGTGCAGAAACACTCATCACACTGTGCAAATCTGTCCCAAGGATTTCAAACGGCTCTGCAACGGCTAGATCACCAAATCAGGGCTATATATCACAGCATTGGAACACTGAACAAGATTGAGAGAGCCAAATTCAACTGTTGCATCAAATTCAAATTGCAAATCAACTGCCTCTCAACTCACTCAAAAGTGCACTCTGAAGAAATTGTTAGGGGATCTTTCTGTGCACCTATCTGCTTGCAAACACAAAGTTTAAATTGTAATTCTTTGTGTGTAACCAAGCCTTAAACCCCAAATACAACTTATCCTTGTATCTGTTTTTTTCTTAGTGGGATCCTATCAAACTTCCTAGGGTAGGCGAGTGTTGGTGAGGAGTTCTGCTAAGGAAGATAGTTCAGGAACAGGAGTAAGTTCCTGATTGTAATCAGCTTGAAGAGGCTGAGTGAAAGAACACTTGTAATCAGCTTGAAGAGGCTGAGTGAAAGAACACTTGTGCTATTTGGGAAATAGTGGAAACACTCACTGGGAGTGAGGAGTGGATGTAGCCCAAGGTTTGGGGTGAACCATTATACATCTTGTGTGATTTATATTTATGTTTTTAAATCCATCTCACCTGTGACACTTCACACACTTCACCTAAAACTCAGAAACAGTGTTCTTCAACCATTCTGCATAATCATGCTTTACTTACTGCTAATTCAATTCATATGATTCTGTTCTCACATCACGCAAGATTTAGTCTTACATGATTATTGATCAATCACACAGCATATGTAAACACTACAACTTGAGTAAGTTCAACTGCAGTATCACTAACTTACTCAACTCCAAGAACTGACTTGAGAGCAAGTTTAAAACTGTTTTAGTGCAGGATTTTTAAATAGGTCACAATTCAAACCCCCTTTCTTGTGACTTACTTTCACTTCAATTGGTACTAGAGCTCAACTCAAGGGGCTGAGAACACCTAACAGTGTAGGAGGAAAGGTCCTGGAAGAAGTGATGGTGCACTCTAACAGTATCATGTTCCTTCCTGAAGGAGCATCTTCAAACAGACCTCCTGGTTTTGATGGAAACCACTACTACTATTGGAAGGGTCAAATGAAATTTGTTTCTAGAATCTCAAGACACCGATATTTGGGACATTGTGGAGAATGGACCTTTCACTCCACAAACCACATATGATGATGGAAGGACGACCAAAGCCGAAGGCATCCTGGACCACTGATGAAAAGCACAAAGTTCTCCTGAACTCAAAAGCAAAATATTATATCACTTGTGCCCTTGGCAGAAGTGAATATGATAAGATTGTTGGATGTGAAACTGCAAAGGAAATGTGGGACACTCTGAGAACTGCTCATGAAGGTACTGATCAAGTAAAAGAGGCAAAAATAAACATTCTTGTTCATCAGTACGAGTTATTTAAAATGGGTGAAGATGAATCCATTGAAGAAATGTTCAGTAGATTCACAATAATCACAAATGACTTGAAATCACTGGGAAAAGTGTTTACAAATCAAGAGAATGTCAGAAAGGTACTGAGAAGCCTGCCAAAGGTTTGGAGGCCTAAAGTGACAGCAATTCAAAAAGCTAAAGATTTATCCATTCTGAGAATGGATGAATTACTCGGGTCACTAAAAGTTCATGAATAAGAAATTATGGAGGAAATTCATCCTAAGAAAGGAAAGCTTGTTGCACTGAAAGCCTCTCACAAGTCTGGAAAGAGTTCATCACAGCCATCAAAATCTGCAGCTCTCAAAGCAGCAGAAGAAGAAGAGGACTACAGTGATGAAAGTGAAAATGAAGACTCAGAAAATGGAGATGAACTTGCTCTCATCTCAAGGAGGATCCAGAGGAAGCTCAGAAACAGAAAATTGAGAAAATTTCCTCAAACAAGAAGGGAATTTCAAAAGGGTGAAGGAAGCAACTCTCATCCAATATGCTTTGAATGCAATAAACCTGGTCACTTCAAGATAGACTGTCCTCAACTCAAAAAGCAAAACAAAAAATTCTCTCCAAAGAAAAAGGCTATGATGGCACTATGGGATGACTCAGATGAAACCTCCTCTGAACAAGAAGAAGACCAAGCAAACATTGCTCTCATGGCAAATTCTGAGGTTGAGGAAGAAGAGGTAACTGACTCTGAATCCATAAATTGCAATTCATGCAGAGAGCTACAATTTACTTTTGATAATCTTTTAAATGATTCAAACATTTTATCACAAAGATGCATGACTTTCAAAACTCAGTTATGTGAGGTTAAGAAAAACAATGAAGAACTTCTTACACAAAATGAAAGTCTTCTTAAAACTATTCATTGTTTGCAACAATCTCATTTTAAACTCTCTGATCAATACAAAAAATTAAGTGGCAAGGCTCCTGAGATACAGATACAGAGAGTTGCTGAGGTTAAATACCAAAAAGAAAATGAGGAACTTAGAAAAAGGGTAAATGAATTAACTGCTGATCTGCAAATGTTTTTGCATAACACTGAAACCTTTGAGAAAATCATGGGGAGTCATGGAAACAGATTTGAAAAGGCAGGGATCGGGTATACACCCAAACACCAACCAATTTTCGAAAATGTATTTGTTCCCAAATCAAAAATGTTTAAACAATGCAATTACTGCAAGAATCTTGGGCATGATATTTCTGAATGTTTGAAAAGAAGAAAATCTTCCTTTAGGAAGAACACTAACCATCAAGGACCCAAAGCTATATGGGTACCTAAATCATTGCTCATATCTGATGCAGGACTGCCTCTGGGCATCAAAGAAAAAGCTGTGGTTCTTAGACAGTGGCTGCAGTAGACACATGACAGGCGACAAAAGTAACTTTCTCTCATTAGAGAGGAAGAATGGGAGCTGTGTCACCTTTGGAAACAATGAAAAAGGTTGGATAAAAGGTACAGTACGAGGTAAGAAGAATTTCGCTCAAATAAAGAATGTTCAATATGTCTATGGTCTTAAACATAATCTCTTAAGTGTGAGTCAGTTGACTGACAATGGCAATGAAGTTTTATTTAAATCTAACTCATGCATTATCAAGGAAACTTCCTCTGCAAACATACTTTTCACTGGTATTAGAACCAGAAACTTGTACAGTATCTGTTTAGAGGACCTTTCAGAAGAAACATGTTTTGTTTCTTTTGAAAATGATAAATGGATATGGCACAGAAGAGTAGGTCACACAAGCATGAACACTATTTCAAAATTATCCAGATTTGAACTTGTCAATGGATTGCCTAAAATCAAATTTGAAAAGGATAGAATTTGTGAAGCTTGTATTCAAGGAAAACAAGTCAAATCTAGCTTTCACTCCAAAAACATAGTCTCTACAGAAAGACCACTTGAACTATTACATATTGATTTATTTGGTCCAACAAGAGTTGCAAGTATAGCTGGAAAAAGATATGGCTTTGTGATAGTGGATGATTATTCAAGATATACTTGGGTTCTATTTTTGAAAAACAAGGATGACTCCTTTGAAGCTTTTAGAATATTTTGTAAAAAGGTTCAAAATGAAAAGAGTTGCAACATTGCTTCTGTGAGAAGTGACCACGGAGGTGAATTTGAAAACATATCCTTCAAGACCTATTTTGATGAAAATGGTATTTCTCACAACTTCTCTTGTCCTAAGACTCCTCAACAAAATGGGGTAGTTGAAAGGAAAAATAGAACATTGCAAGAAATGGGCAGAACCATGTTTAATGACTCAAAAATTGAAAACTATTTTTGGGCTGAAGCAATTAACTCAGCATGCTACATTATAAACCGAGTCTCTATTAGAAAAATCTTGAATAAAAGTCCCTATGAGCTATGGAAAGGTAGGAAACCAATTGTTGCCTACTTTCATATTTTTGGGTGTGAATGCTTTATCTTGAATCATAAAGAAAATTTGGGAAAATTTGATTCAAAGTCTGACAAAGGTATTTTCCTTGGATATTCAACTTCCTCTAAAGCCTATAGAGTGTATAACTTGAGATCTCAAATTGTTGAAGAGAGTATGCATGTGAAATTCAATGAATTTTATCAATCTTCTGAGAAAAGGACAAATGATGCTGAAGATACAACTGAAAGATCCAGTCCTCAACCACAAAATGAAGTTCCAAAACAGAATACTGATTCTGAGGAAGTTCCTGAACTTACTCAAGAACCAGGAAGCTCCTCTCAACAACCCACTCAGACTGTTAACCTGCCCAGAAGCTTGAGAGTGGTTACAAATCATCCTCAAGAGCAAATAATTAGAGAAACCTCTGAGCCTGTTAGAACAAGAAGGTCCTTCAGACAAGAATCATCAAATATGGCATTGATCTCAGAAATTGAGCCAAGATCCATAAATGAAGCCATAACTGATCCTTCTTGGGTTGAAGCCATGGAAGAGGAACTTGCTCAATTTGACAAAAATCAAGTGTGGACACTAGTTAAGCAACCTACTCATCAGTCTGTCATTGGAACAAAATGGGTTTTTAGAAACAAACTCAATGAGGAAGGTAAGGTAACAAGAAACAAAGCTAGATTGGTAGCTCAGGGCTACAATCAACAAGAAGGTATTGACTATGATGAAACTTTTGCTCCAGTTGCTAGATTAGAAGCCATTAGAATCTTACTTGCCTTTGCTGCTCATAAAAACTTAAAATTATTTCAAATGGATGTCAAAAGTGCCTTTTTAAATGGTTTTCTAAAAGAAGAAGTATATGTTCATCAACCCCCTGGATTTGTTGACTCCCAAAAACCAAATCATGTCTTTAAATTAAGTAAAGCCTTATATGGACTCAAACAAGCTTCAAGAGCTTGGTATGAGAGATTAAGTGCTTTTCTAATCAAAAATGGTTTTTCTAGAGGAAAGGTTGACACAACCTTATTTATAAAACATCACAAGGAAAACCTACTAATTGTCCAAATCTATGTGGATGACATTATTGTTGGTGCATCAAAAGAAAATTTATGTGATGATTTTGCAAACCTTATGAAGAGTGAGTTTGAAATGAGCATGATGAGTGAACGGAGTTTCTTTTTAGGGCTGCAAATCAAGCAACTTGAAGATGGCATTTTTTTTTCAAGAAAAATATATAAAAGATCTTCTGAAAAAAATATCAAATGAATGAAGCTAAGGCTATGGCTACTCCAATGCATCCAACTGCAAACCTTGATAAGGACTAAAATGGCAAAATTGTCTCTGAAAAGGAGTACAGGGGCATGATAGGCTCCTTATTATATCTTACTGCAAGTAGACCTGACATTGTCTTTGCTATAGGACTGTGTGCAAGATTTCAGTCAGCTCCAAAAGAATCTCACTTAATGGCTATTAAGAGGATACTCAGATATTTAGTTGGAACTCCTAACCTTGGTCTGTGGTACAGAAAAAACTCTCATTTTGATCTTATAGGTTATTGTGATGCTGACTATGCTAGAGATAAAGTAGAAAGAAAAAGCACTAGTGGCTCATGTCAACTTCTTGGAGAAGCAATGGTCTCATGGTCATGCAAGAAACAAAACACCATTGCTCACAACCACGTAGGCGAGTATGTTTCAACTTCAAATCTTTGTCAACAAATTTTATGGATTAAGAATCAATTGGAAGATTATTCTCTCAGGTATGAATGCATCCCCATTTATTGTGATAACACAAG
Source organism: Calophaca sinica (assembly GCA_037113605.1). Classification (NCBI taxonomy): domain Eukaryota; kingdom Viridiplantae; phylum Streptophyta; class Magnoliopsida; order Fabales; family Fabaceae; genus Calophaca; species Calophaca sinica. The sequence continues at coordinate 97,409,639 of CM073735.1, read as the reverse complement.
TGCTATTAATTTAACAAAGAATCCCATCCAGCACTCAAGAACTAAGCACATTGATATAAAGCATCATTTTATTCGTGATTATGTTCAAAAGAAAGAAGTGGAATTGATTTTTGTGGATACAAAGAATCAGCTTGCTAATATTTTTACTAAGCCTCTTCAAGAAGAAAGCTTTAGTTTCATAAAGAGCAAGTTACACATAATCAAATCTCCATGATTTGGGGTATGTGTCTAAACTTACTCAAATCTGAGTAAGTTTTTGTGATGTATATGATCATACTCTCAATCTTTGCTGATAAGTGAACTTACACACTTATCCTAATAAGCTATATACATTTAAATATTGGACTGAGAAAATGTCACTTTGTGGCACGTTTCTAGTGCACAGCTAGTAACGGCTACCAACATAACCTATCACCACCTTCCCCATTATTTCAATCACATCTCGTAAATGAAACTTGACCACTCTCTCTCACTCTCTCTCCTTCTCTCGCATTCTCTCTCATCTTCTACAAATCTGAAACTGCCTTCTCCCTCTACTTAACCCACGTCGTTTCTCATCTTCCTCTTCATTTCAATCAAAACACTGAACGAACCCTAAAACTCCCAAAATGGCACGAACAAAAATCCCATGTGTAAGAAGAGTTCCTGAAAGCGCTTCAATGGCCATCATTCCATACATATCTCCTACCTCATTCCTATTCGCCCAACCTCCTCCCATATCAACCACTTCATCAGCTCCACCACGCACCCTTTCTCCTCTAAAACAAAAATCCCCAAAACCTTCGAAAACTTCATCTATTCCCAGTAGAAGATCAAACCGGATTGCTGCTGGTATAGGAACATCTTCTTCAAAAAGGTCTTGAGATGAAGGAGTGATACACATACTCGACGATGATGATTCAGAGGCTACTCTGACTGATCCTCCTCCTAAAAAGGAGGAAACCATTGCTGATTCCATTGCAATGATGAAGAAAGAAAAAATGAAGAAGAATACCAAGGAGAAGAAGGTCCAGAAAATGATCATGAAGGAAAAAGAGAAGAAGGAATTAAAGGATGAGAAAGATTCTGCTAAACGAAGAGGAAAGAGGGTTGAAGAAGAACAAGATAAAGTAGGTAAGGAATGGGAAACCAGAACTGTGGTTCCTGGAAGAATTTTCATGCTGGATAACTTGAAAGATTCTGGATGGAATCTTTACCCCTTTCTGAGCAAACCAAAGTGGGTTGATTTTATTCAGATTGAAGAAAGGATTTATGAGGGACTAGTAAGAAATTTCTATGCAAATGCTTGTGTTGATGAAAAGGACTCCTCTCTGACTAGCAAAATAAAAGGGATCACCATTCGTCTCACCACTGAATCCATAAGCAAAGCCCTACAGATTCAGGAGCATGGAACTAAACTGGTTGAAGATAACGGGTACCCTAAGGCCAACACAACAAAAGAAGAAGTACTGGAGCATGCTCTCAATCAACCCAACCTCAAAGACACAGCCACCAACCTAAAGGGACTAGAGCGAATTCTTCAAAACATGGCCTCTCACACCATCATTCCAAGGGCATGTAGCTTCGAGAAAATTACTGATCTGGACTTATTGGTAATTTATCATTTGATTAAAAGAAAACCTTTAAGCTTGCCATACATCATACTCTGTCATATGCAGAATGCTGCCACAACCCTGAGAAAGGCATCCTCCCTGCCTTATGGCATGGTCCTGACTAAAATTTTCAACTACTTCAAAGTGCCTCTGGATGGTGCTTACTCCCGAAAATGCACCACCTTTTTCAGTAAAAACCTCAACCAGATGAACATTAAAGCAAACCCTCAGTATGTTGGGGATCAGAGAGTTGAATCAACTTCCTCTAAGAAAAGGAAGGCATCAAAGAAGGAAGGTGATGTTGAAGAAGAAAAAGAAGCAGGGAGAAAAGAAAAGAAGGTTAAACATTCGGAAAAATCTTCTGTGGAGAAGGAACCAGCACATCAAAAGCTGGTATTTGGAGATTCTAAACTTGCTCTGGAAGAACTTGCTCAGAAGCAAGTGGAACAAGAAAATGAGGAAGAACTTGCTCAGGGGGAGCAAGGACCAGAAGAACAACTTGCTCAGGGGGAGCAAGAACCAGAAGAACAACTTGCTCAGGGGGAGCAAGGTAATGAAGAAGAGATTATTGCTCAGGGGGAGCAACCTGCTCTGGAAGAACAAGCAGAGGAACCTGAGGAACTTACTCAGGAAATACAGGTTGAAGAAACTGAAATGGAACACATTCATTTCTCTCCTACAAGTGAGGCCACTCAAATGAACATTACTGAGCAACAACAATCCTCTCAAACCCCTGGTAAAGGAAAGAATGATGAATTACTGGCATCCATTGCCCTAACTCAACTTGTTCACACTACTCCTTCCCTTCAACCCCCAACTGAACCTACTCCTGAAACTGGTGAGAAAGGACAAGAGGACATTCTGAAGTACCTATTTCAGTCCTCTCACAAAGAAGGTACATCCAGCACTGCCAATCTTTATCACATTCTGTCTCCTCCTCCTATCTATGATTCTTCACACCCTCGTGTTCCAACAGGGTCTGATCCTTATTTCTCAAACCTGCCAGAAATGTCAACACATCTGAGCTCTTTGGGGTCCCTCTTCAAACAAAGTACTGAACAACCCCACTCAATCCCAACTCCTCCAACAGGCCAACCGAGTGGCCCTTCTGTGGAGCAAGTACAAAATATTCCAACTGAGTGGATGACAAAGATGGAGAGGGAGGTGAAGAAGATTGCTAACAGAAGCAAAGAAAATGCTAGGAGAGGCAAAAAGCACTCCAAAGAAATGAAGAAAATTCTGCTTGGACTCACCTACCTCCAGCAAGATCAGAGGAGGGAACATGAAAGAAACTGGGCAAGGAGTGATTGGACCTCTAGGAACATGGCACCTGGTCTTAATCCACCTCTATTTGAATTTCCTACTCACTTTCTAGACATTCCAGCTCCTGCTGAAACTTCAAGCTCTGAATCCTCAGGATGGTCTTCCTCTGAGTAGCAGCTTAATGTGTGCTTCTGCCCTATACGTTTTTTTTTTGCTGATGAAAAAAGGGGGAGAAGTGAGATTAAGTTAGTGGGCTACTCTAGGAAGTGTAATATGTATTAGGAAGAATTTCTTGTGATTTTTGTGGTTCTGATGTATCACATGAACTCTTTAAAATTTATGGTAATTAAAATTTCTGTGTTATGTAATCTTTTGCTGTTGTGTTTTGGGCAATGATGTAATGGACTTTCATGTTTTAATGAAATCACTAGATTACTTCATACTGTGCCACTCTGATAAATTATTACTTACACACAACTTACTGTCAATTACAAATTTATAAAATGTTTGTGATTCTAAAGTCAAATAAACTTAATACTCCACCTAGAGTTTGTCATCATCAAAAAGGGGGAGATTGTTGAAACAAACTCTGAAATTCCAGTTTCGAAGATCAACAAACTCTGAGATAGATACTTAAGTTTATTGACTCATATATGTCTCTAACATTTTCTGTAAGTAAGTTCCAGCAAAGAAAGAACACAAAAGAAACATGTCAAGCAAGAAGACAATGGAATTAAGCATAAGATTCTGTGAAATATGGTGAATTGACATTGGACATCATTCTTGAGAAGGAAGCTGTTAAACAAAGTGGAAAATAGCTAAATATGACATGACAATGGACAGCTTTCTTAAAAGACAAAACTGCAGTAACCACAATCAAATTCCAGCAAACTCACTCAGGAGTGAGTAAGTTCCAACTTACTCTCGAATACTGCAGAAACAGATTCAGCAGCAAAAAGAACAAATTAAATGCATCAAATGATCACATTTATGAGCACACCATGCTATTAAATGAAGAACAAAAGCTGAAATCAAGAGCTTGTTGGTGCTACTACTGTAAGTGAGGAAGTTCAGCAAGTGAAGCTTCCAAAAGGTGATGTGACAAGGAGACAGAACCGATAGTTGGTGAAAAGCAAGATTGCTATGTGCAGAAACACTCATCACACTGTTCAAATCTGTCCCAAGGATTTCAAACGGCTCTGCAACGGCTAGATCACCAAATCAGGGCTATATATCACAGCATTGGAACACTGAACAAGATTGAGAGAGCCAAATTCAACTGTTGCATCAAGTTCAAATTGCAAATCAACTGCCTCTCAACTCACTCAAAAGTGCACTCTGAAGAAATTGTTAGGGGATCTTTCTGTGCACCTATCTGCTTGCAAACACAAAGTTTAAATTGTAATTCTCTGTGTGTAACCAAGCCTTAAACCCCAAATACAACTTATCCTTGTATCTGTTTTTTTCTTAGTGGGATCCTATCAAACTTCCTAGGGTAAGCGAGTGTTGTTGAGGAGTTCTGCTAAGGAAGATAGTTCAGGAACAGGAGTAAGTTCCACGATTATGTCAGTTTGAAGAGGCCGAGTGAAAGAACACTTGTAATCGACCAAGAGGCTGAGTGAAAGAACACTTGTGCTATTTGGGAAATAGTGGAAACACTCACTGGGAGTGAGGAGTGGATGTAACCCAAGGTTTGGGGTGAACCACTATACATCTTGTGTGATTTATATTTATGTTTTTAAATCCATCTCACCTGTGACACTTCACACACTTCACTTAAAACTCAGAAACAGTGTTCTTCAACCATTCTGCATAATCATGCTTTACTTACTGCTAATTCACTTCATATGATTTTATTCTCACATCACGCAAGATTTAGTCTTACATGATTATTGATCAATCACACAACATATGTAAACACTACAACTTGAGTAAGTTCAACTGCAGTATCACTAACTTACTCAACTCCAAGAACTGATTTGAGAGCAAGTTTAAAACTGTTTTAGTGCAGGATTTTTAAATAGGTCACAATTCAAACCCCCCTTTCTTGTGACTTACTTTCACTTCACATCTTACGCGGACTCAAAAGAAGACTAGACAAAGCCAAAGGCAAGTAGGTTGACGAACTCCCTTAAGTTCTCTGGGCTTACCGAACAACCCCACACACTTCGATCGGGGAAATACCATTCTTCCTAACATATGGGTAGGAGACGGTAGTTCCCTTCGAGGTAGGAGAATTAAGTTAGATGACTCTGCACCCACCTAAACCTAAGCTCAACTATCAATACCTCTGAGAAGAGCTAGACATCTTAGAAGAGAACCAGGAGATCACCTCCCTTAACGAGGCCGCGGTTAAACAACGCATCGCCGCAAGGTACAACAAATGTGGTTCCTCACGAATTTTTCGTAGGGGATCTCGTACTCCGGATAGCTGATGTTGGATTGAAAAACGCTTCCCAGGGGAAACATGCCCCGAATTGGGAGGGGCCATACTAAGTTACCGTGAAAGCTAGAGCCGGTGCCTACAACTTGGAGAATTTCCAAGGGAAGCCAATCGCTAGGATGTGGAATGCAACAAAACTCAGGAAATACTATAGTTGAATTCGGTTATCTGATATCTTCCCTACTGTTATTTTTTTCCTTTTTAGTGAAGTTGTAGATCAACATTGCTAATGAATACTCACTTCTCTGATCCTTTCAATTACATGTTGTTTTATTAGTAAATTGATGAGGCACTATCTAATTCGGTAGATCTTAGCACCCGTCTTAGCAACATTTTGAGAGTAATCCTCCAAATAGACTTCGAATCGTCCAAATGATGGAGTCCATAGATCAAATCACTCCAACAAACCACCTAACCAACCTAGCCAGCTGGTTAGCATTAGGTCACACCGAAAATATGTCCATTTGAACTTGGGATTTTCATCCTCGTGTTTGGGGTCGAGGAGGTGCTCCCTTGGCCGGGCTGACCCTCCAAGAGACCACATTGGAGCAAGACTCCTAAATTTTAACAAAGTGCAAGGAAGCCTTAATACTTTAAAAGTTTACAAAGTCAAAACCTCCAAAGAAGACTATAAATTGAAACCTTCGAAGAGGATTATATAATAACAAAAGAAAATACAAGGTAAAGTACAAGTCTATCTGGCATTCTAGCTCTTCAAGTATCCGTATTTGCTGCAACACACTGCTCGGATACCGAAGACAGGTCGACCAAAACCTCTTCGCTTTGTGTGTCAACGATCTGGTTCCCCCAGACTACTCCATAGTTGAAGAGGCGCGAGGTAGAACCATAAAGCCACTGCTAGGCGATTGCTTGTTCGTGATCATTCCTTTGACGATTGATTGCTATGGATTCAAGTATTCTTTTAGTTCTTGATAATCCAACATGTCGTAGATCCTAAGGGTAGAGAACATGTTGTTCTTGTTAAGCATGCTTGTATGTCTTGATAGCTTCCGCATAAGGTATTTCTTTTATGAGATTTGAGCATGCTTGTTATTGTTGTCTTTATTAGTAAAGCGTTAATTCCAACATGTATTCCTTTTATGTTCCTCATTACCTATTCTGCCTTATGTGTTACTTAATTTGACAAGAACCCAAGTAAGCAAAGTGATAACTTGATAAAACAAGGAGATTGATCTCAATGGTTAGGTCGGGCAATTCTTTAATCCTCCTTCCTACTACTCTCTATATCCCTTAATATAGGATCCCTTTGACTATTTCATGCCCCTTAAGAAAGTGGGTTTTGTTAGTTATTAGCATTATATATTAAAAAAGTATATTTCATATAATGAAATAATTGATAATTGATACATATATATATATATATATGTAGACACACAAGGGATCAAGTTACTCCAGGAGTAACTCTTGTCAGATTTACTCCACTTAATAACTCTCTAGGGACAATAAGTTTCATCGATCCAACCGTTGAATTAAAAGTGTTATTGAGTATATCAATACCCAAATTTTCATAAAATTTTAAAAATATTTGATACTTCATCAAATAATTTCAATTCAATGTAGAATATTCTTTTTAAAATACAAGTAAAATATTTACCATATAATTGCATAGCTACGAATGTCCAATTTATCTAAATTTTCGTGTGCATGATCGTTAATATAATATGACGATATTCAACGGCTGGATTGATAAAATTCAATAATTATAAAGAGTTATTAAGTGGAATAACTCTTAGAAGAGTTACTTTTCGAGTAACTTGATATCTCCTCATATATATATATATATATATATATATATATATATATATATAGGGAATGTAAGGCTTTTTTTTTAATAATACCCTTCTATAAATTATATACCACACTACCATACCTTTTCAATTATATACCAATCTACTACCCTTTTAACATAGTTGAGAAGTCGCCCCTAAAAAAGGGACTTCTCAACTTGTTTTTTTTTTTTAATCTCATGTTGAGAAGTTGCCCCCGAGGGTAGGACTTCCCAACTTGGTTTTTAATTTTTTTAATTCTTAATTATTTTGAAATGTTTTTTCAAATTTACTAACTATATTGATTAATTAATTTTGTTTTTATAATTAATTTACTTAAATTATTATAATTAATTATTAATTTTTACAAATTAATTTATTTTGGATAATAATTTTGTTGATAAATTTTGTTACCATTTTTGTAAATTAAAAAAAAATTCTCACCATAATAATTAAAATTTAGGGAAAAATATTCTTTTGGTTCCTATAATTTGACCAAAATTTGGTTTTGGTCCCTGTTAATTTTTTTTATTTTAAAAACTTGTCCCTATAATTCCACTTTCCGTCGGTTTTAGTCCCTCCCGTTCGTGGGCCGTTTAAGAAACCTGATTTGGCAAACGGTAGTCCGACGTGGCACCACGTGGAGACACGTGGATGCTCACTCGGCCAGTCCACGTAATATTATTATTTTTTAATTAAAAAAAATCAAAACGAAAAAAATAAAAACAAAAATCTGGTATTATCAGAACAAAAATTAGGGCTTCCTCTGCGTGTTCTTCATCGCTGCAGAGCGCTTCTTCTTCTTCATGTTCTTCTGCTTCTTCTTCTTCGCTGCAAAGCGCGCGCTTCTTCTTCTTCATTTTCTTCTTTGCTGCAGTGTGCTTCTTCCTCTGCATGTTCTTCTTTGCTGCCTCTGCGTCTTCTTATTATCGGCCACCACCACAGGCCGCGAATCGAAGCACCCAAGCCAAAATCGTGATGCTCTCATCATGCTATACAAAACCCCCATCAGTTTCGCGAAAACAAGGGGGATTTCACAAACCCTAACCTCCACTTCGGAGTAGATCTGAGTGGATCTGGGTGAGAGGTGAGAGTGGGTGTTCAAGGGGTATCGCTGAGTGGTTGAAGAAAAAGGAGAGGCGATGGAAGAAGAAGGTCGTGGCAGAGGGCGATGATGGAAGAAGGTCGTTGAGAGAGAGAGGCAGGAAGATGAAGCAGAAACGGAGGCGTGAAGGAGATGAGGAACTGAAGTAGAAGCAGAGAGATGAGGAGATACGATCCAAATGAAGCATCTGAATACGTGAAGGAAAAAAAATCAAAAGGGGATGGGAGGGAACAATCTAGAAACTCCAGCATTTATTGGGTGGATTACTTGTTTGATTGATTGTGTTTACTTGGTTGATTCTGTGTTTTCTGGAGTGTTTTTACTTGAGTTTCTGAGTTCTGTGTTTTCAGTCAACAGTTAGAAGAAGATGATGATGGAAGGGGTGGGTAGAGGGACAGGGATGGGGTGGGTGGCCGATGGGGGAGAGGGTGGATGATGGCTGGCACTGCTGATTCCTTCGTCCCTTCTCCGTTTTCATTTTTGTTGCCACAAGCTCATGTTTGGATGATACCCAGAAGAACATGGTGGCAGAGGAAGAACATGGTAGAAGAAGAAGAAATTACACAGCGAAGAAGAAGAACAATGGTGGCAGAGGAAATTGGGTTTCTGATTTCGTTTCTATTTTTATTTTTATTAAAATATAAAATTTAAAAACAAATTAAAAAAAACAATAACAGGTGGAAGGCCACGTGTGTCCACGTGGTGCCACGTCGGAACGCAGTTTGCCACGTCAAACTTTTTTAATGGACCACTAACGAGAGGGACTAAAACCGACGGAAAATGGAATTACAGGGACAAGTTCGAAAAAAAGAAATTTACAGGGACCAAAACCAAATTTTGATCAAATTACAGGACCAAAAGCATATTTTTTCCCTAAAATTTATTCATTATAATCTAACAACACATTACAAAAGGGATACCAACGATATAATTTTTTAGCATTACGCATCAACTCCAGGACGGTGCAAACATTTACTCTTGTTACGATCTACATTCCGACACAGTCCACATCTCTTAAGGTGACATGTTTCCCTAATATCCATCTCAGTATGAATGCAGGTAGACTGAGAACGACCTTTTGGATCTCTCCGCATGTTTTGATCGTGGGACACTTCAACTCCAGTATATGGTGGCCAATAATCTTCGTTGGGCACCACGTTAAACTCTTCCCTGTAAACATTGAGGACATTTTCCAATATGTACATGAAAGGCACATACGTCATGAAGTTGTGGTGAATATGGGAAGAAACAGCAATGACATGTGAACATCAGATATGTATAACCTGAAATTTTTCATAGTCACACAATCTTCCCACCAGGTCTACCTTGAATTTCCTCGCAGAGAAACATTACAGGATTCTAGAATGTGGACTGTCAATAGTACTTTGATCTGTTTCCAAATTGTTAAATGGCATCAAACTGACAGACTCATGCTCCAGTTTGGTCTTTAGCAGCAAATACCGGGCGAACCTAAAAATATGGATGCACTCCACAATCAAAGCATGCGAGGCAATCATTGTAAAAGCTGGAAAATTAATTAGATCAAAATTTGGGAAACCTTGTGAGTATCTATTGCCAACCTGGCTATACCCACACTCTCTTAGACAACCACAATATCTTTGCAACTCCTAGGAAAGGACCTACCCGGCCATCCCTTGAGTACATAAATCTGCCGACCTGGCTATGTACCAAGTATCCTAGCAAGCACACATAGACTATCATGCTCCTAAGGAAAATAGCCTTTCGGGGCGGCAATCCCTGCTGTTAAGGGCAACAAACCCATCCCTTTACAAAAGTTGTAGACAACTGCTTTCAAATTGAAAGAATGTCCATTACTGTAACGACCCGTTTACGGACCGCTACGCAACCGAAAGAAACCTATATGTGACGCGTTTTAAAAACGGTACTCTTGTGCCCTTTAGAAAAATGCGGTACTTTTTTTTTAAAAAAAACATCAATAATTCCCGCAGGCACACTCAGAGTAAATACAGCGTTTCGAAACATGGTGCAACTAGGACACAAGACTCAAATACTGATAAAACATACATGCATAAATACATAAGTCATATACACAGTATGTGCAAAATAACAGAGTAGAAAATGTGCAAAGAAATACACCTATGGTATGATGACCCTCAAGAGAGCAATCATACCCTGGGGGTACTCCCGGCAGACACCCACGCAGGGGGCTGCTCCAAAAGTCAAACCATCAGTCTACCCTGTAATAACAAAACATCACCCGGCCCAACTGGTCACAACCACTGTACACAAAAGACATACTACAGCCATCCCAAGAAAACATATAATAGACATAGTCAATCACGACAAATAAAGGTCGTCGCCCGGATCCTCGAAGAGGTCCTCCTCACCATCATCTGCTATCGGGTTCCCTGCGCCCTCGCCATCACCTGGGTAGCCATCATTTGTTGAAGGCACCAGGGAAAGGGTCAACTTCTCAAATAATCAAAATAAACCAAAGCATCAAGCAGTAGGCAAACAACAGTGTATACAATTCACAAGCGTGACTCAAGACTCAAATCAAGACTCATTCTCTCAACACTTTCGCCACATACCGGAAGTAACGCGGATCCATCCACTGAATACCAGCCGTAGCCTTGGGCTCTCTCCTCACCCTAGGACATTCAGCTCAGGTTCCATTAGCATTACGATGCCTAGCTATTCCCTATCGAACACCAGTCGTAGCCTTTTAGGGGATTCTAGCACCCTAGGTGAATCGACGCAAGCTCAAAAACGTCCCGGCAAAACTAACGTCTAGCCATTCACTACCGAACACCAGTCGTAGCCTTTTAGGGGATTCTTGCACCCTAGGTAAATCGGCTCAAGCTCAGAAACGTCTCAACGACTCAATCACTCGACCAACTCTCGCACTCCGATAAACAATTCGCATAATTATAACAATATAATTCAGTTCAACAGCATAAGCAACATAGCAATATAACTCAATCCATCAGAGATAAATAACATAAGCATCTCATCTCAAATAATCACACTTAGCAGCAACAGTCGTCAATCAATATGGAATCCATCCCTCTGCAATTCGATGGAATTGACAGAGAGGAACAAACAAGTGTGGGGGGTTGGGGACAGCTGTCAACCACTTGTAGACAAGCCCACTAAATAATCAGCATATATAACAAAAATAAAGCGAAGGGGTACAAGACCCTCGCTTCGAACCCTTAGGGTCTCATACTTCTTCGCATGAACACTTGAAATTAAATTCACATCTAAAAATTGCCCTTACACAATGATATATACAATAAAAGCCTACGATGTCTAGAAGTGCCCTTACCACAAGCTGTCACTTGCGTAACTCCAACGTCCTCGGGTCCGCGTCGCTCGGTCTCCGGTATTACGATTCCTATTACCAAATACAACTTAGCATACTTCTAGGAAAAACTAGAACTTTGCTCTCAACTAACCCCTTTCCTAACCAAAACTCAAACAAACATTTCAAATTATTAACATACTTGAAATTAAGTGGAGCTTTAGAATAAAAACACTCCTAGGAGAAGTGACATAGCACATAACAAATTTTTTTTTTTTGAAAGTCAAAGCCATTTGAAAAGAATAAAGTTTTGAAGTTAAACCTTCTCTTGAACTTCAAATAAGCACCAAGCAATAACTCTTTTTCCATAATTAACATATATGCATACAAGGATTTAAGCAAGTTAGCAATCAAAAATCCTTTTCAAAAATTCCCTAGGCCTCACGGCCTCCATGCCCTTTTTCTCCAAAAATTTTTTGCAAAATCTTCTTTCCATGGTTACAACAATTCCTAATCACTTCCAAACATACTTCAAGGCATTAAAGCATCAAACCTTTACTAAACATACTCAAGCATATCCAAAGTTATGTTTCTAAAATAATTGCCATAACAATTTCATACCATTTCCATAGCCTTCTTTTTCAAAACAAGTCATTTTCGAAACTAGTTCACAAGCCTCATAGTCCAATTACTCCAAATTAGTCCCAAAACAAGAGTTCTATCATTTAGTTAAATTCCAAAAATCCTTAAACACTTAAATCATGCCATCACCATGTCAAGAATTTAAAGAACAATGGATCATTTCCTTACATGTTACCCTAGTCCCTCAAGAACCAATTTTACTAAAAAACAACTAATACTTAAGCTAATACATGCATATAAATTCTAACAACCTTAAAACTTATTCTAATCATTTTATTAAACATCTAACACATAATCAAACATCGTAGCTTCATATTCTCATAGTTCAAGAAATGAAAAATTGCTAAAACTATCATGTTACACATAATCAATTTAAACTACAAGCTAAATTAACATCAAACAAGTTCCACTAACTCGTATAAATCATCAATTACATGATTGGAGAGGATCACAACATTTCTCCCCTCTTTTATCACTTAGGGTTTTGCCCTAAATCATCAAGAAAGGGGTTCATGATGTTTCATCTCTTTCTAATCATCAACAACCAACAAAACAACACATAAACATCAATTAATTCAAACTAGAAACAAACAAATCAAGTAATCAAAAGGGGAGGGTTTTGGGCGCTGATTTGAACAGTGATTTGGGGAGGAAAACTTGATTTTTCTTCTCATTCAAATGGTTAGAAACATAGGTAATATAGTAGAGAGAATAACCTAGCATTTTGACAAAGTTTGGAAGCAAAAATCAAGACCAAAAGTGGGGGAGAAAGTCACGATTTTCAGCAGCAAAATAAGGGAAAAAATTTCTGTTTTTCTTACTTGTATGATGATGAGAATGAAGAACTAAGTTGAGGTGATGATTTGGAACAAGTTTGATGAAGAAAGCTAGTTGAAAAACTCAATGGATTTGAAGGTTTTTGGCTATGGAGTCATGAAGCTCTTGGCTTCTTCAAGAAGAAGGTAAAAGAAGAAGATAGGAGAGTGTGGGGGTGAGGGTGGCGAGAAATGAAGCTGAAAATGGGGGTCTCCCTTCTTTTATAAACTTAAAAAAATAATAAGGCATAATTAGTAATAATAAAAATAAATTAAGTAATAGTTTTTAAAATAAAAACCTCACACATGTGACACTTAAATCACTTTAAAAGATGCTAATCACATCACTCACTCTAACCCATCTAATCTCACTTCTCTCAAGGTTACCCTCTAATCTAGAGTCTTAAGATTTAAAAACACGGCGACGAGAAACCGCAAAACCGATAAATTTCTAACCGATAAAATCTCAAAAAATTAATTCGCGAGGAATTAATTCTCCGCGTGATAATATTATTTCATAATTAATAATAACAACAATAATCACTCAAAAACACTTAGAACAAGATACGATTCGATTTTCATCGAAATCGGGGCTCATTTTAAATTTTATCTGCGGCATAAACTGCCCGGCGATTTCAAACGCGACGAAACTTCGTTAGAATTTTTTGACGATATTCAAACCGTGAATTAATATAAAAATATTAATTCTCAATTATATTAACTCTTGATTTAATTAAATCACTTACTTAAAGAACAAGCAATTGCTTATTATAGCATAAATACAGCAAAACGTACTAATTAACGCTAAATAACGCATCATAAAAATACGCGTGTTACAATTACGAGTACACTTTCCTCACTTTTACTGAGTAGATTTGTACTAATTTCGCTCGTGTTCACACTCAACTTTTAATCTAAGACGATTTACAATTACGCTCTGTGTCCTAAGCAAAAACATTCTAAGAGTGGATATGAAATTAGCTTGAGCTTCTTCTTCTAGTTGTGAAGGTCTTCTGAGCTTGAGCTTTAGCATCTTCGATTTGATTCTTTAGGAACTCTTGATTCCATGATGATGACTCTCATTGAGAGGATGTATAAGCTCTGTATCATCTTTGGTTGTTATCGATTTCTGAGCTTTGAGTTTTAGCATTTGTAATACGAGTTCTTCATCAACCTTTACATCATCTTCTTGGATGGTCGTCAGTCGTCACTATCTTTAGTGATGATCTTCAAAATTTATAGTCTTCGGCAATTTGAAATGTTACCATTGAGACTTGGGATTTCTTTCTTCGGGAAATATGTCTGTTGTTTTGTCTTGTAGAGCTTTTCGTACTGACACACTTTAAACAGATGTCTTTGTACAGAAAAGTGGTTTTGCTTTACAATGACTATTATTTTAACAGCCGAGTTCTATCCACCTCGCACTGCACTCATGACCTTCTCCACCTTCGGCAAGGTTCGAACCCGGGACTCTTGGGCTTAAGTAACCTGGAAGCACTTTGCCATCACCAACTAAGCTAGTAGCTCATATGGTAATGACTAGGTGCTTCCGGGTTACTTAAGCCCTAGAGTCTCGGGTTCGAACCTTGCCAAAGGTAAAAACTCCACATTGGGGTGGAGAAGATTGTGAGTACTGTGCGAGGTGGATAGAACTCGGTTGTTACAATTATCCCATGACAGTTGGCAATATTTGAATATAAGTTCCTTTTGCCTTTTGGTCCTTTCATAAGTCTTCCTAGTCTTCAATGATGAAAGCAGAGACTTTGTTCTTTCCTTTTATCAGACAGTAGTACAGTCAATGCTCTAAATAATCGGTCAGACATAAGTTTGTCATTTCTTCGTTGTAGGCATGTACCAGATTTGTGGTTAGTAACTTGTCTTTATGTCAATCAGACAGATAATGATTCTTGAATATGCTTGTACCATTAAGACTTCTTCAGACAGTGACTTCATCATACATTTCCATATGTCTATATATCTTCAATTCAGCTTCTTTGTTTTCCATTTTTGTAATCCCTTGATGGATAGATAGAAAGTTACCTTCAGCTTCTTAGATCAAACATAGTGATTTCTTCACTATTATGTTCTTAGATAGCTAAGATACTTTGCTTCTTAAAAGCTCATGTTCCGACTTGTGATGATTTGTTGATGTTGTGGAGTGATTGAAATACTCAGGTTGATTGAGGTTGATTTGTTGAAGTAGTGGAGATCTTCTTGTTGTAATCTTAAGTTGATTGATGTTGATGGGAATGTCTTCTTTGTTGTTGTTGTTGAGTCTTCTTGTTATTGTCTTTGAATCTTCTTGTTTTTGTCTTCAGATTGATTGTTGTTACTGATTCTTCTTGTTCGTTGATGTTGAGTCTTCTTATTACATCATCTTTGATGTATCTTGATCATTTAGTTCAGACACTACCATTTAGTGTTCTGATTCTGAGCTAGGTCTTCATGTTCATCTAAAACATATCCAAACACTACCATTTAGTGTAATGATTTTTGAACTAGGTCTTCATGAGATCTTCAAAGTCTGACGCAATAGTTGAAGTATTGCTTCTGATGTAGTGTTGTCTGATTTGTTGTTGTTGACTTCAGACAATGCTTCATTTCTTCAGTATTGAGCTTCAGACTTCTTCATGATGAACTTTAGACGATGCTTTGTTGTTCTTCAGAATCTTCATGTTGATTTGTTTCTGTCTTTATAAATACATTTTGTTCTGTTAATGTATTTAGTTGGTTTCAACAAGTTTTCCTACACACTTAGCAAACTTGTTAAATACTAATAAGATTAATTGTTCATCTTGTTTTAGATGTCTTGTTATCATCAAAATTATAAGAGTGTCAGACGCAATTTCACATTTTGCTCTAACACAGTGTACGCTAGTACCAACATTGCTAAGAGAAAGCTTCTCTGGAGTGATTTAGCTAAATTGTTAGAAGATTTTATTGGTCCCTAGGTGTTCATTGGGTACTTCAATGCGGTTTGGGGTGCTCATAAGATTAGGGGCAAAAAATTACCTTCTCAGCGTTCTTGTGATATTTTCAAAATTGGACTGACAATTATCATTAAACTAATATTCTCACTAGAGTGCTCAATTTACTTAGTCCAATGGTAGGCAAGCCAAGTATCATATTGAGAAAAGATTGGATAGATCAATATGTAATGATGCTTGGATGTCTTACTGGAATTCTATATCATGTTGCGCCTTAACCAAAAGCATGTCAAATCATTATCTATTGCTAGTCTCTCTTCAGCAAAGTATGGATTCACTCCCTTCCGCTATTAAATTTTATAATATATGGACCAAGCATCCAGATTGTAGGAGACTTGTTGAAGAAATTTGGCATAAGCCTTGCTTTGGCTGTCCTATGTATATTTTATCTCAAAAGTTGAAGGTTTTGAAAAAAGAGCTTAAAGCTTGGAATAAGGATGTCTTTTGAGATGTCAATTTGAAAGGGGATATTGGCCAAGTTGTTGTTGATAAGCTGCAGCTCCAGATTAATGCTTCTGGTTACACTGACAGTATAAGTGCTGAAGAGAGGATTGCCCAACAAGCTAATCTCCAACAAGCTCTTGCCTTTCAAGAAGAATTTTCAAAGGAGAAAGCAAATATAAATTGGTTCTCCCAAGGGGATAGAAAAATATCTTTTTTCATAGGGTTGCTAAGATCAGACAAGTATCCAAAAGAATGTTTATGCTTAAAGATGGTAATAATATTTTGTACTCTAGAAATGACATTAAGAATCATGTCCTTCAATTTTACACTTCTCTATATGCCTCTGACAATGATTGTGTGAGGATACTTTAATGTTAACTAACTTACCTTCTTTCAAAGAGGTGAAGACAATTATTAGTACTATGATGCATCTGGGTCTCTTGGCACATATGGCTTTGGTGATGGTTTCTATCAATGTTTTTGGGATGTCATTGGTTAAGATGTCTTTAATTTTGTTTTACAATTCTTTCAGCAATCTTGGATGCTCCCAAATCTAAGCTTCAACCTGGTGGTATTGATCCCCAAGTTCTATGGTGCTGATAGAATTTAAGATTACAGGCCTATTGCTTTTGCCAATATTCAGTTTTTTAGGCAAAATGGTATGCAAAAGCATCGCAACAGAGAAAAAGATCCCAACTGAGTTGGCACCTCAGACTCTACCAATTATTTGCAGTACACCAAAATTTATTAAAAAAGATAAAATAAAGAAAAAAGCATGGTGGACATAAACCGAACCCATGAAACAAATAGATAAAACTATCTAAATCTATAGTTAGGCAGACCAAATCTGTTCCTAAAAGAGTTTGCTCTAATAAAATCATGAATAGTATCCCCCAAAGTAAAGCAATGAGAATTAGCCATAAAGGAAGATAACTTATCAAGACAAGAGTTTCCCTCTCTATAAATATGAGAAATCCTAAACTAAAAAGATGACAAAATAATAAGACAAATACTCCATCTAAAAAGATCACATTCTAACCAAAGATTATGTCAATCCTTCTTATGAGCCACCTCAATATCTATCATAACCACAAATAACTCAGCATGAAGAGAGCTAGAAATACCAAAGTAGGAAGCAAAACAACCAAACACTGCACCACTTCTGTCTCTGAACATACCTCCTCCAGTAGCATGCCTACGGGAGCCTCTAGTAGCACCATCTGTATTAGCTTTTATCCATCAACAAGGGGGAAATTTTCAGTTCAAAATAATTACTAAGGTTCTAACCGATAAACTTGCATTAATTGCTCCAAAGATTATTTTTTAGCAACAAAGGGGTTTCATTAAAGGGAGGCAAATCTCAGAATGTATTTGTATTGCTTTCGAGGTAGTGAACTTATTATATTCTAAAGCTTATGGTGAAAACTTGGCATTGAAGTTTGACTTTAGCAAAGCTTTTAATACTATGGATTTGCAATTTCTTCTTTAGGTTTTGGAGGCTTTTGGCTTTGATCTGGTTTTTTGTAATTGGGTGAAAACCATTTTATATTCAGCTAAGCTTTCTTTTTCTGTTAATGGTCACTTTATTGGTTACTTTCAATGCAAAATGGGGGTGAGGCAGAGTGACCCTCTCTCCCCACTTCTCTTTTGTTTAGCAGAAGAATGCTTAACAGAGGTATCTCTTTGTTAGTTGAAGTTGGTTCTCTTAAGCCTATGGCTAGTCCTAGAGGTTTTGCCACTCCTAGCCATGTTTTTTATGCAAATGAAATTCTTCTGTTTTGTAAAGGTACTAAGGCTATCATTAAAGCTCTTATGGATCTTTTTACTGAACATGGTAATGCTTCTGGTCAACATCTTAGCTTGGGAAAATGCAAGTTCTATGATGGATCTATGTCCCACCAAAGAATTGGGGATCTCAGTAACTTTCTTGGATACTCAATTGGTCAGTTGCCTTTCAACTATTTGGGTGTTCCTCTTTTTAAAGGCAAGCCTAGACCTCTTTATCTACAACCTATAGCTGACAAAGATTAAAAATAAATTGGTTGCTTGGAAAGGTTCTCTCCTGTCTCAAATGGGTGGGTTCACTGGTTAACTCCGTTATTTCTTTGCTAAAGACAATTGACAATTGATAAATGAATACATAATTTCTTCTATATAGCTTTCGTGTGTATGCCTGCCTTATTTCTTTGCTAAAGACAATTGATAAATGAATACATAATTTTATTTAGTCTAGTGATATCCACACTAGGGAAGTTTGCATTGTGGCTTAGAAGAAAGTTTGTGCTCCTATCCAAGAAGGTGGCCTTAGTGTTAGGCCTCTTCGAGGCATTAATGTTGTTGTTATGCTCAAACTGAGTTAGGAGCTGAAGTCCTCTAACCTTCGGTGGGCAACTTTTGAGAGCAAAATACTTTAGAAAAAAAGAACCACTTAAGATGTACATCAGGTCCTCAATTTGGCCAGCTCTAAAACAAAATATGCACCAAGTTCAGAATTGTAGTCAATGCATTTTGTGAGAAGGTGGCCAAATAAGTTTTTGGAAGGATAAAATGACCCTCTCACACATTGGCTGACTTGATGGATATCCCACTTGCTATCCTTAATTCTCTTAAAGCTACGGTCAAGAATTTTATTGAAAATAAGTCTTGGTCTATCCATTTCTATAATGAGAATAAATTTCCTCAGATTGCTGCTGAAATTAAAACTTATTGCATTCATGCCAGACCTGGTAATGACTGCTTAGTTTGGGAAAACACTGCAAATGGTTTGCTTTCTTTCAAAGATGGCTACCTTCACATACATCCTCTCAGAGGATTTTCTAATTCTGAAGGTATTTAACATAGCAAGTCATCCTTCCAAAGCTCCCAAAATTATTCAGGTTGATTGGCAGCCCCCTCCAAAGCTTACATATGGATTTTCTAATTCTGAAGGTATTCTAAAGGTATTTGATGCAACCTTACTGCAACCAATGTTTTTGTATATATTTTCTGCTTTGTTCAGATATCTTAATTGAACATAAGACGTAAATTATGTCCAATTATTTGTTTCTTGATACTTGAGCACGTAACAACAAATGAATTATGAGACAACCCCATCTCATTATATTACTTATTATCCCTAAGTCCTTTAATTATGCGAGTTTGTTAAAAACAAATACCAGAGTGCGAAGTAAATGCAGAAGCAAACTATACACACACAACAAGGGCCCTCTCCTGAGAACCTCAAAAAATAAAAAACATCAAAAGTCAAAAGTGTGGGCAATACAAATAACCTACCACATGTGCCAAAAGCCTACAAAGATCTCCTCCAACTAGACACATACACAAACTGGCCATCAATCCTAGAGATCACACGAGGTCGTGGTGGAACTCGTGTGTCTCCCGTAATAGGGTGCCCATGGCGCCTAGGGTCATACACCCTCAAGGGTCTGACCAATGGTATCACAAGAAGAGATGGTCTGGCTGACTCCCCACCTCTACGCCTAAACTCCCAACTACCCCTACTCCCGCTATCTCTATCCACTGAATATGACGATGCTGATGAGGGAGTGTCACCAAAATACGTAGGGTAATGGTCATGATACCAATGCTTGAACTCTCGCCACATGCATCTGAAGGGCAATCTCTAGGCTATACGGAAATCACCTGCGATATAGGCTCTGGGTAAACCAAATGCATGAAAGTACACACTAAATAGACTAGCATAGATCACAACATCACAGCCATGATCGATCTCCCAGCAGTCCCCGTCCATGTAGTGGTAATAAACCTAAAAGTTGCCCCAGACTGGGATGCCCGGGTCCGTCTGCATCGAGTGAGACACCCAATGTCCCATTTACAATATTACATTTTATTACACATATAAAATTGAATAATAAACATATCAGAGTACAGCGGAAGAATATATATATATATATATATATGTATGTATCATAGAAAGTGTTTTGATACAGATGGGGTTCCTGTCTAGGAACCACCAAAAGAATAATATACAAATACATAAGAACCCATGAGGGTATACAAAAAAAAAATCATCATCAGTCAAAAACTACAACTAACTCCTAACGAGAGCCCTCATATAAGTGGCCCGTCCTTTGAAACCTAACGCGCGATCGTGACGAAAAACGGAATTCTCCAACAAAAGGGCGTCCCTGGAGCCTAGATGAGTAAGCCCTCAAAGGCTTTACCAAGGGAGCTACAGGAGATAAAGGGACAGTCGTCTCAAACCTACAACGCACTTACCAATCTCCTACGCTATCTCTGACCATACTATAAGAACTGGAAAAAGAAGAAGGAGCATCAGAGTAATAGTGTCTAGTCCTAGGCTCCCACCACATACGGTTAAAGGGTAACCGTTGTGCTATCCTAAAGTCACCTATGAAGGAGGCTCTTAGTGACTCTATCAGATGAAAGAAAACGCTAACTAATCTAGTGTAGATCACGACATGGCGGCTATAGTCGATCTCCCAATAGTCCTCATCCATGTCGTGGTAGTAGACCTCGAAGTCACCCCAGACTGGGATGCTCGGCTCCTCCAGATCGACGGGTGGAAGTAGTGTGACATCTTCAATATCTCGGGAATCTTCATAATCTAATCATATAAAGGATAGCAAAGAAAAGAAAAACAAGACAAGACATGGGAGATGAGAACACACCATACACCATACAAACGGGAAAGCAAGAGAATAGAATATGTGAAGATATAAGCACACACATCCTCGAGCAACGATTTGGATCATCACCTAACTACCCCTGTTTATTCAACCTAGAACTATATGCCTACGTGGCCTCATAGCTAGTATGGCAGAAGCGGCCCCACCTTAGCCTTTAGAGTTAATAGCTACCTCCCGCCAGCATGTGATGGGAAGGTTAAGTCAGTTGTCCATCCCCATATCCCACTCATCGTACCCCTAAGAGTGCATCCCTGATCCCCAATTTTGCCTGATAAGAACAGGTGTCGGGCGGCACTCGGGATCGACACTATGGACAGTGATACAACAGTACCCCGCCAGGATGACCAAGCTACCTGACGTCCCTACACAATGGCGACCAAACCATTGGTCACCTATGGACTTTTGTCGGACCAAAACTATCCTCAAGGACCAGCGTGTTCTGTATTGACTGCATCGTTCTCGCACTCTGGTACCTGACCTCGTACACAGCTTATGTGCACGGCGATGGATTACAGCTATGCATATGAACCTCACCTCATAATCTGACAGCTTATCTCAGCACTTATCAGCTCATTATAATTAAACAGCTCAGCCATTCATCATATTCCCACATATAACAATACTTCATCATTTAGTATACGATTAGCATAATTATAACTAATGCACATCATCAACCATCCTCGATCAACATATGGATTAACTCTAGTGACGCTCAGGCGACTTACTACGAACATGTTATCAATCAGCACATCAACAATCACACACATACAACCATAAGCAATCATAAGTCATCTATCCTAGGGTTTTCCACACATCATATAAAATTATTCCTATGGTTGATAGGCTAACAACAACTATCCTTAGTAGTCGTAGTCTCAACACCCTCCAAGGGTGTTAGGGTATCAACCCCTAGTAGGGCTAGGGCCACACTACTTCCCTATTCTACACCTATCCTATCCCTACCATCCCTAGTGTATAGAGTTCAGATCTCCCCATACCTAACTAGAAGACTGTTGTGTCCCGTACCCCCGTTTTTCCTCCGGAGCTACTCCCCGCGTCCTCCAAATGAAGCATGGAGAGAAGGTGCTTTGAGGGGAGGGGAAGGATGCTATTTATAGGCAAAAATTGGTTCGTCACGTCGCGATGTGCTCCTCTCACAGACACTGTCACGTCGCGACCGTCCCTTTTCATTTACACGTGTCAGTGAACCAACGGTGACGTTGGCAGAAGTGTGTCACGTCGCGATGGCCTTCTCTCTTAGGCCCATCGCGTCGCGATGGTTGTTTATAAAAAAATATCTAGATTTTTGATTTCTAGGGTTTTCTAGAACTTTCTCATCTTCCTAAGGGCATTTTTGTCCTTTTAAATTCTTTTTAGTCCATTTTAATCATATTAGGACTTTCCTAAATATTCTTTTACCTATTTTATTTCCTTGGAATGTGACATCGAGGGTTAGAAGCAATGAGTCATGATCTCCCTGGGTAATACCTATCTCGTCCAAAGCTGTCTCCTCAACATCTACAACAAAAGGTAAAGCAAAAACAATACGAATAAAAACAGGGAGATAAGAACATATTATCCACCATAAAGTAAGGGAAAACAGGTAAATAGAACTCAAGAATAAATAGGTCACAATCACATCCATCCTCAAGCAGAATCGTCATCACCTAACTACCCAATCCATGTTCTCAAGTTCCTAACACACTAGATGCCTAGCGGCCACATAATCTAATCGGCCCCATTTTAGCCTTTATCAGCGATATAACGAAACAACGAACAGCGACCCCCAACAGCCAGTGAAGAGCAGTAAGTCAGTTGTCCATCCACATATCCCACTCATCGTACCCCTAAGAGTGCATCTTGTTCCCCAATTTCAGCGCTATGGACAGTGAGACCACAGTACCCTGTCAGGATGGCCAGGCACTCCGACACCACAACATAATAGTGGCCACACTACTGGCCACCTATGGAACTTGTCAAACCCATACTATCCTCAAGGACCAGTGTGTCCTATACTGACAGTACTCGTATCCGCACTTAGGTACCTGACCTCGTAAGCCAACCTATGCGTACGATAGTGGTTTCATGCATCTGTGCTCCTCACCACTCAACCCCAGATAAAATCCTAGCAATGTACCTAACTAGCCAAGATAATCCTACTCTGCTTTATCCATCACAGGGCATCATCCTGCTCAGGCCACAGCTCTAACTAAACCACTAATACTAGTCTCATCCCTAATCAGTCAACCATCATCAGTATACCAACAATCATAATTTATGTGCAAGCAACATCAATCATAACAAACACACATACAAACAACGTCAACCACGATTAACCTCAAGCGCGTGCAAGATCATACCTATCTTTGCTATTGGTGACTGTCTTCTACATGTTATCAAACACAATCAAATGATAAGTTGTAACATCCCAGTTTTTTAAGAAAAATTGTTTTAGCAATAAAATCACTAATACTTGAAGGTAAGTCGTAGAGACTGATCACCTCAATGATTTACTGATAGTACGAGAAATTGTTTTGATTTATTTTAAATAATTGATTTATTATAAATAATTATCATTTATGATGTCAATTCAAATTAATAGACAGCGTAGACGTATGCTACTTTTAACATGAATTCATCAACTGAGTTTTTATATAAGTTTATTGTTTGACGCGTTGATGCGTAGACTAAGAAAGTGATTGAATTAAATCAAGATAAAATAAATTTTAAGAATTAATATTTAATATTAATTCATGGTTCAAAACTCGTCGAATAATTTTAACGAATTTTCACCGTATTTTGGATCGCCAGATAATTTTTTATCCGCAATAAAATTTAAAATGAATTCCGATTTCGATAAAAATCGAATCGTAACTTGTTGTGATATTGTTTGAGTGTTTTTAATTGTTTTTATAATTATAGATAATTTATTTACCACGCGGTGAATTAATTTCTAAATAAATTAATTTACACGATTTATTGGCGAGCGAATTATCGATAACACGATTACTCGATTCCGTAATTTTGTGACACCAAAAATCTAGGATTAGACTAGAATTAGTGAGTAAGCATGGGCTAGAAATAGGTGTCATGTTTTAATTGGGTTAGGAAATAATATATTACCTAATATATGTCCTTAGGTATGGCTTATTCCCTTGATTTAAGCTTGACCAAACAATTGTCAAAAGATCTCCCCTCCCTTCTTTCCTTGTTTGACCGTAGCTCCTCCCTCATTTAGGTGTCCAACTTCAATTCTTTTCATCTTCTTACAAGAGTATGTAAGGTGTCACCCTTTCATTGTTTTAAAACAAATATCTCACCTAATCTGTCTTACAAACATGGTAATCTTCCTAAAATCATGGAGAACCACACATTGGCTTTGACCAAAAATTTGTTCTCTCCTTTTCTTTAGGCTAAATTACAAAATTAGTCTTCTAAGTTTATTTTAGGTTTCAATTTGGTCATTTACGTTTTATTTGTTTCGTTTTGGTCCTCTACGTTTTATTTTAGTTTTCAATTTGGTCCTTTCCGTCACTAAAAGTCAATTGTCCGTAGCTAGAATTTGGCTTTTAGCTACGGACAATTGCCTTTTAGTGACGGAAAGGACCAACCTGTTGTAACTTTTAAAACGTAAGGGACCAAAACGAAACAAATAAAACATAGAGGACTAAATTGAAACCTAAAATAAATATAGAGGACTAATTTTATAATTTAGCCTTTTCTTTATGAATCAGCCGCAGCCCTCCCTCTCACTCTCATAATCTCATTTCTTCTATTTCTCCTAAATTACCAAGTGTGGGTGAAAAGGAAACAAAGCTCATTTCTCTTCCTTTGTTCTTCCTATAGCCGTGGGCTCTACACAAGGAAACACCACCATCCTTTTTTATTTTTTCTCCTCCTTCCTTTTATGCTTCAGCCGTGGCCTTCCTTCACCAAAAAAACCATCTTTCCTCTCATTTTTTCCCTCCATTTAGTGTTAGTTCTTGATTAAAAGGGTGAGTGTTTGAAACAAGCTTTCCTCCTTCCTCTTAGGCCTTAAAACCGTGGCCCTTTTTAGTGTTTTAGGAGATGGACTTTTGTGTTTTTCACTTCTATTTTCTTAGATAGTTTATGATGATGATCAAGAGCAAAATGACAAATTCTTTTCCCTCTGAGCTCTAAAGCCATGACAAAAAAAAAAGGGGAAAAAGAATGGATTGTTCCTTATGAATCTTGACTTTGTTGTTGTTTTATGTTTGATCAAGAAAAGATTTTATTTTTTTGTATTCCTTGAGCTTGAATTAAGCTGTGAATGGAGAAGGGTTTTTAGGATTTGAAGTTTTGTTTGATTTCTTAAAGTTTTAAGAAGTGTTTTTTTTAGTATGTTTGTTGTTAATTTTGATTTGGAAGAAAGTTTAAAATTTTCTGCTAAATCTTATGTTGAAACCGTGAGCCCTAAGGGGAAAAAGAAGAAATTTTTGTGATTTAAAACTTGTTTCTTTCATAGTTTAGTTATTGTTATAGTTTAGGAGTTTTTAGAAAAATTTGTTTTGAGTTAAATTTGTTTAAAGTGTTGTTTTAGTAGGTTAAGACTATGAAACACCTAATGTATGAAGAAATCTTTGTATTTCTTGAACAAGGTGGAGTCTTAGAAATTTAGTGTTAAAAATCTATGATTTTAGTGTTAGTTTTATGGTTGTAAACGTTTTGGAAGAAAAAAAATTCTAGGTGTTATTTTAATAGTTAAAACCGAGGGAGTATTTTGATGTTTTGGTGTTGTTTTGAAAAATTTTACTTGGTTAATATGTTAGTAGTTAGTAATTAAGTATTTTAGAAGTCTAATTTCTATTTTTGTTGAAAAGAAAATAATTTTTTATTGATTTTTAAAGTTAAAAGTTTATTTCTAAAGATTTTGAGAAAGTGGTAAAGTATTTAAAAATATTATTTTTAACTTTGTTTTAGTGATTTAAGTGTGAGTATTAGTAAAAAAAAATTTTGGGTTGTGTACCCTAGGGGTTTGTTTGCAAATCACGACCTAGGGGTTACTTTTGAATGATTTAGAGATTTTTTTAAAGACTTAGTGTTGTGGTCTTAGGCTTGTTGAGGTCGTGAGTACGATCGTGGGTGAGTTCACGACGTATCTTTGACGTTAGCAAGGACGTGAAACTCTATTTTGTAAGGGCCTCTTCTAGATATTGTTTTAGTGATGTATATTTATTATTGTATGCTTATTAAGGGCTTCTTCTAGATATATTGTTGGTTATGTGTATTTGTTGATGTATGACTCTGTAGTGTGGTTTAAATGTGAGTTGTTGTAAATTGCTTGATTTTGGTGATTCTGAAATTGATACAGTGGTAATGATAATTTTGTGATCATATATGCTTAATTGTGTTTAAGATATATGCTATTAATTGTTGTGTTGAATAATTAAATGATGATTTAATTATGATGCATGTTGAAATATCGTATGCGATGGTATGTTCAATTGATATGTGGAGATGCATTGACATGCATACATAGAGACTTTGACATGAATATAAGCCAGGAATAGAATTCAGTGTCGTCGTTGGTATGCATACATAAAGACTTCGACCTCAATATATGCTGGGAAGGGAATTCAATGTCGTCGTTAGTCCTATACAAGGACAGTTCTATACATGGACATTATCGGTTTGGGGTGTACCAAACAATTAACCCATTACGTTGGGTATTTTGCGATATTCCGGAATCATGTGCACTGACATGTAGTTGTATCAATAGGGAATTATGTGCATCCACATTGAGTTGTTCTTTAATGCCAATGACATGATTATTTATATGTGCTGAAGATTGTGGGTTTCATATTATATTTTGTCTGTATAATATGATTGGTTGTTGTACGTACTGTTGTTATTGTATTTGATTATATAAGAAGTTGACCCTTGCCCGTGGTTCTTTTAATTAATGAATGTAACCATATGATGAAGACGGCAGAGTGTTCGAGACTGCTGATGAGGCTGAGGATAGTCCTATTTGGCTATCTGCTTTGTGTGACTGTTTGATAAACTTACTAGAGGGTCTAGTAACTGTTGTAGTGTGACGACTAGCTATAGGGTGTTTAATGTATTAATTACAATGTTGTAATAAGTATACTATGTTTTCCAGACTTGGATTGTCTTGTGTGAAATGATTAAATAAATCTATTTGTATAGTTATTGTGGTTTGATTCTGATGTCTTTATTTATTCATCACATTTCAAAAAATGTTGCAATACTCTGATTGCTATTTTAAAAGAAGTTTTAAAAAGAAAAAAAAATTAGATCCACATTTTCAAAAACCACGCAAGCAGAGTATCTCATCTTCAAAAATATTTTAACTTTTAAAGGAAATAATGGATTAGTAGTGCTCCGGGAACGGGGTGTTACATAATACCTTAGGGTTTAAGTCACCTATCCTAGATCCATTCATCAGAGACATCCATCCTCAAAATTGAATCACATTTCTTTCCTATGGTTGGTAGACTTACAGCGACTATCCTTAGCCATGTATGTCACAACCCATCTCCTAAAGTGTTATTGGTTACCAACCCCTAGTAGGGATCAGGTCACCCAACAACACCTATCTATACCTAGTTCTACTCTTACATTTCCTAGTGAATAGGGTTCAGATCACCCTACCTAGCCTTGGCTGCCTCTGGAGCTTCTACCCATACCTCCATGCACCACTACTTACACCCCCTTACCTTGCTCTCACTCCTATGTTTCCTCCTCGAGACCTTACTCTCACCCTTACTCTCGATTTTCATCAGGGTTGGAATCCCCGAGGTGGAGGTTCTCTACTAAATTCTAGAAAGAGAGTTCTAGAGAAAGAAGAAGAAAAAGTGGAAAAACGAAGGGGAGAGATCAGCTATTTATAGGCAAGGATTTGGGCTCATCGAGACACGATGCCCCCTCTACTTTTATGTCGCGACGCGTTTAGCCTGACACAACCCATGTGTCATTACGTTATGGTTGTGTCACGATTAGCATTCGTGTAACCTCCCATCGCATCGCGTAGGGTCCGCATATTTTGGGTCCATGTGTTATCCCATTGTGGTGATGTGTCAGCTTGCACTACTAGAAAAATCAGAATTAGAGACGGACATTTTACGTCTCCAAATTTGACAATTTCCGTCTCTAAACACATTAGAGACGAAATTAGAGACAGAACTGCATCCATGGCAGAATTTGGCGTCGCAAAAATATTAGCGACGGGAATTTTGTATCCGTCTCTGATTAGAGACAGAATATTTTTGTTTCTAACTTGAAAATTTTCGTCACTAATATCGAACAAGCAAAACAAAATTTCGTCTCTAACAGAGACCGAACTAGCCCATCTCTAAATAAAAAATGTTCCGTTTCTATAGAGACAGACTATAAGTTCTGTCTCTAACGTCAATACATTTGTGGTCTTTAAATTCCGTCTCTAACTCTCTAATTAGATATGGATTTAATATTCCGTCTCTAAACTTTATATATACAAATTGCTATATTTTTTTGCCTTTTCAAAATTAAAAATCAATACTATAAGTGACTCTTCAATATCAAATAATTTATATTTACATTTTTGAAACTAACATAAAAATGCACATATTTCATTCATGTAAAAGTTATAATAACAAGTACATTACAAAATGAAATTTGCAACTAGTTCTAAAATCACACTAAAATTGTCCATAACATAAAACAACAGCAGCAGCTTGATCTTTTATATGGCTCTACTCTTGTTGACACCTCCAAGAACTTCCAAGTATATACTATTATCTTGATAGCTCCAAAAGAGTATATACCACTATCAAAAATATTGGATAAACTCCTAGCTAATGCCTTCACCACTTTGAGGTTGTCTCTCACATGTGTTTGGTACATTTCCTGAAAATAAAATTATTATTCTATATGTATATTTAAAAGGGATATAAGTTTAAGGTACATCAATATGCAACGTCAGGGTCAACAAGAATGCTCCAGCAGAAATTATTTCAAAATCGCTACCTAGCACCTAACAATTTTGGGACACATCGGTACACAGTAGTGTACCACAGGATCAACAAGAATGCATGTAATCAATCTTTTAGCATGTTGAGAAACAAGGATGAATGACCCAAAAGAAAAATGGTGACAGAAAGAAAATGTCGTACTTACACACATTAATGCACTCCACATACTCTTCCAAAATGCATGCAAGCTGAACTCATCATATGTAATTTATTTGATCCAACCATAGGTAAAGTAGGCATCCTTTTATATTGCTATAGGTTATGCTGCAGCAGCCACAAAATGGAAGAGTTGTTAATTGAATAAAGGATACAAGAGTTGAACAAGTTACTCTGATAATTTAAGTCACTGACAGTACTTGAATTTAATAATGGATGGTTGTCACTTGTAACTTGTATTGGCAAGAATAAAGGATAAAGATTCTACTATGACGGATCCATACTTGGTGAGAAAGGGAAAGATGCTAAATACAATTATTAATTAAGATTGATTGAAGTATCCTGTTCATGAGCAGTACAATGTTAAAAGCAAGTAACTGGGGCCTTTTATCTAAAGTTTAACTTTATACTTAATAAGCAGATAAATTACCAAGAAATATCAGTGGGTTTAACATTTCGTAAAAAGCTTCCTGAAGCCAAGTCTTCTACCTTAAAAATGATTCCAAAAAATACGGACAACACAAATATGAAACAACATGAATACAAATATTCAGAAAATTTTAAAAATTATAGGACATGATAGTTATATACAGGAAGTGTCCAGCAGTGTTGTAACATTGAAAATAGACAATATTGATTTGCAGTATAAGGTCCTCTTACATAATACAATAAATTGCATCAAAATCATTTAAAGAAAAACAGAAAGGGAGAATGATTAAGGAAATATAAGTCTTGAGAGGAAGAACATGTGCACCAGAACCGAGATCTTCCGTGTTGAAGTCTCAGATAGTAATCTCATCCCTCTCCCCTCAAACCCTCCACCACTGCCTTCCTCGCCGAGACACCATCGCCACCCCCTCCGACCCCACCCTTTTCTCTCCTTAAGTTTTCTATAAAGGTGCAGCAGTTGAGTCATTTCATCAAACATATCACAAGTCTTAAGTGATCAAAACAAAACAAGGCAAAGAAATGGCTATTTGAAAATAAGGTAAACAGCAAAGAAAAACTAAAGCCAAGCTGCAGTCTCAGAAAGTGGAATAAAGAAAAATAAAAGGAAGTGGGAAACTTCAAGCAAGATCAAAGAATTACTTCCATTATTGAGAATCTATTCACCACTATATTTTCATGTTAAAGACTTGGCTATAGCTAGCAAATGTTGAAAATGATGTGCTAGCAAAGCCTACCGGTATCCTTTCTATTCAAATACAAGTAAATTTTCTATTCAAATTATCGAGCAAGTAGCAACAACAATATTTAAGCAAAAAGGTACTTGAGCACCCTTTCTGAAGTCCTTAATCTCAACTTTAAGTACTATGTGTTCTGAATACCTGCCATTGCCACGAGGACAAGGATCCTTAAAGCTAAATGGAAAAGGAAAGAGTGCATTAGTCAAGAGCACCATAATAGAAAAGATCAACCAACTATATTGGGAAGGAGCATGACATACCAGTCCACAATGTTGATATTTTTATACTTAAGATAAGCAAAAAATATATAGTCAAAATTATACAACTGCAGACAGCTTCAAAACAAATACAAAAAGATCAGAAATGAAAATTAACATATACTAATAAATGGCAAATCACCTAGCAAGCGCTGCTCTGATCCGTGGCCCGTTGCGGAACTCCATCTTGGCGAGAACGCGTCTCCCATGTCGCTTCGAGGCGCGAACCTCCTGCGCGTGAACTGCCCCACTACTGGGCGAACCGCCATTGGGCGTCCACCAACGACATGCTACCACGTATCACCGCCGCTCGCAGCGGCGCTCCACCACCATCACACGGCCTCCAAACATCGCGTGTGCGGTTGTCTGGCAGACAAGGGGTCGCTTAGGTGCCCTTCTCACCACCTTCCCTCACATCTCTCATCAGTCATCTCCCACTTGCATTGTGTATCCCCCACTCCTTTAGCGTTTATTCTCCTTCTTTGCAGCAAATTAGGGTTCAATATTTGGGCAAGTGACTTGGACAAACAAAGAAAGGCCGAGGGGGCGGGTAAGTGGCTGAAAAGGAGCGCCTCAATATTTGGGTTTGGGCAAGGCGGTAATTGACTGAAAATAAGTGCACTCAAAATTTTGAAAAAGGCCAGTAAAAAATATAAAATATTTTTTATATTATGTTAATATTTTAAATTTTCGCAAATGTTTTATTTATTAATTTACATAAATACTGTTTCAATTTTTAATCAATAATTTTCTTGAATTTTTGTTATTATTTTATTAAAATAAATTTAATTATTAGAAAATATTTAAAAACATAATTTATTTAAAAAACTAATTCCTAAAATAATTTCATTTTTTTGTAAAATATATTTTACACTCATTTTTATTAATAATATAATACCCAATGAAATTATATCATGTTAAATTTCAAAAGAAAAATATGTCTCAAACAAAAGTTTCAAATGGATTTATTATATTTTAAAGAAAATTTAGAGACGGAAATCAGAGACAGAGATCATTAGAGACGGATTATTTAAGACTACATTTTATAGGCTGACTTCATTGTTTGTGGATGAAGGGGTGAAAGCACTTAGCATGATGAGTGTAGGACATATTTACTGTGAGAAGCTATCCACAGCGTTGCTTGAAAATAGGCGTCTAGCAACCTCTCACCGTGTTCGTAGTTATACTAGGTGCCATTAGTGTAACGCCCCATTTCTGAAAAGCCACAGACAAGAACTTAACTCTAAATGCGACGCACTTTTTAAAATATTACTCTTGTGACCTTTGGAAAATACGGTAAATTTTTTTTTAAACAACATCTTTCGCAAAATACACACAGAGTAGCCACAGCGTTTAGAAACATGATGCAATCTAAAGGTACAAGAAGAATGCACTGAAAAAATATATATATATATATATATATATATATATATATATATATTACCAAAGTGGGTCATGACTACTACGAAACATAATACAAGAGTAATGAAAATGTCCAAAAGAAAATACACCTAAAGTATGAGGACCCCCACGAGAGTGATCATACTCCTGGGGTACTCTTGGCAATTACCCACGCAGGGGGCTACTCCAAAAGTATACCACCAGTCTACCCAACTGTACAGCAAAAAGTCTATCCCACAAGACTAACTGGTCACCACTCCACATCTATAAACACAGACAGATCTCTCAGACACCCAAAACATCTACACAAACAGACAACCCACAACAGCTAGAAGTCACTACCTAGACTCTCAGATGGGTCCTCCTCATCATCATCATCCATCGGGTCATCATCATCCTCGCCAGTCAGGTCAATAAAAAGTACAGGTGTCGGCACTCCCTCGGGCTCGTCTTCCTCAACTAAGTCCTCCTCGATGAAATCCGTTCCACTGCAACCAACCTCACCACATACTCCACAAACAGGGGAAGGATCCACTGGAGGAGTAGGGGTCCTAACAACCATAGGAGAGGTCGGCTCTGCATCAGGCTCTACCACAGGGCTCGTGATAGCAGCTGCCACACGTGAGGTCGAAGCCCTGGCTGTCCAACGTCTGACGCCAATGCTCTTGCGAGCGGTCCTTCTAATCCTGGCACCTCTAGGCAAGGGTGCATAGCAAGTCATAATCCTCCTAGGAATATCAGATGACTCCTCTGGTGACGAAGAAGAAGCTGGAAACACCTAATCACTCTGAGTGCGACGCCACAAGTCCACGATCTGCGTCATCCTCATCAGGAAACTCATTGTCCTCCTGGAAGTCTCCTGTAACACCTGATGACGAGATCGACCTCGTGTCGAGACCTCGTACCAAGACCTCGTGTCGAGATCCCGTGCCGAGATCGCGTGCCGAGGTCATATGTCGAGCTGATGAGGTCGCATACCGAGCTGAGGACGTCGTATGTCGAGCTGAGGAGACCGCGTGCACAAGCACCCTGATCGACCTCGTGCCGAGACTGTAACACTTGTATTTTTACGATCGTTAATTAGCGTTAATTAGTATATTTTGTTGTAATTATGCTTTAATAAAGTAATTACTTGTTTCCTAAGAAAGTGATTTAATTGAATCAAGAGCTAAAATAAATTGAGAATTAATATTTTAATATTAATTTATGGTTTGAATGTTGTCGAAATATTCTATTGAAATTTAAATCGCGTTTCAAATCAAGGTAGTTTTTATCCATGAATAAAATTTAAAGCGAGTCCGATTTCGATGAAAATCGAATCGTAACTTATTTTGAGTGTTTTGAAGTGATTGTTTTTTTATTATTATTTTTATAATATAATATTATCACGCCGGAGAATTAATTCCTCGGGAGTTAATTTTCAGGATTTTTCCTAGAAACAATTCGGTTTTTAGGTTTCTCGTCACCGCGTTTTAGATTTTAAGACTCTAGATTAGAGGGTAGCTATGAGAGAGTGAGATTAGATGAGATTAGAGTGGGTAAGGGAAGTATGGGCTTTGGTGTAGGTGTCACCTTTTGATTGTTTTTTTATGACAAGCATGGTCTTATTGCTTAAGATATGGAAAACCACACAATTGTTTTGAACCAAGTAAAATTTCTTTTGATTATATTTTTTTATCATTCCTTTTTCTTTGACCAGCGTGAGTCTCCCTCCCTTCTTTTACTCATTCATTTTTATTTCCATTAAATGTTTTTTTTCCCTTAGGCCAAGTGAAAGTCTATTTAATCTTTCCTTTTTATTAATTGTTGTATACAATAGTAATCCCTCCCTATTTGGAGAACAGTCTGCGACCCTAACCCCCATCCCCAATATTCACTTCACCTTCATCTTCTCACCTTGCCTTGAGTGAGAAACAAGGTACTTCCATGACTCCCACCCCTTTATTCTCCTTGGGCGTGAACCACCTCCCATCTTACTCCTCATTTTATTTCTTCCTTCCTTTCCTTATTGATTCAGCCGAACACCCCCACTCTCTAAACCCATCATCTTCATCTTCTTCATGCCTAGAGAGAGAAGCTTCCATGTCCTCCATAGTTCCAAGCTTCATTAAGGTTTCTAGCTTCATTTCATCTCCAAATTGCAACACTTCTTGCTCCTAGTTCTTCTTCTACTTCATCATCTTCATCCAACTATCCAAGTAAGGAAAAATCAAATTTTTCTTCCCCAAAACACTGTTCATATCAGCGCCAACAGCCCTAAGTTTTTTATTTATTCTTGATTTTGTTGCTTTATGTCCTGATAATTGTCGTTTTGGTTGTTGTTTGTATGTTGATTCATGATTGTTAGGAGATGAGCACCATTTTACCTCTCCAAGGCAAAAACCCTACGCTTGAGAAAGGGGAAAGGTTGTGATCCTAATTTAAATCAACTATTTGATGTTGTTTGGTGTTATTGGAAGTGGTTTAATGTTTATTAAGGTCATAGTTTGTAATTTGCTTATGTAACTTGCAATTTTAAACATTTACCTATTCTTGAATCATGGAAATTATGTGGTTTTGATGTTAGTTTAGGTGTTTAAGTATTTGATCACATGTTTAGATTAATTCTAAGGTTATTGGACTTGATATGCAT
The DNA here is from genome assembly GCA_037113605.1 of Calophaca sinica. Lineage (NCBI taxonomy): Eukaryota > Viridiplantae > Streptophyta > Magnoliopsida > Fabales > Fabaceae > Calophaca > Calophaca sinica. The sequence goes on along the minus strand of CM073735.1, from coordinate 97,374,978 downwards.
GAATTAATATAGGTGTTAGCTTATGTATCTGTAAAAATTGTTTATTGAGGAACTAGAATGACATGTAGGGAAATGATCATTTTTATTCTTTGAATTTCCAACATGATTGTATATGATTTATTACTTTATGGCTTTGAAGCATAATTGAAAAGAATTGTGAAAAAGGGCACTAATTTAGTTGAGGAAAATTGTTTTGTATCTCCTAGCTCATAGTAATTGAATTAATTGGGCTGTGATTTTGTGAAATCAATTGTTATTCTTAGCCTATTTAATGTTGTGTTGTTGTATTGGTTAATAGTTTTGTAACTAGAGCATTCTTGGGTATTGTTTTAATAAAAAACTATTCTTCAAAAAGAGGGTTAATTGAAGTTGGGAGTGGAATGGGCTTGTCGTGGAAAATGATTGTTGTTTTGTGAAAAATGTTTTGGGTGATTTAGTTGCTATTGGAGTAGTGATGCAAGTTTAAGTATAAAAGTTAGTTTATGTTTTGTGCAAAAGTGATTCTTGAAGGATTAGAATGGAATGTAGGACTTGATCATGTTGTCTTTAAATTCTTAGCATGATTATTGGCATGATTTAAATGTTTTTGGAGACTTTTGAAATTGGCCTAATTGAAAGAACTCTTTAGGAACTCTTGTTTTGGAATTGTTTTTAAGTAAGTGAACTAGGAAACTTATAAATTAGCTTTGAGCATGACTTGTTTTTGAAAGGAAAAAGGCTATAGAAATGGCACTAACTTGTTGTTGGAAACTGTATTAAACCATGTCCTTAAATGTGCTTAAGTTATGTTTAGTGTTGTCTTGATGTTTTGATGCTTGAAGTGTATTTGAAAATGACTTGGAATTGATGTAATTATAAAAAGAAGTTTTTGCAAATGTTTTTTTGAAAGAAAAAGAGGCTGAGGCCGTGAGGCCATGGAGGAATTGGAAAATAAATCTTGGTTTGCTAATTTGTATAAATGCTTGTATGAATATGTGTTTAGACCTTGAAATTTATGAAAATGGTTATTTGCATGATCTTGCTTTGAGGTTCAAGAAAGATTTTTAGTTTCAAAAACTTTACTTTTCAAGTAAGTTGAGATTTCTAAATTGTTATGTGATAAGTTAATTTTCAAGAAGTGTTTTGGTTTTAAAACCTTATTTCTTTTCAAGTAGTTAATGATGTAAATGCTTGAGTGGTTTATTGGTTAGAAAGAGGGCTTAGTTGAGAGCTTAAGTTAGATAGAATTATAGATTGTGCTAAGTTGTTCGTGGTGTTAAGCTCAAGTGACCGAGGTCGTGCGGGCGAAACCGAGGAATATGAGCGACGTGGACTTAAGGGCGTTGGAGCGGCGTTAGCGACGGCAAGAGGTAAGGGCACTTCTAGACATTCTAGGATTTTATTTTATGTCCCCTGTGTAAGGACAATTTTTAGAGATGCTTAAATTCTTGTTTTACTATTTAAATTGCTTTATTTAAATACGAAGAAGTCTGAGAACTCTCTGAGTTCGAAGTTAGAATCTTCGAACCCCTTCGCTTTTGTTGTCGTGCGGTCGAACATATTCCGAGTCATTCGTGGGTGAAAACTTTGTGGTTGGTCTGCTTGAACCCAACCCCACTTGTTTGTACCTCTGCATTAATTCCATTGAGTTGCGAGAGGATGGATTCCTTGATTTGCGTGTCAAGTATGTAATGTTGTGATATGATTGAGTTATGCATTATTTGATATGAGTTTAAATATATGCTGCGAATTGCGTGTTGCTGTTGAATTGCGTTTCTTGATGTTGAGCCTGCTCTTTTTATTTGACATGCGGTTGAATATCTTGCGTATAACTCTTTGAATATCGTATGCGTGAATTGTTCATTGAGTGAGAGAGCTTAGCGAGTCGTTGGCGTTTGAAGTTGCGACCGGATAGCGGAGAGGTGCTAGGTCCCCTTTTAGTTTATGGGGACTTCTAAGCGTCGCCACGCTATGGGACCCGAGTTGATCGCCCTAGGGAGAGCGAAGATCTCAAGGCTTTTGGACTTTCCAAAGATACGGTACGGCGTGTGCATTCCGGAATAATTGTCGAGTCGAGAGAAAATGGATAGCGAGTTGAGTCGAGTTTAGAGTGAGATGGTTGAGTCACGTTTGGTGAATGTTATACATTGTTGTTTGGCTTATTTCTTTATGCCTTGATTATCTTGATTTGTTGAGAAGTTGACCCTTTCCCGTGGTGCCTTCAATCAATGATGGTTACCCAGGTGGTGGCAAGAATGCGAGGGACCCGACAGCGAATGGCGACGAGAAGGAACTCTTCGAGGATCCGAGCGATGACTTCTATTTGTCGTGATGGGTGTAGTGTGTTGCGAATAGTTATTTGTTGTGTGATATTTCCTTTTTGATAATCAAGTATATATATCTTATGAATGACTGTAGTTGTGTCTCTTTTGGAATAGTATGTCGTGACCAGTCGGGCAGTTATTATTTTGAGCTCAGGGTAGACTGGTGGTTTACTTTTGGAGCAGCCCCCTGCGTGGCTGTCTGCCGGAAGTACCCCCAGGGTATGATTGTTCTCGTGAAGGTCGTCATACCGTAGGTGTATTTCTTTGTACATTCACTACTCAGTATTTTGCATACACTATCATTCCGACTTGTATATTTATATATTATGCCTGTATGTTTTATTTAGGAATTAAGTCTTGTGTCTTAGTTGCACCATGCTTCAAAAGTCAGAATGACTGCAGGTGCGTATGCGGGAATCATTCTTCTTATTTTAAAAAAAAAATACCGCATTTCTCATACCAGGCACAAGAGTTCATATTTAAAACGCATCGCATACAGGTTTAGTGTAGCTCGATAGCGGTCCGGAAATGGGTCGTTACAAAGGTGGTATCAGAGCAGTTCGGTTCTAACCGGACTGTGAGTTAGGTATTTCGAACTGGTCACTGAGTCGGGTTTTGTTTTGTCGGGTTTTGTAGAGTTAGAGGTCTAGCTGTGTTTTGTTGAGAGTCAAACCATCCTTGCTTGATTGCTCCTCAAGTAGGGTAACTCTACTTGCAACTGTTTGAATTGTTTCTTAATTGAAGCGATGTGTGTTAACACATCATTAGAGTGTGAGATTCCGACAGGTATTGAACCTGGTGGGAATTTAATGCCCCTTGTAGAGACCGTACATTTGAACCGGATAACCTCAAGATGGAAAGAGCATTTCAAAGTGATGGAAATGGCGGCGACTATGACTCAAAGAATCACCGCTATGACTCAATAGTCTAATGTTATGGCTCAGCAGACTACAGTTTGACCCAGCTAAACCTGCAACAGCAACAGAGAGCTGAAAGAAATGTGGAGGCGAGAGGATTGGCGGACTTAGTAGCGGGGCCTTAGAAGTTCTACGGTGAGCCAACCGACAAAGTGAACTTTGGATGCGGGAAGTGGAAGAGATCTTCGAGGCACCCCACTGCCCAGAGAATATCCAAGTGGACTACGCAACCTACTTGTTGTTGGGAGATGGTGAGTTCTGGTGAAAGGAAGTGAAGTAGACTTTGCCGGCAGAGCGTCGTGGGATCACTTGGGAAGTTTCCACGGGAGGTTCTTGGATAAGTACCTTCCTGATATCGTACGCGCAGAGAAAGAGCACAAGTTTTTCCAATTACAGCAAGGTAGCTTGACGGTGTCGGAATACACCGCGAAGTTGAATCACTTTCAAGATACTCCATTCCGTTCTGTGATCGAACTCACCAGAGATTGTTAAGTGAAAGAGTCCACCAAGAAGAGCTGAGGCTCGATATTCAGAAATCCATGGTGTCACTGAGGATCAGGAATCTGCAAGGACTGATTCACAGATGTGCTGAAGTGGAAGGAGTGAGAGACCACGAGAGGAAGAGTGGTATAGATGGACCAGTGAGACCCCGGAGCACAGGACAGAGGTTGCTCGGAAGGGAAACCAGCAGGAGAAACCGTATAGTCGACCCGAAAGGAACAACGACGGGAGTCAGAACAGTGCCCACGTGACTTATTCTGGGTGCGGTAGGCCAGGGCACTATCGGTCGGTTGCCCGAAAAGAAAGCGGCGTATGCTTCAACTGCGACCAGCCAGGACATTATGCCAGGAGCTGTAGAGCCCGAAGAGGGAACCGAGTATGATCACAGCACGAGCAAAGGGGAAATGCCCGATTACTTCAGACAGAGTCTTCTACATGGGCAGCAGAGAAGCAGAGCGATCAGGAGATCTAGTTCAGCGGAATTATGAAATTGAGGGTGACTCTCTATCCATAATCTTCAATTCTAGTGCCGCACACTATTTTATTCCCTTGGATTGTGTGAGCTGATTTAAAATTGCTTTTGATTGTTTTATCTTTTGGCTTAGTAGTGAATTATTTCAACTGCTAAGGCTCTTTAAAAATCTTACCATTATTCTAAGGTCGGATTGGTTTTTGAATTACCATATCCTTCGGGACTGTGCCCAAAATTGCGGTTTTCCAAATTTTGGAGTCTTCACATACCTTTCTGTTAATTCTATTGAAGATTTTTGTAAGAGAGAGCTCAGGATTTTATATTCCCTTGCAAGGTTTAGCGGCCGAGTTGAAGAGGATACCAGTTCGCGATGGGATCTACGGACAACATCTTGATTTACTCGGGAAGCGAGAGAAGAACACGAAGAGCATCTACGCCAACATCTGCATATACTACGAGGGAAGAAGCCTTATGATGACCGGCCTAAGTGTGAATTCTAGCTGAAGGGGGTGCATTTTCTCAGACATGTGACCACCAGAGACGATATGGCTATGGATCCAACTAAGATTGAAGCGGTATTAAGATGAGGACAGCTGAAGACGAGGACTGATGTCAGATGTTTTGTTGGATTAGTAGGCTACTACCGGAGATTTATCGAAGGTTTTTCGAAGATTGTCACACCACTTACACGACTCTTGAGGAAAGGTCAACTTTTTGCGTTGACTGAAGAGCACAAATCCAGTTTTTAGAGACTGAAGAAACTTCTGACGACAACAACAACGTTAATTTTGCCTCAATCCGGAGAACATTATGGAATTTACTGTGATGCGCCACACCAAGGATCAGGATGTGTGCCGCTGCGACACCAAAAGGTTGTGGACTATGCTTTGAAACAGCTTAAGATTTACGAGAGGAACCACCCTGCACACTATTTGGAACTCATTATGGTGGTTTTTGCATTGGAGATTGTAAGTATTATCAGTATAGACGTAAGTGTCAGACACCTCTATGTTGGGGTTAGGACGGTAAGAGCTCTATTGCCAAATTGGATAGGACTCAGTGGAGAGATGACTGGTTTATTGAAGTATTTCTTGTGAAGATTGTCGATAGAAAGATTAAGCAACCGTAGATGAGGGAGATCCAACTAGTGATAGTCGTCGTAACTAGGAGGCAGGCGATGCAACTTGGGAGTTAGAAGAGGAGATGCGAGGACGATGCAGTTTCATTTTCCCAACTCGTACCTGACCTGCAGTTTCGAGGACGAAACTTTTTATTTGAGGGGGAGTATTGTAACACCTGATGACGAGATCGACCTCGTGTCGAGACCTCGTACCAAGACCTCGTGTCGAGATCCCGTGCCGAGATCGCGTGCCGAGGTCATATGTCGAGCTGATGAGGTCGCGTACCGAGCTGAGGACGTCGTATGTCGAGCTGAGGAGACCGCGTGCACAAGCACCCTGATCGACCTCGTGCCGAGACTGTAACACTTGTATTTTTACGATCGTTAATTAGCGTTAATTAGTATATTTTGTTGTAATTATGCTTTAATAAAGTAATTACTTGTTTCCTAAGAAAGTGATTTAATTGAATCAAGAGCTAAAATAAATTGAGAATTAATATTTTAATATTAATTCATGGTTTGAATGTTGTCGAAATGTTCTATTGAAATTTCGTCGCGTTTCAAATCACCGGGTAGTTTTTATCCGCGAATAAAATTTAAAACGAGCTCCGATTTTGATGAAAATCGAATCGTAACTTATTTTGAGTGTTTTGAAGTGATTGTTTTTTTTATTATTATTTTTATAATATAATATTATCACGCGGAGAATTAATTCCTCGGGAGTTAATTTTCCGGGATTTTTCCGGCGAGAAACAATTCGGTTTTTCAGTTTCTCGTCACCGCGTTTTTAGATTTTAAGACTCTAGATTAGAGGGTAGCTATGAGAGAGTGAGATTAGATGAGATTAGAGTGGGTAAGGGAAGTATGGGCTTTGGTGTAGGTGTCACCTTTTGATTGTTTTTTTTATGACAAGCATGGTCTTATTGCTTAAGATATGGAAAACCACACAATTGTTTTGAACCAAGTAAAATTTCTTTTGATTATATTTTTTTTTATCATTCCTTTTTGCTGACCAGCGTGAGTCTCCCCTCCCCTTCTTTTACTCATTCATTTTTATTTCCATTAAATGTTTTTTTTCCCTTAGGCCAAGTGAAAGTCTATTTAATCTTTCCTTTTTATTAATTGTTGTATACAATAGTAATCCCTCCCCTATTTGGAGAACAGGTCTGCGACCCTAACCCCCATCCCCAATATTCACTTCACCTTCATCTTCTCACCTTGCCTTGAGTGAGAAACAAGGTACTTCCATGACTCCCACCCCTTTCTTCTCCTTGGGCGTGAACCACCTCCCATCTTACTCCTCATTTTATTTCTTCCTTCCTTTCCTTATTGATTCAAATTAACACCCCACTCTCTAAACCCATCATCTTCATCTTCTTCATGCCTAGAGAGAGAAGCTTCCATGTCCTCCATAGTTCCAAGCTTCATTAAGGTTTCTAGCTTCATTTCATCTCCAAATTGCAACACTTCTTGCTCCTAGTTCTTCTTCTACTTCATCATCTTCATCCAACTATGCAAGTAAGGAAAAATCAAATTTTTCTTCCCCAAAACACTGTTCATATCAGCGCCAACAGCCCTATGTTTTTTATTTATTCTTGATTTTGTTGCTTTATGTCCTGATAATTGTCGTTTTGGTTGTTGTTTGTATGTTGATTCATGATTGTTAGGAGATGAGCACCATTTTACCTCTCCAAGGCGAAAACCCTAGGCTTGAGAAAGGGGAAAGGTTGTGATCCTAATTTAAATCAACTATTTGATGTTGTTTGGTGTTATTGGAAGTGGTTTGATGTTTATTAAGGTCATAGTTTGTAATTTGCTTATGTAACTTGCAATTTTAAACATTTACCTATTCTTGAATCATGGAAATTATGTGGTTTTGATGTTAGTTTAGGTGTTTAAGTATTTGATCACATGTTTAGATTAATTCTAAGGTTATTGGACTTGATATGCATGAATTAGTATAGGTGTTAGCTTATGTATCTGTAAAAATTGTTTATTGAGGAACTAGAATGACATGTAGGGAAATGATCATTTTTATTCTTTGAATTTCCAACATGATTGTATATGATTTATTACTTTATGGCTTTGAAGCATAATTGAAAAGAATTGTGAAAAATGGCACTAATTTAGTTGAGGAAAATTGTTTTGTATCTCCTAGCTCATAGTAATTGAATTAATTGGGCTGTGATTTTGTGAAATCAATTGTTATTCTTAGCCTATTTAATGTTGTGTTGTTGTATTGGTTAATAGTTTTGTAACTAGAGCATTCTTGGGTATTGTTTTAATAAAAAACTATTCTTCAAAAAGAGGGTTAATTGAAGTTGGGAGTGGAATGGGCTTGTCGTGGAAAATGATTGTTGTTTTGTGAAAAATGTTTTGGGTGATTTAGTTGCTATTGGAGTAGTGATGCAAGTTTAAGTATAAAAGTTAGTTTATGTTTTGTGCAAAAGTGATTCTTGAAGGATTAGAATGGCATGTAGGACTTGATCATGTTGTCTTTAAATTCTTAGCATGATTATTGGCATGATTTAAATGTTTTTGGAGACTTTTGAAATTGGCCTAATTGAAAGAACTCTTTAGGAACTCTTGTTTTGGAATTGTTTTTAAGTAAGTGAACTAGGAAACTTGTAAATTGGCTTTGAGCATGACTTGTTTTTGAAAGGAAAAAGGCTATAGAAATGGCACTAACTTGTTGTTGGAAATCAGTATTAAACCATGCCCTTAAATGTGCTTAAGTTATGTTTAGTGTTGTCTTGATGTTTTGATGCTTGAAGTGTATTTGAAAATGACTTGGAATTGATGTAATTATAAAAAGAAGTTTTTGCAAATGTTTTTTTTTTTTTGAAAGAAAAGAGGTCGAGGCCGTGAGGCCATGGAGGAATTGGAAAATAAATCTTGGTTTGCTAATTTGTATAAATGCTTGTATGAATATGTGTTTAGACCTTGAAATTTATGAAAATGGTTATTTGCATGATCTTGCTTTGAGGTTCAAGAAAGATTTTTAGTTTCAAAAACTTTACTTTTCAAGTAAGTTGAGATTTCTAAATTGTTATGTGATAAGTTAATTTTCAAGAAGTGTTTTGGTTTTAAAACCTTATTTCTTTTCAAGTAGTTAATGATGTAAATGCTTGAGTGGTTTATTGGTTAGAAAGAGGGCTTAGTTGAGAGCTTAAGTTAGATAGAATTATAGATTGTGCTAAGTTGTTCGTGGTGTTAGGCTCAAGTGACCCGAGGTCGTGCGGAGCGGAAACCGAGGAATATGAGCGACGTGGACTTAAGGACGTTGGAGCGACGTTAGCGACGGCAAGAGGTAAGGGCACTTCTAGACATTCTAGGATTTTATTTTATGTCCCTGTGTAAGGACAATTTTTAGAGATGCTTAAATTCTTGTTTTACTATTTAAATTGCTTTATTTAAATACGAAGAAGTCTGAGAACTCTACGAGTTCGAAGTTAGGGTCTTCGAACCCCTTCGTTTTGTTGTCGTGCGGTCGAACATATTCCGAGTCATTCGTGGGTGAAAACTTTGTGGTTGGTCTGCTGAACCCAACCCCACTTGTTTGTACCTCTCTGTTAATTCCATTGAGTTGCGCAGGATGGATTCCTTGATTTGCGTGTCAAGTATGTAATGTTGTGATATGATTGAGTTATGCATTATTTGATATGAGATTGAATATATCTTTGCGAATTGCGTGTTCTTTGTTGAATTGCGTTTCTTCATGTTGAGCCTGCTCTTTTTATTTGACATGCGGTTGAATATCTTGCGTAAAACTCTTTGAATATCGTATGCGGTGAATTGTTCATTGAGTGAGAGAGCTTAGCGAGTCGTTGGCGTTTGAAGTTGTGACCCGGATAGCGGAGAGGGTGCTAGGTCCCCTTTTCCGTTTATGGGGACTTCTAAGCGTCGCCACGCTATGGGACCTGAGTTGACTGTCCTAGGGAGAGCGAAGATCCCAAGGCTTCGGCTGGACTTTCCAGCATACGGTACAGCGTGTGCATTCCGGAATAATTGTCGAGTCGAGAGAAAATGGATAGCGAGTTGAGTCGAGTTTAGAGTGAGATGGTTGAGTCACGTTTGGTGAATGTTATACATTGTTGTTTGGCTTATTTCTTTATGCCTTGATTATCTTGATTTGTTGAGAAGTTGACCCTTTCCCGTGGTGCCTTCAATCAATGATGGTTACCCAGGTGGTGGCAAGAATGCGAGGGACCCGACAGCGAATGGCGACGAGAAGGAACTCTTCGAGGATCCGAGCGATGACTTCTATTTGTCGTGATGGACTGTAGTGTGTTGCGAATAGTTGACTGTTGTGTGATATTTCCTTTTTGATAACTGTTATATATATCTTATGAATGACTGTAGTTGTGTCTCTTTTGGAATAGTATGTCGTGACCAGTCGGGCAGTTATTATTTTGAGCTCAGGGTAGACTGGTGGTTTACTTTTGGTGCAGCCCCTGCGTGGGTGTCTGCCGGAAGTACCCCCAAGGTATGATTGTTCTCTTGAAGGTCGTCATACCGTAGGTGTATTTCTTTGTACATTCACTACTCAGTATTTTGCATACACTATCATTCTGACTTGTATATTTATATATTATGCCTGTATGTTTTATTTAGGAATTAAGTCTTGTGTCTTAGTTGCACCATGCTTCGAAAAGCTGTAATGACTCTGGGTGCGTATGCGGGAATCAATCTTCTTATTTAAAATAAAAAATACCGCATTTCTCATACCAGGCACAAGAGTTCATATTTAAAACGCATCGCATACAGGTTTAGTGTAGCTCGGTAGCGGTCCGGAAACGGGTCGTTACATCTCCTGTCTCAAAACAAGTCCGTCCACCCTGAAGGTCTGCACTACATCCCCAGTATATACAACCCGACGGGAGATGGGATCAAACTCCATCGCCGAGGGTGTCTCCAAGTCTAGAAAGTCAAACACTATGTCTGGCGACGTCACCATCACCGGGATCACTAAGGTCTTTGCCATCGTCTGGGTTTCCATCATTGGTTGAAGGAACCATGGGAAAGGGTCAACTTCTCGAAATAAAAGGTAACACAAAAATAGCATATACCACAACAAACATAACACACATAACAATAATATTCAACACAATCAATACGAATGCACCCATTCCTATTGACTCACTACATGATAGTGCAATTTTAATTCCGAAATTCATACGCCAAAGGCATATTGGGTTGTACGTACCAGACCGACACTTTTTTCTGCGATGGTAAAATTTTAACGACGTTCCCTAATTCCTTTGGCCATGGGCATTTCCACTACCCAGGATAGACGGGTCGACGTTACTACAAGACATGATGTAACAATGCCTTTAACCACCTCCAATGAACATATCACCACATTTGATATATCAATCATGGCATAATCAGTAACATCAATTATCCAATAAAGTCCACAGTATATATCTTAATCATGTTTTAAACATACACACACCACAATGCTTTTCAATTCAACCATGCATAGCAATCCATCAACACGTGACAAACCAACAACACAACAAACAACAACATCAATCAAGTTCGTCCCTTTGCAACTCGGTGGAGCTAGCAAAGAAGAAATTAAAAGCGTGGGGGTTAGGGAAGTTGCCAACCACTTTTAATCAAGCCCACGAGATAATCAAATATAAGCTTAAAGAAAATAAAAATCGAACGGGTACAAGACCCTTACTTCGAACCCTGAGGTTCTCAAACTTCTTCGCTTTACGAAATAAAAGTAAATCCTGTACATATCTAAAAGCTTCCCTTTCCGAAAGTCGCCAAGTCACGTGTCAACACACGTCCCGAATTCACGCCGCACGAATTTCAGTTCTCATGTCGTAACACCATGGAACAAACTTAGCATAAATCTAATGACTTAGTCCTAATACTTAAGGCCCTCATAACTTAAAATCCTTTTCCTAACCAAAACACTTACACTTAGAAACTTAATTTAAAATACTAGTTTTTAATAAATTACATACACATTGAAAATTCATTAACTAGCTAAGCAATCAAACCCTTATGGACTAAGAAATCTTTTTCTTGAAAACTTAGAACATAAAACATCATTATTTTTTTTAACTCTTTTCTCAAATATTAGAATCAAGGCTCCACTTGGTTCCTTGGGTCTCAAGAAACCCAACTTACCTAATGTGCTTCATAGCCTTAAAATCTCAAAATAAACCCAAATTCAATCAAACCTTTTCCTAAATTTTCCAAAGCCTACAAACATATCCATACAACCATTATAATCAAGTTTACAAAACCATTTTCCTTCCATACACCCTCTAGGGCTCGCGGCCATCATCAAAAAAAAAGGAACAAATGCAAAACTTCAAGTTTAGAAATAAATCAACCAATTCCTATGCCAATTTTCACAACCAACAACTAAATTACACAAAGTCAAAGCCTAACCACAATCAAACTTAATTTAACCTTCTTCAAAGAATAGGTTTTCATCAAAAATTTACTCAATCAATGTTCCAACTCAAAACTATCAACTAAAGCCATAACAACATCATCAAATAAGCTAGAATCATTACTTGATTTCATTGATTCACTAAGGATCACACCATCCCTCTTTTTCCCCTTAGGGTTTTGCCTAAAGATCCAAAAATTGGGGATTTGGGTGTTCACTTCCGTCATTGATCATGATCAACCATTATTAAGACATAAAAACAAGAATGAAAACAAAAGAAACCATTACTACCTCTTCCTATGGAGCTCGCGGCCAAGGGGCTATTTTGGGGAGGAAAATGCTGCTCTCAACTTGCTTGAATGGAGAAGTAGATGATGGTGGGAAAAAGAAGAAGTAAGTAGCAAGAAGAATGGAGGATTAGAAGTGAACAAACTCAAGAACCATGGAGAATGGTAGCCATGGATGAGCTCTTGAGCTTCTCTCACTAACAAGGATGAAGATGAAATTAGAATGAGGGTAGAGAGAGGGGAGGCCGCGGGTTTGGGGCTGGTTAAGGGGAGGGATTTAATTAAAATTTTAATAACACAAAAACAATTGGTTAAAAAATGATTTTAAGAAAGTAATAAAAATGTTAATCACACAAAAAGTGACACCTCTCAAAAAAAAAACAAGATTCTAATCCCATCACTTAGTCTAGCCCATCTAATCTATTATCTCTCATGATTACCCTCTAATCCTAGGGTCTTAAGAGTACTAAAAAAACACGGTGTCGAGTAACCGCGTTACCGATAAATTCCCGAAAATTAATTTACCGAGAAATTAATTCATCATCTGATAATAAATTATCATAAATAATAAAAACAATCTCAAACACTCACAAATAATCACAACAAGTCACGATTCGATTTTCATCGAAATCGGAGTTCGTTTAAAATTTTATCTGCGGCCGATGATTCAAAACGTGACAAAACTTCGTTAGAATTTTTTGACGATAATCGAACCATGAATTAATATAAAATACTAATTCTCAAATTTAATTTAATCTTGATTTAATTAAATCACTTGCTTAGCGAGCAAGAAACTGCTTATTATAGCATAATTACGACCAAAAATACTAAAATAACGCTAAATAACATATCGCAAAAATACGAATATCACAACTAGAGTTCGAGGTAGAAGAGATGACAAATCTACATGTCGGCCGACGTACAATGATATGCAGGGTTAATTTAAACAACCGATGGTGTAATTGTGGAGAATTCCAGGCATTGAGGTATCCTTGTTCACATGTCATTGTGTCATGTGCCTCTTGCAATGTGGATTGTCAGGTTTATATTGACCCAACATACAGACTGGAGAATATCTTCAAGGTTTATCAATATGAGTTTCATCCTCTTGGAGATGAAGAATATTGGCCACCATATACAGGTTCTTCTTGAAACCTAATCCTCTCATGCGAAGAGATACCATAGGGAGACCACGGACGTCTCAGATACATAATGAGATGGATGAAACGGTTCCGAATCAGAAAAGAAAATGTGGTAATTGTCGCACTGAGGAATATAATAGATGTAATTGTCCTTATAAAGAGACAAATGTTTAAGCTATGAATTTTAATTTTATGGATATAATATTTACCTTTGTTTTTAATGCATGTGTAATATTTGCCTTTGTTTTTAATGCATTTCTAATATTAACCCAACAGATTAGGGTTTTGTTATTAAAAAATTAGGGTTTACCCTTGTTCACACATCACTTTTCTATAATTAAGGCTTTGTTATTAAAAAATTTAGGGTTTTATAGTAAAATTAGGGTTTAAGTGGAAAAAAAAATGAGTGTCGTGAATACCATTCATGATTTATATAAAAAATAAAAAATAAAAAGGTGTCGTGAACCACAGTCACGACTTATGAAAAATTAAAAAAAATAAAATATAGTAAATCGTGATTTGCATTCACGACTCATATATTAAAAAAAAATATATAAATCATGGTTGCCAACCACGACTCATATATTTTTTTTTTAAAACTAAATCTTAAATGGTAGTCTCGACTTACACTAGTCAGGTAAATAAAAAGTAACTTACCCTAAAGACGTAATTTTGTGGTCAAAATAACTAGTGGGGTAAATTAGCCCACCTGTAACCAAAAGACAAACAAATCATAAAAATATAAAGAAACGAAGAAAAATAAGAGAAAATAGTGAAGAAGACTCAGTGATCTTGTGTTAGATCTGTGGAGATCTGCACGGTTTTCCTTTTTCTCCACGAATCTTTGAGATCTTGATTTTGATGCTTGAATCCTGTCCGAATCACAAGGGAAAGGGTGAAATCTGTGTATTTGAAGGTTGGTTCGGTTTGAGAGATGGGAGGGATTTGATATAATCTGAAGGGATTTGATTTAGGGCTGAGATTGAGGGAGAGATTTGTGAGATTCAGTTTTGAGATGGAGGATGGAAAAAGAAAGGAAAGAAGAGAGAAAATTGAGGAGGGAAGGCCGCGGCTCTTAGGGTTTAAGGGTGAAGGAATGAAAAGAAAAAAACAAAGAAATAGAAGACAAAGAGGGTGGCCTAGTATGGGGAGAGAGAGTGAAGGGAATTTTAGGGCTAAGGGGAGAAATAAATGTGGGAGAGGGAAAACGGGAAGGCGTTGCGTGACCAAATGAGGGAGAGGGAAAGTCTGCTAGGCTTTTATAGGTTATGACTTTGTGAAATTGGGCTGGGCTCTGGGCCTGTTGGGGCGGTCCACATGTGTGTGTGAGAGGGAGTGAAGGCAGAGGCTTAAGAATAAAATGAAGGGGTACGCAGAGTGAGAGGGAGAAGCCGCAAGAAGTGCAGAAGCGGGTGCGAGTGGACTGGACTGGGCTGGGCTACCAGCCCACTAGCAAACTGCTAGTGGCACCCCCCAGTCTGCCAATTGCAGCCTCTTTCTTCTTTTTTTTTCTTTTTTCAATAACAAAAATGGACTTTTCTCTATTTTTATTGGACCTAAGGAATTCTAAAATGTACTACTATATCATAAATAATATTTTATAAAGGGGATGCTATGAATGGCATGTTATGAATGTTGTCTTATTTAGAGGAGATGCTATCTTTTTAGCTTCTCCTGATTCTCTTTGAGAGTTGTCCTTAGGCCCTTGCGGCTGACAACTTATGAACTGGTTAGTGAATTCATAATTTGTGATATATCAGTACTGTGGGTTCCGTATTAGGCGAGACGTCTTGCTTGCCCCTGCCCTTAGTAGGGAACCGTTGAGTTTCCTTTTGATCTTTTCAGAATTTCCAATAATTCCATGATGCTTTCATGTTTTTAATTTGCATGTGTTTCTTTTTCAACATAAATCTTAAAAAGAAAATGCAAGTTTGATAAAATCCCAAGTCAACTTATGAGGTGTAATAAGAATTTGGTTACACCGAGGCTACTCAAAAGAAAGCAATATAGGTAAGAATGAATTTTCATTATGATTGGGAAATATTATTACAAATAAAGAAAATTCAGATTTGCCAAGCAAGTTTTAAGCTAGAAATTGGTAAGAAAGGTTAGCTCTACAAATGAGCCTTTGAAAATAGACTGTGCTAATCTTCTGTGCTGTAGACTTTGATAGCCCCTTTAATCAACTTCAAAAGTGCCTCTGTGATTGGCTTTTACCATAGTCTTCGATTTCTGCCTTAGTTGACTAGGACTCAATCCTAACTGCCCCTGATCTTTGCTTAGGCCGCTCTTTACAAGTTTTCAACCTAGCGAGTTGCTTTGAGCTGCCCTTTCGGGTTTTCAACTTAGTGCACTTTTTATATTATCCTAATTTTTGCCTACGCCGCCCATTTAGGTTTTTAGCCTACCAGGTAGCCCTAATATTAGCCGAAGCTGCCCTGTTAGGGTTTTCGAATTAACGAGCTTTTATTTTTTATTAATTTTTATTCTTTCTTTTTTGGAAGGGGTACTATGTCTTTCTAAACATAGTACTTCTTGACTGCATCTGAATTTACAGGTATGGTAGATCACGTTCTTCCATATCTGTGAGGATGAGACCTCCTCTTGAGAAAGCTTTCTTCACTATATATGGGCCCTCATACTTTGGAGTCCACTTCCCACGTTGATCCTTCTGAGTAAGCAAGATATTCTTTAATACCAATTTTCCTTATTTGAACTCCCGGTGACATACTCTTTTTTCATATACATGCTTGAGTCTCTTTTGGTATAGTTGGTCATAACAAAGTGCCTCTAACCTTTTTCCTTCGATGTGATTTAACTGATCATATCGTTCCTGGACCCACTCGGCTTCTTCTAGTTCACCCTTAAGGAAGAGATTTCTACCTCTATGGAGAGTACTGCTTCCATCCCATATGCCAGAGAGAAAGGTGTATATATAGTATGATACCTGTTAACTGCAAGAATCTACAGGTGCAGGTATGTGCACTCAGATCCACATCCAACCTAGCAAGAGGATTTTGACACTCAAACCGCATACAAGGATCATCACCTGACCACACATTCTATTTTAATGGTTTGTAAATATAAAAAATGAATTTGTTAAAAAAATAGAAAGAAATATGAAATAATAATCAATATAGTTATTTATTACACAATTATCCACAATTATTACAATAAGATTAGAATAAAAACAATAAAAAAAGCAAAAAAATCTAATCACTTATGAATCTACATTTACATATTCATAAGCTACTCAATTTAGATTAGAGACTAACGATTAAAAAAAGGGTAATCTTTATTCCGATAAACAATTTATATTCAAATAGGTATGTATCATGAATAAATATCATTTGGGATGGAAAGATTCGAACATTCGAATAATGGGAAGAATTCCACTGATTGCTCTCAGTCTTTTGCTTATCCAATCAACTTTTTTGCATAGGACATAAAAGGTTTGGTCTCTAATCAAGTTTTAGCTTGTTTGTACTCAGTTCTCATCATATAACATCTAACATCCTCAGCCATGGTGAGAATAGGCTTACCACGATAATTCACAATGGGTGAGTTAAAAACCTCACAAGTATTGTTAGTGATATTATCCACTTTGGAGTTCTCTTTGTAATATGCCTTTGACCAAGCCTTCTTTTGTTCAGATACTCCCATGCCTTCTTATTTTGTCTCTTCACCCCTTCATGTGATGATTGAACTCTGAAACCGTGGTTGACTTGAAACAGTTCCTAACCACACCCCTCAAGTCCTTCTCCTTCCACTGTTTTACGAAATTCCTCCACAAATGCATTGCACAGAATCTACATTGTAACATCCCATTTCTCAGATAATCTTTAATAATATTTAAAGTACAATTAGATTGGTAATTAGGTGATAAATAGGCATTAAAAATCCTAATTTGGGATAAAATGGGCATAGTGGAGTTATAAAAACATTAAAAAGGACGAAAATACCCCTGGAAAGGGTGTAGAACCCCTAGAAACGTCTAGAAAAGAAGAAACTGGATGTCCCTCCTTTGCCACGGTCGCAACACGACCAAGATTGCACTGCACTCCATCACGACGCAATGGTATACTTGGTCACACCAATTAGCTTTCGCCACGTGTGCATCTGGAAGGGTCCAGAAGGCTCCAATCGCGACGCAATGATGCCGAAACTCGCCTATAAATACCCCTCACCCCTTCCATTCTCCTTGCCCGAAACTCTTTTCTCTCTCTAGCGTTTCTTTATAGGAACTTCTCCTAAGCATTGAGTATGCTCTGCACTTGCCTCGAGTGAGGATTCTATGCATCAGAAAGCTCTTAGTAGGCAATCCTAGGAGGAAGAGGAAAGAGTGAAGGGTGGCCTAACAAGGCCAGGTGGAGTATGAGTAAGGAGCGTGAGCAGCAGGCTCAAGGATAGGAGTGCGAGTAGCGAGTGCGGGAGGGGTGCAGATAGTAGCAGTAGTTGTGGTGATCTTCTAACCAGGTGGGAGCAAGAAACCTTACACTCTAGGGATTATAGGATAGAATAGCATATATGAATGTGTGTAGGGTGACCCAAGCCCTACTAGCGGTTGATAACCCAGCACCTCAGGAGAGGGGCTGTGACCTGTGATAACTAAGGACAGTTATCAGAGGTCTATCAACCATAATAGTACTTATGTGGTGTGTGGAAAACCCTAGGGTAGACAACTTATGATTGTTATATGATTGATGACATGTTAGTAGTAGGTCGCCTAAGCGACGCTAGGGTTAATCCATATGTTTATAACAGATGGCTGATGCGGTGCTGATGCTGATTGAGGTGGTGCGGATTGTGTGACTATGTTGCTGATGATTATTGGTATCTGTGTGACTGTGTTACTGAGAAATATGTTTATACTTTGACTGTTGAATCTGCTTGTGATTGAGATAAATTATTGATGTTATAGGAGTATCGGGTGAGTACGGTTAGACCTTAGCCGATAGGTTAGACCTTGATAAACTATGGGGAAACCGAGTTAGTTGACTAGGAGTGGTGAAAGGACAGGGACGTTGTTAGAGCCAACGGTTTTGGTACAGAGTAATTTGGAATAGGATACGTAAGAACTATAGGATGCGAGAAGGGGGTAAGTGGAGCTAGGTTTAGACATATGGGCGCAAACCTAAGTGATGAGCATATGATCCAGTTAGGCGTGAGTATTTGTTGCGCTTGTCTGTGCCATTTATATATACTTTCTATTCCTGCTTTCCCAATTTTATAGTGTGTATTGTGTTTCTTAGCTCCTTCTCTTTTCTTGTGTATGTTTTCTTTCATATTTAACAGATAACATGGACTTGATGAAGACATTGCCAGCATCGTGGATTGCAAAGAGGGTACTCAGTAAGAGTAACTCTATCTTCAGTTACATGTCACAGCCAGTGAGTCAGAGTCTGTAGATGCGTTATGTAACATCCCAATTTTTATGAAAATTATTTTATAGTTTTCGACTACTTGAAAATAAATCATAGAGATTGATCACCTCAATGGTTTGTTAAAAGTACGAAGAACTACCAAGATTTATTGTAAAAAATTTACTGTTTTAGTAATTAATTCAGATTAACAGACAGTGTAGACGTATACTGTTTTTTAATATGAATTAATCCTGAAAAATGTGAAAAATGGCCATTTGATTGAGGAAAATTATTTTATTGTATGTGAAATAATTTTCAGGATTTAATAAATATTTTCAAGTCATAGTTTGAATTTTCGTGGTTTAGTTATTGTATTAATTGTCTGTTTTACGTCATATTTAATATGACTATTATTTTAAAGATTTTGTCTTGATGATTTTATTGTTTGAATAATATCTAGTTAATAAGAGAAATTGTAATTAGTGATCCTCACTAATTTACAGTTTTTATTACGCTGCGAGAATTCTATCGAATTCTGCCGTAACTAGGCTATTGTGTGTGTTTCTAACTGAAACATGCCCAAAGGTGATCCAAATTTTATAAAATTTGAGATCTTAGTATTTTCCAATATTTAGGATTTATTGTTATTTTTATAGAATTTTTGGGCATCAGAAAATATTTAGTGTATTTTCTATGGCCAGAAACTGTCTAATCGCAACGTTTTGGTTCGTATTTCGAGAAAACGAGAAACATGGGTACTTTTCTTATGCCGTGAGGAACATTTGTAATTTTGGGTGTGGGGTTATAATTAGAATTATTTTTGGGAGTTTTTAGTATTAAAAACCTAATATACGCGTAATGTCGTGCACCCGATTGAGCGAAAACGCGTTGTAGCGAAACCCTGAGATATTTTGAGCAAATGGCTACCACACATGGACCAATGGGAGGCCAGCCATGTGCTTGTAGCCTACAATTTTGAATGGAGGCTTTTGATTGGCTTAGGAGGTAATGGGTAGTTAGTTTTGTTGGTTAGTTTGTAAGTAATTAGTTAAATTTCAACTAAATGAACAAAATCTATTCCTTCCATGTCCCCAAAATTTTCGTGGCCTTCTCCCTTGCTCAAGATCAGATCCATTCGTTCTTTCATTGGAGAAAAACTTGAAAAATATTTAGAAGGAGAAAGCTTGGGTTTTTGGAAGTTTTTGGAGATCAAAGTGTGCACCCTTGTTTCCTTTCATCTCCACCCTTGTTCAATCATCATCTATACTCTTTGTAAGCTCCATAAACCTTTCCTCATCTCTCTTGAGTTTCATGATATGGGTTTTGAAGGTTTTAGGAGTTATTTTGGAGTTATAGGGCTTGTTTTGGCTAGTATTGTATGATTAGCTTCATAACCCCTTATTTCCTTCCATGATTAACTTTGTTCTTGATGTTTTAATTTTGTAAAACCCTAACCTTGCTCTGGCCGAAACCTAGGGGCTGTTTTAAGCCTTGGTTTTGTTTGGTTTTTAGTGTTTTAGAGTTGACTCTTGATGGGTTATACTTGCTAAGTTTGGAAACTAGTCATATATGCATCATACAAGGTTTTTGGAAAAATAAAATTGGATGTTTAGGGGGCTGAAACCCTGACTCCCAATATGATTTTGGGGGATGTTTTAAATTGATTTCAAAGTGTTTTAAGTGTTGAGGAAGTGAGTTTAAGATTCAAGAAATTAAGGATGGTGAAATGCTTTGTTTTGGAAATGAAAAATTGAAAATTTTGGGTTGTTTTTGGGTAACCAAAACCGTGGTACTTGGTCATGATTTTGATGATGTTTTGATTTGGTTTTAAAGTGTGTTAAGTGTTTAAGAAGTTGGTTTTTGGTTAGAACTTTAAATCTATAAAGGTTTGTATGCTTGAAGCTTTGAAAAATTGTTTGAAACAAAATGAATTTGGGGCTGTTTTGGGGCTTCCAAAATAGTGGCTTATGATCAAATTTTGGGTGAGTTATAACTTGTTTTTAATTGTATTAAAGTGGTAAAGAAGTTTGGTTTTGATAAGAAGTTTTGATTAAGCAAAGTTTGCATGATTTAGGAGTTAATAGTTGAAAATCTTGAAGTTATTTTGGAGCTTTGGAAATCGTGGCCTTCAAGGATATTTCGTAACTTGTTCTTGACTCGTTTTATGCTTAAATATGTTGTAAAAAGTGGTTGTTGATTTGGTTTAGCAAAACAATTCAAAGAAGTATGATTTTGGGAAAAGTTTTAGTTTATGTTTCAAGAATTGTTTTGAACTTGTAATAGAATTGTTTCTAAACTTTTGTGACATGTTTTAGTGTTTTAAAAAATGGTTCAAAGTTGGCAAAACACTATTCATTTGGTAAAAACACTATTCCAATTGGTAAGTTTTGGGTTATGGTATTTTCTAAGTGTGTAACTTTTGAAAAAGTTTGAAAACTTGCATGGTTTGAAATTGTTCCATCACATATGACTAGGTGTGACCCAAATGGGATTAAGTGAGTAATTCTTGGGCCTTAGGAACCTTAGAGTCATGGCTGCCCTAGGGGTATTAGGGCTTGAGTTTTGGTTTTAATTGATTGTAAACTTGTGTTGTTAGGATACGCGCGAGGTACGACTTGACGATAGTTCGAATTTACCTTGCTTGGATTGTTAAAGCGCCCAAGGTAAGGGAAATTCTTACATAATGAGTTTGGGCTTTTCGCCTTGTGTGTTGTTTGCTTGATTGTTGATTGATTGTGTGGTAGTACTTGTAGTATTACTATGTCTTTGTTGAGATGTTGTAGCATGAGCTGCTGTGTATTGATTGTACTGTGTGGCAAGACTGAATTGTATTCTGTGACTTAAATCATACTTGATTGATTTAATTGGACTTGAAATTGATGATAATATGTAGCATGTTCTTGGCCCTGCGTGGCATTATGAGTTGTATTGTTTTCCTTGAATCACCTTGGATTTCATTGGAACTTGGTATTGAATTGGAATATGAAAAATATTATTGTTGATAATGGATTAATTAACAATGTGTTGATCGACTGCTATTGGTTGATGATTTACATCGGTAAATCTGATGCGATTCCACAAGCCGAATTCTGATTTCGTAAACAAATTGTTAAGGGCATTTTGATTTAAAAGTAAGCGTGAGGGTTTTAGTACAACTAGCCAAAGTTTGCAAGGAAATTTCAATGGAATAATAGTAGAGAAAAGAACTTGAAATAAATAGTACAATTTGCGAAAACGGTTGAGTTAAATGATGCGCCTGGAAAAATTCTAGCTATGAAAGACTTGGTAATTAAGAGTGTTCGCACCACCTCTCTTTCCTGGGAATTCTTCCAGTGTGTTATTTAGCACAACTAGGGTTCCAACGACCTAGAATTAAAAAGTATTTTCAGATACATAGGAGTGATACAAGAACTGAGAAAGAGATTTCAAAGATCGGGATTTCGAAAGAATAAAACTTAAGGAACCTAGTGTTCCTATTGAGCATATGGGCCATGTGTCTTGTGCTGGGACTTAATGTCCTGCTTGCGTGCGCTTTTTCTTGATTAAGGATTGGACCTAGTGCTCCGTATGGCGTGCCTAGTATCTTAACCTAAAAGTTGAGCCTAGCGTTCCGCATTACGTGCCTAGAGTTCTGATCTAAATTGGGACTAGCGTTCCGCAATTGAACACCCGGACTTTGTGTCCTGTGTTGAACTCTTAGTTAATTGAGATTTGGAAACCCACTAAGTTGAGTGAGTGAGGGTTCGTCGATCCGCATTGATTAATTAAAACATTACTCGGGCGTTCACTACGGTGAGCATGCCATATTGTTGAATTTGTTGGATATCAATCGGGCGTTCACTACAGTGAGCATGCCATATTGTTGAATTTGTTGGATATCATTCGGGCGTTCACCTACGGTGAGCATGCCATATTGTTGAATTTGTTTGGATGCGTACTAACCATTGAGCATCGACACTCGGAGCGTTTGATTGGTCTTAAAGACTTCAAAAGACGAGTTGTCATGTCACTCGTAGCGTTTGATTGGTCGTCTGCACTTCAAAAGGCGAGTTGACACTGCATTGCCTAAGTAGAGGCACGCCAAAGTAGTGGCCAGCCAAAGTAGTGGCAAGCCTAAGCAGAGGCTATTTTGTTTGAACGTTGGGAAAGTAGTCCCCGTCATACTGCTAACCTATTAAGGCTGCAGGTGTATACACAACTGGTCATACTGCATTGACATGCATAGCTAACCACATTTATGATATGTGATGAATTGTTTGATGAATTGGATATTGTGATGACTTGATCATTTATCTGTTGATAGATTTGCCTGCTCACATGCAATAGTTTGATATTGTAGTGACTTGATTGTTGATCTGTTGGTTGTTTTGGTTGCTCACATGCAATGCTTGATATACCATGCTGATTGTGTGCAGTCTATTAAGTACGTATATGTATATAAAAGCATGTTGTTGTATTATATATGTATATATTGTTTGCATGCGACATAGCCTATGATAAACTCGTGGACAAAAGATTTACCCTTGCACTGTTGTTGGATTGGATGTCCTTATGGATGTCACTTCCAGATGGAGTTCGATGGCTATTGCGGCTTTCGCCGAGGAGCATTGAAGATTGAGCCAGTGGAGGAAGATTCCTCTGAGTACTTCGTGTTTGGTCTTGCTGAGCTGTTTCTCAGTAAGAGTTATAGTTGTTGGCCAGCTTAGCTTAGGGTTTTGTAAATTGTTTTGTTATAATTACTCTTTTTAGAAAACCTCGCCTTAGTGCGAAATGATTATGTTATGTGAAGTATTATTTTGTGATGCATTATACTCTGATAATTGCAAAAGTCTGGATTGGCATCATTTAGAAAACTATAGTACTCTATGTCTCATTTTGAAAAGGGTTTCAAAGGAAAGAAAATGAAAAAGAAAAATTTACTCCTATTTTTCCATTGCAAAATACATAAGAGTACTCTTTAACTGAAAGCATACAAGCATTAACTGTTTTCAGCATTAGATTGGGTTGCACAGTAGCGCTCCGGAATCGGGATGTTACACGTTATATAACTCGTGGGCCCTAAACAGTAGCGCTCCGGAATCGGGGTGTTACACGTAAAGATATTTATGCGTGCGTACACATCAATGTTTAGTTTTTAATAAATTATTATTTTCAAAATATTTATATTGCCTAATTAATTGTTTAGGGTTTAATTATTATTATACTGTAACGCTCTGGAAACGAGGTGTTACATTAGTGGTATCAGAGCATTTCGTCCTAACCGGACTGTGGAGTCATTAGGATGTTGTCACTGGCTGTGTCTAGTCAGGTTTCCACCGGATATTGACTATGTCTGGATAAGGGTAGAGTGTCCGCTAAGTAAGTGATCTTTATTTTAGTAAATAAAGATGGCTACTTTTGATAACTCATGAGGTATTGGGCACATATTGATATGTCGCCTCTTACGTTATGAATTACGTCGATATCTTGGTTGAAACCAAGGATTTTCCTCTGGGACGTGAGTTGAGAATGTGTGATCACCTTCTAGGAGAAGTCAGGATATTGAGGTATTTCAGCAAGATTGGAGGTGACAACGAAGAGTATGGGGCTGTATTGAGAAAGAGTCACTTATGTAAGCAAGAGTCGTCGTCCAATCCTTATATACGTATAATATATAGATATTTTGATATATATATATATATATATGTACGTATAATATATAGATATTTTGATATATATATATATATATATATAAAGCTATTTTAGATTTTGTTGTATAATAAAATCTTAGATCGTTAATCTCCTCTACCAGGTGATTGCGACTAGAATGGATTTAATTGAGGGGGATGACGCCAGAGCCATCCCTGGGGAAACTAGTGGCGATGGTACTGAAGCAAATACCCCTCATACAGAAGATCATAGGGAGGAACCTGTTGATGAGAGGTCTGTAAGGGATTTGGCTACTACTGTTCTGTAATAAGCTCAGCAGAACGCTGAGTTGATAAAAATGCTTAGGGAGGAACATGAAATTATGAGGCAACGATGGGAGGCAAAAATGGAGGATACTGGGTTGATGGTTGTTTTGAAAGGAAAACCACCTCAGTTTAAGGGTGAATATGACCCTGAAGGAGCCAAACACTGGATTCAAGAAATTGAGAAGATATTGACAGCAATGCATTTTAGTGAGAATCGATTGGAGACATATGTTGTATTCATGATGGTGGGTGAAGCTGAGGGTTGGTGGAAGAATAGAAGGAGAATTTTAGAGGCTGAAGGTCGAGCTATTACTTGGGAACTGTTTCGGGAAAACATCCTAGAGAAGTATTTTCCTAGAACAACAAGACAACAGAAAGCCAGGGAGTTCAACATATTGACTCAGGGTAAGATGATCGTGGGAGAGTATGCCTCTAGATTTGAATCTCTGGTAAATATTCTGAGTACTACCAGCTTAGCCCCAGTGATGAGTGGATGTGCCGAAGATTTCAAGATGGGCTTCGACACAAACTTCGTCGATCAATAATACCGTTATGACTAACCTGTTTTCCTGATCTGGTGGAACGTTGTATGGAGTTAGAGGATATGGATCGTCAGATGGATGAGTTTTGGAATAAGGGAGTTATAAGGAGTCGAGAGCAAAGGAATAGAGATAAGGAATGGGACAGTAGAAAGTGGTTTGAAAAACTTAATACTGGCCAATAACCGCAGCAAATGGGAGTTATCCAAGGAGGGCATCAGAACTCGAGAAAATGTTTCAAATGCAAAGGAGCACACCTAGCGAAGGATTGC
Source organism: Calophaca sinica (assembly GCA_037113605.1). Taxonomy (NCBI): domain Eukaryota; kingdom Viridiplantae; phylum Streptophyta; class Magnoliopsida; order Fabales; family Fabaceae; genus Calophaca; species Calophaca sinica. The sequence goes on along the minus strand of CM073735.1, from coordinate 97,349,690 downwards.
CCATTTAAGAAACACATATGCTTTGAGTGTGGTAAACCGGGACATATATCTTGGGAATGTAGGCAGGGAGAAATACCCACGGGACAGGGGATAAATATGGGGAAATGTGGAGATTGAGGAAGGATACCCTAATTGTAACATCCCAAAATCCCTAAGTCTAATTGTTAGAGATCCTAAGTGAAAAAGGGATTTAATCCCTAAGGATTAAGTATAGTTCATAGCCTTAAATTAGTAGTTTAAAACCAATTTGGAACCAAAAGATAAAATAGTAATTTTACCCAATGATTTAGGATATATGGGACTAATTAATTAGGAGTAGTTTTAATTAATTAAAATTACTCAAGAGGTTATTAGAAACCAAAGGTTAGATTAAGGAGGCTAAATAAGGGTTTGTTGCAAGGTTTTAATTAAATTTAAGCCTAAGTTCCACCATACACTATGTTCCACTTAAACCCACCTTAGTGCCCTCTCTTCTACCCTAATACTCCCTCCCATCGTGACTCTCAGCAAAGAAAAGAAGAAGAGAAATCAGAAAGGAAAAAAAAAGAAAAGAGAAGAAAGAAGAGGGAAGAGAAGAAGAAGAAGAAGCTCGCGATCAATGGAGAGGAGGAGGGTGGTGGCCGCGAAGGCCACAGCTCGCGGCGGCGCACCACCGTGTGCCTTGCTCAAGGCCAAGAGAGACAGAGAGGGACAGAGAGAGAAACTGAGACAAAGAGAGAAATCGAGGGACTAAGAGATCGAGAGAGATAGAGACAGAATCAGAGGGAAAGAGTTAGAAAATGAAGGGGACGAAGGATTCAAGTTTGATTTGGAATTGATTGAAGAGGATTGGGATCTTGGTTCAAAGCTTCAATGGAGGTTAGGACTTGGAACAACTAAGGAAAAGGGCTTGCATGTGGAATTTTCATGATGAAGAAGAAGGAGCTGAGCTCAAAATGATGGAAGATTGAAGGAAGAAGAGCAATGGAGCTGAAATCAAAACCTAGGGTTACTTCCATGGGAAGGGGATTTTTGGAGCTCAAATCCCTAATTCCGGATTATTAAGGTAACATAGATTTCTCCTAAAACCTCCCTTAGGGTGTGCTAGGATTTATTATTAAAATTCTTAGTTCAATAATTAGTTTATTTATTATTATGGTCTTGTATGGTGTTTTGACTGAAATAGGGTTGGATTCTGTCCCCAACCCCCTAAACCAATGTGTGATATTTGTACCGTTGAGAGTTCCATTGAGCTCCAATCGGGATAATTGATTTGTTTGCCAAGTTGTTAAATATGTGAGAACTAGTGTTAAGTGGCTTGAGACACGAGCCCATATGTTTTATGAGATGTCATGGATTTTCTGAGTAAATGGATGTCTTGGTATCTCCTCGTGATGAGTTTAACTTGGTATGTGTTGTAACTGAAATGCATGTTAAATTCCCTAATTGTCTTTGGTTCTTGATTTGTCATTACTTCCTAATAATGCATATGTAACCTTGCCTTGAATCTTTGTTGAAAGGAGTTTTAACCCTATGTGTAAATTGGCTTTCATGTTGTCTTTAGATTGCTAGATGAAGGCTTTATGACATGTGTGATGATTTTGACATATGCTTGTATTGTGAACAATGTTTCCTTGCTTGTATTGTATTGAAGCTTGTTTGTGTTTGGAATGTTTGTGTTTGCACTGCAAACCCGTCAATGATTATTTTAGGGTGTTTTCATTGATGGGCACCCCTTGGTGGAACCGAAATGGTTCTCACTCTTTTCTTTGGGCTATTGAGTGGTGCCAAGTGGGTACATTCATTGAGGTTTGTAATGTGTGATTTGTTACGTAAACAATATTGAACATTTGTTTGCATTGAGTATGCTCTTGATTGAATTTGTTTGGTGAAGTCCTGTGAGTAGCAGTTGATGTGGGCTGAGCGTCCTTAGCGGCGTTGAAGTGGGGTCAATATTCTGCAAACAATGGGTACTTTCATTGAGGTTGTGATATGTGCTTGTTTAGTGATTAAGTTGTATGTCTGATGTGTGATTGAGGTTTGACAACTTAATTGCATTATCATGTTGAGGATTGATTATGGTAGAATGAATGTATATACTTATGTTTATGGGGAGGATTTTCCATATGTCGCACACCACGTATGGCTGTAAACAACGATAAAAGTATTTTTGATTCTAAGTCTATGTTACTGAGTTTTATAAACTCACCTTCGAGGCGTCGTTTTCAGGTACAGGCTGATTGAAGAGGTTTAAAGCACGAAACATGTTCGATATTGCCCTTCTGCGAGACTTCGAGTTACCGGATCACGAGTCGGAGTCCTAGCTATTAGGTTGTGTCCTAGTAGTACTAGTAAACCTTGTATAATTGCAATTGTGTTATTTTATTATTCTTTTGAAAAGAAGTTGTAATAATTAAAGTAACTTCCGCATTTTCGAAACTCTGAGTTATGTTTAACATTTTAACAGCGTATTTTGTATATTGCTTAAGTGGATAAGGGATTTTATTACATAGTATAGTACTTTCAAAGAGGGTTCATTCTTTATTATTCTCATGTACGCTAAAATTTTTCCAAGACTAATTCCTTTAAAATTAGGTTTTATTAGTAAGTAATTCTCTAATTAGAGTTAGGGTGTTATACTAATAGATCCCAAGAGGTCACCAAAGGAGACTTCGTAGGTAGAAAGTGTCACTTCCCAAGGTAACGCATGAGGAACCAAATCCTCTCGACCTTGACTAGTGAAATCAGTTTTGAGAAAGTCATCTTTCTCGTGCCGAATGTGAAAACCCTGATAAATAAAACATTACTACCTTTATGCTAAAACCAATGTATGAACTTATTATACATGAATAAAACTTATGTTTATATAAATTATGCTTACCTTCTAATTTTTCATTTAATGATTGCTCATATAGATTTATGTTTGTTTTCTAAATCTTATATTTCCTGCTTATATTGATTCATACTTCTGTTCGCTTTTTACTTCTTATTTGATGTTTGCTAATAAGTGTGCTTATTGTATATCTTCAATGTGCTTATTGTACGTGTGTATATCTTTGTATTTACTCATATTCTTGTTTGCCTTCTAACTCGTCTTTGTTAATAACATTTGATGTTTGCTAATGTATATGAATATTTTCTGCTTATATTGATTTGTATTCCTGTTTAGCTTCTAATTCATCTTTGTTATATCTTCTGCTTAAATAAATTTGTGTTTGCTCATTTCTAATTCTTGTTTGATAATATTTTATGCTTGCTCGTATGTCTAGTAATGTCAGAAATGCTATGATTAAGTAATATTTCGTGGTGATTTTCAAAAGAGGGGAGGAAATGGTTTGGCTAGGTGGTATAACAAGTAGAGTTGTTAGATGACAAACTGAGCTGATAAAACTGTTACAAATAAAACGAGCTGGTAAAATAATGTGTAAGAAATGAAAATCATAAACTAAGATGTGCTGGGGAAGAAAGTAATGATACACTTAAGAATATAGGGAGTTGTGCCTTAGTAACCAAATAAGCAGTTGCATATGAGTATAAACATGGACTAAGAGCAGTAGTTGCACATTATTGTGAACGGCAGTTGCACATACTATGAGTGGTAGCCGTATAAATATTAGTTGTAAATTAGCTATACTCCCATGTTGTGATCGGCAGTTGCAAACATGGTGAGTATTTGCTGTTAGTCGTATTACCTCTCATGTTGTAATCGGCAGTTGCACACATGGTGAGTGTTAGCTGTATACAACTGTTAGCCGTATTACCTCTCATGTTGTGATCTGTGACACCCTCTACCCCGCATATTATCGTTACGAAAATAAATTAAGAAAAAATGTAACTGCTGAAAAATACAGTCAAATAAAATTTTCATAAATAAAGGTAGAGTCGTCACACTCTCATAAACTTGCGGAAATAATCAATTGTGATTCTGAATAAAATTCACATGATACAAACACCCCGATGTCACAACGTCTCAGAGCTGACCCTAAACATTTACTTCGAAAATAACAACATCGATAATAACCAAAACATCGAAAATCCTAATCTACGGTGACCGCGCCCATAGATCACTCCTCAGCCACGTCGTTATCGTCACCTGCAGTCTCATCGTCTAAACATACACAATGGTGTATGAGTAGCCACAGCAAAAGGGGTTAGACATCATATACAATCATAGCACAAAACGGCAAAGGACATAGCTTAAGCAATGCGCATACAACACGTTAACTTAATCAACACATAACATGAATGCTTGACTCAACGAGTACTTATGCAATCCTATACAACGTCTACTTCACCGAACATGTGGATCCAAACCAACTCAGATGAGCGAGTGAGAAAACATCATCACTCTTGAGTACGAACAGTGTCTAGTCAGGGTAACCGGTATATTTATTGGTCACGCCCCAGCTGTGGTAGCTATCCACCGCCTTTATATAAGACGCTCCTACCCGATTGACCCCCAAGGCCGGGTACCTTGCCCATCATGGCCGATACTATATCGCATCATCGTTGCTCACCCCCAATAACGTTAACTTAACAAGACACATATGATGCATGAACACAAACCAAGCAAGTGTCTAACAACAACAACAACAACAACTCACCAACCATCTCATCAAGCGGCCGGCTATAACAACGATAACAAGGTACTACTCGTCAGTAAACTGACAAATTTCCCACAATCTTGGAACAAGTCCAAGTCATCAACCTGCCTCACCACACTAAGTCTAGGCTAACTTAACTAAATTTCCAACTCTTAACTCAAGTGTTTCAACTTACTTATTTGACCGGACGTACTGTACTACTCCCTTAAAATTATAGGACACTATCCAAGAGAGTTTGGGTCAATACTTATTATATCCTGAATTTAAAAAATTCAATTAGTGAGACTTTGCTAAAATAATTCTAGACTTAGTCATCTTTCTGCATAATTTTTCTGTATAACTATTACTCTAAGTTGTCAACTAGGCTGAAATACTCATAACACCAAATCTTGCTTCTAAAGCATTTAAACCATCGACACCACAATATGACCATCATGTCCTAGTCCTAAGACTTGCTTGTACCATAACTTAAACGCTAAAAATATCATTATACCTTAGTTAACTCCTAACAATTACACCCATCATCCATACTTTATCCTTTCACATAACCATGATATACCACCTAGAGAATCTAAGTGTAACAAACCACACTCTATGATAATCTAGCTCTCACTCAACACAACAAATCCAGAACATCAAATAGCAACAAGCGATCTCATTTAAACACATTTACATACATTTATCAATAACAAGCCAAGACAACCAAATCATCATATGATCCATACATGACATTTCATCGTAACACATCAATTCAAACAACACCTTATAAGACAATTTCAATTAACATTAACATCATGACATAATTTAATATCAAATTTTCCAATCACAATGGCAATGGTACTTATTTTGCACAATCAGCCAAGTCTAGGGACCATGGGGCGTCCTATTGCCTAATTATATCCATAAGCCCACTAATCTTGTATCCATCTACCCCTTACCTCAATAAAAAGTTTGAAGTATTCCAAGGCAGAAAATCGGCTACAACGACAATTTGAGCACCAACCGAGCACAGGATAAAATTTTCGAACAATAACGCTGGTGGAAAAAATAATAATTAGTATAATATATTTTTTTAGAATTTTTAAGGCTGAAACGAAATTAAAAGGAAGCAAAAAGAGTGATCGGAAAACGCCATACCGAGACAAAAGGGTTACAAGGGGTCCGGCGTCAACTTCACTGAATCGAGCAAAGGAGTAGTGCTTTCTGAAGGTTTTGACGCGAGGAATCCGAAAATGGCGTCCGTTTTTCGAACCGAAAACTGTGGTGGCCGAAAAAGTGACAATACAGTTCGGCCAACAGTGCAAAACGCAACGAACGAAGCCGCGATTGAACGAACAGAGGCCGAAAACGTGTTCTTTGGTCGATTTCGAGTTGGGCTGTAAGTTTTGGGATTTTTTCGTGGTCTAGAATGAGAGAACAAGTACAGAGAAATTCAAAACGAAGTTTTCTCCACTGTTCGGCCGGTTTGCTTCTGATCAGAGACGATGAATAGTGTTTAACAATTAAAATCTGAAACAGGGCGTGGCTTGACCTGGACAAAGAAAAAACGTGGGCCTTCTTTCTTTTTATTGATAAAAAGCACACTTTTTTTTTACAAAACGTGAAAAAGAACATGGACTTGGATGAGATTTATGCAAAACAAAAAGAATCAGCACTACATACATATATCTATATATATAATAATTTATGTAAAAATTATATTCTTTCTAAACTATTCTCAATTAAAGAAATTCATGTTTTTATTAACTTTTAAAATATACCATTATTCTAAAATATCTATAATAAATTCAAAACTAATATTTAATAAAAATATAGTAAAATAGTATTAATTAAAATATACTAATTATTAAGGCAAACACACTCAAGTTGTCACGAAATTACCATATAAGCACACAATTTATAGATCCTAAGAACTTAAATTTTGAGGGTGTTACAATTCTCACTTAACAATAGTACTAAGAATAATAATAAAATATTATTCCAATACTCCTTAAATTTAAATAATTATTAACAAGATAATATTAATATTTCAAACTAATGTTTTACAAAAATAAAGATAATAATAAAACAATAAAGCATTACTAAAAGTACTAATTTTCAAAGTAACTTACATAAAAATTATCAAAAAAAATTATTAATATATTCAAGCATATATACATATGTATTAATACGAAAATTGGGGTGTTACATGATCGACATTTGCACACATGAAGAGGATTAGCTGTATAAATATTAGTCGTACTGTCTCCTATGTTGTGAGCGACAGTTGCACGCATAGTGAGTATTGGCTGTATGTATTATCTCCCATGTTGTGATCGACATTTGCACACATTAGGAGCATTAGTTGTATGATTGTGAGTGGCAGTTGCAGTTGTATTGTCTCCCATGTTGTGGCGGCAGTTGCACACATCGTGAGCGTTAGCTGTGTTGTGAGCGACAGTTGCATATGTTGCGAACAGCAGTTGCACAAATGTTGCACACATGCAGTTGTAGATAAGGTAAGTGATAGTTGCATATACTATAAGCAGTAGTTGCATAAAAACCCATGATTTGGTAAGCCCTCATGAAATTTCTGTTAGAGAATGGTGATAAGAATGAACCCGGGCATTCTTAATCATGACTCTATTAGAAGTTTTATCAAGGGATTCCTTAAAGTAAGTTAGATTGCTGAGACGGTTTATACCAACATTGTGATTTCATATTGTTAACAAATTACGAAACTGATCACCTCAGTAGTTTAGTTAACAATGGTGAAAACCCTAATGTTTGGGAGAAACCGATGACAGAGACATAATGGGTAGATAAGCTGATTAAAATTAAGAATGTTAGTTGGACATGAAAAGTTTCATGCAGGTAAGAGAGATAAGAATAAGATAAATTCTAAGGTAGTAGTATTCCTAAAGTAGTAACAACCGCTGAATTTTCGAGGACACAAATTATTTAAGGGGTAGTAATGTAACATCCCATTTCTCAGATAATCTTTAATAATATTTAAAGTATAATTAGATTGGTAATTAGGTGATGAATAGGCATTAAAAATCCTAATTTGGTATAAAATGGGCTTAGATGAGTTATAGAAACATTCAAAATGACAAAAATACCCCTAGGAAGGGTGTAGAACCCCCTAGAAACGTCTAGAAAAGAAGGAACCGGATGTCCCTCCCTTGTGTAACGACCCGTTTCCGGACCGCTACCGAGGCTCGATATCACAGAGGCTCGAGTTCTGAAGCTCAACACACCAGGCTCAACATAGCACCACATATGAGATGTGTTTTTAAAGCGAAACTCTTGTGCCTTTTAAAAATCGATATATTATTTTTTTATAAAACCAACTTCGTGCACATCGTGAGAGTAATTACAGACTTTTCAAACATGGTGCAACTAAGACCAAGAACTTAAATTCTAATAAAACATACATGCATAACATACATATATATATCACTTTCGAAATAATAATGTATACAAAATCTGAGTAGCAATGATATATAAAGAAAATACACTAGATGCAGCGACTTGAAAAGCGATCATACCACAGGGTACTTAGTGAACTCCCACGCGGGCTGCTCCAAAGTAAGACCACCCGATCTACCTCAGCAACAAGACATAACAAGCCCAAAGCGGTCACGACCTCAGAACACAAAAAGAAAAACAAGTCTGCAGTCATCAAAAGAAATACGTCGAACAAACATAATCAATCCACGACAAATGCAGTCGTCACTGGGTCCTCGTCGAGCTCCTCCTCGGCATCATCTGTTGTCCGAGTTCCACTGCGCCCTCGACATCACGGGTAGCAGTCATGGATTGAAGGCACCACGGGCAAGGCGGGTCGACTTCTCAGCAATTCAAGATAAGCTCGACATAAAGGATATAAGCAAGCGGTAGTATAACATTCACCCAGGCGTGACTCGACCGTCTCTCACTCAACTTTCGACCAACTCATGATCCATTTTCTCTCGACTCGACAATTTTCCGGAATGCACCGCAGCGTCTGTATGTCCGGAAAAGTCGGTAAAGCCTTGGGATCCCTCGCTCTCCCTGGGCCGATTCGACTTCGGGTCCCGTAAGCGTGGCGGCGTCTGGTCGATCTCCAGTAAACAAAGGGACCTAGCACCCTTAGTTATCAGGTCACGGCTCAAAAGCGTCATCACGACTCACCTAGCTCGCTCGCTCGATGAACAATTAGCGCATCACGATATTCAAAGAGAGTTAAACACAAGATATTCAACGCATGTCAAATAAAGAGCAAGCTCGACATGAAGAAACGCAATTCAACATCGTTACACCATTCACAACATATATTCAATCACATATTAAATACATGCAAAAACCCGATCATATCACAACATATTAAGCTCGAAACATACCGCGATAACATAAACACGTAGAATATGAAGTGCCCTACGCTAGCATACTATGAAAGTATTAATGTGGCGCCATACTGCAGAACTCAAGTTAATCTTTGCTCGGACAAGCGACCTCGACATTTGTCTTCAAATGAGCTCACGACAGCGACTTCTCTTTTCGATCTCCGACACGGGTGTCTTGGCGAGAGTTAGACAAGCGACTTCGACACGTCAGTCCTCGATATCGACCTCGACACACTTCTACCAGTTCGACCTCGACACGTACGATTCTCGATCTGGATTCATTTGCTTCCACGTCCTCAGATTCGCTCTCCGTACACCTTGATTGAAATCACTCGATCTAAAATCGGACTTCTAAAACAAACCTGGCTTCAGTTCGATCTATGGGTTCTAATACACTTGGCTCTCTTCCCAACTTAACCACAACCCGGAAAATATAAAACTCAGAAGCTGAAATATATTTTTCCTCACAACATAAAGTTAGGGTTTTGATCGAAAAGTTCATGAAAAAGGTTATCGATGCTTGGCGAGATAGATCGACAACAACAACAACCGAAGCAACAAGCGAAAAACAAGAAATCAAACAAACCAAAAATGAAGGGTTTACGGAGCGCTTTGCCGATTGCGGAAAAAGCAGAGGAAAAATTTGTTTTCAAGCTCAGTGTCGGTTAGAAAGATAGAGTAATATCGTGAAGAAGAAAACCCATCAATTTGACATGATTTGGAAGCATAAAAGCGGCTAAAAATGGAAGGAAAAGTAGCGCTGAGCGGTATACGCGGAGGAAAAGAAAAATCGATTCTTCATACCTCGAATGATGGTCGAGATGGTGAGATATAGGTCGAGAAGATGATGATGAACAAGATTGATGAAGAAAATTTGTCGCAGAGTCTCGATGGAACTCAAGGTTTCTTGATGGAAGTTTTGGAGAAAAACAAGCGAAACTTCGAGGCGCGAAGGAAGAAGAAAGAAAGAAGAAAAGAGAAGAATGAGTATCACGAGGAATCGGTGCGTGGTATACGGTGGTGGGAGAAGGGTATAATTGTAACTCCGGCTATAAGATGCCAATCCCATCAATCAATCTGCGTCTAATCGTTCTCTCTCGTAATTACCTACTACTCTGGTCAGCGATCTGAACGCGAACGGCGAGCAGCGACCGACAAGATAATTATTACAAACAATATAATAATAGCGAATAACGTTGAGAAAGAATACGAGTTATCATCTCGACCGCGATGTCGACCAAGGGTGCTCGTCTGGCGCCTGAGCTCTAGCACGAGTTGTCGTGCGAGCCTCCTCCCGGTTCGACATGCGGCTGACTTCATGCCGCTTCGACACCCGGGCACTCCTCATTTCGGCCCGGCTAGTGCACGCGGTCTCCCATTTCGGCAAAATGACCTCGGCAAGCGATCTTGGCGGGATCTCGACACAGGTCTTGGTCGAGGTCTCGATCGTCGTCCTGTCTGATGTCGATCTGAATCTCGAGTGTTACACTTGCCGCGGTCGCAGCGACCACGATTACACTATCTTTGCTGCGGCAGCGATGGTATACTTGGTCATACCAATTGGCTTTCGCCACGTGTGCATCTGGAAGGGTCCAGAAGGCTCCAATCGCGACGCGATGGTGCCGAAACTCACCTATAAATACGCCCTCACCCCATCCATTATCCTCGCCCGAAACTCTTTTCTCTCTCCAGCGTCTCTCTATAGGAACTTCTCCTAAGCAGTGACTATGCTCTGCACTTGCCTCGAGTGAGGATCCTGTGCATCAGAAAGCTCTTAGTAGGCAATCCTAGGAGGAAGAGGAAAGAGTGAAGGGTGGCCTAACAAGGCCAAGTGGAGTAAGAATAAGGAGCGTGAGCAGCAGGCTCAAGGATAGGAGTGTGAGTAGCGAGTGTGGGAGGAGTGCAGATAGTAGCAGTGGCTGTAGTGATCTTCTAACCAGGTGGGAGCAAGAAACCTTACACTCTAGGGATTGTAGGATAAAACAGTATATATGAATGTGCGTAGGGTGACCCAAGCCCTACTAGTGGTTGATAACCGCATCACCTCAGGAGAGGGGCTGTGACCTGTGATAACTGAGGACAGTTATCAGAGATCTATCAACCATAGTAGTAATTTATGTGGTGTTTGGAAAACCCTAGGGTAGACAACTTATGATTATTGTATGATTGATGACATGTTAGTAGTAGGTCGCCTAAGCGACGCTAGGGTTAATCCATATGTTTATAACAGATGGCTGATGCGGTGCTGATGCTGATTGAGGTGGTGCTAAATGTGTGACTATGTTGCTGATGATTATTGGTATCTGTGTGACTGTGTTACTGAGAAATATGTTAGATAATATGTTTATACTTTGACTGTTGACTCTGCTTGTGATTGAGATAAATTATTGATGTTATAGGAGTATCGGGTGAGTACGGTTAGACCTTAGCCGATAGGTTAGACCTTGATAAACTATAGGGAAACCGAGTTAGTTGACTAGGAGTGGTAAAAGGACAGGGATGTTGTTAGAGCTAACGGTTTAGGTACAGAGTAATTTGGAATAGGATACGTAGAGAACTATAGGATGCGAGAAGGGGGTAGGTGGAACTAGGTTTAGACATATGGGCGCAGACCTAAGTGATAGAGCATGTGATCTAGTTAGGCGTGAGTATTTGTTGTGCTTGTGTGTGCCATTTATATATGTTTTCTATTCCTGTTTTTCCAATTTTATAGTGTGTGTTGTGTTTCTTAGCTCCTTCGCTTTTCTTGTGTACGTTTTCTTTCATATTTAACAGATAACATGGACTTGATGAAGACATCGCCAACATCGTGGATTGCATAGAGGGTACTCAATAAGAGTAACTCTCTCTTCAGTTACAAGTCACAGCTAGTGAGTCAGAGTCTGTAGATGCGCTATATAAGTTGTGGGCGCTAGACGCGGGTTCTGTAAAGATATTTATGCGTATGTATGCATCAATATATTTAGTTTTTAATAAATTATTATTTTCAAAATATTTATATTGCCTAATTATTTGTTTAGGGTTTAATTATTATTATACTATAGCGCTCCGGAAACGATGTGTTACATATATGGCACACTTGGCATGACTTCCTGCATGGCTGGAATCTGTCCCTACAACACAGCCGAAAAGATACTATCAAATAAGTCCTTAGAAATTGTCGCTTATTATCAAAGCACACCTTGAAATACATTACTAATCATCAAAACAAACCATAAAATGATTCACGTAAACCATACATTTTGCATGTCAGGCACGAGTTTCCAGTCATGTTGCATGTAATCACCACTCTGTTCATGTAAGAGTGTCAAAAACCACTTCCATGTGTCTTTGCTTTCCACATCTACAATTGCATAAGCTAAGACAAAGATGTAGTTTTTTGCATATGTTGCCACAACATATAACAATTGTGCCCCAAAGTAACCTTTAAAAAAGTATCTATCCACACCTATGAAAGGTCAACAACCAACTTTAAACCCTCTTTTACAAGCATCCAAGCAAACAAAAAACTTATAAAATTGTGGTGCTGATTCTGGTTGTGGTATAGTATCCACCTTTATAATTGACCAAAGGTTACTCCTTATCAACTCATTGGCATAACCCTACAACTTACCATATTGTTCTATCCCTCTCACTACCCTCCACTAACTATTTTGCCTCCTTAAGTGCCCTGAAAAGCATAGACCTATCAATGATAACCTTAAATTCCTTTTTCAGAAAGTTGAAAACCTCAACATGTGTAATTTTGTGTTGAGATCGAAGCTTGTCCACTAGTTTTTACGCCACCCTCTTTCTGTTGGCCTAGTTACACATGAAGTGCCTGTTGCAGATGTGGTTATCATTAAAGGTCTTGATTTGGAAGCTTCCCCATTCTTATAAATCTCCCATTTACACCATTTTTCTTGGCACTTGGCTCTTGCCCTAACTGCATCATTTTTATACCCATTTGATAGGCCTCCCTAAATGGATGTGGCGCTTTTTCACTATTGCCTTGAATGATGCTAAGTTGCTGAACTCCAACCCCAATTCCAAACTGATAGTACCAAACTTAACAGATTCATTAAATTGAGGGAAATTAGCATTCTCCCTCACCATCTTCTTCATCAGTGCTGATTGGATCCCTCAATTCTTCAGACTTATAGTTATCCTCACTAATTTCCTCTTGTATGTGTTGACTACTTTGTCACCAACAAGCTCAACCCTATGCCCAATGCAAAAATCATTAATGTCAGATGAGTCATCGCTTGAATCATTAATGATAGTTAAAGGTGATCTTTCTACCCTTTCCTTTCACTTGCACCTTCTTTCCTTTAGATGAATTCACAACCTTCTGACCCTTTGCAGATGTCCCAACCTTCTTACCCTTAGATGGAGTGACAACCTTCTTTCTCTTAGGAGTCCTAGTCTTCTTTGACTTAGTTGGAGTGCCAACTTTCCTTTTCCCTTTCACATTCCTTTGTTTCACTTTCTCTTCATCATCAAAACTAATCACTGGATGAGGTCTAACATGGCCATCTTCTACACTTTCATCAGCTGATGAATGGCTGTCCTCATCAGCCCCTTGATCCTCATTATCCCGATTATCCTTGTCAACCACTTGATTTTCCACTTGAGCCTCTTGACTACATGGCAGCGACAAGATAGGTTTAACCTCCAATATAGGGTGCTCATAATAAAATTCAACCTCATTTCCATTACACATTGCATCCCTCGCCATTTCCATCACATCCCTATCAGTGCTCAATTCTCTCAATCCAAACTCAATGTCTACATTTGGTACACTCCATTGACATTGTTGAATCTTGTGATAGCCTTTATACACTTTGACAATCTCATGAAGATCAAATACATTCAGAGTGTCTGAATCCAAATCTTTCCAAACACTCATTTCACCATTCATATACTCTACAATACCTTCCTGATCCTCATTAATCTGCCTCCATGGTGCACTATTAAAGTAATAATAACAGTACTCATTCTTCACATTCAAAAATAACACCAGCAACTATAAAATTGTGGTTACTGAAACAAACAAATATCAAACCAACCAACATTACTAAAAAATATGCACATAAGATATCATGGATTCAACCTCTATTTCACATGCAAAAAAGGGAGAAAAAAATAAACAATACCAACACACAAAACCTAACCCTAAGCCATTCAAGTCACATTACTTGCACGAAAAATAGAAAAAATCAAACAACAAAGCCCCCAACACATTCACATTCTCTTTCACGAGAATGGAAGAAAATTAAAAAAAAAAAACTTCACAAACAAAAATACAACAAAAACAAAAGAGAAGAAAGTAATATTTTCCTAAGAACTAACCTTTGATGATGAAGAACCAGTTGCACACAGAAGCAATGTTGATGATCGTTGCACCCAAAAATTGAAACGTCAGGTACGGAAAAGAAAGGAACCGGTTACAGTGAAGTGGGGGGAAGAAAATGAAAAGTTTGTGTCTTTAACTTGTCAACGAAGGGTTATGTTTAGATATTTTAGTTGTGTATCAAATTCGTTCCGGATATTTGCGTCTTATGAGCCGGATGAAGTTGAGCCTACGTGGACAGCAATGTGTGTGACAGCGAGACACTTAACACGATACATCAGCAGCCCTAATTCTGTTAACTGACAGAGACTAACAGAGGGACCTAACTGTTTAACGTTTTCAAAAGCCAGTGTATTATTAGGAATATTGCTAAAATAGGATACCAAACTGGTTTTTTTTTCCAATTTCAAGGACGAAATTGGCTGTTTTCTCATTATTTTGTTCATCTCAAACACATTATAGAATAATATAATGTTATCTTATTTGTTATCAAATATGCATCAAATACAAAATAAGATAATAGTTTATCATATCTATATCATATCATATCATATTATTATCCATTTTTTTTCTACTTCGTCTCAATCTTATCTTGATTATCAAATGTCCCCAAAATTTTTTTAATTTGTAAAATTATTTTATATCTCAAATTTGAAACCCAAAATATTCTTAAAAAAAAAAAATGAAACTTTAAACACTTCAATGGGTTTCGGTAATTATGAAGAAGGGAAAAAAAAAAAAAAATCTAACCCGGGCTCACACCCAAAATCCCCGGCCGGGTATTGAGTTTGTGTCCATCTTCGTCTCCAATTCTTGATTTCTCTCTGTCTCTCTGTACTCCTTGCTTCCTTCATCGAGTTTCCTATATTTGCAGTCATACATTAGAACCACATAGGTACGCTTACATAAATAAATACACTTTTTTGAATTTGAGGGTTCTACCCTTTCATGGTCCTTCCCATCAACCCAAAAAACAAAAAAAAAAAATATATATTTTTTAATATTTATTTTTTTCTCTCTCTTAAAAAATAAAGAAGAACCTCTCTCTCTCTCTCGGTCGCTCTTCGTCTCCCCCCACCCCTCTCTCTACAATCCCTTCACTTTGATTTTCCTTCTTCAATGCTAACCCATGATCCTCTACACGTAATCCCACCGTACCTAACCTAAAACCCTTTTTGATCTCTCTCTCTCTCTCTCTCTCTCACACCATGTCCCAAGGATCTCCCTCTCCATCTCCGCCTCTGCCAGCCACCGCCGAACCCTCGCCGGAAAAGGAGGAACCCGCCGCCGCTCCTCCCACCGGAACCCGCACCCGTCCCGCCCGTGCCTGCACCATTCGCGCCGCAGCCCGCCTCTATTCGCCGCCGGCCACCGTGCGCAGAACCAACAAGGCGGCCAAGCAGCAGCGGCGGCGGCGGCGTCGCGAGGACTCTCTATCGCCATCGCCGTCTCCGTCACCGCCGCCGTTGCAGCAATGCAGCAAGATCGTGACGTCTCTGGTGGAACCGCCCCCTCCGTCTCAGTTGCCACGGTGGAACCTTCGTTCCATGTGGGAATTAGCTTCCATTCTCAATTTTTTGCATGTGAGGTTTCAAAGATTTGATCATTGTAGTTAGGGATTGAGGTTTCTAGGGTTATTGTTGTTGTGCATTCCCTTGTTTTTAAGGTTTTTTCGCAATGTGTTTGTTTGTTGCAGCTATTTAGGCCTCTTTTGAATATATCAGTAGAATTCTCTGCTGAAGAGTTTGAGACAGCCCTTCTTACACCCAATGACACTTTGGGTTACATACACATGCCTTTGCTAAAGGTTGGTGCTTTTTCCTTTGTTTCCTTTGAGTTTCTGGTTTGGTCATTTTGTCTCTCTTCTTTCATTGTAGGTCTGAAATCCTAGTCTTTGTGAATTGTTTTGTACTTAATGTTGTTCTGTTTACTAGTTAGAAGTTTATCTAAAATTTGACTGATTCTTCGACTGCAAACCTTGAACTTGAAGATTGTAGTTTTGTGCTAGTTTAGGGGAATGCTATTGCCAAGCTGTAAGAAATTTCAGAGGTGTGAAGTGAAATTCTTGTTATTATTACACCTTAGGAGGCTGCTGTGGTTGAAAGAGAATTGAGTACTCAATCAGATATTTGCTTTGGTCAGTGCAAGCATAAATGTAGTCTTATGTTTTGGGAATGATTTGGAAGGACAAAGGCTATAATTTGTCTACATTTTCAAAATGAATGGGTCAAATCCAGGTGATAAAGTTAGGATTTAGGAGTATGGGTCACTATCCAACAGTTGGGATGAGTTTTTTTTAATCAATGGGATAATAGAAACTGTTGGAATCTGCGAATTGGTTTTAGGAATAATAACTCAACGAGTCAATGCTTGCAAATTTGGAGTTTGTGAGTATATTAATGATTGATGGGCGATGGTCACAATATAGTTGAAAAATATAATGTTGTATGAGAACTGAATTGCATGTTTGATAGATATAGGTAAGTTCAGATAAGGTGCTTGATTGGAATTGCAGGCTTTTGTTGCATATATGAGAAACCCTTTCTTTACTATTTCGAGTGATAAATACGTGTTGTTCCTCACTATGAATGTTAAACGGGGGATTTATGCTGATTGTGTGCACTCTATCAAATGGCTGCAAGTTCCAAAAGTACGTGCAAAAGTTTATTTTATTTTCGGGTTTCAGCCACGTGTTCCTATTCTAATGTTTTGACTGCAAATCAATTGGCCCTATTCTAATGTTTTGAGTGCAAATCAGTTAGCCCTATTCTGATGTTTCGACTGCAAATCAATCTAAAAAGTAATCATGATCATTATTGCAAGAACTCTGATATATATTTTGCTAGACATTTTTAAAAGAGATCAGGCATCGTCACAAATAAATTACTAAAAGAAAAGGCCAACTTTGAAAAAATTTCAAAACTTTTGAGACAGGACTTTCATTTACTTAATTCTTTCTTATTGCAAGGTTTCTACTTGCACTACGGTTTCCTAGGAGATTTAAATATTGTGGAAAAATTATTCAGTGAAAAGTTTGAGGATTTAGCTCTGTACTGAAATTCCTGTGATATGGTGAGAAAATGTTTATTAGAGGTAGGGCTTATTCTACAAGTCTATGATGAAACATGTGAATTGATCAAACAGTAGAAATACTTGAACTCATAATTTTTTTTAAGTTTAGCTTTTGGGTTCAGTATCATAATATTGATAACATCAATCTTAACGAGTCTTGTAGTTCTATGGTAGGTGCGTAAATTATAAATAGTTAGTGGGGAGTAGGAGAAAGTTAGGTTGTTTAATGTTGGTGGTCATACGCTACCAAATATTGTTGAGGTTTTTGAACACTTGTATTTTTAAGCTAAACTAGTGCAATGAACTCTGTCTTTCTCAATGTCTATACCACT
Organism: Calophaca sinica; assembly: GCA_037113605.1. Lineage (NCBI taxonomy): Eukaryota > Viridiplantae > Streptophyta > Magnoliopsida > Fabales > Fabaceae > Calophaca > Calophaca sinica. The sequence continues at coordinate 97,332,004 of CM073735.1, read as the reverse complement.
ATGAAATCTATACTTTCTATGGGTACATGATCTTTTCGGTTATTGAAGGAGAGGGGTTAATCAAAACTTTGGGGATACATCATACATGAACTCATCCAAGTTCTTTTAATTGGTTTAAGTATTACAATAATATAATCTTGCATTAGTCTCTTTGTGAGTGGGTAGGTAAATATATTGTTGAATAAGTGGGAGAAATTCAATGCTGTTTAATATAAAGTGGTCATACAGTTCGAAATCTAGTGGTAGTAGTGATAGGTCTGTTAGTTGAGTTGAGAGGCTCCGTTAGTTAGGCTAAGATGGTTAGAAGAAATAAATAAGGCATGTTGCCTATATATAGGAATAGGGGTAGATAGGGAGAGTTAGTCATTTGGCAACAATTAGAATTGCGATTTGGGAGAGTCCTAGATCTCTCCAATATCTAGGGTATTTGTGCATTCTTGCCTATTCATCAACAACCATACATTTTCTCTATTTATAATCTGAACCAGAAGAAAATAGGAAGGTGGGGGCAAAACCAGAACCTTTAGCTTCAGCTAATGAGAGCAACCTCGTACATGAATAGCCAATAGAAATCTTAAAGAAGGGGATATGGGTTCAAGAAATCAGCAAAGAAAATGAGATCGTGAAAAGGGAAGAAGCTGCCAATCTGCCAATAGCAGAGAGAGAAAGAAGCAGAAAATGTTGCCATGGGACGTGTGATGGTGGAGAAGAGTGAAGCTGGAATGGGTCTTTTTCTGAAGGGCAATAACACCTAGATAGGCCTTGTGTAAGTGGTGGCATCGAAACTGGGATGAGGGCGTCAGAAAGGGATGAACCAGCGACAACCTTGACACGCATTGTTCTAAGTGGGCTGGATGGCCCACTGCCGCCACTGAAACTGCCAGACTCAAACTTGCCAACAGAAGACAAAGTTGTGGACGTCAAGGGCATTGGTCGGTGCTACTCTGGTGACGAAGACGAGGGTGGAGAGGAGTTCCGTCCAACAACAACAAAACCTATGGATGATAGATGTCATGGGCATTCACGTCGCAACCATGTGAAGATTAACCCAGGAATGTGTAGGGAGTAAAGGGAGGAACGAAGGGCAGGAATGGGCTTACAGCATTTCGGTCAATATGTTGACCTAATGGGCCAACCCCAGATTATTAAAAGAACAGAGTGGGCTTTAAAGAAAAGCGGCGCATCTGATTCTTTGGCGAGTAATAAGCCTAGTCCAGCAGGTAGAACTACAAAAACAAATCCCACGACACTCATGCCCCTTGTCCACACTCTAGGTGTCACCCAGAAAACACGGAATCACAACTCATGCAATCCATCAAGACCTCCATCATCTCCTGAATTTGCTACTGTTAGTGGCACAAAAGAAGATTTTGGCAAATTGAGAATTATATCATCATGTTTCACACAATGTGACACTGGTGGAATATTTTTTTATTTTTATTTTTCAGCAACTACAGACTGTTCTCCTTGAGGACAAAATGAAACTTTAGGGGGCGGAGTATTTATATGTTATGAGTTGAGAGAATTAAAGTTATTTAGTTAGTTAGCTAGTACGGAGATAGGAGAAATAAAGCATGTTGCCTATAAATAAAAAGAGGGATTGAGGGAGGTAATTGGCTAGTTATTTGGAGTGAATTGGGACCTTTGGGCATTGGGAGGTAGCAGACCCTTGATGTTCTGCATTGCTGTTCTGTAATCTAGGGGATTTTCCCCTAATTCTTTGTATCAAATTTCCAGTTCGTATCAATTTGACCTTGATTTTTAAGCCAGAGTTATAGGGCAGTGATCTCTCTCAATGTCTATTCCTCTTGAAAAGCAATACTTTCTTATGTAAACAATGTCACATATTTGCAAAACTGCTGCTGATCTGATAATGACATTTATTAAATCTTTTGATAGGCAATCCCTCCCATTACACGAATGGCACTATCGCGTGATACTTGGATTACTGTATTATGCAGGAAATTGAGAGATTGGTGGCACTGGGTAATAAGACACTTTTTATTCAGCAAGCTGATATTTTAGAATAATCTATATTTTGTAGTTTTCAGAGCTAATATGAGGATGGAATTAAATTGCAGGTTGCCGATGGGGATCTTCCCATTGTTGCTTCACATGGGTAAGTAGTCAACTAGTTGTGGAATATCTAAAATCCCACGTTGTTAATATATATGCGTTCCTGAGTCTCAGGTTTTGCTAACATGACAGGGCGGAGGTTGAAGTATATAAATCACTTGATCCAGGAGTACGTGTCGTCATCTTAAAAGCATTATGTGACATTCGTGTTGAGGTACTCTTACTATTTAATGTTTATGTAGCTATATTTTTTATATCCCTTTTGCTTAAATGGTTGAACTCCAGAATGGTAGGATGAGATCACTCTGCTTGACGTTAGCTTGGATCTTATTGGATAATTATGCTGAATCTATTCAATCATGCTGAGCAGAGGACTGAATTGAATGCACTTTCATTGTGTCACATTTTCCCTATCGTTGTTATTTTTGTTGCAGCTTTTTAGGTTTATTTTTTCTCGCATCCTCTATCTCGGACATGAAATGGTTCTTTGTGCTTGTGTGTTTTAGTAAGGGTGTGATAATTAGCCTCGGTAGTTTGTCTTTTAATACAAAATTCACACAGATTTGTGGAGATACATGGACATGCAATATTTATAGTGGTCCAATGGCTTGTGTCTAATTAGGCCTCCTTATTCTCCAATAGCTTTCTTTGGGGAGTTTTAAAAGGGTGGGAGCAGGACAGGGCAGGAGAGATCCCAAGATCAAAACCTACTTGGTGTATCTATGTAGGCAGAGTGGGGGGGAAATCTTTCATAGCCTTACTCAAATATCTTCCTTCAATCATCCCTTTTTGGCAGTGTGCATAATGAGTAAATTTGGCTAATATATTGCAGCAAGAAGATATCCGAAGTTACATTGACAACTCGCTCAAACATGGTGTTCAACTTTCAACATTCCGAAAGGAACGTATTGGTGGTGATTCACATGGAACTTCTTTTTGGTAATACTCTTGTTTTCACCTCTACCTTCTCGAAATTTGAAACGTCATATTAGAATGTTTATGCACATTTTCATGTCTGTTTTTACTTTTTATTCATTTGTCGTTTGATTAGTGCAGGTATGAAGATGACCCAATTATCGGTCATAGATTGTATCGTGAAATTAGGAAAACTGAAGTGGTTCAAGTAAAGAAAGGGAAACCAAGAGGTTCCCAGGTTCTTTCTAGTACTACATACCAGTGGGAAACGGTTGCTACCAATTTTGATGAATTTCAAGATGTTTCTGTAAGTTACCAAAGCTAGTCTATCTATGTTCAGGGGCACGTTTTAATAATTGTTGAGTGTTTTGCTGGGAATTGGGGATTTGTGTTATAGGTTTATGACCTAGATAATGAATCACTTGGTATGTTATTAATAAGTACATTAATGTGAATTGTGATGTAATATCTGGGAGCACAAATTTTCATCCTAATTCTATTATGATGTAGAAACCCTAACTTAAGTTATAGTTGAACTTATTTCAGTAGTAAACTATAGTTTAGTAGAAAAGCCAAAATTAAGTATTGTCCTTGAATATGAAACCACTAGATTCAGCAATTGATCAAACCTATTTATAACGATAATCAAAATCTTGATTGTTAAAATCACCTGATGTGCTTACAAATATTATTTATATTTTTTCATATTTCATTCCCTATCACCATTCACATAGCTGCTAAAAATGAATAATCTTTTCTGAAGTATTGATAAACAAATTGAACAATATTGTGGTTAAGCAGAAGTTGAGTTACTAGTGATCGTATGTTGGTTTACATTGTCAATTGAAACCTTGGCATACTAAATCTGTATGCAAAAGAAAATTCTTTCTATAAAGAATTTATTGAATTGTTGAAACTTGTAAATAAGAAACATACTAACATCCTGTAGGACACATGCATAAATAATGAGAAAGAATAAAAATGAAAGAATGAGAAAGAAAATATCTAGAAAATAGTGTCTGAGATGTGAGATGTACAATCTGCTCCCACAACAATTGAGATGATTAAGCTTGAATTGATTTCTGAAATTCCTGGCTTACCTTACAGACCAAGTTAAAGTAATTCATGTTACTGCAAAAGATTTTACCTGCCATTATGTTCTGAGAACATTTAATATAGTGGGATGAATGCTATACGAAAGTGCAAGGATGCAAGATAAATAATTTATACTACACCAATGTTCAAAAGTAAAAAAATTGCCCAAATTAATTGTGAGTAATTAGAAGTCATAGTGCAGACACAGTCACTGTCAATCTAATCATAATTAACAAGTCAAAAACCAAATTTAGTAAAATTAAAGCGGGCAAGTGGGGCAGTGGGCTTGGCTGGAAACAGAACAACAGTGGTTGTGAACTTGCTGAAACTGAGCAAATAGCAAATAAGAATGTGTAACAAGTAACAAAAATGACTGAGCAATGACAAAAAGGTTGATAAAACAGGGATTTCATTGAACCCTGTTAAGAGGCTCAGCTGCTATGGGCACAGTTTCGTCTACAAATCACGACAATCTGCACAACATTCCGCGTTGCTGACATAGTGGTGCAATTTGCCGCTATTAACTGCTCTGAATTTAATTTAATACAAATAAGTACATTCCAAAAAACTATATTTAATTGTAATTTTTAAAATAAAAGAAAACCCTTCCAGTAGAAAGAAATGTATGGCTTATTTATTGCCGAACTTTAAGCTTCTCTTTTTTTAGGGGCATGGGGGGGTAGTTTAACATAGTTGTTCAGACTGAACCGGGGACACGACCACTGAAATGAAAATTAGCTGGGGCAAATTATTTCATAGTTTCATTATAAACTTTTAGAATGGTGATATTTGTTTATTTTCAGACTGTAGAATTGACCATTATTTTCCTTTTTTTTTTCTTTTTTCTTTTTTTCCTCCCCATTTTCAAAGTAAGGTAGACAATGTAAGAAAGGATCATGTAACCCTTCCCACATTTCATATAGATTGCAACTTTTTTTGATTGAGCTACATCTTATTTTTGAAATTATTCATCTGGTTGCACAGGAGAAGCTTTTTTCAAGTAAAAACAGAATGGAGGCTTCTGTAGGGAAAAAGTTGAAGATAGACATGCTTCCTGAAATCGAGAAAGTTCACAAGGTACTTTATTTTTGTTTACTGCCCCTTTTTTGTAATGGGTGGCGGGGGTCAAGAAGATTGGGACATTCTGATAATTGAACTCGAATTCATGTTCTGTCTTCAGTTATCTTGATTTATGGTCAATGAAGCATCTTATAATGTTTGTGTGCAGAGAAAGGAAAGATTAATGAAGAAACAACACAGACAAGCTCTTCTTCTTGATAATTTCTTGGGTGTTGATGGACTTGCCCCAGGGCGTTCACTTCGTGATAGGAAACCTGTTACCTACACTTTTGGTAAGAGCAAGGTTTAACCTATTATAACTGCAAAACATTTTTTGTGTTGATTTTTGGTGCCCACATTATAGAATGATTGCCAGTTTGTTTTCACAACTTGAGTTGGCCAATTCATTTTTTGTTATTATTTGCGGGTACCGATATCGTTCACATTGCACAGGCCGCTTTTTTTTTATTTTAAGAATTAGGTTTTTGTGGGTATTTTAGGGGCCCTGGGTACCTTCTATTGTTTGGGGCTAGTAGCCTGAACATGGTAACCAATATCTACTTCATTATTTGTTGAGAATGTCTGCCTTTAGCAGCAACTAAACTAGTAAGGTTTCCCCATGGGCCAGGGCCCTGGGGTCTACAAGTACGCGAGTACATGGATAATTTACTGAGACTTTCTGATGGTGAGTGTTGGTTTTCAGATCATCCAATGAGTGTTTTGATCTAATAAATGTGTCTCTGGATACCTATCTACCATGGTCAGCCTTTTTATTTTATTTTATTTTATTTATTTTTTAATAAAAACGTAATTTCATTACCAACCTTTATTTCAATTGCATCCTGCATTGACACAATCTGGAAATGAGTAACTCTGCAGTTTCATTATGCTTGCAAGATGCAACTTTGGCATTCTGTTTAACTTCAATTATGATCAAAATTTTCACCTCAACAACCTTATTTTCTTTTTGGTTGAACAGGAGTCAACCTACTTGTGTATTGTTATCTGCTGATTTTACATTGGCCTAACTTTTGCATCACTGTCATTGCAGATGATTATGATCGGTCCATCAATGAGGCTATTAAGATAACCAAGTATGGAATTCATATTTTCATCTTACATCCTGTCCCTGTATTTGGCTGTTCTTGATGTGTGTGTGTCTGTGTGTATTCTAGAGAGAAAGATGTCCAAGGCCAATCATTCTTGTTAGTTTATATTATATTGTTTACTCACGGCATATGTATCTGTTTCTGCATCAGATGGAACCAATCATCCCCAGAACCTTTACCCAGGAGAGAACGAGGACCAAAACCTGAAGCTTTAGCTAATGGTAAATGGGGTGGTCCTTCACATGCCTCTGAACATCTGAATTTTAGTATGCCATCTCCAAAATCACCTGATTTTGATGATATGGAGGACGAAAATCAAACTGATGTATTGGATCGAAGGTGTGTACTATTTTTCCCCCTTCAGATCTGTTCCTTTCCAACCCCTTATTTCAATGATGATCTTTTTGATTTTTTTTTTTTTTTTCACATCAGCAATCGGCGAAGACAGAGGCCTAAACGTTATTCAGAGAAAGAGTTCGTTGAAGAATTGTCAGATAATGATCCCAACTTTGACAGTGATGATGATATTGTTGGAGAAGCCGTATACGATGAAGAATATCTCCGGAAACGTAACCAGAGAAGGAAGGTTTCTGGTAGCTCTGCCTCTGAAGGAGATGAAGAATATCATTGGGGCGACGATAATGTTGAAGACGAAGAAGACGACGAAGATTCCTTGAGCATCAGTGAGGACAGTGACAAGCCCTCTAAATTCAAGCAATTGCCAGGCCGTACTAGGAGGGAAACTAAACTAAGGACTGTGGATGAAATTCAATCAAGTCTAAGACGCAGTAATAGGGCAACTAGAAATCGTATAAATTATCGACAGGTTGAGATGTCCGAGTCGGAAACCGAGTTTATTAAACCTGAGAAGTCTAATGCATCAGATGATATCTCAGATCCCAGTCAGAATGGGGAATTTATGATGGAAAGTGAAGATTCGGATGGCAATGGTGATGAAGATCAGGAAATGAAAGTAGTGGAGCCTGTTTCTTACCATGCAGTAGGAGAGAACGAATATCCTTCCGTAGGAAAGAGTCAACAAAACCAGAACCAAGACCAGAACCAGCCCCCGGAGAAATCTAGTAGTCCGCCGGTTCAAGAGGAAGTTGACGGCGTAACGAAGAGACGTTTCCTTGATTTGAATGAGCTTGCCCCTAGCTCAGGTTTTGATGATGGTCCTCCAAACTCAACAACAAAAGATGAAGGCAATGAAGATTAAGGAAGCATTCCCTTTTTGAAAGCAAAACAAGGAGGGAAGCCAATGTGTATGATAGTAGTTAGTAACTATGAATTTTGTTATATTGCCTCAGAGGAAGTTAACGACCACATCTCTTCCTATGGCAATCTAAGCAGCCCTTGGTGCATGCATGATTTGCCACCAGAAGCAGCATGATAACTGAGTTGTGTAGATTAGGTAGTCATTTTTTAGTAATTAGTATTTCTACAATCAAAAGGGTCTACGAAAAATGAATTAGAATTTGTTGGGTGTTATTTAGCCCATCCAATCCAATCCATGTACAATAACTGTTCACAAGTACTGTAACTTTAAATAGATATGGCTTTTAGATTATCAAGCCCTCTAGTTCTTTTTCATTTTTATTTTTTTTTATTTTCTTGGATTCAATGTGGTCAACGTTCTTAGCTTTAGGGTTGACTGTCGTTCTTTGCTAATCTATTCAGATTAGAAAATGGTCTTTTGCATTTGATGAAACTGGCTGTGGAAGGCAATTCTTTTTCCCCAACTGTTTCCGGATTGTATATTTTAATTGTCTTATTGGTTGTTTTGTTGGGTTTTCTTCGTGATTTTATTTCATTGTCACTAATTATATTTAGTACTACTTATTCTCTCTTGTTTACTTTTTTGTGGAGCTTCTAACACGAGACTACTACTTTTCCCTTTTTTTCCTACTTTATTTCACAATCACACTTGGTTGATTGCTTCTTACGTTGGAAGATGCTAATTTCAACGTATCCATGCGGCATGCCATCCATAGTGGATTAAACAAAACAGAGTACTATGTTAAAATGGCTCCTCATTTATAATAATGGAAGGATTAAAATAAAATGTCGTTTTCTACGTTACGGGGACTAATTAAACTTGTGTTAACTTTATTTTGGCCAAAATGGTTCTTCACTTTTCTTATTTTATGTCACTAGTTAAAATGAGTCATACTTTTTTTTTTTTTTGACTAGAAGTCATACTTTATTTGATTAGAACAAATTATTATTTACTAACAGGGATTGAGTCTAACAGAAGAGGCTAGTCTTCTACAATGTGGTGAACCAATATTCGAATATCCGCTAGGAGAGATTCCCATATTTAGTGTCTGATACGCTTCGAATAAGATTGCCTCGGTTAAAAGATAAAAAAAAAAACATTATTATTTTGTTCTTCCAAATATATACAGGATGTTAACTTGATCCTACCAATATGTGATGTCAAATCAGTCATCTAAGGATCAGAAATCGGAATGACATCAATTTTTCTTCTATTTTTTTTTTAAAGGTCAATGTAACATCATTTTAGACCATCTCAATGTCACTTAAAATCTTTAAAATACTATTTGCAACTATTTTATTCAGAAAGCCAAACTTATATTATTTGATGATGATGCTATATTAATTAATATTAATAACAACATAAAGGATAGTCAGGGTTTGGTCCCCAAATTCACATGATACATTTTCTCTCCCCTCTTGCACTTCTAAAATGGAAGCCAAGTCAGTTCAAAGGAGCCATACCTTTTGGGTCTTGTTCTTGCCTCGGTAATAAAGGAAGAAACCCCAAGAACGACCACGTGTCTTGCACGTGTTTTGTCTCACTCATTTACTTTTTCTCATTTAAGAAACTTATATTAGATAAAGTCACGGCTAAATTGTACTTTTCATTCCTTAACTTTATTTTAGTTTTTAATTTCGTCCCCTAACTATTTTATTTTTTATTTACGTCCTTTAAGTTACGAAAGTTACGCCACATTTGTCCCTTCCGTCTGTAATCTCTTTAAACAATAAAGTGAAAACCATACTCCTATCAGAGTTCTTATTGATGAAATAACATGATAAATGATAATAGAGAAAAAAAACAGAGTATCAATGACCTATACACACACAATAAAGAGATTACAGACAGAAGGGATAAACATGACGTAATTTTCGTAACTTAAAGGACGTAAATAAAAAGTAAAATAATTAGAAGACGAAATTGAAAACTAAAATAAAGTTAAGGGACAACAAGTACAATTTAGCCTAATAATTACAAAACAAGGTTTAATAATTATTTACGATTATAATTTGACTATATGGATACCGAATGTTATCCTTTAAATTATTTTTACAAAATTTGCATCTCCATCAAATATTCCCCCTCCAGCCATAATAATTGAGAACCCACTAAAAAAGAACCACGAAACAATAGTGAATAAGAGATTTAAAAAGGTCATTTTATACAGGGCGGCGTTTAAACCAACCAAGCTCCACAGTTATATATACAATAATCAATCAATGCTATGACTTCACTGCAAAACTTGTGATCTTTGTCCCTCTCACTGGATTCAAAGATGGCAACACAAACCTCATTGTCATCTCATATTGCAGCATTGAGGCCTTGTCTGCCTTTTTAATTTATCCCACAGACACATCATCTGCCTAGGCGATTGATAATGCGCTGTGTAATAGCCTTCTATGCAACCAAACTGGCAGAAATTCAAGCTATGCGAGTATAGTACTGGTTTTGAGCTGTTAAATTGCTCTACCCACATTCCCATACTTACGTCTTCCATCTTAAATAACTGCATAAAGAAGAAATCATGGAAACGTTCAGCCAAAAAACAACTTCAAATGATAGGACTTGCGTAAATCCAGATGAGAATCGTGCCCCAATGGAAGAACAGAGAAAAATGTACCATTAAAGATTACCCTTAATTTATGGATCTCGAATTCAGATACAATGTAGCGTGCAATATCCGACGACAAGATATAACCTGGTCCATTAGCATAAGGTGGATAATCCTCTTCTGGCCACTCCTAAAAAGACAACAACTGAAAATCAGTATCTAAACACACCAAGATTTTTCCAGCAAGTTGTGTAGCGTGTGTAGCAAACACAGTTAAGGACCATGGTATACAGTGTCCACAATTCCAGACAACTGACAGAGGGTTTAAGTGGACCCAGGCGCTAAATAGTTAGGTAATTAAATCGAGCACACCACCGGCACAAATCCAAATTGAAGACCCCTAACCAATTTGAAGACAACCAGCCGCAATGCATAGTCAAAGAAAAAAAGTTACAGCTAACAACTACAGCTTGCAATTAGCCACTTTAGGATACTTCATTGTTAAGCTTTTGTAATATTATTTTATCGTAATATTTTGCCTATAAAGGCACTTGCTATATCTTGTATTGTTGCATCAATTCAAGTGGCTTATTTTGAGAGACAACACTTTTTTTTTTTTTTCCAGTTTCCACTATTTCTTCTGCTGTGTGGAGGGGTGTGTGTGTGTGTTTAGTGAAAATAATGTTCAACAGATATCATAAATATCAAAACAGAAGGAATGTGGTTGAATGCATAACACAATGGGATACAGAAGGGAAGAAGAAGACAACCAAGTTTGAACATGCTTTGGACCAGAATATAGACATTCTTAATTAAAAATCATCGACATAAAAATCAAATTCATAAATTTTTCCAGACAAATCCCACTCCTTAATTCTAGACATAAGCATTGCAATGGGTTAAGAATTAAGATTACCTCGTATGTCACTGCCCATTTACCATAGCGCAGAGGTTTGTGGTAGTAATTTATGTTTCCAACATAAAAGCTCGTGCCATCCGGAACCTTCCTCGCTTCATTGATAACAGCGTCCACATTTACAAAAGTGTCATCATCACCTTTCATGATATACTTGGCAGAAACTGTATGAACCTGTGAACAACAAAGCACATCTTATATTTCACCAAAAAAATAGAAAAACAGGCACAACTTATACATCACACAAAAACTCTACATATGCCAAAACTTAAACTTTTAATCAATCAAAATCTCACCCCATATTCACATATGGCCACTGTTTTCAACACAACAAGGTCGTAGTTATCCATGTAAGGTACTATAACAATATCACCAAAAAATTCTGCTTCCTTCTTCAACTCTACATTAATTTCTTGTCTTGGGTGCTGTCAAAATTCCAATCAAATTTTAAGAAACCCCAACAGAACGTCAGAAACAAAAATTCACACCGTAAAGGTGACAAATATCATTAACCATTACCAGTGCTACAAAGAAACGAGCAACCACAATTGCAGACTTGATGAGCCTATGCTGCATCCATGACTTCCTTACAGCCATCCTTTCAGAAAAATGGTTTCCGGCGGAGAGGACACCAATGAACAATTCTACACCAGAATCAGGAAGCGGAGGGGCACTCCATCTGGTCGAAAATTCAAGATGCCGCTGTGGTGCAAAACTGGGATGTGATGAAGGCAAAGAGGCGGCAAATATAGAATGGACATCAATGTCTCCACTCAAAGAAAGACCAGTGGCATCCTCAAGAGTAAATCCCTGTTGAAATTTAAAATCATGACTATTAAGTTGAGCAAATCAATTTTCAGCTTCGGGTAGACGGATATGGCTCTTTCAAGCTAACCGGTTCACTTAGTATCCTAATGAACCTATTATCGTTAGTTAAAAAACCAAATGAACAAATTTTTACAGCTTTCATATGTGCATCTAATTTATAACAATCTCAACTATTATAACTTTGTACTTCATCCTTAATATATCCTCTCAGTACATTCCTTAGTTTTTAGTGTGTGCAAAATCACAGGTTGGTATATTCAAGGAAGTTACTAGTACTCACAGTGCGGTAAGGAAAAGAGGCAACATGCCTCCCATCGACAGTAACATGATATCCCTCCAACCCAGCACTAATTGTAAGGACAAATAGCTTGTTCTCAGAAAATGGGAATGGCCAGTCAACTGTTACTTTTTTGGTGCGGCCTATCAGTCTATTCAACCACCATGTTGCCTTAGTCTCCTCTGCGCTATCTTCATCATCCCGTATCCACTTCTCACACTTCACCAGCCTATCAACTGTACCCAGCGTCAGCAACACATAACCAATCACATTGGAAACAAATCAACAGCAACATTGCCACTTATATCATCACAAAAAGAAATGAATTTGGAATTGGTAATATCACTATTACACCATGGTTTTAGATCCTAGTCCGCAACCACAATTGCAGCCACAATCTAGTATTAACTATTAAGTTTTTAAAGATCTCCACAACTGTGTCCCAACAGCAATTGTTTCGACCTCAGTTGCATTTGTTAATGTATGGGTTAAGGTTTTAAAGAACAGTCGCGATGTCAAGATTTTTGATATATCTACAACTATGCAGCAACCACAATTGCAGCCACATCAATAGTATTTGACCTCATTATCAAGTATCGCATTCTACAACCGTGATTTAAAACCTCAGTATTTGTTAATTGCATTTGTCACCAATTCAATAAATATAGCAAGTAACCTTGAGCAAAGTTTTAAATCATGATTGTGGTCGCAGTTGAGTCGCAATCCTTAATATTGCGGAGAATCACGATCAAATGTGGCTGATATGGCCGCAATCACAGGCGCAATGCGTAGACATCAAAAAACTCAAAGTTACGACCTAAGTCACAGTAGCAATATCTAGGATTGTGATACAAAGGATTGTGATTGCAGCCACAACTACTATTTAAAACCTTGATATATGGAACTTAAGTAACCTCAACCAGGGTTTTAAAACACGGTCGTGACCGCTATTATGGTGGCAACATAATGGTTTTTATGTAACCTTGATATATAGAGACGTAAGTAACCTTGACATGGATTTTAGAAAATCATCTCTAGTGGCCATGACATCATGGGTTTTGTATGTCTTTGCGACATGGGTTTTGTATGTCTTTGCGACCGCAATTAGGGCTGCAAGTACATCTATTTGACTGTGATTCTCGGCCATATCAATCAAGGATTGCAACGTGACAACGATTTAAAACCTGACCTTGACTACTACTATTAGATTAAGGAGAATGATATTTGTACAACTAAATGGAACACCTAAAATTTACAACTATTTAGCTGGTTAACGCAAATCACATGTGGTTAATGAAATGTTGAACTTGGTTAATGAATATACAAGTTGTTGCAACTCATTAACCATCAATTAACCACGATTTTTAGGTGTTCAAATTCGTGTGTGAACTGCGTTAACCAGCAAAATAGTTATCGATTTTGCGTGACCCATTTGGTTGATTAAATACTCACCAGTATCTTGATCAGCCTTGGATTTCCAACCATCACATCTGAGGGAAGCACCCCACTGCATCCGGTAACACGTGTTCATCTCAATGACAGGTTTACCGCTCCAATCACCCTTCAACCTCGGGTTGAAGTGAAAAATCCTTGGAGGCTCTTCACCCTCCACCGTCTTCAGCCCCTGCAACTCCACCACAAATTGTGACACGTCATCCCCCTCCTTCGACCGCGCCACCAACGGCTTCCCCACGACCGTTACGTGTGACCCCAATGTGAGCCCGCACGGAAGGGCCGCCAAACCCGAGAAACTCGAACCGGACAGCGATACCGAACCGGGACACGAACCGGTTCGGTTCTCTGGCTTCACCGCAAAGGTTTTACTTTTCCCAGACCGAAGGTCTTCCCAGAGCTTTATCCCTACTTCGCGCGCGTTTTTTGCGAGCTTGTAGAGCTCCGATGAGCCGTCTTTTCTACTTAGGTCAAAAACGGCGTCGTCGAAGAGGATTCTACTGCGGGCGAGTTGACTCGGTCTCGGGGAATGCGCGGTGGAAACGGTTTTGATAGGGCGAGTTGGGGCTTGTCGTTGTTGTTGCGAGTCCTCTTCGCTGAGTAGCCTTGGGGGGCGAGTTGTGACGGTGCCGAACTCGGTTTTGAAGACGAAGGGGATTTCGAGTGTGACTAATACGAGATACAAGAGAGCGATTCCGATTAGAAACTGGATCGTTCTTTTTCTTGTTAACCTAACCACGGCTTCGAACTTTCTCTTCATCTCTCTGAGCAAAGTAGCCACGGAAACAAAACCGTCACCGAAGATTCCTTATGCAACTCTCTCCCCCTTTCGCCTCCAACTTACAGCACAGAACAAGAGGGGAGAGAGAGAGAGCGGAGCAATGAGACCGACTTGAAGAATGATATAATAATATTAATGGAGAAAACAACGGCAATTGATTTGAACTTTGAATAATCTATGAGTATATTGGAATTGAATTTTCTCTGAAGTGGCCGTGGGACCCAACTTCAAAACGTTGCTGAGTTGCTAACGGATTCTTTCTTTTTACTTAAAGCGTTATTATTTTTCTGTTTTTTACTTTATACCCTCCGCGTATGAGACTCCGTGATTAATTCCAAGTCAAACTCGGCGGATCATATGGCATCATACGGTACTCAATCCGAGGTCATTTTACTTATTCCTAATTATAAAAAATAAAATCAATTTTTAAATACATTAAATGTTTAATTTTTGATTTATACATTTATTTAGTTTGAGATTTATATTAATGAGATAACTTGTTTTCTATGTAAGTAGGTTGGTTCATATAACGGATATTTTTTTGGAAAAAAATTAAATCTTAAGAGTATTAATGAGAAAAAACTATTTTCAGAGTATTTCTTTGGTCTATGTGAATTAGAGTTTTGTTCCTTATAATAAGAACCGAAAGGAGTATTTCCTAGGAGTACTCAAAACCCTACAACATAATTCTTGGCTATACCATTCCACTCCCGTTTCAGAATATCTAATGATTGTGACAGAGTTGTTGGTTTCTGGTATTCTATCTTAACTTTCTGTCACACTAGACAGATAAGACATACTCTGCTACCTCTGTTTTCCTTTCGGGCCACCAAAACTTTTTGTTTAGGTCTTAATATATCTTAGTAGTTCTCGGATGAAAACTAAGCTTGCTCTTGTGTGCTTCTTCTAAATTCATCTTCCTAATCTCCTTATCACCAGGTATGCAAATCCTATCCTTATATCTCAATACACCATCGGTTCCTATCTTAAAATTTGAAGCTTTACCCCTATCTATTAATCCTTTCACGCCTAGCAGATATTCATTTGCACCTTGTTTTTCTTTTATCATCTTTAAGAAAGCACTTGGCACTACAATCTTTTCTACACTCATTATATTCCTATATAATTGTACTCCCAAGTTAACATCTCTAAATAGTTCCACTAATTCTAACTCCTTTATCATCATGGTGGACACAAGCAATGATTGTTTACTTAAAGCATCTGCTACCACATTAGCTTCTCCTGGATGGTATTGCAATTCAAATTCATAATTCTTAATAAACTTCATCCATATTTTTTGTCTCATATTCAACTCCTTTTGATCAAACAGATACTTTAAACTTTTATGGTCACTAAATACCGTGAACTTAGCACCATAAAGGTAATGTTTCCATGTTTTCAATGCAAATACTATGACAGCTAATTCTAAGCCAAGGGTAGGGTAGTTCCTTTCATGAATTCTTAATTGTCTAGAAGCATAAGCTATTACTCTACCTCCTTGCATCAGAACACAGACTAAACCCTAATATCAAGTGTTCCAGATACACCAAAAAGTCCCACATTTCTTGGGAATAAGGCCAATGGGAGTTTATAAACACCCACATGCCATAACCCGCCGAGGTGCCTTTTAAGGACAAAACCATGAGGGCCCACATCACATTGGGCCGCATGTGATGTGGGCCCTCATGGTTTTGTCCTTAAAAGGCGCCTCGGCGGGTTAAGGCATGTGGGTGTTTATAAACTCCCCTTGGCCTTGATTCCCAAGCAATGTGGGACTTTTTGGTGTATCCGGAACATGAAGCATCACAGTACACCTCAAATTCTCCTAACGGATCAGATAAAACTAGCACTGATGATGTGGTCAATCTACTTTTCAATTCCTGGAAACTTGTCTGCATATCAATTCAGAATGTTGAGACCTTGGCTGCACATAAACGAAGTTCGTTCACCATTGCTAGCTGTTGTCTTCTCAGCAAACGATGTGTTCTTTCGATTTCTAAATGAAATATCAATTCAGGATGTTGAAACCTTGTCTGCATACACCAAAGGAAACCAAATTAGAGTGTCCTTATAAAAATAAAATAAACAGAAAAACAATTAAACAAAATAAAATGCCTAAAGTAACTAGAATCTCGTTCAATCAATATCGCTAAAATATTCCCTGGCAACGGTGCCAAAAAATTGTTGCGGCTCAGGCAAGTGCACCTGATCGTAACTCGTAATAAAAGTGGAGTATATTTAAGACTCCAAATGTCAAACTCACAGGGAATGCGCGAGTACTAATGGAGTAAAGGCTCTAAACTATTTAGGCTAACGAATGTTGTAAATAGAGAATTGCAAGAATTGTCACGTAAATAAAATAGCAATTTAAACAATACGCAAGAAAGGATTAAGATTATTATGGGAGGCATAGGGGAACCGAGTTTACCAATACTTAGCTCCTAAATTGAAAGCTAATCACTCACTCTAAAATTACTAACACTGTTTGATCATGCAATGTTAATAGTCTTCTTCCTATTACCTACCCAATTTGATCATGCAAGGCAATGAAAGGCTAGAGCATTAAGAATAGGTGAGTTGGTTAATCTAATAACTTATTAGAAACAAGCAACTACCATTAACCAGGCATAAAACACGATTTCTTTTATTTCTAGAGATCTGTTGACTAACTGTGGCACGATCGCTGCCAATTAAGTCAACTAGTTAAAGTTTGATCAGGCCTTATAAGATTAAGCATGCTAGGGATGAAACAATCAATCAAAATAGTAGAAACTCATAAAACTAATTAAATAAATATCAAAAGCATTGTAAAGGATCCCCTATATCACCCCTAGTGATGGATTTAGCTATTCATATCAAATGATAATAACATAAACTCAAACATAAAGCTATAGGAATCCATAATAAAGAGTATAAATCTAAACCGGGACACCCTTTCGGAATGACGACGGTCCTTAAGCACGTTATCCACGTCCTCACGAGCTACAACAGTAACACGGGATTGGCAAGAAGCTCCAAGGAAACAAAGATCAATGTAAAAGCAAGGGAGTTGTGAGAAACTTTCAAAAGGGAGGCTGGGAATCAGAAATTCATCAAAAGGTCTTGAGTCTAGACTAAGATAGCCCATTTATAGGTTGGGATGCAGATTAGGTCATCTGGCTTCAAATCTGCACAATCTGGGATGGGGTACGGCCGTACCGAATATATACACGGCTGTACCAGTCTTTGTTTGTGTCGCTGGTCTGTACTTGTGCACTTTGCACTCCCTGACATCAATTGTGTACAGCCGTACTATCTTTGCCACGGCCGTACTGAACTTTTTCATCGGCGCCAAGCTATACTGACCAAGGGGATACGCCCTCGCTTCTACGATATAGGTACAACCGCATCGACGATCACAGCCGCATCGCACGTCCAGAAATGCTAAAAATCTCCAAAACTTGTCATTGTTCAGTCCATTCTCGCATCTTTTGCTCTGAGTGGCGTCTTTATGACATTTATGCAAAATAGGGCCTAAGTGAGTACTTTTATACTTTAAATAACATATAATGATATAATTAAGTATTAAAAATGCCCTATAAAAGTAGATAAATTGGTGTGTTGCCCCACACTTGAGCTTTGCTTGCCCTCAAGCAAATTACTTGGATAATTATAATAGAAACTACTTTCATTGAATAGGGGCAAAACCACAAGTATAACAATAAAGTGATATCATAAGACATGCCAATAAATAGAATGCTCAATTAGAGGTGTAAGTCCACATAAGTCAACAATCTGTGATTTACAAGTCACACTCTCACCAATCTCAAAGTGTTTATAGGTATAGTCATTAACGCCCAAATTTTTCAAATGAAGTAACATTACCATATGCTTGTACATTGACCAAAACTCTACCATTAAAGTCTATTATCAAGTAAAAGAGGAATGATGGTATTTTATTGGTTGTAATGAGGCCAAGATAATAATGTTAGGTAGGACAAGAGAAAGAAAATGTCATGCAAAAGGGTCAAAAACAAATCAACAAAAACAAGCAACCTTTTTCTTTTTTCACTTTAAAAAGCAGACAAGAATCCCCAATTTTTTTATCAATACATTTTTTTTAGTATTTCATGAAGGCACTATCATAGCAAACATTTCTTTCTTTTTTTTTTCAATACTTTTTCTTTTTCTTATTCTTTCCTTTCCTTTTTCAAGCATTCATGCAACAGGTTATAATTTTTTTCTTATAACTAGAAGGGGAAATAGATACTAAGCCTTCTTTTTATAAGCAAATGTAAGGGATTCAAAACATTAATTTTTTGATCTTTGCCACTAATTGCTCTTGAAGAGTACTTTCCAAGGTTACCTTCACAAAGTAATAATCAATAATAGCAAGAAGAAGTACCAAAGAAATATAATTTTAGCTTTGGGCAACTAGTGGTAAGATGATTCCAAAGTAGAGGTGGCCTAAAAAATTCTTAAAAATTGTCCTTTGCAAATTCACAAGAAAATAAACATATATTTGTTTTGTAATGGTCTCAGCACAAGTTCTAGAATACAAAATCATAAAAAAATATTACTTAAACAAAGAAAAGAGGTAAAAGTATGATGTGACTTCTTGTTTCAGGCTCAAATCTCACCTTTAATAGCTTACACAGAAAATTGAAACTTACAGAACTTCAATGCTAATATTCAGCAAATTATAATACTAACAACAGACTTATTTCAAACACAAGTTGTCATAAAAAATTTTAATGGCCCCTATATCAGCAAAAATTTAAAGTTTTCTATAATTATAAGCAATTTTAAGCATAGCTAAGTAGTAAGCAAAATATAAAATCTCTCCTCATACTTATTTTTAGCAGTGTCTTCACTGCTACAAAGATAGATCAATCACAAAAAGGATAAAAGAAAATAAAGATAATTGTGCTAAAATAGAAGAAGTTGGAAAGAGACTCCTCTTTGAAAAATATCACGAGCAAATTGAATGGGGATATGAATAATGTATGATGTTTCCTTTCCCAATACCGATGAAGCTGGTAAGCGGGTGCAAGAACTGTGCATCACAACAACTAAAAATTTAGAAATAAAATAAAAAGAAATAACAATTAAATAAGACAGCAAAATAAATATAAATGCAATAAAATAAAATGTAAACTGGGAGCATATCAATATATACAAATCTCTTTTTAATACAAAAGTGAAAGCCAAATTACTAAAAGAGAATAGAAAATGGAATCGGCAGGAGGGTAAGGCTGGAGACGCTGAAGGTGCTCCAAAATAGCTACCAACTGTTAGTCCACATGGGTCCTATACTCTTGAAAGCTAGTCTGCATCTCGTCGAGACGCGCCATGACGTCCTGGTAGACCACAGGTCGGGCCGTGGCTACGGTGGTGGTGGATGCTCGCTGAGCGGCACAAAATTCGCAGCTGATCTCGTTGCCGCCGCCGCTTCCTCCTTCCTTCTACCAACTACTCGTAGTCACCATGCACCAGTCTCCGCAGAACACCAATGTTGCAGAGAGTCAAAAGTCTAATGGGCTCCATCTCAACGACTGTGGCCCCTACTCCAGCGTGAACTCCAAGATGGGCTACCAGTCGAGAAATGAATGGGCCCAAAACTGTGTGTCCGGTGTTCTGGGTCTGCAAATGAACGCCCAACTAGGTGCATGTACGCAAAAAATATATCCTGGCGTCGCAGCGGTGGCCCTAGTCCTACGTCATGGCCCAAAGAAGAAACAACCGCCGGTGGATCGTCGCCTTCGTATTTCGCGCTTATAGAATCCAAGCAATCCACCTATGCACCGATCGCGACCGCCGGTCTCTTATCTTATCGCTCGGCGCTGGCCGGGATATAGCGAGCATCCCCAGTGAGAGCTCTCCAGCTCTCTAAGTCCTGCCATCCCTCTGGGATCTCTAAGAAGGCTCCCAAATACTCTGGCATCTGTGGACGGGTAATGGAGCTCCACTCGCACGGTAGCCCTCGCTACCCGGCCCCGCTGATAATTTGCCCCGCACCGCCCCATACCACAGTAAGTGTACGCTGACAGACGGGTTTTTAATGGATTTTTGAGAATTGCTGGTACCCACTGCGTATCCATGGATACTTAATAAATTCTAAAAATACAATTATTTTAAACAAAAAATATTTTATACCTAGATTCTTAGACAAAGTTCAAATGAGAATTTACAAAATAACACATCCAAATTACACATAACAACATCCATAAAACATAACAACTATCCATAAAACATCATGGAAATTTAACAACATCCATACATAACAACTATCCATAAAACATCATGGAAATTACAACAAAATATCCATAAAATATCCAATTAAACAACATAAAAACATAACAAGTAAAATGTTGCAGCTCAATATCCATCAAGTATCCACCACTTCAGTAACACAACTTTGACCACCTGCTTCCTGAAAAAAGAATGTATCCAAATCAAAATCCAAGCAACCAAAATAATTGTGAACTTTAAAATGAAATATTAGAAATATTTACTTACCAGGTCACCATCTCCAGATCTTCCAATACTTTATTAAATTCAATGATGTCATTTTTAATTCTTGAAGAACCTACCAAAAAATAAGTTAACTAAAAATTAGTAATAATCAATCAATATAAATATTTAAGTTAAAAAGTAGTTACCTTTCACATCGTCCATAGCCAATCTTGGACACACATCAATGCCTCCAAAGTATCTCAACGCACCCATCAAGTGGGGTGTAACAACTCGCCCACTGCAAGCAAATGAAGACTAAGCAACAGCTGAAATAGGAATTGCTAGAAAATCTCTTTGCAATCATTTGCAAGATTGGATATTTTAATCCACTAGCTTTCCACCAACCCAAGATGTCAAAATTGTCCTAAGCAGTAACACTTGCTCCTCCAAATACCGATCAAGTTCGATTTACCACACTGGGACCTCCCTTTTTGCAATTAGCACGCGGCAAGCTCCTTCCAAGCTTCTTTTCTTCCAACAACACCCACATCTATGGGATTTTGGCTTGAATTTGCAGATGAAGAAACACACTCTTACCCTTCATTTTCAATTCATACTCACTAACCAAATTTTGACAAATATCTTTTACCTTAGCAATTTCATCATCAGCTTTCTTCTCCATAAATTTCAGAAAACAACATCTATCAATTCAAGTTTGTACCTAGGATCCAACAGAGTGCCTATGGCCATCACCTCATTAATCACACCCCAATACTTGTCAAATTTCTCAATCATCGCTAAATGCCCATATCACTTCGAATGACAGACTAGTAGATCCAAGCCACTCAATCAAATCCAATTTAATTTCACAGACTTTGGAAAATAAACATTGACAGCTGGATACAATGTACCAGAAAAACAATTGTGTAACTTCATAAAATACTTTCAACTTACTACAAATTAATTTCGCTTCATCCAATCATTTTCACTAGGCAAGGATTTATATTGATTCTCACGCTGTACAATCGAGCAAACACATCTTGTAATCTATGGCAACTTGAAGCATTAAATGTAGAATTCCACCTAGTCTTACAATCAAGAATGAGCTTTTTTTCATATAACATATTCACTTGACTACATGTCTCTATGAATTTCTCCTCTCTTTTAGGTGTTGCTGTCCAATATTCAACACTTCCTCTAACTTTCACAATGGCATTAGAGATTATAGACATACCATCTTGCACAACTAAATTCAATATGTGAGCACAACACCTCATGTGAAACAATTTACCTTCCAAGATAAGCAACCTAGGTGAAAGTCATGTCTAACATGCTTAATCATAACATCATTCAGAGCAATTATCAACAAATACAAGTGATGCTTGATCTAGATTCCAATCCATCAAACATTCAAGTAACACACGTTAAAGAACTTTAGATGAGGAGAGTACATAAATAAACCTAACATATAAATTAAAATTGAATAAGAAATTAAGATGTAAACCAAACATTCAAGTAACACATCTTGCAAAAACTTTAGTAGTATTACCTTACAAGGCCACTTTTTAGGGTCCAAGAATCATCAATAAAGTGAGCCGTGATCGCCATGTAACTTTTATTTTGATTACTAGTCATTCACATATCAAGAGTAATTGCAATACGCTTTGATTCCTTGACAACAACTTCATCATACTCTCTTCTCATCCTTATATATTTTCATGATGTCACTCTTTAATAGTGTTACGCTTAAAATCACCTTAAATAAAGGTTGCAAAGTTGCACAAAATTCTTTAAAACCAATGTGGTCAACCATAGCCAAAGGATACCCATGAAGAATTATCATCTTACATAATCGCACGCCTGCTATGTCTTGGTTAAATGCATAAGAACCAACCACTACCGCTTGATTCCCAACTTTGCTCGCTTTGATAAAAGCTTGCCTTATATCTCGAGTTGTTCGGAGTTTGCAAGAATGGAAGTGACTACTAAGTGTGATGTTCCTTGCTTTAATTCACCCAAAAGTTTTGAGCCACAATAATTGCAAACGCCTTCCACTTTCCATCTATATTTTGCCTTCTAAAATGGTTCCAAACATCCCAAGTTTGCTTTCTTTTAAGACCTATAGTGTCACTTGCATTTGGCGCTTTGAATTTCATGAGAGGAGTAATTAGATTTGCTTTGAATTTCATGAGAGTTGAATTGCTCTCTACATTCATAGAATCAACAACACTTCCTATTTCTAAATTCATTTGTTGTTTTGTTGTCTGCCAACGGATTAAAATTCTTGTTGAGAAGACATTCTATAAAAATGACATGAATAACACATATTTAGAGATTTGTTCTACATGTGCAAAAGATCATTCCCTTTACGAAAGCCTTTACATGCAATAATCTAGTACAAATTTAAACATCCATGACAATTAACTTATTCCATTTAAGCATACCGAGCCAGACAAATCAACAATAATTGAGCCATTAACATTCAATGACTTTGGCCATTAGCATTCAGGGATTTTAAAATTACAATGAATTTCCAAATGCACTATGCACAACCGAATTTCCAACAATCAATCAAAAGATCAATGAAAAAGATAATCGGATTCGACCTTCAAAGAATGTACGACCCTTCGTATCAGCATCAATGAATTATTGAGATGGCGATGGCGATGGTGGCTCCAGTAACAGAACACAATGGCGACAGATCAACGATTCTGACCTTCAAAGAGCGTAATCAACCTTCGTAACACAATGGCTTATGTGGCTCCAAGCGACTGAATCGAGAGAAGGTAACTGAATTATCGAGAGAAGGTAACTGAATTCTTAGCAAGACGCAGATCAATGAAAAGGGAAGCAGAACTGAATCGCATGCATCAATTATTGAGAGAAGCAAATGAATTCTTAGCAAAGACAGATCAATGAAAAGCGGAAGCAGAATCAATCGCATGTGATCAATTATTGAGAGAAGCGTAATCGAATTGAGAGAAGCTAAATCTTACCTTCAAGAACAACACGACGGCTCCAAGCAAAGTCAACATCACGACGGATCGGAGTCATCGCTGTGGGTTCCAAGCTTCGCTCCGTCAAGCCGACCTTCGCTTCAAGCCCAAGTCGGGCTTCAAGCTCCAATCACGTGGTTCTTGCAACCGACGGTGGCTCCAAGCTTCTCAATATCTTGCTGCCGGTGAGAGAGAGGAGAGACCGACGTGAGGTATGGACTCCGGCCGGGAGACGGCGATTATGGCTTCTGGGCGGTTTGAGTATAGAAGAGGAGAGACCGGAGCCGGAGGTGAGGTTTGCGACCGCGCCGATAAGGTGATTTGCGACCGAGGAGACTGATTTGCTAACCGCGATCGGGCCTGGTCAGGGGAGACGCAGCGACGGCGACCGAGAGAAGAGAATTGAGAGAAGAGAATTGAGAGAAGAGGCTGGACGAGAATTGAGGTGAGGTCAGGGTCTCAGGGACGTTGTCCAGTGGGGTGGGTGCGGCGCACAAAAAATTAGGGTTAATCTCAAATGATATAGGGTGAGGGAGTATTAAGTAATTTTATATATACGGGTACCCGCGGGTACGGGTAGTATGATACTGGTCTCCCGCTGCTTATACATCGGTAATAAATATCCGCCTGCTACACCCTGGTACCCGCTTAATCGCCCGCTTAAAACTGCTACGTTTTACTCATGGTACCCACTGCACGGTTTTTTTGCCATCCCTACATCGGGTATCCGCCTCTCCGCCATCTCGAATCCCGGCCCGATGTTGAACTCGACTAGGGTCATCTCATGGTGGATCCCATAGAGGTAGAACGTAACTACCAGATCCTGGTCTAGCTCATCATCCATTTCTGGATGCTCGGCCTCCCTGTCCCTCATATGATAGCCACAAGTGGCTAGAAAATCTAAGACAGCCTCCACATGAGTGGGCTGTCTAACATAGGGTTCTTGGAGCCGTCCAATCCTCTGTAGCAAAGTCTTCACCTCCCCTCGCAGGCCGACCTGCTTGATGGAATCAAAATCTAAGTATCTCTGGGTGTGAGTATGGAAATCCCGCAACTGTCTGTATCTTTCCCTTGCTATTGTGGGATATATGATGGCACGGCTTTGGGCGCGTGTGCTGCTGCTGATGAAGAGGCCTCACTTCTCTGGCGCTTAGATATTTTCTTGCAAAACAGAATAAATAGGAAAAATTAGAAATTTAGGCAAGATTCTGTATTAGGTACGGCTGTGCTTCGTGGGGGACGACCATACTCAATATCTCTGTAAGCCCTAATTAAAACAGTAAGTACGATCTGACTTAAGCATTATATATGGTCGTACATTATCACAGGTACGCCTGTACCTGTGTCCTGTCTTCAACCCTAAAGCCGCCAGTACGGCTTGTTCTTGATAGGCACGGCCGTACTGCGCTACAGTTTTGTGAAAATTCTACCCTATGATCAGATTTTCTTAGTTTTAACCCTAAAATTTAAGTATCTAATCATTCCTAAGGTCTCTAAGCATGCAAAACCAAGCCAAAACTACTCCTAAATTGCTAAAGTTAGTAATAAACAAAATTAAAAACCTAAAACAACTAAAAACTAAAAGCAACCAGTAAAACATGCAATCAACCCAAGAAATAAGTTTAGAATCAGTACCTGAATGGTCTTGGGATGAAAAATACGAAGAATTTGAGAGAATAGGATGCTTGAGTGGAGAGGATTTGGGCGTACGAGGATGCGGTATGCCGTTACCTCTCACTGTTTACCTTATATTTTCTGCCTCTGGACATAGGGCACGGCTGTATCTGGTTTTATGTGCTGGCGTACCTACCTGTTTCTCTGCGTTTTTCAGGATGAAGCCGCGGGGTACAGTCGTGCCTAAAGAAAGATATGCCCATACATACTAGTTTTTTAGGGAAAAAAAAATTTGTTTTTCAGAATATTTTTTTTGTATTTTTAATAAAAATAAGAAAAATGTTAGTAAACACAAGTTGCCTCCTAGTAAGCGCTTGTTTAATGTCCCGAGCCTGATGGTTCGGAGGACTTAGAATTAGTCCTCAGCGGGCAATGGCCCTGCTTTGATGTTACCTTTCATCTTCCTTCCATTGGGGAAGACTACAATATAGTTGCCTTCATCAGACTGATCCATCCAAACATGACCTGAGCACTTCTTTGGTAGGTTCATTGTGCACCCACATTTTTCGCAGATGTAAATTGGATCTCTTATAATGGGTGAAAATGTCTCAATAAATTTCTTTACTAAGTCATTCCATGTCTCTATTTCTTCAGCTGGTAGGAGATGTAGCCATATTTTAACTACCCATCTAATGAAAACTGGAAGATCTTCAATTTTGCTTCATCCGGAGACAGGTTCTTATATTTAGCATTCCTCATCTTTTTGCAGAACTGTCTTATGTGCTGAATAGGATCTTGCCCTGTTGTTCGCTTAAATTGTAGGGCTGATACCTCTGAAATATTGGATGAGTAATCCAAAACTAGTAAATTCTTCAGAAGTATCATCTTTTAACTTTTGAAATCCTTGGATATGATCCTCTTTTTCTTTTTCCTCAAATGTGGGTTGGAATGCCCTAACAAACTCTTCCATTAATTCATTCCATGATCCAAAGTGGAA
This sequence comes from Calophaca sinica, assembly GCA_037113605.1. Taxonomy (NCBI): domain Eukaryota; kingdom Viridiplantae; phylum Streptophyta; class Magnoliopsida; order Fabales; family Fabaceae; genus Calophaca; species Calophaca sinica. The sequence continues at coordinate 97,305,621 of CM073735.1, read as the reverse complement.
TTTCGGGTAAACTAATTAGCCACTCCTCCAAGAGAACGGGGGAATAACTTTAGTCTTATCTCATTTGCGGTGGTTCCTGCATATTTGTCAATCTTAACCAATTTGTCAGTCTTAACCAAGTCATAAAAATTTAGTATATGGGGAATGGGATCCTCTCTAGGAAATCCTTTGAATTTAGGCAAACAAAGTGTTTCTACAATCAAGGAAGGAGTTATGTTCTTATTCTTTTTAATAGAGTTGCTATCTTGCTCCTCAACTTGCTCTTCTTTTTCTTTAACCTGTTTATGTTCAATATCCTGTAAGAAACAACAAGAAGCACTAAAGGAAGAAGCTTTGTTAGCATTATAAATTTTGAATACCTCTTCTTCATCCTCAATTCTTAGAGTCATAGTTCCCTTCTTAACTTGAATATTGGCATCTCCTGTTGCCAAAAATGGTCTTCCCAATATAGTAGGGACATCTCTGTCTTCCTGCATATCCAAAAGCACAAAGTCAACTGGGAATATCAATTTCCCCACCTTAACTAGTACATCATCTATTATCCCTCTTAGGTAAACAAGAGTTTTGTTAGCTAATTGCAAAGACATGTTACAAGGTTGTAGTTCCTGCAAATTTAGTTTTCTAAAAATAGACAGAGGCATTAGATTCACACTTGAACCCAAATCACATAGTGCATTGAAAGAATTATTACCAATTGAGCAAGAAATAACAAAAAGTCCCTGGATCTTTAAGCTTAGGTGGTAATTTATTCAGTAACATCACAGAACAATCTTCATTTAAATTTACTGTCTCAACCTCTTCCAATTTATTTTTATTAAAAGTTATTTCCTTTAAGAACTTAACATACTTAGGTACTTCAGAGACAATATCAGCAAAAGGAATATTGACATGCAATTTTCTAAGTTTTTCTAATAATTTAATTGATTGCCTATCATTATAAGAATTTTTAGAACATTGGGGAGAAGAGTTACTTACCTGCTGAGGCTTAGTTTTAGCCTTCTTTTCTTCACTTCCCTCCAGAATGTCCTTCATTGTAATGATTGGTTCCTCCTTTGCCATAAAGATTGCATTGCACTTCTCATTCGGATTTGGTTCCACTTGACTTGGAAGTGTTCCTTTTTCCCTTTGAGTCATTATATTTACCAAGGTTGAGACTTGGTCTTTTATTGATTTCTGATCTTCCGAAGTGGAGCCTAGTAATTTTTCTATGGTTTTGAACCTCTCATCCACTTGTCCCATGAAGTTGTTAAAGTCATTCCAACTGGAACCTCTATCATTTTGAGCACGGTTCTGTAAATATGGACTCTTGTAAGTATTCTGATTCTGGCCTTGTAATTTCTGTTGGCCTCCCCATGAGAAATTGGGATGATTCCTTCATCCGAAATTATAAGTGTTGGAGTAAGGTCATTTTGTGGCTTGTTTCCAATAAAGTTCACCTCCTCGATGCAATCTTTAGAATTATGACTGATTACTCCACAAAAATTACAGGAAGCTCTGGTTGCCTTGGTTTCAATAGCTTTTAGCCTTTCTTCAGTTTTCTCCATGAAACCAGCTAAAACTCTCATACACGAATGCCCGTGTCTTTGCATAAATTTCAACATGGCTTCTTGTATTCCTGCTTTTGGATCAAAATCTTTTTGGCCAACAACATTGACTTCCTCCAATTGGCTCTTAATTGTTATGCATCCTCATTCATTATTAGTTGAAATTGCATTAGACTGAGTTTGCGTTGCCATTAAAGTCTCTATCTTCTTGGTCATTGCCTCCAACTTTGCTTTGAGGGCTGTGTTTGTGTCCACCTTATAAATTCCTGCCTGTTGGGTCTTCCTTCTGGCTTGTCTTTTTCCTGCTGACCACTGAGCATTATTCTGAGCCATTTCGGTCAATATTTCATGAGCCTCAGTGGGTGTCTTCTTTTCGAAGGATCCTCCACAAGCAGCATCAACAACACCTCTGGTATGCATTGTGAAACCATTGTACATAATTTGAACCAACTGCCATTTAGTAAAACCATGATGAGGGCAGCTCCTAAGTAAATCTTGAAATCGTTCCCATACCTCATGCATTGATTCTCCCTCATTTTGAGCGAACCCAGATACGTCAGCTCTCAGCTTTGCTGATTTTGTGGGAGGGAAATACTTATTTAGAAACTTGGTTTTCAGGTCCTCCCAGGTGGTGATAGAGTTTGGTGGAAGTAAATCCCACCATAATTTGGCCTTCCCCTGTAGTGAGAATGAGAACAACCTTAGCTTGATGGCCTCCGGTGTCACATCATGACACTTGACAGTGTTGGCAACCTTCTGGAATCTTTTGAGATGAGCATTTGGGTCTTCAAAAGGTAAGCCAGAGAATTGTACTGCGGACACCATTGAGATTAGTGCTGGCTTCAGTTCAAAATCAGTGGCCCCAATTACGGGATAGTTGACGCTGTCTGCCACATCCGTAGTTGGATTGAAGTACTCGTTCAACGTAAGTTCGTTCTCCATTGCTAGCTGTTGTTTTCTCAACAAACAAAGCGTTCTTTCGATTTCTAGATCAAATATCAATTCAGGATATTGAGACCTTGACTGCATATACTTATAAAAATAAAATAAATAGAAAAACAATTAAACAAAATAAATTGCCTAAAGTAACTAGAATCTCGTTCAATCAATATCGCTAAAATTTTTCCCTGCAACAGCGCCAAAAACTTGTTGCGGCTCAGGCAAGTGCACCTGATCGTAACTCGTAATAAAAGTGGAGTATATTTAAGACTTCGAATGTCGAACCCACATGGAATGCGCGAGTACCAATGGAGTAAAGACTCTAAACTATTTAGGCTAACGAAGGTTGTAAATAAAGAATTACAAGAATTGTCACGTAAATAAAATAGCAATTTAAACAATACACAAGAACAAATTAAGATTATTATGGGAGGCCGAGGGGAGCCGAGTTTACCAATACTTAGCTCCTAAATTCACCAATTAATTATTATGAGTTCTATTTCCCGATTGAAAGCTAATCACTCACTCTAAAATTACTAACACCGTTTGATCATGCAATGTTAATAGTCTTCTTCCTATTAACTACCTAGTTTGATCATGCAAGGCAATTAAAGGCTAGAGCATTAAGAATATGTGAGTTTGTTAATCTAATAACCGATTAGAAACAAGCAATTACCATTAACAAGGCATAAAATGTGAGTTCTTTTATTCCTAGAGATCTGTTGACTAACTGTGGTACGATCGCCGCCAATTAAGTCAACTAGTTAAACGTTGATCGGGCGTTATAAGATTAAGCATGCTAGGGATAAAACAATCAAGAATAGTAGAAACTCGTAAAACTAATTAGATAAATATCAAAAGCATTGTAAAGGACCCCCCATCACCTCTAGTGATGGATTTAGCTACTCATATTAAATGATAATAACATAAACTCAAACATAAAGGCATAGGAATCCATAATAAAGAGTATAAATCTAAACCGGAACACCCTTTCGGTATGACGACGGTCCTTAAGCACGTTATCCATGTCCTCACGAGCTACAGCAGCAACATGGGATTGGCAAGAAGCTTCAAGGAAACAAAGATCAATGGAAAAGCAAGGGAGTTATGAGAAACTCTCAAAAAGGAGGCTGGGAATCAGAAATTCGTCAAAAGGTCTTGAGTCTAGGCTAAGATAGCCTATTTATAGGTTGGGATGCGGATTAGGTCATCTGGCTTCAAATCTGCACAATCTGGGACGGGGTACGGCCGTACCGAATACATACACGGTCATACCAGTCTTTGTTTGCGTTGCTGGCCCGTACTTGTGCACTCTGCACTCCCTGACATCAATTATGTACGGTCATACTGCCTTTGGCACGACTGTACTGAACTTTTTCATCGGCACCAGACCGTACTGAACTTTTTCATCGGCACCAGACTGTACTGACCAACGGGGTATGCCCCTACTACTTCTCTGAGATAGGTAAGGCCGTACTGACTGACTGTCAGGCCATACCGCACGTCCAGAAGTGCTAAAAATCTTCAAAACTTGCCAGTTTTCAGTCCATTCTCGCATCTTTTGCTCTGAGTGGTCTCTTTATGATATTTCTGCAAAATAGAACCTAAGTGAGTACTTTTATACTTTAAATAGCACATAATGATATAATTAAGTACTAAGAATTCCCTATAAAAGTAGACAAATTAGTGTGTTAACATTTACCACGTGGACCAAACATGAGTTCCTGGAGAAGAAATCATTACCTTAAACATTCATAAGATATAAAGAATCATAGAAATATATGCAATATATCTTATGAATGAACAAACTAGTTATCTCTATTTCTAACAATACACACAACTCGTAAAACAGACACTACCCAACTTTATACGTAGTTGGTACCCGGTGCGGGTCCAACTAGACACGGCAAGAAATAACATCTTAAAACCCTCACGGTCCTGTTAGGGATGATCTGCTCTAATACCACTAATGTAACATCCTATTGTTCCATTATGGTTAAATCTTAATTAATTATACTTAATCTCTTATTTAACATAAACTCAGTTATTAGAAAAAAAACGAAGGAATTTGAAAACTTGAAAACATACCAAAGCAACAGGCATGTCACAAAATAATATACACTATACTACATTGGTATAAGATCTAGCGGCTCCATCAATAGGGCTCACATCATCAGAGTAACGATATAGTCGTCAGAGTATATGAAAGCGTAGTGTAAAAGTATAGTCATCCACAAAACATAACTTGTCCTTGAGGCTAACACCCGCCTCATTGAAAACATACAAAAAGAGAAAAAAGACTCTTGGCCATCAAACTGGACAAAAGACTGTCATCATGTCTCCATCAGCAAGTTGGGTACTGAGAGCTCTCAATTTGAGACCCCGAATGTTTGTGGAAAGCACGACAATGTTGTCTAGCTGTAAGTGGTTGGGAAGGACTAGGTGTCTTAGTCTGCCTGCACTTGACCTCATCTCTTTGGCTCACGTCTCAAGAATGACTCTCAATCAGCATCACAACCTGATAGGAACATCCATGTGAGTTCCAAACAATGGAAGGCTTTGGGATTCTCCCACATACGTTTAAACGATAATCACTGATAGATCCTAAAATCTCCAACCATGCTCGCCATAAAAAATCTAAGCAAACGGAGATAAACAGTCACCATCATAGTATACACAACTGTGTGGTGGGAGTAGTCTATCTCCCAGCCCGCATCATTGTAGTCATGATACTAAAGCTCAAAATCCCCCCAGAAAAGGATCTGCGGGTCCATCATCATCACTGTGTGCATGAAAATGAACTGCGCCATCTCTTGCAGTGGTGTCCTTTTCAACTATACCACATAAACATATATCAACCATCCACTAAGTGTCACTAACCAATTCTACCTAACCATCTCTCTCACCTATGCATGCCTAATTCTATATGGACTCGTGGTCACAAAACCTATGTTATGTCGCACCCCTTTTTCCATTAGGGATACACATCCCTCATTTCCATGAGGGATGTAGTCAGTTGTCTAGGCAACCTATTCCACTCATTCTGACCTATAAGAGTACATCCATACTCCCACATTTCCGATAGGGAGGGGCATCTAGGCCTGCACTTAGAATCGTTCATCAAGGACGTGAGATAATCAATATGCATAAGGGAAAACGGACAAAATATACTGGCGCTGTGACACGATGGGGACATACTATCGGTCACCTCTAGAACTTGTCGGCCCCCAGAATAACGCCCCCCAAGACTTCCACGGTCTGTATTGTTATCTCGTACTCGTACTCAGATTACTACTGACCTCGTGCACCCTTACGCACGGTTGTGACATGTCAACATAACATGTACCATCTATATGAACCTCATCATCACATATCAAATCAATATCCTTATACCTCAAAATTACCAATCACATTATACCATGCCACATTTCTCAATACTCATATCCATCATATGATTTTGCGTCTCAAGTCTGATACATAATCGTCATCAGTCAGGTATCACTATATAACCATCATTTACCTCAAAGTAAATATAATCTCAACTCATACCACAATCTCACCTCTCACCACTAATCATACTAATAATTCTCCTATTCAAATCAACATATTCAATATTATCATGCTACACCATCCAAAAAACACATCATAAATTATGTTATATTACGCTACAACATCAATGAGCATGTTATCAAATATCACATAATCACATAAACAGAAAATTCTAAGCATGTTGCTACAATCATATATAGCCATAGTTGTCAAAACTAGGCCGAACGGTAGGGAACCTGACTTGCATCCGGTCTGTATTAACCTGACAACCAGTCTACTCAAGAACCATCACAAAACCGAACAAGTAAAATTTCGGCATAACCAGATAAAACTGAGAAAAACTAGGGCAAAAACCGGTTTGCTGCGATTAAAGAAAATACCAATTTTTTAATTTTTTTTAAAAAAGATGGTAAATGATGTCATTTTTGGCACATGGGGGAATTTTTTATCCATTTTTTGGTACGTTGATGGATTAAATCAAGGAATTTAATTGATATGCACCGACAATGTAAAAAGGGTTTACACAGTCATCCAATTATATATGACCATTGTGTCACTTTGTTATATAATTTCCTAAAATATCTCAACAAACATATACATTATGAGATTTCATTGGATGACAGTGAAAAACTTTTTGACACTATCTGTAACACCCCAATTTTTATGAAAAGCTATTTTACAATTTTTGACAACTTAGAAATAAATCATAGAGGCTGATCACCTCAATGATTTGTGAAGAGTATAAAGAACTGCTATGATTTGTGTTAAACAATCCGCACTCTTGGTAATTAATTCAGATTAACAGACAGTGTAGATGTATATTATTTTTAATATAAATTAATCCTAAAAATGCGTAACTTTGCAAATTAAATAAAAGGTATTTATTTAATTGAAAGGGAAATGGTTTTTAGGACTTAATAATTATTTTTAAGCCATGGTCTAATTTTCAACGTTTAGTTAATTATTAATTGTCTGTTTTCTATCGTATTTAATATGACTTTTCTGTTAATGATTTTCTGTTGAAAATTTTATTGTTTGAATTTATTCTAGATGATAACAAAAATTGGAATTAGTAATTATTACTAATTTACGGTTTTGACTACGCCGTAGGAATTCTGTTAAATTCTGCCGCAATTAGGCTATCAGGTGAGTTTCTAACTGAAACATGCCCAAACGTGATCCAAATTTTACAAAATTTGAAATCTTAGCATTTTCTAATATTTATGATTTATTGGAATGTTTTGGGAATTTTTGGTCGACAGAAAATATAGTGTTTTCTACGCCTAAAAACTGCATAATTGCAATGTTTTGGCTCGTAATTTGAGAAAACGAGATATGGGGGAGCATTTCTAATGTAATGGGGGACATTTTGACTGAATAATAATTTTTAGGTGTGGACCGATAAAATAGAAAAAATTTTAGAGCGACGGGTGAAAAACCCTAATATACGTGAAACGCCGTGCACTCGATTGATCGATAACACGTCGTAGTGAGACCCTTTACTTAGTGAGCAAGAAATACGTCCCAAGTGGACCAATGGGAGCCAAGCCATGTGCTTGGGACCCACCTTTGACAAGTGTAAGCCTTTGACAATTGGACACCCATAGCTCAAGATACGGTCAAAATAGTAGCGCAAGGTGTTCAGAATGGAACCTAATCGATTAACACGAGTTGCTAGTCGATCTTGTGAAAATCATCCAGTATGCTTTTGAGGGAGCCTCTAATCGATTATAATATGTTTCTAATCAATTAGAGTGTGCCCAAAGTGTCTAGTATGGGTTCCAGAGAGTTTCTAATTGATTAATTACCGTGTCTAATTGATTAAAATGTATGCAATGTCATTTTTAGTGATTTGGACTTCTCTAAACCAATTCTCTAAGGCGCATACCTCCTGGCCACTTGTAAAACTCGACCTAAACCCTCATTGGACACATTTCTCATTCATTTTTGCCTTCTCAAGACCTCTCCAAAGGTAGGTTTTAGTTTCCTTCTCCCTTAAGGAGCAAGCATCTTGGAAGGACTTTTCTCCAAAGCTTGGACCAAGGCAAAGACACACAAAATTCGTCTTTCTTCTTCCTTAATGAAGAGTTCTATTCACCCCATTCTCTTGGTAAGTTCTTCTTCCACTGTTTTGCTTCTCGTTCTCGATTCTAAGGACCAAAAACACCATTTTTTATCGTTCTTCCTCTCCAGTTGTCAGAATTCATCCCCGTTTAAAGCTAAGTGACCGGAAGGATGTTTCCTTCGCTATAACTTTGATTCTCCACTGATCTAAGATAGAAATTTGATTGGTAAGCTCTTCATGAACCTAGGGTCCCATTTTCCCTAATTTAAGTTTGTGTTATAGAATTAAATTTTAATGATTTCCTTGAAATCCTTGTGTTTCGTAGAGGACATTTTCTCAAAGTAGCATCACCAAAATCTCTACTTTGCTACTCCTTGTGGTTTTGTGAATATCTCTACTCTAGTAAATGAGGAGATATTGTTGTTGTGGGTATTGAGGAAATAGGTGAAGGGGTCTCCCTTAGGCCCTATAGTGTGATAATTATGTAAATAATATGTGCGGGTTATAAATATATGTATATACGTATATTTTTTAGTCAATGCTACGACATGCTTGAGTGATTGAATTGAATGATTAGATAATTTGTAGGTGGAAATTGTTGAACCTTATGATGATGTGTTGGACAAACATATTTGATATGAAATTGTGCCTTGTATGTGTATTTCATGATATTTAGTACCCAAGTAGATGATGGCCTAGAATGACCATTGGAATGACCTTGACGACACTAGAGTTAATCCTTAGGACTTGTTTATGAATATTTATTGTAGAGCCAGTTGAATTAGAAAAGGGGTTTAATGTGAGCTTTCACCATTATAGGATTTATCTCTTAAAGTGTCTAAGTTTAAGATTTGATAGTGGGTTCTATAGGTTTAATGATGTATTGAGTAGAAATGACTAAGGAAGATGAATCTAATTAATAATGATTTAATTAGACTTGAGATTAAGAGATGAGTTAAATCACTTGGTGTAATATAATCTTTTTTAATCAATTAGAAATGCTAGAATATCACGGTGCTAAATGGTAGTGAACCATCAAAAGAGGGTGTTATGATAGTGTCTTAATAATGGGGGTATTCTTGAATCTTAAAGAAAGAATCCTAAATAATTAGAGTAAAGCAATTAGGACTTCTAATGTGGCATACTAGACTTTCAGGGTTTCTCCTTAAGTGTTGTCCAATGTTTATGACAAGTCCACTATCCATTGGAAATGTTTATGAAAAGTCCACTGTTAGTGGCCATGTTTTATGACCTAAGATAACCATTTGTTTGAGTCTCCTAGCTACACGTAGGCATTATGGAGCTCGGGTTATTTCTTGTTTGACGATCCTAACCACATGAGCCACGATGGATTGTTTATGACCCATGATAGGTGGAGTTTAGTGGAAACCCAACCTTGTATGTTTGTTTGTCATATTGAGCTTGTTTTAGGATGAGGGAGTACTGTTGAAATGAAAGGTGGAGGCCAATAGGAATTAGCCTGCGTGGTAATACATCGGCCTTGGGGGTGCGAAACTCAAGTCCATAAAACCCAACGATTTGAATTGATCCTTTGAGCTAGGGGTTACCCATCAAACTTAGCTACCCTGGCAATCACCTGCCATTATCGAGATTAGTCAAGAGTGTGCGGCCATGAAGTGCTTACCATTGCGGTGTTTTCCCTCAAAAAGCCAAACATGTCCTCCTAATCAAACTTCCTGAAGTAGTAGATGGATCTAAATGCATACGAAATGATTGCCGTAGTGATTTGCATTGTCCTTTGATGAGGACACTTATGATTGATAGGTTATTGTAGTTGTACTTGCATACACACACACACACACACACACACACACACACACACACACATATATATATATATATATGACATGTGTATGCTATGGATGCATGATATTCATCTATTCCTTCTAATGCCAATACACTGTTGCTACAACAAACTCAACCCCTTTTTGCTTGTGTTCATCTTGTGTTTTATGCTTTATTTTACAGATGCTAAATATGCTGAAGAAAGTGGCTAATATGAAGACTTGAGACTTTATTAGCTATCTTAGAGTTGTTTTAAATTCAATATTTTCAGACTCCAAGTTACGTATTAAATTTTAAGTATGGGATGTATAAGCTCTAGACTATGTGACATGTGCTATTGGGTTTACTTTGAATCATTTTATTTAATTTTTTACAAGTATATGTAAACCTTTTTGGAAACAATTATTCCTGTTTTCAGTTTTGGAGTAAAGTCTTTGAGTTGAAATGTGATGTCCTGAACTCGTGTGAAAAATGTTTTGAAACTCGCTTTTTTATTCCATCATGAACATTTATTATTATATTCTTCTACAATAATTACGAAATAGGGTTATGGATATCACAACGCCCCTCCCCCAGTCCTCGCCCACACCCACCCTCTTCCGTAACCATTGCCACCCCCTTTGCCCCTACTTCGATTCTCAACACCCCCTATCCCTCACCTTGAGATAAGCATAGAGGGTGAGAATCGAAGCCATGCAGAGGGTGAGAACCTCTTCAGTAGTCATTTGTGTAGTGAGAGAATGGGATCTCAGATCTGGTTCGTCGTTATTATCTTCATCTTCATAGGGAGACTCTAAGGACTCGCTGAGTCTCTCCGCCAAGTATTGATTACTCTCTCGTAGGCTCACAACTCTATTTCACTCTCCATCATAATGACAATTTTACCGTTTCACTACTTTTTAATATCAACCAACATTTTTAAGATTTTGATCATCTGACGGCTATTATCTTATGTCCATCAATGGACCACTTTTTAGATGGTCCATGGCATACGGACCCCGTATGGCATACTCTAAGAGACTTTGATATTCTGTCTCACTCCGTTGTACTGAGATATCTATAAACATTCTCTTAAATCTCAGTAAGCATCCTAAATGAATGTTAGGCCACTTTGTAAGAAAGTGCACAATAATCTATTGACATGCAACCATGTTGTGGTTCTCTTTTAACCAATATTCCACATTTTGTTAGGTCACAAACGTATAAGTACCTTCCATGTATGATATCATTACTCCTATCAAGTATGATCTTTTGCATTATTGAGGTGCTTGTAAATCTTATAGTCATAAATGTTTTTTTTTATTATTGCTTATGACCACGTTGATCCAAAGTACTTTTTAAAAATAAGTGTCTATGCAATTCAAATAAGAGATCCTTAGATTTCCTAATTCTTTATGGATTTGTATAGTCACCCATTTAGTAAAATTTGGATTAACTGAATATCAAGTGTAGTAGAGCATTTATTGATTTTGACCAAATATAATTACTTGTGTTAATGGGCTATTACTATATGTAATTACTCTTCTTAGACCTATGTGGATATTCTATGGCCTTTACGAATTTGAAAACATATTGGCAGATCCACTGACCAAAGACTTACATATCTGAGTATTAAAACTCTTATTGGTTTAATTAGTTGAGTCTTTTGATGTTTTGGGTTAGTGGGAGTTTTAACAGGTGATATGTATGAGATGACATTTCTTTGATACATCATATCTCTTGTAGCATTTTTAGATGCTTGGGCCATTCATGGATTGCATATTATTCTTAACTTAAAACCCTTCATGAAATGAAGATGAGGCTGAAGATTTTTTGGGGACGGGGGTTAGTATTTTCTTCGGTGACCGTAATGGTACTGGTTTTTGCATTAGTGGCAACACAATTGCTAAAATAGGTGTAAGGTTGTGCTTAGTGGTACAAAATAGTGTTAGGTTCTAATTAAATTCTTGAGTGTTCTCTTTAGGGTTGTGAAAGACTAAGTCAAGTATGCATGGTTTTGGTTTAAGTGGTGATTAGTGTAATGGTGTCCTGTTTGCATTTTGTAATTTTTGTTGTTGGAGTATGTATTGAATCTCTTAACCATTTTAATGAAATCATGATGTTGTTTTAATAGATTTTCTGTTACAAATTCTGTTATATATAATTGTTCTAAGAGATTCTGACATATAATTCTAGTTAGTAATGATATGAAAAACATTAAACTGTTTGGCTACTGATTAGAAACATAAGGGGGAAACGATAAGTGCTGCACTCTGTTCTGGCAAACAATGGATGGCCTAGAGGATCACTTGCATGCCTTTTTAAAGACTGGTATAAATGAACTAATAACCCCATTGTGTAAGATTGGTTCAAGCATTAGAGTACAAGCTAAACTTCTTGCACGTAATAATGGCATTGAGTTTTTTCCTTTTTTTAAAAAATTGATTATATTAAAATTTTTAAACGTGATTTTTTAACACAAAAAGTACTTTTACAAAAAAATACCAAGTAGTGATCTTCTCTTGTCTTCAGGATGTTGCTGTCAAGTTACTTTAAGACATTGCTTTATTATATTAAAAGCATAAAAGAAGTATTTAAAATAAATATTTTTTCATATATTATTTATTTAATTAAATAAAAGGGGAAAACTCTACACTTTTTTCTCCATTAAAACAAGAATTTAATTTATATGCACCGTCAGTGTAAAAATATTTTACACATACATCCAATTATGTGTTGTCACATTATTTAATGAGTATGACAAGTCATATGTTTTAAACTCATTAAATGATGTGGTATCACCTCATTGGATGCATGTGTAAAATATTTTTACACTGACGGTGCGTATAAATTAAACTCTTAAAATAATATATAAACTTAGGATTCAATAACTATGCACTCACGTTGTAACATAGTTTTACACAATCAACCAACCATATCTCACTATGAATGGAAAGATTTTTTATGAAGTAGTATAACAAAATGATTATGTGATTGGATGTCTGTGTAATTTTTTTTTACACTATCAGTGCATAGTCATTAAACTCATAAAATTATTTTATTTTTATTTTACCCTTTCAATATTTTTTTTTTATTTTTTCTCTTTATTTTTTATTTTCTCTCCACCGCAGCGCGGCATTCTTTTTTGGACAAAACTTAGCTGTTGTGCCTTATGTATGATTCTTACTGTTCCACTCACAAAAAAAATAGTTACTTTTGTAAAAAGGTGCAATGTGAGACTTTTAAAATGCACCCCTTAAACAGTTTTTTACAGTTTTTTATGAGTGGAACAGTAAGAACCATACATAAAGCACGATACCTAAGTTTTGTCCTTCTTGTTACCCGTCGATTTGATTCAAAAAAATGTAAACTAACTATATTGAGATGTCTCATACTATTGAGATGACTTATCTCGCCTCCTTTTGACCCGGTTTATTTTAGGTTTAAAAGCTAATTTTAACCTAGTTTGTTTTGAAAAAAAGCATTTTTTTATACAAATTCATATTTTTGATACAATTTAGAATAAGCAAAAGATTTTGGTGCTCATCAATAAGTGCTCACAATTATAACATGTAGATTAAATTATTTAATTAAATTTTAATTTAAATAATCTTATTTTTATTATTGGATATAATCCATGTGTTATATTGTGACTAGAGTACAATAAAAACTGTACATAAGAAACTTTATGTAAGTTTTGTCCTTAAAAACCTTTTAAAGTTAAGATAAAGTTATTTCATTTTTTTTTCCTTTTAAAAGCTAGTTTTAATTTTCTTTAACATGGAAAAAGGACAAAACTTACATATAGCCTGTGCCTGATAAAATATTTTTATAAAAGTATAAATTATATATAAAATTACTGTAAAGGGTATGTAATTGCACGTTTATATTTATCAGAATCTCTCGCCTTTCGTCACTCAGTCTCCCAATCGGTACAGTTTTCAGAATGAGTTTGAAATTTTAATACCAAAAAAAATGAGTTTGAAATTTCAGAATAAGATCGAAATTTATAGATTACGTAGTTCTTTGCCCACCGTTATTACTTTATATGGAAACCACGTGTGCAGTTGTCGAGCCGTCCAACCAAACAGACGTGTCTACCACATGCCAGTCGTATATTTCCTTTTAAGCTTAAGAAGTGACATTATTTTATTTTATTTTTATTTTAATACAGTATTGTATTTCTGAGCTTAATATGAATTGGAAGCGAAAACGATTTTTCATTTTCCATTTCCTGCATAAAGAAAACAATGAAGTTAGTTTTAATGATGTTGGTCTTGGCCATCTTATCTTCCTTTTTACTTTTGTTTAAATTTAATTTATAATAACCTAACAAATTAATAAATTTTGTTACTTTTAATAAAATTATTAATTTTTTTCTTATGATACTTTCTATTATTTATTATTTTATAAAACATATTTCTTTTTCTAAAATAATTAAAAATAAATAAATAATTAATACAATTTTAAATTTTGATAATAATAAATAATTAAAAACAAAATTTCTCTAATCGTATAAAATGGAAAAGATGGAGTATCAAAGCGAGCTGTTCCAAGAAACATCATTGTGTTACCCGAAGTGGCTTACGCGTTGGCCAGTTACTTGTGCGTGCCTGTCCCTTCCGCTGGAAAGTTTAATTTTTAATATGTAATAATAATAATAATAATAATAATAATAATAATAATAATAATAATAATAATACTTGGAATCTTGGATAGAGCTTGAACTGGATGTGTGCCATTTGTTTGTTAATTATGGACAGAACAAAAGAAGCATATATGATTCATCATTCGTATCATACAGAACATAGAACATTATGCGGATTCACCAAATATGCTACAGTCTCGGATTGATGTTAATAATTAGTTGGCTTATGATGTGATCAATGTAATATTGGGAAATGGCCGGGTGGTCAAAAACAACAAATAGTTTATGGTGGACTAATGCTTGAAACTCCAACGACGACCGACGCCACTTTCTATAAGTAAAAACTCATGGTCCTCCACGACATCACAGTCCTCAACGATGACCAGATTGGTGTCGGTTCGACAAAAAAAAACCGATTATGTCACCATTGAAGTACTCATATTCGTTTTTCTTTATTTTTTGTCGAACTAGTACCGATCGGGTCACCCTTGAGGACTGTGAGGACGTGGAGATCCGTGAGCTTCTATTTACGGAGGACGACATCGGTTGTCGTTAGAATTTCGAGTGATTTTCAAACATTATTTCATCGTAAACCATTTGTTGCGTTGGACCACCCTATTCATTGCAGTTTATTGACCCTATTTTCCTACCACTTCGTTAAATAAATAAAAAATTATGGTGACATTAATAGTACACCAAGACTTGTATTCAATCTATATTCCCCCCGCAAAAAGAATCCTATTGTCTTTTTCTTATTGGCTCGTTAAATTTTTTATTGGATAAAAGACATCCTTTTTTTGTTGAAGGATAAAAGGGTCCTTTTTCGTAGGAAAAAAGGCCATTCAATTATTTAAGGGACGACTTTCCTTAACCGTGAAGAGTGCATATTTTATTATCATGGTACAATCAACAATATGAAAATACTACTTTTTTCAAAGTTTTGAAGAGTATTAAAATCCAAAATAATCGTCGACACTCAGCTTTACAGTACATTTTTTTATCTGATGGTTCAGCGGCCTATTATACACTTTAAATAGCGCTGAAAGGAGTATAGTGGGTTCGAACCCGCGCCCAAACGTCTAAACGGTAAATACTTTGCCAGTTGTACTAAGCACCACGGACGGCTTTACGGTACATATGATACTCCATAATATTTTTATCACTTTATTATGAAATTTACCTAATAAATATTCGTATTATAAATTCAAGTAAAAATTTAAAAAGTAAATTAAAAAGAATATTTTAAATAAAAAAGAGTTTAATTTTTATGCACTGTCGGTGTCACATCATTTAATGAGTATGACAAGTCATGTATTTATCAACTCATTAAATGATATGCAACACATCATTGGATTAATGTATACAATATTTGTACACTGTTGGTGCATATAAATTAAATTCATAAAAAATTCAAATTTATAAATGAAGTATGCCAAGTTAATTTAAGGGAAATACTGATCGTCGGGAACAGTTTGTGCGCAGAAGTATCACGAATACACAAAGTGAGAACGCATCATAATTATATTGATATCCATCCACCTAATTTTCTGCAAAAAAAAAAACAATTTAATTGGTCGATGAGAGTTCGTGTGTTTTTCATGTCGAAAACCTTTTGTGGAGAATTCCTTAAAACTAGGTTTGGAAAGCTTTGGAATGCATGACAACATGTTAAAAGTGTTTTTCCTGTTAATGAAGTGATTCATACTCATTTGTAAATCGATTTTTGAGGCTTGTGCATAAGGAAGGATTTGCATTGATTCGATGAATCGAAGTGGCCTATGCATGGATCGATTCACACATCGATTCATGTATACTGCATAGTTGTTTTTTAATATTGTGAATCGATTCATGCAGTCTGTGAATTATTAATCGATTCACACACAGGTCTGGTGTGTTTTTAAGTCATTTTCCAATTTAGGGCTTTCGTTGTAACATTCATTTCATCTTGGGGGTCTTATGGTTTCACAAGAGTGATTTATTCTTCCATTTTCTTGTAGTTCTTGAGTGAAAATCATTGAGCGTGAGAGATTAAGGGTTTGTAAAAGAGGGAAAGCTTATGTTCTTAGGTTTGTTCATCTTGAACACTAAGAGGCTAGAACTAAAGGGGATCTCTTGTAACTTGATTTGAACTCATTGATTAATAGTGGAAAGGAGGGGTTGCTCTCTCCCAGAGACATAGGTCACGTTGATCGAACCTCGTAAACAATCTTGTGTGTGCAATCTTCTTCTCGCTTGCTCCTTTGCTTAATTTCTTGCGTTAGTTTTTTTTTGTTTTTTGAGAAATTTTATGCACTGGCTTTGCTTTCCTTTGTTGTGGTTTGTTGTTGGCTTGGGTTTTCGATTTGTGTGTAGGGATTCTTGTCTTCCTAATTGTTCTTTGGACCAATAAGTAGCGCCGTCCGTAGGGAATTGAGAAGGATCTAGGGTTTTTCACCATGGGTACCAAATATAACACTAAGAAATTCTCCAAAAATAAAGATTTCGATTTATGAAGGATTGAGATGGAGGCAATTTTGATACAACAAGGATGTGTATAAGCTTTGAAGGGGGAGGCAAAAATGTCTTCCATTATATCTCAAAAGGAGAAGAAAGACATGATTGACAAGGCAAAAAGTGCAATTGTTTAATGCCTTGGTGATAAGGCACTAAGGGAGGTTGCAAGAGATAAGACCGTCGTAGATATGTGGGTCAAGTTGGAGTCATTGTACATGACAAAGTCTTTGGCTCATAGACTTTGCTTGAAACAACAACTCTACTCATTTAAGAAGGTGGAGTCAAAATCTATAGTGGAGCAACTTGTGGATTTCATTAAAATTCTTGTTGACTTTGAGAACATTGAGGTGAAGCTTGATGATGAAGACAAAGCTTTGCTCCTACTCAACTCTTTACCAAAATCCTTTAAGCATTTCAAGGATGCCCTCCTATATGAGAATGATCAAACCATTACCTTGGGGGAGGTCTAAACCTCTATTGGACTAAGGAGCTTCAAAAGCTACAAGAGGTCGAAATTGAGAACCATGGTGAAAGCTTGAACATCTCAAGGGAAGAAGCGATAACATAGGACCAAAGGAGAAGAAGTATAGATCAAGATCAAAATCAAAGAGCAACACCAAGCCAAAGTTTAAGTGCTTTAGTTTTCATAAAACTGATCACTTCAAGAAGGATTGTCCTGAGAAAGGGGGCAAGGAGTCTAGAAATTCAGTGGATTCCGCAGATGTAGTGGTTGCTTCAGGTGGTTATGAGAGTGTGGGGGTGATAGTGGCTTCAAGTTTGGAAACAGAGAAGAATTGAGTTATAGGTGTTTCTATTACATGTGTCCTATGAAAGAGTACTTTGAGACCTTGGAGCTTAAAGAAGGTGGAGTGGTTCTCCTTGGCAACAATAAAGCATGCAAGGTGCAAGGTATGGGCTCTATACGTCTAAAGATATTTGATAACAATGAATTTCTATTGCAAGATGTGAGGTACGTTCCCGAATTTAAGAGAAATCTTTTGTCTATTAGCATGCTTGATGCATTAGGTTATATTACCAAAATTGAACATGGCATGATTAAGATTTTTAATGGTGCATTGATTATTGCTAAAGGAAATAAGAAATATGGTTTGTATATTCTTGATGGTTCTACTATTATTGCTCATGCATCGATAGCTAGTCAAACATCGCATCAAACTATGGAATTTGAGATTAGGGCATGTTAGCGAAAAAGGTTTAGTTGAATTGTCTAAACAAAACTTATTGAATGGGGATAAATTATATAAGCTAGAATTTTGTGATCATTGCATACTAGGCAAACAACATAGAGTTAAGTTTGGAAATGACATGTATACTTCTGCTAGACCCTTTGAGTATGTTCACTCGGACCTTTGGGGTCCTTCAAGGGTGATGACTTATGGAGGGGGTTCCTATTGTCTAACCATGATTGATGATTTTTCTAAAAGAGTGTAGATTTACATTTTGAAAAATAAAAGTGATACTTTTCAAAAATTTAAAGAATGTCACACTTGTAGAAAATCAAATGAGAACTAAACTGAAAGTTTTAAGGAATTATAATGGCCTGGAATTTGTTTCAGAGCAGTTTAATAAGTTTTGTAGGAAACATAGAATCAAAAGGCATAAGACAATGGCAAGGAAAACACAACAAAATCGCCTAGTAAAGCGCATGAATAGGAACATTTAGGAGAAAGTGAGGTGTATGCTTTTGGGAGTTAGATTGCCTAAAAGTTTCTGGGATGAAGCTGCTAGTAATGTGGTGGATTTGATTAATAGATGTCCTTCATCAACTTTAGATTCAAGACACCGATGAAAGTGTGGAGTAGGAAACCGACAGACTTCTCTAATTTAAGGATATTCGGGGCTTTGATTTTTGCTCATGTTAGACAAGACAAGCTGGAGGCTTAGACCGTGAGGTGTATCTTCATTCGGTATCCAGAAGGTGTGAAAAGTTACCTGCTGTGGAAGTTGGATCCTAGAAAGCAAGGTGCTTCATAAGTAGGGATGTCACATTTGATGAGATCGGAATGGGAATGATGTGCAAGGGCCTGGGAAAAAGCAACTCTGAAACAGTGAAGAAGAAATCCCATTTTGAGGTGGAGTCTCCTACTTGTGCTACTAGAGATGAGAGTCCTCCAATAGCAGATGTTATAGTTCAACAACCACTGGTAGAGTCGGGCTATCATTTGGCCAGGGATAGGACTAGGAGGATCATTGTACCTCCTAAGAGATTTAGTTATGCTGACCTTATCTGTTATACTCTAAATGCGGATGAAGAGTTTTAAGACTCAGAACTAAAGAACGTCAGGGAGGCTATAAAGAGCAAGGAAAGTCAGAAATGGTTACAAGTGGTAAATGAAGAAACAGATTCTTTGGCTAAAAATCAGACTCGAAAGCTTGTGGATCTACTTGAGAATCATATGGTAGTTGGATGCAAGTGGATCTTTAAGAGGAAGGATGTTATTCCGGGTATTGAAGAGGCAAGGTACAAAACAAGGCTTGTGGCTAAGTGGCTTACTCAGATTGAAGGAATTGACTACAATGAGATTTTCTCACTTGTGGTAAAGCACTGTTCTATAAGGATTTTGATGGCTATTGTAAATCAGTTTGATCTTGAGTTAGATCAAATGGATGTCAAGACCGCTTTTCTACATAGGGACCTAGATGAGACTATCTACATGCAACAACTGGAGGAGTTTATGGAGCACAAGTCTAAGGTATGTCTCTTAAGAAAATCACTCTATAGCCTAAAACAAAGTCCACGTCAATGGACGATATCCTTGTGAAGTAGTTATGACAGTTGTGTGTACATTTTAAGAAGATGGGAGGAATGTGTTCTTTTCTTGCTTCTCTATACGGACGATATCCTAATGACTAGCTCTATGTTGCTTCAAAGGCAAGTGCACCTTATCGCAATTCGTAAGAAAGGAGTATTTAGGACTCCGAGTATCGTACCCATAGGGACTACCGGTAACTATTAGTTCAATTAATATCCTAATGGTATCTAGATCATCGACGTTTGAAAACAATTGTGAGCTAGGTATCAATTTGCAAATTAAAGAGCACTAAATGAGAAACACGAGAAGGATTCAGCTAATGGGAAGCTTAGGGTTACCAGCTTCACTTATGCCAATACTCTAAATATTACCAATTAATCAATAGTTTATGTTTTCTTATTGGTTCTCAATCACTTACTCTAATGTTATTACTAAGTGTTATGGTCAATGCAATAGTAATAGTCTTCCCCTTAATCAACTTCCCTCATTATCATGCAAGACAATAGTTAAGAAAAACATTAAGATACAACAAGCTCGTCGATTTAACAACTTATTGAAATAATGGAATTGGGTTATGATCAGTCAATCTCTCAATTACCAATTAATCCAAGAGTTCCGTTAATTAATTATGGTGAGGTTACCTATTCAATTAATTAACTTGTTAAATGTTAGCTACGCCTTAAAGGGATTCAAACACAAGGAATAATTTAACCAACAGACGGAAACTACAAACTATTTCGTAATCAATAAATATTTAAAGTGTAAGGCATAGGATCCACCAAACCCTAAGATAGAATTTAGCTGTAACACCTCAATTTTTCTGAAATTGTTTTATCAGTAAAGTCCTGAATACTTGAAAATAAATTATAGAGATTGATCACCTCAATGACTTGTTGAGAATACGAGGAGCTGTATAGATTTATTTTCAACAATTTCTAATTTGGTGAAAATTTAGATTAATAGACAGCGTAGATGTATGCTATTTTTAATGTGAATTCATTGACAGATTTTTCTGAAAGTTTTCGGTTTGACGCAGTGACGCGTAATTTTTGCCGTTAATCAAGTCAGTGAAATTCGTCAAGAAATAATGATAATTGAGAATTAATATTTATTATTAATTCATGGTTCAAATCTCGTCGAAAAATTTTAACAGAATTTCGTCATGTTTTGAGCTGCCTAGAAAATTTTACCCGAGAGAAAATTCTAACGAATTCCGATTTCGATGGAATTCGAAATGTGACTTTGTGTGATTGTGTGTGATTTTATTAGATCAAGTTTGTGATTTATTGGTGAAGAAATTATTCGAGAATAATTTCTAGTTCACACGTTGAATTAATTTCTCAGTAAATTAATTTACACGATTAATCGTCGAACGAACAACCGGTAACGCGATCACCTGATGCCATGATTTTGCGACGCCGAGACTTATTTGACTAGAAAGTCAAGCTTTGACTAAGATTTGTTGGAGGAAGCATGGGTTTAGTGTGAGGTGTCATTTTCTTATTGGATTAGAAGATAATATCCCACCTAATGGCATGGCTAAGGTATGGCTTAGATGACGACTCATTTCTTTCTCTTTTATTCTCTCTTTGGCCGGCTAACATCTCTTAGAAGGGAGGGAAGGATTCTTTTATTTTGCTTTAGTGTTGATGAGGTGCTTAACACTTGAAAACCTATGTTTTCCTTCTCCTCCATTTCATGAAGAAGCCGTGAGCTTCCCTACTTCAAACCCTTCTATTTTCTTATTTTTCTTATCCTAAATTGTGTTAAGACATTGATCTTGAGTGTGAGAGTTTGGATCATGAAATTTTCCTCTCATTTCTTGCCAAAAATCGTGAGCTTCTTTGAGTTTTGGGTGAGAATTTTTAACTCTTTTGCTTCTATTTTTAATGACTTATTGATGATGATTTTGGGTAATCAAATGGTGGATTTTTCCTTCTCCTCATAAGCCAACTTGGCCGTGACCTAGAGAGAGTTTTTGGGGAAAAATTTGCTTTGATTCACTTGTTAAATTGTTGTTGTTTTTATTGTTGTTGTTGTTGATGATTTTGATGTTGAAAATCTAAGAAGAAAAATGAAATTTTCTCCTCCTTGGTAGCCTTGAGGCCATGACCTAAAAGGAAGAAAAGGAGAAGATTTCAAGTTTTTAAAACTTGGTTTTCTTTATGATTTTGTGATTAGTGTTGTTTAAGAATTTTTGAGAAAGTTTGGTGTAGTTAAATAATTGATTCAAGTATGTTTTGAAGATTTAAGACAATGAACACCTAAACCTTAAAGAAATCTTTGTATTTCTAAAAGAGGTGGAGTCTTAAGAAATTATGTGACCAAACCTTTAGTTTTGATCTTGTTTTTGTTGTGAGAAAGTTTTGGAAAATGAAAATTTTTGGAGTTGATGTTGTTGGTTGTAAAATCGTGAGGGTACTTAGGGTTTTTGGATTGATTTTAAAATTTTTATTTGATCAAAATGTTAATAGTTTAAGAACTATGTATTTTGAGAGTTAGATCCATGATTTATTTGAAAAAGGGATGGATTTGGTTGATTTAAAAGTTTAAAGAATTTTAGAGTTAAAGTTGTATAGGTTTCTAAAAAGATTTTAAGAAATATAAGTTAGGTTTTGGGTGTTTGAAAACAAAGGAGTAGTTTTGATGAATTAAAAATTATAGTTTGAGTTTTAAAGGTTTTGGGCTATGAATTCCTTAAATGGATGAGCCAAGTATTTGTTAAAAGAATTTGAAACAAATACTTGTCCAATAAGGATCAAGTTGTGAGCTTTCCATTTGTGGGAATGGCAGACTTCAATTCTTCACATACTAACCTATGTGATTGAGTATTTTAAAAGTGATGCTTTTGTGTACGGTGTTGAGTTTATAATACTTTTGTTTTACACCTTTTTTAATTAGTTGGAGTGTGGGTAGCAAGTTAGAGATTTTAGAGTGGTGTTACCCTAGTTGGCTTGGTTAACCGTGGCCCTAGGAGTAAGGTTAGTAGTTTAGAAGTTGTTTCTTAACTTTAGTGTTTGTTGATTTAGGGTTCTAGTGATCGTGTTGTGAGCGAGGCATGGTTTGTTCGTTGACGATTCTGGTAGTAAAGCTAATGCGCAAAAGCGCCTAAGTCAGGGCATCTTCCAATTTGTTGCTTTATGTATGTTTGTATTTGTGTGAATTGTTGTTGGAGTTGATGAGCTAAGTCGTTGATTGAGATTGTTAAAGTTTTGGAATAAAAGTCTAAAGGGATTTTTAGTTAAAATCAACGAGACACTTTAATGTGAATTTTTCTAAAAACCCTAAATTAGTAATGGATTAACCACCTTTTTTCTTAAAAAGGATAAAGGGGGGAGTTAGAATAAGTAAAAGTAATTATTTTCGAACTGATAATGGAATTTTCAAATACCAAGTCTTACAACTAATAGCAATTTTGACAAGAATGAGGATTTTAGAGATACAAAGAGAGGTTTGGATATGATGAGGCGGAGTTCTAGACTAGGAGGTGAAATCTGGGAATCGGGTGTCTGACCAGAAGTGAATCTAGGAATTGGGAGTCCGACTAAGAGGCGAGTTGGGAATCGGGTGTTCAACCAACCTTGGCATAGTATTCGGGAGTCCGAACAATGCCAGACCTGGGAATTGGGAGTCCGACCAGAGTCAGACTTGGAAACTGGGAGTCCGACCAACGTCATTAACACCGTTGCGAGGGAGACAATATTTCGGAATCATGTGCATTGACATATAGACTAACCAATAGGGATTTGTAGTGCATCCTTATTGTACTGATTGTTTTTTAGTGTTCTTATGTCATGGTGTTTGTGTGATTATACTTTGTTAGTATAATATGATTTGTGTATATGTTATTGCAATAATATGTTATTTTCGGAAGACGACATTTTCTATTCGGGTATTCTCATGGATGCCACCGCAGATGATAGTGCAAGTTGGAGAGTTGTAGTCATTGAAGGACGGCAAGCGGTGCAGAGGAGGACTTGACACGAATTTATTTCTTTGGAGTCATAGTCGTGAGACTTGCTGTGAGATACAGTAAGAGTTGTAGGGACCAGCTATAAGAGTCTGTGGTGTATTTCTTCGAGTTGTATTTTGTATAATGAATCTTTCAAAAACTCGTATTCTCTTCGTATAAATGTTTTACATATTACTTGCATGGTTACTGGGATTTTGGATATTGTGTTTTTAGTTGTACATCACGTTTCGAAAATGCTGCAATACTTTGATTGTTATTTTGAAAAAAGTTTGAAAAGAAAAGAAAAATTTAGACCTACAATTTTCGAAAACCATGCAAGCAGAGTATTGTCACTAAAAGTATTTCAACATTTAAGAGTTATATTAGATCAATAGCGCTCTAAAAATAGGGGTGTTACATTAGCTACTCATACTCATGGTAAACATAGAATAGAAAAGTTCTAAAAGCAATAAATAAATCTAAAAACCCGGAGACGGTCACAGTTGTTGTTTGTTGCGGCTCAGGCAAGTGCACCTGATCGTAACTCATAATAAAATGGAGTATATTTAAGACTCCGAATGTCAAATCCACAGGGAATACACGAGTACTAATGGAGTAAAGATCCTATGTTACTTAGACGAACGATGGTTGTGGTTTAAACAATTGTAACAATTAAATCAGACAAAATAAAGATCAAATAATGCGTAAGAACGAGATAAGACAATTATGGGAAGCCTAGGGGAACCGGGTTCACCAATATTTAGTTCCTGAATTTATTAGTTAATAACTATGAGCTATATTTCCTAGTTGAAAGCTAATCTCCCACTCTAGTATTATTAATACCCAATGATCATGCAATATTAATAGTCTTCTTCCTAACTAATACCCCCAATGGTCATGCAATATAAATAGAAGGAAGAGCATTAAGCAACAATGGAATCGTTAATTTAATAACTGATTAGAAACAAGAAATTGTTCTTGATCCGGCATAATACGCGAGTTCAATTATTCCTAGAGTTTCGTTAACTAATAGTGGTACGATCGTCTCCAATTAAATTAACTACTTAAAGGGTGATCAAGTATTATAGGATTAAGCACATCAAGAATAACACAATCAACATGATAATAGAAAACTCATAAAATTAACTAAATAAATATCAAAGACACAATGAAGGATCTCCCATCACCCCTAGTGATGGGTTTAGCTACTCATGATAAGTATAAATAGCATATATTCATCTAGAAAGCAATAAAAACCCATAATAGGAAGAATTAAATCTAAACCGGGACACCCTTTTGATATGACGATGATGACGGTCCTTAAGCACGTTCTTCGGGTTCCTCACGAGCTCCGCTGGCAAAACAGGTTTGGGCAAGAGGCTCTAAGGTTCCATGATCTGAAATCAGCAAAAGGTCCTTGAAAAAGGTCTAAGAGTGCCTATTTATAGGCTAGGCAGCGAATTAGGTTAATTAACTTCAAATCTGAGCGATCTGGGACTAGGTGCGGTCGTACTGCTTTTATACACAGTCGCACCGCACTTGAGTTGCGACGCTGACCCGTACTTGTGCACTCAGCACCACTTGACAGCAATTGTGTACGGATGTATTGCCTTTGGTACGACCATAATGGACTTTTTCTTCGGCGCCAGGCCGTACTGTGTGACACCCTCTACCCCACATGTTGATATTAAAAAAAATTCAATGAAATTGATATAAATAAAATTTAAGGCCAAATAAAAATATTTCACACAAAAAGGTAGAGTCATCACACTCATACCATATCATGCGGATATAAAACATAGTTAGAAACATTTACAATCAAGTCTAAATAAGTCAAATACCCCGGTGTCATAATTATCTCAGAGCTAACCCCTAAGTATTTACATTGGTAATCAACAGCTAGTCTAATTAATTCAACCAACATTGAACAAAAGTCCTAATCTACGTGGTGATCGCATCTAGCCAATCACTTCTCAGCTATATCATCTTCTTCACCTACAAAGTCATCGTCTAAACATACACAATAGTGTATGAGTAGCCACAGCAAAGGGGCTAGAAATCACATACAAGAATAATACTTAACAGCAGAGGAATTAACTTAAACAATGCGCATGACTAATCATCAAACATTAAACAACATACATCACACACGACAAGAATGCATGACTTCATGAGTACATATGCAATCCTAAGACCAACGTCTACTTCGCAATGCATGTGGATCCAACTAACTCAGGCAAGCGAGTGAGAGTGCTCTCGTCACTCTTGATTACGAATAGTGTCTAGTCAGAATGAGTTGGTTTATCAATATGGGACACCCCCAACAGCGGTAGCTATCCACTGCCTTTACGTAAGACCTCCCTACCAAACTCGATCCATGAGGCTGGGTACATTGCCCATCATGGCTGTCACTAAAATCGTATTCACGTTGCTCACCGTCAATAACAACTAGACGACACTTATGATGCATAATCACAAAATCAAACAAGGTGTCTATCAACGACAACGTATCAACAACACCAACCAACTTAGCAAGTGGTCGGAAATAACAACATCAACAAGGTACTACTTGTTAGTACATTGACAAGTTTCCCTCAGCTGTAGAATAAACTAATTAATTATCCTATTTAACAATATCAAATTTTAAGCCACCTCTTTTTTTAATTCTACTCATTAAACTTATGATTAATCCCACCTAAATTATTAGTGATCAACAATCTAAAGGGTTTGGGTCATTATCTAACTCCTATGAATTTATGAAATTCAATTAGTGAGTCTTTCAACTTGGTTTCTAAAACTTAATATTTTTCTTAACAATATTTTCTATATAAAGGGTTTGGATCATTATCTAACTCCTATGAATTTATGAACTCCTACTTCACTTGTTGCATTGTTTTCTGTTTATCTAAATCATTGCTCTAATTATAATTAATTTCACATGACTAATTAAATCTAATGCTAACCTATAACTTAGCCATTTAATCCCCTTTTTATCATTAGAAAAAATTCTGCATAATCAACTGTTACTACTAACGAATACTATGGAACAATCATATAACCAACATGTCAACCAATCCGTTACAACAACCAACACATCAACATCAACATTGATCATTGAAATAACACACAACCATGACAATCAACACTCATCTCAATCACATAATTGACGAACATTCATATCAAAATAACCAACATGTCAACAATTCACAACATGACAATTAATACATATTTAATTCTTTACATGGAAAATGAACACATAATTAACATAAAGAACATAAAGACATCCTAATTAATTCTACAATCATGACAATGTCACAAATGTGAATTTTCCCACCCCGGTGCGGTGGTACTCAAACACGCACAACTGCGCCAAGCATAGGGTTCATGAGACGTCCCTATTGCTAAATCAATTCCATAAGCTCACTAATCAAGTATTATTCTACCCCTTATCTCAATGAAGAAGTTTGTGGTATCAACAAAGGCGAAAAAAATTCCCCTACAGCGACAAATTTGAGCACAAAACGAGCATAGGGTAAAATTTATGGGTCGTACGGAGAACGAAATGCGGCTGAAAAATATACTAATTAGCATAATATATTTTTTAGAATTTTTAAGGCTGAAATGAAATCAAAAGGATGCAAAAAGAGTGGCCGAAAAAACGCTTTACCGAGATAACGGAGTTAAAGGGGTCTGACGTCAACTTCACCGAAACGAGAAATGGAGTAGTGGTTTCCAAAGGTTTTGACGTAAGGAATCAAAAAAAAAGTCCGTTTTTCCAAACGACGAACTTGATGATCTGAATCGCGAAAACACAGTCCGTCCCTGAAGAAAATACGGTGCGGTTTTGGTTTCAGATGGCCGAGATAAGTCCATAAATGAGTCTGGAGGATGATTTTGTATAGAAATATGAAATTTGATAATTTTACGTGGCTTGAAAAGTGAGAAGGAGAAGAGAGAAGTTCAAGACGAGGGTTTCATGGCCATACACTGCGCGCACGGTTTCTTTTTAGGAAAGACGATGAACAGTGACTCGCAAAATGGAATTGGACGTGCGCAACGTGGTCATGGGCCGTACAAAGTTTAGCCCAATTTTTCGTCTATCTAACAATTAAATCATTTTTAACTCTAAAAAAAAAATTCTACACCCTTAAAAAAATACTTAATTATTTCAAAAAAATAATAATAATTCAAGGCTAATATTTTAAAAAAAAGATAAATGAAAATAATAATATATTAACAAAATATGCTTTTTATTAAAGAAAATGCACTAAAAAATTATCACAAAATTTACCAATATATACACATATTATACATACTTATTAATAAGAAAATTTGGGTGTTACATACTGACCATGAGGTACGCCCCTACTGCTTTGCATAACTAGGTACGACCGTATTGAATATATGTCAGGCCGTACCACTTGTCTAGAAATGCAAAAAAATCTTCAAAACAGGCCATTTTTTGGTCCATTTTCGCATCTTTTGCTCCAAGTGTTGTCTTTGTGATATTTCTGCAAAATAGGGCATAAGTGAGTTCTTTTATGCTTTAAATAGTGAAAAATAACATGTTTTAATACTAAAAATACCCCATAAAAATAGACAAATTGGAGTGTCAACACTTCCCCACACTTGAGCTTTGTTTGCCCTCAAGCAAATTACTTGGGTAATTATAAGAGAAACTATTTTCATTCACTGAATAGGGGCAAAAATTAAGTGCATGACAACAAAGTGATATCATAAGGAGTGCCAAGATATAGAATGTCCAATTAGATATGTAAGTTCAATAAGTCAACAATCTATGATTCACAAGTCACATTTCTCGTCACTCTCAAAGTGTTTACAAGTATAGTCATAAATGCTCAGATTTTTCCAAAGAAGTACATTGTCAAATGCTTGTACATTGACCGAAGCTTTACTATTAAAGTCTACCTATCATGCAAAAGAGGAAAAAAGGTCTTTCTTAGGTTGTACTAGGGCCAAGGTAATAATGTTAGGCAGGATAAAAGAAAGAAAATGTCATGCAAAGGAGTCAGAAATAAATCAACCAAAACAAGTAACATATTTTTTTTAACTTTAAAAAAACGCAGGAATCCCTCTGATTTTTTATCAATAATTTTTATTTTTATTTTCTGAAGGCAATAACATAATTTTTCAATTCTTTTTCTTTTCTTTATCTTTCCTTTCCTCCTTTGATGCTTTTCATGCAACAAATAAATATTATTAATAAACCAGGAGGGGAAATAGATAATAAGCCTTCTTTTTCACAAACATATATGAGGGATCCCAAAACATTATTCCTTTGATTTTTGCCACTAATTGCTCTACCAACAACATTTTCTAAGATTACCACCACAAAATAATAATCAAAATAATAATCAATAATACAGAGAAGGGCTACCAAAGAAACTTAATAATAGGCACAAAGTTGGGTAACTAGTGATAATCAAAATTGTAGTGGCCTGAAAAATTCCTAAAAATTACCCTTCCCAAATTTACAGGAAAATATACTTTTATTCACTTTGCAATGGTCTCAGCACAAGTTCTAGAATGCACAACAAGGAAAAAATAATATCACTCAAACAAAGAAAAGAGGCAAAGAGTATGATGTCACCTCTAGTTCAGGCTCAAACCTCACATTTAGTAGCTTACACAGAAAATTGAAACTTATTAAACTTCAATACTAATTTTCAGCAAATTCTAAAGCTAGCAACAATCTCAAATCAATCACAAGTTGTCATAGAAAAAAATTTAAACAGCCCTTAAATCAGCAAAATTATTTTGAATTATCTATAATTATAAGCAATTATGAGCATAGCCAAGTAATAATAAAAATGTAAAATCCCTCCCCACAGTTATTTTTAGCAATGTCCCCACTGCTGCTATGATAGATCAAGCACGTAAAGGATAAAAAAAAAAGGTATATGTGCTAAAAATAAAAGAAGTTGGAAAGAGACTTCCATCTGAAAAATTTCACGAGCGACTTAAAAGGGGATATGGGACAAAATTGATGTTGCCTTTCCCAATACCGATGGTGCAAGTAAGCGGGCGCAGAACTGTGCATCAAAACAACTAAAAACTTTAGAAACAAAATAAGAAGACATAATAATAAAATAAAATTGCAAAATAAAACGAAAAATACTATAAAATAAAATGTGTCCCTGCGAGTGTGTCAATATGTACAATCGTCTTTTTAATACAAAAGCAAATAAAATGCCTAAGTACTAAAAGAAGAAAAATAAGGAGGTCTCGCATCACTCCGCAGGTGGGTGAGGCTGGAGCTGCTGGAGGAGTCCTATGATGGCTACGAGCTGCTCCCTCTGGGCGTCAAAACACCGGTCGACATGGGCTCAATGCTCCTGGAAGCTGATCTGCATCTCGTCGAGACGCGCCATGATGTCCTGGTAGGGTCCTGGCCCTGCATGTGGCAGTGCGGGGTGCTCCTCCGCAAGTGGCTCCATATCTGCAGCCTGATCCTCATGATGCTGCTGCTCTGCTAGCCTTACAAGCTCATAGTCTTCGTGGCCAAGTCTCCGCAAAATATCGATGTTGCAAATAGTAGGTAGAGAGATAGGCTCCATCTGGATGATTGTAGCTCCCGCTCCTAGCGAACTCT
This sequence comes from Calophaca sinica, assembly GCA_037113605.1. NCBI lineage: Eukaryota > Viridiplantae > Streptophyta > Magnoliopsida > Fabales > Fabaceae > Calophaca > Calophaca sinica. Next base: position 97,275,259 of record CM073735.1, on the reverse strand, counting down.
GTGACACCCTTTACCCCGAAAGTATTATTTAAGAGTAAATGCGAAAATTATAGTTTGTTTGCAAAAAATAAGAATTTCTCAAATCATTTCGCAAGTAATAGCCATCACATCAAAAGTAGCTAAGTTGAACATCTTACATGCTTATTAGGAAAGGCTTAGGCAAACACGAGCCTCGTACGGTTTCCCTTTCTTTTTACATAAAAATAGTTCTCAAACAATTTACAAATCAACTGAATATTTATTAAGAAAAATACGAGTAAAAACATCCCAACCCGATGTCACGTGGTTAGAGTAGTATTCCCCTTTTATAAATACTTCGAAAATGGAAAGTCATAAACAATCAATCAATCATAAACACAACGTCCAAAGCTAAGCAGCCTGAAGACTACAACTCGGCATCAACGTCAATCTCAGCATCACCTGCAGGCTCACCATCTACCCATACACGATGGTGTATGAGTAGCCACAAAGGAAAACAGGAAGAGGTGAGTAATCATACTCATATGAGAAATACACGGTAGGGGAAAATAAATAACATGATGCACAAATAACAAATCGTAAAATTCTATCATATCATCTATAGTCACAACAACAACGAATGCAAATCATGGCAATACGTAGACAAACTCTAATGAAAGACTCAAACTAAAGCCTACTCCGTTAATACATGTGGATCCATCCAACTCCGGGTAAACGGATGAGAGTACCCTCAATATCCAAGGACACAAGTAGAGTCTTGTCAGGGTGATCCAGTATATTTCGGGACGCCCCAGCGATGCCCCGCCTTTACGTAAGACCTCCCTACTGATTTCTACCTGCAAGGCTGAGCAAAGCTCATTGTGGCCGTCACCGCATTATTCCAAAGTCATTTGCTTACCACCCCAAAGACACTATATACATGATGCATGGCAACCGGCCTATGTGTCAATCCAATCTAGTGATTAAACCGTATTCACAACCAATCACATTGGCAACCAGCCTATGTGTAAATCCTAAGGTACCACTACGTCAGTGCGTCGACGAGGTTCCCTTTAATCCAAAACCAATCCAAACAATCAATCCAAATGCAAAACTAAGTGGGACTAAGATAGAAAACAATATGTCATTTCCTCGAAATTCCTGCATAATTCAAATACAACAATTGTTGCAGCTCAGTGATGTAGCATCCAGTTCAACAACCAATTCATTTCAAAATTAGATACAAGCATCAATCATATGTCATAACGTCATGAAATCATGTTACCAACATATATACACAAATAGAGCAAAATAAGTATCATTCCAGCATGCTACTATATCACATAATCATAAACAATATGTATTAAGGCACAAAACACTTAGATTATCACATATTCATGTATAACTCCACATAAATTGCAAGTTCACTGCTCCTACAGTGATTAGAACCATAAAAATAGCAATTAAAGATAATTTTCCAGTGCTCCTACAATGGTACTTTATCGACTAATTGGTAGCGTGAGACGTAGGGGTCATGCGACACCCCAATCATGCCTTTAAATCCCTATCTACCTATTTCCCATATAAGTCAACCACCCCCTTCTTACCTCTACTCCAAGAAATCAAGAAGTCAAGTGTCCAAACATCCAAATAGCAAAGAAACAATCCAAATAGCAAGAGACATGCTCCAACTCAGTCCTCCTTTGATTCCAAAGGCCACGAACAAAAGACAGCAAGATAACGGTGTTAGGATTTCACCCGTTGAAAGGATGGAACACAAGATAAAAAGGTTCAGGGCTTACCAATGAGAAATCTGAATAATAACAGTGCAGAATTATTTTTATAGGGTTACGCTTCAACGATCGCATAGCTTCAAACGACACCTGATTCTGGCATCGGGAGAGAAAGATATGTCAGAAACAGTGTTTCTAGTCCCCAAAACCAAAGGACGAATGCCAAAAATGTAAAAATAAGACTTACCACAAAATTTTTCTCAATAATAGTAAGACTTTGTTATTATAAGGTCAAGGACATTCCTCCGGTCCTATAGGTTCAAGCGGAACAACGTTCTGACATCGTAAGAGAAAGAAAAGTAAAAAACGGTGGTTTTAGTCTCTAACACCGAGATGGAATCCATGACGGAAGAACAATGACTTACCACAAATTTTAGTCTTGGAAACTGCAAGAGATTGGTTCTTGAATGATAGAGAATAAGTCTTCAAAGAAACAGTTGAAGAAAGTATCTAATTTGATTAAGAAACGATGAAGAACGGTGAAAACGATGTTAGAATTCTCAAAAACGCGAGATGAAACCAAACAGAAATGAGAGAGGCTTACCCACGACATCCACCCTTTAAAAATAGAAAAATAATGAGTTTAGATGATAGGAAATCTTCCCACGATTGCATCCCTTCAAACAGCATCGAATTCCGATGAGAAACAAGTGAGAACGATCAAAAACGGCTCCGACGACACTTTGGAATCTCTCTAGTGATTTGGGAGTGATTAGAACGTTATTACTGAGTTTTTAGGGTTAGGTTTAAGTTGCTTAACCCTTCCCTAAGTGTTTAAGTCATTTTCGGTCGAACGGATCACACAGGTTGAGCCCAACGGGTCAAAACATGTAAAAACGCGTAAAAGGGTGTAAGGACACTGCGTCACTGTTTTTACTGTAACTTGAGCTACGGATGTCAGAATGCGACGTTCTTGGTGGCGTTGGAAAGTTAAGAGAATATCCTACAAAAATGTGTCTCATGATAAAAGGGTCAAAATGATGATATACATTCAGAGTTAAAAGAAGAAATTATTTATAGATAGGATTTTTAGGAGATTAAGATAAGATAAGCGTATCTATCCAAGGATTGGATCTCTAAGATATCTAATTGATCTTATCTCAGTAAAACTATAATTATCATAAAAATATATTTTATATTAATACAAAGATAATATAAATATGAATACCAATAATTGTATATTAATATAAGTACAACAAATATAATTAATATTACTCATTTACATATCAATATGAATCAATTATATATTATGTATACAAAATATATAATCACATTTTAATATGTAAAATATATAGACACACTTGCAATAATATAAAAATATAAGCGTGCACCTTATCACTTAAAAATACACACATAGATATACATTCATATATAAATTTATATATATATATAAACTCATAAAATGCATAACGAAATAACCAACATATTATCAACTATTATACTAATAATAATAATAATGACAATAATAATACTAATACCTACAATTACAACCACACATATATACACTCACAAAAATCGAGGTGTTACAAACTCCGAGGTGGGAAAAAAGTCTGGATATAAGAGCAACAATAATGCGCGTTGTTTTATCGCGTTGCTTAAAGTTAAAGTGGGCCCATTTTACAGTCCAACAAGGATTCAGCATTTCTTAAACTCGCGACCGTCATTTCTACAGTGTACATTGCTGAAAATTAAAGCAACGCTGGTGCCAAGTGGCTGCCACGAAAGACAAAAAACATGCGTGTAAATTTAAAGCAACGTTGGTGAGAATTAAAGAACCCGCGATAAAGCTGCCCTAAAGGAGCCTATCACGAAGTGCCCGGTGTTCTACGTCTGTAGGTGGAGGTCGGTCTGTGTGTAGATGAGCAGTAGAAACATCCATGCATCGCATCTGTGGCCTTATCCATCTGTCATGGCCCACAGGAGGAAGAGGTCAGCCTTGATGACTGTCCCATTGCTAAGGGCACGCCCGTTTATCGAATGGGCGAGCCACCTGTGCGCTGTCCGTACTGCTGGGTCTCTAATCTTGCTGGCCTTGGCCCGGCTGGGCACATAGTGGGCGTCTCCAGTGAGAGCCTACCAGCTCTCTGAATCCTACCATCCCTCCAGTACATCTAAGAAGGCTCCCAGGTACTGCTGGGTCTGTACTGTCTCCTCCGTCTCGAATCCTAGCGCGATGTTGAAATCGACTAGGGTCATCACATGTTTCGTCCCACAGAGAATGAAGGTGACCACTAAATCCTTTTCTGGCTCCTCGTCCAAGTTGGTATTGTCGGGCTCTCGATCTCTCATATGATAGCCACATGTAGTTAAGAAGTCTAGGACAACCTCCGCATGAGTGGGCTATCGCACCTGTGCTGCTTGGAGCCATCCAATACGCTGCAGTAGGGTCTTTACCTCCTCTCACAGGCCAACTTGCTCGAGGGCATCAAAATCCAAATACCACTGCGCTTGCATGTGGTAGTCCCGTAGCTTTCTGTATCTCTCTCCGTGTTGCTGTGGGACGTAGGAGGGTACTAGTTTAGAAGCATGGGGTGCTACTGCAGAAGAAGACTCATCTCTCTGGTGGTTAAACATAATACCTGCAAAAATAAAAATATTGGAAAAATTAGTAAATTTTGCAGAGTTCAATGTTAGGTACGGCCTGACTTCGTGAGGTACGACCGTACCAGTGGTCTTTGTACGCCCTAGTTAAAAACTATGTACAACCTGATTTAAGAGCTATGTACATCACCACAGGTACGCCCGTACCTGTGTTAGCGCGTGAACCCTAAAGCCGCCAGTACGACCTGTTCTTGAGCTATAGTTTTGCTAAAAATCTACCCTATGATCAAAATATTTCAGTTTTAGCCTAATATTAAGGTCTCTAATCTGTCCTAGGGTCTCTAATCATGCAAAACCTAGCCCATTATACTCCTAAATTGCTAAAATTAGAATTAAACTAATTGAAAAACCTAAAAACAAATAAAAACTCAAATAAACATTAAATTAAGCATCCAATCCAAGAAATAAGTTGAGAATCAATACCTGGATAGTCTTGGAATGAAGATACTAAGAGATTGGGGGTAGAGGGTGCTTGAGCATAGAGGTTTTTTTGGGCGTACAAGGGTAACGTATGCCCTTACCTCTCACTGTACCTTTTATTTTTTGGCTTTGGACACAGGGTATAGTCGTACCTGGTTATATGTGCCGCCGTACTGCCTCCTTTCTCCGTTTTTTTCAGGCTGAGACCGTTAGGTACGGCCGTGCCTAATGGTATGTACGCCCGTACATACTGGTTTTTCGGAATTTTTTTTAACAATTTTCAAATTTTTTGTAATTTTAATAAAAATAAAATTAATAAATTCTAAATAAAGCAAATAAAATAAGCAAAAATAAAAGAAAATGTTAGTAAACACAGGTTGCCTCCTGGTTAGCGCTTGTTTAACGTCCCGAGCCTGACAGTTTAGAGGACTTGAAATTAGTCCTCAGTGGAAACTGGCCCTTTTTGGAAGCTCTTCTCCAGGAGCTTTGCTAGGCCACAGTAAGGACAAATAGAATTGGGTTCCTTTGTAACTGTTGAAAATGTCCTTTATGAATTTCCTTACTGCGCTATTCCAAGTTTCTACCTCCTAATTTGGCAATAGGTAGAACCAAATCTTTGTTTCTTCATTTAGTGAGTAAGGGAAAAGTTCTAATTTTGCAGAGTCTGCTGATATGTCCTTGTATTGGGCACTCCTCATTATTTTGCAGAATTTTCTCAAGTGCTCAATTGGGGCTTCTCCAGAGGTCCCATTGAAGTCCAATGATGCTATTTCTTGAATGAGGAGAGGATCTATTTTGAGCTTCTCTTGTGGCTTAATATTGCCGCTAGGATGGTCCACTTCAGGAGGATGCATATTCTCTTTTTCTTTAATCTCTGGGATGACAATGTCCTACAAGAAACAACAAGATGCACTAGAGGAAGAATTTTTGTTAGCACCATATATTTTAAATATTTCCTCTTCATCTTCAAACCGCAAATTCAAGGTCCCTTTCTTTACTTGAATAGTAGCATCTCTTGTTGCCAAGAATGGTCGTCCCAATATAATAGGAACATCTCTGTCTTCATCCACGTCAAGAACCACAAAATCCACTGGGAAAATTAATTTTCTCACTTTAATGAGCACGCCCACTATTATTCCTCTTGGGTAAACAATAGTTCTATCGGCTAGTTGTAAGAAATGTTAGAGGATTGTGGTTCCTGCAAGTTGAGCTTTCTAAAAATGGATAATGGCATTAAATTCACACTTGAGCCAAATTACATAATGCATTAAAAGTAATATTACGAATTGAACAAGGACCAGTGAAAGTTCCCAAATCTTTAAGCTTAGGTGGTAATTTATTCATAAGCATTGCAGAGCAATCTTCATTCAATTTAACTGCCTTTACTTCCTCTAATTTATTTTTGTTAAAAATTATTTCTTTTAAGAACTTAATATATTTAGGGAATATTGACATGCAACTTTTTAAGTTTTTCTAGAAGCTTAATTTCTTGCCTACCATTTTACAATTTTTTAGAACATTGAGGGGAAGAGTTACTTACCTGCTGAGGCTTAATTTTTTCCTTCTTTTCTTCACTTCTCTCATAATTGTCCTTAATTGTAAGAATTAGCTCCTCTTTTGCAGTAAAGATAGCATTGCACTTCTTGTTTGGGTTTGGCTTTAATTGACTTGGAAGTGCTCCTTTCTCCCTTTGAGTCATCAAATTCACCATGGTTGTGACTTGGTCTTTCAGGGAGTTCTGGTTCTCTGCAGTGATGCTCACTACTTTTTCTATATCGTAGAACCTCTCGTCTACTTGTCCCAGGAAATTATTCATCTCACTCCAGCTAAGTCTCCTGTCTCCTTGGGCTTGATTTTGTAAGTGCGGTGGTTTGTAGATATTCTGGTTCTGACTTTGTGATTTCTATTGACCTCCCCATGAGAAATTGGGGTGGTTTCTCCATCCGGGATTGTAGGTGTTGGAGTACGGGTCATTCTGTGATTTACTTCTCACGAAGTTGACTTCTTCAGTGTAGTCCTTAGATTCATGTCCTATTACTCCACAAAAATTACAGGAAGCTCTAGTTGATCTGGTTTCAATGGCCTTAAGCCTTTCATCAGTCTTTTCCATGAAGCTAGCCAAAATTCCCATACAAGGATGTTCGTGCCATTGCATATACTTTAGCATAGCTTCTTGCATTCCAGCTTTTGGATCTAAGTCCCTTTGGCCTACAACATTGACTTCTTCCAATTGGCTTTCAATGGCCATGCATACCCAGTCATTACTAGTTGTGCGGGATTAGACTGAGTTGACATTAGAGTCTCTATCTTTTTAGTCATTGCCTCCAACTTAGCTTCGAGGGCTGTGTTAGTGTCTACTTTGTAAATCCCTACTTCTTGAGCTTTCCTTCCAGTTTGTCTTTCTTCTGCTGACCACTGAGCATTGTTTTTAGCCATCTCGGTCATTATGTCATAGGTTTCAGTGGGTGTCTTCTTTCCCAAAGATCCTCCACAAGCAGCATCTATAGCACTTCTGGTTTGCATAATGAACCATTATATAATATTTGAACAAGTTGCCACTTGGTAAATCCATGATGAAGACAACTCGTAAGCAAGTCTTGAAATCGTTACCAAGCCTCATGCATTGATTCACCTTCATTTTATGCGAATCCAGATATGTTAGCTCTCAGCTTTGCAGATTTTGCAGGAGGAAAGTATTTGTTGAGAAACTTGGTGTTCAAATCCTCCGAAGTGGTAACAGAGTTTGGGGCTAAATAGTCCAACCAGAGTTGAGCCTTCCCTTGCAGTGAGAATGAGAACAATCTTAATTTGATAGCCTTCGGTATCACACCATGACACTTGACAGTATTTGCAATTTTCTAAAACCTCTTGAGATGAGCATTTGGGTTTTCAGAAGGTAAGCCTGAAAAATGCACCGATGATACCATTGATATCAGTGCTGGCTTCAATTCAAAGTTAGTGGCCTTAATTGCCGGATAATTGATGTTGTTTGCCACATTCGTAGTTGGAGTGAAGTACTCGTTCAACGTAAGCTCGTTTTCCATTTCTTTGTACTGTCTTCTCAACGAACGGAGGGTTCTTTCCATATCTGGATCAAACTTCAATTCAGGACATTGAGAACGTGTCTGCATACACCAACGGGAACCAAATTAGAATGATTTTTAAAGAATAAAAATAAAAATAAAATTAAACTAAGAATTATAATAAGCAAAATTCAACAAAATAAAATAAATAGAAAAACAAGTAAATTAAAAAATGGCTAAAGTAACTAGAATCTTGTTATTTTAATATCGCTAAAACATTCCCCGGTAGTGGCGCCAAAAACTTTTTGCGACTCAGGCAAGGGCACCTAATCGTAACGCGTAATAAAGTGGAGTATATTTAAGACTCCGAATGTCAAACCCACAGAGAATGCACGACTACTAACGTAGTAAAGATCCTATGTTATTTAGACGAACGATGGTTGTGGTTTAAATGAATGCAACAATTAAATCAAATAAAATAAAGATCAAATAATGCGCAAGAACGAGATAAGACAATTATGGGGAACCGGGTTCACCAATATTTAGTTCCTAAATTTATTAGTTAATAACTATGAGCTATATTTCCTGGTTGAAAGCAATTTCTCACTCTAATATTATTAATACTCAATGATCATGCAATATTAACAGTCTTCTTCCTAACTAATACCCCAATGATCATACAAGTTAAACAGAAGGAAGGGCATTAAGCAAAAGTGAAATCGTTAATTTAATAACCGATTAGAAACAAGCAATTATCCTTGATCCGACATAATACGCGAGTTCAATTATTCCTAGAGTTCTGTTAACTAATTGTGGTACAATCGCCTCCAATTAAATTAACTAGTTAAAAGGTGATCAAACCTTATAGGATTAAGCATACCAAGAATAACATAATCAACAGGATAATAGGAAACTCATAAAATAACTAAATAAATATAAAAAACACAATAAAGGATCCCTCATCACCCCTAGTGATGGGTTTAACTACTCATGGTAAGTGTAAATAGCATATATTCATATAGAAAGTAATAAAAACCCATAATAGGAAGAATTAAATCTAAACCGGGACACCCTTTTGGTATGATGATGGTCCTTAAGCACGTTCTTCGTGTTCCTCACGAGCTCTTGCGACAAAATAGGTCTGGGCAAGAGGCTCTAAGGTTCCAGGATCTGAAATCAGCAAAAGGTGTTTGAAAGAGGCCTAAGAGTGCCTATTTATAGACTAGGCAGCGAATTAGCTCAGCTGGCTTCAAATATGGGCGATCTGTAACCTGGTACAGTCATGCTGCTTTTATACACAGCCATACCGCACTTGAGTTGTGATGCTGACCCGTACTTGTGCACTCAGCACCACCTGACAATAATTGTGTACGGTCGTACTGCCTTTGGTACGACCGTACTAGCCTTTTTCTTCGGCGCCAGGTCGTATTGACCATGAGGTACGCCCTTGCTACTGTGCTTAGCTGGATACGGCCATACTGAATATATGTCAGGCCGTACCACTTGTCCAAAAATGCCAAAAAATCTAAAAAACAAGTCAGTTTTTGTTCTATTTTCGTATCTTTTGCTCCAAGTGTTGTCTTTGTGATATTTCTGCAAAATGGAGCATAAGTGAGTTCTTTTATACTTTAAATAGTGCAAAATAACATGTTTTAGTACTAAAAATACCCCAATGTGATCCCTCTGTTTCGAAGTCGTCCCTTATGTTACAATAGTTATACTAATGTGGTCCATTTTTTTACAAAATAAGGGGCTAAAAAGGGACCACATTGGTATAAATTTTGTAAAATAAGAGACCATTTCAGAACAAAAAAAACTAGAGGGATCACATTGGTATAACTTTTACACATAAAGGACCAATTTGAAACTTTTATTACATAAAAGACCAAATCGAAACCTAAAATAAATATAAAGGACCAAAACTATAATTTAGCCTATTAAAAAAATCCATTTTGGGCACAGCGCACTCCAGCACAATCATGTTGCACATCTGCATTTTATAGGGTATTTAATTGCTAAATAACCCTCTTTTAAGATTTTGATCTCTATTTCCCACCCATTTTCCTTTATATTTGCAGAATTCTTTTGGAGAAGAGAAAAATTAAAAAACAATACAAAATGGAGAGAATTTGATGCAAAAAGGACTAAGGTTTAAGTTCCTACACATATGCAAAGGCTCTACATACTCCCTGCACAACATGCAAAGGCTCTACATAGTCCCTGCACATATGCAAATTTAAAGGCTCTATAGTCGAATCTGCAAAGCCCTAAATGAAGAAAAGCTCACTCTAGCCAACCTTGAGGTTGCATAGCCTAACATATTCATGCAGCACAACCGTGCAGATCTGCAAAGCCTGGAGTGAAAAATCAGAATCTTGCTACACAGATGAGCACGACTGTGCATATTGGGTAGCACAGCTGTGCGATGCAGACTAGAGCCCAGATTTGCCTGTTTTAATATGCAAAGGTTGTGCTGATCTATGTAGTTGTTGTGCAGATGTACAGGTCTGACCTATTTTGAGGCTTTTCTATAAATAGGAAGATGTCATCATTAGAAAGGAAATATTCTGGGATATTTTCTAAATCATTCTTTGGGACCAGAGGAGGCTCGGGAGTGACTCTGGGACGTCGGTAGCAAGCAAGGACCACCTTCGAGTTTAGTTTTTATGCTTTATTTTATGGATTGCTTTGTGATTTATGTTTGTATTATTTTTGTGATGTGTAACTAAATCTTTAACTAGGGTTAGGGTGAATCTTATGTCATTACTTGGTATTTTCCCTTATTAATTTAAGATTTCCTACTTTCCATATATTGTTGAATTGATCCTTGTATTTGAATCCCTATAAGGCGTAGCTAACCTTTAATAAGTTAATTAACTAAATTGGTGATCATACTATAATTAATTAATGAAACTCTAGGATTAATTGGTTTTGGGGTTGGTCTGATCATAACCCAATTCCCTCAATTTCAGTCAATATTTGAGTTACGTGTTTGCTGGTCTTAATGTTTTCCTTAACTTCTGCTTTGCATGAGAGTGAGAGTGGTTGATTATGGGAAAGACTGTTATTACTCATCGACCATAATGGGTATTAATAGCATTAAAGCAAATGGCTGGCATCAATAGGAAGCAGAAATAATAGAATAATTTGGGAAATACCTTGTTAATTGGCATACACGAAACTGGATACCCCAATATTTCCATGAACTGATCTCAACTTGTTTGCTTGATTTCCTCGTCCCTATTGCTCTTCTGATTTCCAAGTCTTTCTAAACAATATTTGATTGTCTAAATAACATAGGAACTCAACTAGACTAATACTTATTATTTAATCTCATGGGCACGATATCTAGGACTCCAGTCCTATTATTACTACTGCAAACGGGGTGAACTTGCCCTTAGTGTACTTTGAACGCAACAACATCCTGCACGGTCGTACTCGTCCTTTACATTGAGATTCTTAATTTTCATCCAAGGCTGTGCAGTTCAGCTTGACTGGAATGAGCTTTTCTTTATTCAGGGCTTTGCAGATTTGTGTAGAGCCTTTGCATGTTGTGCAGGGACTGTGTAGAGCTTTTGTGTAACATCCTCAATTTTCTAACCTTGCTTAACGTGTGTTTATGTGTGATTAAGTCTACTTGTGTGTCCTAGGTGGGTTTTGTGTATGTTTGACTGTGTACTTGACTTTTCGGTTATATATTCGCTTTCTGTGTAATCAAGTACTTGCAAGAGAGTAAGTGTTGAGGTTAGGTAGGTTGTATGAGGTTGGAACAGTGTTTAATAGGGTTTTGATATGAGTCTTAGAAGCCACGTAAAGTTTGAGAATGATCAGAGTCGGGATTAGGGTTTTGTGTGCACGCAACCTTGGGCGAGCGTGAGTGTTCGAATGGGTAAATGAGACTTTGAATCTTATTTATTAGGTCCAATGGATGCCCTTTAAAGTTTAGAATCATGTTTAAGGGTTAGGGTATCGAGTTCAGGATCACATGGACATCGGAATCGAAGAAATCGCGCGAAAACGGACAAGACTGTACAAAAGCGCGTGGCACGCACTGGTCTATGGTGTAACATCCCGTTTTTCAAATAATCTAGAATAATATTAGAAGTATAATTAGATTAGTGGTAAGGTGACGAATGGGAGTTATAAACCTTAATTAGGGATAAAATGAGCTTAAGTGGGACCCAAAAACCATAGGAAATATGTGGAAACCTTAGGAAAGGCCTAGAATACCCTAGAAAGGCGTAGAATACCCGAGAACCTTCCAGAAGGCCGAAAACGAGATATTTCCTTAAACTGACCATCGCGGCGCGATGGTGATTGTATAGGTACCCTCGCAACACGATGCAGCCTTCCAATCTAAACCTAACACGTGTAAAGTGTGGAGATTTCTAGAATCATGATTGCGACGCGATGGAGTATGTGAAGGAAGCCATCGCGACGCAAGCAATGTCAGTTTTCACAACCATTCGATCATTGACGCGTGGTCTTGATCGTGACGAAATGGAGATTGTACCTGTGACCATCGCGACGAGAAGAAGTAACTCTGGTCTATAAATAGGTGTTCACCCTCCCTCATTTCTTGCCTCAGAGCCTCTTCTCTCTAGCTACTTCCTCTATGTAGTGAGTATGCTCTGTGTAACCCCCCAATTTTTAAGAAAAGTGATTTTAGCAATAAAATCCTGAATACTCAAAAAATAAGTCAGAGAGATTGATCACCTCGATGATTTACTGAGAGTACGGGAAATTATTTTGATTTATTTATTATAAATAAATATTATTCAGGATGTTAATTCAAATTAATAGACAGCGTAGATGTATGCTGCGTTAATGCGAATTCATCAATTTATACCTTGTATAAGTTTTCTGCGTGACGCGGCAACGCGTATTTTGTGCTAACTGGAAAATTGAGTGAAATAAATCAAGAGCAAATATAATTAATAATTAATATTGTTATGTTAATTCATGGTTTGAAGATCGTCGAAAAATTCTAACGAAGTTTCGGCGCGTTTCAAATCGCCGGGTAGTTTCTGCCGTAAATAAAATTTAAAATGAGCCCCGATTTCGATGAAAATCGAATCGTAACTTGTTGTGACTATTTTTGTATGTTTGATATTATTTTTATTATTTATGAAATAACATTATCACGCGAAGAATTAATTCCTCGCGAATTAATTTTTTCGGGATTTTTCCGGCGAGAAACAAATCGGTTTTTCGGTTTCTCGTCGCCGTATTTTTAAATCTTAAGACTTTAGATTAGAGGGTAATCATGAGAGATGTGAGATTAGATGGGTAAGATTAGGTGATATGTTTAACATCTCATAAAATTGCTAGGTGTCATTAGTTGTGTGATTTTTTTAAAAAAAAAATCTTTTATTCAACTACTCCTACTAACTATGCCTATTTTTACTATTATAAAAGAAAGGAAATGAAGGCTATGTGCAGCCCCATTTCAGCTCCAATCTCACGCCTTCTTCCTCCCAAAGACAACCCTCATCTTCTTCTTTTTCTCTCCTTCAACAAGACAAAGCCATTGAAGCTACCTCCATTTCCTTTGAGTTTTTGAGCAAGGTTCCTTCATCAAAGTTGCTCCAAATCTTCTCCTCTATCTAGTTCCTCATCCTCATCATCATCATCTAAAGTAAGGAAAATCAGTTTTTCTTTCCCCCATTTTTCTGTTTTGGTCGCGATTTTCTCCCCCTTTTTCCATCTTGATTTTGCTTCCAATACTTGATTCCTTGCTAGGTTATGTTCTTCTTTGTGTTAGCTATCATTCTTAGCATTTATTTGGGCATGAAAACAGAATTTTTCCACCCCATTCAAGCCCTAAAACAGCCCCCCTTGTGTTTGTTGAATTGTTGTTTTAGTTGTAATTAATTGATGATTTGTGTGGTTGTTTGATGTTGGTTGATGATTAATAGGAGATGAGACATCATCCATCCTTTCTTTAAAGCCTTAGGGCGAAACCCTAAGTGGTGAGAAAGGGGGGAAATGATGTGATCCTTGTGGAATCAACTAATTGATTTCCAAAGTGTGTTATTGGAAGTGGTTTGATGTTGATTTAAGTTAAAGTTTAAATTAAGCATATGTAACATGAAAGTTTTAGAACCTTGCCTATTCTTGAACCATGAAGAACATGAGGATGTGATGTTTGATTTTGTGTATAAGTGTTGAATAGCATGTTAAAGGTGATTTTAAAGTTGTTGGAATAGATTTGCATGAATTAGCTTAAGTGTTAGTTTGTGTTTTATGCATAGTTTGGTTTTTGGAGGTTAGAATAATATGTAAGGAAATGATCCCTTGTTCTTTAAGTTCTTGACATGATAATGGCATGATTTAATTGCTAAAGGATTTTTGGAATTAGACAAATTGATTGAACCCTTGTTTTTGGAACTAATTTTGAGTAAGTGGCCTATAACGCTTTATGAACTAGTCTTGAAAATAAATTCTTTTTGAAAGAAAAGACTATGGAAATGGTATTTCATTGTTGTAGTAATTGTTTTAGAAACAAAGCTTTGAAAGAGCATGAGTATGTCTTAGATATGTGTTGTTGTTTTAATACTTGTAACATGTTGAAGAGGATTTGGAATGGCTATTGTTATGGAAAGAAAAGTTTTGCAAATATTTTGGAAAAGAAAAAGGTAGAGGCCGTGAGGCCTAGGGATATTTTTGAAAAGAAATTTAGTTATTAACTTGCTTGAATTCTTGATGAATAGGTGTTAAGATTTTGGGAACTTGAAAGGGCTTAATAGCTAGATTATGTGTTTATAAATGTATAGCATGCTTTATGAGATTAATTACGCTAGGAAATTGATTTTTGGTAATGGATGACTTGAAAAGAATTTTAGAAACTTATGTTTGGTAGGCTTTTGGATTATGTTTTAACTATGTGTTAATTGAGGTAATTGCCTAATTGTTTTGAAAAGCTTTGGAAACCAAGTTGCGAAAATGTTTTAAAAACATAACCTTGAAAGTGCTTAAGTTGTATTTAATGTGTTGCTTGGAAGTGATGTTTAAATTGGTATATGTTTGGAATAGGTGTTAGAGTGTGTCTTGAAATGTATCTTGCTATTTCAATGCTTTGGAGCATAAATAAATGACTTAGGAATGGTTTGTTATTTAAAAAGGAAGTTTTGCAAATGCTTTAGAAAAAGGGTGTTAGAGCCGAGAGCTCAAAGGAAGATGTTAATTGTGAACTTAGATTTAACACTTGTATATGATATGTTTAGGCGTTGGAAATTGTATGAAAAGTGTTTAATTGATTATGTTTATGCTTTAAGTTCCAGAAAGTAAGGGTTATGTGTTACTTTTCAAGTTTGTAATTTATTGTTTCGAACTAAGTTATATGGGTAAACTATTCTTTGAAACAAGCCTTTCAGTGTATGTTAGTATTTTAAATTAAATTCTAGTAAAGGGGTTAGTTAGAAAAGGGTTAAGTTTGAGTGCCTAAGATTGTAGAACTAAGTTTCTAGAATTGCGCTAAGTTGTTTTATGTGTTAGGCTCGAGTAACCCGAGACAAAGGCGGTGTGGAAATCGAGAAGCACGTGAACGCGTAGCTTGAAGTTCGAAGGGCAACTCTTAGATATCTCTAAGGCTTTATTTTATAAGTCCTTATGTAAGGGCACTTCTAGACATCGTAGGCTTTTATTGTTGTGCATCCTTGTGTAAGGGAATTTTTAGATATGAATTTAATTTCAAGTGTTCATGCGAAGAAGTCTGAGAACCTAAGGGTTCAGTGAGGTCTTATGCCCGCCGCTTTATTTTTGTTATATATTGATTATTTAGTGGGCTTGTCTGCAAGTGGTTGGCAGCTGTCCCCAACCCCCCACACTTGTTTGTTCCTCTCTGTGAACTCCATCGAGTTGCAGAGGGATGGATTCTATGATTTGATTGTCGTTTGTTGTTGTTGAGCTGTGCAATTATTTAATATGCGGTTGAATAATGCTGTGAATTGCTTATGCTGTTTGTATTGTTGAATTGCGTTTCTTCATGCAAACTGTTTTTATTGCTTAAGTGTTGAATTGCGTTTCTTCATATTAAGCATGCTCTTATTATTTGATATGCGGTCGAATAATCTTGCGTATAACTCTTTGAATATCGTATGCGGCGAATTGTTCATCGAGTCTAAGAGCATTGTCGAGTCGTCGAGACGTTTTTGAGCTGTGAGCTGGACAACTGAGGGTGCTAGGTCCCCTTAGTTCAAGGTGGATTAGCTAGGCATCGCAGCGTAGGAACCAGGGCTTCTTACCTAGGGAGAAGCGAAAGATCCCAAGGCTACGGCTGGTATGTCAGTTGATGGATCTACGTCTGCTTTTCGGAATAATTGTCAAGTCGAGAGAAAATGAGTCGAGTCTAGAGAGAGAAAGTCTTGAGTCTGCATTGTGTCTTGAGAACTGTGCATACTGTTGTTGCTTATTGCTATGATTTTCTATTTCCTATAACATGTTGCATTGTTATATGCTTTGTTGCCATTGTCGAATAAGTGTAACAGACTCTTTATTTTAAGAAGTTGACCCTTGCCAGTCGTTCTGTCAATAAATGATTGTAACCCAGATGGCGGAGCAAGCAGAGGATTTGGAACTACAAGGAGGAGCAGCTGGGGATGGTTGTTTAGCTTTCCACTTGTGTTGTGGTTGCGGAACCTACTAGTAGTCTTGCGAGGAGCTTATTGTGTCGACCAGCTATAGGACGCTTGAATTTATTTCTGTATTGTAATAAATGTCGATTATGTTTCTAGGCACATGCTGTTATGTGTGAGTTGACGTAATAATTGAATGTGGTTATGTGGTGTCTCTAAATAATTCCGCCATGTTTCTAAAAGTCGCTGCAATACTCTGACAGCCATTTTGAAAAAGAAGTTTTGAACAAAAAAATAGAACCATATTTTTGGAAAACGTGCAAGGCAGAGTATTTCACCTTTCGGAAATATGTAAACTGTTGTCAAGATACTGGCTTAGTAGCGTTCCGGAAAACGGGTCGTTGCAATAGTGGTATCAGAGCAGTTTGGTTCTACCGGACTGTGAGTCAGGAATTTATAGCTGGTCAAGTGTCGGGTGGTGCAGAGATTAGATTGTAGGGAGTCAAACTGTGTTTTGTTGTGAGTCAAACCATGCTTGTTTGATTGCTCCTCAAGTAGGATGACTCCACTTGCAATTGCTTGGATTGTTTTAATTGAAGACAAAGTGTGCTAGACGCACCAAACCTGTTTGGGATTTTTACTAGGTTGTAAGGCCTCGTGAAAATCTATTGTCTCAGAAATGAACGGTTGTTCCTGTTGTAGCAGATAAGCTAGAGATGGAACAGAAGATTCAAATTACTCAGAGTCTAGGTGGAGGAGACCAGAACAAAAGGGATTACAAGCTGTGCTCTAGCTGCAATGCATCGTGGCATCTTCTTGCTGGTGGACCTATTCGATCTCAGGACCAGGAACAAAAACAGGGTCAGAAGGGAAAGCGGCGGAAGAAACCTTACAACCGGCCCCGAGAGAACAATGAAGGACAGTATCGTCCTATGGCTCAGAACTCAGGTGGGGAGAGTCAGATTAAGCCTGGATTGGTTTGCCATCGTTGCGGCAAATCGGGGCATTATGCGTACAATTGCATAGGAAAGAAAGACATTGTGTGCTTCAAATGCGACAAACCAGGACACCTTACTAGGGACTGCAAAACTCAAAAGGATGAACTCAGTGGAAGTGCAGCAAGGGCTGTGGGGAAACGACAGCAGAAGGAGCCATGCTACCGTCCACAAGAGGACAATCAAGGCGATCACAGTATTGCAGTTCAGAACGATGGAAGTGGAGGAAAAGAGAAACAGATCAGAGAGGGAATACTCTGTTATCGTTGTGGAGGCTTAGGACACTATGCTAGTAAATGCCCACTCAAGAAGGAATTGTGTTTTAACTGTAAGAAGTCAGGGCATTATGCTAAGAATTGCCGAGAACCAAAGATGGAATCGACTGCAGATCAGGTGGATGTCCAACGCCCGACTCCGGAAGGACACATATACTCGTTGAGCAGAGAAGAGAGCTCGCCATTCGAGGACTTCACCTCGAGAAGCGCAACAATAAGGAGCTACATATGGACAGAAATTTGGAAGAGGGGTGATCCGTAGGAGACATTGCTATATGTAATATTTAGTCTGAATCTTTGAAGTACTAGTGATCCTAGATATAGATCACCTAAGTGTTTGATGTATGAAATATTTTGGTATATAGTAAGTTTCAAGACTAAAATGTGTTTTATAAACTTTGTGAATGAGACCCGTGCCACTAACATCTATGTTTCGCAGTAGTCTACCTTAGCACTGCTGTGAATGTATATAATTGATTGTATGTTTGATATTTGTGCGAGCGCATTAATATTTTCCAATGGAATTATTAAACGCGGCTACTTTCTAGCAAGCGCAGATAAATTGTCTTGTGACAACTTAATTTACGCGGGAACCATATGACTCAGTTGAATGGGAGCTGGAAAACTAGTTAGAGCTGCGGGTAGAAGTTTTAGTACGTCACAAGTTGCCTAGCTAGCATTGGGTAGTATCTGAAATTCCTTTACCAGACTTTATCCTGATGTTCTAGAACACGAAATTTTCCTTTAAAAGGAGAGCCAAGCAAAGTGGAATAATCTATTTTCATCTTTTCTTTTACTTACTTGGCCGACCACCCACTTGTAAAAGAGTACATAAGGAAATATTCGGTTTTAGTTATAGTGCTAGTAAGTGAGGAAGACATTAGACCAAAAATTTGTGAATCTTTCCTCTCCTTTCTTTGAAATTACGTCGACCGATTTTTTTTTAAAAAAAAAAAGGAAAAGAAAAAGGGGAGAGTAATTCGAATTGAATTATTGGTCTTAGTGTCGAGCCTAGACCTTTCCTTTACTCCTATTGTGTGCCACGAACAAATTCTATTTAGAGGACCCCCACCTTTTTTCTAATTCCTTCCTTAGGGAACACTATGCTCAGGGAAAGTGGGAAAGACTCATTGGTTACATCATGGGTGTGAGTGTGGGCATAGGAAGATAGAGAGAACTTAGTTCCTTCCTCTTTATTCCCTTGTCCACCGCGGACGAATTCAGTTCCAAGAGCCCCATTTTATTCGATCATCCCCTTAAGTAGTGCCAGACCGTGTGGTGCTTGGAGTGTGTGAGAAACTTGGAAATTGTTCCCTTCCATTCCTCTAGTTAAGTCAAAGCTCTAAGAGATGTCAAGTGAGGACTGTTCCTTATATCCTCTGTACCCTTGGGTGATGTTGTGGGCAATTTTATGGTTGGTGATCATAGCGATCCTCCTGTCCCTCCCCAAACCGCGAGTTCCTGGAAGATTCTAGGTGAGTGTCTTAATTCCTTGTTCTTAATGCTTGAACCTTTGTTAATGATCTAGCTGAAAAAGGTGTTAAGTTTTTTTATGTTTTTTTTATTAAATTCTGATTTTGTAATGAAAGCTAGAAAGACGAAGTCCGAAAGGCGAACGAACGGGGCTGTACCGAGCTTCATTCACTGCGAGTGTAAAGGATAATAGTTTTGGTGTTAAACCCTTGAACTAGAAGCCCATTTATGGGTAGGTATGGTTTAAAAAAAAAAGAAGAAAAAAAAATGAATCTTCTTTTGTTTTGTGTTTGGGGTTGAAAATTCAATTAGAAAAGTTTTGAGCAAGCGTGCGTAGTGATTTTGAGACAATGAGAACCTAATCTCAAAGGCACTTTAGTGTCCATGAGAACGGTTGAGTCTTGACAAAATGAAATTGTGTTTTATTAGTTTCATGTATTGATATGACTCCCAAGAAATCGATGTTTTCTTAGAAAAAAAAATAAATAAAAATGTTTGAATTGGAGAAAAATGAAGTTCAATCTTCTGAAGTTTGAAAGGGTTTTGTATTCTTGGTATGCATAACTCTAATTGCTGCAAATAGATTAGAATTATTCTCGTGGTAATGGCGCGAAGATATAGCTGTACCCATGTTCGAGAGCAGGATCGTGATCGTGGACGAGTAGATGTCGTGAACAAGGAAGAAGTATCAGTCAATCGCAGGGAATTCTTTGTCCACTAACTACGCTTACTTTACGTTGTGCTAAATGTATACATGTTGTGATTGCTATTATTGCCTGCTATACTATGTAACTAAAAACATTATAGTACTACATATATTAATATGTACTATGAGTGCCTTGTGCGCAAAATATTTTATGGCTTTGGGTAAAGTATTTTTCCATATTTTACTAACCGTGTAGTTTCGAGGACGAAACTATTTTAAGGGGGATGGTATTGTAACCCCCCAATTTTTAAGAAAAGTGATTTTAGCAATAAAATCCTGAATACTCGAAAAATAAGTCAGAGAGATTGATCACCTCGATGATTTACTGAGAGTACGGGAAATTATTTTGAGTATTTTGATCAATTTATTTATTATAAATAAATATTATTCATGATGTTAATTCAAATTAATAGACAGCGTAGACGTATGCTGTGTTAATGCGAATTCATCAATTTATACCTTGTATAAGTTTTCTGCGTGACGCGGCAACGCGTATTTTGTGCTAACTGAAAAATTGAGTGAAATAAATCAAGAGCAAATATAATTAAGAATTAATATTGTTATGTTAATTCATGGTTTGAAGATCGTCGAAAAATTCTAACGAAGTTTCGGCGCGTTTCAAATCGCTGGGCAGTTTCTGCCATAAATAAAATTTAAAATGAGTCCCGATTTCGATGAAAATCGAATCGTAACTTGTTGTGACTATTTTTGTATGTTTGATATTATTTTTATTATTTATGAAATAATATTATCACGCGAAGAATTAATTCCTCGCGAATTAATTTTTTCGGGATTTTTCCGGCGAGAAACAAATCGGTTTTTCGGTTTCGTCAGTATTTTTAAATCTTAAGACTTTAGATTAGAGGGTAATCATGAGAGATGTGAGATTAGATGGGTAAGATTAGGTGATATGTTTAACATCTCATAAAATTGCTAGGTGTCATTAGTTGTGTGATTTTTTTTTAAAAAAATATCTTTTATTCAATTACTCCTACTAACTATGCCTATTTTTACTATTATAAAAGAAAGGAAATGAAGGCTATGTGCAGCCCCATTTCAGCTCCAATCTCACGCCTTCTTCCTCCCAAAGACAACCCTCATCTTCTTCTTTTTCTCTCCTTGAACAAGACAAAGCCATTGAAGCTACCTCCATTTCCTTTGAGTTTTTGAGCAAGGTTCCTTCATCAAAGTTGCTCCAAATCTTCTCCTCTATCTAGTTCCTCATCCTCATCATCATCATCTAAAGTAAGGAAAATCAGTTTTTCTTTCCCCTTTTTTCTGTTTTGGTCGCGATTTTCTCCCCCTTTTCCATCTTGATTTTGCTTCCAATACTTGATTCCTTGCTAGGTTATGTTCTTCTTTGTGTTAGCTATCATTCTTAGCATTTATTTGGGCATGAAAACAGAATTTTTCCACCCCATTCAAGCCCTAAAACAGCCCCCCTTGTGTTTTTTGAATTGTTGTTTTAGTTGTAATTAATTGATGATTTGTGTGGTTGTTTGATGTTGGTTGATGATTAATAGGAGATGAGACATCATCCATCCTTTCTTTAAAGCCTTAGGGCGAAACCCTAAGTGGTGAGAAAGGGGGGAAATGATGTGATCCTTGTGGAATCAATTAATTGATTTCCAAAGTGTGTTATTGGAAGTGGTTTGATGTTGATTTAAGTTAAAGTTTAAATTAAGCATATGTAACATGAAAGTTTTAGAACCTTGCCTATTCTTGAACCATGAAGAACATGAGGATGTGATGTTTGATTTTGTGTATAAGTGTTGAATAGCATGTTAAAGGTGATTTTAAAGTTGTTGGAATAGATTTGCATGAATTAGCTTAAGTGTTAGTTTGTGTTTTATGCATAGTTTGGTTTTTGGAGGTTAGAATAACATGTAAGGAAATGATCCCTTGTTCTTTAAGTTCTTGACATGATAATGGCATGATTTAATTGCTACAGGATTTTTGGAATTAGACAAATTGATTGAACCCTTGTTTTTGGAACTAATTTTGAGTAAGTGGCCTATAAAGCTTTATGAACTAGTCTTGAAAATAAATTGTTTTTGAAAGAAAAGACTATGGAAATGGTATTTCATTGTTGTAGTAATTGTTTTAGAAACAAAGCTTTGAAAGAGCATGAGTATGTCTTAGATATGGGTTGTTGTTTTAATACTTGTAACATGTTGAAGAGGATTTGGAATGGCTATTGTTATGGAAAGAAAAGTTTTGCAAATATTTTGGAAAAGAAAAAGGTAGAGGCCGTGAGGCCTAGGGATATTTTTGAAAAGAAATTTAATTATTAACTTGCTTGAATTCTTGATGAATAGGTGTTAAGATTTTGGGAACTTGAAAGGGCTTAATAGCTAGATTATATGTTTATAAATGTATAGCATGCTTTATGAGATTAATTACGCTAGGAAATTGATTTTTGGTAATGGATGACTTGAAAAGAATTTTAGAAACTTATGTTTGGTAGGCTTTTGGATTATGTTTTAACTATGTGTTAATTGAGGTAATTGCCTAATTGTTTTGAAAAGCTTTGGAAACCAAGTTGGGAAAATGTTTTAAAAACATAACCTTAAAAGTGCTTAAGTTGTATTTAATGTGTTGCTTGGAAGTGATGTTTAAATTGGTATATGTTTGGAATAGGTGTTAGAGTGCGTCTTGAAATGTATCTTGCTATTTCAATGCTTTGGAGCATAAATAAATGACTTAGGAATGGTTTGTTATTTAAAAAGGAAGTTTTGCAAATGCTTTAGAAAAAGGGTGTTAGAGCCGAGAGCTCAAAGGAAGATGTTAATTGTGAACTTAGATTTAACACTTGTATATGATATGTTTAGGCTTTGGAAATTGTATGAAAAGTGTTTAATTGATTATGTTTATGCTTTAAGTTCCAGAAAGTAAGGGTTATGTGTTACTTTTCAAGTTTGTAATTTATTGTTTCGAACTAAGTTATATGGGTAAACTATTCTTTGAAACAAGCCTTTCAGGTGTATGTTAGTACTTTAATTAAATTCTAGTAAAAGGGGTTAGTTAGAAAAGGGTTAAGTTTGAGTGCCTAAGATTGTAGAACTAAGTTTCTAGAATTGCGCTAAGTTGTTTTATGTGTTAGGCTCGAGTAACCCGAGACAGTGCGGTGTGGAAATCGAGAAGCACGTGGACGCGTAGCTTGGAGTTCGGTAAGGGCAACTCTTAGATATCTCTAAGGCTTTATTTTATAAGTCCTTATGTAAGGGCACTTCTAGACATCATAGGCTTTTATTGTTGTCTGTCCTTGTGTAAGGGCAATTTTTAGATATGAATTTAATTTCAAGTGTTCATGCGAAGAAGTCTGAGAACCTAAGGGTTCGAAGTGAGGGTCTTGTACCCCTTCGCTTTATTTTTGTTATATATTGATTATTTAGTGGGCTTGTCTGCAAGTGGTTGGCAGCTGTCCCCAACCCCCCACACTTGTTTGTTCCTCTCTGTGAACTCCATCGACTTGCAGAGGGATGGATTCTATGATTTGATTGTCGTTTGTTGTTGTTGAGCTGTGCAATTATTTAATATGCGGTTGAATAATGCTGTGAATTGCTTATGCTGTTTGTATTGTTGAATTGCGTTTCTTCATGCAAACTGCTTTTATTGCTTAAGTGTTGAATTGCGTTTCTTCATATTAAGCATGCTCTTATTATTTGATATGCGGTCGAATAATCTTACGTATAACTCTTTGAATATCGTATGCGGCGAATTGTTCATCGAGTCTGAGAGCATTGTCGAGTCGTCGAGACGTTTTTGAGCTGTGAGCCGGACAACTGAGGGTGCTAGGTCCCCTTAGTTCATGGTGAATTAGCTAGGCGTCGCAGCGTAGGAACCGGGGCTGCTTACCTAGGGAGAAACGAAAGATCCCAAGGCTACGGCTGGTATGTCAGTTGATGGATCTGCGTCTGCTTTCCAGAATAATTGTCGAGTCGAGAGAAAATGCGTCGAGTCTAGAGAGAGAAAATCTTGAGTCTGCATTGTGTCTTGAGAACTGCGCATGCTGTTGTTGCTTATTGCTATGATTTTCTATTTCCTATAACATGTTGCATTGTTATATGCTTTGTTGCCATTGTCGAATAAGTGTAACAGACTCTTTATTTTAAGAAGTTGACCCTTGCCAGTGGTTCTGTCAATTAATGATTGTAACCCAGATGGCAGAGCAAGCAGAGGATTTGGAACTACAAGGAGGAGCAGCTGGGGATGGTTGTTTAGCTTTCCACTTGTGTTGTGGTTGCAGAACCTACTAGTAGTCTTGCGAGGAGCTTGTTGTGTCGACCAGCTATAGGACGCTTGAATTTATTTCTGTATTGTAATAAATGTCGATTATGTTTCTTGGCACATGCTGTTATGAGTGAGTTGACGTAATAATTGAATGTGGTTATGTGGTGTCTCTAAATAATTCTGCCATGTTTCTAAAGTCGCTGCAATACTCTGACAGCCATTTTGAAAAAGAAGTTTTGAAAAAAAAAATAGAACCACATTTTTGGAAAACGTGCAAGGCAGAGTATTTCGCCTTTCAGAAATATGTAAACTGTTGTCAAGATACTGGCTTAGTGGCGTTCCGGAAAACAGGTCGATACGCTCTGCACTAGCCTCGAGTGAGGATCCTGTGCATCAGAAAACTCTTAGTAGGAAACCCTTGAGAGAAGAGTAAGGCTTAGAGGAGTAGCTAAGGTAGGAGCCCAGATAGTGGTCAAGGGTCAAAGCATAGGAGCTTAGCTAGGAGTGCCAGCTGTGGGGGAAGATACCTTAATCCTTAGGGAAAATAGGTAGCAGAGTAGTACTGTTAGCATGCGTAGGGGACCTCAACCCTACTAGAGGTTGATGTCAGCAACACCTCAGGAGAGGGGTTGTGGTATGCGGTGGCTAAGGATAGTCATCGTAAACCTATCAACCAACATAGGTTTATGCCTGGTATGGTTTATGAGCTTGTTTGACTGATTGGTTAGTTGACAGTCGCCTTCGCGATGCTAAGTATAGTTTATATGTTAATTTCTTGTGACTATTGATATTCTGATTAATGTGCTGGCATCTATAAAGTGCTGATTGGTTGAGTATGATATCTATGAGAGTGTTGGTTGATGTATGGTCTTAGAGTCAAGGGTGACACCCTCTAGTTAGAGGATTATGAATCCCTAGATGGTAATAGTGTAACACTCGTAATTTTTACGATGCGTTATTTGGCGTTATTTATTGTATTTTGTCGTATTTATGCTATAATAAGCAATTTCTTGTTCTCTAAGTAGGTGAATTAATTAAATCAAGATCAAATTATATTTGAGAGTTAATATTTTATATTAATTCACGGTTCGAATATCGTCGAAAAATTCTAACAAAGTTTCGTCGCGTTTCGAATGCCGGGCAGTTTCGCCACAAATAAAATTTTAAACGAACTCCGATTTTGATGAAAATTGAAACGTAACTTGTTGAGACTATTTTTGAGTGTTTGGCATGATTTTTGTTATTTATAATTAAATATTATCACACGATGAATTAATTTCTCGTTAAATTAATTTTCGCGAATTTATCGGTAACGTGGGTTTTTCGACGCCGTGTTTTAGCAACCCTTAGACTCTAGAATTAGAGGGTAATCATGAGAGATGTGAGATTAGAGGGGATGGATTAGTTGATGGGATTAGCATCTTTACTTTATTGATAGGTGTCATTATTTGTGTGATTGGTTGTTTTTACCTTTTCCTTAATTTACTCTTAACCAAGTGTTTTAAGTGAAACAAAAAAAAAATTAAAAGCTCTCCCCTTATTCAGCCCTAGGCCGACCCCTCCCTCTCTCTAACCTTCATATCTTCATCTTCTTCATTTCTTGAGAGAGAAGCTCTCCACCTCCATGGATGCTCCTTCACCAAAACCTTGATCCACTTCACTTTCTACCTCCATTTTCTTGCTAGTTCTTCTCCTACTACCTCATCTCTACCTAGCTCATCATCAAGCTTTTGAAGAAGCATTTCTTTTCCCCCAAAACAGCCCCCTTGGCCGCGACCTCATAGGAGGAAGAGGTGGTGGTTCCTTTCTCTTTTCCTTCTTGTTTTTATGCTTGTTTTAAGTGTTGTTTTGTGTTGTTGATGATTGAATGAAAGAGATGAGCATGTAAGTCCCCATTCTTGGAAACCCTAGGCGTGAGTCAAGGAGAAAAAGAGGGGCAAAGTGATCTTGAGGTTCAATCTTGCCATTGGTTGTTTAATTGAGTTATTGGAAGTTGTTTGATGATTGTTTGGGCAATAGTTTTGTGATAGCATGATTAACTTGTTGTTTCATGATTTATTCCTATTCTTTAAGTTAGGAAAATGTGGGTTTTGGTTGTTGAATCATGTGTTTAAATGTTAAATTAAATGTTTTAGGTGATTTAATTGTCATTGGAGTAGTGATGCATGGTTAAGTGTAAGAGTTGGTTTGTGTTTTGTGCAAAAATTGGTTCTTGAAGGACTAGAAAGGCATGTAGGACCCAATTAAGTTGTTCTTTAAATTCTTAGCATGATTATGGCTATGATTTAAATGGTTATGGGATTCTTGAAATTAGTCTAATTGAAAGAACTCTTTGAGAACTCTTGTTTTTGGAAATTGTCTTAGAACATGTCCTTAAATGTGCTTGAGTTATGTCTTGTGTTAACTTGATGTTTATTGCCTTGTAGTATGATCAAAAATGATTTGGAAGTAAATTGTGGTTTGTGAAAGAAGTTTTTGTAAATTTTTTTTGAGAGAAAAAGGAGTTGTGGCCGAGAGGCCTAGGGAGGTTTTGGAAGGAAAATTTATTGATGTGAACTTGTCTAAATGCTTGAATGAGTATGTGTTTTAGGCCTTGAAGATTTATGAAAGTGGTTTATTGCTTGATGTTTACCTTGAAGTTCAAGAAAGGTTTTAGTTTCAAAACTTTACTTTTTTTTTTCAAGTAAGATAATAACTCTAAATTGTTATGTGTGATGTTACCTTTTCAAGAAAAGCTTTTAGTTTCAAATCGTATTTTTTTCCAAGTAGCTAGTGACTCAAGTGTTTAAGTGAATTGTTGGCTAGAAAAGGGT
Organism: Calophaca sinica; assembly: GCA_037113605.1. Classification (NCBI taxonomy): domain Eukaryota; kingdom Viridiplantae; phylum Streptophyta; class Magnoliopsida; order Fabales; family Fabaceae; genus Calophaca; species Calophaca sinica. The sequence continues at coordinate 97,248,393 of CM073735.1, read as the reverse complement.
TAAGCATGAGAGCTTAAGTTTAGTTTAGAATTTATAGAATTGTGCTAAGTTGTTTGTGGTGATAGGCGTTACGATTCCGGAGACCGAGCGACGTGGACTTGAGGATTGCGGTGACCCATTAGCAAACATCTGTGGTAAGGGCAACTTTAGAGATTGATAGGAATTTAATTTCAAGTATTTATGCGAAGAAGTCTGAGAACCTCAGGGTTCGAAGTGAGGGTCTTGTACCCCTTCGTTTTATTACTCTTGATATACTGACTATTTAGTGGGCTTGTCTGCAAGTGGTTGGCAGCTGTCCCTAACCCCCCACATTTGTTTGATTGCTTCTCTGCTAACTCCATTGAGTTGCAGAGAGATGAATTGAGTTGTTGACTGTCGATGTTTGCTGAGTTATGATTGTTGAGATGAATTGCTTATACTGCTGAACTGTTCGCACTGTTTTGAGCTTGGCGTGAATATTATTTGATATGCGGTCTAATAATTATTCAATTGTTTCCTGAATTATTGTATGCGGCGATTTATTCATTGGAGTGCGAGAGTTTAGTCGAGTCGTCGAGTGTCGTGACGTTTTTGAGCTGTAATCCGATTAACCTAGGGTGCTAGGATCCCTTAAACGGCTCCGGCTGGTTTTTCGGCAGATTAGCTAGGCGTCGTAGCGTCAAGGAACCTGAGCTGAATGTTCTAGGGTGAGCGGAGAGCCCAAGGCTACGTCTGACGTTCAGTGGATGGATCGGCATTACATTCCGAAAAATTGTCAAGTGTCGAGAGAATATGAGAATTGAGTCGAGTCTTGTGAGAGTTTGAGTTGCATCTCGAATACTGTGTATATGTTTGTTTTGCTCATTGTTATGTGTGGTTATTTCATGATTGATTGAGAAGTTGACCCTTTCCCGTGGTACTTTCGATTCATGATGGTTACCCAGGTGATGGCGAAGAGTGTACCGATACCGGCGATGAGGACGTCGCCGAAGATCTTCTTTGATTTCCCAGACTTAGAGCTACCCGCGGCGATGGAGTTCAAACGCATCTCCCGTCGCGTTGTATATACCAGGGATGTTGTTCAGAGTTTCAGAGAGGATGGTATTGTGATGATACAGGAGACTTCACGACGCACGGTGAGCTTCCCGATCTGGATGATGCAGATAGTGGACGCTTGGCGTACTATGGAGAGAGAGAGGACTGCACCAGCTTCGTCTTCCTCACCTGAGGGACCTCCCGATGTTTCGAGGCATACTACTCCCTATTTTGCTTCCCGAGGACGAGGACGAGGACCGAGGATCAGAGTGACTGCTCGCAAGAGCGTGATTCGACGCGGGACTACAGGAGCGTCTACTTCCAGAGCTGTGGTCATCCTGACTCCTCCAGTTGAGCCGGTTTCCCCTCCTGTTGTTAGGACCTCCACTCCACCAGCGGATCCACCTCCTGTCTGTGCTGTGTGCGGTGAGGCTGATTGTCTTGGGGCGAGATCTGATGAGGGCGATATGGTCGGAGAGTATGTGCCTAGTGACGTACCTGAGGATGTGCCTGCTACGGCACCTTTCATCGACTTGACTGGAGAGGACTCGATGGATGAGGAGGAGGATCCATCTGAGGATCCGGGTAGTTATCTGTAGTTGTCATGTTGTCTGACTGTTGTTATGTTATTTTGGATGACTGTAGTATTTACTTTTGGTGTACAGTTAGTTGGTGACCAGTCGGGCTCGGGATGTTTTTTTTTGTACTACAAGGTAGACTGACGGTTTACTTTTAGAGCAGCCCCCTGCGTGGGTGTCTGCCGGGAGTACCCCCGGGGTATGACTACTCTTATGAGGGTCTTCATACCATAGGTGTATTCTCTGTACATTTCTGCACTGTTTTCTTTTGCACGTACTGTATATGATGACTTGTCTATATATGCATGTATGTATTTCCAGTGCATGTGTCTTGTGTCCTAGATTGCACCATGTTTCGAAATGCTATAGTTACTCTGTGCATGCTTGCGGATGATGTTGCTTAAAAAAATGTACCGCATTTTCGGAAGGACACAAGAGTACCATTTTAAAAATGCATCGCATACAGGTTTAGTTCTAGTTTAGTAGCGGTCCGAAAACGAGTCATTACAAATAGCAAGTATTACCGTCGATACTCTGTTGTCAGTGGTGATAGGCGGGTCGGTGTACCCGAGGTTGGTGTACCTGAGGGTGGAGTGGTCAATGACCCGTGGAACCAAAGGGTGGAGTGGTCATCCCGATGAGGCTCCAGGATTCCACGTCTGACGGGGGTAATCCTAGCCATTCCTAGTATGGGGATTTCTGTTCTTTGTGCACGTGGATGGTTCCTTACTTCGGTGAACAGAGATGGTAATTCTCAGTTTGAGGGATGCCTTGCTCTGGTAATCGAAGATGGTAGCGTATCGAGATTTGTCTCTGGGATAAACCAACTTATGTTTCATTCCTTTGGTTCCCTGAGACTAGTGAAAGGTATTGGGAGTAGGGCCGGTGATCAGCCCGCAATACTCAGTTGTCTGTGTCAGTAATCTGTGTCAGTGTGTTCAGTAGTTTGAGTCAGTACGCGGTATCGATACGGTGTGGTCTGTGACCGTGTACTCAGAATGTGATATCTGTGGTATTAGTACTCTGATGATGATACTTATCTCTGCTGTTAGTTGTGCTGTGCATGGTGACAGTCACTCTACTATTTTGTTTTCCTGTTTGTTGGTGATTGATGGATGTCTTACCCATTTGTTTTCTTGTGTGTTTCTATACTATGTGATGATGAATCAGCAGACCCTAGTGCAGGTGACTGCTATGAGAAGACTGCCTAGAGGAAGTTCTTAGACAGTTGTATCACGGCCAGTGTGTCATTTTGTCACCCCTTGCAGGTGTGGGGTATATGTCTATGTGCCATGCTTTGCGTACTTTGATAATAAATAAAACATATTGTTGCCTTGAATATCGGTGTTAAGATAAAGTGACGCCCTATCGAGGCAGGGTGTTATATTAGTGGTATCAGAGTAGTTCGGTTCTTACCAGGCTGTGGGGATTGAGTCACTGGCCGTGTCTAGAATCTAGTTGTCTCCGCGTCAGATGACAACTATGTTGGGGTTGGGTAGAGAGTCTGATATTAGTCTAGGAAATCTTAGTTATGTGAAAGATGAACTGATAGGTTACTTTTCAGGTAACTCAGGATGGAAAGAATGAGTCCAAACATTCTTAACCATGACTCTATTAGAAGGTTCATCAAGGGGATTTCTTGAATTAGATTAGATTGATAAGATTGTTTACACCATTCTAGGTTCACATTATTAATAAATTACGAGACTAATCACCTCGGTAGTTCAATTAACAATGGTAGAATCCTAATGGGGGAATCAACCAATGACAGAAGAAGGAATGATAGAAAAGTCAATTGAAAGTTTAGGATGAGTTTTTGTGCAAGGTAAATCCTGGGATTGTGGTATTCCTAGAAGAATAACATCCGTTGAATTTTCGGGTACAAAAATTCTTTAAGGGGATAGATATGTAACATCCCGTTTTTCAAATAGTCTAGAATAATATTAGAAGTATAATTAGATTAGTGTTAAGGTGACGAATGGGAGTTAGAAACCTTAATTAGAGATAAAATGGACTTAAGTTGGACCCAAAAACCCTAGAAAAGATGTGGAAACCTTAGGAAAGGCCTAGAATACCCTAGAAAGGCGTAGAATACCCGAGAACCTTCCAAAAGGCCGAAAACGAGATATTTCCTTAAATTGATCATCGCGACACGATGGTGACTGTATAGGTTCCCTCGCGACGCGATGTAGCCTTCCAATCTAAACTTAACACGTGTAAAGTGTGGAGATTTCAAGAATCTCGGTCGCGACGCGACGGAGAATGTGAAGGAAGCCATCGCGACGCGAGCAATGTCAGTTATCATAACCGTTCGATCATTGACACGTGGCCTTGATTGCGACACAATGGAGATTGTACTGTGACCATCGCGACGCAATGAAGCTATTCTCGTCTATAAATAGGCATTCAACCCTCCCTCATTTCTTGCCTCAGAGCCTCTTCTCTCTAGCTACTTCCTCTATGGAGTGAGTATGCTCTGTACTTGCCTCGAGTGAGGATCATGTGCATAAGAAAACTCTTAGTAAGAAACCCTTGAGAGAAGAGTAAGGCTTAGAGGAGTAGCTAAGGTAGGAGCACGGATAGTGGTCAAGGGTCAAAGCCTAGGAGCTTAGCTAGGAGTGCCGGGTAAGGGGGAAGATACCTTAATCCCGAGGGAAAATAGGTAGTAGAATAGTACTGTTAGCATACATAGGGGACCTCAACCCTACTAGAGGTTGATATCAGCAACACCCCAGGAGAGGGGTTATGGTATGCGGTGGCTAAGGATAGTCATCGTAAACCTATCAACTAACATAGTTTATGCTTGGTATGGTTTATGAGCTTGGTTGACTGATTGGTTAGTTGGCAGTCGCCTTCATGACTCTAGGTATATTTTATATCTTATTTTCTTGTGGCTATTGATATTCTGATTAATGTGCTGGCATCTATAAAGTGCTAATTGGTTGAGTATGATATATGTGAGTGTGTTTGTTGATGTATGGTCTAAGAATCAAGGGTGACGCCTTCTAGTTAGAGGATTGTGAATCCCTAGATGGTAATAGCAAGTATTATCGTTGATACTCTATTGTCAGTGGTGATAGCCGGGTTGGTGTACCCGAGGATGGTGTACCTGAGGGTGGAGTGGTCATTGACCCGTGGAACCTAAGGGTGGAATGGTCATTAACCCGTGGTATATGAAGGTACAGAGTGGTTTGGAGCTAGTCGCTGACCCGTGGAACATAAGGGTGGAGTGGTCATCCCGATGAGGCTCCAGGACTCCACGTCTGACGAGGGGGTAATCTTGGCCATTCCTGTACGGGGAATGTCGTCCTGTGTGCATGTGGACGGTTCCTTACTTCGGTGATTAGAGATGGTAATTCCCGGTATGAAGGATGCCTTGCTCCAGTAATCGAAGATGGTAGCGTATCAGGATATGTCTCCGGGACAAACTAACTTATGTTTCATTCCTTTGGTGCCCTGAGACTGGTGAACGGTCTAGGAAGTAGGGCCGGTGATCAGCCCACAATACTCAGTTGTCTGTGTCAGTGATCTGTATCAGTGTGTTTAGTAGTCTGAGTCAGTACGAGGTATCGATATGTTGTGGTCTGTGACCGTGTACTCAGAACGTGATATTTGTGGTATTAGTACTCTGATGATGATACTTATCTCTACTGTTAGTTGTGCTGTGCATGGTGACAGTCACTCTGCTATTTTGTTTTCCTGTTTATAGGTGAATAATGGATGTCTTACCCCTTTGTTTTCTTGTGTGTTCGTATACTATGTGATGATGAATCAGCAGATGGACAGGAGCATTCTGTGCTCAGAGCTTGGGGAGCGGGACCTAGTGGAGGTGACCGCTATGGGAAGACTGCCTAGAGGAAGTGTTCAGACAGTTGTATCACGGCCAATGTGTCCTTTTGTCACCCCTTGTGGGTGTAGGGTATATGTCTTTGTGTCATGCTTTGCGTACTCTGATAATAAATAAAACGTATTGTTGCCTTGAACATCGGTGTTAAGATAAAGTGACGCCCTGTCGAGGCGGGGTGTTACATATACTATACCAGCAGCTCTTGGTCCTTCTGTAACACGTGGCGAATAGTCCAATCAAGAGATGACACATGGCAGGCATGCAAGGGAAGACTTCAGCGTGAAGGAACAGGCATAGGCGCGTGACGCAAGTAGTGGTACTGAGGCGCACGAGGGGCGCGCTCCAGCGCGCCAGCGACCTATTTTTCCTATATAAACACTTTTTCACCCTTAATCTAATTTTTTCATTCCCTTATTCCATTTACTCAACCTGAACAGTAATATTAACAAGAAAAACTCCATTTTTGATCGTCCAAGGTTTTGGAGATCAAATCCAAGTGATCTCAAGTACCAGTTCATCAATCCGACGGTGCCGACTCGTTTGTTCCCGTTTGGGCTTTCTAGGGTTTATCTCCGATCGCCGTTTTACCTAGATAAACCTATAACCCTATAGTGCTGGTAACTGATTTCAGTAGATGGTTCTTAGTTCTTCATCTATGTTTAGTTCCTAGCCCTAATCAGATTGTGTTTTGGACTCTGGTTTGACTGTGCGGGTTCCAAACGAGCTAGGGTTTTGCCGAAACTCCCGGAGGAGGTTCCTTAGGGCACGAGACAGGGGAAACCTCTATTCTCCCTATTTTGGCAACTGTATTTGTGATCCTTTAATAGCCTTAATAGTCCCTAATTTACTATTCTTCGTATTTTAGGATTTTGGTGCAAGTATGGGTACCAATCGTCCATGAAACTTCGTCAGGAGTTGAGTTCGGGTAGGTTGAACACCCTGGAACTTATGGTCAGTACTTGGCTGTGAACTTTCTTATATTTTAATAATTCCATAGTTTGCTCTAATTCTAATCCGAGTGCATTTTTGTGTTTCCGGTAAAATATGGGTCGTTTTGGCGTGCTTAGTAGAATATTTGGGTGATCTCTGGCTTGTTAAATGTTGTTAGCCGAACCTGTTCTTAGAGTGGGGAGAGTTCATTTATGTGTTCATGAGCTTGTAGTTGTGGTTCAGTGTCCGTTAGTGATCCCGGTTACTCCGAATTCCAGGTGGGAGAAAGAATGCATTTTCATTGGGTTATGTTTAGTAGAATTGATTGTTTGGCATGTGTAGGGTGACCTAAGCCCTACTAGGGGTTAATGTCAGTAACTCCTAAGGATAGGGGTTACGGTCTGCGTCATCTAAGGATAGGCATCGTAGACCCATCAACTAACATAGGTTTTATTTATTATTAAATATGATTGCCTGATAATATGCTTAATTGCAAGTTGTGTTGTATATGCCATATGTGGGTAGTAACATGCTTAGGGTAACATGTTTAATGTGCTTTATGTGTGGATATGTGTTATATGTTGCCATAGCATGATAGGATTAAGTATAATTATTGATATGATCTAATATGATTAAAGGAATATTCTAGGGAATGTGTGTATAACATGTTGTGAGGCATATGATGATGAGGTACTGGATGCATGAGCATGATACATTAGTGACCACTCTATTCTTAATGGGAATGCGAAGTGGAGAGGATCCCTAACGGGAAAGGGGGATACCTCGTTCAGCAGGTTAGATCCACTTCGTCCCTATTGGAAATGGGAGAACGGACGTCCCTATCGGGAAAGGGGGATACCTTGTGGACTAGGCTAGTGTCGCCCCGTCTCTATCGAAAAAGGGAGGCGGGAGTCCCTATCGGGAAAGGGGACGATAACCCTAACGAAAAAGGGGGTTCGCCAACGTATTCCTATCGGAATTGGGGAGTACAGCGACGATAGTAAGATAATATGCATAAACTCATAGAGAGACATGAGATAAGTGGAAGAGGGTAGCTAGGTCCAAATTGTATTATATGTGATTATCTGTATGGACTGTCTTACTGTCATTCTACTTTTACATTTCCCCTTTATAATGGATGGATGTGTTGTTCTTACCTCCCTGTGTTTGCATGTTTGTGTGTATATATATTGTTTCTGTGTTAGACTTTATTGAGGAAGATGCAGCCCCAGCCTCACCTGATAGAGCAGTTTCTCCTGATGCATCCTTTGATGCTGCTGCCACCGAGGATTCCTGTATGGGGTGACTTTGCGATCAACTACCATGATTTCAATGGCATGGGTTGGGAGGTGGACCATGCGCGTTAGGCGGTTATTTACACCGACACTATCTCCCTTTATTTTCGTATTCCCAGTTTTCCGATTGCCAGCTTTGCATGAGATTTTTGCATATTCTAGATGCTTCTATTCGCTAAGATGTGGCAGGCACCAGGTTTTCCACCCGGTTTTGGTTATGGAGGGTATCCTTCAATGCCACCACGCCCGATGTCGGCACCTTCTGCTAGTCATCAGAGTGGGTCCAGCCACAGGGGAAGACAAAGACGTGGGGGTGGAGCGACAGCTGGGCCATCCCGTCTTATGACTGCTCATGATTATCGACGCCTGTTTTCGAGGCGAGCAGGATCTTAGAGCTCTCAGTATCCCCTTCGCTGAGGTGTTTGGTTATGTTGGCCAAGAGTCTTTTGTGATGTTTACGTTTCTTTTGTTTTGTTTAGATGAGGCGCAGGTTAGCCTCATAGGTTTCATATATTTTGGGATGACTGTACCAGATCTATGCACTACGCAGACTTTTGCACTCTGATGTCATATTATATATATATATATATATATATATATACATGCGTGTGTACGACACTTAGTTTATTTCACTGTGACACGTCGTCGTCTTATTTATGTTTTAGTTTTTAATTCCTTCTATTTTCCACGTAAGCATATTCACGTTAATTACACGAGTTAGGTTAATTATGTACAGTAAAGCATAGATAGGACAGCAGGGTGTTCCATTTGTGGTATAAGAGCAATTCGACCCTAACCGGACTGTGAGGTCATTTAGGATGTTGATTCTGGCCGAGTCTAGTCGTATTCCCACCGAATATGACTATTTTTAGAAGTTGGGTAGAGTGTCTGTGCTTTCTTTATTGCCTTAAATAAAGGTGACAAGTTATAAATTCATAAGATATATTACATATACTTCTATGATTCTTTATATCTTATGAACCTCGAGCTAATGATTTCTTTTTCCAGGACTTCATGGCTCGTTGCAGTAGACCAGTGCGTGAGAGAGTGAATGAAGCACGACATGGGAATGGAGAGACCTCTCATGTTGGAGGAGGTAATGGGTCAGATGAGACTTTGTGTTCTGTTAGGGAGTTGGCTACAGCTATGCTTCAGCAAGCCCAACAGAATGCTCACTACCAGATCTATGCACTGCGCACACTTTCGTACTCTGATGTCATGATATATATATATATATGCGTGAGTACGACACTTAGTTTATTTTATTGTGACACGTCGTCGTCTTATTTATGTTTTAGTTTTTAATTCCTTTGTATTTTCCATGTAAGCATATTCACGTTAATTATGCGAGTTAGGTTAATTATGTACAGTAAAGCATAGATAGGACAGCGGGGTGTTCCACTTTGCATATGTAAGGGACTTTAAACTTGGTCTTTTTGCATCAAATTCTCACCATTTTGTATCATTTTACAATTTTTCTCTTCTCCAAACTAATTCTGCAAATATAAAGGAAAATAGATGAGAAACAGGGATAAAAACCATAAGAGAGGGTTATTTAGCAAGTAAGTATTCCATATAAATCACTCAAATATTGGTTTATCAATTTCCCACACTTAAACTTTGTTTGTCCCAAGCATATTCTTGGCTCAGATAAAACTCAAGATCAAAGATAACAACGAAGTAAGGGGTCCCAAAGCAAACAACATAGATAGATATTGCAACAATGGTGTGGGGCTGTCAAAAGATTTCCCAATTAGAGCCTTGAGTCCCTGAGGTCATACCTTTCAAAGAAAATGGTACTCACCTCACAACTTTCAAGGTGTATAGGGACTGAACAAAAATCACTCAAAAGTTTCCCAAAGCAAACGCATCACCATAGGCTTGTAAGTTGACTGAAACTCCACTTAAAAATTTACATGCATGCAAAAGAAGGTGTCTTACATGGTTGTAATGGGGCATGGATGTAAGTGCAAGGTATGATAAAATAAGGAAGGATAAACAAGGACTAAAAACTAAATAAACAAATGACAGAGCAACCCTTGTAACAAAACAGAGTTCTTCTAACTAAAATCATTTTTGCTCAGAACTCTCATTTTTTCCTTCCTTTCCTTTCCTTTTTCTTTTCTTTTATGTGGGCTCTTTTATTTTTCTTTCTTTTCTGCTAGTTTATATATATATATAATCTGGCCTTTTTACCCACTACAAATTTTTCTTTTATTGACCTGGAAAGGAAATTCAGGTTCATACTTACATGAGCATAATAATTTTTTCTTTACATCAATTGCTCCATCTTGCTTCCAAGGGATTACCATAAAAAAATAAATATCACAGAAATTGGGTTACCAAGGAAGAATTTATATTTCAGGCTCAAAATACGCAACTAAGGGGCAATTTTAATCGATTAAAAACATAGGTCAGAAAGATTACCTAAGGATGCCCCCACAATATTCACATGCAAGTAAAACAATTTGTTCGCCTTGAAAAGGTCTCAGAACAGGTTCTAGAATATGTAAGTGTAACGACCCGTTTTCGGACCGCTACTAAAACTAAAACCAACCCTATATGCGACCCACTTTTTAAATTAGTACTCTTGTTTCCTTTGGAAAATGCAGTCTATTTTTTTTAAACAATTACATATCCGCAAAGTACACACAAAGTTGCCACATCGTTTAGAAACATGGTGCAATCTAAGACACAAGATATATGCACCGGAAATACATACACATATATATATAAACAAGTAGTCATAAGCAATACGTACAAAATAAAGATGTTCAAAAGAATACACCTATGAAGACCTTTATGAGAGCAATCATACCCCGGGGGTACTCCCGGCAGACACCCACGCAGGGGGCCGCTCCAAAAGTATGCCACCAGTCTACCCTGCAGTACACAAAAGACATCCACCAAGCCCGACTAGTCACCAAAACAAACTGTACACTATAATGAAATACTATAGTCATCCAAAATACAAAACAAGCAGTCAGACAATCACAACAACTACAGATAGCTATCTGAATCCTCAGACGGATCCTCCTTGTCATCATCCTCCATCGGGTCCGCCGCATCCTCTCCAGTCAAGTCTATGAAAGGAACCGTAGCAGGTATACCCTCTGACACGTCCTCCTCTATCAGCACCTCCTCAATGAATCCTGTGCCACTACATCCTGCCTCACCGCTCTCTCGACATACCGATGAAAGATGTCCCGGTGGAGTAAGTGTCCTGACAATCATGGGGAAAGTCGGCTCTGTCTCAGGCTCAGGCTCTGCCAAAGAACTCGGGGTAGCTGCCGCTCGAGATGTAGAAGCTCCAGCAGTCCCACGCCTGATCATGCTCTTTCAAGCGGTCATCCAAAACCTCACTCTCCTAGGCAGAGGTGCATAATGAGTAGTAGTACGCCTCGGAATCTCCAGATATCCCTCTGGTGAAGAAGATGATACTGGCATTGCCTGCTCTCTCTGAATGCTGCGACAAGCATCCACCGGCTGCATGGTCCTAATCGGAAAGCTAACTGTACGCCTAGATGTCTCCTGTCTCAGCACTAGTCCATCAACTCGAAAAGTTTGTACAACGTCCCCTGTATATACAACACGGCAGGAGATGGGGTCGAACTCCATCGCAGTGGGCATCTCGATATCTGGAAAATCAAATACGATCTCCAGTGATGTTGTCATCGCCGGTATCACCAGGGTCTTCGTCATCGCCTGGGTTACCATCATTGGTTGAAGGAACCATGGGAAAAGGGTCAACTTCTCGAATAAACATAGAAACAACAAAACATAGAACAAGAAATAACAAAATGCACAATGCCCATAATGCAACTCTCAACACACTCTCTCAAGACACTTTCGACAATTTTCGGAAGTAACGCCGAACAAGCTGCTGAAATCCAGCCATAGGCTTTAGGCTCCACGACCGCCCTAGGATATTCAGGATGAGTTCCTTGCGTTAAGATGTCTAACTAATCTGCCGAAAAACAAAGGGGTCCTAGCACTCAAAGTATATTCGGGATATAGTTCAAAAATGCCACGACGACACTTTCTCCACCCCAATGAATAAATCGACGCATACGATGATTCAAGGAAGCATGATGAATGAATCAACTCATATGGTAATTCAAGAAAGCAACTTGAATAATTATTCAATCGCATATTAAATAAATATTCACACAAAGCTCAATACAAGACAACCCAATTCAACAGTATTAAGCAATCAAGTCATATCACAACAGTCAGAATACAATTCACCCTTTTGCAGCTCAATGGTGTTGACAGAGAGGAAATCAAACAAGTGTGGGGGGTTGGGGACAGCTGCCAACCACTTGCAGACAAGCCCACTAAATAATCATAATTAAAGTTTTAAGAACTAAAATCGAAGGGGTACGAGACCCTCACTTCGAACCCTGAGGTTCTCATACTTCTTCGCTTTATAACAGAAATTTAAAATCTATCCATATCTACAAGTTGCCCTTACCAGAGTCGTCCGCTAGCGTGGTACCACACGCCTCGAGTCCACGTCATGCGACCTCAGAATTCGTAAATCTTATCACCACACGGGAAGCTTAGCACAATTCTATAAACTACACTTAAAAACCTTAGGCTCTCAAAACTTAACCCTCTTCTAACCAAAGCATTTCCACTTAAACATTTAACTACTAACTACTTGAAAAAAATAAGGTTTTAAAACTAAAATCATTTCTTGGGAAAAAAACTATATGTAATACATTATCAATTTTCTTGGAAGTCTTAAAGTGAAAACAACTTCAATTAGCCACTTTTCAAAAATTTCTAAAGCCTAGAACACACTCATTCAAGCATTATATCCAAACTTGGAAAAAAAAGTTTTCCTTCCATCCTCTCCTATGGCCTCTCAGCCACCACCCTTTTTTTTCTAAAAAAATTGTAAAACTTTCTTTTAAATAGGTAAACCACTTATATAATTATTCCCAAAACTCAAACAACATCATATAGCAACTACCCCACATAAGGAAACTTTAATCAAGTGTCAAAACCATTTTCATAATTTCTAAAAATAAGGGTTTTTCAATAACTTCTTTACTAACTCCTTGATCCAAATCTTTTCACCAAACCAATTGCAAAGCAAGATCAATATACTAACACCAACTAAAATATGTATGCAAAACAATTATTTTCTTCTCCTTTTTTCCACCCTAGGGCTCACGGCCCCATCACCATTTTTCAACAAAAATTGCAAACTTCACCCAAAATCAACAACACCATTTTAATCGATGTCTTTCCTCCATCACAACCATTTATTACCCAAAACAAATAATCATCAAGTATAAGAATACTCCACAACATTTCAAGAATAGGTTTCTTCGTAACAATTACCCAAACAACTTCAAATCCTAAAACTATGAACAATTACAACAACAACAACATCAAAAAGACTCCATTAACCAACTAATTGTTTGATTCACCAAGGATCACACAATTTCCCCTCTTTCCTTCCCTTAGGGTTTCTCCCTAGAGTTCAAGAAATGGGAGTGAGAGTGTTTCATCTCCTCTTGATCATAATCAAACACAAAACAACACCAAAACAAGCATAGAAATTGAAGAAGAAAAGGGAAAAGAGCAACTACCTACTTCCCCCCTTAAGCTCGCGACTAGGGGCTGTTTTAGGGGAAGGAAAATGCTTCTCCAAATGCTTGATGATGAGCTAGGTAGGAATGATGTTGTAGAAGAAGAACTAGCACAAGAATGGAGGTAGAAAAATGAAGTGGATCAAGGTTTTGTGAATGAAGCATCCATGGAGGTGGAGAGCTTCTCTCTCAAAAAATGAAGAAGAAGAAGATATGAGGGGTAGAGAGAGAGAGGGGCGCGGGTTTGGGCTGATATGAAGGGGAGGGATTTTTTTTTTCACTTAAAAATAACATTTGGTTAATAAACCATCTAATAAAGTGTTAAAAGGATTAATCACACAAAGGTTGACACCTAATCATAAAGCAAGATGTTAATCACATCAACTAATCTATCCCATCTAATCTCACATCTCTCATGATTACCCTCTAATTCTAGAGTCTAAAGGTTGCTAAAACACGGCGTCGAGTAATCGCGTTACCGATTAATTTCCCGCCGATAAATTCGCAAAAATTAATTTGACGAGAAATTAATTCACCGCGTGAAAATAAATTATCATAAATAATAATAACAATCTAGAACACTCACAAATAATCACAATAAGTCACGATTCGATTTTCATCGAAATCGGGATTCATTTAAAATTTTATCTCATAAAAATCGCCTTTTACGATTCAAACGCTGATTTAAACTTCGTTAGAATTTTTCGACGATATTCGAACCATGAATTAATATGAAATATTAATTCTCAAATTCAATTTGATCTTGATTTATTTAAGTCACTTATTTAGAGAGCAAGGAATTTCTTATTATAGCATAATTACGATAAAAAATACACTACAATAACGCTAAATAACGTATCGTAAAAATACGGATGTCACAGTAAGCTTGGGAAAACACTCAAAACAAGAAACAAGGGTAAAAATATAATAATTCAGAGCAATCCCCTATAAAGGTCCAAGTCTCACAATTTAGAAGCTAATTCTTAAAAAGGCAATCAAACAGACACTTTTTTTTGGTTAATGTTCAACTAACTAGGGATCTCCCCACACTTGAAGCATACAATTGTCACTTAAAAACAAAAATGTGGGTCCCTTTCATGAAATTTTTAAAGATTAAGCACATATATATAAAAATAAGCCAGATAAATGCAAGGGATAGCAAAGATAGTACACTGCATATAACAAATATGGTACCCTCCCCACACTTAAATTCTAGCGTGAGCCTCAATGCTAAAAAGTTAAGCCTAAAATAATTGAGCATGAGAAAAAGTAGAGGGGACTTCTCGGAATAATTTGGCACTTGGTAAAGTGTTCCTGAGTGATCTTGGGATGAGAAGCTCTTTTTGTTCATGAAAGCACAGAGGAAGACAAAAACACACATAAAAACAAAACTGAATAAAAATAAAGCAGATAACTACAAGTTGCATCCTGTGAAGTGCTTGTTTAACGTTTTGAGCATAACGGTTCAGAGGACTTTATTTAGTCCTCCTTGGGTGGTCACTCATCTTCCTTCTTCTTGCTCACTGCCTTCTTGGGTGGCTGTTAACACACCAAATTGTCTACTTTTATAGGAAATTTTTAGTATCTAAATATACCATTTTGCACTAATTTAAGCACAAAGTACTCATTTATGTCTTATTATGCAGAAATATCATGAAGATACCACTTGGAGCAAAAGATGCGAAAAAGGACAAAAAACTGGCTAGTTTTGGAGAGTTTTAGCACTACTGGACAAGCGGTACGGCCTGACCTACAAGCGATTTACCGCATTCTACCAGAACTTCGCAGGGCGCATTCTCCTGTGCACTCACCTGACGCTGATAAAATAGTCCAATACGGTCGTGCCAAAGGCAGTACGGCCGTACACAAGTGATGTCAGGGTTGCAGCACGCATGGGTACGGTCCAACGTCATCAATGAAGCTCGGTACGGTCGTGTATATATGCGGTAAGGCCGTACCCCATCTCAGAATAGTGCAGATTTGAAGCCAGATGACCTAGTTCACAGCCTAATCTATAAATAGGGGCTCTTAACCTTTTCTAAAGACCTTTTGATGAATTCTCAAGTCAAGAGCCCCCAATTAAGATTTCATATCAATTCCTTGCCCTCTTCCATTGATTTGCGTATATTCCTTGGAGCTTGGTACCATCCCAAATCACTACCGAAGCTTGTGAGGACACGAAGAACGTGCTTTAGGACCGTCGTCATACCGAAAAGGTGTCCTAGTTTAGATTTATTTTCTTGTTATGGATTGTTTTGATTTCGTATATAAGTTTATGTTATTATCATCGATAATGAGTAGCTAAACCCATCACTAGGGGTGTTGGGGGATCCTTTACAATACTCTTGATGCTTTGTCTATTTAATTATATGAGTTTCTATTAAATATTTGAGTATTTTATTCCTATTGTGCTTAATCCCATAAGGCCTGATCAAACTTTATCTAGTTGGCTTAATTGTGGTAACAGGATCATGATTAGTTAATGGAACCACAGGATAAAAGAACTCGCTTTATACGCCAGATAGGTTAGAGCTTGTTTCTAATCAGTTATTAGATTGACAAACCCACCTGTGCTTAATGCTCTTTCCTTTAATTACCTTCTAGGACCAAACGGAGTAATTAGTTAGGAAGAAGGCTATTGCAAGCTAGGCAGCCCTTAGTATTTTAGAGTGGGTGGTTAGTGCTCTTTCATTATAGACAACTCATATCAATTGTTTAGTGAACTTAAGAGTAGAGTACTGGTTAACTCAGTTCTCCTAGGCTTCCCATAACATAGTTAAACCGTTCTCACATTCAGTTTATTTACTGCTTTAATTCCGATAACTTTCATTACTTGCATAATTACAATTTTTGCTTGCCTAATAGAATAGAATTCTATTTAGTCATTGGTACTCGCTCATTCTCTGTGGGTTCCACATTCGGAGTCCTAATTATACTCCACTTTTATTACAAGTTACGATCAGGTGCACTTGCCTGAGTGCAACAGTGGCCCAGTCAAAATTTCCTAAGGCATTGGAGGAAGTAACTTCATTAAAATGTCCATCTTAGCCTCCAATGCCATAATCTTCCCCAAATTTTCTACGCTATCTTCTATCAGCTTATAGGTTTCATCCGGTGTCCTTTTTAAGCATAGATCCGCCTTAGGCGTTATCAGCATATGCCCGTCCTTGAGGTAAAATCCCAAGATAAAATAATTCCAATATCTTCCAAGTCTAAGACCTTGGCTTGGGCAATTTCTATCAATCCTTGGAATATCTGCCAAGTCTCTGAAAGGGACTAATTCTCTAACTGGAAAAATTTGAAAATTTTCCTCCTACATTCATCTACTTTAGAAGTTAGAAAATAATTGCGCGGAAACTCCATTACTAACTTGTCCCAAGCATCAACCTTCTCAGCAGGGAGAGAGGATAGCCATAGTTGAACTCGACCAGTCAGTGAGAATGGGAACACTTTGAACTTAATTGAATCTTCAGAGATATCTTTATGTTTGACTGTGTTCACTATCTAGCAGAATTTCCTTAAGTGCATAATGGGATCTTCAACTGGCGACCCATTGAACTTTGATGAGCAAATTAATGTGGATATCATTGGCGGTGCTATCTTATAACTACTTGATTCGCTACACTTGGCTTTTTGAAGGTCCTCTGTCACCGGCATTGGGTCTTCTTTTTTCTTTTCTTCTTTCATGACAACATCCTGCAAGAAAAAAAATAAGAGGGAACATCAAAAATATTTTCTATGGGGTCATAAACTTTAAAAATTGTTTCTCAGCTCCCCTCCTTCCACACGAATAGTGGCATCCCCGTTGGCAAGGAATGGGTGCCCCAAAATAATAGGGACGTCACCGTCGTCCTTCATGTCTAGGACCACAAAATCCACAGGGATGGTGAAATGGCCTATTTTAACAAGAACATCCTCCACCACGCTGCGAGGGCTAGTAATTGATCTATCAGCTAGCTATAAAGAAATGTTAGTAGGTTGGGGCTCCTACAATCCAAGTTTCTAAAAACTGCAAGAGGCATCACATTAATGCTAGAACCTAAATCACATAGTGCCTTCTCAAAATTAGAAGTACCAATGGAGCAAGTAAAAATAAAACTACCTGGATCCTTTAGCTTAGGTGGTAACTTCTCACTGAGTTTCTTAGTGGAAAGTTCATCTGGCTTCTCTCCCTTGTTAAGAGGGGGAGCTCCACCACGCTGCGAGGGCTAGCAATTGATCTATCAACTAGTTGCAAAGAAATTTTAGTAGGTTGGGGGTCCTGCAATCCAAGTATTCTAAAAACCGCAAGAGGCATCACATTAATGCTAGAACCTGAATCACATAGTGCCTTCTCAAAATTAGAAGTACCAATGGAGCAAGTAAAAAATAAAACTACCTGGATCCTTTAGCTTAAGTGGTAACTTCTCGGGGAACATGGAAGAGCATTCCTCACTGAGTTTCTTAGTGGAAAGTTCATCTAGCTTTTCTCCCTTGTTAAGAGGGGGAGCTTCCAAATTCTTTTCGTTCTGGGTGATAATTGCATTGACTTGCTTTTTTGGATTTTTCTTAGGTTGGCTTAGAAGTGCCCCTCGTTCCCTTTGGATCATCAAAGCCATTAGAGCAGAAAACTGATTTTCCAAAGATTTTTGATCATCCACATATTGACTCATAGTCATATCAAGAGTGTTGAATCTTTCATCCACCTTAACAATAATTTGATTCACATTATCAGTGAGGGATGGTCTTCTTTCCTCATGCCTTTGGCCTTGATTTTGCATATGAGTAGCCTAGGGCATTCTGGTTTTGATTTTGATTATGATTCTTTTGTTGGCCTCCCCAGGAGAAATTAGGAAGGTTCCTCCAACCAGGATTGTAAGTATTCAAATAAGGATCATTTTGGCTCTTGTTGGAGTTTCCCATAAAATAAGTTTCCTCCTGATTGCAATCTTTGGAATCATGCTCAATTACCCAACAAGAATGTCAAGAAGTTGTTATTCCTTGATTTTCACTGGACTTCAATCTTTCATCAGTTTTGTCCATATATTGTACTAAAAACCCATACAAGGATGTCCAACTTTTTGCATATATTTTATCAGTGCGTCTTGCATGGTGGGTCTTGCTTTGGTCCCTTTGATAAAATTGGCCACTTCAGCTTGACTGGCAAAGGGGTTTTTGGGCAACAAAAACCCATTTGACCGTCATGTTCTATAAGGTTGCAATCTTCACAAGTAATAGAGGCAGAAGGAGTTGACTTAGTCTATGCTAGCATCAAGACTTCCAACTTCTTATTTAACCTTTGTATCTTGGCTTCTAAAGCGATATTAGCCTCCACTTTAAATATTCCACTTGGTTGGAGTTTCTTGAGCATATATCTATCACTATTTGCCCATTTACAATTGTTGGCAGCCATCTCTCCTATTATTTTGTAGACCTGAGCAGCCATTTTATTTTTCATAGATCCTCCACAAGCAGCATCAATAGCGGCTCTGTTCTAAGAAGAAAATTCATTATATAGGATTTGTATCTATTGCCACTTAGCAAAGCCATGGTGTGGACAACTCCTTAATAAGTCTTGAAATCGCTCTTAAGCTTTATGCATTGACTCATTCTCATATTGAGCAAAAGTAGAGATTTTGGCTCTAACTTAGTAGATTTACCCGACGGGAAGTATTTGCCCAAAAATTTGGTTGTCAGTTGCTCCCAAGTAGTGATGGAGCATGGTTCTAGAGAGGACAGCCACATCATTGCCTTATCTTACAAAGATAAAGAGAAAAGTGTTACTCTGATCACTTCAAGAGGGACACCGCTATGCTTGATGGTTTTGACGATTCTCAAAAACTCCTTCAGATGCACATTGGGGTCTTCAGAAGGCAATCCCTAAATTGGGCAGCCGAGATCATAGAAATTAGAGCAGGCTTGATCTCAACATTTTGCGCTGCCACTGCTGGAAGAACAATACTTACTTTCTCCCAGCTTAGCCATAGGTGTGAAATATTCAGACAACGTTCTCGCATCTTCTTCTGTCGTTGCTCTTCATTGGGCTCTGTTCCTGCGAGCATTTCTTTCAATTTCTGGGTCAAAAAGCAATTCGGGATGTTGAGAACGTGTTAGCATAAACCAGAAAAATAATAAAAATAAAATAAAGCTAAAAAATAGTAAAAATAAATTGCGTCTGAACTAACTAGGAATTAACTTCACTAATATCACTGAAAAATAGTCCCCGGCAACGACGGAAAAAACTTGTTGCTTCAAAGGCAAGCGCACCTTATCACAATTCGTAATAAAGGTGTATTTTGGACTTCGAGTATCATACCCACAAGGTCTACTGGTAACTATTAGATTGATTAATATCCTTATGTTATCTAGACAATCGAGGATTGAAAACAATTGTGAGCTCGGTATCAATTTGAAAATTAAAGAGCACTAAACGAAGAAAGATTTAGTTAATGGGAAGCTTAAGGTCACCGGTTTCACCTATGCCAATACTCTAAATAGTACCAATTAATCAATAGTTTATGTTCCCTTATTGGTTATCGATCACTTATTCTAATGTTATCACTACTTGTTACGGTCAACGCAACTCAACTACCCTCATTATCCACTACAAGAAAATCTGTCATTACCGACGGCCAAAAGCTGTGGGTAATGGCAAAAAGCCATCGGTAATCAATAATTATTGACGGCTTACCGATGGCCATGAAGCTGTTAGTAAATACCATGTTAGTAAAAAATACTGACGGTCAAAAAAAGCCATCAGTAAATAGAAAAACATGGCCATTGGTAAAGCTGGAAAAAGAACCGTTGACCAAAAAAGCCTTTGGTAATACCGACGGCTAAGCCCACTGTAATCTAGAAATGAAAACAAAAAAAATCTCACAGATCCGAACTGTTTTTTCTCCACCATTGTAACCTTCCTCCGTCTTCATCTCCATACTAATAATAAGAGGCAACCAATATAGCAGACAAATCAAAATCACGAGTACAAACTCATTTATAGTTTACCTAAAACCAGTATCACTACACGGAATTGTAATCAGGATCAACAACAACAAAAAACAAGCAACAAAAATGGTGAATCCAGTGAGATCCATGAACAATTGAGTAAAGTACATTCATCATGTGGTCACCGGAGCTCTGTCCATCTATGAGTTTTCATCACAAACTTCATCGGTACAATTCTACCATCTCCTTTGCGGTCCCAAGGTCGCAAAGCCTCCACCATGTCGAAAATAGGACCACCATTGCCAGTCATGTAATGTGGTTCTGCCATCTCCTCCGTGGTCTGAAGTTTACATTTATTTGACTCATGCTCTTCCGTTATGCCTCCATCAATGATGATGATGGTTGCCTTGATGGTGGTGGAGAGGTAAATGGGTGTTTAACAATAGGCGACAAAAGAAAGAAGGGTTTTAGTGTTTTATAGAAATGGATGGTAGAGATCTATTTCTTTAATGTTTTATCTACGGTGCAAAATTTAATGAAATGGAATCATAAGGATTGTACTTTTACGGCTATTACTGACAGCTAAGCCGTCGGTAACGAAAAAGTGAACGATTTGAATTTTTTTATTGTGCCAGATTTAGTGTAACACCCCGTTTTTGGAGTGCTACATTATAATAATTATTAAACCCTAAACGGATAATTAGGCAATATAGATGTATTAAAAATAATATTTTATTAAAACTAAATAATTTGACACGTACATATCTTTACAGAACCCGTGTCTAGGGACCACAACTTATATCACACATATACAGACTCTGACTCACTGGCTGTGACATGTAACTAAAGAGAGAGTTACTCCTACTGAGTACCCTCTGTACACTCCACAATGCTGGTGATGCGTCCATCAAGTCCTTGTTATCTGTTTTATATGAAAAAGAAAATACAAAACAAGAAAAGTAGAAAGGAGCTAAGAAACACAATACACACTATAAAATTGGGAAAGCAGGAATAGAAAGCATATAGAAATGGCACACATAACTCTCGCGTCTGCCTGGCTCACTCTCACTATCTCTCAGGTCTGCACCACTATATCTAAACCTAGTTCCACCTACTTCCCTCTCTCATACCCTAAACCTATTCGTATCATTGTCAGCTCTAACAGCGTCCCCATCCTTTCACCACTTCTAGTCAACTAACTCGGTATCCCCTATGGTTTATCAAAGTCTATCCTACCAGCTAAGATCTAAGGGTATTCACGTGAGATTCCTATCACATCAATCATTTCAATCACCAACAGAGTCAACGGTCAAAGTATATCTTAGGCATCAGACAGCATAGATAGCACATTAACTAACATATTCAACAGGTACCAGTAATCATATAATCAGCAGCATAGTCACATAATCACAACCAATCATATATAATCAGCACACCACCAATCATATATAATCAGCACCACATCAACAATTATATTAAATCAGCACCACATCAATCAGCATCAGCCATCAACATATGGATTAACCCTAGTGTCGCTTAGGCGATCTGCGACTGACATGTTATTAATCATAAAGCATTCATAAGTTGTCTATCCTAGGGTTTTCCACACACCAACAATTATCCCTATGGTTGATGGACTAGCAACTACTATCCTTAGCAGTCATAGTCACAACACCCCTCCTAGGGTGTTGGGGCGTCAACCCCTAGTAGGGCTTGGGTCACCCTACGCACATTTATATATACTACTCTATCCTACAATCCCTAGAGTATAAGGTTTCTTGCTCCCACCTGGTTAGAAGATCGTTGTCGCTACTATCACTACGCGTACTATCCTCGTACTCACTATCCGTGCTCCACCTCTATGCCTGCTGCTCACGCTCCTACTCACACTCCACCTGGCCTTGTCAGGCCACCCTTCACTCTTTCCTCTTCCTCCTAGGCTTGCCTACTAAGAGCTTTCTATTGCATAGGATCCTCATTCGAGGCAAGTGCAGAGCATACTCAATACTTAGGAGAGATTCCTAGAGAGAGAAGCTAGAGAGAAGAGGATGTGGGGCGAGATGAAATAAAGGGTGAGGGGGTATTTATAGGTGAAATTTGGCACCATCGCATCATGATAGGACCATCGTAGTGTCATGATTGGAGCCTTTCGGACCCTTCTAGACGCACACGTGGCGCGTAACGGTTGACCCCACCCTTACTACCATCGCGTCGCGATGGGTTTGAGGCAAGTGCAGAGCATACTCAATACTTAGGAGAGATTCCTAGAGAGAGAAGCTAGAGAGAAGAGGATGTGGGGCGAGATGAAATAAAGGGTGAGGGGGTATTTATAGGTGAAATTTGGCACCATCGCATCATGATAGGACCATCGTAGTGTCATGATTGGAGCCTTTCGGACCCTTCTAGACGCACACGTGGCGCGTAACGGTTGACCCCACCCTTCTAGATGGAGCCCAATTTTGTTTATTTCTATTAGACAGAAAATTGTAGGAAATTCTTTAAGCTTTTCAATGCCACCAAGAACGTCTCAATAGGACACCCGGAGCTCAAGTTATGGCTTTTATACTGATATGGTCGCGTCGCAACCAAGGTGATAGAGAGACACCCTAATTCTTTCCTTTCTAGACGGTTCTATGGGTTCCATACCCCTTTCAGGGATGTTCTAAGCCTTTCTTAAGAGTTATAGGTCATACTTAACCCCATTTCCCCCTAATTAAGGTTGTTAATACCTGTTTATCACCTAATTACCAATCTTATTCTTTAAATATTATTTAAGATTATCTGAAAAATGGGATGTTACATTACTATCCCCTTAAATAATTTTCGTCCTCGAAAATTCAGCGGTTGTTACTATTTTAGGATTTACCTTATTCTTATCTCCCCTTAAAAATTTTCATGTTTCATTTAATTTTCTTAATCTACTTTCTACCTGTTCTTTCTCTATTCGTCGGTTTATCCCAAGCATTAAGATCTTCATCATTGTTAACTAAACTACTGAGGTGATCAGTCTCGTAATTTGTTAACAATGTGAAATCACAATGTTGGTATAAACTGTCTCAGTAGCCTAACTTACTTCAAGAAATCCCTTGATGAAACTTCTAATAGAGTCATGGTTAAGAATGCCCGAGTTCATTCTATCACCATTCTCTAACAGAAATTTCATGAAGGCTTACATCCTGGAATGCAGCTACGACTCATAGTACATGCAACCAATACTTACCTTAACCATGACTTCTACTCATAGTATATACAACTATTGCTTACCTCGTCGTGAGTGAAACTGCCGATCACAGCATGGGAGGTAGCACTGCTGCTACGGCTAATACTCACCTTGTGTGCAACTTCCGATCACAACATGGGAAACAGCACGACTATAACTACTCACCATGTATGCAACTGCCGCTCACAACATGGGAAACAGCACGACTACAACTACTCACCATGTGTGCAACTACCGATCACAACATGGGAAACAGTACGACTACAAGCAGTCACCATGTGTGCAACTGTCGATCACTGTCGATCACAACATGGGAGGCAACACGACTACAACTACTCACCATGTGTGCAACTGTCGATCACTGCGGATCACAACATGGGAGTATAGCTAATATACAACTACTATTTATACGACTACTACTTTCAATATGTGCAACTATCGTTCACAATACTGTGCAACTACTGCTCCTAGCCCATATTTATACTCATATGCAACTGCTAATCAGCTACTAAGGCACAACTCTTTATATTCTTAGTGTATCATTATTTTCTTGGGTATTTTCACAGCTCATCCTAGTTTATTATTTTTATTTCTTTCACATTATTTTACCAGCTTGTGTCATTTGTAATAGTTTTATCAGCTCAGTTCATTATAGACCTAACAGCTCTACTTGTTTACCACTTAACCAAACCATTTCCTCCTTTCATTATGAAATATTAATTAATCTTACCAACAATATTTCTATCATCTAATACTACTAAGCAGACAAGCAAAATATATACTCACATAAGCACACTTATTAGCAACCAAGAAATAAAAAAACAAATAGGAGTATAACAAACATGTAGCTATATAAGCAGGAAATATAAGAATTAGAAATCAAACATAAGCACACATAAACACAAATTTATTTAAACAAATTTATTTAAGCAGAAGATATAACAAGGATGAATTAGAAACTAAACAGGATTTCAAATCCATATAAACAGAAAGTATACATAATAAGCAAGCATTAAATGTTATTAACAAGAAGAATTAGAAGTCAAACAGAAGCATAGGCGAACACAAATTTATAGCAAAGAGATATATATTGAGCATATGCATTTAGAAATTATTAAATGTCAAGAAGGAATTAGAAAACACAAATCTATATGAGCAAACATTAAATGTTCATTAAAGAGGAATTAAAAGGCAAACATAATTTATATAAACAGAAGATTTATTCATGTATAACAAGTTCATACATTATTTTTAGCGAAAGGTAGTAGTGTTACATTCGGCATGAGAAAGATGATTTTCTCAAAACCGATTTCGTTAGTCAGGGCCGGGAGGATTCAGTTCCTCACGCGTTACCTTGGGAAGTGATACTTTCTACCTACGAAGTCTCCTTTGTGTTACCCAGGTGGCCAGAATACTCAAGAGGGGGGGTGAATTGAGTATCTAAAATTTTCGCAAGAACTTTATGAAAAACTTATTTAGTGAAGGAATTATCAATATTGTGATCAAGAGAAATTAACCCAAGAAATCAATTGACTAAAATCAGATGAATACCAATCAAGAACGCAGCAATAACATAAATCTATATGAACCCTAAAAAACGAAATTAAAAGAGATAGGGAAAGAGAAGATCAAACCAAAGATTTATCCTAGTTCAGTCACCAACCATTGTGACCTACATCTAGTCCCCAAGCCACGCTTGAGATTTTCTTCCACTATCAATTCAAAGATTTACAACGTTTCTTGAATTACACCCAGAGATTCCACACTCTGAAAACAAAGCACTTGAGATACCACACTCAAGATTTCTATGGGATCCCTCACCCAATCAAAAACAGAACAAGAAGAAGAGAGAAATTCGTAATCTGAAAACCCACTCTTAGTAGTGGAGATAACACAACTGAAATCCTATGAGTCTCAAAGAAATTTGGGGAAGAAAAAAGCTTATGAGAGAAATGCTCTTTTGGGTTCTGAAAATATGAGATATGTTATGAATGAAACCCTAAATGAGCCTTTTATATTAACCCCAAAAACAGATTCACAAAACTGATATAAAACTGCAGAACGCGCGTGTGAATCGATTCCTGTAATGGTGTGAATCGATTCACTCACTAATAGTTGGATTCGATTCACATAGATTAAGCATGCGATTCACAGTGACTTGTAATTCGTGAATCGATTCCTTAACATATGTGAATCGATTCACCAAAAGCTGGAATGCGATTCACAGAGAGTTGTATTTCGTGAATCGATTCCCATACTTAATAAATCGATTCCCATCAGCTTTGAAAACCTGTGAATCGATTCCTTTAAATCATGAATCGATTCCACTCAACAGAAAATGCATAAAAACCAGTTTTGACCAAATGAAATGATTTTAACACTTTGTAATACAATTGTTGGGTCTAAAAATAATAAAACATAATTGTAAACATACCCAACTTGGTCAAAAACCTTTTAAACACTTATGTAATGCATGATTCAAGTTATTTTATCAAATAGCATTTTCTAATTCTTAATCCACAAGTTTATTGAGACTCTTAACAATTGATTCTAACTAGAGTAAAATAATACTAGCAGAACCAAAGTCGTCACGTGTTTGACATCTTCAAAACCATCTTCAATTTCGCATAGGGGATGCGTCCATCCACAAACTCCCCCTTTTTGATGATGACAAACACCATACCTGCACAAACACTTATACCTACAAGCAATTGCCTTTCAAACGAGATCAAAACAGAATTGTATAACATGGCAATTCACAATACTCCCCTTAATATGTGCCGTCTCCCCCTTTTGACATTATCAAAAAAAATACAAAGAAGGGGTAGACACCCAATATATCAGACATATAACAGCATCAATACTAGCAATCAATCAACATACATCAGCATTCAACCAACAAGAAGATATACCAACATACATTAGCATTCAATCAACAATGTGACAACTTTTACAGACCAAAAAAAAATCAATGTCAGATTTAGATGCAAAAAAAAAATGTGTGTGCCCCCACACTGAAAAACTCAAAAACAGCTCAGATAAACTAAGGTTCAGGAGGAGGAAACTCCGAAGGACCATCCATCCTCGAGCCAAAATAATGATGCAACTCTTCACGCGCAACCTCCCGTACCCAGCCCTTTATCCGGCTTTCTTGCTGAGCCATTGCATTGATAAACCAAGGTGGAGGAACAGAAGCGGCATCAGAAACACCACCCGAATGCTGACCAGCATCAAAAGACTGAGAGACAGTAGGGGCAGCAGCAGGGGCAGCAGGGGGATCCTTATCATCTGTCTCATATGGAGCCACAGGAACCACAGGTGGCTCCTCTCTATACATCCAAACACCATCCCTTTTAACCAATTGCATCTTGGAAATAGAATTTTTACCAATTGCATCCTTTGGTAAAACAGGAACGACAAGATCATCCTCCGAATAAGCACCAAAGTGTCAGATGAATAAAGAGATAAGACAGGCATATGGAAGTGGAGCTTTTGCATTCGAGACTACCTTCAACATACGATCAATGAAGAACTGAGGCCAATTTATGTTAACCTCATGAGACAACAATGCCCAGATAAGAAATATGTCACTTTCATGCACCCTTGCATAGTTGCCTTTCCGAGGATCAAGAATCTTCCCAACCACAAAGTGAAGCATCCGTTCTTTCACCTTAAGTTTTCCGGCAGTAAACTTATGACTGGTTGCTGGAATATGTGTAGGATCAGCCAAGATGCTTGTTAAAGCAGTGATATGATCATAACCAGTAAAACTGTGAAGTTCAGAGGCATCCACAACAGCACCAATACAAGACAAAATAGTCAAAGAGGACCATAATGCAAGAGTGATAACAATATCTTTACCATTTACAGAGGACCTCAGTACGCCATTGTCCACAAACAAATTGCAGAAGAAAACCTTAACTAACTCAGGAAAATACTCATTGTGCAACTCCACAAATGTTTTCAAACCATTGCTGAACAATACTTCCTGAAAATCAAAATCCAAGTCACACAGCTCTTCCGTAGCCAGAAAGTGCGGAGCAAGTACAGTCCTATCCTTGAAAATGTTGTTAAAACGAGAAACTTGTTTGGCAATCTGAAAGTGCTTTGAAAAATCAGGTTCTTCCACAATTTTCCGTTGTTTAAAACCATGTTTCCTGGTAGATAACATCTTAGTCCTAGTGCCTTGAACATGTGAGGAGCCTTCCATCTCAGATAACAAGCGCAGCAGATATATATCCAGAAAAATCAACAAAAAACTCAGACCAAAAACCGCAAACAGAAATTGGAAATCCCCACAACTTGTTCTTTCTCCAAAATCAGAAGCCAAAAAAAAATCAACTCAAAACACCCAAAATCACGTTCGTAAAGAAACGATGAACCAACCTTGACTGAAGAAGCAGAAGCAAGATAGCAGCGCAAAATGGAAGCACGGCGTAGAGGCAAGGCAGAAATGGAGGTTTATGAAGGGGGCTGAAGAGTTTGAGGGTGCGAGGAAACAGGGATTATGGCTGAGAAGGAGAGACCGTGAGAGAGGCTAGGGTTCGTGGAGGGGAAATCTGTTTTTCAGCTTTTATAGTGCCGTGAATCAAAGTGAGTGAATCGATTCACTAGAGCCCAACTTCGATTCACAGAAAGGGCAGAACGTGATTTATGCACAACAAGAGTCATGAATCGATTCACATTTTAAATGAATCGATTCATTCACTGTGCAATGTAAAAATATGCAGAGTAAATGCATTTTAACTGTACAATTAGCATAAAAACACCTAAAATTCATTCAATCAATCATTTATGCACAACATATAACAATATAAGCATGTTTTAACATATAACATGAACAATTTGGAGAAATCATGAAAAAGAAAAAATCAAGCACATTAAAAAAAAATAAAACATACCTGGTATAAGGAATACTTGTACACTCTTGGATCAGCAAAAAAAAATTTAAAACAACTGCATGATGAGTTAGTGCGAAATATATGCATAGACACACATTCATTCAATGCATGAACTATCCAAAATGCCTAGTTCATTTCTAATATTGAAAAAGCTCTCTTTTGCAAGAGGTTTTGTGAAAATGTCAGCTAGTTGTTTAGATGTTTCCACAAACTCAAACACACAATCTCCTTTTTCAACATGATCTCTAAGAAAATGATGTCTAATTTCTATATGCTTAGTCCTAGAGTGTAAGATGGGATTTTTAGTTAGGTTGATTGCACTAGTATTATCACATCTAATAGGAATGTGATCTAGCTTGAGTCCATAGTCTAGAAGTTGTTGTTTCATCCAAAGAATTTGTGCGCAACAACTTCCAGCTGCTACATACTCAGCTTCGGCGGTGGATAATGCCACACTCACTTGCTTTTTACTATGCCAAGAAATTAGTGAGTTTCCAAAG
This sequence comes from Calophaca sinica, assembly GCA_037113605.1. NCBI lineage: Eukaryota > Viridiplantae > Streptophyta > Magnoliopsida > Fabales > Fabaceae > Calophaca > Calophaca sinica. Next base: position 97,219,581 of record CM073735.1, on the reverse strand, counting down.
AGGTGACATGTTCCACTAGTGCTTTTCCGATCTACTTTGCAACCGGCAAAGTCAGAATCGGTATAACCAACTAAACTACAAATACCACCTTTAGGATACCATAGACCCATGTGTGTTGTGCCTATAAGATACCTAAGAATCCTCTTAACAGCTGAGAGGTGTGATTCCTTAGGGTTAGCTTGAAATCTAGCACACATACATACACTAAACATAATGTCGGGTCTACTGGCAGTTAGATAGAGAAGAGAACCGATCATACCTCTATACTTTGCAAGCTCAACGGATGTTCCATTTTCATCCTTGTCAAGATAGCAACTTGTGCTCATGGGAGTGTTAATCTCCTTAGCTTTTTCCATCCCGAATCTTTTGAGAAGCTCTTTGCAATACTTTGATTGATTGATGAAGATACCATTTTTAGATTGCTTGATTTGTAGTCCGAGAAAATAATTGAGTTCACCCATCATTGACATTTCAAATTCGCTCTGCATCATCTTAGAAAATTCCTTGCACAAAGATTCATTAGTGGATCCAAAGATAATGTCATCAACATAAATTTGCACTAAAAGGATGTTATGACCTTTAATCTTAATAAAAAGTGTAGTATCAACTTTTCCCCTTTGAAAACCCTTTTCTAAAAGAAATTTGCTCAATCTTTCATACCAAGCTCTAGGAGCTTGCTTAAGTCCATAAAGGGCCTTTTTAAGTTTAAAAACATGATTAGGCAAATCAAAACTTTCAAAACCGGGGGGTTGAGCTACATACACTTCTTCTTGAATATAGCCATTTAGGAAAGCACTTTTAACATCCATTTGGTACAATTTAAAATCCATGATGCAAGCATAAGCAAGAAGTAATCTAATGGCTTCTAGTCTAGCTACGGGGGCATAAGTTTCCTCATAATCAATACCTTCCTCTTGATTATAACCCTTAGCTACTAGTCTAGCCTTATTTCTAGTAATTACACCAGTTTCATCAAGCTTGTTCCTAAAAACCCATTTTGTGCCAATTACTTGATGATTCTTTGGTCGTGGCACAAGTTCCCAAACTTTGTTTCTTTCAAATTGATTTAATTCTTCATGCATGGCCATCAACCAATGTTCATCAACAATTGCTTCATCAATAGTTTTAGGTTCAATTTGTGAAACAAAAGCGGAGTAATTACAAATATCCCTAATATTAGAGCGAGTAGTTACCCCTTTTGAGATGTCACCTATTATTTGATCAAGATGATGATCTTTTGACACTCTCCATTCAAGAGGTAGATTTTGATGTTGAACTTCTTTATCTTCCTTGGGAGGCATCTCATCATTGTTGTTGTTTTCTTCTATCTTCTCTTCATTTGAGGGCTTTGAACAGGCACCTACAATCTCATCAAGAGCAACATCCTTTGTTTCCATTTGGAGGTTAGATTCATCAAATGTAACATGGATAGATTCTTCAATGGACATAGATTTCTTGTTATATACTCTAAAAGCTTTACTAGAGGATGAATAGCCTACAAATATACCTTCATCGGCTTTAGCATCAAATTTACCTAAGTTATCCTTCCCATTATTCAAAATAAAACATTTACATCCAAAGACACGAAAATGAGAGATGTTAGGCTTTCTTCCTTTGTACAATTCATAAGGCGTCTTTTTCAAAATTGGTCTTATCAAGACTCTATTTACAACATAAGTTGCGGTATTAACCGCTTGTAACACCTGAGGACGAGATCGACATCGTATTAGGACGACGTATCGAGACCTCGACCAAGACCTTGTGTCGAGATCCCGTGACTAGATCGTTTGCCGAGATCATTTGTCGAGCTGATGAGACCACGTGCACTAGCTGCTGAGCGGAGGAGGTCGCGTGTCGAGTTGATGAAGTCGCGTACCGAGCTGATGAGGACGTATGTCGAGCTGAGGAGACCGCGTTCACGAACTCGTGTTAGAACCTTGTACGCTTGCACGAGCACTCTTGTCGACATCGTGTCGAGATGACACCTCGTATTCTTTCGAACGTTATTCAACGTTATTATTATATTGTTTGTAATTATTACATTGTCGGCTTGCCGTTGACCGGCAGTAGAGGTAATTATGAGAGGAACGATTTAACGGGTAGATGATTATTGGGATTGGCATCTTATACTTGGAGTTACGATTATGCCCTTCCAGCTGTATTCACGATCGATTTTCCCTCAAACATTCATTTCTCTTTTCTTCTTTCTTCTTCCTTCCTTCTGCTCTGTGTTTCGTTGTTTTCTTCAAAAATCTCCATCGATTTAAAACGTGAGTTCCATCGAGATTCTGCACAAGCTTTCTTCATCAATCTTGTTCATCATCAACTTCTCGACCCATATCTCGCCTGGCCGATCACCGCTGAGGTATGAAGAATGATTTTCTTTCATCCGTAAGCATCGCTTAGCGCTAATTCTTCTTCCATTTTTAACCGCTTTATGCTTCCAAATCATATCAAATTGATGGGTTTTCTTATTCACTATATTACCTATCTTTCTAACCGATTAATTGGGCTTGTAAAACAAATTTCTTCCTCTGCTTTTTCTATGATCGGCGGTGCCCGAAAACCTCCATTTTTGGTTCGTTTCGATTTTCTTGTTTCTCATTCGTTGCTTCTGGTTATTGTTGTTGTCGATCTATCTGTTGAAGCATCAGATAACCTTTTTCATGAAATTTTGATCGAAATCCCTAACTTTGTGTTAGAGGAAAAATATCTTTCAGTTCTTGAGTTTTATATTTTTCTGGGTTGTGGTTGAGTTTGGGGAAGAGAGAGTTAGATGTATTGGAACCCATAGATCGATCTGAGTTGTGTTTGTTTTAGGAAGTCTGATTCCCGAGATCGAGTGATTTCCGAATCAAGGGTACGGGAAAGCGAATCCAAGGACGCGGAAGCAGCAGAATCCAGATCGAGGATTGTACGTGTCGAGGTCGACTGAGAAGCGTACGTGTCGAGGTCGACTGAGAAGCGTGCGTGTCGAAGTCGTTGTCGAGCTCGTTGAAGACAGCCGTGTCGAGATCGAGTAAGAGAAGTCGTTGTCGAGCTCTTTGAAGACAGCTGTGTCGAGGTCGTTGTCGAGCAGCATTAACTTGGAGTTCGGTAAGGGCAACTCCTAGAAATCTCTAAGGCTTTATTTTATAAGTCCTTAAGTAAGGGCGCTTCACATTAATATTTTCGTAGTATGCTAGCATAAGGGCATTTCATATTCTACGTGGTTATGTTATTGTGTATGGATTTCCTGATTTGTGTCGAGCTTGAAATGTTGTGATATGATTGAGTTTTTGCATGTATTTAATATGTGATTGAATATATGTCGTGAATTGTGTATTGCATGTTGAATTACGTTTCTTCATGTCGAGCTTGCTCTTTTATTTGACATGCGGTTGAATATCTTGTGTTTAACTCTTTGAATATCGTATCTGGCCGAATTGTTCATCGAGTGAGCGAGCTAGGTGAGTCGTATGACGCTTTTGAGCCGTGACCCGGATAATCGAGGGTGCTAGGTCCCCTTTTTGTTTACGGAGATTGACTAGACGCCGCCACGCTATGGGACCTGAGTTGACCGCCCTAGGGAGAGCGAGGATCCCAAGGCTTGGCTGGACTTTCCGACATACCTGACGGGCGTGTGCATTCCGGAAAATTGTCGAGTCGAGAGAAAATGGATTTGCGAGTTGTGTCGAGTTTAGAGTGAGATGGTCGAGTCACGTCGGTGAATGTTATACTTTCTTTGTTTGCTTATATTTTTATGTCGAGCTTATCTTGAATTGTTGAGAAGTTGACCACTTTCCGTGGTGCCTTCAATCCATGACGGTTACCCAGGCGATGTCGAGGGCGCAGGAACTCGGCGATGAGACGATGCCGAGGGGGAGCTCGACGAGGACCCGAGTGACGACCTCTATCTGTCGTGATTGTTTGTTTATTGGATATTGTTTTCTGAGGACTGTACTTGTTTTTCTTTTGTGTTCGAGGTCGTGACCAGTTTGGGCAGTGTTGTTTTGTTGCTACAGGGTAGACTGGTGGGCTTACTTTTGGAGCGACCCCTGCGTGGGAGTTCTGGAAGTACCCCCAGGGTATGATTGCTCTTTTGAAGTTGTCATACCTTAGGTGTATTTTCTTTGCACATTTGCTACTCTGTATTTTGTATACATTATTATTTCGAGTGATATATATATATGTATGTTATGCATGTATGTTTTATTAGAATTTAAGTCTTGTGTCTTAGTTGCACCATGTTTCAAAAGTCAGAATTACTCGATGTGCACGAGTTGGTTTTATAAAAAAAAAATATATATCGTATTTTTAAAAGGCACAAGAGTTTTGTTTTTAAAACACATCTCATATAGGTTTATGTTGAGCTTGGTGTGTTGAGCTCGGTAACTCGAGCTCGGTATATTGAGCTCGGTAGCGGTCCTAAAGCGGGTCGTTACCTTTGTTAGTATCGTGAGCTTGATTCGGTTGTATGCATAGGAATTTGGGTGGTCACTATGTCGGGTTATGTGTGTGGGTACCTAGTTGTATTATGTTGATTCTTTGTTTGATTAAGTGAAGCACTTATTGCTTGAGAAATTGTTTGAACTGTTTCTTGATTGAAGCGGTGTGTTTTAACACATCCTTGTTGTGAGATTCTCGACAGGTTTTGAAATTTGTGGAATCTAATGCCACCTCGTAGGAATACGACATCCGCAACCGAGAACGCCGACATGGAACGAGCTATTCAAGCTATGACCGAGATGGCGGCAGCCATGGCTCAACAATCACCGCTGCGAACTCAACAGGCTAACGCGATGGCTCAACAGACGGCAGCGTTAACTCAAACAGAACTTGCAGCAACAAAGAACGAGCGAAATCTAAATGTCAAGCGAGAGGATTGGCCGACTTCAGAAGCATGATCCACCAGTTCTACGGTGAGCCAAATCCGGATAAAGCTGATCTTTGGATGCAAGAGATCGAGAAGATCTTTGAGGCACTTCATTGCGGGACAACGTGAAGGTCGACTATGCCACCTACTTACCGCTAGAGACGCAGAGTATTGGTGGAGAGGAGTGAAGCAACGCTTATAGCGTAACATCGCGAGATGACCTGGGAGCTTTTTCGTGAAAGGTTCTTGGACAAGTACTTTCCTGATCTTGCACGAGCCGAGAAGGAGCAGGAATTTCTTCAACTGCAGCAAGGCAACTCGACGGTGTCCGAGTATGCGGCCAAGTTCGAATCGTTGGCGAGGTATTTCAGTCCATTTCGTGACCGAGTTGACCAGAGATGGTTGAGTGAGAGATTCCAACGGGGATTGAGATTCGACATTCAGAAGTCAGTGGTGTCGTTGAGGATCCGAAATCTCCAAGAGCTGATTGATCGATGTGTCGAGGTAGAAGGAGTGAGAAGCCACAAGAAGAAGACTGTTGTGGGCGGACCGGTGAGACCCCAGAGTGCGGGGCAGAGATTTGCACAGAAAGGGAAACCACCGCAGAAGAGGCCTTACGACCGACCTCAGGGGAACAACAACAGGGGACAGTATCGTCCGATGACCCAAGTACCGAGGAGTGGAGGTCAGACCAGTGTCGAGGTGATTTGCTACCGATGTGGAAAGCCGGGACATTACGCGAGTAATCAGACTCAGAAGGAGGAGGTGTGTTTCAACTGCAAGAAGCCAGGGCATTTTGCTAAGGATTGTCCTACACCCAAAGCTGAACCGACGATGCTTGCGGCAAAGGCCAAAGGAAAGCGTCAAGTGGCTAAAGGCAGAGTTTTCTGCATGAGTGGCGAGGAAGTAGAACGAGCTGAAGATCTTATCCAAGGTGAATGTGAGATCGAGGGTAAATCCTTATCCGTTCTTTTTGATTCGGGTGCAACCCATTCCTTTATTTCTTCTGATTGTGTGAACCATTTGAACTTGACTGTGACTGCTTTACCGTTTAAATTAGTAGTTACAACCCCAACTGCTAAAACCTTAGTCACAAACACTGCATGTCTTAATTGCGTAGTGGTTATTCAGAGTAGAAAGTTTGTGGTCAATTTGGTTTGTTTGCCTCTTAAGGGCTTAGATGTTATCCTCGGGATGGATTGGTTGTCACACCACCATGTCCTTTTGGACTGTGCCCGTAAAGCTGTAATTTTTCCAGACCTTGGAGTCTCCAATTATCTTTCTGCCGAACGTATTGGAGTTTCTTTGAAAGAAGGAACTAGGGAATACATGTATCTAGCTAGTTCGGAAGTTTTCCAGCAGATCGACGTGAAGAATGTACCGGTGGTGTGTGACTTTGAGGATGTTTTCAAGAAGGCGTGCGGGATTACTACCAAGACGAGAGGTCGAAGTTCTCCATCGACCGATTCCAGGAACGACCGATTTCCAAAGCGCCATACAGGATGTCTCCCGCCGAGATGAAAGAGTCAAGTCCCGGATCGAACACTTGGAGTCGAAGCAATTCATACGACCGAGCGTGTCACCGGGGAGCTCCGGTGTTGTTGGTTAAGAAGAAGGATGGACGATCAAGGTCGTGGCGTGGACTATCGCGAGCTCAACAAGGTTACCGTGAAGAACCGTTATCCGTTACCACGTATTGGCGACTTGATGGACCAACTTCGTGGAGCGGCGATCTTTCCAAGATAGACTTGAAGTCGGGCTACCATCGATTCGCGTGAAGGAGGAGATGTCGCCAAAACAGCTTCGTAACTAGATATGGTCACTACGAGTACTTGGTGATGCCGTTTGGAGTGACGAATCGCGCCAAATGTGTTTATGGACTACATGAACAGGATTTTCCATTCGCTTTTGGATCAGTTCGTTGTAGTGTTCATCGACGACATATTGATTTACTCGAGGAACCGAGAAGAGCACGCAGAACACCTATGTCGAGTACTACGGATATTACGAGATAAGCAACTCTATGCCAACCGTCAAGTGTGAATTTTGGATTGAAGAGGTGAATTTTCTTGGTCACGTGATTTCCAGAGAAGGGATACCGTGGATCCAACTAAGATTGAGGCGGTGTTAGCGTGGGAACACCTAAGGCGATTCTGAGATCGGGGAGTTTTGTCGGCTTAGCGTGCTATTACCGAAGATTCATTGAAGGTTTCTCGAAGATTGTCGCGCCTTACACGATCGACGAGGAAGGATCAACCTTTGCTTGGGCCGAGGAGTGTGAAGCCGATTTTCAACGATCAAGGAGCTTTTGGCGACGGCGCTGTGCTGATTTTGCCTCAACCCGAAGAGCCTTTTGAGGTGTATTGTGATGCGTCACACCAGGGATTGGGATGCGTCGATGCAACATCGGAAGGTGGTCGTGTATGCTTCAAGACAAACTAAGATTCACGAGAGGAACTACCCTACTCACGACTTGGAGCTAGTAGCGATAGTTTTTCTTATTTGAAGATATGGAGGCACTACCTTTACGGGAGCACTCTTATCGCTTTCAGCGATCACAAGAGCTTGAAGTACTGTTCGACCGTAAAGAACTCAACATGCGTCAACGTAGATGGACGTAATTTCAAGGACTACGACTTTACGTTGGAATACCATCCCTGCAGGCTAACGTAGTAGCGCATGCGCTGGCGCAGAAGAGCGCTTAACCTCGGTAATGATGATCAAGGAGTTGGAGATGCTCGAGAAGTTCCGAGACTTGAAGTCGAGTGTCGAAGTTTCACCGGAAGCCGAGATTTGGTATGCTTACCATTTCTAACAGATTGTTGGGCGAGATCCGAGACCAAAGAAGTTCATGACGAGCTCGCAAGAGAAGATTCATTGATAAGCGCAAGGGAAGCGCGAATTTCGTGCCCGAGCGGGCGACATCTTGAGGTGCAATGGCCGAGTGTGCGTGCCTAACGATCCGAGCCGAGGAAGTTAATTCTCGACGCGCGCATAAGAGCAACTTTAGTATTCATCCCGAGTTACGAAGATGTATCAAGACTTGAAGAAGCATTTTTGGTGGTCCTAATGAAGAAGCAAGTGGTCGAGCACGTAGCTTCATGTTTAACGTGTCGTAAAGCCGGGTGGAGCACCAACGACCGCAGGAATACTACAATCGCTGACGCATCAAAGATGGAAATGGGACGATTTCCATGGATTTCGGTGTAGGTTTGCCGAAGACGCAGAAGAAGAATGATTCGATTTGGGTAATCATCGACCGATTGACCAAAGCTACTCATTTCTTGCCAGTGAGGTCGAGATACAACGTGGAAAAGCCGACCGAGATCTACATCGCGAGATAGTACGACTTCATGGAATACCCTCTTCGATCGTGTCGGACCGAGATCCGAAGTTCACGCCTCATTTTTGGAGGGAATTACAAGGAGCGATGGGAACCGAGCTCGAGCTTAGCTCGGCATATCATCCACGCATCGACGGCCGACCGAGAGAACGCTCCAATCGCTTGAAGATTTGTTGCGAGCTTGTACGCTAGATCACCGAGGAAGTTGGGACGCCGTCTTACCATTGGTGGAATTCACCTACAATAACGACTTCCATGCGAGTATTGGGATGGCACCTTTTGAAGCGCCAGATGGATCGAAATGTCGACGCCTCTTTGTTGGTACCAGGACGGCGAGCGAACCGTCAGAGGACCGTATATGATCCAGCGGACTACCGAGAAGATCCGCTTGATCGAGATCGGATGCGAACATCTCAAAGTCGACGTAAGAGTTATGCGGACCAACGACGTCGACCACTCGAGTTCGAGGAAGGAGAACATGTATTTCTTAGAGTCACCCCACTCATCGAGTTGGTCGAGCGATCAAATCCAAGAAACTTACCCCTAAATTCATTGGACCTTACCGCATTCTTCGTCAGATTGGTCCAGTGGCATATCAGATTGCATTGCCACCATTCTTGTCGAACATCCACGACGTCTTCCACGTCTCACAATTGCGGAAGTATGTTTCCGACCCTTCTCATGTCATCGAACCGGATGTGATTCAACTGAAGGACGACCTATCTTTCGAAGCATTACCAGCAAGAATCGTTGATCGGAAAGCCAAACAGTTGCGGAACAAAGAGATTCAACTTGTCAAAGTTGTGTGGGATCAAAAGACGGGAGATGCGACTTGGGAGCTGGAGGAGAAGATGAAGACTCAGTACCCTGAACTTTTCTGAGGTAAGAATCTTATTTGCAATTTCGAGGACGAAATTTTTTTAGAGGGAGAGATTGTAACACCTGAGGACGAGATCGACATCGTATTAGGACGACGTATCGAGACCTCGACCAAGACCTTGTGTCGAGATCCCGTGACTAGATCGTTTGCCGAGATCATTTGTCGGTGATGAGACCACGCACTAGCACTAGGCTGGCGGAGGAGGTCGCGTGTCGAGTTGATGAAGTCGCGTACCGAGCTGATGAGGACGTATGTCGAGCTGAGGAGACCGCGTTCACGAACTCGTGTTAGAACCTTGTACGCTTGCACGAGCACTCTTGTCGACATCGTGTCGAGATGACACCTCGTATTCTTTCGAACGTTATTCAACGTTATTATTATATTGTTTGTAATTATTACATTGTCGGCTTGCCGTTGACCGACAGAGTAGAGGGTAATTATGAGAGGAACGATTTAACGGGTAGATGATTATTGGGATTGGCATCTTATAGCTGGAGTTACGATTATGCCCTTCCAGCTGTATTCACGATCGATTTTCCCTCAAACATTCATTTCTCTTTTCTTCTTTCTTCTTCCTTCCTTCTGCTCTGTGTTTCGTTGTTTTCTTCAAAAATCTCCATCGACGAAAACGTGAGTTCCATCGAGATTCTGCACAAGCTTTCTTCATCAATCTTGTTCATCATCAACTTCTCGACCCATATCTCGTCTGCTCGATCACCGTTGAGGTATGAAGAACAGATTTTCTTTCATCTGTGCTACTGTTTAGCGCTAATTCTTCTTCCATTTTTAACCAGTTTTATGCTTCCAAATCATATCAAATTGATGGGTTTTCTTATTCACTATATTACCTATCTTTCTAACCGATTAATTGGGCTTGTAAAACAAATTTCTTCCTCTGTTTTTCTGCAATCGGCAGTGCCCAGAAACCTCCATTTTTGGTTCGTTTCGATTTTCTTGTTTCTCATTCGTTGCTTCTGGTTATTGTTGTTGTCGATCTATCTGTTGAAGCATCAGATAACCTTTTTCATGAAATTTTGATCGAAATCCCTAACTTTGTGTTAGAGGAAAAATATCTTTCAGTTCTTGAGTTTTATATTTTTCTGGGTTGTGGTTGAGTTTGGGGAAGAGAGAGTTAGATGTATTGGAACCCATAGATCGATCTGAGTTGTGTTTGTTTTAGGAAGTCTGATTCCCGAGATCGAGTGATTTCCGAATCAAGGGTACGGGAAAGCGAATCCAAGGACGCGGAAGCAGCAGAATCCAGATCGAGGACTGTCCGTGTCGAGGTCGACTGAGAACTGTACGTGTCGAGGTCGACTGAGAAGCGTACGTGTCGAAGTCGTTGTCGAGCTCGTTGAAGACAGCCGTGTCGAGATCGAGTAAGAGAAGTCGTTGTCGAGCTCTTTGAAGACACCGTGTCGAGGTCGTTGTCGGCAAAGATTAACTCGAGTTCGGTAGCGGCAACTCCTAGAAATCTCTAAGGCTTTATTTTATAAGTCCTTAAGTAAGGCGCTTCACATTAATATTTTCGTAGTATGCTAGCATAAGGGCATTTCATATTCTACGTGGTTATGTTATTGTGTATGGATTTCCGATTTGTGTCGAGCTTGAAATGTTGTGATATGATTGAGTTTTTGCATGTATTTAATATGTGATTGAATATATGTCGTGAATTGTGTATTGCATGTTGAATTATGCGTTTCTTCATGTCGAGCTTGCTCTTTTATTTGACATGCGGTTGAATATCTTGTGTTTAACTCTTTGAATATCGTATGCGAATTGTTCATCGAGTGAGCGAGCTAGGTGAGTCGTATGACGTTTTGAGCCGTGACCCGGATAATCGAGGGTGCTAGGTCCCTTTTTGTTTACTGGAGATTGACTAGACGCCACCACGCTATGGGACCTGAGTTGACCGCCCTAGGGAGAGGGAGGATCCCAAGGCCTCGCCTGGACTTTCCGACATACGGTACAGCGTGTGCATTCCGGAAAATTGTCGAGTCGAGAGAAAATGGACTTGCGAGTTGTGTCGAGTTTAGAGTGAGATGGTCGAGTCACGTCGGTGAATGTTATACTTTCTTTGTTTGCTTATATTTTTATGTCGAGCTTATCTTGAATTGTTGAGAAGTTGACCTTTCCCGTGGTGCCTTCAATCCATGACGGTTACCCAGGCGATGTCGAGGGCGCAGGAACTTCGGCGATGAGACGATGCCGAGGAGGAGCTCGACGAGGACCCGAGTGACGACCTCTATCTGTCGTGATTGTTTGTTTATTGGATATTGTTTTCTGAGGACTGTACTTGTTTTTCTTTTGTGTTCGAGGTCGTGACCAGTTTGGGCAGTGTTGTTTTGTTGCTACAGCGTAGACTGGTGGTCTTACTTTTGGAGCAACCTGCGTGGGAGTTCGCTAAGTACCCCAGGGTATGATTGCTCTTTTGAAGTTGTCATACCTTAGGTGTATTTTCTTTGCACATTTGCTACTCTGTATTTTGTATACATTATTATTTCGAGTGATATATATATATGTATGTTATGCATGTATGTTTTATTAGAATTTAAGTCTTGTGTCTTAGTTGCACCATGTTTCGAAAAGCTGTAATTACTCTGATGTGCACGAGTTGGTTTTATAAAAAAAAAATATATATCGTATTTTTAAAAGGCACAAGAGTTTTGTTTTTAAAACACATCTCATATAGGTTTATGTTGAGCTTGGTGTGTTGAGCTCGGTAACTCGAGCTCGGTATATTGAGCTCGGTAGCGGTCCGGAAACGGGTCGTTACACATCCGCCCAGAAGTACTTAGGAAGATTTGTTTCATTAATCATAGTTCTTGCAAGCTCGTCTAGAGAACGGTTTTTCCTTTCAACTACTACATTTTGTTGTGGAGTTCTAGGAGCTGAAAAATTATGATTAATGCCATTTTCTTCACAAAAAGCTTCAAAGAGATGGTTTTCAAATTCACCTCCATGATCACTTCTTATGGATGCAATTTTCAAATTCTTTTCATTTTGGATAACTTTTGCAAGTTTTCTAAAAGCATTAAAAGCATCATTTTTACAAGCAATGAACAAAGTCCATGTGTACCTAGAAAAATCATCCACAATCACTAGACCATAGTAATTACCTCCAAGACTCATAGTTCTAGAAGGACCAAACAAATCCATGTGCAAAAGTTGCAAGGGCCTAGTAGTTGAAACAATATTTTTTGCTTTAAAAGAGGTCTTAACTTGCTTTCCCTTTTGACATGCATCACATAATTTGTCCTTTTGAAACTTGATTTTTGGTAAACCAATTACTAAATCTTTAGAGATAAGCTTATTTAAATGGTCCATGTGAATGTGAGCCATTCTTCTATGCCATAGCCAATTTTCATCACTTTTAGATAATAGGCATGGTACGTCATTTGAAGGTATATCCTCTAGACTGATCATATAGATATTATCTATCCTTTGACCAATGAACTTAATTTGCTTATCATTTTTGTTTTCAATTTTGCAACAAGTTGAGTTGAAGACAACTTCATATCCCTTGTCACATAATTGACTAATGCTAAGCAAGTTATGTTTTAGTCCATCCACATATAAAACATCATCTATAGTAGTAGTAGAAGACTTACCAACTTTGCCAATACCAAGGATCTTACTTTTGTTGTTGTTTCCATATATTACATGACCTCCATCTCTAGGAGCAAGTTGTAGAAACTTAGATTTATCACCGGTCATATGTTTGGAGCAACCACTATCCAAATACCAATCCTTGCTATTGACTTTCAAGCAAACCTACAAAACAATTAATGTTGGGACTTAGGTACCCAAATTTGCTTGGGTCCTTGAATGTTAGTGTTGGGAATTAGTCCCTTGGGAATCCATACCATTTTACAACTATCAACACCATTCTTCCTAATATTGCAATTCAGTGTAGTATGCCCATTTCTACCACAATAATGACATGTTACATTAGATGTGCTTGGTGAAACAAAGAGGTTTTTAAAAGATTTTCTTTGAGTATTGGGATTGAAACCAATACCACCTTTATCAAAAGTGCATCTTTGTTTACTAAGCATCATGTCTAAATAGTCCCTACCCATTGTGAGCTTTACTATAGACTTTTTTAAGTAATCAATTTCCTTTTTGAGGTCTAAACATTTCTCACATATGGAAGGAATAATAACATCATCATTAGGACATGCTTTAGCAAGAGATTCTTCATGAGCAACCCTTAAAGATTCATTTTCACTTTTCAAAACTTTAATTTCCTCTTGTTCTTTTGAAACTTGCTTTTCTAGACTAAGTATAGTTTTCTTTTGAGAAATTACTTGTCTAGTGATCTTTACAAGTTCCTCATGAAGTTCATCAAAAGCATTTTGCAACTCATCATATGTAGGTAAAGGATCAAGTTCATCATCACTTATCTCATCCTTTTCATGGACGGTTGCCATTAGAGATAGGTGTGCTACTTCATCATCTTCCGAGCTATTTGAAGAATCCGTGTCATTGTCTTCCCATGCAATGTAGGCTCTTCTTCCTTTCTTTTCCTTCTTAGGCCTTTTCTCATTATTCTTTAGGTAGATTGGACACTCCATCTTCATGTGCCTGGTTTTGCCACATTCATAGCAAGTTATTGTTGAAGTGCTCCCTTCCTTCTTAGTAAACTTCTTTGACTTGTTGAAGAATTTGTTGTTGCTCATTTTTCTTCCCTTCTTACTCCAAAACCTACCGAACTTCTTGAACGAGATTCTTCCCTTTTGAAGAAGAGGCAACTAGAGCAATACTCTTCTTATCCTTCTTTTTATCTCCTTCTTCATGCTCGGTTAGCCTATTTAGCTCAAGCTCATGTTCTTGTAGCTTCCCAAACAAGGTTGCCAAAGTCATGGTGGACAAGTTTCTAGATTCCGCAATTGCCGTCTCCTTCGGTTGCCAATTCCTACTCAAACATCTTAAAACTTTATTGATTAAATCCTCATTTGAAAAAGTTTTGCCTAAGGCGGCTAAGTGGTTCACAATGTGTGTGAATCGTTTTTGCATGTCTTGTATGGTTTCACCATTGTTCATGCGAAACAATTCATACTCATGTGTGAGAGTATTCACTCTAGCCCTTTTCACCTCACTAGTACCCTCATGGGTAACTTGTAGGGTGTCCCACATAGCTTGGGATGTTTGGCAATTTGAGACTCTAAAAAATTCATCTTGGCCTAAGCGCGGTGATGATATTTTTAGCTCTCCAATCAAGTTGAAATTTTTTCTTTTCTTCATCAGTCCATTCATTTCTAGGTTTCTCAATTTTCACACCTCCTCTTTCAATAGTTGGAATAAAAGGACCATTTTCAATGGCATCCCAAATATCAATATCTTGAGAGATAATGAAAATTCTCATTCTCTCTTTCCAATAAGGATAACCTTCACCATTAAAAACAGGAGCCTTATTATAGGATCCACTGGGTTGATAAAACGATTTCGAAGACATGATTTTCTTGTAAGAAAATTTGACAAAATCAAAGATACCTGCTCTGGTACCACTTGTTACCCAGGTGGCCAGAATACTCAAGAGGGGGGGTGAATTGAGTATCTAAAATTTTCGCAAGAACTTTTTGAAAAACTTATTTAGTGAAGGAATTATCAATATTGTGATCAAGAGAAATTAACCCAAGAAATCAATTGACTAAAATCAGATGAATACCAATCAAGAACGCAGCAATAACATAAATCTATATGAACCCTAAAAAATGAAATTAAAAGAGATAGGGAAAGAGAAGATCAAACCAGAGATTTATCCTAGTTCAGTCACCAACCACTGTGACCTACATCTAGTCCCCAAGCCACGCTTGAGATTTTCTTCCACTATCAATTCAAAGATTTACAACGTTTCTTGAATTACACCCAGAGATTCCACACTCTGAAAACAAACCACTTGAGATACCACACTCAAGATTTCTATGGGATCCCTCACCCAATCAAAAACAGAACAAGAAGAAGAGAGAAATTCGTAATCTGAAAACCCACTCTTAGTAGTGGAGATAATACAACTGAAATCCTATGAGTCTCAAAGAAATTTGGGGAAGAAGAAAGCTTATGAGAGAAATGCTCTTTTGGGTTATGAAAATATGAGATATGTTATGAATGAAACCCTAAATGAGCCTTTTATATTAACCCCAAAAACAGATTCACAAAACTGATATAAAACTGTAGAACGCGCGTGTGAATCGATTCCTGTAATGGTGTGAATCGATTCACTCACTAATAGTTGGATTCGATTCACATAGATTAAGCATGCGATTCACAGTGACTTGTAATTCGTGAATCGATTCCTTAACATATGTGAATCGATTCACCAAAAGCTGGAATGCGATTCACAGAGAGTTGTATTTCGTGAATCGATTCCCATACTTAATAAATCGATTCCCATCAGCTTTGAAAACCTGTGAATCGATTCCTTTAAATCATGAATCGATTCCACTCAACAGAAAATGCATAAAAACCAGTTTTGACCAAATGAAATGATTTTAACACTTTGTAATACAATTGTTGGGTCTAAAAATAATAAAACATAATTGTAAACATACCCAACTTGGTCAAAAACCTTTTAAACACTTATGTAATGCATGATTCAAGTTATTTTATCAAATAGCATTTTCTAATTCTTAATCCACAAGTTTATTGAGACTCTTAACAATTGATTCTAACTAGAGTAAAATAAAACCTAAGTAATACTAGCAGAACCAAAGTCGTCACGTGTTTGACATCTTCAAAACCATCTTCAATTTCACATAGGGGATGCGTCCATCCACACTTTGGTAACCTCTTGGGATCTATTGGGATATCTTTCCTCAATCCTCTGCCTTTTTCCACATCTATCCCTTGTCCCATGGATATTGCTCCCTGCCTACATTCTCGAGATATAAGTCCTGATTTACCACATTCAAAGCATATGTGTTTCTTAAATGGGCAGTCCTTCGCTATGTGTGTTCCTTTACATTTGAAACATTTTCTCGAGTTTCGATGCCCTCCTTGGATAACTTCCATCTGCTACGGTGGTTGGCCATCATTTCTTTCTTTAACTTTCTCGAATTGATTTCTACTGTCCCATTCCCTATTTTTATCTCTTTGCTCTCGACTCCTTATAACTTCCTCTTTCCAAAAACAATCTCTCTGATGATCCATATCCTCTAACTCCAAACAATGCTCTACTAGGTTGGGAAAACAAGTTAGTCGTAACGATATCACTGATCGACGAAGTTCATGTCGAAGCCCATCTTGAAATCGTCGGCACATCCACTCTTCACTAGGGTAGTACTCTGAATATTTCACTAGAGATTCAAACCTAGAGGCATACTCGCCCACGATCATCCTTCTCTAAGTCAATATGTTGAACTCCCTGGCTTTCTGTTGTCTTACTGTTCTAGGAAAATACTTTTTTAGAAAGCTTTCCCGGAACAGTCCCCAAGTAATAGCTCATCCTTTAGCCTCCAAAACTCTCCTTTTATTCTTCCACCTCCCTCAGCTTCACCGACCATCATGAATGCAGTATATGTTTCCATTTGATCCTCGCTACAGTGCATTGCTGTCAATATATTCTCAATTTCTTGAATCCAGTGTTCGGCTCCTTTAGGGTCATATTCACCCTTAAATTAAGGTGTTTTTCCCTTCAGAAAAACCATCAACCCAGTATCCTCCATTTTTGCTTCCCATTGTGTCTTATAACTTCGCGTTCCTCCCTAAACATCGCTATCAACTCTGCATTCTGCAGAGCCTATTGCAGAACAGCAGTAGCCAAATCCCTTAGGGAACTCTCATCCACAAGTTCCTTCCTATGGTCTTCTGTATGAGGAGTGCCCACACCACTCGGATTACTAGCCTCCCCAGGGACGCTTCTGGCGTCATCCTCGTCAACTCGATTCATTCTAGTCGCAACCGCCTGATTGAGGAGATTAATGATCTAAGATTTTATTATACGGCAAAATCTAAAATAGCTTTATATATATCAAAATATTTATATATTATACGTATATAAGGATTGGATGACGAATCTTTCTTGCATAAGCGACTATTTCTCAATACAGCCCTATACTCTTCCTTGCCACCTCCAATCTTGTTGAAATACCTTAATATCCTAACTTCTTCTAGAAGGTGATCACACATCCTCAACTCGCGTCCCAAAGGAAAATCCATGGTTTTTGCCAAGGTATTGATGTAATCCACAAGGTATGAGGGAACATATCAATATGTGCTTAATACCTCATGAGTTATCAAAAGTAGTCATCTTTATTTACTAAAGATAACTAACTTAACAGACACTATACCCTTATCTAGACATAGTCAATGTCCGGTGAAGACCCGACTAGACACAGCCAGTGACAACATCCTAATGACTCCACAGTCCCGTTATGACCGAACTGCTCAGATACCACCAATGTAACACCCCGTTTCCAGAGCACTACAGTATAATAATTATTAAACCCTAAACGGATAATTATGTAATATAGATGTATTGAAAATAATATTTTATTAAAACTAAATAATTTGACACGTACATATCTTTAAGGAACCCGAGTCTAAGGCCCACAACTTATATGACATATACAGACTCTGACTCACTCACTGTGACACGTAACTAAAGAGAGAGTTACTCCTACTGAGTACCCTCTGTACACTCCACAATGCTGGTGATGCCTCCATCAAGTCCTCGTTATCTGTTTTATATGAAAAAGAAAATACAAAACAAGAAAAGTAGAAAGGAGCTAAGAAACACAATACACACTATAAAATTGGGAAAGCAGGAATAGAAAGCATATAGAAATGGCACACATAACTCTCACATCTGCCTGGCTCACTCTCACTATCTCTCAGGTTTGTACCACTATATCTAAACCTAGCTCCACCTACTTCCCTCTCTCACACCCTAAACCTATCCGTATCATTGTCAGCTCTAACAGCGTCCCCGTCCTTTCACTACTCCTAGTCAACTAACTCGGTATCCTCTATGGTTTATCAAAGTCTAACCTCTCACATTTCCTCGATCCTTGGGTAAAATTTACCATTTTACCCCTAGATTCCATCTTAGCTTTAATTGGCTAAGTTAAGGGCTATAACTTTATTTAACCCTTAGGGATTAAATCCCCTTTTCACATAGGGTCTCTAATAATTAGGTTTAGGAGAATTGTGATGTTACG
This sequence comes from Calophaca sinica, assembly GCA_037113605.1. Classification (NCBI taxonomy): domain Eukaryota; kingdom Viridiplantae; phylum Streptophyta; class Magnoliopsida; order Fabales; family Fabaceae; genus Calophaca; species Calophaca sinica. The sequence continues at coordinate 97,201,342 of CM073735.1, read as the reverse complement.
TTACTCCCCACCTTTTTAGGAATTTTGTCCCCAAAATTCGACCTATCATCTGATCTTGGCCTTTTGTAGGATCCATTTCCCCGCTTTCGCTGTGAACTACAGTCCTACTCCACTTCAAAAAAGTAAACTCTTTTCTTCGACTTAAGCGTATCTAAGATTACTTCCCTCATTTCTGAGGATTAGTAAACCTATCCAATTGGGTTCTAACTAGTATGAATGTGTTCCATTATGGTTCAATTATAATCGAACTGAAAAACCATCTCATCATTCCCATAACTTAGGTTAAACCATAACAAAGTCATATCAATAACTAGGGTTGAACATGAATGACACAAGGCTAATCTAAACAGGATTGACATCTAAGTTAATCTGAATAATGTAATGCATCCTTTTCTTAATTGTTCTAAATTATTGGAAATTCGAAAAGGAATTAATTGCGACACTAGATCAATTATCCAGAGAATTCAGTGATTTTGTTAACCGGTTGCGAATTAGATCTTATTCCCGATAAGATCGTTATCAAGTCAAGATATAATTTGTAATTGGTTAAACAAGATCACTTCATACACTGGTTAATAAACCTAGCATAGGCAGTAATAACTTTGAATTCCCACTAATTTAGTTATGACTAAGACTTTTATAATTCAAAGACTACGATCTAACCCCACACAATAACGCGTGTCAACAGGGTAGATCCAAACTTTCAAACTACTGGCCTTTTAGTACTAGTAGCGGCAATGCTTTTAGCTAAACATCAAAACTACTCCTAAGATGTGAGCCTTTTATTATGACATCCGGCCCAACACTGCTTTGCAATGTAAGCATAGCCCCCAAGCACATTGGCCCAACAGGGGACTGGCCCAAAGGACCGAAGCGACGCACATGACTTGTAAAGCTAACCGAAGTTTTATAATTCAATAAAGAGTTTATTTCTATTCACATTCACACAATCAAGTATTTAACATCATAGAATAGAGCTTAAGTCATAGTGTTATAATTGAAATATAAAACATCAATTACTTGCAATCACATGACACAAAGAATTTATGAATGTACCCAACTTAGCAAAGCTCAACGGCCGAAATGAGCAAGAAGCGATTTTTGGTCCTACCAAGGGGTCATCGTCAATGAAAGTGTCAAATCCATAATTGACGAGTTTGCATTGCAAATGGCAAACATTCATACACAGACAAGTTTCTACCTTCAAACATCTATTACAATACAAACATATATCATAAAGCATTCATGAATGTACCCACTTGGCAAAGCTCAATTGTCGAAATGAGCAAGAAGCGATTTTTGGTCCTACCAAGGGGTCCCCGTCAATGAAAGTGTCAAATCCATAATTGACGAGTTTGCATTACAAATGGCAAACATTCATACACAAACAAGTTTCAATCAAATATTTAGAAATGCATGCATCCTAGGGTTTGAAACCCTATTAATCAAAGGTGAATACTCAATCAATCAATAATATAATGGGATTAAAAACCTCAAAAGTCATGCGTCTTTAGCCCCTAAGCATTTGGAAAAGGGAAAAAATAAAATAAAATTTGGAGCAGGGGCGCGCATCACGCGCATTTCTGCAAGTCCATTCTCTGCTTTGCGCTGCCGCTGCGCCCGCAGGTGTGTCACGCCACAAGACGCCTGCGAAAATTTTGCAGAATGCCCTATTCTGCATTCCATACTTCTCCAACCTCATTTTCTCCTCAATCCAAACCAAATCCAAGGAAACTAAAGCCCGAAATCAAGGTTTTAAACATAATATTTACATCATGAGATCATATAACAAACTAATTTCAAATAATCATCATGATTCACATGTCATAAAACTAGTTCAAACATGCACAACCTCACTTAGACCCAAACCCACCATTTGATACCCAATATACTGACCATAAGAGCATGCAAAGGAAGAAACATAATCCTATTGAGGGACTTATGGGTTGCCCATCACCTAAAGTAGAAAGACTCACAAAATACACCATAAAATTCCCAAGCACTGAACTTGGATTTTTTGAAAAAGGTGTCGTTACCTTAAACCTTTATGTGTCTTTAAGGGTTTCACAAAAACTCAATTTGGAATAATTTTTCTTTAGGGATTCCTATAATATCCCTTTTGCATTAGCAATCAAAATAGGCTCAAAAACAAAGATCAAACATTTTGTAACGAGGAACAATTCGTACATTCGAATGTCATACAAGTACAAGGCTAAAAGCCGAAGTATCTAAGTAAGGCAAAGAAATGCATATTAACCACAATGAATCAAAGAATTACTTTATTCATAAGATTCTACAACATGCTTATGGAATACATACATCAGCAAGCCAAGTCACAAATACGTAAGTCACCCACAAGAAACTTGAATCTAACCATATTAATTATCACAATTTGATAAGGATATAGCCCAAAAATTCATAAACATGGGACACCTAGTAATGATTACCTCGATATGACATCAAGCAACATTCAAAGGCATACAAAATTTCCAAACGAAAGTAGGACTCCATATATTAAAGAAGATTTACACAAGTGACAAGTGCAGAATTTTCTGCAGCTTTCCGTCAACTTCTAGGATTTTATTAAAAATACCGAACGAAATCAGATTTAGACAAACGACCCCTCTATGGAAAGCTTAACAAGTCTAGTTTATAAATAAAAATTCCTTTTTAAAAGACAGCTGCCCAAATATTACAGTTTTAGCAACAAGTTACTACGTTATAAAAAAAAATAGGACAGCAACTGCTCTAACTTGTGACAGATTTTTCTTCATCAAAATTCAATGAAAAGCATAAAAATCATTGCACAAACTGTAGCAAATCGAGTCTAGTTTCCAACAAAATGAAGTTCACTTCAAATTGGGGTCTAGGGAATTGGTTATAAGCAAAACACTGCACATAGTTCTATATGGGTTCTGAGTTGACAGCAATTCGCCTATTTACTTGTTATGAGTTAAATCATTATAAGTACAAAATAACATTTTCAGCTTGTTTCTATCACCACAAGAGCCACCCAACCACTTCAATTCAATCAACATCTGAGACCAAATAGTGCAGATATGATTAACATGTAATTTAGCTCTAGAACCAACAAGTTCACTTCAACTTCAACACCAAATTAAATGTATTAAGTGCAGAATTTTAAACACTAACTTACATGCATATCCATTCTATCCCAAGCATCCAATTAGTCACCTATTGTGCAGAATTTTTACACCAATTTACATACAAAGTCTACTTCCTAATCAAACATTCCAATAGCTTATGCATGCTAAATTTGAAGCTCCTAAGAATTCCTTGACTATTCTCACTCTATCAAACCACAAATCAACCAATTAGCATGCATAAAATTCCCAAATCAGTAGCTTATTCCCATCATGATAATAATCCCAACAAAGCATATGACACAAGATGACCAAGAATCCATCATGTAGCACATCTATATCTTACAAGAGATGATTTACCAACATAAAAGGAAAAGGGGACTCACTTACGTATTTTGCGAGTCGAATCACACATCGCTTCAAAATTCCCCCTGTGGAGGAAACAATGAAGAAAACCTGAAGCGTATGTCAGTGTGGGGGTCAACAGCCAACCCTTTTCCAACCAAAAAGAACCGACATTTCAACTTCAAGGTAGGATATCAACATGTTCACACAAGAATCTATTCATCAAATCCATTATCAACAATAAACAAGTATGAATTCAACGCATTAGCGAATTAACAGAATATCCTACATGGATCAATCACGCACACATCAAGCAAGTTCAATTAATCTGCATCCAAATCATTGCATATATGTATACATCCTCACGCGTAAGTATATATACATATATTTAGAAATCTCGTAAAACGAGGAAACACCGCAAATTCATGTTCATCTTCATCCTCCTCATTCTTTAGACAAATCTTTGAGGTGGCCTACCTCAGTAATTTATCAAAAGAATTTAGAAGATTCAGATTTACAGTGACAACTGACACTTTCCTAAACCGGATCACTTCTAGACACACTTGACTCACAATCCGAGAGGGTCGAACTGCTCTGATACTATAATGTAACGCCCCGACTCTAAACAGGGAGTTACTTACTAAACTAATCAAGACTTAAAGACAATGCGGAAAGTTTTTCTTTAATAATAAGAAATAATAATAAGAGATAACCATTTACAACTATGGAATTACCAAACTTTGCTTAAATAAAAGCTGTCAATCTGAAATAAACAAAGGTAAGGGGTGAGATATAAAATCTCAGTGAGTTCCCTTAGCCCCATCCCCTTACATGCTTTTTATGAATGAGGGTTATAAAAGCATAAATGACCATGTCAAATAATGAGCATTTATTTAAAATATTCATCGTCTCTCTAACTTTAAAACATTAATTAAAATAAATCCAATACAACTCAATGATTAAGTATCCTAACACTCTTTCAACAATCATCAAGACTTTGAACATAACAATCATTTACCTTTCCCAACTCATTCTCATACTTTTTAATAAATCACATTTAAACACCAAGAACGCTCTATCCTTATTTTATCAAGCATCAAAAGTGACATACACATCAATCAAACCATAGCATTAACTATGACCACAATATACGTAAATCTATCCATTATTCTAATTTAAAAGTCATGTCCATGAACCCTTGGAGTGGCTCATGGTTCATATTACCTAATTTTTAAAAGGACCCTTTGAGGACATCTAACAAACACCTTATGGGCACACCAAGCTAACTCAATGCATCATACATAGGGTTCTATCAACAAACCCCTAATTCATAACAAAGCACAACAAGCACTTCTCATGCAACCATCAAGTCATACAATCAAAGATATCACATACAACTTCCAAAGACTCAACAACATAAAATTGTTCAAGAATCCCACAAAATTAAAAAAGAACCCAAAGGCTAAGATATATGATTACCAAGCTCTATCATGCAAGAATATGATCCAACACATGCAATTAGAGGAAATCAACAGAGGAATGGGTTTTTGGTAACGACCCGTTTTCGGACCGCTACTAAACTAGAACTAAACCTGTATGCGATGCATTTTTAAAATAGTGCTCTTGTGTCCTTTCGAAAATGTGGTCTATTTTTTTTTTTAAAACAGTCACATCCGCAAAGTACATATAGAGTTGCCACAGCGTTTCGAAACACGGTGCAAACTAAGACACAAGACTCAAGCACTGGAAATACATACATATATACATAACCAAGTCTGCATAAACAGTACGTATAAAATAAAGCAGTGCATGAAAATGTAGGAGAGAATACACTTATGGTATGAAGACCCTCATGAGAGCAATCATACCCCGGGGGTACTCCCGGCAGACACCCACGCAGGCGGCTGTTCCAAAAGTATGCCACCAGTCTACCCTACAATATACAAAAGATAATTCACCAAGCCCGACTGGTCACCAAAACAACTGTACACTAAGAGCATATACTACAATCATCCAAAATAATATAACAAACAGTCAGACAATCACGGCAACTACAGATAGCTATCCGGATCCTCCTCCTCCTCCTCGTCCATCGGGTCCTCGCCAGTCAAATCAATAAAAGGTACAGTCGCTGGTACGTCCTCCGGTACATCCTCGCCTACTAGCACATCCTCCGCAGCACTTGCACCGCTACAACCCACCTCAACGCACACACTACACACATGAGGAGGGTCCACCAGCGGAGTGGGGTCCTATCAAGCATGGGGGAGGCCGGCTCTGCTGCTGGCTTTGGCTCAGGCTCTGCCAAAGAACTCGGAGTAACAGCCGCCCTGGAAGTAGAATCTCCTGCAGTCCCACATCTGATCACGCTCTTACGAGCGGTCCATCAAACCCTCGGTCCTCGTCTTCGGGAAGCAAGTCGGGAAGCGATGCGCCTGGATCTCGAGGGTCCTGCAGTGAGGAAGATGATGCTGGCATAGTCCTCTCTCCTTGAATAGCTCGCCAAGCGTCCACCACCTGCATCATCCGAATCAGGAAGCTCACTGTGCGCCGTGAAGTCTCCTGTCTCACTACCATACAACCCTCTCAAAAGCTCTGTACAACATCCCCAGTATAAACAACGCGACGGGAGATAGGGTCAAACTCCATCGCCACGGGCATCTCAATATCTGGAAAATCAAAGATGATCTCCGACGATGTCCTCATCGCTGGTATCAGCACGCTCTTCGTCATCGCCTGGGTCACCATCATTGGTTAAAGGCACCACGGGAAAGGGCCAACTTCTCAATAAATCAGGGAATAACAATCATAACAATAGGCAAAAACAACTATATGCACAGTACTCAAGACACAACTCAAGACTCTCACAAGACTCAACTCAAGACTCATATTCTCACGACACTAGACAATTTCCGGAAAGTAACGCCGATCCATTCACTGAATACCAGCCATAGCCTTCGGCTCTATGCTCACCCTAGGACATTAAGCTCAGGTTCCTTGACGCTATGACGTCTAGCTAAGCTGCTGAAGAACCAGCCGGAGCCGTTTAGGGGATCCTAGCACCCTAGGTTAATCGGATCGAAGCTCAAAAACGTCACGACAACTCAACGACTTGACTAAACTCTCGCACTCCAATGAATAGGTCGCCGCATACGATAATTCACAAAGCAAATTGAATAATTATTTAACCACAAATCAAATAATATTCATGCCAAGCTCAAAATAGTGCGAAACAGTTTAGCAGTATAAGCAATTCATTTCAACCAACCATAACTCAGCAAACAACGCAAATTGACAATTCAGTTCATCCCTCTACAACTCAGTGGAGTTGACAGAGAAGAAATCAAACAAGTGTGGGGGGTTGGGGACAGCTGCCAACCACTTGTAGACAAGCCCACTAAATAATCATAATTACAATTTTAAGAAATAAAAGTCGAAGGGGTACGAGACCCTCACTTCGAACCCTAAGGTTCCCAGACTTCTTCGCATAAGGCTGAAAATTAAATTCCTATCAATATCTAAGTTGCCCTTACACATAAGCATATAAAATATAGTCCTAGAAATGTCTAGAAGTAGCCCTTACCAAAGTCGTCCGCTAGCGTGGTACCGAACGCCTCGTTCCCGCGTCGCACGAACTCAGAATCCATAAATCCTATCACCACAAGGCAAGCTTAGCACAAATCTAAGACTCAACTTAAAACCTTAGGCTTCCATCCTATCCCTTTTCTTTACCAACCACCATCACATAGAAATTAATTTGGAATACTAGTTTTTGAAATAGTTACATACACTTGAAAATGAATAACTAATTAGAGAATCAAATTTTAAAACTAAGAAAACATTTTCTTAAAGACTTAAGGCATACAACATTATCATTTTTCCACTCTTTTCTCAAATATTAGAATTAAGGCTCCACTTGGTTCCTTGGGTCTCAAGAAGCCCAACTTACCTAATGTGTTTCATAGCCTTAGTAATCTCAAAACAAATCCAAATGAAATCAAAACTTTTCCAAAATTTTCCAAAGCCTACAAACATATCCATACAACCATTATAAACAAGTTTGCAAAACAATTTTCCTTCCACACCTCCTATGTAGCTCGCGGCCTTCATCAACAAAAATAGGAGACAATTACAAAACTTCCAAACCAAGTAAATAACATCTTTCCATAGTCCAAATTTGCACAAAACAACAATCTAACTCACAAACCAAAGCTCGCACAAAACCAAACTCAATTTCACCTCTTTTCAAGAATAGGTTTTTCATCAAAAATTACCGAAACAAAGTTTTAGTTCCAAAACTATAACTAAAACAACAACAACAACAACAACAATGAAGCTTGAATCATCAATCAATTTCTTGATTCACAAGATGATAACCACTAATCCCTTTTTCCTCTAGGTTTTGAGCCTAGGGTTTCACATTTTTGGGGAAAAATTAGTTCACCTGATCAATGATCATGATCAAGCATAAAACAAGACATAAAGCAAGAATGAAACAAAAGAAACCATCACTACCTCTCCCTATGGAGCTCGCGGCCAAGGGGCTGTTTTGGGGAGAAAAATGGTGCTCTCAATCTTGCTTGGATGATGAAATGAGGGGTAGCAAAGAGGAGAGGAAGTTAGTTGCAAGAAAGTTGGAAGATTGGAAGTGAAAACCATGAAGAAAGATGACCATGGAAGCCATGGAAGCTCTTGAACTCTCTCACACTAAAAAGAAGGAGATGAAGCAAATTAAATGAGGGTAGAGAGAGGGGGGGTCGTGGCTGCCGTCAAATAAAAGGAAGGGATAAAAATATTTTACTAAATGTAAATCATGTGGTTAAAAATGGTTTTAAGAAAGTAACACACTTTTAATCACACATAAAGTGACACCCCTCATAAAGTAAAGATGTTAATCACATCATCTAATCCTACCCATCTAATCTTACATCTCTCATGATTACCCTCTAATTCTAGAGTCTAAGGGTTTCTAAAACACAGCGTCGAATAACCGCGTTACAGATTAATTACCCGCCAATAAAATCGCGAAAATTAATTTAGCGAGAAATTAATTCACCGCGTGATATTATTTTATTATAAATAATAAAAATACTATCAAACATAAAAAATAATCACGAAAAGTTACGATTCGATTTTCATCGAAATCGGGGCTCATTTAAAATTTTATCTACGGCAAAACTGCCCGGCAATTCGAATTGCGAAACTTGGTTAGAATTTTTCGACGATATTCGAACCATGAATTAATATAAAATATTAATTCTCAAATTCAATTTGATCTTGATTTATTTCAATCACTTACTTAGCGAACAAGAAATTGCTTATTATAGCATAAATACGACCAAAATACAATATAATAACGCTAAATAACGTACCGTAAAAATATGGGTGTTATAATACTCCCCCTCTAAAATTAGTTTCGTCCTCGAAACTATGAGTAAGATACGTACCGAGAAAAAATTCTGGATATTGGTTTTTCATCTTCTCTTCCAGCTCCCACGTTATCCCACACGACCTTGACAAGTTAGATTTCTTTGTTCCTTAACTACTTAGTCTTTCAATCCACGATCTTTGCAGGTGATGCTTCAAATGATAGGTCGTCCCGTATTTCCGCAACTGTGAGACGTGAAAGACGTCATGAATGTTTGACAGGAAGGGTGGCAGGCAATCTGATATGCCACTGGACCAATACGATGAAGAATCTGGTAAGGTCTAATGAACTTAGGAGTAAGTTTCTTGGATTTGATCGCTCGACCAACTCCAGTAATAGGTGTAACTCGGAGAAACACATGCTCTCCTTCTTCAAACTTTAACGGTCGGCAACATTGGTCCGTATAACTCTTCTGTCGACTCTGAGACGTCCGCATCCTATCTCTGATCAATCGGATATTCTCGGTCGTCTGTTGAATCATGTCCAGTCCCACAACAGAGCTCTCACCATTCTGGTACCAACAAAGAGGCGTCTGATACTTACGTCCAAACAACGCTTCATAAGGTGTCATACTGATGCTCGCGTGATAACTGTTATTGTTGGTGAACTCCACTAGCGGTAAGACATTGTCCCAACTTCCTCTGTGATCCAACGTGCACACTGTCAGCAAGTCTTCTAGTGATTGAATCGTCCGCTCAGTCTGACCATCGGTCTGGGGGTGATATGCTGAGCTAAGTTTGAGCTTGGTTCCCATTGCTTCTTGCAATTCCCTCCAAAAGTGAGATGTGAACTTCGGATCTCGGTCAGAAACAATAAAAGAAGGCACACCATGCAGTCGCACAATCTCCGCATTGTAGATCTCTGTCAGCTTCTCCACATTGTAAGTCGATCTCACCGGCAAGAAATGAGCAGATTTGGTCAATCGGTCAACGATTACCCAAATCGAGTCATTCTTCTTCTGCGTTCTTGGCAATCCCACGACGAAATCCATAGAAATACTATCCCACTTCCACACAGGTACATCAAGTGACTGTAGCATCCTGCAGGTCGCTGATGTTCTACCTTCGCTTTCTGGCAAGTAAGACAGGAAGCCACATACTCTGCCACTTGTTTCTTCATTCCAGGCCACCAAAAATGCTTCTTTAAGTCTTGGTACATCTTCGTAACTCATGGATGAATACTCAATATACTCTTATACACTTCATCGAGAATCAACTTCCTTAGTCCCGCCACATCAGGCACACACACACGTCCTTTGCACCTCAAGATGTTGTCCGCTCCAATCTGGAATTCTGTTACTTTTCCTCGTGCTACCAGTTCAACCTTCTCTTGTAGTAGCTTGTCATCAGTTTGATGGTTCCTAATCTCGTCCAATAATCCATTAGAAATGGTGAGCATTACAAACTTCAGCTTCCCCGGTGACACTTCTATGTTTAACTTCAAGTCTCGAAACTTCTCTAGCATCTCCAACTCCTTGATCATCATTGCTGAAGCTAAAACGCTCTTCCCACTTAGTGCATCAGCTACCACGTTCGCCTTTCCTGGATGGTATTCCAAAGTGAAGTCGTAATCTTTCAAAAATTCTATCCATCTTCGCTGTCGCATGTTAAGCTCCTTCTGATCAAACAAGTATTTTAGGCTCTTGTGATCGCTGTAAACAGTGAACGTAATTCCATAGAGGTAGTGTCTCCAAATCTTCAATGCAAAACCACTGCAGTAAGCTCCAAATCATGCGTAGGATAGTTCCTCTCGTGAATCTTGAGCTGTCTCGAGGCATAAGCCACAACTTTCCTATGTTGCATCAGCACGCATCCTAATCCTTGGTGTGACGCATCGCAGTTAACCTCGTAAGGCTCTTCCGGTTGAGGCAAAATCAACACAGGCGCTGTCGTCAAAAGCTCCTTCAATCTCTGGAAACTGAATTCACACTCTTCGATCCAGGCGAACGGTTGATCCTTCCTCGTAAGTCGTGTAAGCGGTGCTACGATCTTCGAAAAACCTTCAATAAACCTCCGGTAGTAACCTGCTAAACCAACGAAGCTTCTGATATCTGTTACAGTCTTCGGTTGTTCCCATGCTAACACAGCTTCAATCTTGGTTGGATCCATAGCTATCCCGTCCTTGGTTATCACATATCCGAGAAAATTCACCTCTTCGAGCCAGAACTCACACTTAGAAAGATTAGCATAAAGCTGCTTCTCTCGTAGTATTTGTAGTACTTGGCGTAAATGCTCCTCATGTTCTTCTCTGCTCTTCGAATAAATCAAAATATCGTCTATGAATACCACCACAAACTGATCTAAGAATGGGTGAAAGATTCTGTTCATGTAGTCCATGAATACTGCGGGCGCGTTCGTCACTCCGAATGGCATCACTAAGTACTCGTAGTGACCATATCTTGTCCTGAATGCTGTCTTGGGAATATCCTCTTCCTTCACTCGAATCTGATGGTAACCTGACTTCAAGTCAATCTTGGAAAATATTGCAGCTCCTCGTAGTTGATCCATCAAATCATCGATACGCGGTAACGGATACCTATTCTTGACAGTAACTTTATTGAGTTGACGATAATCCACGCACAATCTTGATCGTCCATCCTTCTTCTTCACCAGCAGCACTGGAGCTCCCCAAGGTGACACGCTCGGTCGTATGAATTGCTTCAACTCCAAGTATTCAATCTGAGACTTCAACTCTTTCATCTCGGCTAGAGACATTCGATAGGGCACTATTGAAATCGGTCCTGTTCCTGGAAGCAAATCGATGGAGAATTCGATTTCCCTCGCTGGCGGTAATCCCGGCACATCTTCGGGAAAGACATCTGAGAAGTCGCAAACCACAGGAACATTCTTCAACTCGAGTTCTTGAGAAACTTTCGAACTAGCCAAATACATGTATTCCTGAGTTCCCTCTTTCAATGAAACACCAATATGATTAACAGATAGGTAGTTGGAAATTCCAAGATCAGGAAAAACCACTGTTTTTCGGGCACAGTCCAAGAGGATATGGTGGTGAGACAACCAATCCATCTCGAGAATGATATCTAGACCCTTAAGTGGTAAACAGACCAAATTAACCACAAATTTTCTACCCTGGATGACCACTACACAATTAAGGCATGCAGTATTGGTAACCAAGGTTTTAGTAGCTGGGGTAGTAACTACTAGTTTGAAAGGTAAAGCGATACAAATAATTTTAAACGATCTATGCAATCCGAGGAAATAAAAGAGTGGGTTGCACCGGAATCAAAAAGGACGGATAAGGATTTACCCTCAATCTCACAATCTCCCTGAATGAGATCATCAGTCTGCTCTGCCTCTTCACCACTCATGCAAAAGACTCTGCCTTTGGCCATCGGACGCTTCCCTTTTGCCTTTGCTGCGTGTATTGCCGGTTCAGCCTTAGGTGCTTGACAATCCTTAGCGAAGTGTCCCAGCTTCCTGCAGTTGAAGCACACATCATCTTTTACAGTACAGTTACTTGCATAGTGTCCTGGCTTACCACAACGGTAACTAACAAGTCACATCGGCGCTAGTCTGACTCCCGCCTCTCATATTCTGAGCCGTCGGGCGATACTGGCCTTTGCTGTTGTTCCCTTGAGGTCGACTGTATGGCTTCTTCTGTTGCTTTCCCTTCTGAGCAAACCTCTGTCCTGCGCTCTGGGGTCTCACTGGTCCCCATGTACCACTCCTCTTCTTGGCGCTTCTCATAACTTCCACCTCAACACACATGTCAGTCAGTTCTTGAAGATTCCTGATTCTTAAAGATGTCACAGACTTCTGGATGTCGAACCTTAATCCCCGCTGAAATCTCTCACTCAACCATCCTTGGTCAGCTCGGTCACGAAACGGACTAAAGTACCTTGCAAGTGATTTGAACTTAGCAGTATATTCCGACACCGTCATGCTACCCTGCTGTAGTTGGAGGAACTCTTGCTCTTTCTCCGCCCGTGCAGTATCAGGAAAATATTTGTCCATAAATTTTCTGTGGAAAACTTCCCAAGTAATCTCACGACGCTCTACCATCAAAGTCTGCTTCACTCCCTTCCACCAGTACTCAGCATCTCCTAGCAGCAAGTAGGTTGCATAGTCCACCTTAACATTCCCTGGGCAATGGAGTGCCTCAAAGATTTTCTCTATCTCCTGCATCCAAAGATCTGCCTTATCTGGATTCGGCTCGCCGTAGAACTTTGGTGGGTTATGCTTACGGAAGTCAGCTAATCCTCTAGCATCCGCATTCCTCTCAGCTCTTTGCTATTGTTGCTGGTTCAGCTGGGTCAAGGCCGCAGTCTGCTGAGCCATAGCGTTAGATTGTTGAGTCGCAGCAGCCGATTGTTGAGCCATAGCCGCCGCCATCTCCGTCATTGCTTGAATTGCTCGCTCCATGTTGGGGTTATCCGATCCTGTCGTAGGGTTTCTACGAGGTGGCATAAGGGTCCTCCAAGGTCCAAAAACCTGTCAGAACCTCAAAATCAAGAATGTGTTAACAAACACTGCTGTCTTAGGGTCTCTACGAGGTGGCATAAGGGTCCTCCAAGGTCCAAAAACCTGTCAGAACCTCAAAATCAAGAATGTGTTAACAAACACTGCTTCAATCAAGAAACAATTCAAACAATTTTCAAGCACAATTTGCTTCACTCAACACACAATAACAATACAAAACGACTAATTACCCGACAAACATAACCTCGGACACGACTACTCCAAATTTCTTATGCACAATCTGCTAGAACCGAATCGCCTGATACCACTCATCAGAACGACCCGTTTTCGGACCGCTACTAAACTAGAACTAAACCTATATGCGATGCATTTTTAAAATAGTATTCTTGTGTCCTTTCGAAAATGTGGTATATTTTTTTTTAAAACAGTCACATTCGCAAAGTACACATAGAGTTGCCACAGCGTTTCGAAACATGGTGCAAACTAAGACACAAGACTCAAGCACTGGAAATACATACATATATACATAACCAAGTCTGCATAAATAGTACGCAGTGCATGAAAATGTACGAGAGAATAAACCTATGGTATGAAGACCCTCATGAGAGCAATCATACCCCGGGGGTACTCCCGGCAGACACCCACGCAGGGGGCTGCCCCAAAAGTATGCCACCAGTCTACCCTGCAATATACAAAAGACAATTCACCAAGCCCGACTGGTCACCAAAACAACTATACACTAGGAGCATATACTACAGTCATCCAAAATAATATAACAAACAGTCAGACAATCACGGCAGCTATGGATAGCTATCCGGATCCTCAAACGGATCCTCCTCCTCCTCCTCCTCGTCCATCGGGTCCTCGCCAGTCAAATCAATCAAAGGTATAGCCGCTGGTACGTCCTCCAGCACATCCTCGCCTACTAGCACATCCTCCGCAACACCTGCACCGCTACAACCCACCTATCCGCACACACTACACACATGAGGAGGGTCCACCAGCGGAGTGGGGTCCTATCAAGCATGGGGAGGCCGGCTCTGCTGCTGGCTTTGGCTCAGGCTCTGCCAAAGAACTCGGAGTAACAGCCGCCCTGGAAGTAGAAGCTTCTACAGTCCCACGTCTGATCACGCTCTTACGAGTGGTCCATCGAACCCTCGGTCCTCGTCCTCGGGAAGCAAGTCGGGAAGCAGTACGCCTCGGGATCTTGAGGGGTCCCTCTGGTGAGGAAGATGATGCTGGCATAGTCCTCTCTCCCTGAATAGCTCGCCAAGCATCCACCACCTGCACCATCTGAATCGGGAAGCTCACTGTGCGCCGTGAAGTCTCCTGTCTCACTACCATACCACCCTCTCGAAAGCTCTGTACAACATCCCCTGTATAAACAACGCGACGGGAGATGAGGTCGAACTCCATCGCTGCGGGCATCTCAATATCTAGAAAATCAAAGATGATCTCCGACGATGTCCTCATCGCCGGTATCAGCACGCTCTTCGTCATCGCCTGGGTCACCATCATTGGTTGAAGGCACCACGGAAAAGGGTCAACTTCTCAATAAATCAGGGAATAACAATCATAACAATAGGCAAAAACAACTATAATCACAGTACTCAAGACGCAACTCAAGACTCTCACAAGACTCAACTCAAGACTCATATTCTCAAGACACTAGACAATTTCCGGAAAGTAACGCTGATCCATCCACTGAATACCAGTCGTAGCCTTGGGCTCTCCACTCACCCTAGGACATTCAGCTCAGGTTCGTTGATGCTACGACGTCTAGCTAAGCTGTCGAAGAACCAGCCGGAGCCGTTTAGGGGATCCTAGCACCCTAGGTTAATCAGATCGAAGCTAAAAAAACGTCACGACAACTCAACGACTTGACTAAACTCACGCACTCCAATGAATAGGTCATCGCATACGATAATTCACGAAGAAAATTGAATAATTATTTAACCGCATATCAAATAATATTCATGCCAAGCTCAAAATAGTGCGAAACAGTTTAGCAGTATAAACAATTCATTTCAACCAATCACAAATCAGTAAACAACGCAAATTGACAATTCAGTTCATCCCTCTGCAACTCAGTGGAGTTGACAGAGAGGAAATCAAACAAGTGTGGGGGGTTGGGGATAGCTGCCAACCACTTGTAGACAAGCCCACTAAATAATCATAATTACAATTTTAAGAAATAAAAGTCGAAGGGGTACGAGACCCTCACTTCGAACCCTGAGGTTCTCAGACTTCTTCGCATAAGGCTGAAAATTAAATTCCTATCAATATCTAAGTTGCCCTTACACATAAGCATATAAAATATAGTTCTATAAATGTCTAGAAGTAGCCCTTACCAAAGTCGTCCGCTAGCGTGGTACCGCACGCCTCGTTCCCCCATCGCACAAACTCAGAATCCACAAATCCTATCACCACAAGGCAAGCTTAGCACAAATCTAAGACTCAACTTAAAACCTTAGGCTTCCATCCTATCCCTTTTCTTTACCAACCACCATCACATAGAAATTAATTTGGAATACTAGTTTTTGAAATAGTTACATACACTTGAAAATGAATAACTAATTAGAGAATCAAATTTTAAAACTAAGAAAACATTTTCTTAAAGACTTAAGGCATACAACATTATCATTTTTCCACTCTTTTCTCAAATATTAGAATTAAGGCTCCACTTGGTTCCTTGGGTCTCAAGAATCCCAACTTACCTAATGTGTTTCATAGCCTTAGTAATCTCAAAACAAATCCAAATGAAATCTAACCTTTTCCTAAATTTTCCAAAGCCTACAAACATATCCATACAACCATTATAAACAAGTTTGCAAAACAATTTTCCTTCCACACCTCCTATGTAGCTCGCGGCCTTCATCAACAAAAATAGGAGACAATTACAAAACTTCCAAACCAAGTAAATAACATTTTTCCATAGTCCAAATTTGCACAAAACAACAATCTAACTCACAAACCAAAGCTCGCACAAAACCAAACTCAATTTCACCTCTTTCAAGAATAGGTTTTTCATCAAAAATTACCCAAACAAAGTTTTAGTTCCAAAACTATAACTAAAACAACAACAACAACAATGAAGCTAGAATCATCAATCAATTTCTTGATTCACAAGATGATCACCACTAATCCCTTTTTCCTCTAGGTTTTGCGCCTAGGATTTCACATTTTTGGGGAAAATTGGTTCACCTCATCAATGATCATAAACAAGCATAAAACAAGACATAAAGCAAGAATGAAACAAAAGAAACCATCACTACCTCTCCCTATGGAGCTCGCAGCCAAGGGGCTGTTTTGGGGAGAAAAATGGTGCTCTCAATCTTGCTTGGATGATGAAATGAGGGGTAGCAAAGAGGAGAGGAAGTTAGTTGCAAGAAAGTTGGAAGATTGGAAATGAAACAACTTCAAAAACCATGAAGAAAGATGACCATGGAAGCCATGGAAGCTCTTGAACTCTCTCACACTAAAAAGAAGGAGATGAAGCAAATGAAATAAGGGTAGAGAGAGGGGGGTCGCGGCTACCCTCAAATAAAAGGAAGGGAAAAAAATATTTTACTAAATGTAAATCATGTGGTTAAAAATGGTTTTAAGAAAGTAACACACTTTTAATCACACATAAAGTAACACATTTTTCGAAGATATTTGAACCATGAATTAATATAAAATATTAATTCTCAAATTCAATTTGATCTTGATTTATTTAGATCACTTACTTAGCGAACAAGAAATTACTTATTATAGCATAAATACGACCAAAATAAACTATAATAACGCTAAATAACGTACCGTAAAAATACGGGTGTTACATTTTTCAAGGTTCCCAACCTCTAAATGACAAAAACCCCCAAAGAGAACTCACATTGGGTGTTTGGAGAGCAAAACCATAACTTTGGGTGTTGATGGAGATGGAGATGAAGAAGATATGGTTCTTTACTCTTGATTCCTCCTTCATTGAAGCTTGGATTAAGCTCTTCATCTTCTTCCCACTCTTCTTCCTCTTCCTTGCATGTCTTCCCTCTCAATCTCGTGTTCTCTCTCTCTGCTCGCCCCTGTTCTCTCTCTCTCCCCGCCTCGGCCTCTCCTCTCCTCCTTCTTCCGGCGCGCCACCGCGTCGTGGCATCCTGGGCCACCGTGGCCCTTCCTTCTTCCTCGGCCATCTTCCTCTTTCTTCCTTCTTTTCCTTCCTTTCTTTTTCTTTTGTTTTCCTCTTTTCTTTCCTTCTCAAGTCACGATGGGGAAGTAAAAGCAGAGGATGAGAGGGTGCTATGGTAGGATTAAATGAAATAGGGTGTATGGTGGTCAAGGTCAAATGTTTAATTGAAAAGTTTGACTTATAAGTCCTCTTGAAATTCCAAAATTATTCTTAGGTCCCTAATTAAACATTAGGTAATTACACAGGAATAATTAGTCTCACATTTCCTCGATCCTTGGGTAAAATTTACCATTTTACCCCTAAGTTTCATCTTAGCTTTAATTGGCTAAGTTAAGGGCTACGACTCTATTTAACCCTTAGGGATTAAATCCCCTTTTCACATAGGGTCTCTAATAATTAGGTTTAGGAGAATTGGGATGTTACAACATCCCCACACTTGAGCTTTGCTTGCCCTTAAATAAATTACTTCGGTAATTATAATATAAACTACTTTCACTGAATAGGGGCAAAAACACAAGTATGACAACAAAGTGATATCATAAGAAATATCAATAAATAGAATGCCCAATTAGAGGTGTAAGTTCAATAAGCCAACAATTTGTGATTTACAAGTCACACTCTCACCATTCTCAAAGTTTTTATAGGTATAGTCATTAACGCTCAAATTTTTTCAACGAAGTAACATTAACATAGGTTTGTACATTGAAGAAAACATTTCAATAACTAGGAAGGGAAATAGATACTGAGCCGTCTTTTATAGATAAATATGAGGGGAGGGATTCATAACATTATTCTTTTGATTTCTGCCACTAATTGATCTTAAAGACTACTTTCCAAAGTTACCTTCACAGAGTAATAATCAATAATAACAAGAAGGGATACCAAAGAAATATAATTTTAGGCACAAAAGCGGGCAACTAGTGGTAAGATAATTTCAAAATAGAAGTGACCTGAAAAATTCCTAAAAATTGTCATTTCCCAGTTCACATGAAAATAAACTTTTATTCGCTTTATAATGGTCTCAACATAAGTTCTAGAATGTACAATCGTGGAAAAATATTACTCAAACAAAGAAAAGAGGAAAAGAGTATGATGTGGCCTCTTGTTTCAGGCTCAAATCTCACATTTAATAGCTTACACAGAAAATTGAAACATACAGAACTTCAATGCTAATTTTCAGCAAATTCTAATACTAGCAACAAACTTATTTCAATCACAAGTTGTCAGAAAAAAAAAATTAATAGCCCCTAAATCAACAAAAATTTAAAGTTCTCTATAATTATAAGCAATTTTAAGCATAGCCAAGTAATAATCAAAATATAAAATCCCTCTCCACACTTATTTCTAGCAGTGTCCTCACTGCTACTAAGATAGATCAAGCACAAAAAGGATAAAAAAAATTAAAAGTAATTGTGCTAAAATAAAATAAGTTGGAAAGAGACTCCCCTCTGAAAAATATCACGGGCAAATTGAATGGGGATATGAACAAAATTTGTTGTTTCCTTTCCCAACACCGATGAAGCTGGTAAGCGAGGGCAAGAACTGTGCATCAAACAACTTAAAATTTTAGAAACAAAACAAAAATAAAATAAAATAGAAAAAATAAAGATAATAAAATAAAACATATCATGCGAAGATGCCAATATGTACAACTCTCTTTTTAATACACAAGCAAATGCCTAAGTACTAAAAGAGAAAATAAAATAAAATCCCGCATCACTCGACAGTTGGGTGTGGCTGGAGCCGCTGAAGGTGCTCCAAAATTGCTGCCAGCTGCTGATCCATGAGGGTCCGATGCTCCTGAAAACTAATCTGCATTTCGTCGAGATGCATCAAGACGTCCTGGTAGGAGTGGCCCTATGGTGCTGGCTCTGGCTGTGGTGGTGGTGGTGTAGGATGCTCCTCTACCAGGGGCTCAAAGTCTGTAGCCTGATCCTGCTACTGCTGCTCCTGTGGCCTAACCACCTCATAATCCTCGTGGCCTAGTCTCTGTAGAACACCGATGTTGCAGAGTGTCGAAAGACCAATGGGCTCCATCTCAATGACTGTGGCCCCCACTCCAGTGCAAACTCCAAGGTGGGCAACCAGTCTAGAAATGAATGACCCCAATACGATGTGACTGGTGTTCTGGGTCTGCAGATGAATGCCCAGCTGAGTGCATGTCCGCATGAA
Organism: Calophaca sinica; assembly: GCA_037113605.1. NCBI lineage: Eukaryota > Viridiplantae > Streptophyta > Magnoliopsida > Fabales > Fabaceae > Calophaca > Calophaca sinica. Next base: position 97,181,686 of record CM073735.1, on the reverse strand, counting down.
GAACATCCCTATGTCGCAGCGGCGGCCTTGGTCGTACGTCATGGCCCAAAGGAGGAAGAGGTCCAACCAAGTCACTATCCCGTCGCTAAGGGCTCTCCCGTTTATAGAACGGGCTAACCTCCTGTGCACAACATGCACAACAGGGTCTCTGATCTTGCTTGCCTTAGTGCGACTGGGGATGTAGTGGGCATCCCCTGTGAGATCCCGCCAGCTCTCTAAATCCTACCATCCCTCTGGCATCTCCAAGAGGGCTCCTAAGTACTCTGGGGTCTGTACCGTCTCCGTCGTCTCGAATCTCAGCGCGATGTTGAAATCGGCTAGGGTCATCGTGTGGTGGGTCTTGCGGAAGTAGAATGTAACTACCAGCTCCTGGTCTGGCTCATCCTCCAAGTTTGGATGCTCGGGCTCCCTGTCTCTCATATGATAGCCACAGGTGGCTAGAAAGTCTAGGACAACCTCCACATGAGTAGGCTGTCTGACTGAGGCTGCCCGAAGCCATCCAATCCTCTACAGTAAACTCTCCACCTACCCTCGCAAGCCGACCTGCAAGAGAGCGTCAAAATCTAGGCATCTCTGGGTGTGCATGTGGAAATCCTGCAGTTGTCTGTATCTTTCCTTGTGTTGTTGTGGGATGTATGATGCCACTGCTCTAGACCAGTGTGCTGCTACAGAAGAGAAGGCCTCACTTCCTTGGCGCTTAGACATTTTCCTACAAAAATAAAAAAATAGAAAAAAATTAGAAAATTTATGCAGGTTCTGTGTTAAGTACGGTCGTACTTCGTGGGGTACGGTCGTACTCAATGTCTCTGTACGCCATAATTAAAACAGTAAGTACGGCTTGACTCAAGCCTTATGTACGGCCGTACATTTCCACATGTATGCCCCGCACCTGTGTCAGATCTTCAACCCTAAGGCCGCCAGTACGACCTTCAGTCGGCCTGTTCTTGATAGGTACGGCCGTACTGGGCTACGGTTTTGTGAAAAATCTACCATATGATCAGATTTTCTCAGTTTTTAGCCTAAAATATAAGTCTCTAATCATTCCTAGGGTCTCTAAGCATGCAAAACCTAGCCAAAACTACTCCTAAATTAGTAAAATCATAATTAAACTAAATGTAAAACCTAAAACATCTAAAAACTAAAAATAGCCAATAAAACAGGCATTCAATCCAAGAAATAAGTTTAGAATCAATACCTGGATATTCTTGGGATGAAAAATACATAGAATTTGAGGGTAAAGGGTGCTTGAGTGGAGAGGATTTGGGCGTACGAGAGCAGGGTACGCCCTTACCTCTCACTGTTACCTTTTATTTTAAGCCTCTAGACACGGGGTACGGCCATACCTGGTTATATGTGCGGCCGTACTGACCTGTTTCTCCGTGTTTTTCAAGATGAAGTTGTGAGGTACTGTCGTGCCTAAAGATAGGTACGCCCGTACATACTGGTTTTCCAGAAAAATTTTTATTTTTCAAAATTTTTTCATTTTTTGTATTTTTAATAATTAATGGAAATAATATCAATAATAAAAAAACAAAATAAAAATAAAAATAATAAAAATAAATATTAGTAGACACAGGTTGCCTCCTAGTTAGCGCTTATTTAATGTTCTGAGCCGGACGGTTTGGAGGACTTAGAATTAGTCCTCAGCGGGCAATTGTCCTTCTTTGAGGATACCTCCCATCTTTTTTCCATTGGGGAGGACTGCAATATAGTTGTCTTCACCAGAGTGATACATCCAAGCCGGGCCTGAACACTTCTTTGGTGGGTTCATTGTGCACCCACATTCTTCATAGATGTAAATTGGCTTTCTCATAATGGGTGAAAATGTCTTGATAAATATCTTCACTAAGTCATTCCAGTCTCTATTTCTTCGGCTGGTAAGAGATATAACCATATTTTTACTTCCTCATCTAATGAAAACAAGAAGATCGTCAATTTTGCTTCATCTGGAGATAAGTTTCTATATTTAGCATTCCACAACTTTTTGCAGAACTGTCTTATGTGTTGAATAGGATCTTGCCCTATTGTTCCCTTAAATTGTAGGACTGACACCTCTGAAATAATAGATGGGTCTATTTCAAATATAGCAAACTCTTCAGAAGTATCACCCTTCAATTGTTGAAATCCTTGGATCTGATCGCCTTTGTCTTTTTCCTCACATGTGGTTGAAATGCCCTGACAAACTCTTCCATTAATTTGTCTCATGATTCAAAGTGAAATTTTGGGTAAATTAGGAACCATTGCTTAGCCACTCCTCTAAGAGAAATGGGGAATAACTTCAATCTTATCTCATTTGTGGTGGTTCCTCCGTATTTGTCAGTCTTAACCAAGTCATAAAAATTCAGTGTATGGAGAATAGGAAGTTCTCCAGGAAGTCCTTTAAATTTAGGCAAACAAAGTGCTTCCAAAATCAAGGAAGGGGTTATATTCACATTATGTTCAATAAAGTTGATATCTTGCCCCTCAACTTGCTCTTCTTTTTCTTTAGCTTGTTTATGTTCAATGTCCTACAAGAAACAACAAGAAGCACTAGAGGAGGAGGCTTTGTTAGAATTTTAATTTTAAATATCTCATCTTCATCTTCAATTCTTAGAGTCATAGTTCCCTTCTTTACTTGAACGGTGGCATCTCCTGTTGCCAAAAATGGTCGTCCCAATATAATATGAACATCTCTGTCTTCTTCCATGTCCAAAACCTCAAAGTCAACTGGGAAAATAAATTTTTCAACCTTAACTAGCACATCCTCTATTATTCCTCTTGGGTAAACAAGAGTTCTGTCAGCTTTTTTTTTTTTGCAAAAGAAAGGAGAGGGGCCTCGTTAAAACCTTCTGATGCAAAACCCACCTTAGGGAAAAAACACCAAGAAGGAAAAAGAGTACCCCCACCTAAAATTTATTGAAAAAAAAAAAGAAAAGAAAACAAAAAACATGGGGGGACTAGGCAAAAACCCATGAACCAAAGCAACAAAAAAAACAGCAAAAAAGCGAAAACTGCCTAAATAAAGGCCAAAACAAGGTTTGATATGCATAGGCATCACTATAATGACTATCATCCCAACTATGTTGGCACCAAAGTCATTAACAATCATATGCAGCACATCAAAACCTAACAGAGAAGGCCAAACTAGACCCAGAACCTTGAACACTACTTAAATCTATAATTTGGTAGACCCACTCTATTTCTAGAAAAGTCCTCCCAAATTATTCTAGGAATCGTATCCCACCAATGAAAACCAGAAACTGTAAACCCCAGAGAGGCAATCTTATCAGCACAATAATTGCCTTCCCGAAAAATATGTGAAATTCTAAAACACATTTTCCTAGTGAGCTCTATACAGTTTAACCACCTATTCCAAAGCTGCCAAGGAACAATAGTGACCGAATTGTAAGCAAGAATAACAAGCTGTGAGTCGCATTCCAGCCAAAAATTATGCCAACCCTTTTTGTAAGCTAGCTCAATAGCAACCATAGCGCCCATTAGCTCTGCATGCAAAGCAAAAGTGATGCCCATGTTAAGAGAAAAACAACCTAAAGCTGCTCCACTTCTGTCTCTAAAGATGCCCCCATAGGCCGCATAACCCGGAGCTCCTCTAGCTGTGCCATCAGTATTACACTTAATCCAGGAACAAGGCGGAGGAATCCACTTAACCTCGACAATATATGGAGCCTTCCTAGGCTTTGCGTCAATTGAGAAAGCCTTAAGAAGCACAAATTCCTGTAAAGAAGAAGAGATGCAACCCTTACTTGTGCGACCAGTCAAGGAAACACCGGCTGAGATGGCAGTAACAACAGAATGGTAATGAATTCTTGTGTTCTCAAATCTGAGCATGTTCCTGCATTTCCAAATCCACCAAACTACGTTAAGAATTGCAGCAAGAATAACATCTGCAGCTTGAGAAGACCAAGTCTTCTCACAAATATTAAGAATAGCATGGATAGAGGTAGTGTCAAGCTGCTCGCCAATGACGCCACTAAGCCAACTCCAAAGCTTTTGAGCAAAGGGACAATCACAGAATAAATGGAGGCTAGTTTCGAAATCGTTGCCACACAAACTACACATAGAAACCATGAGACAACCCCTCTTCCTTAGATTCTCGTCCGTTGGAACCCTGTTATGCAACAACTTCCAAGAAAGAAAAGACTTAGCAGGAGGGATGGCATTACTCCAAATCAACTTCGCCCATTTCACAGTTTGACCAAAGGGACGGAGATACAAGAACGCATTTTTAAAGTTTAACTCACCCAGTCGTTGGCCTCCAAATTCTATGATCTAGCGCGCTAAACTGAGGAATAAAGCAGCGTTGCAATTCCGCTTGCAGCGTAGGAAAATGGGATAGGATAGACCGAGGAACAGACCAAAGACCATGTCTAAGAAGATCCTTATCCTTGGCCTCTAAATGATGATCATGAAGGTGGTAGAATATTTAGCAATCGAACCAAAGTCGCTGAAGCCCAATGATCACCCAAAAGTTGATAGTCTCACCGCTACTAAGTCGCTAACTGCTGTTGTCTCTAACCACAGAAATTTTGCTCTTAATTCCAGGCCAGATGGTGGAATAAATGTGGTATTCAATGAAACCATGCTTCCTTAAAACTCTAGCTCTGAGCAAATTAGCCCACTGCGTGTCTGCATTGTAAAAATCCCAACAAAGCTTTAAACTAGCTGCTTCATTAACATCTCTAATGGATCTCAAACCCAGCCCACCTTCAGAGAAAGGAGAACAAACTTTATGCCAGGCAACAGTAACAATTTTTGCCTTATTAACATCTCCTGACCATATGAAATTACGGATCCATCTGTCAATCTCATTTAACAGGGAGACAGGCCAAGTGTAAACCAAAAAACTATAAATCATCATGCCGTGAATTACACTCTTCACTAGCTGAACACGACCCATGACAGAAAGTAAAGAAGCTTTCCAGCAAGCTTAGCCTTAATCCTATCAAAGAATAGTCGCAAATGAACAATTTTTGGCTTACCTTTAAAAATAGGAATACCCAAATATGTAAAAGGTAGCAAACCAATCTGAAAACCCAGAGTATTAGCAATAGTAGCTTGTCTACGGGGAGTGGTCGCACCCGGATAAAAAGTGGATTTAGCAGGATTAACAACTTGTCCCGAAACCATGCCATAACGATTAAAAAGATCCGTCAAAACCTTAAGATTCTTTTGAAGCCCCTTACAGAAGATCATAATGTCGTCTACATACATAACATGCGAAGGAACATAGGCCCCTCTAGCGCCTTGCATCAAATGCAAGTTACCATCATCAACTAACTTCTGAATGCCCCTACTCAAAACCTCCTCTGCCAAACAAAATAACAAGGGAGACATAGGGTCACCTTGCCTCACCCCTCTCTTACAAGAGAAGAAGCCGCAAGCTCTCACATTAATAGAAATAGAAAGTTTGGCAGAATGGAGAATAGTTTCAATCCACTTACAGAAAATTGGGTCGAATCCAAAAGCACGCAACACTTTCAATAAAAAATTCCAATCAATGGTGTCAAAAGCTTTCCTAATATCAATCTTCAAAGCTAAATTACCGCCAAAGGATCTCTTATGCAACAGATTGATGGCCTCAGAAGTTAGGCAAATGCAGTCTGTGATCTTCCTCCCCCTTATGAACCCTCTTTGATTATGAGAAACAATATGAGGAGCAATTTTAGCTAATCTATCAGCCAACACCTTGGTGAGAATTTTAAACTTGAAGTTAGCAAGAGCAATAGGCCTGTATTGCTCGATTTTATCAGCCTCAGGGACCTTCGGAATAAGCACAACCGTGTTTGCATTCCAATTTGGAAGCATCCAACCACTAGAAAAGAATTGGACCACAGCTTTAAAGACATCTAGAGAAACCACCTCCCAGAACTTCTGAAAAAAGAAAGCCCCAAACCCATCCGGTCCTGGGGCGCCATCAGAATTCATAGAAAACACTGCTTGCTTCACCTCTTCCATAGAAGGCATGCTAGTGAGAAGAAGGTTATCCTCCGCAGAAACAGTAGAAGGGATCACTTCCTCCACCAAACCATTATCAATGCGTATATTATCGCTTTGAAAATATTTTCGAAATAATTTACCACATGATTCTGGATATCATTAGGCGAATTCAACACAGAATCACCATGCTTAAGCACTGAAATTTGCTTGGTAACATAACGTACCTTAGCCATTTTATGGAAAAACTCCGTGTTACGGTCACCGTTAATATGCCAATTTAACCTTGATTTTTCTTGCCAGAACTCTTCTTGAGACTTCAAAGCCACCTCTAAATTCACCTGCGCGGTTTTCTCAGCAGCCATTAAATCATCAGAATAACCCTTCAGATCAACCTCAGCTTGGATGGAGTCCAACTCCTTCCTAGCCGATTGGACTTTTAAATTAACATCACCAAAAATAGATTTATTCCAATCCTTTAACTTCAGCTTCAAAGACTTCAACTTATGATTTAGCACAACCATAGGACAACCCACCACAGGCTCCTTCCAAACATCCTTAACCATATGCAGACAATCCGGATGAGAAGCCCACACCTTCAGAAATTTAAAAGAAGAAATCTGAGGACTTGCATCTCTATTCAGATCCAAGAGTAAAGGGAAATGGTCGAATTTGCTCTTTGTGAGAGTGCAACAAGAAACACTATTCCAGAAGTTAATCCATAGGTCATTACAAATAGAACGATCTAACCTTTTTTCAGTAAAAGCTCTACCCTTCCTGCCATTACTCCACGTGTAAAAAGCCCCTTTAGTAGGCAAATGCAACAGCTTATTTTGATCTGTCCAATGCTGAAACTCATCACAAGCAATCTTGGTAAGGGAGCCACTCCCTCTATATTCATGAGCACCAAGAACCACATTAAAATCGCCAATAAAGCACCAAGGAATAGGGTGATTATTCTGCAACATAGCTAACTCACGCCAAAGCAAACGTCTTGTCAAATAACAGTTAGACGCATAAACAGCAGATAAACCAATAGTGGAGTCAACAATATCAATCAGAAAAGAAACATGTTGTTCGAAGCAAGAACCACAAAGGTTCCAAATATCAAGACAAGCACACCACAAATTAGAAGCCAAACCAGACTAAGTATTAACAAAGAAAATTTTCATCCGCAATCGCCTCCGTAAACGAGGAGGAACTTATCAAGAAGCATCCAAGGTTCTCAAATAAAAACAAAATCTGGTCCGTGAGAAAGACAAAATTTTTAAGGGCCAACCTTGTAGAGGGTTGGCTAAACCTCTAGCATTCCAAAAGATCTTCATTTAGCAACTGGCTTTGAAACCAGCTTCTTCTGGTGTTGTAACGATAGCCTTCTTCCCTTTGCTACTCTTTTTCAATTTCTTCTTCGGGACTTTGACATTGCAACTTCGAACTCACCATCCTCTCGATTGTTGATGGGGTCGACAAAGATCCTCACCAAGTCCGCCGGCTATTTTTCAAGAATTGCATATCCTTGTGTACCACAACAGGAATATCATATAAATTATCAATGATCTGAATAGGATTATCACCTACCTGATCCCCGTGAGCATTCATGACTGGGGGAGTGGACGCATCATTCCCTCCACCCACAGAAGCGGCCACAGGCATGTCTTGCACTATCTCCATATTAGAGCTTGCGGCTGGTGTGTTAGGAACCAGCGTGGAACCGTCCCCAGAGTTGGGAGAGCCTGATATATTTTCTCCTGCAAATTTCGGATTGTTGTCTGCTTGTTGCACGTCATTATCAGCCACAGTCACTACAAGTTCTGTATGCGGAGAATGATTGGGAGGTGGTGGATCTTCATAGACAACCTCGTCATCATCATCTTCAGAGAGACTGGCAACAGCAGGATTAGCGTTGTCTTCATTCAAATTCTGAACGTCTTCATTACCTTGATGAGGCTCCTTATCCTGCACAACTGCTGGCGGATTAAGCTTACTAGGACCTGCGGCCTGGTTATCTTTTTTGTTGACATAAACCTGTTGAACAAGCTTCCTTCTTGGCGCAACATGTTCTGTGGCCACCTGCGGAGGATGCTCCACAGCAGGTTTCCTTTTGCAAACTGAGTCTGCATGGCCAATAACTTTGCAGTAGGCACAAAAATATGAAAGCTTCTCATATTCAATATAAACACCAATAGCAGCACCCTATCTTTCAACCCATATTTCATCCAACAGCATACCTGAAAGATCAATATCTACCAACACACGAGCGTAATGGCCAAAAACTCTATTTTTAGTAGCATCATCAATAGAGATAGGCGTACCTAAACCAGCAGCAATCTCGAAGAGAGTCTGAGGGCGCCAATACTCTTGCGGCAGTTCGTGGAGTCTCACCCAGCACTGAGCATGCGTGTTATTTTGATTACTTGGCTTGAAATCTGCGGTCCATTTAGAAAGCCGTAGTAAACCAGGTTGCAAATTCCACGTGCCAACCGACCAAACACTGCGTAAATCTTCCAAGGAAGCGGCGAATTCGTAGAAGCCTTTCCCAAGAGGGGTCATGCGCCACTTACCCAGCGGCTTCCATAATTTCAAAAGCTTGGCATGCAAGTCAGCCGCCTTCAATGGTGTCGAACCTTTGGGAAGGAGGAGACGACCGTGAAGATTATTCTTGCACCCTTCCACACCACGTTTGTATTCATCATCAGATATCCTAATGGAGACCCGATCACCTTTTAGGCAAGGCCGCGGCAGTTGGCTCAACGAGATGTCCAAGGAGTTGTTCAAGGCCTTCGCAAAAGATTTCAGTTGCTCAGCCGGTTGAGAAGGAGGAGGCGGGCAAGGGGAGGGCGTTGGGATGCAGGCCCATGAACAGATCGGCACCGGCAGCGCCATGCACCACCACGGGGACAAACCTGGTGCACCACGCCAAGAAACCAGGCGCAGCCACGCCAAAAAACCAGGTGCAGAAATAGGGACGTAGCAGATAAGTAAACGGCATGCACAAATGGCGATGAAGTCACGGACGCCGCCAAGACCGCAACAAAGCAAAGAAGCAACCTGCAGGGCACCGCGATGTGGAAACAGGTCGGAACGGCGGCCCGACAAGCAGCAGCTGATGGAACACGCGAAGAAGAAAGCCACACAACCGCAGTGCCAGAAAAAGAAAGCCACGCGAAGAAGAAACCACACAGCACGCAAGACAGAGTGTGCCAATGTAGGAAACCAGTGGCGTCGCAGCAGAACAGGTGGGGTGATCAGCGCAGCAGCCAGGCGAGCATCAGCCGTTGTGGGACATGCGTGCACGACGGCGTGCGGACAAACCCTAGCAGAGGGTTTTCGTCAACAGGGTTTCGAGCTTCAATGACACCACCTTCGTTCTATCATCTAACTGCAAAGACATGTTAGAAGGTTGTGGTTTCTGTAAATTCAATTTTCTAAAAACAAATAGGGGCATTAGATTCATACTTGAACCCAAATCACACAGTGCATTGAAAGAGTTACTATCAATTGAACAAGGAACTGCAAATGTCCCTGGATCTTTAAGCTTAGGTGGCAATTTATTTATTAGCATCGGAGAGCAATCTTCATTCAAATTTACTGTCTCTACTTCTTCCAATTTATTTTTATTAAAAACTTCACATATTTAGGCACTTCAGAGACAATCTCAGCAAAGGGAATATTGACATATAATTTTCTAAGCCTTTCTAACAATTTAATTGCTTGCCTATCATTATAAGAATTTTTAGGACATTGGGGAGAAGAGTTACTTACCTGCTGAGGCTCAATTTTAGTCTTCTTTTCTTCACTTCCCTTTGGCATGTCCTTATTTGCACAAACTGGTTCTTCCATTGCCGCAAAGGTTGCATTTCAATTCTCATTTGGATTTGGTTCTACTTGACTTGGAAGTGTTCCTTTTTCCCTTTGTGTAATTAAATTTACAAAGGTTAAGACTTGATCTTTTATCGAGTTCTGGCCTTCTGTAGTAGTGCCTATTAATTTCTCTATAGTTTTAAACCTCTCATCCACTTGTCCCATGAAGTTGTTAAAGTCATTTCAACCGGGACCTCTATCACCTTGAGCATGGTTCTATAAACGTTGAGGCTTGTAAGTATTCTGATTCTGGCCTTGTGATTTCTGTTGACCTTCCCATGAGAAATTGGAGTGGTTCCTCCATCCGAGATTATAAGTGTTGGAGTGGGGGTCATTTTGTGCCTTGTTTCCTATAAAGTTCACCTCTTCGGTGCATTCCTTAGAATCATGATCGGTTACTCCACAGAAATTACAGGAAGCTCTGGTTGTCTTGGTTTCAATAGGTTTGAGCCTTTCTTCAGTTTTTTCCATGAAACCAACTAAAATTCCCATACACGGGTGTCCGTGTCTCTGCATAAACTTAAGCATGGCTTCTTGCATTCTGGCCTTTGGATGATCCATTTGGCGCATCCCCAGTCATTATTAGTTGCTATTGCATTAGATTGAGTCTGTGTTGCCATTAGAGTCTCTATCTCCTTGGTCATACCTCCAATTTTGCTTCGAGAGCTGTGTTTGTGTCTACCTTATAAATTCCTGCCTGCTAGGTCTTCCTTCCGATTTGTCTTTCTCCTGCTGACCACTGAGCATTATTTTGAGCCATTTCAGTCATTGTTTCATAAGCATCAATAGGTTCTTCTTTCCAAAAGATCCTCCACAAGCAGCGTCTACAACACCTCTAATCTGCATTGCGAAACCATTGTACATAATTTGAACCAACTGCCATTTGGTAAAGGGTAGCTTCTAAGTAGGTCTTGAAATCACTCCCATGCCTCATGCATTGATTCACCTTCATTTTGAGCAAACCCAGATATGTCAGCTCTCAGCTTTGCAGATTCCATGGGAGAAAAATACTTATTCCGAAATTTAGTCTTCAGGTCCTCTCAGGTGGTAACAGAATTTGGTGGAAGTAAATCCAGCCATAGTTGTGCCTTCCCCCCTATAATGAAAATGAGAACAACCTTAACTTGATGGCCTCCGGTGTCACACCTTGACACTTGACAGTGTTAGCAACCTTCTGGAATATTTTAAGATGAGCATTCGGGTCTTCAGAAGGTAAGCCAGAGAATTGCATTGCGGACACCATTGAAATCAGTGTTGGCTTCAGTTCGAAATTAGTGGCCTCAATTGTTGGATAGTTGATGTTGTCTACCACGTCCGTAGTTTGAGTGAAGTACTCGTTCAATGTGAGCTCGTTCTCCATTGCTAGTTGTTGTCTTCTCTACCAACGAAGTGTCCTTTCAATTTTTGGATCAAATATTAATTCAGGACGTTAAGACCTTGTCTGCATACACCAAAGGAAATCAAATTAGAGTGGTCCTTAATAAAATAAAATAGAATTAAACTAATAATTATAATAAACTAATAAAATCAGAAAATAAAATAAAAAGAAGCAGAAAAACAAATTAACAAAATAAAATGCCTAAAGTAACTAGAACCTCGTTCAATTAATATCGCTAAAACACTCATCGGCAACGGCACCAAAAACTTGTTGCAGCTCAAGCAAGTGCACCTTATGGTAACTTGTAATAATAGTATAGTATATTTAAGACTCTGAATGTCGAACCTATAGGGAATGCGCAAATACCAATGTAGTAAAGATTCTATATTATTTAGGCTAACGAAGGTTGTGAATAAGAATTGCACGGATTAAAACTGAAATAAAATAGTAATTCAAACGATGCGCAAGGACGAATTAAGACTATTATGGAAGGCCTAGGGGAACCGAGTTCACTAATACTTAGCTCATAAATTTACTAATTAATTATTATGAGTTCTATTTCCTGATTGAAAACTAATCACTCACTCTAAAATTATTAACATCGTTTGATCATGCAATGTAAATAGTCTTCTTCCTAATAACTACCAGTTTGATCATGCAAGGCAATTAAAGGATAGAGCATTAAGCAATGGTAAGTTTGTTAATCTAATAACTGATTAGAAACAAGTAATTATCCTTGATCCCGACATAAAAGCGAGTTCTTTTATTTCTAGAGTTCTGTTAACTAATTGTGGTACGATCGCCGCCAATTAAGTCAACTAATTAAAGATTGATCAGACCTTATAGGATTAAGCATGCTACGGATAAAATAATCAATCAAAAAAATAGAAATTCATAAAACTAATTATGTAAACATCAAAAGCATAGTATAGGATCCCCATCACCCCTAGTGATGGATTTAGCTACTCATGTCAAATGATAATAACAAAAATTCATACATAAAGCCATAAAAATCCATAATGAAGAGTATAAGTCTAAACCGGGACAACCTTTTGGTATAACAGAAATTTCTTTTATTGTGGTCTCTATAATTTTCATGTTCAATTTAATCCTTGCATGAAGGGACTAAAACGAAGAAAAAATATATTATAATGACTAAAATAAAAAAAAATATTACATTATAGAGAATAAAACAAAACAAAAGGACCAAAATGAAAAGATAAATTGCAAGGACCTTTTGAGCAAAATTGTTTAGGGACTGAAACGAAAAAAAAAGAATATATTATTTGGACCAAAAATATATTTAAACCTTTAATCTTTAAGATTTTTTTATGAGGTAAAAAAATTGTATATAAAATTGCCATGATTGCAAATCATTTAAAGGTTTTGTAATATTGTTATATAAAAAAGGTTTTTATAATATCACATAGCACACAGAATTGATGGTTCAAATTTTATAAAAAAAATACACTTGAAAAGGTCTTGAATACTATCAGTTTAATTAGTTGATTGTTTAGTTTCAATGAATACTCTCATCAAACTTGTGAGTACATATAAAAAACCATTGACATCTACTTTTAGATAACGAACCAATCAATATACTTCAACAATAAGTTAATTGACTTAAGTTTAATCTAATTTTAACCAAATAATTCACCAGATTCAAACCTGATTTCAAAATGCTTATGTGGGACAAACGTGAGTATTGCTGGGTTTTCTCTTCTGAAGTTGTTTGTTGTGAATGATGACAACAAATTAATGATCATGCAAATTAAGTTTAATTTGTAACAAAGTCTCATGCTTTTCTTGCTTCCATATACTTGTGATACCCTTTAAACCCATCACCTCCTCCCTCGCAGAGAGTGTTATTTGAAGCTCCTCCATCCCATGCTTTTCATTGTCATTTTCTTTTTCTTTCTTATGCTTTTTTAAAGCCCTTGAATTCCATGTGATCTTGGATTCGTAGATAAGATGGTGAGAACTTCATTTTGTGAAAACAACAGTGTCAAAAGGGGTGTATGGACAGCAGAGGAAGATGCAAAAATATCTTCATTTGTCTCCAAACATGGATCTGATAACTGGACTTCTGTCCCCAAAAAAACAGGTTAGTTAGAGACGTGTTTCTTTCTAAAGAAAATGTTAGATGTTACGAAAAGCAATTTTATTATCTGATTTTCTCTTTTCACACTTTTTCTTTCTTATCACTCATTGGTAACATTCATAAGTACAAAATTTCCTCACCCCACACTTAAATTGTGTTTTTTTTTTTTTTTGGTAAGTACACTTGAATTGTGTTTGGTTTTACGGTAGAGGATATCACAATTGATTTTGTCAAACCTGATTTTAGCAAAAGTATAGATAAATGCTTTATCAAACCTAACGCATAAGTTATTACTTCTAATCAAACTGAGATTTGAAACCAAAATTAAATTTTTTTTGTCTAAACCCTTGATATTCGAAAGTCACATTGGGCCTCAACTCATCTAAGTCAAGTCATGTAGACGCATGTATAGGAGAGCTTTGCTCCCTCGTATGGACTCATCTAGCTCGACTCGGATTATTCAGGGTCCAATGTGACTTCTGGATACCAAGAGTCTAGAACAAAAAAATTGATTTTGATTCCAAATGTAAGTTTGACTATAAGTAATAAAAAATAAGTTTTGTTTTAGGTTGAAAATTTTACCAAAGTTTGCATCAAACTTGCTCTTAAAGTTAAAACATCCTACCATAAAATCATTTCACTTAAAGTTCAATTTTGAAATCTAAGTTTATTCAAACTTGTTAACAAAATGTTTTTGGATTTGTGGTCATTAACTTAAACAGGTCTCAAGAGGTGTGGAAAGAGTTGCAGGCTTAGGTGGACTAACTACCTCAAGCCTGACCTTAAGCATGATAACTTCACACCCCAAGAAGAAGAGCTAATCATTAAGCTTCATGCGGCCATAGGTAGCAGGTGAACAATGTTGGCTAATTCAACAACTAGCTCTTGCTTCCTCTACTTTCGGATTATTTTGTGACTTAATGCGGCCTTGGCTATGTGACCCTGCCCTGCCATGGTCCTCTAGCACATGCTTTTTCCTTATCTTGTTTCATGGAAAAAAAAAAATATCATATTAATTTCTGTTTTCTTTGTTATTAAGAAGTAACATTCCAACTACATTTGGCCATAATTTCCTGTAGGTATTACTCCTTTATTTCTATTAATGTTGCTAATTGGATGTTCCATATAATCTGAAGAGAAAAAGAAACAAGATATAATAGGACTGTGTACAAGAATTTTGGGGCCCTATAATAGTTGAGTTTTTATTACAACCTGAAATAGCCCTCTTATTTTTGTTGATAAGTCTCCACATGGCTCACTATTCTTCTTCTGACTATGGTCCATTTTTGCTTAATCATCATCTAAGGCCTGAGGTCTAAGTAAGAGGACTTTTTATTTGATTGTTGACCTCAAAATATCAGTGTTTTAAAAACCGAACCGAACCGGACAGTTCAACCGGTTGAACCTTGAACCGACCTTATTTACGGTCGGGTTATTTTGGCGGTTCAACCGCGGTTTCGTCCCGGTTCGAGCGGTTAAAAGCGGTTGAACCATGACCCGGAAGTCTCATCGGTTCGATGTCCGGTTCGGTTTTTAAAACATTGCAAAATATATGCAGTGAAACAAAATGGGACATGAGGCCTAAGACAACTATCTTAATGGTTTTGCAGTCTTCACTTTATTTTTATTCCATGTGTGCTACAAGATGTTACATATTTCAACTAAGCAAAATATATCATCTTTTTTTGGGTGACATGTAACGTAAAGTCCGAAAAATGTGGTAGGCTGGTGAAAGAGGATAATCTTGTGGGCCTTTTATTTTTTAAATTCTTAATAGCTTTCCCAAATTCTTGAGATGTTACATATTTCAACTAAACAAAACAAAATATATCATCTTTTTGTTTCCTTCGTGAGTTCATGAATTGACAATTGACATATATAATTCCCAACCTTAATTTACATGTCATTTAGGGCATTAAAATGATGGTTGTCTTAATGTCTTTATCACAGGTGGTCTATAATAGCCCAACAACTTCCTGGTAGGACAGACAATGATGTAAAGAACTACTGGAACACAAAGGTGAAAAAGAAGCTGTCTCAAATGGGGATAGACCCTGTTACCCACAAGCCCTTCTCTAAACTCATTGCTGACTATGGAAACATTAACGGTTGCCAGAAATCGTTAAAATCAGAGCCATATCAAACCCTGCCACAACAAGGACATAGAAACACAAGTGGCCAACCAAACCAAAAACCAACATCACCATTTAAATTGGAAACAAAACCAATAGCGAAAGGTGCCTCAAATTTCTTTGACTTAAAGAGCGAGACCATTCCAGAAGATGTTTGTTCCACTTCTTCAGCACAAGAAGCAGCCTTACAACAAGTACCCTTTAGTTGGAATGACTTTCTTCTAGAAGATGCTTTTGCACCACAAGCTGACAGTGACAGCCAAGAACAAGAAATCATGGATGGAAATAAGAAAGAGGACACACCACAGCAAGCCATGTGCAGTGAGTTTGAATTTTCATCATCCTCAGACATTTCATTTGTAGAAGCCATGCTTGGTCAGGAAAATGAGATGTTTCTAAGCTTTCCCCACCTTTTGGAGGAACCATCCAATTACTGAGTTCTAAATTTTTCTAATAGTTTTCCAATAAGGTAACATTTGTTGCATATCTTCTTCCACTAGCTGAGAATGACAAATTGGCAGTGAAGCTTCATTTCTTAGCTTAGGAAGTTTGTAAACCATCAACTGTGTCCATCATTCCCGTGTTCTAGTGTTTCCCGATATAAATTTGATAAAATTACTTCGCCGGTTCTTTATCTTAATTTTTAATTCAATTCTTTATTTATTTTTTTGTCAAATTAGTCATTTAGATTTATAAACGTTAACAACGTCGGCCAAAACGTGAGTATCCGTCCAACACTGCTAGTAACATGATGATATGGTTGTTAAATGCATACACGGTTGATTATGTGGCTGCTAATGTGGGTTACCTTCTTCCTCTTGCAATGGAACCTTAGCGGCGTGCAGTTAACGGCCAACATCAAGAACATAATCAATCATCGACGTCACCATGATCAACCACGAAGATGACCCACGTAAACATCTACATAGTCAACCACGTGTGCAGTTAACGGCCACATCAGTACATTAAATTGGTGCTTTTGCCAATTTTGTTGACGTTTGTAAACATGAAAGACTGTTTTGACCAAAAAAAAAAGATAAATTGACAAATTGAAACTAAAAACTAAGATGAAAAACTAAGATAAAAGACTG
Source organism: Calophaca sinica (assembly GCA_037113605.1). Taxonomy (NCBI): domain Eukaryota; kingdom Viridiplantae; phylum Streptophyta; class Magnoliopsida; order Fabales; family Fabaceae; genus Calophaca; species Calophaca sinica. Next base: position 97,165,189 of record CM073735.1, on the reverse strand, counting down.
TCGTTGGAATAATTTTGTCTAAATTTTTCTATTCTAAAACCTTCCGTACATGACTTAAAATATGATTAACATCAGTTATAAGGTGCATTAATTTATGGATCCTCTCTTTCGATTAAAAAATAAAAAATTATTTATTGCTAAATTAAACGTAAAATATGATTAACATGAGTATTTTTTTATTTTTTGGCAAGTGTTATTTGAACCTTCGTGAGTATTTGTTTAAAAAATATATTTAATTTCTTCTCTTCAAAAAAAATATTTAATTAAAATTTTTTTGGCAGGATAATTAAATCTTCTTCGATGCATTGTAAATTGGTAAATATATTTGTTCATCCCTCGATTGTAAGTGTGTCGGGGTGGGTGATCTACTACACTGAAAATATAATAATTATAATTATAGACTTATTATTATAATTAATACTACTTCTGTCCCTACGGCGTCTTGAGAGATCATAATGGTAAATTTGTATTCAGATATGCTTCCAAGTTGTGGCCGTGTTCTATCCCCACGGCAGAACTTTGGGCCATTTTTACAGGTCTCAAGCTAGTCATGGTGAGAGGCTTTGAGAGGATTATTATTGAATCTAATTCAATAACAGCTATTAATATTATTCAGTCTGGGCGCTCTTCTCAACATCCTCTTTTGAGCTTAGTGGCGGACATCAAGTAGTAGACTCATTCTATTGGTGAGGTGTTGTTCCTTCATATCTCTCGAGAGGCCAATCAAGTGGCAGATGACTTAGCTAAATTTAGGCTTAATGTACAGTTTTGTAGTATGTTTTTAGTAGTTGCCCTATGTTTGTGCTAGATGCCATTAGGGCTGATGTTGCTGGGACCTTTTTCTCAAGAGATTTCTAGTCTTGCTTTTGTCTTCCAGGGTTTTAGTACCTGTTGCTTACCAAAAAGAATTAATGGTGTGACTATTTCTTTCTCCTAAAAGTATTAAAAAATGAGTAAAGGTGATTTTGAAAAAATAATACATATCGTTGACAAATTTAATATACTAACTAATTTTCTTAATTTGTGTGATTCCACGATGAAATGTAGTAGTTAAGTAAATTAGAGTCATTTACTATGAAAAAAAAGAAGATAAAGTAAATTGGAGTCGTTAGATAAATATCCAATGGTTCATATTTCAATCTTATGAATTCAGAACACCTTCTCGAAAGATGAATGATGCTCACCTTGGTTGATGATTGCGTTATAAATAATAACAATGGAATTTGGGGTCCGGAGATGAGAGGAAAAACGAATATCAACATGGTGGCCATTTCGCTGTACAGAGGGAATCTTCACCGAGCACCTGACGTGCCTCGTCGATGGTTAATGCCAAACCCAAAAATCTCTCTCAAAGACTTCAAATCCCTTTTAGCTCGTCGTTCCAAGGCACTCTCTAAGACTTCACCGCCATCCACTTCCTCCAACCCTAACCGTAACCCTAACCCTAACCCTCTCTCCAACTCGAATGGTTCCCAACCCCAACCACCCACCAATACCAACACCAATACTAACCATGGTGAGGGACCTTCCACCACCGCCCAAAAAGAAGAAGAACAACAACATTGCAAAGAAACCGAACTCGTTGGCTCGAAGAAACCGCTTGATGCATCCGATTCGTTAACCGATTCCAAGAACGATGCTTTGGAGAAAGCATCCGACGGTGCTGCCACTTCCACGGAAAAACCGACTGACCCGGTAGCCTTCCCATTTTCAGATATCAAGTTATTGTAATTTTTCTTTTTCTTTTTCTTTCTGGGTTTGGATTAACGTTTTTCCTCTGAAATTACCAAATATGTTTGAGAGGTTCAATTAGATAGTTACAATTCTGTTAGGGTTAATTAATTACAGAGTTAGTTCAATAGGAAATAAGGTTCTGTAAATAAGACAACGTTGTACGTCATTCAATGGGGAATCATATTGAGATGATGCTGAATGAGGTACACTGTTAACAAAAGTTCAATTAGTTAGTTACAATTCTGTTAGGGGAAGTTATGGAATTAGTTCAATAGGAAATAAAGCTCTATAAATGAGAGAACGGTGTACCTCATTCATTAGGAAATCATATTGAAAAGATGCTGAATGAAAGTTCAATTAGTTAATTACAGTTCTGTTAGGGGCAGTTATAGAATTAGTTCAATAGGAATTGAAGCTTTATAATTAAAAAAATGGTCATAGTGGAAAGATGCTGAATGAGGTTTATTGTGCTCTTATTTATAGAGCTTTATTTCCTATTGAATTGATTCTGTAACTGCCTCTAACAGAATTGTAACTAACTAATTGAACATCTGTTATATTTGGCACAAATTCCAAACTATATATGTTTACAGCTGCAAGCATGATTTTAGATACTTGAAATGCTTATCCAACCCTGCTACTAGTTTAAGTGGTTCTTACACCATTGATTAGCAGTGTTGTTTATGTGCTAGATCACTGCCAGTGTAGAGAAAAGGAAAAAGGAAGTTGAGGACAAGTTACAAGTTTTGAATGCCAAGAAACATAATCTGGTGTTAGTTTTGAAGCAGGTAAAAAAGTTGGTTTTGCTTTGATTTTTTTTTTTTTTTTTTTTTATATATGTGTGCGCGCTTGCATTTTGTGAATGATGGGTTGGCCACGTTAATTCTCAGATCCTAAATGTGGAGGAGGAATTAAAGAGACGAAACAATCAACAACAACAGCAAGCGGCTGCGATGCGTGGTGGCCCTTCTGTTCCGAATCAACCTGACGGGAACAATGATACGGGTTCAGTTACCAGGAATATGGCCCCGAGGTTGGGCTCTGAGGGAAATCTTGTTGGTGATGTGGATGGTGGTGAAGCTGATGATACTGCTAACCAAAATATGCAGCATCCTCGCCTTGTACTTCGAACGAGTAGCATGTCACCTTCTTCAGAGTCCCCTCTTAGGAGGACCCCTAGTGTTCAACAGAACATGGTAATGTATATTGTTTATCGCAATTAGTCATGTCACAAATGTGTTTACTTTTGTTTAAATGTCCTTTGATTCTTTTTTCATATTAAGAAGGTACTATAATCTGTGTTTTTTGGCATGAATCTGCGAAAATATTGAAGCATAGGCTGCATGTAGGAAGGTCAACTATGACAGACTAGTTAGAGTTCAGTTATGCTTATGCATGCCACTAACTAAACCCAAATACTCACCGAGCATTAAATAGCACCTGGTGCACTTTGCTCCTGATTTAGCCCCGGTAGTTGTAGACCCAGTTCCAGAAGGGTTCAATCAAGTACCAAAATGTGTTCGAGGTTAAATTGAATTTGAGGTCATGTTTTGTGTACTCTGTTGTCTGATATCTTTTATTGTTATTATGATGCTACAAACTAGCTTATATTTGTCTAGACTCTGGAGTATGAACATTCATAATGCTGTTTTGTGTAATTGTCTAAGCTGCACCCCATGTGACTCAGCTAACTTTAAAATATTCAGTCTTCGCTTTCTCCTATTTTTAGCCGGTTACTCGGTTAGTAGATTATGCCATGTTCATCTGAATGTATGAGTAAAGGTCAAGCTGATATTAGGAAGAGCAGCCCAAATTAAACACAAATGCATTAATGGATCGCATAGATGATATATAATTAATGCTCAGTTATTACTTTTTCTATGAAGGTTTCACACCCTGCTCGGGCAAGTTTGGGGGTCACTGGTAGTCCATCACGCTTTGCACTTTCTGGACAGCAGGGAAATCCCATGAACGTACCCCCTTCTGTATCTGTATCAGGAACTGGTTACATTGCATCATCCCCTTCCCCATCCCCAGCAGCATCTGGTGGCACTTCTGTTTTCAGAGATACTCGGCACCCAAGTCCATGGAAGTAGAAGCTTTTTCTCTTGAAAATGTCCATGTGTTATCAGCCTCAATTTCTGACTTTGGTTGCTGTATATAATTTTCAAAACGAGCCATGTTACCTCTTTCTCTATGTGCTGAGAATTCTATGTACTTTTTTTGGGGGGGTGGGTTGTGTGGACTTGGAGGGTGACCTAGCATGATATCATAATGCCAAATTCTTTTTTTCTTGAGCAGGATTTCCAGTTAAAACATTGCAACATGAATGATTTAGATGGTATGTCAGGAGGTCGAAGCTGTAAATTAAGAAAACACCGCAAAAAAAAAAAATTTGAAATATTACATTTATTGAGGTCTTAATTCAGATACTTTTCATATTTTTTGGGTCCGTTGTCCTTATTTCCTGAGCTACATGTTCTCTCCTTTCTATTTTGGGCCATTTCATTAAATATGCAGCAAAATTTGTTACTCCAATTTGGTTGTTTTATATAATGGATAATGGATGCTGGTTTGCAATTGAATCATAAGTTAATTTGTGAAAAATGAAATTTTCGGCATACAGAAATGGTATGTTGCCCCTTTCTGTTATCATTTTTTTTAACGTTGAAAACACTCGGTGTGATCATCTCGGCTTTCATAGTCATGTTCAATTCATCTGGATCAGTGGATCGGAGAAATGAATAGATTTGAAACGGAGAAACAGAATAGTGATGCTCAATTCATTCTCAAATTCAAGTCTCAGTATCAAGATGCACAGCAATTGATAAATTTGCAAAAGCGGCTTGATGGAACTACATTTTGTAAGTCATCCTTCACGGAGAGGACAAAAGGTTGAAACTTTCAACTGTAATCATCTGTAATTCGATCCAAGATCACTTGGGAAATGCCAAATTAGCTCAATTACAAATTTGATTTGAACATATTACCTCACATAACTATGGTAGTGCGTGTTGATAGCTTGATGACAAATTTTTGTTCTCATGATGATCGTATTGTCTTCATGCTTTATTCCCATAGTATTCATTGTCTGGCACTTTAATATTGATAGGTAGCTACAAACACTATAGGAATCCAGTAGTAAATTGATGCTCATAACATTGAAAAGCCTCAAAATATGCACAAGCTTCAAAATAGAGAGTATTTATTGACACCTCCCATTTTCGCTAGCCTGCACCCCATCCTAACATAAACTTTCCAATGTGTAAATTTTGTATTTTGGAAGTTTATTTTCAGACAGTTTTATGTAGTCTAAAATTAAATTTTTGAAAAACTCATTTTTCAGTGAAAATAACATCACATTTTATTTGTGGAGGTCCAAAAATCTGGGAAATGGTACCCAAACTGTTTAAAGGTGTGGTAACGTCCTTAAATTCACCAAGCTGTAGTGGCGACTTTGCCCTTAAGATTTCCTAGAAACGAACGATGCTGTTGTTGACATAAAAGATAGCCCATTGATACTCTTTCCATATAACCAAATCGTGCGTGTCTATTACGCTAACATTCTTGTCTAAACACAAATTTCAGTGGAAAATTGTGATGCAAATTGTAATCTGGTGAGTTGATTCGTAGTGCTATCCTAAATTCCTAATGAACCCTATCATTTTGAAAGAGCAATTGTCATAAACTCATTTTTCTGCAAAGTCAGCACCTGTGTAATTACCATCATGAATCATCCCCCTAATTTCAAGCATTACTTGAGCAGCAAAAGCAGTCATAGTCGCATTTTAATGGAGCTACTTAGATAGTTTTTAACTATCAATTCATATAGTAGCCATACCTGCGCTTCATTATAATGTACAAACTGATAAAAAATACTTGTAAACTTGCATGCAGTGCGGAGTGATACCCGACTTATTTGCTAGCGAGTCAAAATCAGCTCCAAATCAAAGCTCATTCTCCACACATAACAAACTAAACATCATAACTTTTTAAATGGTCCACTTTTTTTGCAAATACCTTACTCTATAAGGGCATTTGAGATTGTTTTTCCATCTATTATCTATTTAAAAAAATTAAATACACCAAGTTCGATTATCAACGTTGCGTCACATGTTAACATCTCCATTTTTCATCTACTAGTTACAAGACTAAAATTTAGAGCACAGGACAGTATTTGAAGCTTTGAACCTAGAAAAAGGACATTTAGGAACTTTCGCTAGCACAGTCACCTGAAGACCAAGATCATACAAAAAATGCATAATAATTTCACTAAATTAACCACAACTAAGTTAAAGCAGAGCCATTTCTGCTGAAAGACAAACATGCTTTAAGAAATTTAAGCTCAATCTTCACAGTTAAAACATTACATAAACATACTGAATTAATATGAATGACCAAATAGTAATAAAACTTCCACTCGGTCAAGACGGGATGCGATCAGGCAGTCGAGTATCACTTGATGAATTGGTTACCCTTTACTTGTTACAGAAAGCCCCGGATCCAAATTCTTTAGTGTCGTATACTTAAGGAACAGCAAAATTTTATTGAAGATACACCATTGAAAGTGTTCAGGATCAGCTTTAAGTCCAGCTCAGAGATCCATTCTGGAATCTTTTACTTGGTTAAAATGATAAAAAGAAAAATAATTGACCAAATTCAATATAGCAAAAAAATGAAGGGTCCTGTTAACCAGTGTCCTAAGGCCACTAAAGTAAATGAGTTTGTTCAGTGGTACCTGTTGAAGGCAGCAGTACTGATGGGAATTACACCTTCTGGAGATACAAGAGCATCAATTGGAACATCACATGATGTAACTGGTATTACTCCTTCATCCAGTATTTGCTGGGAATATGACAGTGCAACTGCAAATCCAAAGCCAAAGCCAAATTGCTTGATTCTGATATATTTCGTAGGTTTTGTTCAACCAAAAATATATTAACTAGAAGGAAGAAATGCATACCAAGCAAGGGTTGCTTCCAATTCCGTGTCTTTGCAAGGTCCTGGTAATTTTTCAGGAAGGTATCATAGTAACTGTGGAAAGGGGAATATTAACTGTTAACAAACTTGCACTATGATTTGATAGCATTTGTGAAATTGTGATAAGAGAGAACCGAAATTGAGGGAATGAAATTGTTATTATTTCTCAATTATTATTGAGCATAAATCCCTTAATTATTATTGATCAATTTCACAAAGTTGAAGGATTAATGATTCTACTCAGATATTTCTATACAACTGAGACTTTACACAACACAAGACAGATTTCAATTGTCTAAACAGGCCAGAAGAATTATTGATTCTACTAATTCTACTCAGGTATTTTTACACAACTGAGACTTTACACAACACAAGACAGATTTCAATTGTCTAAATGCTAGAAATATAAAAGCATACCCTCCACCACGGCCTAATCGTCTTCCGGATCTGTCAAATGCCAATCCTGGCAAGAGAAAAAATAGAATTGATTAGCCATATGCAAGCTTTGACATTAATAATCAAATAAGAAATTGAATGTTTACCAGGTAAGAGTAATAAATCAACTGGGTCATTTGCCTGCATAACTGCACGAAAGAGATCTTTCAGACGGTTGTTGATATTGGCCAATCAGGATTGTTTAGAGTCCCACATTGGATAGTGATATGGCCTCAATAGTGGTTATAAGTGGGGGGCAATCCTCACCCTATGAGCTAGCTTTTAGGGTTGAGTTAGGCCCAAACCCAAATTCTAAGATGGTATCAAAGCCTATCGAGATCCGTTGGGCCACTCGCAGATGTTTAGTCCTGCAAACTTCACGCTCCAAATGTCTATTCCTGGGCGTGAGGGGGGTGTGTTAGAGTCCCACATTGGATAGTGATATGGCCTCAATAGTGATTTTAAGTGGGGGGCAATCCTCACCCTATGAGCTAGCTTTTGGGGTTGAGTTAGGCCCAACTCCAAATTCTAAGAAGGATAATTAGAAAATTTACATTAGATGGAAGTCAACCCTAAAAGAATCAGAAAAATAACATTAAATGCACAAAAGAAGCCAAGTTAGGGAAAAAGATGTGCATAACTTGTATCAGGTCTTGTGGAAGCAGCTTTTTATAAGTCATGCCATTGTGAGGCTTTACTTTTTCTTTTTCTCTTTTTTTGTTTTTTTTTTCAAAAACCGACATATTTTAGCTGAGGAAACCCTGAGTAGGATATGCAAATTATTTTTAAAATAATGTCATCTAAGATAAAGAGTCATAGATAAGCCAATGATGTCCTGAAACAGTTGGATGTCCATAGGAACAACAGACCAGTGAAACATAGAAAAACTAAGAAACTTCACAAAATTTTAGCTTCACTTGATATTATAGACTATGACTTGATGATAGTGGCATTTTGGAGAATATTCAAATTTGAATTTGGAAGTTAAGCACACTGTTTTTGCAAGTTGGCTACATCTTTGACAGCTAACATAGTCAAGCAATAATACAAGAGAGTTTGGCAATAAATGAAAATAACAAATCCAACGATGAAAGAGGGGCAAGTACCATCTTCACGTGCATTTCCATCAGCATCAACTGGAGCTGGTTCTAAGATGTCCATTGAGTTTGCAATAAGATCATCAACACGCGATATGTTAAGCATCCGCATGTGACTATTTTTATCCTCCACCCGTGGCACATAAAGTTTCTTCCCACCTGCAAATAGTCACCTTGTCTTGATCAACAAAAGTACTCATATATTCCACTAGACTTAGAAGATTTTATTTTGAAGGCAGGGATTAAAAAATGGTTGACACATGACAAGCTTCTAAGAAAAAGCAAAGAACGTGTAAAAAGTAAAAAAGTTTATACAAGCATTACACTTATGAAGGTATGCTTGGTGTGGGGTTAAACATGGAGATGAAAAACTCTATATGTAAAATTGAATTGAAAGCTCATCTATGAATTTTTCAGAAATAGATTTGATGCAGCCGGCAGTCACAGCAGTCAATGATCTCGACCGTTGATAAAGATCGGACAGTTGAGATTCCGAGTTCCCGATTTGCTGAAGTCACAGCGTGAGCCATCCAATCTCTATCCAACGACTTAGATCGGCTGCAAGTGAATCTGGGTTCGAATTTTTCAGAAATGGATTCTTTGTAGTCATGATTTCCAGCTGTTGGATAAAGATCAGACTGCCCATGTCTTTCAGTCATTAAATCGGATTTAAAATACAACTCGGGAGTCAAAATACGGACCGTCTGATATTCATCCAACGGCTGAGATCAGCGATTGTAGGGCCTAATAACTGCATGGAATCCAAGTCCGAAATTTTCAAACGCACCACCCCCCCCCCCCAAAAAAATAATAATAATACTAGGGTCTGTTTGGGAGATGGGAGGGGGAAGGGAAGGCTTATGATCAATATTTACATTGTTTGAGCGTATTATAAGAATTAAATTTCCCTCCAAAACCCTCCCTCAATTCATTTTTTGATTTCCCCTAAACTAGAGGGTTTTACTCCAGTGAAAAAAAATAAGCTCCCATGCAAGGTGAGGAACTATTCTCCCTTCTCCTTTCCTTTCCTTCTCCCTTTTACATCAAACCCCTCCCCTTCATTCCCCTCCCAACTCCCAGACAGACCCTAAACAAACCATAAATGTTTCTTGACTTTTGACAAAATAAAGAACTAAATCTCACAAGGAAACATTACTAGTATAAAACACTACCAACAAAGTAGTAGTCTGTCATGAATCATGCCTATAGTGAAATCATTAGCCTCTAAGTCTTTCTTATTCTTAATAGTTTTGCCTAGAGTTTTTCTTGGTCTTCCTCTGCCTCTAGCTACTGGGCTGCCCTCCATCTGATCTCCTTACTATGAAATCTACATGTCTCCTCCAAAATTTACTTGTTCCTATATACATGCCCAAAGCCCCAAACCACCTAAGTCGAGATTCAACCATATTTAGGTGCCACCCCAACTCCTTACTGAAGCAAAGAACTAAATGTCACAAGGAAATATCACTAGTATAAAACATTACCCACAAAGTAGTAGTTTTTATAGTAATAATAAATGTATATAAAGTGAGACGGGAATTTGGATTTTAGGGAGAAATCCGGTAAAACCCAGTACTAATCAGCAGAAAACCCAATTAGAGAATGGGTTCTGGTGCAGAAGAGTAAGTGCAGTGATAAAGTTGAGAACATTGAGAGTAGAGAGAAGATAATTTCTGAAATGTTGATTGATTCATTCATTGGAGATATTGGTCATAATATAGGCATAAGCCATTACAACCCTTAGCAAGGAAAACTCTAACAGACTCTATCACTACACTGCCACCTCAGCGCATTTCTAACAGCAAGGCCAAAATAAAAAACTGACATTTAATGCTAAAATTAAAGTGAAATAAACTCAGCTTAACATGGATTAACCCATATGAATGTCCACTAATTACAGTCTTGTAATTACTGTAACATAAAGTTGTTGTTATAGTTGTAATTCTAATTTAGTACCTATAAAATCCATTGATTGACGACATACCAGTGGGCGAAGGTTGCAAAATTTCTGACAAGAGTTTGAAAGTATCGACTTCCCGCAAAGCACTGCAGCTTATGTATGCGCATAACCTAAGACTAGATTTGAACCACGGAGCTCCCAAAATTATATCCTGAATAGCGTTATCTGAAAAATAAAACAAAAAAATGAATTTGTAGGAATTAAAAAAATACAAAAAAAATAAAGAAGATTAGGTTGTAGAGTACCTTGTTGAGATCTGAGGGAAGGGTCCATGGCCTTGAGGGTTTTTTTTACCTGAGTTCGTAGCGTTCGTTTCTGTTTGAATATATCATCATCAACGTTGCTGGTGTTACAGTTAGTCGTCATCCTCAACAGACCACACGGCCGCCACAACTGTTGTAAACTAACCACCACACCTTTCGCGGCAGCTGTTGTACACCACTGTGTCATCATAAGTCTGCGTTCGTATTGGTTTAATTTTTTTTACATTTATTTATTATTTAATTCAATCGAGAATAAAAAAAAATTCGAGAAACAGAATAAATTTTTCAGATCGATAAAGTTTGGATGATTATGGAAATATTAATATACAAAATAATGTATTAATTTTTTAATTCTTTATTCTCATTTTATTTTTAAAGTTTTTAATTTTATAATACTACGAGTTTAAGAAATTTCTTATATTTACATAATTTTATATAATAATTAAACTAATTTCAAATATTAATATTGCTTTTAATTATGTTTATCTTTTTTTATGAAAATTTAACTATTATGCACTGATAGTGTAAATAGAGAATTTTTATCAAAAGCATGCTTTCTTTAAGGTTTAAAATCATCTTTTAAAACAAATGATTTTATATGTAACACTACGCAAAAACGGACAGATAGCGGCAGTTAATTTTGCCAGTGGTGGCGGTTTGAACCGCCGCTAGCCAACGGTGGTGGCGGTTCCAAAACAGCCGTAATTTTCACCATCGGGAGCTCCAGTGGCGACGATTTTGAGAACTGCTGAACAAACGGACGTGAACGTTAGCGGCGGTTTATAACCGCCTCTAATAGTTGAATTGCGGCGGTTCATAACCGCCGCCAAATGCGAGAAAAAATTTACTCTTCCACTTTGCGGCTGTTCAAAACCGCCGCCAAATGAGTGGAAAAGTTTAATGTTTTGCACTTTGCGGCGATTTGTAACCGCCGCTATGTGCCATCTACAATTTTTTTTTAAATACCGTGCTTTGTTTTGCATTTACAGTTATTAATTAAATGAAAATTAATTTATAATAAAAACACATACATTCATTAACCAAAATACATATTCCAAATTAAAAAAAACAATTCAACAAAGTATAAACACATGTATAATATATATAAAGAAAGTTTTCCAAATTCCTAACATAACATGAATATGTATAAAAACCATCTATCTAGATGATCACGAGTGAAGTTTCTCGAGTGGGTAACAACAAACTAAAACCACGATCACGAGTCAAGTGTCTCGAGTGGGTAACAACAAAATAAAACCAATCTAGACGATTATGAGTCAAGTTTCTCGAGTGGGTAACAACAAAATAAAACCAACTATATAGTCCCGTGTGATGATGCTGCTTGCCGATCTCCTATGTGACTAGACCCAGAAGAGAGTCTCACTCCGGTTGGTGATTCCAAGTCAGGCTGGAGAAACAAAATCATAAATCAGATTAGCACCACTAATTGAACAAATTATTGATTTCTAAAATCATTTTAATCACAACTACTGACCTGATTTCTCTTAACATTTTGCATAAGGAAAGCAAGTTGTTCCTTCAATACATCAACTTCAGCAACTTGTGCCTTTAGTACATCAACTTCAGCAACTTGTGCCTTTAGCACATCAATTTCAATCTGCATCTTTGCCATCTTTGCATTAGCATCTGTTTGCGTTGCTGAATGAGAACTGCCTCCAAAGAGCTGGGTTGGTGTTACACCAAGTCCCATGCCTCGAACATACCCAGGATGTTCTTTCCCAAAAACTTTCACGAAGGCTTCATTCTCGGAAGACGACTCAGAAATTTCATGTTGTAATTGTTCCTATATATATATATATATATATATTGAAGACAAACATAAACATCAGGATGTACCGAATAATATGGCGGAACAAAGAGCACCAATGCAGGAAACAACAGCAAGCTAGCAAAAATATTACTCTACTCATATTGAATAATAGTATCTGCACATCAAGCATCATGCAAAACTAACTAATTACAAGAAAAGGTTCAGTGGAAATGGACCCATCTTGACTAGAAAGCCAAACTAACTAATATACAAGAAAAGGTTAAGTGGAGATCCGTCTGCTTCCAAATCTCTCTCTTATCACCCAAGATAAAAAAATATTCTAATTAACAAGCAACCAGGCACCAAATAGTAATATTCAACTTCAAACTTTAATCAAAGCCTGATACCCATATCTTACCATATTAATTAACTTCCCTATATATAGTCTCCTAGGATAACAAACCACCCTCAACTCATAAACATTAACTGAATGGGGATAATGCCTTCAGTTCTGGTTGAACAAGAAAAGCCAGAGCCAACTAACCATAACCAATGATTTAGCAATCAATTCAATGTCTCTCCATTCTAACTGAATGTCTCTCAAACTTCAATTTATAGCCAGAGAAACAAAAGAGATAAGTTTAAGAGTTGATTCTCAAGTTAAAGCGAACAATAATATTGCACTTACATGTTTTTCTCTAGCCTCATCATTAACGAAACCACCATCCCTTTTCTTGTGAGCAATTTGATACATCTCTGCTCTACTGTAGTGACGCCCATCTTGCAGTTCCTAAAATTTGCACCATATAAATATAATTATATAATTAAACTATTTTCTAAAATTTCCAAACAATAGAACAAGCAAGCTATACCATCTCATCCCTCTTTCTTGCTAGTGTCTTGGAACCTAATGTATGGGGAATCTGTTGCTTTTGGCGGTTTTCGGCATTTTTATCAGCTATCTCCTGTATCACACAACAAACTTAATAGTAAATAAAACTTAATATTTTCAAAAAAATAATTTATTTTCAGAGAAACGAAAAGACAAAAGGGCAGTCCCTGTGAATTAGAAAAATATTCATGAGCAGCCCATGTCATATCATAGACAACTATACGTATGCTTTGAAAATTGTAGACCACACACAAGAGTCAGTTATTATCTTTTATTTTTGTTGGTTCTGCATTCAACGAAACCATTTGATTGGTATGCATATGTCCATGCATTAATGTTAGGCATTAATTAAGGCTTTGTGTTGTGTGGTTCTAGCTGACCATCATGAGCTAAAACTTGGCTAATTCTGGTAATCATACATGAAATAGCAGCATTTTATAAAATGCATGTATATATATAATAAGCAAAGTCATGCTAAAAAACACAATTTTGCTTATTACCATCTGTTTTTGACTCAGCCTATGATCTAAATACATCCTCCAATGATCTTTGTCAATGCTTGGCGGTACCCTCTGAAGATTTTGTTCACGGCTAATCTCCCAGTCATAATATTCACGAAAAATCTTACACCGGTTGTCCCGCCATTTCTTTCCCATGCTAGTTAAGATATATTTCTTGTTATCTCCATCATTGACAACAAATTTTTCCTTCAAGACAAACATAATAAAAGGTGTTAGTAACAACACTTAAAAGCCAAATTAAATGTATTACGTTAATTATAGTTCATACCTTTATGGTCTTATCATAGATATTATCCTTGTATTCACCAGGAACTTTGCGCCAACTCTTATACATAATAGGGAATTTGTCAAAATTACTCGCAATAGAACCCAAAAACCCAGCTAATAATCCCGCAGAATTTCCTACTGGTTGACCTTCTGCATTCCAATTTGTCAATACCCTAAACCCTATATGGTTTGGAATCACATCTCGCACCCTTAAACGTTTTTGGCTAAGATTATCCTTATCATCTAACACGTAAAATAAACCAAAATATTAGTATACTAAAATATAACACAATAAAAAATCAAACAGAAACTCAAATTATAGTAGATATACCAATAACATCTACTGTCCAGTATGCATTAGTCTTGGTATGAAGTGTGGATGAATCTTCAGTAACATCAGGTTGAACAGGTTCATGGTTTCCACAACTTCTAGAATGCGGTTCAGTATTTGGCAAATCCTGTAACCCAGGAATCTCGTTTTCAGAAGATGAGGAAATGTGAGGCATGGGCTCCCTTTGGGGTATCAGTGCACTATGAGGAGTGCTTACAGAAGATCCATGCTCTTGGATTGGTGTGGATCGACAACTACGAGGACCATATCTTCTTGTATGAGACATACCTACATGACATTTAAATAGATAATGATAATTCCATAAGATAATGATATTCTGTTTCAACAAAAATTAATGCAAGTCTGAAAAACCTATAACTAAAACTCCAGTTAGAATGGGCTGTATCTTTAGCACCATAGCTTTAACCAAAAAATGATATTCATCCATTCCATTTAATAATATCATGTAGTCAAATAAAAATTCAGAATACATATTCAGAATAAAAAGCCACAAACTCGCAAGGCATCTGCGGTAAGAAAAACTATAAACTAAGACATAAACCAAAACAAGAAATATCCTCCTCCCGACCAATCACATTCATAAAACCATATCCTGATTATCGTCATCAATATTTTCATTAACTGCTGAATTTTCAAGATCATCATCTAAAGCCGCTCTTGCTAAAGGAATATGTGTGTTATCATCCGAGAAAAGTTGTTCCAAATTTTGTGATGGGTATGTCTCATTGGATGCCATAATTTCATCCTCATCTTCACCCATGTCGTACAAGTCTCTTGGCTTCAAATGAACTGGTATACTCCAACCTTGCTCCTTCTCATCCTCTACATAATAGACCATTTGAGCTTCAGAAGCTTTAATGTATGGTTCATCATCTTCATGTTCTCCGCTATGTATTAGTCGTGCAAAGTTGATAGAGGTGAAACCCAACTTATCCATCTTCATACCTCTTGGATTAGTGGTATTAGCCCATTCACATTTAAACATGACTACTGTGAAGCCACTGTAGGATAGCTCAATGATGTCTATTAATCTTCCATAGTAAGGCACCCCACCAAACCTCATTTGGGCATCACTATTGCTTGAATAACTTCTTGTTCCAAACATGCCAAAAACTCCACTATTTTGAGTTTTTAATAACTTGTCTCGTTCTAAAGTCCGAAATTTGCATCCGTTAACATTAAATGCAGTGAACCTTCTAGCTTGATCAAAAGGACCTTGTGCAAGGCTAATAAGAACATCTTTATCTGGCATATTAAGGTTGTCAAGATTATTGCAAATCTGGATGTCATAATGTAAATTGTTAGTCTCATTCCTACAAAAATGTAAATGCAATACATACATGCATAACCACTCACACGATGGGCGAACCAGCGAACGAATTCTCTATGGACCTTTTTGTCTATCTCGGAAGCATTCTTTGTCCTAAGTTGCCTTCGTACAATAGTTCTATATTGCCTATTTAGTTTACAATATTAGATGTAATGAAAGAAAAAAATGAATAATTGTAGCTCGATGAAAGAGACACTTATCAAGAAAATAATCAACAATAGAGCTATTTGTTAACACATGTCGATGAGCCTGCAACTTTTCTCTGGGTGTAAGGGTAAAATATGAAGAACCACCAACCGATTTTCCAATTACAGGAAATAATTCGGCTATTCGCGACTGAGATTGCGTATCATTAGGCTCATCATCTACACGACCACGTCTATTCCATCTTGTCTCAATATTGTCTAAATACCTTGAACAAAATGTGAGAATCTCTTCCATAAGATAGCCTTCTGCTATAGACCCTTCCGGACGTGCTTTATTACGAACATAGGATTTTAGATGTCCTAAGTACCTATTTATAAACCATAACAAATATTATTCTAAATAACCATTACATTATCAAATTGTCAAAATGAAAAGGAAGCTAACACACGTGTTTTACCTCTCTATAGGATACATCCAGCGGTAATGGACGGGACCTCCAACCTTAGCTTCTTCAACAAGGTGAACAACCAAGTGAACCATAACAATGAAAAATGAAGGAGGAAATAACATTTCCATGTGGCATAAAGTGAGGACAACTTGATTATGCAATCTGTCCAAATCTTCAACTTTCAATATTTTCCCACATAATTGTCTAAAGAATGAGCACAACTCAATCAACACTGTCGAAACCTCATTGGGCAATGCTGTTCGCAAGGCTAACGGTAGCAATTGCTCCATCAATATATGACAATCATGACTTTTCAACATACCATTCATCTTGAGATTATCTAAGTCAATGCACCTAGAAATGTTGCTCGAATAACCATCTGGCACAGTAATATTCTTTAAAGTTGACAAAAAAGCCCTTTTGCCCATTTTAGTCATTGTAAAGACAGCTAAAGGATATTTTCCATTTTCATTTGGCCAAAGGTCAGCTCTTACGCCCATATCTTTAAGGTCTCTTCGAGCATTGATATGATCTTTTGACTTTGCACTATCATTTAGCAAAGTGAATATGATATTATCACATACGTTCTTCTCAATATGCATCACATCGAGATTGTGGCGCACACAATTATCTTTCCAGTATGGAAGTTCAAAGAATATGCTTTTCTTTTTCCATTGCTCAGTGCTACCCTGTGGTTGTCGTCCTCGTCCACCTCTTGTTCTTTTTCTTGACCCTTCATTCTCTGGTCTTAGCCCAAATGTGGCATTAATGTTAAGAACTTGTTCAAGAATTTCGTAACTGCATAAAGAGTGTTTTGGCGGACTACGCATATCTTGCTCACCATTAAAGCGAATTCGATTCAATCGAAATTTGTGTCTCTGGTCAAGAAAACGACAATGACCCACAAAACACCATTTTCTACTATGAGGAAGACGACAAGGAGTAGAGTCAAAGTTACAGGATGGGCAAGCAAGTCCGGTGTACGTGTTCCACCCAGAAAGTGTTCCTAGCCCAGGAAAATCGCTTATTGTCCACATTAAAGCTGCATGTAATTTGAACATCTCACGCTTGAAAGAATCATAAGCATCCACACCCGTTGTCCATAACTCTTTTAACTCTTTGATGAGAGGCTGCAAATAAACATCTATTTTATGTCCTGGCATTTTTTTGCCAGGAATTATCATCGAAATGATGAAAGATGATTGTTTCATGCACACCCATGGAGGAGTGTTGTATGGAATGAGAATAACTGGCCAAATACTATAATTTGAACTCATAACACCGAAGGGATTAAAACCATCAGTAGCCAATCCAAGACGGATATTCCGTGAATCAGATGCAAACAAAGAGTATGTTGAGTCAAATCTTTTCCAAGCTTCAGAATCTCTAGGGTGCCTCATCATTCCATCATTGTTATTATTAGTAGCATGCCATCGCATATCATCAGCTGTCTTTGAAGATAAAAATAGTCTCTGTAATTGGGGTTTTAATGGAAAGTAACGAAGAACTTTTACCGGAACTTTCTTCATACTATTGCCATCAGTGGACACGTTTGTCCTACCAGGTTTTGCCCTTGATTTCCATTTAGAAGTGTGACAAAATTTGCAAGTTTCTCTCTCTTCATCTTCCCTATTTCCCCAATAGAGCATACAATTATTTGGACAGACAGGTATCTTTTCATAGTTCAAACCAAGCTTGGTGATCGTTTTCTTTGCCTCATAAAATGAACTTGGAATCTTTGCATGTTCAAATGCATCTTGCAAGAGTTCTAAAATCATTGTCATAGCTTTGTCACTCATTCCACACAAGCATTTGATATGTACAACTTCACCAAAAAAGATAACCTTGAATATTTTGTACACCCTTCATATAAGGGTTGTTCTCCATCTCTTGCTAATTCATAAAATTCTTTGGCTTCATTCCTTTCTTGAGTAGCGTTCAGCATCACATCTTCATCGCTTTCAATCTCCACATTCGATGCAATTGGTACTTCATTTGAATGGTGCCTAGCAACACCAAAAGCATCATTGATCATGTCCTGGATAGGACCTTCTTCAATAGTGGTGTTTTGAACTGGATTTAGTGTGTTACTATGGGAGGTGTTATGGTTTTCTTCTCTCTCCCCATGGTAGAACCAAAACGTGTATCCTACTGGAAATGGTGTACATATTAAGTGATCATACACCACATCCCAGGTCTTCCATTTTTTGAAGCCACATTCTTGACAAGGACATATTGTTTTGCCATTTACCGAACGATGTTTAAAGGCAAAATTAATGAATCCCTTAACCCCTTGCACATACTCATCCGTGTTTTGCGGCTTCGTAATCCATGACTTATCCATTGCTAAAAAATATTATTCTAAATTTCAATAAAACACATCACTTAGTAAGACACATACAACAAAAGTAATTTATTTATATTATCTGCTAGTGATTTTTAGACACTAGCAAACAACCGGAGTCCAAATATCTAACACGACTAACTATAAATGATAATAAGCATAGCAAACTTCTTTATAGGATTATCAAATTGCAAAGCAGCTTAGATCTCTTGAAAGTAAAGAACTTTTTGTTCAGTAATAAGAACTTATCGTCATTGGATTTCCGAGAATCTTCATACAAATAGCCAATGGATTTCTGAACAAATCTGTAAGGCTTATATCTCTTAGGAAGATTTTATTTTCCTTTCCCGTTTCCATAATAAAAGTTGTCTCTATGTTAGTGTTTGCATTTGATTTGGCAGATAGGTTAGAACAAGACCCAAAAAAAAAACAGGAGTTTTGTCCTAGGTTTATTGTATTAAAAGTAGGGCAGAACAGGACAAAAGAATAAAAAAGTGGTGCATTTGGGTCCACTGAAGTCCCATTTTGTTCTCTCCATGTGCCAAATGTGCTAACTTAAATTTACTAATATCCCCTTTTCATGGACTAACAAGAATATGAAAATCTATTCCAAGTTTAGCATATCAAGAACAAAATGAGACCTTTGAAACATATACCATTTCTTTGCCAAAGACTTCAATTATTAATGATGATGTTAAGCATGTGTCTAGGAAAGCTTAAATATGGGAAATACTTGCAATTTTTTTAGTTAAAGCTCTCTCAGGAAGCTGCATTAAAAAGGCAATTGCTTCCCCAAAATAAGCTAATCTAAAGACAGTATAAATGTTCAGATCTTAAAGATACATATTTTTATTTTTTTAAATAGATATGAAGCACACAGTACCTTAAACAATAATCCAACACAAAATAAAAGCATCTCTAAGTATGCAACTGGAAGCAAAGAAGGATCAATGTAGATATGTGTAGAGCATGCATCTTATTGTTTTTCTTTTTCAAAATAGCCAAAAGATGCAACCATTTTGGGGCAGTGAGGCAGAGGGAAGACGAAACAAAACAAAACATGAAACTGACCGATGAGCAGTGAGGCAGAGGGAACACGAAACTGGAAGAGATTTTGGGGTTACGGCGCGGTTGCAAAATGGCGCGGTACTTCGAGTTCCAGAACGGCGCGGTTGCAAAACGGCGCGGTGAGTAGCAGTGAGGGTTACGGCGCAGTGAGCAGCAGTCGTCTTCCAAAACGGCACGGTGAGCAGAGATGGTGTTGTTACTTCGGAGTAGCAGTGAGGGAATTTGTTTCTCCCATTTAGGGTTTGCGACGGCAGAGATGGTTTTGTGAGAAACCTTGAAGAGTTTGGCAAAGGGTTTGGGAAATATGGTGGGAGAATTCGCGCGTCTGGGGTTAGTTTTTTACTGATTTTGTTTTAAAAATATTACTATTATTAATAACCGCCCCTAATGGAAAGGGAACTGCCGCCAAACTAATTAAAACCACATCTGTTATATAGAACCGCCGGTCATCGCAAGTGGTGGCTGTTCGAATAAAACCGCCGCAAATACTCTGTCGCTATCTGTCTGTTTTTGCGTAGTGTAAAAAGAAGCTAAAATACAAAGGCTTAAGTTCATACTACTTACCAAATGAAAAATATTTTTTTTTAGGGTATAAAGGTACCAAATTTATACCTCCAAAAGAAGATGTGAAAATAAATCTATGATCTAAAAAAACTCAAGTTCTAAAGTTCAAGTATAAATTCATTACCAATTAGAAGTAAAAAAATTAAATTTCCAAGACTTATTAATATTTCATAGCCACTGTTTAAGTTTGTAAAATAGTCAAGGGTTCCTATGTTTTAAAAACCACTTAGCATACATGTTCTTATAGTTATAAGAGGCTTAAGTCCAAAGAATCACCTTCAAATTCATTACCAAAAGAAAGTTATGGATTTTAAGGTGTTTAATAAATAAAATTATGATATTAATGATTTCAAGTCCTAAAGATTGAATCTCTTCATTGTTCGAGGGTCCAATAAGTCATAGAAATCCAAAGTTATAGTCATCAAGGTTTGGTTCCACTTGAATGGGAAAGAACAAAAAAACTTTCTCTCCTTGCTTCTATTCTCACATAGTCCATGGTTTTGGCTTTGTTTTTACGCTGATGCTTTTCTTTTTGTGCTAATTTTTGGTTCATGATCTCTTGATATTGAAAAGCTTGAATCCAAAAGTTGGTAATAAAAATAAAAAAAAATGAAGAAGTTATGAATTTTTGAAGTTGAAGATCAAAATGAAACTTTGGAATATTTTTGGCTCATGTGCAAGATAACTCACTCAAGATTATTTTCTTAAACATCACTTAAGTAAGATCATGAAGAAAAATAAAACTTAGATGAAAGATTCATGGAGTTCATGGAAAAGATGGTGTAACTAGAACTAACTAAAGAGTAAATAGATAACAACTAAACTAACTGAAAAAGATACTAAGGTAGTGTTTGGTCTAGCTTTTTTTTGAACTTAAAAGCTACTTTAAAGTTAAAGCTAAAAATAAGAGTTTTAAAAGTAAAGCTAAAATCGTTTGACAATTATTATTATTTTTAGCTTTAAAGCTACTTTTAAGCTGAAAGTTGTTTAGTAAATGATTTTTATAAAAGACATGATTTTATTATAAATTAACATAAATGAATAAAATATTTAAAAAAATAAAAGACAAAAAAACTTTATTACTAAAAGGAACTAATTTTTTTAATAGAATGAATAAAAATTCATAAATAATCATTTTAAAGAATTTGGTAAAATATTTTGGAAAGATAAATTATTTAAAGAGTGCATAAATTATAAAAAATGAAAATAAAAGAGAAATATTTTAAATAGAGCACTAATTTGGTAAACTCGAGTGAATTAAAAATAAAACAGAATGCGAATGAATAGAGGAAAAAAAAAGGAACATGAATTAGCCATTTGGTAATTGATACTTTCATTAAAAATAATATGAAAAAAAATTGTCAGACTTGTTTTCTTCTTAAAATAATATGAATTCGCCAAATTAGTACAAGCAACTCGTTAATCTTTTTAAAATAATATAGAATATAGATACAGTACTTGTCGTGAGCATAGTTGTCAAAACCGGACCGGACCGGCCTGTCCGACCGGTTGAATCGGGAACCGGACTCCTGTCCGGTCCATTTGAATCTTAAAACTGGATTGTAGTCGAACCGGCCTAAAAACTGGAAAACCGAAAAAAAAATCGGAAAAAACCGGGAACCGGGCGGTTCAACAAAAATTAATTTTTTATTTTTTATTTTTTTTAAAAAATGGTAAATGACATTATTTTTGACACAAAGAGATTTTATATCCATTTTTTCACATTGATGGGTTAAATTAAATATTATAATAAAATTTAAAATTAATTTATATATTAATATAAATTATGAGAATACTTACATTATAGTATTTGTAATTATTGAATATTAGAAAGTTATTATAACATATTTATTTTAGTTTAATATGTAATTTTTGCATGTTATATGTTGACATATAACATTTTAAGCATAGTTTAATTTTTTATGTCGTGATATTATGAATATTATGTTATTTTTTGTTTATTAGTGTTTTATATGTTTTATTAAAAATTTTAAAAATATAATTTAATTCATTTCCGGTCCGACCCCGATTTGACCTCGGTCCGACCTTTGAACCTTGAATCAGTGCCTACATCGGTTCACTGTCCGGTTCGGTTTTGATAACCTTGGTCGTGAGAATTATGGAAGATAACAGTTGGAGAAAAACCGAAGAAGGCGTGAGAGAAAAAAATAAAATTAAAAAGATAAAATGCCTTAAAATATTGTCTACTGGATTCGAAGAGAGGTAGATTAACAAAAAGTTCCGTAAAAGCTTGTCAAAAGCTCCTCCCATCAAGTTTTTTTAAAGCTCCTTCTACTCAATTTTTGTTCTTTCAAAAAAAGCCACTTCTTTTACAAAAGCTTTTTCTAAATTCTGTTTGGCCCAGCTTCTCTTTTTAAAGAGAAGAGAAGCTTAAAATAAGCTGGGCCAAATACTACCTAACCTTTTGGCTTCTTTTAGAAAAAGAGAATGAGAGAATGAGAGGTCTCCATCAAAATGGATCCCACGTATATATAGAAAAAAACAGAGGAGAGACAGTTGTTGCAAGTGGAAAAATACAGCAAATATTTTGTTGGCCACTTTAGTATTTAGGCAAATTAATTAGGGCAAAATAGTCTTTTCATAATTAATTCCCCATAGAAAAATTATTTCTACACTATTTTGTGTCAAATAAATATTTTCTAACATTTTGTTATCTCTAATACCTCATATTATTAGTCCTTCCTTTACCCGTTTCGGTTTCTCTGGCATAAGAATAATAGTATTATAATACTCCTAGTAAAACTTTCTTTATAATTATGCCATCTTAATCTATATTATTAAAAGCCTTAAATAAATATTTTCCTAATTTTTGGACACAGTTTGGATTAAATTTACTGTCCAGATTGCACTGCAAAGTACAATACGCTGTCTGAAATCCGTTGAAATTTTAAACCCAAATTTAAACTGTAACCTATTACAGTGTAATAGATTCGATTTATCAATTTACTTTTGTTAAATTCACACACTTGATTATAGAAATAAAATACAGTCAACCAGGTACTAATACGGTCAACTATTCAGTCAAAGTAGAGTACTCAGCATATTAGGTAAAGTATAAAATTGAGGGTATTACATTACTACCTCTCTAAAAAAATTTCGTCCTCGAAATTGATGAAATTACTTACCTTCAAATAAGTCAGGATATTGTAACTTCATTTTGTCTTCTGGCTCCCACGTCGTATCTCCGGTTGCTTGGTTCCATACGACTTTCACCAGAATGACTTGCTTTCCTTGGAATTGCTTGATTCGCCTATCGTCGATCCTTACGGGAGTCGTCTCAAATGATAAATTATCTTTCAGTTGTATCTCATCAGCCTCTATGACATAACTCGAATCGGAAATATATTTCCTCAATTGTGAGACATGAAATACATTATGAATATTCGAGAGAAATGGTGGTAAAGCTATTTGATAGGCTACTGGACCCACTTGACGAATAATCCGGTAAGGTCTAATTAACTTTGGAGTCATCTTTTTAGAGTTGATGGCTCTACCTACTCCTGTTGATGATGTAACCCTAAGGAATACATGATCGCCTTCTTGAAATTCAAGTCGTCTCCTCCGTCGATCGGAGTAATTCTTCTGTCTACTCTGGGTCGCCTTCATCTTATCTCGAATTTGTTTGACTTTTTCTGTTGTTTGTTGCACAATCTCCGATCCTAACATAGCACTCTCTCCATCTTGATACCAACACAAAGGCATTTGATATTTTCGTCCATACAAAAACTCATAGGGTGCCATCCCTATACTTGAATGAAAGCTATTGTTGTATGTGAACTCAATCAATGGTAAGAGATTATCCCAACTTCCTTTGTTGTCCAGTACGCAAGATCTCAGTAGATCCTCCAACGATTGGATTGTTCTTTCCATATGTCTGTCAGTTTGTGGATGATATGCAGAACTTAATCTCAACTTTGTCCCTAGTGCTTCTTGTAGACTTCCCCAAAAACGTGAAGTGAACTTTGGGTCTCTATCAGACACAGTGCTTGAAGGTACTCCATGTAATCTGATCACTTCTCTGATGTAGATCTCAGTCAACTTCTCCACATTGTAATTAATCTTGACAAGTAAGAAATGTGTTGACTTAGTCAGTCAATCCACAATTACCCAAATTGAATCAAAATTTCTCACAGTCTTTGGCAATCCGACTACAAAATCCATTGAGATACTATCCCACTTCCACTCAGGTATGTCTAGAGATTGTAACAGCAGGCTTCTGATGTTCTACTTTCGCCTTCGGAGAATTAATTATGAAAAAACTATTTTACCCCTAATTACTTTGCCTAAAAACCAAAGTAGCCAACGAAATATCTGCCGTATTTTTCCACTTGCAGCAACCGCCTCTCCTCTGTTTTTTATATATATACGTGGGATCCATTTTGATAGAGACCACTCATTCTCTTTTATCTAAAAGAAGCTAAAAGGTTAGTATCTTTTTTGGTTAGTTTAGTTGTTATCTATTTACTCTTTAGTTAGTTCTAGTTACGTCATTTTTTCCATGAACTCCATGAATCTTTCATCTAAGTTCTATTTTTCTTCATGATCTTACCTAAGTCATGTTTTAGAAAATAATCTTGAGTGAGTTATCTTGCACATGAGCCAAAAATATTCCAAAGTTTCATTTTGATCTTCAACTTCAAAAATTCATAACTTCTTCATTTTTTTGATTTTTATTACCAACTTTTGGATTCAAGCTTTTCAATATCAAGAGATCATGAACCAAAAATTAGCACAAAAAGAAAAGCATCCAAGCATAAAAACAAAGCCAAAACCATGGACTATGTGAGAATAGAAGCAAGGTTCTTTCCCATTCAAGTGGAACCAAACCTTGATAATCATAACTTTGGATTTCTATGACTTATTGGACCCTTGAACCATGAAGAGATTAAATCCTTAGGACTTGAAATCATTTATGATCATTAATATCATGATTTTATTTATTAAACACCTTAAAATCCATAACTTTCTTTTGGTAATGAATTGAAGGTGATTCTTTGGACTTAAGCCTCTTATAACTATAAGAACATGTGTGCTAAGTGGTTTTTAAAACAAAGGAATCCTTGACTATTTTACAAACTTAAACAGTGGCTATGAAAAGTTAATAAGTCTTGGAATTTTAATTTTTTTTACTTCTAATTGGTAATGAATTTATACATGAGCTTTAGAACTTGAGTTTTTTTTTTCCAGATCATAGAGTTATTTTCACATATTCTTTTGGAGGTATAAATTTAGTAGCTTTAGACCTAAAAAAAATTTATATTTTTCATTTGGTAAGTAGTATGAACTTAAGCCTTTGTATTTAAGCTTCTTTTTACATATAAAATCATGTGTTTAAAAAGATTTTTGAAACAAATTCATCCTATCCCATAGAATTTGCGTAGCCGAATTATACATAAGGGGTTAGAGTTTAATTTTTATTTAAATGAATTGAATTAAAGTTAGTTATTAAGCATGAATATTTTGTGCAAGTTTAGGTATTTGTGAAGAACAAGTTATAGCTAAGGAAGGAAAGTTACAAGGTAAGGGGTGTTTATTCTCAATAAGTTTTGGATGGGTTTAAGGTTTGATTGGTAAATTGCAATGATTTGTTTTGTTATGTTTGAACCTCTTTAAAGAGGTATAAGTTGATGATAAGCATGTTTAGATATAATGAATATCTAAATACTTATATGGTTATATTATGATAACAAAGATATTATATTTATAATTTTAAGATGTTTTTATATAGAAGATAAATATGGAATTTTTTATACGTTATTAATATGATTAGGAAATAAGCTATAAATAATTATTGATTGTGTGCTTTTAGCTTAATTGAAGAAAAAGTTATTTTCTGAAAATAAATTTAGAAAGTATGCTTTTGATAACGAAAAGAAGTTTCCAAGTTATAACTTTTTATCAAAATGATTAAACCAAACTTGTTTGATGTGTATGATTGAATCATGTGAAGTGTATATTTGATTTTTGATGATTAATAATTATGACTATAAAATCTTCCTTGATTAATTAAAGGTATGTTAGACTTAAAAGTCTGTGTACTGTCTGCATGTGTGGTTTCTTTTTAGACCTAAGGGTCTATATGACAATTTGATCTTGAGTGGTCAATGGAAATTGGACTTGCGATGAGTCCTAAATTAAGTTGCACGATCCTAAGGGGTCAGAGCAAATACGGGTACCTTCTCTCACTCCAATGTGTTTGAAGCGTGTTGGATTCTCTCGGTAAGATTTTCTAAAATCTCTTGGGGTCATTTGTGTTTTCAATTATTCATAAAGATTAGGAGTAATTATCTAATCTAGGATAATTGTCTACCCGACACGATGAACCTGACGATACAGGGAAATCCGGTTAAGGTAAAGCAACCAGATCAGAAACTGTTGAGAATCCTAAAGGATTCAATTGCAAACAACTGTGTAAATGATACTGGAACGACCTTAAACTCAAAAGTTGTTAGAGCCTCCATGGAGTGGTTAAAAAGTATGACGTGTGGTAAGCGTTATGTACGACATGTATGACCAACCTTATGATTCATCGCACGTTTTCGAAAGTTTACAAAAAGGGAAAAAAAATTCATACTACATCGAGAGATTTTTACTTTGCGAAAATTTTATCCGAAAGCTAACCAGCATAATAGAGAATTTAATCCGCATTAGAATTGGGTAGAGAATTACACCGTGACGCCAAGTTTTTCGTACCCCGAAAGGCGGGGTGTTACAGACAGAATGCTCAATCGTGCCAACACTTTAACGTTGAGAGTGGTAACGATTTGGTGTGGGAAGCAAGTGTGTGGAAAACACAGTGATGGCACGTGTGTCACACACACAGGCGGTGGAGAACTGCGTCAATGATACTTCATGATTAAGGCACGTAGTGCTCTAACATTGGGGTGATAACACTTCAGCGTTGAAATCAAAACTCACTTAAGTGAATTATGTTTTCACTTTCACTCACCACAAAAGTTCTTCTTCTTCTTAGAGTTTTAGAGCTTGTAACCTCGTTTCAAGTTACAAAGTTTGACTTTTCTCAATTCGTGCATCGAAATCAAAGTCTGACATTATCTTTGTGATTGTCTCGGTGCCCATCTATACTATCTAACGCATAGGGCACTGAGGATGTCCATCCGCCACATCCTTGTATATATAGGCTTTTAGTGTGTACTTTAGGTTTAATGGTTCACTTCGAGCCAGTTTAATTGGAGACTTCATGACAGCTTAGAGGCTACCCTTTAGGCGTATGTGGGATAACCCTTGGGATTATCATCATGATTATGATTCCGCCTGAAACTCACACGCAAGTACCAAGAATCGCAACGTCATTGAGGGCGTAACTGTGATTTAAAACCTTGAGCGGGAAGTTGCATTTCACTTGTAAAGCTAAGCTTTTATGAACATGCTACAATTTAATGGAAAATATACTACTATTATTCTGAATAGACTTTAGGTCTTGGAGAAGCTTCGTAGCCAGCCGTAGATAATTTGCATTTCTTCCATACAAGAAAGAAATACAAACTAACGAGCAAAAAAGGAACTATTGATGGCAATAGTCGTATAATAAATTATTTGACTTATATACCTTACATATTATAAGCTTTTTGATAAAAAAAAAACTTTAGGCCTCATTGCATAATAATAAATTATTTGACTACACTAAATAAGCCAAAAAGCTCAGCACTTAGAGCTCTAAATCAATTCAAGTGAACCGAATAATAATCAATTTAATTTTACTAGAATTTTTTTTTGCTATTACTTTAATAGCACTGAACATGATTTTTGTATTTGGAATGCAAAATATACAAGGTGATTTGTTATATAACTGCATCGAATAAGCCTCACCTTAGAGTCACTTTACGTCTATATATGAGTTATACATGAGTTGGGATGGCTCCGCAAATGATCCTAATGAAAGTTAGGCAAGCCCAAAATTGGGATATTCAAATCTCATTACAGGACATGCTTTGAGTTTTCATGTCATTGACCTATGTTGTTTAGATATTTTACAGAAGAAAATCGTCAATGCTTCCAACACTTGTCCTGTCCTTTGGTGGGAAAAGCACTCACAGTATCCACCACAAGCTAGACCTCTTTTTGTTCTTGTTGGGCGCAATCTCAAAACACTCACAATGCAATCACTTACCGTGATTGCCATAACCAGCCTTGTTCCTCCACTATTGTTATTACTCTCCGGCCACTTGAGAAGCTCATCCTCTTTTAGGGTGGGGAAATGGCTTAATTTTCCCACCCAAGGGAAATGTACTGGCAACCTGTGATAGCCCATACCATCAGTTTTCCATGATTTTTAATTTTTTCTCCAACATTTGTCCATGTATATGAGTTGTACCCCATATCATAGTTTATTCCCCCCCCAACTGAACCGTATGTTTAATGCAGAGCTCAGACAAATAACGTCCGACAAGTACAGTCATTGTTCTTAAAAACACTGTCCCATAGAAAAAACAAAGTACTTTAACTCATAAACAAAGGACAAAAATAATTGATAGGTTAAATTAGTTTTTGCATAATATACTATGCCCTACGTTGCTGCTGAGTCATCATATCCATTCTCCCAAAAAAATTTCATATTTAACGCTGCGGCAACGGGACGAAGCAGCACGCTGGGGAGGTGTTTCTCATTGGGCCAAAATGAACATTATAAGCCCACAATGCGAATGTCACATGACCCATTAGCTAATCAGATGGACAAAAAAAATTATTAGATAACTTAAATAGTAGCCTATAACATATTAAAAAATTTAAATTTCATTAATTAATTGGTCAGCACAATCAATTCAATCAACTAACATGATAAATTGTTAATACATTAGAAAAATTAAACTTCATAATATTTCAACTATTACGAAATTCAATCCCATAACATTAACAAAGTAAATCACAGTAATTGATGTAGCTAATTATGGTTTAACATTTTGACATTATATTCCCGCATTATTAATGAATTGTTATGTGTAATCATTAAAAAATATTTCTATATTACAAAATGACCTAAAATGGAAACAATTTAAAACATAAAACTTTTAGTAATAATTAATCGATTTTTTTAACGCGTGCAACCTTGTACGCGTTAAGGCACATTAAATATCTAATTTTTCAATTAATGTTGTATAGTTAATTAATTGTAATTTTTTTAAAAATATAATTGTATCTCTCATATTAGTTTTGTGGATTTTTCTCCCCTATAATCTCTCTCTTTCTACCGAAAAATAATAACTATTTGATTCTTACTTTTTAATGTGTACACTCTCTCTTTCATGACCTCCTCTTTTTTTTTCATGGCTTTTTCTCCTTTTGACAGTGAGATTTCTTCATGAACATGTTTGTGCAACTGTAGGTAATAGATCTTATTTTTTTCTACTTCTGTTGTTAGTCTTCTTTTTAAATGGGTTACTATATTCAGTTTTGGTACTTTTATTCACCTTTTTTATTTCTTCGACAATGTCATGTCCTCATTGTGGTTAGGATACTTTTTCCTTTCTTATTTTTTTAAGTCGGTTTTGTTATCGGAGTTTAATCCATTTTTTGTTGTTTTTAGTATTTTTTTGTTGTTTTGTTTAATTTAGTCACTTTAAAAGAATCACAAAATTAAATAGTTATTATTTTTTGAAAGAAGATGAAGATGAAGATGGAAAACAAAAAAGAAAAAAAATGAGTGAGAAATAGACGTAGAGGGAAAACAAAAATGAGAAGCATATGACGGAAAAGCCAACGTGGATGATGGAATGAAAGGGGAGACAATGAAAGTGAATCACCCCGGTATAAAGGGAAGACAATCAAATAGTTATTATTATTTTTTTTTTGGTAGAAAGAGAGATATTATTGGAGAGATAAATTCTCAAAATTAATATGAGAGATACAATTATATTTTTAAAAGAATCACAATTAATTAACTATACCACATTAATTGAAAAATTAGATATTTAATGTGCCTTAACGTGTGCAAAATTGTACGCATTAAAAAAATCGATAATTAATCAACAGACAAATATAATAAAAATAACAAGATAAGGAATTTGCTTTATTAACAAATTAAATAACCGGCTAATCAAATATAAAATATAAATTTAAAATAATATATCAACAATAGGACAATGATTGATACATAAACATAATTAGAAAATAAATAAATATATATACTTAAATCGACAGGGACAAAATATAGCATAAAAACGTTCGACTAGAAAAATGATGATAAAAAAATTGGGTCTATGTATAAATAACAAAAAATATGGAGCACAAATTTTACTTTAGTACAAGGACCTTATAATAATTTACCTAAACATTTAGAAGGGTGGGTCTAAATCACAGCCTTCAAAAATCACAGTCACTCAATAAAAAACCATTATATCTAAGGCTATAAGAGGATTTGCCTTGCATGAGAAAATTAGTAGATTTGCCCACCTTAACCGAAACCCTCTTTTAGAGACATGATCTCTAAGGCTCCGTTTGGAAGGTAAGAGGAGAGAGGAAGGGAAGGGAAGGGAGGGCTTTGGAGGGAGGAGAGGAGACAGAAATATAGAGAAATCTTCCACCTTATTTGAGAGGTATTTTTGTAGAGAAAGAAAAGAGAATGCTTATGACTAATACTCCCTCCGTCCCTTAATATATGACCCTTTTGTAAAATTTTCTAGTCACATACTATAAGACCATTTTCAAAGACCAATGTGCATTAATTATTTTTTTTACAAAATTACCCTCTATGTCAAAGTGTATTAATTCTCTCTCTTAATAGTCTTAGAAGATGAGAAGGGTAACTTGGGAAAAATAACACATATTTTGTACAAATTTAATACTAATAACTAACAAAACTCATTTTCTTAAAAGGCATGAAATGGTCAAAAGGGTCCTATATCAAGGGACAAATAGAGTATATTTTTAATTTTGAGAGCAATATAAAGGATTTGAAGAATTTTTCTAAGCCCTCCAAAGTCATCCAAAACCCTCCTCCAATACATTTTTTGAGTTCTCCCATATTATGGAGTTTTATTATTACGAAGAAAAATAAACCCCTATTCAAAATAGGAGATTATCCTTCTTTCTCATTCCTTTTTTTCAAAGCTGTTCCCTCTCCTCCCCTCCTAAACTCCCAAACGGAACCTAAAGGATCGACTTGAACAATTTTCAAAATAAAAGTAATTTTAATTTAACAATATTAAAGAATTTTTTAATAACATCTATTATTTATTTAAAAAAAACTTAACTAATCTAATGTGACTCGGCAAAAATTCATTTAGCCGCACAAAACTGTTTTTTCGCCAAAAAACAGTTTTTTCTCGAAAAACTCAATGCCCTCAAATTCCGCCTTAAAATTCGTTCGTTGTTGTGGAGGCTTTGCTGAAACGTGCTTCCAAAGTAGGACATGCTTGCGTCAAAGGGGTGTTCCTTGTACTGACTCCTGCGCTCTATGCAGTTTACCTGCCCTCTTGCCATTTCAACATGGACTATGCTGTCTTGGTGGAATAAACTTGAGCCAATGCTTTACAACTTTGATGACTTTAGCTCCCTCTTTTTTGAGTTCATTAGTTCTCTTCCACAAGCTGAGAAGTGTCTCTTCTCTATGTGCCTTTGAGATCGAGAGCGTGCTCTGTTATGGCCTCGTTCCTCGATATGCAGTTACTCGCGCTTAAGGATCGTCCTGAATCTGATCAGCTGATGACGGTGTTTGCGCCGATCGACGAGGCCAGCCATGGTGGCGGTTGGCTGGCAACCTGAGCGATTACTCCTCCTCCACCACTCTCTCAAGATCTTGCGGAGCGATTTGTTGACGTTGCACGAGTGGATTTAGAAGACAAGATTCGCCTAGGATTTCAGAATCTTCATTTCAGTTTAATCACAATGGTACGCAAAACCCTTCCCAACATTACCGCTTCTCTGTTTTTCATTGGTGATGAATTCTTTACGACGTCGTTCTTGACATTTTAGATTCACTCTTTCAGGATTTAGTTCATCCCAATTCTGCTTGCTAGGTGTTTGGGTATTCTTTCTAGTGTTTGTGTGTGAGCCAATGCTTTGAACTAGAAAAAATATATACTACTACTGCGTTTGTTTTGTTCTGGTGAAATGGAACTTATACTTGAAATTGAATACCATATGCACCTGATAATGCTTAAACGACTTGCTCGAACAACAAATGTTGTAAATTCATTTACATACTTTAAAATAGTTTCTTGTTCAAAATTACGATGAGTTTGTTGCCAACAGATTTCAAACAACGTACCTTAGTAATTCAAGAATTAATGATCATATAGTTAGATTGCTTTCCTTTGAATGATCAAATACTATCAAGATTTCTATTATCAATTTAAGAAACTTAATCACACTAAGTATAGGTGACAAAAACTCATTCATCCATTTTTTCACTAACATCTTAACTAAACTGATTGTTTTTCTTCATCACTTGTACTGAACACGGGTTCTCTCAGCCAGTTTTTAATAAAAATAGATGCAAGAACCCACTTAGAATAGTGGTAGAGGGAACAGAATAGCCACGGGATGAGACAAATCAATGGTCTTGATTCCAATAGCATAAACTTAGTTGTTCAAGTATGTAGATCTAAAGTGTAGATCAAAGTAAATAGAGAAAGAGATAAGAGATAGAACACCAAGGATTTATACTGGCTTCACTGTAACTCAACCAACACTAACTCTCACTAGGTAACTGGGGAGAATTAGTTTACAAATGTTGAAATGAAAGGGCGAGTGTGCAATACAATAGCCAAAATAATGAAGGAGTGGATGACCTTTGGAGTATAGAGTTTAAATCACCCACACTAGGTATTTATACTGGTTTAGACCGGAATCAGTGGATGGATATTGAACAAAAGAGTAGAATATGCTTGTTGTATGTATATGGCCTGGTTTCTCTCTCTTCACTGCTTCATCTCACTTTGATTCGACGGCTTTTGTCCTCTATATAGTTGTTTGAACTTCAAATTAGTTGTTGGAAGAGGTTAAAAGACTTGCTTCAGTAGAAGTTATTATCAAAGAGTTCTTATTGTGTCCTTTGTTGTCAAACTTAGAATTACTTATTGACCTTTTTTTTTTTTTTTTTTTGAAATGACTTTGTTGACCTTCTAATATAGCTTCTAATGATATCTCATATTGTAGAGTTTCTGATGAAGTCTTTTGATAGTAGTTTTTGATATAATCTTTTTATGGTGATATTCTTTTGAGAGTACTCTCTGAAGGTCATCTTCTGAGTTATTCTTTGTTGATTAGATGCTTCAAGCTACTATTTGTGATGCTTGGATCAATTTGTGTGTGTGGGATTTGTATCATATCTTTAGCTTTTGAGTCTTATGTTTTCATAAAACATCTTCTAATATGTAACTTTTGATGTTATCTTCCAAGTATAACATTGATCTTCTGATGACTGATATTAATCTTTTGATACTTGTTCTATCTATTGGGCTAATTTCTTGTAATCAAAATCTTTATTGTTCTGAATACAACATTTGTAACTTCTCAGAAGATGCCTTCAATGCACTTCAGTTTGATTTTAATTTCCGAGTTGATCTTTTGATGCAGTTATCTATTGATTGATGAACTTCTGTGAAGTTCATCTTTTGAGTATTGTTTCATGATCTTCCAATGTAGTTTCTTGACTAAGATTAATTTTTCTAGTTCTTTCAGACACATGCTAAAGTATCGGTAGCATATCAATTAGAAGCTTACTTTTCAACATAAAGTTTGTTATCATTGAAACCTTGATCCAAGAGGGTTTTTATTCTAACAATCTCTCTGTTTGTGATGTTGAAACTCTCTGGAACAATATTAAAATTCTAAATATAGGATAAATAATAAACAGTAATGCCAAGCTCTCCCTTAATTCTCACAACTTTTTATTTTTTGCAATTATATGACTCTTGAGCATGTTCTAGTTGTAAACTTTATCTTCAAAGTTTCTTTATTTTACGTAGCAATCAAATTAATCAGTTTACATTTTAAGTTTTTCAGTGGATAATCATTCATTGCAGTTAAGATTGCGGGGCAGTATTCAGTATCAATTAAATACAACACAAGTAATTGAATTTTTACAAAAGGCAGTAAAATAATCGTTGAAAAATATATTTGTGGGAGTATTATACTCTTGATGTAATATTTCAAGATTTATCCTTCGCCATATTGTCTATGTAGAACACTGCTTCAGTTGTCAAGAGTGCGAAAATTGATTTATTTTGTTCTGAGACTAAGATATTGCACCTAAGTCAAAATGAAGTGCTTATTTTTACTTGCTTTTTCTTGTTTCTATATCAATAATCCAATAACTATTTGTATACCATACAAGTTTCGCATCATGAGTATCAGCATACAAAATCATCCTCTAAGTGTCTTTCATTGCCAAATAGTCCAAAAAACAAAACGTTTATATAATCTGGAGATTGACAGGAAAATTAAATTAGCTTAACTTTTCTATATCCTGGTTCCTGCAAGACTTGAGTTATGTCATATGTGGAAACAGAGTTTTAAAATACGGTTGGCAGCATCATGGTTTTTGATGTCTCTGTGATTGCTATTGGGGCTACATCAATCGTATTTGACCACGACTCTCCACAATATCAAGGATTACGATGCAACTGAGATCACAACGATGATTCAAAACCTCGTGTGGAAAGTTGAATTTGGTTTGTAAAACTGAAACTTTATGAATATGCTACATTTTAATGGAAAATCTATACTATTATTCTGAATAGAATTAAGAGCTTGGAGAAGCAAGAGAGCTGGTGGTTTATAATTTGCATTTCTTCCATGTGAGAAAGAAGTACAAACTAATGAGCAAAAAAAAACAAGGAACTGTTGATGACAATAGTCATATAAACAAACAAATCCTAGACAAGTTTGTCCAAATGATCCTAGTGAAAATTAGGCAAGCCTAGAAATGGGAATATTCAAATCCTATTACAGGACATGCTTTGAGTTTTCAAGTCATTGACCTCTGGGGTTTAGATATTTTACAGGAGAAAGTCGTCCATGCTTCCAACACTTGACCTGTCCCTTGGCGGCCAAAGCACTCACAATATCCACCACAAGCTAGACTTTTTTCTTTTTTGTTCTTGTTGGGCACAACCTCATAAAATTGTTATCTTCCTATACATCGCTTCCTTTTCCTGTCACAACACAAATATTGTGAGGAATGGTAATGAACAAAATAATTAGAATAAGAAAACACTAGCTAGTAACATGTTTTTTTTTTTGTTTTTACACACTCTTGATCAATGTCTTCATGATTGGTCCAACTTTTTACGAAAAAATGAATTCAATTGACTCATAAATTGATCTATTTAATATATCTGTGTGTGCATGCGTGTGTGTGTATTTGATTACTACGCACTGATAATGTAAAAAAGTTTGACAGAGACTTCCAATTATATTCCACTGTAATATTATATTGTGATATTGTTTCCTAAAATAGTTTTACAAATATCTATATGGTGAGATATGATTGGATGTTTGTGTAAAAAAAGTTCATAGTAATTAAATAACTAAATTCATTCATATATGATACAACAACAAAAAATTACACAGACGTCCATTCATATGTCACCATGTAGATATCTATGTAAGTACTTTAAGAAACAATATCACACAACATGACATCATGTTGAAATATGATTGGCGTCTGTGTAAAACGTTTTTAGTGTCGGCACATAGTTTTCAAACGCTATGTATGTGTGCGTGTGTTGGCTTTCTGAGAAATGAACCAACCATTATGGGAGTATATTAAAAAAAATGTCTAGATTGACATTCATTTTAGAATAATATATACTGTGAAGACATTTTTACTACATTACCTGTCTCACTATCAGAGCCAGACTGTAAGGAGTAGGTTCCATTTTCTGCAAAGGGTGTTCTATTTTCTATCTTCTTCATGCGACCAAGAAGATATGTTTTATCTACTTTAAAATCTTTGACTGTCTCATTGAGGCCTTTAACTCCATTATCCTCACCTCCTTCATTGAGCCTGAATGAAGGAGTAATGTTGCCACCACCATCTTCTTCTGTTAAGCATCCATATTTGTTTCTGTAAAACTCCAATTCAGCTTCTAAAGTTCTAATCTCTTCCTCTCTTTTGAGAAGCATTTCATTAGTTGCTTGCAATGCTTCCTCATCATACTCGGCCTGCTCCTCCATCATTCTCTGATACTGCAAAGCCTCCATCTGCACTGCTGCTTTCTCAGCCTGTAACCTTGTGATCATAGCCATTGCATTGTTAGCAGCAACTGCTGAAGCGCTTCTCTCTTCATCCAGCTCCATGTACAAAGCCATGAGCGATTTTCGGTCCAACCGAACTTGCCTCTTCAAATGGTTCATAATGGCATCATCAAGTTCATTTTGAGCATTTGCTTCGTTGGAGTCAGGGGTAAATTCTGTCTTTTCCAGTGGTGATTTCTTGTTAAACCTGTATGACAATCTTGGACTGTTGTTTGCTGAATCTGTCAGTGGGATTCCAAAGAACTTATTTCCCCTTGAGAAAGTTGGGGTTAGTTTGTTGGACTCATCGTTTATATCCTCCACTTCTGCCAATAGAGGCACAGATGTAGATTTGGGGTCTTCCTTCACTATATAGAGCAAAAACATTGTCTTGTCATACACCATGGTTAAAAATATTAAGATGCCATGTTGCCACATTTTGAGTCATTTTTGTTTGACTCCGAATACAGCATATAGCACCCTAAAAGCTGAGAGACCAGTGTGAGCTAGTAGGGATAAACTTTTCAATGAATACTTATTGGAAAAGAATATAGTTCCTGCACATCAACTTTTTCAGAAATTCTCATCTAATTTCCCCATAGATAATACTCCCCCCGGTCTGAAATATAAATAAAAAATCTATGTATTTGGTTCAAATTTGGACCAAATCCATAGACTTTTTTGCTTAAATTTCAGGCCAGATGGAGTAACATACAGGGAGAGGCAGAGGGAAGGGGAGACATGGCTATGAATGACACCCCTCAACCTGGGTTTTAATAGAAGGTCAACAACTGCAATGTGGGTTGCGACATCATGGTTTTTGATGTCTCTGCGATAGCAATTGAGACCGCATCAACTGCATTTGACCATGATTATCTGCAATATCAAGGATTGCAACGGACCATGGCTGCGATTTAAAACCTTACCCTCAACTTTGATGGCCTCAACAAAATAAATTACGTTTTCATATTAAAAATGAAAGAAATTACAAAACCTATTTATCTTGTATATGTATGGCCCACTGACACCAGGTTTCTGGTTTCGCCACTGCTAATAGGCTTTTTTTGTAAGTTAGGAACTAAATATTTATCTAAGCTATAAGAAGTTCCTATAAGATAGCTTAGAACCTAATCAAAACTGGGTTTAAAGAGATGTAAAATTTTTGGTATAATCTAAAGAAGCTAGATAGAGTGACAAGAAATTCATTCATGTTTTGCATGTATACTCACATTTAACATTCTGACCATCATCATCCTCTGGAAGCTCTGAGTCATTTTCTGACATAAACCTGAGTTCTGTATACCTGATGTGAGGCAATTCAAGACCACGAGGTTCATTGGTTTTCGACATCGGGAAAGCACGCGGTGACGGAGTTGGGGCTCGTGCAAAAGATCCCGAGTGTCTAATCCCTTTTGCATAGGAAGAAGTAGAAGACTTGACTTTCAATGGCTCTCCACAACAAGAACATTTCTGAGTACTACTTTTGTCAACCTCCATGAAGACCCCATCATCCTTCAAACTCAATTGAATAGGTTGGCCATCCTCAACAAAGCACTCCAAATCCTTATGCAAAATCCCCACAAGAGACTTGTAGGTGTCACAATCTGATTCCTTCTCTGTTGCAAATGAAAGCAAACACCCTTCACACATTTTCCTTATGTCAGAGAGCTTCTTGTGATTGTGGCAAAATGCAAGAGATGACATGTCTTTCTTGTGAGCCTCACAAACAGACTCATTGTAATAAAAATCAGGATTTCTATGAACCATTACATGATCAAACCTTGTGCATAGCCAGCATGGGGTTTTCAATTCAAAGAACCTTGCAAACTCATTTGCAATGAATGCTAGAAAGCCATCAAGGAAGAGTATGATTATTAGCACCCATTCTAGCAGCACATAGATCACAAAGTGTGGGAACTTTCCCATTTCTTGCTCAACAAAATGAGAAAATGATCTAGAAGCCATGTTGGTTTTTCAACCCCTTTTCTCTCTTTTCCCCCAATAGCATGCAGAATGTAACAAACCGGGGAGAAAAAAATAAACTTTATGTAATCTATAATGCTGCTGAAGATTACCCAAATGATAAAAAAATTGGGTGTAGATTGAGAAAGAAAAAGGAAAAAGATGAGGGCAACTCTCTCTCTCTCTCTCTTTCTCTTTCACTGGGACGCATGCAATGGAAGGGAAAGGAAGAGAGAATGTGAAAGGTTATGGATTGAAAAGAAGTTTTTCAGAGTTATGGATGGTGGAACACAATTAGCCATAAATAGAAGAAACAGTTGTTGGTGGAGGCACAATTACCTGAAATAACGGTCTATCGTGGGCTATGCTTGCTTAATTTTTTTTTTTCCAATTTTGTTTCCCAAATACAAAAACAGATATGCCAACATTTTCTAATAGAAAGCAAATAGAATTCTCAACGGAGATTTTTTTTTTGCATATATACACTGTCGTTGTAATCTGAGTGTTGTATTGCAATTTGCAACTTATAGAGATTCTCAGGAATTTCTTTCTTAATTAAAAAAGTTGAAGTACTACTTCAGTTTCTGCGACAATTAATATACTTTGCTTTTGATATGATAGTTGGAGTTGTATACGTTTAATAGTTGAAAACAAGACAAAGATTTATGTAACATTTTATGTAAAAATACTTATTGCACATATTTGTAACTCTAATTCTACCAGTTCAAAAAAGCTCCTAAGTTTTTATATAGCTTCATCAAATGTCTCCTTCATTTACAATGTCACATTTAAACGTTCATATTCCATTCTTTTTTGCGAAGAGCTATTATTTGTATAATTTTTTAAGGCTTTGCCGGGTAAAAATAAGCTATAAGCTAGTTTATAATAAAAAAAAACTAGCTGATAGTTTTTAGATGAAAAACTAGCCGATTAAGATTGAAGTGTTTTGTAAAATTAGTTGTTGAATTAACCGATAAATATAAAATAACATAAAAGCACATGTTTATTTTATTTTTATATAAATTATATTAGTATAAATTATTTATTTTAAAATGATTATTTTTAATATTTTTTTAAAAAAATTATTCTTAATTTTAATTAAACCAAGATAATATAAATAAAATGGCAAGTTCATAATCTTAATATAAATTTTGTTTTCGTGTTATAAATAAAAAATTTATTCTATGTTCGAAGTGATAAAAGAGGAATAAATTCCAATTAGAAAGGCTAACAATGAGAAAAATAGTAACCTATAAGCTATAAGCTTAAACGCAACTTGAAATAATATTTTAAAAAAGTTATAAGCTACTGAGATAAACTCATCTATTAAACACCTTAAGTTTGGTCAAATTTATAAGCTAGTGGTAATACCTAAGAATAATTAGCTAACAGCTGAATATAAAAAACAACCGATTTGACAGTCAGTCGACAAGGTTAGCCGAACCAAGGGTTAGCTGATTTAGAGCAGGTGTCAGCTAGTCAGTTGAATGCCAACCATTGTAAATTTGGCTAAGTTAACTAGGTTAATGGGGTTAATGGGCTTATAAATGGTTAATGGGCTCAGAGGCGTTCAGATGTGAAGAAATTTTGAAGAAACAGATAAAATTCAAGGAATCATCTCTATGACATTGATTTTAGAAGAAGTTGGTTGCAGCTCAAGCAAAAGGAAGAAGTAGCTACTAAGAGCCGAAAATTCGCATGATGGGGAGCCAGCATGGGCAAGCACCTCGTTTTTAGGAGATAATGGATAATTGAGTTCAAAGGTCAGCTGGCCATTAGTTGATCAACGTATATGTAGTTGTTACAACTGTTAGCCATCTCTAAAAGTAGTTAAGTGAGTCGAAAACATGGAAAATAAGGGTTGCGAGTTTTGCATTATAAATAGGCATTGTACAGTTGTTGAGACACCATTCAATCAATCAACAACTTATTTTCTTTGCTAAGTTATCTATATTGTCTTTTACCTTTATTTTCTATGCAAACTTGGCTTTAGTTTTCAACCTTCACCTACTTAATGATCTTTAAGTAGTTAAGGAACTCACAATTAAGAAACAAAATCTCTTTCTTAGCTTCATGACTGATAGCTTAGTTGACTCATTCGATTAATTTAAAAAAAAAATTAACAGATTTGGCACGCCCGATAGGACCCAATATGTGATCAAATTGTGAAGTTTGATTCTCTTGGTCAATATTATCATTGACGTATGCACTTGAGGTATGAAAAGAGTCTTAGCAACATGGATTCTAAACAAAAAAAGAACGGTTCGCGTAAGTCACCTGAACATCAGATACTTTGGGAATGCCAACGTCAACCACCCAACCAACTCAAGCCACAACTGTCTCTGTGGCAGCACCATCAACCATAGTGGATCCATTTGATTTGGTGAAGTCGATCGTTATGACTACTCCGTTTATTATCTAGCAAATTGACATGGGTATACATGACATCATGTATCAAGTGTCAAAGCAACTTGCTGAGATTGTCAAACCTATGGAGCATAATGAAGTACAATAAGCCAAAGAGCTTGAAACCAAAGATTGAATGTTGGAGAGAGTTGAGGTACCTCAACCATAATTGGACAAGGAGGATAGCTGAACCAAAATCAGCTCATTCAAGCAGGACCTACAACACAGGGCCAGCCTAATTACATTTCACAAGTTCAACCGAGTGTTGTGCAGGCAGAACCTACATAGGTTCAGCTGAACTACATTCTGCAAGTCGAGCCGAATAAAACTCAACAGGTATCTCGACATTATCCAAACTCTAAACCAACTACATTTGCTACAGTTTTTTTTATTTATTTTTTTTATGGTAACTACATTTGCTATAGTTATTTTTCACAGTACCTACATTTGCTATAGTTAATTATATATATTTTTAATAATTACAAAAATCATTGTTTTTTATTTTTTTAATAAATTTACAGAAATTAAATTATTAAAATTATTCCCACTATTTCTTTACAATCTTCGAAATACAAAAATATAAAATAAGTATTTTTACAAATACAAATAAAAAAACCGATTTCCACCGACCTATTATGTTAGTGTGTTATGTTAGTAAACAGAGTTCGAACCCTAAACCTCACATTCCAACTCTTTAAAGTGTCCGAGTTCAACCATCTTAACTAAGCTTGATTGTAGTAATACAGGTCAGGAGGAATGCATCATCATTTTTTAAAAATCATTTACCTATTAACCGGGTATGCTGGTTTAGAAAAACACATGCCCTTTATTTTATTTTTATTCAAATTTAAAACTAAAAAAAACCCACACACGCACCCTTTACTGTGAGCCCACTTCAGTTCTGAGGATCACTGAAAAAAAAAATCTCCTTCACAAACTGTACCACGCCTCAACAAGTTGTTTCTTCAAGTATTAAAAATGGGTTCTTTGTCTTTCCAACAAGTGTGTCTGAGACACCCCAGTCTATGCATGGTGAATCACCTGGGACTGACATTAACAAAAAAGTTGGATCTTTGATTTTCTAAAAAAATGGTTTTTTGGCTTTCTCTCTCTATCTATTTCTTCATCTTTATATCATCTGCAGTATCCCCTCACCCAACCAAAAGAAATACGCTCAAATCTGACTTCTTCGTCCCAAGTCTACGTTTCTGTAACTTTAACACTGTAACAGTTTTATGGCAATTTGTGTGCTGTCATCGTCTCTGCAATGCAGAGGATCCGACCGCGTCTTCTTCGCCTCCCACGATTTTGTCGAGCTTGACGACGAAGGTAGCCTTGCCGCCGAGCCTGTAGACAGCGATTTGGGGACCACGCTGAAAGCTGAAAACGTGGGGACAAAGAAGGCTTTTGATTTTAAAATATTTTAAACCAGCAAAGCCGGTTGCCTGTTACATGATTTTTAAAAAACGGTGACGTGAACCAATGGTTGAAAGAGTGTGCAAAAAAGTGTGTCAAAGAGGTTGTCCTTAACATTAACATTCCTCTGTAGGTCAGATCATGAGATTCCCACTAAAATGTATAAAAAGCCTTACCCCTCGGAGCAAAGGTAAAACCACCGCTCACCATGTTTAGCTAAGAGAAATAATTTATTATAATAATGTATTCTTTAACACACAAAAAGGTAACTTCAACTTCCACTCAATACTTCATCAATACTTTGTCTGTAACAACCTTTAATTAGCACTCATTCTTCAAATGACATTCGCAGATTTGCTATCACAAATATTTTCCTTTCTGACTATCAATACATCATGAAGAATAAATGCTCCTAAGACTAAGAAGTATTTAATACAATTTATTACATATTTGAATAACTTAAAATCTTTTCTATTGAATAAGTTTTTATTTTATTTCTTTAGTCAATATCCTTCTAAGTATTTCGCAACAATTAATACATCGTGAATTAAGTTAATGCAACAGAGCCACGGATATAGCTGTATATAAATAAACAAATGCAGCTATATATAAATATGATTTTTCTAATGTGCAATATTTCACACGATAAATCTCATTAATTGCTTTTTTCTTTATTAATTACACATTTTTATAGATTCACCTCATGTAATCTCTCTTTCCATCACATCGAAAAATAGATAATTAATAAGAAAAAAAAGTAAACAATTAATGAAATTTATCGTATACAATATTGCATAGTTAGAAAAATTGATATAAAAAAACAAAATCACTCGTTACTAATTCAAATAAAAAATTCGATTAATAGCTTGTAAGTTGTATTGAAGACAATTTTCAATAATCTCAAGACTGTCTAACCTTGTAATCTCAAGAGACTGTGTTCGAATCACCTGGGGATAGTTTGTAATGCCTAAGTGCCCCTCCCCCTATTAATAAAAATCCCCCCCCCCTCACCCCATTTAATGGAAAAAAAAGACAATTTTCAGTAAGAAAAATACAACTGGGACTAGCCAATCCAATTTTGTCATACTTAAGTTAGAGAGACAAATTTGCATAATCTTTTTTCCTATAATTTTATTGATTTTCATAAATAGAAAAAAAATACTATTAGGCATATATAAATTATAGGGTCCGTTTGGATGGACTCAAACAGCTTATTTGAGCTTATCTACTGATATAAGTACTTATAAGAGTGTTTGAGAAAGCTTATAAAAATAGCTTATAGCTAGTCCAAAAGCTGGCTTATGAGTAGCTTATCAAAATGTCTCATTCGGCAGTTTATGGCTTACCGAAACAAATCACATTCACGACTCCCTTTCGATTCCCGTATAGCTCCTTTTTACTTCTAGCGATTTATTTTGTTTCCTTTTTTCTTACGTGCCAGTTCGTTTTTATTGCTTGTCTTTCCTTTTATGCTATTGCTACTTTTTGTTTTTTCCTGAGTATTGAATATTTTAAATTTTATTTTTGGTGAGCGTGATATTTTAAATGGCTAGTCTTTTTTTCATCGTCATTATGCATTTTTTTGTTGCTATAATCAGCTCTCTTTGCTATAACACTGTGCATATTCTTTTAGTAAAAAACCACTGTAAAAAAAAATTAACATTCAATGTTATGTTGTTTTTAATTTATAAAAACTTGATTGGTGAAATTTTATTTTTCAGTATTAATTTTGTGATATTTAATGTTATTTTTATAAATTTTTAATTTATATTTTATTA
The DNA here is from genome assembly GCA_037113605.1 of Calophaca sinica. Classification (NCBI taxonomy): domain Eukaryota; kingdom Viridiplantae; phylum Streptophyta; class Magnoliopsida; order Fabales; family Fabaceae; genus Calophaca; species Calophaca sinica. The sequence continues at coordinate 97,121,233 of CM073735.1, read as the reverse complement.
TGATTTCTATTTTTTTTTTAATTTTTAAAAACTATAATACCTTATAATTGCTTATATAATGATGCATCCAAACACTTCAATTTTGTATAAGCATTTTTCAATATACATATCCAAACACAAATAGCTTCTCAAATTTAAGCGTTTATAGCATAAGCTCTAATATAATAAGCGCTTGTATCATAAGCGCTTAAATAAGCTGTTTACCCAAACAATGCCATATATAATCCATGTGTTGCTTCCATGAAAAAAGGAAGAATGTATAATAACCATAAAGAGTTGGCTACCACCCTATAACTATAATGAAGTTCTTTTAGCTAACTCATGAAAAATAACTAGCTTGTAGTCAATACATTTGCTGACATGTAAGGTGATATGCATCTCTGAACCTGAAAAGAAGTAAATTTTTTCACATGAGAACATACATTCATTAATCATCTACTATATTATATAAAATATAGAGTTTTACCACGTGGGATTATACCACGTGTAACCTTCGTATTCATCTATTTTTCCGCCTAAAACAAAAATTAATTTTTAATTGTTATTATTTTAAGATAGTCATTATTACATTATCTCAATTAATTGTCATTAACAATCAAAATATATTTTTCTTAAATGACTTATTTATTTTAAATTATATATCATTTATTATATTTAAAACTAATGATAAAAGTAATTATTAACTTACGTTACAAAGTTAATAATTATTATATATAGTATGACAACGATTACTTTTCGTGCATTATTACTTAATTTAATTAATTAATACTCGTGCAAGGCACGGGTATTTTCACTGGTGATATTGTAAAAAGAAATAATAATAAACCCTTACCCACCCAACTCCGGTAAAAAATGAAATAGGAAAATCAACATTGCATTGAAGTTTTGAAACATGGTTGATTTGATTGATTTCAAGACACTCGAAGAACAAGAATGATGTTAAAAAATGTAGGTTTACGGTTAGGGAAGAAAGCAACCAATGATATACAGACCAAGGAAATAAGTTAAAATTATTATTAATAAATGTAATGTGTAACAGAATCTTAACCTAATACTCATGTTTGTACTAATAATTAGGTTGTGTACCGATACTACAAGCACAAACCTAAACCAAGTAAGACCAAAACCTACTAAGACAAATAAACCGATCAAAAAGATATTTTAAATATGTCCTACACGGTGTTTGGTTGGGGCAAATTGAAGGGAAGGGGAATGGAGAAGACCAAAATCCCCCTTCTCCAATAATGGGAGATTTGGAACGGAGGGAAAATGTGTTTGAAGCATTTTAAATACATTGACTAAAATATCCTTCCTAACTATACACAATGCGACATACAAAGTTATAAGGCTATAAAAGTAAATTTGTATTTAACTTCTCCCTGTGAACTAAACCAGAAGAGTTATTTCCCCTTATCTCCCCTCCCCCCTCCTAATCAAATAGAACACCTAATTAAAATATCTTCCCCTCCTATTAAAATCTCTTCACTTGAATTGAGCATTGCATTAAATATTCTCTAAGACCCCCCTTCCTTGTTACATGTAATAAACCCACAAGCATGAGAAAAAGAACATTAATCTAGCTTCCCAAATAACTTAAGCAACTAGCGCTCCCCTCAATGCAAAAAAAAAAAAAAAAAAAAAACCTTCAATACAGTAAAGAACCTAGCGACCTTCATCAGAATCATACGATAGGCCAACTACGTAGGGATGGCTCCATCCAACCGGAGGCTCCTTTGCTCCACATGCCTCTCACATAGGCAGCCCTTTTCTCCTAGCTCAAACTCAAACATAACATAATGCACAAAGACTGTTACTCTCGCTAACACCACAACTAGAAGAACAAACAGCAATAACAGAAGGGAAAGAGAAACAATGTCCAAATTAAGTAAAGAATGAAGTGGTGGTCAAGGTTCTTCAACCGTGGTCTGTCTGCTGCGAGGGTTCACATACCAAATTAAGAATTATAGGTTTGGGGTTAAGGAAGAAGGAAATGAAGACATGTCAAGGTAATAAACTGAAACTTTTATTGATAATATGTTGCAATACCTTAACCTTATATTCATATTTATATCAATAATTAGGTCAACTATCAATACTTCTAGCACAAGCCCAAGCACATCAACAATAAGACAAAAACCTACTGAAATAAGGAAACGGATCAAAAAGATATTCAAAGATAATCTAAATATATCTTAAATATTCTCTAAGAACACCCAGTCCCGCATTATGAAGGGACAGGCAGAGCAGCACCAAGTCCCAACAGCAAGATCCATGACAGATTATTGGAAATTATAGCTTCGTTTCATGTGCGTGCACGTGCACACACACACACGGTAACATCCCTTTCTAATATTTAACACCACACATTTTAATAATAAATTATCAAAGCTGTAAGACAACAAAAGAAAGCAATTTGTTTACACTTTAACAAAGTATCTTTTTGTTTCTACAACTTAATATTAAGAAAGGCAGGACAAATAAATAAAACAATCTCTTACCTGCAATAAACAAGTAGGAATTTGGATATAGCCCTGTAGCAAGAGGTTGACTTTTTCCAGAGAACTACGTGGCACAGGTGTAATCACATAGAGCACACCTTTGATTGTGTCTATGCCCCTCACGATCCCTGAATCACAAGAAATCAAGATATGTTTAGCAGTAAAGATGCTTAGAATTATCCAGATACATAACAACTACAAGACCAGAAGACTATATGATCTGTGTGCTCATCATTAAAAGAAATAACTCCAGAGGAATATGACTTCAATTTATTCTGTCTTTTATATTTGTCAATGTTTGATAGCTTAAAAAGGTAGAGATCCCCTGAGATATGTTACGATGTTATTGCAAAACTAAGAAACTCTGATAAACTTGTTACAACAACCAGACATATGAGATCTAATGAAGCCGACCCACAAATGTAGATTCTTTTCACAGCCTTTCTGTTTATGAGGCATTTGAAGCCTTCTAGACGTGAAAACCACAAAATAGGGGGCATTCAACCAGTTCGCAATACTACTGGCACCTAAATTGCTTTTAAAATCTGAAATTTCAATTTTGCAATAGTATCTTAGTAAAATTATGTTGTTTATTTTGTAACAGATACAGTCTGTATTTATTCTGTAACTGATAGACTGTATTCATAGAATTAAATCGATTTAGATATAATCACTGGTCAATTAGGGAATCCCAAACATAATGGGATTTAGTCTTTAATTAGTTTCTTATTCTGCCTTAGGTTCTCATGTATATAGACCACGCATTGGTGTACTGTTGTGGACGAGTAAAAAATTCCTATCTTCTAAATTTTGAGAAACAAACCTCTATTTCAGAACAAGATATAATGAGACATTTTGAAATGTGGAAGTTAGTCCAGTTACCTACCAAGACCAAGACACCAAGGTAAACTTTCAGGTCCTCCAGAATCAACTGCTAAGCCAACAATACTAGCATTCAAACTGTAGAATATTTCAGAGCTTGGGACCTGCAAAAATAATGATGATTCATATAAAATATTTTCCTCACCTTTATATAAAAAAATATATAAGAAATATTGCTGAAAATTGTATATTCAACATTCAAATTTATATTAAAAAACATATTATATTCAATATTTAAATTTATATTGAAAAGTTTTGAAATCCAAAGTGGGATTGGAATCAAAATGGATGAAATGCATCAAAACCAAACATATAGAGGGTAGCTCAGTCACAAGACTCCACCACTGTGGAGCTTAGGACGGTTTAGACGTTGATGCGCATAATAACCGAGTAAAGAGGGTGTTTCTGTAGAAACTTTATTGTTACACAGTGGCATGACACAAAATCAGAACAGATAAAAAGTAACATTAGAACCAACCTCACGATGAAGATGTTGAATCTTTATGCTTGCAATGGGAACTTCATAAGGACAGTGAGAGGCCAAGGAATGTGCAAGTTCCTTGATTGTTGAAATATCTGAATCACTAGGAAAGCACTGTCTGAAATAAGCCATTATTCGTAAATCACGCAGGAGACGTGCATCCTTCTGAACAAGCACCCTGGGGTAACAAATAGGGATATAAAAAATAAAGGTACCAAAATAGCAGCTGAAATTTCTAACATCCTGATCAGACTTGGGCTTACGATCTATTTAATGAGTCCTGACGAGCTGAATTTATCTCAATCAAGTTGATTGTTCGATCATGTCCCCCATCTAACCAGAATTCTCCAGCAGGTAAGTTCTTCTTTTCAGTGGATATGCTTATCTTAACTACATGGGTGGGACGAATATATTTTAACATGTCCACTAATACGTTATAACCAACACCTGAAATGCAAGACATAACCCACCGATTGAGTGTCATAACAAATGTTGTTATTAATCTAGGAAAGCAAAAGTTTGTGTGCAGTAAAAATCCAAATGCAGGATTAAAAATAATCAAATTAATAACTGAAAAAGTCCTGAGCTTACCTTTCACCCAGCCAGGAGTATTCACTATAAGAGGCAACCCAATCCTAGGAGGATTTTCTCCCTTATCAAAGGTGCAGTACTCCTTTCGATAATAATCATATATGGAAAAGACGTTTTTTAAGTATGCCGATGGATCTCTCTTAGAAGAAACATCACCAAAGAAAATGCTCCTGTTACAGAATACATGACAGATGGTGAATGAAGCAAGTTCATAACATGTTCATTCAAATAATACATGGATCGGCTGACATTTACATAATTGAAAATATCCTACAAACAGACAATAAATATCATCCACCTCATTGTCTATAGAAAACTTCATAACAATGAAATGGAGTCCCCCACAACCCCGTACAAAAAAAAAAAAAAAAAAAAAAACAACAACGAAAGTTATAAGAATGCCTAGGAGCTTTGACTCTTACAGCATCTTCAAAAAAGGGAACAACAATGTACACAACAAGATCACATTAAAAAGTCACAAATATATAATATTGTTAATAATATTGTTAATAATCAGTTAATTGATGTTATGACAGTTCTACTTAATCTGGAAAGCATGTCATACACCTCCCCAGTAGTAATCATCTTAACCTAACTAACAAGTGAAGAATACAACATTGCTAAACTTTACATGGACAAATACATGTGACTACAGAATGTTATTATATGCCATCACAAGCAGCAGCATTGTCAAACATTTCAAATTGAAAGCAACATTACAAAAACCTAAAAAGACACATTCAGTTCCCAAATTATTGAGATGAGATAGCACTTCATACCTCTCTGGTTTTTTCAGGCACGGAATCGTCAAATCTAAAATAGTCAAAAATAATAATAATAAATAAATAAATATCCAGTATGAATAACTTTAAAAAAAATTAAATCTAGTTTATGTGAAAACTAAGATAGGGATTCATTACCCTACTTACCTGGAGTTACTTCACGAACAATAGTAAGAGAAACAAAAGCAGGAGGAGTAAACTCAGGTTGGCCAACATCAGTATCCAGATAAGCCACTTTGTTATATTTGCGTAATAGGACATTTAGGAGATAGCGGGAGAAGGTTGTCTTCCCACAATTCTTTGCTCCACATATGAGTGTGATAGGAGGCGTTGAACTGTAAGCAATGGACTCTGCAGCCTCGGACCATTGCTCTGGGATGTATATGTCCGGTGAAGGGGAGGTACCCATTGCTTTCTCTGTGAAATTGCGAGACAACTATTCTTGATTAAAACAGCTTTTTAGTCGGTGAAGTCATGCAAATTTGCAAACAGTACGGTGTGTAGTGTGCACACAATAGCCGTGTTGCATGTGGACCAGTCCAACCCTGTCTTTCATGTTGTTTTTTTTTTTTTTAACTTAATAATCCGTGGAGTGCTCCCAGCAACCCCCCTTTTTTCTGCCCACACTCCTCCCCTTTTATCTGAAATCCCTAAAATACCACTTCCTTTCCCTAGTCTATTTCCCCTCTCCTTACTCCCCCAGTGTCGCCCACCCCTAGGCCCTTACCCCGATGCCGCTTCCTTCACTGCCCCACTTCCCCACCCCTTGGCCTCCACTACCTCGTACCACAGTGGCATTTTATTTTATTTTTGTTTTTTAAAAAATTTTCCTTACGAAAACAGTTTCCAAAAGCTAAACTTTTTTTGCACATTCCAAAAACTAGTTTTCAAAGGAAATTTTTTTAATTTCGACAACTAGCTTTCAGAGGGGAAAAAAAGGCACGAGAGAGGAGGCCAGGGGTGAGTGGGTTGGGGGAGTGGCCAGCAGAAAGGGAGGGGGTTCAGGGATTGTGGCAGCGGGGTAGGGGAGTGGGATTTTATGTGTAGAGAGAGAAATGGGGTGTGAGTGACGGTGTTAGGGTAAATTTAATTGAAAAGAGGGGGAGGGTGCAGGTAGAAAAAGGGGGTGCTAGACGTGAGTTTCCTTTTCTTCTCATTTTTGCTACATTCAAACTCACAGTAAACTTGTGAGAAACACACATCAAACGCATTGTTAATTCAAATTCAGCCAAGTCATACACCTTTTTATCATTCTTAGTATTCTTCTATAATTATTTTATCACTTTGCTCTTTTGTGTCCTAATTCGATTTTTCACTCAAAATTTATTTTATTTTAAGTTCAAAATTGAAAAACAAAAAAAAATTATTTTTCTTAAAAATTCTTGATAAACCCAAATCCTATTCAATGGTCCCACGACTAAATAAGAGGACAAGTTTAGTCTTAAGGGCCCACAAGTTGAGTCCCAGCTGTTGATGTTTTTTAACGCATAACCATCATTCAATTGACAACGGGGGGAGTATCAATAAAAATATCATAACAGAGAGATATGCACTTTGGTTTTTCAGTTTGATAGCTCTCAGCTTATTCATTTCGCGCGCGTCCCTGAATAGTGGCAAATGGAAATGATAAGGATTGTGCCCATGGTATTGCAGAACGGGAAGAGTATACTTGAATTTATAGGTAACAAGAAAAAATGAAAAATGCAGCATTTCTTGTGCAGTACGACTTGCAACTAGGGGTGTGCATGCATGGTATAGATTTATTAATATCGAAACCATATCCCAATTTCATTTCACACAACAATGCCAAGTGCTTGTATAACAGAAATAATGTGGTAAATGTAAACCAAAAGATCATGGGGGAATGGAAATGAAGGATGTGTACTCTTTCAATAAATCTTTGGTTATGAAGTTACGGTTGCAATTGATTACAAAACCCCAGGCACTTTGGGTTCAGGTATTGAGAGCTAAATATAGATGTTGGGAATCTAGTAGGCCAGAGGTGTCCCACAAGCAGATCTCATCCCATATTTGGAGGTCTATTGTTAAGGTGTGGCCTGATATCAAGGAAAGCATGCAATAGTCTTTGGGTGATGGTACTAGCTGTAAGTTTTGGGAGGATACTTGGCTTCCCTCTGGAATCTCACTTAAAGAGGTAGTTAGCTCTCCTTTGCCTGAGGATTCTGTAGTTAAAACAGTGGCTCAATATGTATCTGCAGAAGGGGAATGGATGGTTGTTGTTCAGGGTCTTAGCATGTGTTCCACCCTGGTCTAGGTCTGCGCAGGGACACAGGACCACCCCAGATGGGGTGCCTCTAGTTCTGGAGAATTCTCAGTTAAAGCAGTCTATCAGGCCCTTATGGGATAGGAACAGACTCGAGTTAATCAATGGAGTAGGATATGGCGATGGCCCGGACCACATCGGATCAGATGCTTTGTATGGCTTGTACTCAAAGAAGGATTGAAAACAAATGTAAGAAGGGTGAAAAGTGGCCTGCCTGAAACTAGTGTTTGCCCCCTTTGTAAGAGTGGGGATGAATCTGATTTACATCTTCTAAGAAATTGCAGAGACAAAACAGGTGTGGACCTCCTCCTGGGTATTCTATTGTTGCCAGGTTCTTCAGGTTAAACCTTTTTGATTGGATTATGGAGTTCATAACTGACAGGGCGGGTGATAGAATACTGGGTCATGCGGGAAAAGTGGGAGGATGGGATGGAAATTGTAAAAGAATGGGGACAGGTGGCAAAGAGTAAGTGGGGAAGAAGATTCACAGATGGATTATATAAGGGGCTGTAAACGAATGATAGGGATATGAGAAGTGTGAAGTGGGAAATTTGTGGGTGCTGGGTATAGGAATGCTCCTATCTCAGGAAAGGGGGTACTCTTCTCGTGAGAGTTACCATCATCATTTCTGCAAGCAGATTATCTCCATCCATTGTATTTTCATTCCATGGTTTACTTACTGAAGTGTCACAGAGGTTTATTCCTTTTATTCCAGTGAAGTTTCTCTACAGATTTCTATTTGTTTCTCTATACTTGTTTGGGTCCTAACAAATTGGTATCAAAGCTCCGATCCTAGGAGCATCTGGTATTAAAAAAAATGGAAGCATGGATGAGAAGATTAGAAGGGCTGAGAGCAAGGAGCATTCCAAGAAAATCGATTCCAAAATTTGATGGAGAAGGAGATGCTTACTAGTGGTTGATTTGTATTGAGAAGCACTTTGATGCCATAGGAACACAGGAGGCCAAGAAGCTGACGGAGGCGGCGAAGTCGACGCCATCCACAGGCGAGTTGGCAAACGTTTTCGGTTGCACTTGCCGATAACTGATGATGAGGAAGAGGAGTCAGAAGCAGAATTGGAGTCGTTAACGACTCAAGATTCGTTCGATTTGCTACATCCCAGAATTGACCAGAGAAATCAAAGTCCAATTGAGATGGCAAAAGAGCAAGAGAAAGTTGAGGAAAAATACGAAGGAAAAAGAAGTGAAAGGTCCATTGGCAGTGTCTTTGGTACTGTTGCAGAAACAGAAAAGCATAGGGAAGGGGATGAACTGGAAATGTCCGATGGTCAGGATTTAGATGGCCTTTTGCCACCGAGGCAGGTGATAGGTCCAAAACAGGATGGGCTCAAGAAGGTAGCGTACCAAATTAGCGACGACAATAACAATATAACAACCGTTGTTGCACTAGAACCAGGTCTGCACCACAGTGCAGCCGTGCCGCTGTTGTTCGACCAAACCAGTGCAACCGTCCAACAAGACCAGCTTCACTGTGACGCCATCGTGAAGCCGCGACCAGAAATCAAGCCTCCCAAGCCTCTCGGAGCCAAAATGGGGGAGGTAATTGTCGGATATCTGCATGTACCACCGCCGGAGCCGCCGGATCGGGACGCAGTAGCGACTGAAGTGGGAATATCCCACAGTGTAGTTGCGCTTCTGCTTGCTTCAGTTGAGGAACAGCACATAGATGAAAGAGAGAAGGCAGCTAGGGCAGAATGGATAGTCGGGAGAGTGGATCACAGTTCTGACCTAATGGGCCAGGCCCAAACTTCGGTTATTAACTCTGATCTTGATTATGCTAAAGAGGGGGCGAGGTCACACTTGAAGCAACATGGTGGGCTTGTGCTAAAAACTGAATAATGGGCCCAATTCACTAATGACGACAAGATGTTTCAAAAAGAAAGGGAAATATGCCTAGTGATATGTGGGTCAAACCCTATTTTGCAAATTGCAATAGAAACAGAGGGTGGACATTCCCTTACATTTATAATAACAGCGGGCAAAGGGAGATCAACAGAAATGGTGCAAGCAGAGTGGGTAATTGCAACGAAAAGCAACAAAAGTACCATCCAAAACAGAGCATTTGATCCAGGAGAAAGCTCCTCAACTTCAGGCATAACTTGGTCATTATACTTTAAGATATGGGATCCTGGTGGAGGTTGCTTTCAGTTGCTATAGGATTCTTGCACAATTCTTCACCTTGAGGACAAGGTGAATCTTTTGGGGGGAGTATTGATAGAATACTGGGTCACGTGGGAAAAGTGGGAGGATGGGATGGAAATTGTAATAGAATGGGGACAGTTGGCAAAAAGTGAGTGGGGGAGAAGATTCACAGATGGATTATATAAGGGGTTGTAACCGAATGAGAGGGATATGAGAAGTGTGAAGTGGGAAATTTGTGGGTGCTAGGTATAGGAATGCTCCTATCTCAATAAGCGGGTACTCTTCTCGTGAGAGTTACCATCATCATTCCATAGTTTACTTACTTGGGTGTCACAGAGGTTTATTCCTTTTATTCCAGTGAAGTTTCTCTACAGATTTCTATTTGTTTCTCTATACTTGTTTGGGTCCTAACAGCGGGTAACAGATTGAACAGAGTTAGCTCCTTAGAATTTAAACATATAATAAAATAAAATATATTAACAGTCATTCCAATAACAGGGGCATAGTCATAATACACTCAAGTGATTGTTAAGAAAATAATCATCAATTTATAGATTATATATCAGCAAGTTTGAACAACTGAACATCCCTCAATTATATATCAGCAAGTTTCAAGATGCCAAACAAATCCAATTCCAAAGGAGGGCTTTCAAGATGCCAGAACAATGTTGTATCAGGTTCTAATAACTAGTTTTCTTCACTCTTAATTCCTCATTATCTTCTCCAACCATGGGAAGCTCTGAGTTCTGCAGCGGCTCTAAGTACCTGTTATAGCCAAATGAATGATGCTATTATGCTTCTGCTTCTTTGTGCCGCGAGTGTTCCCTTGTGTGAAAAATTTTTGGTCCTAACCTGGGAAATTTTGTTTTATGGGTCTGGCTTGATTTTCTTTCCTTGTTTCATGGGATGCTTAAAGTTTATATCTTGCTGGTGATAAAATGTTTTTGTGCCTTGATTTGTTTTTAATGAGTTTTATATATTTCTTATAATATAACTATAAGCTCAACTATATAGTTATATCAGACAAAAACATAGCCTTTTTTTTTTCGCATTGAGGGTTTCGGTATCCTAGAGCTTCAGTTTGACTAACAAACAAGGTTTCGGTATTGTAATGAATGCAACAAGATAAGAAAAGAAAGAACACAAAGAATTATCGAGGTTGAAAATACAGACCCTGCAAGCTACAAAGAAGTTGTCACAGGATCAGATAAGGACAAGTGGAAAGCTGCCATGATAGAGGAAATTGAATCACTAAAGAAGATCGACACCAGTGAGGACGTACGAGTGTATTATCTCCAAACCTCGATAATTATTTGTGTTTTTTCTTTTCTTATCTTGCTACACTCATTACAAGTATCCATGGCTTAATACACTCTATAGAAAATGCTATATAGTATCCTGAATTTCCATCTCTTTACATAGCAGCAATTGACTAAAAACAATCAATGATGTAAACTACTCCTTTGGTTGTGCCATTAATATCTTCCTATGCATCTGTTTTGTTCCTAAAAGACATGATCATCAGCAAAGAATATTATTATGCTGTGATGAATATTATTATGCTGTGATGTTACATGTTTTACTGATTAGAAACATAGAGTGAGGAATGACTATGAGGGCTATTTTCCCCCATTCTAAACCCAAAAATTCCGAACGTAAAAAAGAAGAGAGGGGACTAAATATTAATATCACTAACTAGGTTTTTCTACAGAAAATGAAATCAACAACAATAGAAAATCCTATCCTACAATAGAAAATCCTATCCAACTGAGATATTAAGCACCAGACTCAAATATAAATTGAATTTGTTAAAAATTAATCAATACCAGGTATAAATTGAAATTAACTTATCAACTGAATTCCCAGTCAAATTCTTTACAATAAAATTAAAAATCTAAAAAACCGAAGAAGCACTGAAAAGGATCAAAGATAGTCAGATTGAATCATAGAAAAAATATTAAAAGGAAGAAAAATAGGGAGAAATAAAGACCTGGAGAGTCTCCAGTTATGCATCCTTAATTTAAAAACATGCTCAAAACATAATAACAAGAGTGATTCAGTCAACAGTTATGCATGCTTAATTTAAAAACATGCTCAAAATATAATACAAAAGTAGTGCATCAACATAAATGAGCAAAAATATTGTCAACGGCTTCCGCTGTCCTTTCTAACTTCAACTAAATTATAGTTGTACCTGACAGAAGTTCTTTAGGTTCCTTTGAGCAACTTAAGAGGTATACTTAGGAAAACTTATAGATAGCAAAATTAATATGGAGAGTTAATTTCATTAAGTTCATTAAAATTAAAACAGCACCGACTCTACATTCTACTGCTGTTATTTACTTGGAAAAGAGGGTAAAATCATTTTAATCTAAATTAGTCCAAGTAAAGCTTTTCATTTTCACTTAAACAGCAAACTTTCAAAACCACAAACCTGGAGCTAATGGAAATGATGCACTAAGGATCAACAGACAAAGAAAAAACCAAGGACTATAGATCGCCACACAGAAAGGATCAGCAGCAACTCAATACAGCAGCAATTAGCATTCTTGTTATCTTATTTCATCAATATCTTTAACAATTGAAAAAAAAAAAATATAGAATTTTTTTGAATTGACAGTCTCCATTACCTGTATAAAACAATAACCAATTAACCATGCATCATGTATTTGGGTAAAACATAACAACTGAGTAATGTGATAATACTGCATTTTCTTAGATAATACTGCATTTTCTAATATGTTCAAAGGCTAAACCTTCCAGCCATTCTCAAAATCAAAAACCCATGTTCTAGTTCAAACCAACTTGACATGAAGAATCATAGAAATCAAAAAATACCAAATGCAAGAAATCAAACTCAACTTTCCAACAGAAGAAAGCAAAAAATTATAGAAAACCACCATTCTCAACCGAAAAAACACCAAAAAAATTATAGAAAAAGACAGAAGCAGAGGAAAGCAAAAACAAAAACCAGAAGCAGAGAAAAGCAGAGGAAAAAAAAACCAAAGAAAAGTAAACCAGAAGATACCCATTGTAGAAAAAACACCAAAAAACACCTGAAAAGCAAAAACAAGAGTGATTCAACCGAAAAGAGTGCACTTACCTCTGTTGAATGGGGTTCGTGAGTGAGAGATGAACGAAAATGATGAGTTCAGAAGCAGAAGCAACCACGAAGTCTCAGGTCGCGAAGCAGAAGCAATGGAAGAAGAAGCGAAATCACTGAGGATTCGAAGGAGAATCAGAAGCAGAAGCGTGCGATTAGGAAGAAGAAAAAGGTTCGATTAGGGTTCTTCATGTTCGGTTTTGAGACAGGTATGATTGGGGTTCTTCATGTTCGGTTGTTCGTGTTCAGCAGTTCAGGTTGTGAAGAAGAAGGTTCAACTTCGAATTTTCGAATTTAGGGGTCTCTTTTGGATATTTTAAAATGAGCGTGGAACATTAGAGCGGGGTGGAATGAAACAACGTTTCTATTTTATTGTTTGAGTATTTTATGATGGAACGGAACACAGTTACCATTTTATTATTTGCAAAGTGAACGGATTGGAATTTGTTATAATTTTTTTATTCCTTTTATACCTTTTCAAAAAAAATATTATATAGAATTAATATATATATATAAATAGAAAAAAAATATATAATAATAAAAGAGATATAATAAAATAAAAGGATACAGTAATAAGAAATATGTATAAATATATAATAAGCAAAAAATGGAAAATATTATTAAACATATTAATTTTTTTTTTGCTGGAAAAACATATATATTGTTACATATAATATATTATGAGTTAATATATTGAAAGAGAAAAGCCAATTTTATCAACGTGAAAAGGCCAATGTTTTTTTTTTGGTTACATGTGAAAAGGCCAATGTTAATATGTTATAAAATTGAATAACCTAGCAAAAAAAAAAATGTAAGAGAATAATCCAATTATCAACGATTTACGGTGAACATTTCTTATTAACGATGTACAGTAACCTTGTGACTTTTTTCCAACGATATATAGTGCTATGATATCGGTACGTCGTCAATGGAGCGAAGTTGCTAGCAGTTCATTGTATAGGTTGGTTAAAAAGCTAATCAACAGGGATAAAATAGTAATATGATAATTATAGAATTAAATCAATGAGTGATTTCATTCCATTTCGCCCAAATTGAGGGGGAAGAAAAATAGGGGTAAACAATGGAATGGATGCCATTAGTTACCACTCCATTCCATCACTTCTATAAATATCGAAACAATGGAGGACCATACCATTCCATCTCATACCACTCTATTCCATCCTATACCATCAATCCCAACATACCCTTAGGGTTGAAACATGTTTTGGTTGCAGCTGTGAGTTTGTGGTTTGAATTTAGGGTTGCAAATTGAAACTCATGTATCGGTTCGGTTCACTTGAGTTCTCAAACTGAACCGGGTTTAAGGGTTCAGTTAATGAACCGTTATTTAAACACCGGTTCGGTTCGCGAACTGTAGTAAAAGTTCGGTTCTGTTACAGTTAGTTCGATTCAGTTCGGTTCGATGGTTCTTTTGAACAGTCCTACTGGAGACTTCGACGACAATTCTGGTGGCAGTGGCACCTATGGTGTAATGACCACGCGCGACGATGTGTTGGAAGAGCTCACCACCCAAGCAACGACGACAATAGCATGTCAAGTCGAGAAGACCAAACGAGGTTGTGGTTAGCGAGTAAGGCAGTTGTAGAGGACAAATAAATACCTTAGACTTTCTTCCTCTGGGTGTACCTCTCTTTGTCCTCTTTGGCACGGCCAAAAGGGGCAGTGGTTTTTGTTTGCGAAATAAAGTGAACAAGGGTTTAGGGGGAAAGGCAAACAAAAAATAAAGGAGGGAAGTTAATTTTTTCAAGGCTTAAAAGGTACTTCTATTTTGGACCATGTTAACCTTATTAAGCCACGTGATTAATTATGTATCCAGTTGGTTAGAATAGCTGCTTACGTGGCGAAGTTAGTTATAACCGCTTTAGGGCACCCACAACGCATGTTAACTTAATTGTGTTGCTTCTTTTTTTGTGTGGGTCCATGACTGCTTTATGCCATTTTGTCACCCACGCGTGTTCTCTTATTTTAACTTACGGTTGCTTTATTTGTTTTACACTGAGAGAAATAAGAGAACGGTAGCCAAATATTTTGTCCACTTGTCTGCCACGTTGACCCACGTGTGTTTTCTTAAATTTTAGTTTCTACCGCTAAAGATGCTCTTAGGAGTTCGTTGCATTAGTTACTTTTTCTCTGTTTTGCATCTATCTGTATATATAGGGTGCTGTCATATGTAATTTGATGACTCTGAATCATTTTCAATGTTTCAATGAAATAGAGCACAATGCTCCTTTCTCAATTCTTCTTTATCAGAGTTATGGAGTTCTACATGGTATCAGCAGTTTTTCTCTGTTGCTTTCTTTGTGTTCGTGCACTCTAATCCTTCATCCTCACCGATTTCAACACTGTGATTCTTTGAAGATTTGTGTTCTTTCTTCCATCGCGAATTTGCTTTCAATTCGTAATTCACGTCTTCAGATCCAGTTCACCTTCGATTGAGGTTTTCTATTTCCTTTTACGATTATGATATTATTTGATTCAGTGTTTTGTTCATTTTCACGAGATGATGCATTGGTTTACCATGATTCTTCTGCTAGTGATGATGAAAGTGTTGTTTCTAAACGTGTTAATCGAAAAAGTTCCAATAGATCTGGTAGAAACTATCAAAAAGACATGTTACATCCGTATCTTTTACATCCTAGTGACAATCCAGGAATTGCACTCGTTTCTCCTTACTTGACTAATGACAATTACCAATCCTGGTCTCGTTCTATGTTAGTAGCACTACAATTAAGGAATAAACTTGGTTTTATCAATGGTTCAATCCCTAAACCTGATGATGATGATCCTAATTTTCCTCTGTGGGATCGTTGCAACACTATGCTCATTTATTGGATTGCCAATTCTCTTGATCCGGAGCTTTCTCACAACGTTATGTACATGGATACAATGGCTGAGATTTAGAAAGATCTCAAGGATCGGTATTATCAAGGAGATATCTTCTGCATATCTGATCTACAAGAAGAACTTTTTCTGCTTAAACAAGGTCATGCTTCTCTTAATTCGTACTGTTCCAAGATCAAGAAGATTTGGCTTGAATTGGACAATTTTCGCCCTCTTCCTACTTGTGTCTGTGTCATGAAATGCTCTTGTGATGGTATCTTAAGATGAAGCAATATCGTGAACGGGACTATGTAATTCGATTCCTTAATGGTCTTAATGAGCAATATGCTCCTGTCCGCTCTCAGATTATGCTCATGGATCCTCTTCCTCCTATCAGCAGAGTGTTTTATATGATTCTTCAGCAGGTATGACAATTTCACACTTCTAGTTCTATGACTGATTCACAACTTGTTGCTATTGTTTCTGGTTCTAGCTATGGTCGAGGATCTTCTAAAGGAAGAGGTGACAGTGGTGGCCACTCTAATGCTGGTTGAGGCCGAGGCACGAATATTTGTTCTTATTGCAACAAGCTAGGCCATTTGGTTGACACTTGTTATAAGAAACATGGATACCTTCCCCATTTTCAGAAATTTGCTACTATTTTATCACTATGCTACTGAAGATGCTCCTACTGATGAGGACATTCAGTCTATTTGGAATTCACTCCAGACCAGCTAAAGGCTTTGCTAGATTTGCTCCAAGGTTCTACTTGCATGGCTTCTCCTCATAGTGTAAATCACTTTACCACTCAGATCAATTCTGCTTCAAGTATATCCTTTAATCAATATTCCTTAGGCCATCCTAATTCATGGATCTTGGATACTGGGTGATGGGCAAAATCCGCAAGTGTACGGGATTATCGTCAAGTAATAAATATCGATCCCACAGGGACTGCTTTACGCTAATTAAATTAATTCAAGAAGAGAAATTGTTGTTGTGACAGAAACAAAATAAATTTAGAACAAGAACAATGCAATTGATGATTTTAATATATAGGGAAAAGCTTCTAGGACTGGGGGTACCATAGTGATGCTCTGAAATCCTAAATGACTACTCTATTGTTAACAATGAATTTAGTTGAAGGCAAGCTATCCGAAATTAGTAAAAGTTCCCTCTCGGGATACAAAAATCGTGCTTAAACGATACAACTCCTCCTGTCGTGGTAATTGAAATCGAATTAAACCCATTAAGAAATATGATAACTTGTATTATTCCTCGAAGGATTAAAAAATACTCTCGTAATTTTAATCCTAAGTTCCGTACTTATAGTTCCGATAACTAGGTTCACCTCTCAGTTCATCCCTAGGAATCTAATGCGTATGAACAGGTGGCCACCGAATTCATAAGAAATATTAACAACAATAAGAACAGAATCAAATTATATTCAAAGTAATAAAAGAGTTTATCAAATAATCATCCAAGAGCAATCAAAGGGCATAGCCCCAAATTCTAGAACAAAGGAAACTACTCTAGCATGATAGATAAAGTAGAATCCATGGAAATAAACATTTAAACCAAAAAATATTGAGAAAAGAGACAAAGAGATCAATTTCTATCCTCCACCATGCCTCCCAAATATCAGAATTCGAACCCTAGGCAAGTGTTTACAATGCCTATTTATAGTCTAAGTCAAAAAAGGGTGAAAAACCAATTAAAACAGTGCAAAACGCGAAAATTCGGAATCAGGTGCGAGCCGCAGCACGGTCGTGCTTCATGGCACGCCCAGGCCGTGCTACGCTGTGTTTCTGCACGCTGTTCCGCTGAGACGAGGCACGGCCCGTGCTTCAGGCCACGGCCTGGCCGTGTTTCGTTCTAACTCTCGCTCAAATCAGCAACAGCAAGGCACAGCCGTGCTTCACCACATGGGCAGGTCGTGCTTCTTCAATTCTTGCCCAATTTTAGTGTTTTGGCCTCCGAGTTGGTCCTAACGTCCGTCCAAGTGATTTTTCTCCTTTTTCTAGGGTTAAATACCTTTCTTTAAGCACAAAAGAACCAACACCAAGTGCATTATTCAAATAAAACAAAATGCATATACTAACATGGATGAAAATGGCTAAAATGACTAAGATGCAATGCAAAACTAACACTAAACTAGATGCTATTTCGAACGTATCACTGGGGCAACAGATCATATATATTATTCCATATCCTCTTTTCAATTTCTCAAAGCCATAAAACCATTTAGAGTTCATTTGCCCAATGGTTCTGTCATTAATGCTACTTAAGTTGGAACTATTTCTTTTTCCCCTGATTTTTACTTAACCAATGTCTTTTCCCTTAACATCATATCTATTCCTAAATTGGCCCAATTTTTAAACTGTGAATTTTTGTTTGATGCTAACAAATGTATCATACATGTACTTCCTACCTGGAAGATGATTGGTGCAGCTGAGATTCGAAATGGCCTCTATCATCTTACATTTCCTGCATCTCCTACTCTATACTTTCAGTATTCCACTTCATCTGTTTATGCATTTCACTTTGATCACACTTCTAATTTTCTTTCTAGTATTTCCTCTTGTACTATTTGGCACATGAGACTAGGTCACCCTTCTCATGACAAATTTGTACACATTCATAAGCATTTTCCTTTTGTAAAGTCTCACAAATCTGATGTACCTTGTGACACTTGTCTTTTCGCAAAACAGAAAAGGTTGCCCTTTCCAGATAGCAATTATGTATCTTTACACTGCTTTGATTTAGTGCATATGGATATTTGGGATCCTTTTTCCATACATTCTATGTTTGGTCATAGATATTTTTTGACTGTTGTGGATGACAAAAGTAGATATACTTGGATTTTTCTGATGAAATTAAAATCAAAAGCCTCTTACCTGATTAAATCTTTTGTCTCTATGATTCACACTCAATTTAATGCCAATGTTAAATGCATTCGGTCTGATAATGGTTGTGAATTTCTTCTTAAAGATTTCTATGCCACAAAAGGGATTATTCATCAAACTTCATGTGTTGGTACCCTTCAACAAAATGACATTGTTTAGAGGAAATATCAACACATTTCAAGCATGGCAAGAGCCCTTCTTTTTCAATCTCACATTCCTCACTATTTTTGGTCACATGCTGTTATGCATACTGTTCACTTGATCAATAGACTCCCCACAAAATTCCTTTCTTTTCAGTCTCCTTACCAAACTCTTCATCAATCTTTGCCTGACATTCAATCCCTTAGAGTCTTTGGTTGCCTATATTTTACTTCAACTCTTCAATCCCATAGAAAGAAATTAGATCCTAGATCTAGAAAATGTGTTTACCTTGGTATGCAATTTGGTGTCAAAGGACATTTACTCTTTGACCTTCAAACCAGAAATCTTTTCTTATCAAGAGATGTTGTATTTTTAGTCCATTTTTCCATTTTCAACTCAATCCTCACAAAATACTTCCTCACTTCCTGTTCCTCAGGTTTTACCCCATTCTGCTAATTTATATGACTTTTCTTTGGATCCCTATTATTCATCATATACTTCATCTCATGTTCCAACTACATCACCTCCTTCATCTCATCATACACCTCCGCATACTTCTTCTCCCGATCCATCAACATCGGATCCATCAACATCTTTGCCCACATAATATCATTCTCCTCCTTCCTTGGAACACGTTTCACAATCATCCAACCATACTCATCCTTTCTCTCATGCTTCTTCCCTATCTCCCATTCCCAACCCACACACTTAAAAAGTCCTCTAGACCAAAAAGACCTCCCTCATATGTACAAGATTACCATTGTTCCTTATTGAACACAGTCCTGAATTCAGCTACTCATCAATAATCTTCATCAGGTATCAAGTATCCAATTTCACAGTTTCGTTCATATGATCACCTGTCCCATGCCTATAAGTCTTTTTGTCTTAACATTTCTTCTGTCACTAAGCCTTCTACCTATGAAGAAGCTATGAAAGATGAAAATTGGACCAAAGTTGTCTAAGCTGAGTTAGCTGCTTTGATGAAAACTAATAAATGGGAGGTCACATCTTTACCTCTGGGAAAGAGAGCTATCAGCTGTAAATGGGTATTTAAGCTGAAATTTCATGCGGATGAAACTATAGAAAGATACAATGCCAGATTAGTTGCAAAGGGCTTCACCCAAACTCATGGCATTGACTACCTTGATACATTTAGCCCTGCAGTCAAAATGACTACTGTTCGATTGCTTTTGGCCCTGGCTGCTTCTCAAAATTGGTTTCTATACCAATTAGATGTCAATACAGCTTTTCTTCATGGTCATTTGGATGAAGAAATTTACATGAAAGCACCTCCTGCAGATGTGCACAAGAATGAGATGAAGAAAGATGAATATCATAATACAGAACTTGAAAAAAAAATTAACAAAAAAAAATCATACATAAAAGCTTGTATGAGTGTGAGTTATGAGGTTTTGTAGGTTGAATAAGGGTAGATGCGTGCTTAATAGGGTTTTGATACGAGTCTTAGAAGCCACGTAAAATTTGAGAACAATCAGAGTCGGAATTAGGGTTTTTGGGCACTCGTAGCCTAAACGCGGGGGCAAACTTTTGAACGAGCAACTGGGATTCTAAAACCTTAATTCTGAGGTCAATTAGATTCCCTATGTGCTTAAATTGATGTTTAAGTGTTAGGGTATCAAGTTCTGGAAAGTATGAGCGTCGAAATCGAAAAAATCACGCGAAACCGGACCAAAGCGCGTGAGACACGCGTGACGCACGTTGGACGCGTGTAGTCAAGGGTCAACAGTCAAATCCTTATCTTAAAGTGGCACATGGCGCTCTATGATTGGACCAACGTTTGGTCCAATGAGGTGTGGACACGTGGCACGCTTGGATTGGACCGGTTTTGGAGGGAGAAGCTGATGCGTTCGAAATAGCATATAGTTTAGTGTTAGTTTTTGCATGCATTTTAGTCATTTTAGCCATTTTCATTCATGTTATTTTATGCATTGTGTTTGTTTTGAATAATACACTTGATGTTGGTTCTTTTGTGCTTAAAGGAAGGTAATTGTCCTAGGAAAGTGGAGAAAAATCGCTTGGACGGATGCTGGAACCATTTCGGGAGCTAAAACACCAAAATTGGCTAAGATTGGGTAAAGCACGGCCTGCCCGTGTTGGGTAGCACGGTCGTGCTTCACTGTGACCATGTCTACTATTTCCAGCACGATAAACAGTGCGTTCCATGGCCAGGCTGTGCCACCAAGCACGATCGTGCCTCGTTTCAATGGTTTTGTGCACAGGACTACAGTGCAGCATGGCCAGCCCGTGCCAGGAAGCACGGTCGTGCTGCGGGAGCACTCAGACTTCGCAATTTCACATTTTTACTCGTTTTTGGCTTGTTTTTCACCCCTTTTTGACCTAGACTATAAATAGGCATTGTAAACACTTGCCTAGGGGTTCGAACTTTGGATTTTGGAGGCACGATGGAGGATAGGATTCGATCTCTTCCTCTCTTCTCTCTCAATTTCTGGTTTGGATATTCTAACTCCATGGATTCTTCTGTAACTATCATGTTAGAGTAGTTTCCCTTGTTCTAGGATTTGGGACTATGCCCTTTGATGTCTTTTGGATAATTATTTTATATACTCTCTTATTACTTTGAATGTAGTTTGATTCCATTTTTATTGTTGTTAATATTTCTTATGAATTCGATGGCCACTTGTTCATATGCGTTAGATTTCTAGGGATGAACTGAGAAGTGAAACTATGTTATCAGACTTATAAGAACGAAACTTAGGATTAAAATCACGAGAGTATTTTTTAATCCTTCGAGAATAAAACAAGCTATCATATTTCTTAATGGGTTTAATTCGATTTCAATTATCACGAGAGTATGAGTTGTATTGTTTAAGCACGATTTTTGTATCCCGAGAGGGAACTTTTACTAATTTCGGATAGCTTGCCTTCAACTGAATTCATTGTTAACAAGAGTGTAGTCATTTAGGATTTCAGAGCATCACTACTAGAAGCTTTTCCCTATATATTAAAATCATCAATTGCATTGTTCTCGTTCTAAATTTATATTACTTCTGTTACAATCAACAATCATTTCTATTCTTGAATTAATTTAAATTAGCGTAAAGCAGTCCCTGTGGATTCGATATTTATTACTTGACGACAAAACCGTGCGCTTGCGGATTTTGCACACCAGAAGCCTTCACCGTGAATAAAGTATGACAAAGCGTGTGGCGCACACCTTAAGCGTGTGTGGCGCGTGCAGAAGAAGCTGAGGAGCGCGTGGCACGCGCCCAATAGCATGTGACACGCGCCAAACGTGGTGAAAATACTATTTAAGGCCATTTTCACCTTCTTTCCATTTCTGTCACTTCCTTCTTCATTTTCCACAACCCGAAGATCACAAACAGGCCTTAGAACACCATTAATGAGTTTCTTGGAGCTTTGAGGTGTGAATCCAAGTGGTTTCAAGTGCCGGTTCATCAATCCGATTGTACCGATTCGTCTGTTACCGTTCGTGCTTTTTAGGGTTTCTATCCGACCGTCATTTTGCCAAGGTAAACCTATAACCCTATTAGTGATATGGATTGATATGATTATGTAGTTTAAGGTTCTCATATCATGTTTTAGTTCCTAAGCCTTATCAGGCTGTGTTTTGAACCCCGGTTGGACTATACGGGTACCGAACGAGTTGGGGTTTTGCTGAAACTCCTGGAGGGGGTTCTATATATCACAAAAAAGGGGAGAACCCCTGTTCTCAGTGTATATGGTTGAGGATTTGTGGTTCTTGATTAGTGTTGATAGTCCCTAATTGACTGTTCTTCATATTTTAAGGTTTTAGTGCACGTTTGGATACCGAATGCACGAGCAATCTTTCCAGAAGTTGAATTTGGGTAAGTTGAATATCTTGGACCCTTAGGACAGTGGATGGCTGAGGTGTATCTTGTATTTTTACATAGTTTGCCCTAATTCTAATCCGAGTGTATTTTTGTGTTCTCGGTGGAATTTTTGAAATTTTTACATGGACTGTGCTGGTGTGCTCGATGAAATTTTTGGGCAACCCTTGGTATTTTAATCATGTGAGGCAGAACCTGAACTTAGAAAGGAAGGGTGATTAAATTGCTTGTGAGCTCATGGTCAGGGCTGTTATAGTTCGTGGGGCTCGGAGTTGTTGCGTTGGAATCCAGGTGGGAGAAAGAATGCATTTTTATCGAGATTGCTTGTGTAGAATTATATACATTGTATGTGTAGGGTGACATTTGAGGTTGACGTCAGTAACCCCTAAGTATAGGGGATACGATCTGCGATATCTGAGGACAGGTGTCGTGGATCCGTCAACCAACATAGGATTAATATTATGTGCTCTGAGATATATGTTTAACATGCTTAGTGTATGGAAGTGAGTTATATGCTATGTGTACTAGTTGAAACATGCTTAGGAAAGTGTGGTATGTGTTTATATGATAGCGTGCCTGAGTTATATGCTCTATGTGCCTTAATTGCTATATTAGGTGTTATAGCACTATATGATGTTTTTATGATATGGTGACCTAGGTGAGGTTATAATATGCATGATGTGAAATAAGAATTTAATTGATAAAGTGAAAGCATATGCATAGTGATATGTGAGTGGTGAGGATTTATATAGTGAATGTGTTGGTGCTATGTCACAACCGTGTGTGGTGCACGAGGTCAGGAGATACTCGAGCACGAGTACAAGGTAATAGTGCAGGTCATGTGGACCTTGGGAGTGCATACGATGGGGACCGGTATATCCCACAGGGGGCCAATAGTTTGGCCGCAATTGTGTCGTGGTTTCGAAAATGTGCCCGTTCACCCCAACGAGTACTGTGTAGTTCACGTCCCTGGTGAACGATCCCGAGTGCAGGCCTAGATACCCGACCCTGAGTGATACGGGGTACGGTGATGTGCTCTTATAGGTCACGATGAGCGGGATATGTTGCTTGAACAATTGACTAGTACTTGTAATGGGACGAGTACATCGTGACATAGAGTTGTACTCTGAGTGGTGAGGAGTACGACAAGCCATAAGTAGTTTGTGGCCACGAGTTTAGGTAACAAATGTGAATCTGTTAGTTAGGGTTATCTGAATATGTGGTTGGTGAATATCATGCTTATGTGCTTATGGTATACTTTGTATTGCCTTCTACTACTACTTTCCTATTTTATGGTGATCATGTTGTTCGTATCTCCCTGCGTAAGTGTTTCGTGTGTATGCTATATGTAACACCCCGCCTAATTTAAATATTTAATTAAATTAATTTAGGCTTTAATATGATATAAATTGATTGTTAAGTAATTAAATAGGGGAACATTTAGAAGTATTGGGGGTGTGAATAACAAGGGTATGGTGAAAATAAGAGTTGAAGAAAGGACAATATGGTCAAAACTTTTTTTTCTCTTCTCTTTTTTTCCCTCACATTCGATCCTCATCCTCATTTTCTCACTCTCTCCCTATACGTGGCTCGTTTCCTGGGAAGGCATAAAACCCCACTAAAGGGGTGTGGAGAAGTCCTGTGAGTACTAGCCGGACACTGGGGTGCATGGACCAGTCGGTGTATCTTTGAAATTTGAGGCCATGTGGTCGATGGGTCGAGGCGGTGTAGTGCGGCCCAATAAAGGGTGGCGGCCCGGTATTTACAATAAAGGCGCCTTTTATTGTAAGCGATGCAGGCCACCCTTTATTGGCCGTACCAGCCTGACATGACAACGCTGTCGTAGTCATGCACCCGATGTCATACTCAGATTTCCAGATCCTTTAGTGGGGTTTATACCTTCAGAATCGAGCTCATACTGAACTTAAGTACAATGGTTTTTGATTCCTAGTACCACAAACTCATCTAGATGGGTTGGTGGTACTAGGAATCAAAAACCATTGTACTTAAGCCCCAGGTACGTGGCTCGATTCCTGGGAAGGTATAAAACCCCACTAAAGGACCGTGGGAAAGTCCTGTGAGTACTAGCCGGACACTGGGGTGCATGGACCAGAGTCAGTGTATGCTGGGCTGGGGCCAAGTGGTCAGTGGGTCGGGTTGTTGCGTCAAAATCGCAAGTGCACGATTAAACGTCAAGTTATAGTATATAAGATTATCGTCTCCACAGGGAATTGAAACGAATACTGCTCTACTTAGATTAATTTGTTATTTAGACAAATGGTTGAAGTGAAATTACACAAAGAGTGTGTAAAATATAAGTCATATAAAAATAAATAAAAAGAAAGCAAATAAAATAAATGTCACCAAGGTAACGGGATCACTAATGCGTATATCTGTGTATTTGACCAATTTATAATAAGAGCAATAATTCTAACTGATTACCAATCTCTATTCAAAAGCTATTAACACCCAATGATCATGCAATGTTAACAGTCTTCTTTCTAATTTATTACTTTGTTTGATCATTCAAAGCAAGTAAATAGAAAGAGCATAAAGTACCAATAGATTTATCAATTCAATGACTGACTGAAAATGAACACGCAATCCTTGATCCGGCAGAGCATGCAGATTCAATTATCCCTAGAGTTCCGTTAACTAATTGAAGGTACGATCGCCACACAATTAATTAGCTGAGTAAAGAATGATCAGTTCTTATAGAATAAATTCACTAGGAATAATTTAATCATAGAAGAGATTAAGTACTAATATTATAAATTATTTAATGATCACAGATACGGCATTAGATCCCCCATCACCTCAGTGACGGGGTTTTATTCCACTACTAAGTAGAAGGAAATAATAAACTAGATATAAAAACAAACAGAGTAACAACTAAAACTAGTAAAATAAGACTGAAATATTACAGGGGAAGAAAAGAATTTGGGAGAAAGTCGATCCCGGAATATTTTTAAATGTTCTGTTGAGCGCTCCTTTTATAGGCTGAGTTTTGGGTTGAGCACGGCCTGAGCACGGCCGTGCTCCAAGGCCGTGCTCCCTTTACAGGCTGTTTTACGCTTCTGCGCCGCCTCTACGCTTGCCGACATCAATTTCTGAGATTTTTTTGGTGGAGCACGGTCGTGCTCCATGATGAAGAGGCCGTGCTGCATGTTAAAGTCATCCAATTTGTGACAAAGTTGTAGGAAATTCTCTTAGCTTTCCAACGCCACAAAGAACGCCTCAATCCGATAACTACAGCTCCAGATATGATTAAAATACCAACCAGCTATCCGTGGAGCGCGTGAGGCGCGCTCGTGGCTAATTGCTTCTTCAGATTAGCATGGACATGCTTCATTATATTATGCGATGGCCGTGTTTAGCATTATGGGCCTCTTTTAGCCCACTTTTAAGCCCAAACTTGCATTTCTTCATCATATTGCTTAATTTCTATTTCTGCACATTTAAAATGAAAAGAGAGTGAATTGTATGTGAAACCATTCAATAATTATTCAAATTACACTCTACTATCCCTAATAAAATGATGCAATATTGATGTTATCAGCAGCTGTGGTATGACCCAATAAAGGGTGAACGACCCAGACTGTTACAATAAAAGGCGCCTTTTATTGTAACACCCCACCAAGCGCATACCGGCCTTTGGCCCTCTGCAACGGTGAGCGTGCCACTCACAGGACTTTATTCCTCCCTTAAGGAATATTTTTGCCTCATGGGAGGTTCGGACCCACACCCAAAGGGATAAAGGTAATGGAAAGCACCTCCCCATCACCACTAGCCCAATAAAGGGTGAGCAGCCCAGACTGTTACAGTACTGCTATAAGGTACGGCGGAATTGTGAAGAACTCCAATGGAAGTCAATTTTATACGTCCATGGAATTCATTGATTTATCGACTCACATTTTGATAGTTATGGTCTAATGTGATACTGTGTGAATGTGTTGATATTATGAATTCTCTTTATTATGAAATCATGATGTTTGTATTGGGAATAGAGTTGGTGAGGGGTCCGTGAAGGACTCACTGAGATTTTTATCTCACTCCTTTCTATTTGTTTTTCAGATAAGCAGGATCTAAAAGGCGATCAAGCGAGTTAAAAAGCTTGAATCCTCTTAGTTCAGTGTTATAATCCGGAAGTATAGAAACTCCACTAAAGGGGTGTGGAGAAGTCCTGTGAGTACTAGCCGGACACTGGGGTGCATGGACCCAGTCGATGTATCTTTGGTCAGCCATGTGGTCGATGGGTCGAGGCGGCGTAGTGCAGCCGAATAAAGGGTGAGCAGCCCAGACTGTTACAATAAAAGGCGCCTTTTATTGTAACACCCCACCAAGCGCATACCGGCCTTTGGCCCTCTGCAACGGTGAGCGTGCCACTCACAGGACTTTATTCCCCCCTTAAGGAATATTTTTGCCTCATGGGAGGTTCGAACCCACAACCAAAGGGATAAAGGTAATGGAAAAGCACCTCCCCATCACCACTAGCCCAATAAAGGGTGAGCAGCCCAGATTGTTACAGTACTGCTATAAGGTACGGCGAAATTGTGAAAAACTCCAATGGAAGTCAATTTATACGTCCATGGAATTCATTGATTTATCGACTCACATTTTGATAGTTATGGTCTAATGTGATACTGTGTGAATGTGTTGATATTATGAATTCTCTTTATTATGAAATCATGATGTTTGTATTGGGAATAGAGTTGGTGAGGGGTCCGTGAAGGACTCACTGAGATTTTTATCTCACTCCTTTCTATTTGTTTTTCAGATAAGCAGGATCCGAAAGGCGATCAAGCGAGTTAAAAATCTTGAATCCTCTTAGTTCAGTGTTATAATCCGGAAGTATAGAAACTCCACTAAAGGGGTGTGGAGAAGTCCTGTGAGTACTAGCCGGACACCGGGGTGCATGGACCCAGTCGGTGTATCTTTGGTGGGGCCATATGGTCGATGGAGTCGAGCGTGGTACTGCAGTAGAATAAAGGGTGAGCAGCCCAGACTGTTACAATAAAAGGCGCCTTTTATTGTAACGCCCCACCAAGCGCATACCGGCCTTTGGCCCTCTGCAACGGTGAGCGTGCCACTCACAGGACTTTATTCCTCCCTTAAGGAATATTTTTGCCTCATGGGAGACACCCAAAGGGATAAAGGTAATGGAAAGCACCTCCCCATCACCACTAGCCCAATAAAGGGTGAGCAGCCCAGACTGTTACAGTACTGCTATAAGGTACGACAAAATTGTGAAGAACTCCAATGAAAGTCAATTTATACGTCCATGGAATTCATTGATTTATCGACTCACATTTTGATAGTTATGGTCTAATGTGATACTGTGTGAATGTGTTGATATTATGAATTCTCTTTATTATGAAATCATGATGTTTGTATTGGGAATAGAGTTGGTGAGGGGTCCGTGAAGGACTCATTGAGATTTTTATCTCACTCCTTTCTATTTATTTTTCAGATAAGCAGGATCCGAAAGGCGATCAAGCGAGTTAAAAAGCTTGAATCCTCTTAGTTTAGTGTTATAATCCGGAAGTATAGAAACTCATCTATCTTTTAGATATTTGGAAACTTCTTATTTGTATATTGTAGTCTAAGTATTTATATTTGGAATATTGTAACCCAGTTACTAGAATATTGACTGCAGTCAACGTTGAACTTGTTATTAATCTATCAAGTTTTAATTTAGTGGTAACTTCTGTACTATTTATGTAAATTGTCATTATTTCAATTAATTTCGAAGTATGGGCGTTACACTATATATGTTAGATACAGGTACTAAGGAGACTGCGACCGAGGATGTCTTAGTTCATGCATCCATGGATGGGGACGAAGTCGAGGATCCCCGTCTGGGGGGATGTTGAGTTGCAGTTCCATGTTTGGGACGACGCGGGTTAGAAGATCGACTTCTCCCAACACACCGTGGTGTATACAGGATTAGTGATTATGTAATTTTGTCTGCTTGGATCACCATCAGCCAGCTTAGTTGGAGACTTTTGGGTCTGCCAGAGGTTACTGTTTCACCGTATGTGGTCGCCTCCACCTGAATACTATCTTGGGTTTGGTCAGATGTGGTAGCCCTACATTCCTACCCAACCGGCCGCTAGGCCTATGGGTAACTATCCCCAGGGTAGTAGTTAAGGGAGTAGGATTAGGCGCAGAGAGGAGGACGCACCTGGACCTTCACGACCCATGATGGCGAGACAGTACCGCCAACTCTTCACCAGGCTTTCAGGATAACAGAGTGGCAATTCCTATTATCCTGCTTGTTGAGGAGTTGTTTGATGGCAGGGGTTTTCTTACCTTTCATTGTGTATGGCCAGGATTTCATTGTGTATGGCCAAGAGTCTTGTTTTGGGTAGTGTTGACTTATATTTTAGTAAGGAATGTGTTAGCCTTCTAGATGTATATGTACCTTTTGCTAAGCTTCCATCTTTTACTTTTAGTGACACTCTGATGTACGTGATCCCTTGGAAGGGCCACACAACCTTACACTGATGCATATATTGTATATTATGTTTAATATATTTTGCTGTGTATTAAAGTTTAAATTTCTACGTGTTTTTTGCTGTATTTATTAACGCTAAGATAAACGATTAAGACTAAGTAATTAAAGGTTACTTTAGTAGGACGATGGGTGTCTCAATGATTCCTGCCATTTGTCGCATAGTGTGTTGATCAGCCTAAGAAGAGTTCGACGTGTGCCTGTCAAAGTACGAAGGTGGACTTTAGAGGTTGGTACGATGCCTTTAAGGGTCATGTGTCGCTTTGTAACGACAATATCCAGGGTGTTCGTTGTCAGAAACCCTAATCGACACGTCTTTTCAGCCTTTTAAATTCAAATAGTCATTTCGTTTCGCGCATTAGCGGCGGGTTAATTTATTCCCCACGGCTACGCTTTGATTATCGTGTTAATTAATGCACGTAATCATCGAGCCTGGTGAGTGATTCTATAAATACGAAGGAAATTCCTTCTGTAACGCCTTGATTCCTAACAGAGTATTACTTAGCACTTTTAAGGAAAGTAAGCAAAACAATCAAGTGTTTTAAAGCAAAATAGGGGAAAGAATAAATTAAATTACATCTTATTATCAGAAAAGCTTTCAATTTCAAATCAAGTTGTTACATGTAAACTCGATAATAAACTATGACTCTATCGTGATCCGATACAACAACTCCGACAATCTCGCATTGAGATATGGTCGAGCATCTCGATGTGCTCTTTGACTCCAACTAGCATCATGTACCTGAAAGCAACGCCCCAAACATAGCGAGTCAACAAGAACTCAGTAACATCGAACTAAAGTAAAACACTTTACCATTGTTTTCAGCCATACTTGGGGTGCTAAGTATGGAAAACTCCTCTCTAGCATTCTCAAATGTCAAAAACATATCCGACGTTAGCATAACTCAAACATGCATTTAGTTCTAGCATCATTACAATCGTAAAATCACATTCAAAATAGGGAAAGGTACGCAAAAGCCGTATTGGATACTCATCTACCGAAATGAAACCAGAGGCTTCACCCAAGTTCTTAAGCATTCAAATGCCCAGTTAAAATATGCTAAATGTTATCTACTTCGTTGAAGGATGACAATACAATTATACGTCTTTGGGACTCTTAAGCTTCTTAGCTATTGCCACTCTTCGTAAATACCTATGTATCTACTTATCTAGGCCATAGATTTACCTCAAGAAAACTCATAAACTATTTAGAGATTAAGATCCCTAAGTCATACTTACTTCCCATTTAGGTCTTGATGGACTTACATGATAC
Organism: Calophaca sinica; assembly: GCA_037113605.1. Classification (NCBI taxonomy): domain Eukaryota; kingdom Viridiplantae; phylum Streptophyta; class Magnoliopsida; order Fabales; family Fabaceae; genus Calophaca; species Calophaca sinica. The sequence continues at coordinate 97,090,929 of CM073735.1, read as the reverse complement.
ACCATGGAGTTCCCAGCATTAAACATGGATTTTTAGCAAGGTACCATTGCCCCAGACTATGATGTTGGCTCAGTAATTTGGACATATCTAGAGCTATACTAATCCATTAAAGCTAATCTTGGTCTCTTTAGAAACCTAAGAATGTTATCTACAACTTTTGTGTTGGCTCAAAAATCTAGTTTGGCCATCTAGGATGTGCCAACTTATGACGAACCCAAAGCCGTGTTCTAATTGTGGTGGCTGACATGTGCTTAGTATTTTGGGCATAACTAGAGCTAAAAAACTCCTTTTGATTTGAAATTAAAGCCATTTGTTAGATAACATTTAGGGATACAACTCCTATGAAGACACTTAATCCTAATTCTATCGTCTTTCGGGTCGTTCAGGGACATTTGAGCCCCAAGCGCATCTTAGTCACAGCGCTTCCAGCGCATTTTGACCCTTTCTCTCGGTTTGAGTAGCGCTTCCAGCACAACCACTACTGCACATGTGCAGAAAACACGAATTTGATGGTTGGGGCTTGATTCCTTCACCCCTTCCCTTTCCTAATCAACCAAAATGATCATCCATTGATGCATGAAACAATAAGACATGACAAACACTCAATTGCATCAATCAAGAGGTCATTAACACTATTTAACTATATGTTACTCAATCTTTGTTTTAGCAAAAACTGCATAATACATAACTTAATCAGTTGCTCATGAAATTTCTCAATTCAAAACCTTAACATAACAAGAAGAGAAAGAACACATTCCAAAATCATGCCAGAAAATTAAACACATGTTCATGGAATTTATGGTTAACCATGATTCTACCAACACAACCATGAGAAAGGAACTCACCGAACTACATGATATCATACATACCTTTTATTCATTTGCTTTACACATTACTCATTACTTGACTTACTAATAACCACTTCAAAACATACACAACCACTAAATTACAAAAGGATGTTATTGAAACATTTTTCAATCATTTTATCAAACACCTTATGTGCATGCATTCTAACACATATAAAATGATCCTAAACATGGAGATTTTCATTAAAGCATGTAAAATTGCATAAAAACCTAACCACACCCTAAAGAGAGGTTTTTAAGAGGGGATTCTATGCTACCTGTTATTCCTCAAGTGTAGTGATGAATCTTCTAGCTTTAGGGCTTTGGGTTCTCTACATTTGGCTTAGCTCCAAGCTCCTCCTCCATGGAAGCTTCCTTGAAAGCTTCATCTCCAGTTCCTTCTTCCCTCTTTCTTCAATCAAACCTTGATTTGGAGTTTAAGTTCTCCTTTTCCTCATGCTAAAACTCACCTGCAAGAGATGGGTATAAGGATTGAGCTTTATTCCCTTTTTCTCCCCTCTCTCCTATGGGCCCTCTTCCTCTCTTGGCCTTTCTCTCCCTTTTCTTCTCTTCCCTTCTCCTTTTTTCCCTCTTTCTCACGGTGTGTGTGTGTGTTTAAAGTGAGGTGAGAGTGTTAATGTGTGTTAAGTGAGTGTATGGTGTATGGTGGGTAGAAGGAGTGTGAGATGTATTGGTTTACTAGAAGTTGACTAACAAGTCCTTATTTAATCTCATAATTTACTTCCCGGTCCTTACTAAAACTTTAGGTCTATTAATTAATTAGAAAACAGCTACTCATGAATTAGTAGTCCCACCTTTTCTTAAACTCCTAATAATTTCCCCTTCTAAGTTACTAACCACACTCATCCTTAGGAAATAAATCCATGTTTCACTTAGGGCCTCTAATTACTAAGCTTAGGAGTGTTGGGGTGTTATAACTTCATTTGACACTCTTGCGCTCTCAGTCCCCTTCTTTCGCTCTGGTGTTTTCTATGATCGCTGCGATGTGCTCCTCTAAAAGACTCTCTCCATTCGTGTTTTCGGCTACCGTTTCGCAACTAAGGTATGTTCCTTTAACCTTTTGTTCGCATTTTGTAATGTTTGGGGAGATTTTGGGTTTCTGCCGTCGCGATGGTTCAACTCGCAGTGGCAACTCTGCGGCGACTCGCATTTTCTGGTGGGAAATAACGTTGTGTCACCTTCGTAAGCCTGGTTTTCTGGGTTTACAGGGCTTCTCCGATGGTTAATGTGAGTTTTCTGGTGAAATATCGCGGCGGATGTCGCCTTTTACTGGAAATCTTCAATAACTCTAGCGTAGTTTAATGGTAACCTTTGAGTTACAGTTTCTAGGTGCTTGCGTATAGTCTGGGTTTTAGGAGATTTCGTATCTAAGCAGTATCCCTTTTTTGGGTAGGTTGAAGATGGGAAAAGCCAAGGACCCCCAATAAGAGAGGATACTACTTTCATTCTAATTCCAACAAATACTCTTGGGTGGCGGACGATGCCCTCTATGCCCGATCGATATTTAGCAACGAAACAACACTAGTCGGTTTCCTGCCGTCTTTAGATGTCCGAAAAAGGAAAGGTGAGCTGAGCGGTTGGGAGGTGATCGCGCCAAGCACCGATGACCGTATCTGCGTGTCTCCTATAGATGACGAAGAGTTCTTCCTCCCCATGCACAAGATCTATTTTATCGAGTTGGGTGTTCGACTACCCTTTTCGAATTTCCGAATAGGGGTTCTAAACCATCTGAGGGTTGCCCCTTCTCAACTCCATCCAAACGCGTGGCCGTTTATCAGGAGTTTTGAATTAGTTTCCTCTTACCACGGAGTACCTCCTCTTGTGAGCATATTTTTCTCTTTCTTTTCCCTCTTGCGATCGTCGGATGGTAGTGATGAAAAACGGGGGTGGTTATCTCTAAAGCCTAAAGTGAAGCTCTTCAACGCGTATAGCGACTCTCCGTTCGCAGGTTTAAACGTGAATACTTTTACTTGAAACCTCGGATTTGGTTCGCTAAAAAGTGTTTGTTAAGGAAGTCGAATAGCGGTGGGCTCCAGGAGCTATTCTGGTCGTATTGGAGTCAGGACCATTTCACCGTCGAACGTAAGAAGTTCATGTATTTTGATGACGAGTTAAGTGTCCAAGATGTGGAGTGTATAACTCGGATAAAGAATTACATCAGTGGTTTCACGGCCGAAGTAAGGGATACTCCAGTGGGCCCCAAATTGATCCCCCGCTACGTAAGTAGCAGGTGTTATTTAGTTGCATCTCGAAGGCTGAAGTTAAAGCTTGCTTAGGTAATTTGCATATATGTTTTTTTTTATTCCGCATGTTGTTTTTACTTGCTTTTTTCTGCTTTCAGATTCGATGGCGCATATTGTAGCTCTCAACGAGTTTCTTAAGCATAAAAAGAAGGTTGGTCCCGGTTCCTCATCTCCGGCTGATCCCTTGATGGGTAGCTCTTCCGCAGGTTCGTCGGCTCAAGTAGTGGCGGCTTCTCCTTCGCCTGCTTCTCATCACGCTCCCTGCCCAGGCTCGATCTCCTGTGGTCGAAGAAATATCGGATCCAACGCCTCAGGTCGAAAAAGGTGGCGTTGAAGACACTGTAACCGAGCAAGCACTTCCTCCTCCCAAGCGGCAAAGGCGAGATACCGACAAGAGATTGAGCACTTTGGAAAAGGTTACCAGTGGTGGTAACTTCTCAGGGAGCGATGGTCTAGCAGTGTAGACGCATCCCTATGCCCTTTCTTCGGAAGAATTATGACATTATACATCCACCGAAGACAAGGTATACTTGGCGAACCTTTCAAGTGATGCACGCCAAGATTCAGCCTTGGAATGTGCTAGCTGGATGGTTCGGTGTTTGAACCTCTTCGTCCATACGGTTGAGAACAATGCTGCATTGGAAAGAGAAAATTTGGAGATGAAAACTTCCACGGAGAAGGTCTGATCTCAGGCCGCAGAGCTGGTGAAGAGGGAGGCGAAGATGACAAATTTGGAGAACACCAAGAAGGAGGTTTCAGACTTGACCAAGAAAGCAAAGAAGATCGAGCCCTAAGTTACTTCGTTGACCCAAGAGAGTGACTCCCTTCTGTCGGAGAAGAAAACCCTGGAGGCCGAGAAAGCAAAAATGCTTAAGGGGAAGGAACAACTCCACAAGGAACTCGAGGAGGCCAAAACGGGGCTTACTTCGATGATCGCTGATAGGGATAAGTGGCTTAACATCATTGTTGAGGTTGGAGAACAACAATTTGACAACGCGATCGATCAGATCCGCCTTACCAATCCAGCTCTCGGCTTTGACACTTCGCGCTTCTATAATTACGGCATAGTCCAGGACGATCAAATAGTCGATGCCCGGTCTAGGGAGGTTTTGGTCGACATGTCTCCGTCGTCGAAGCAAGAAGTTGTCGATGTTTAAAGGGCTAGAATGACAGTTGTCCTTGTATCTGTAATTTTTACTATGTTTTAGAACTTGTATTTTTGGATCTCGTCGGAGGTTTATTGTATTTTTGGACCTCTTCGAGGGCTTATCGTGTAACACTCTTCAGGGGTTCTGTATTTGACTGCAATGCTTTATTGACGTTTGATTTATTTATTGCCTGTTTGTTTGCATAGTGTATTTCGCAGTTGGTTCCGACTTGGTCTCTTGGAGGGTCCAGCCCGGCCAAGGGAAGACCTCCTCTGCCCCGATCTTAGGGATGAAAATCCTGAGTTCGGGTGGACGCTATTTCGGCGTGACCTATCGCTAATCGACTGGCTAGGTCGGTTAGGTGGTCTACCAGGTGTTGAGGTTTTCGGACATCACCATCAAGGTTGTTTGGGAGTTTACTCGTAGAATGACTCCCTGAATATCGTCGAGGCGTGTACTGAGACTTATTGGACTTAGCGGCGTCGTGCTCTGTTTGTTGGATACCTGGGGTCTACTCCAAGAGTGACTCCCCGAGTATCGTTAAGCGATCGTCGATTTCTCCAGATCTTGAACTATTTGAGTTTTTTTTTTCCAAATTAGGGTCGTGTGAATTATTTACTAATTGAAGCAATTGAGTTCCACAAGGCCTTCGCTCGAAATGGTCCATAATCCAGGAACATTTTCTCACAAAAGCTTTTGAATAAATAATGTGTATTCTACCCTTGTGCAAGAGGCGATGTTGTTCTACATTTATGATGAAATAGATGATGACTTCTGTTGTTGAAGAACTACCCTCGTCTATTATTGAAGCGCAGGGGTCGGGACGAGCGCAGGAGCGGTACATCGGGGCAACATGGTGGGCAATGAGGCTGCCTTCTAAAGATGAATGTGTATGAAGTTTTGGTATGGAGAGATGTCCAATCGATGTCCTCGGCAAGATTTCCTTTTTCGAAAAAAACAATTTAAATCGATTAGAAAAACTAAATGTCGGCCATTGAAGCATTTAATTGCCAGATGTCTTCTAAATATTTAAAGAACTGGAGATCTTTCTTTCCTGTGGAAATAGAGAGGATCCAAACTCAAAAACAAGATACACTTGAGTAGTAGTAGTAGTAGTATCCAAAAAAAAAAAGCGTTTGGATTTAATTTCTTTCTCAAAATTTTAACAGAAAAGCTTAGCCACATACCTACACATATAGGGTGGGATTCACGTAGGCTAATTTTTGTTATAGTTATTTCATTTAATATTTGTTTTTTTGTAAATGTTAAACTTTACCAATTCAATTTTTTTATTGAGTGGATCAAGCTCTTAAATTTTCGTAAAATTTAAATTTTGTCAAATAACTTCAATTTAACATATCTTTAAAATATAAATAAATGTCACCTATAAGATGATATAATTATGACTATCTAGTTTATCAAAATTAGATATACGTGATTGTTAAGATAATATGACAATATCAATAATTTGATTGGTGAAAAATATTATCAAACGGGGTAATAATTACTCTTGACTATTTTTTTTTAAAAAAAGTTATAACCAAAAACAAAAGAAAATAAGTAAAGAGTTTAAAAAAGAAAATAGGTATGCATATCAACAACAAAAATAGGCATAAAGATTCACCCTTGTATTTTGCAATTACATATGTTTCTCTATTTAATGTGGAGAATGTAATAACACAACTTACTAATACATTTCCAAATTTTCTAATAGTCAGGTTATTTAGATATAAATATTCTTAATTTTATTTTATTTTTTAAATAAAACTAACAAAGAAATGACATCCCGACAAACCACACCAACTTAAGCCAATGTCAACCCACCTTTAAGTTTTAATTAAAAAAATAAGTGATTAATATGACAATATTATTATGACGGGGATAGATCATAAATTGATAAGACTCAAGTTTTTTTCTCTCCCGGTGTGAGAGCTTTCTCTCTCTGTGAGAAGTATTGATTTGTGAGCTTTGTTTTTTTGCTTCTTATCTCGTTCCAATGTAGCACTTGACTTTGGAAAAAGAGACTGAAGAATTGGAGTTTCGCTTAGAATCAGAAAACAATACTGATGGTGATATAGCTTTATGCCTTGTGGGACGCTTCTTGACTGATAGACCTATCCGAGTGCATATCATGAAGGAGCGTATGGCTGGAGTTTGGAACCCTGTCCATGGGGTGTCAATTAAAGAAGGGGAGCATGGAATTTTTCTATTTCAATTCTTTCACCATTTGGATATTCAACGTGTGTTGAGGCAAGGTCCATGGTCTTTTGATAACCATCTTCTTGTGTTGGGAGTCCTACAACAAGGCCAAGCACCATCTCAAGTCCCCCTTATCAAGGTTCCTTTTTGGGTGCAAATTCATCATGTACCAGTGGGCTTTATGAAGGAAGAAGTAGGCAAGCAAATTGGCAATTTCATTGGGGAATTTTTGGAGTATGATGAAAAAAACAACTCCAATTATCTGAAGACTTTTATGCGTATTCGTGTTCTTGTTGACGTCACGAAGCCAGTCAAGCGTATGAAAAGGATTAAAAAAGTTGATGGAGAGCCCAAGGATGTCAAATTCAAATATGAAAGACTTGGTCCTTTTTGTTATTAATGTGGTCTTTTGGGTCATGTAGAAGATTATTGTGCAAAATGTAATGGGACCAAATAGATATGCACAGAATAAGGGGAATGTATTATCGAATTCAATTGAAAATGGAAATCATGAACTTCCAGTGTATATGCTGGAAAGTAATTACAACTGAGAAGAAGAATATCTCAATGATAGAGACTGAGTAAGAAGACTGAATGCAGAAAATGAAGAAGGAGAAGAAGAGAAACAGAATCAGATAGGGAGAGACTTAAAGGGAGAAGTCAGAATTTTCATCATACAATACCCACCCTCATTTTCCTTTCTCACTCTTATACACCTCACCCTCACACTATTTCCACGTGTTTCTTTTCCTTTTCTGTTACAACCATTTTGCTGACTTGGCTTCTCCTCTATTGATATCATAACATTACCTCCCCCATTAAAAACAACCTTGTCCTCAAGGTTGTGCAAGTTCTTCAATTCCATCTAATTCTTACCGGATGTGTCATTAGGATACCACCCCTGCCACTGAACTGAGGCAAAGTAATATCTCTGTTCAATGCAAGAAAAATCCTTGGTGTGGATACGGACCAGACATGCCCTGTAACTACTGCTAAAACTATTAGACTAACATAAAAATTGATAGTAACTCCAAGAAAACCTTTCCCAACATACATACAAGGGCCAATCTTTCTCTTGGCAATCTTTTGCAGCAACCCCTACCCAAGGCAAAGAATGCAAATATCATGCACCATCACCTGATGCAAATCAAGATGTTGAACTTGCACAACAAAATTAACACCATCAGCATTACAGTTATGACGAACTTGACCACATGAAGTAGCGACCACAGGTGTCGTAGAGTTGTAACTAAAGCATGATTCCAGAGGAGATCCTAATTCTTCAACCATAACCTTTATAGCAACAACCCTCAGAAAAAGAGGAATTTCATTATGTAGTTCAGATAATGCCTTGCTCATTTTAACACCATTAATATTTGGTTTTATGAAAAAAAAATGACTAACTTTTATAAGAGTGGTGGGAAAAGTAAGCATTCTTTCCTTTAGCACCATCCCAAAATTCTGCAGAAGATTACTTGCATCAGTTGTCCTTCCATTAATTCCATATCCATAGATCAATTCAAAATGTGCTGCCAAAACCTTCTGTTGCAGACCTAGAGAGAGCTCATATGCCTTGTCAAAGCTGTCTCACTTTGCATATAAGTCAAGTAATGCAGTTGCCAATTGATCATTCAATACAATGCCAAAGTCAGTAATGTGAGACTCAAACCAGCGTCCGTATTTGCAATCTCGCAACTGAGAACATGCTGATATAATACTAGCCAAAGTCATATTGGCTGCCAGTAAAGAGACGATTGGTTTAGGCATGGCAATAAGTAGTTCAATGACTGGCTTGTGTTTGCTGTTTTGAGCATAACAAGATGCCAAAGCATCATATGGTAGCAATTCTTTCTCAACCAAGAATTTCGTTGTTATAGACCCACAGAATAGAGAGTTTGAACACACCACAATCTGTGTAGCCCTTTCATTGAATACCTGCCTTGAACTATCTTGAGAAAAATGAAATTGAAATTTGCCACTATTATGGGATGCCAAACTGGAAGAAACTTCTAGGAAAAATGCAAGAACAAAATTGTCATTCAGAAGAGGCCATTGAACCATATCCATGAAGAGGGACAAAGCACAAGTATCTGAACCAAATCTAGAACAACCTGCAATTAAACTAAACCATGCCACAACACCTTTATCTGGCAAACTCTCAAACAATATTAATGCATTGTTAATGCTTCCCTGTTTTGTACATAGAGCAATAATAATGCTTCCAATAGAACAATAAAACTCATAGCCACTAATGATGACTAATCCATGCACTTGAGATGCCAAACTCAATTTATGGAAGTATATGCAGATCTTTAAAGCAATACTAAAGGTGTAAAAATCAAAATGTAGACCATAATGAATCAAATGAGGAGTCAGAATGACAGCCTCTGCATAACCTCCATTGGCAACATAACCAAAAAGCATAAAACTCCAAATTACCAAATAATCAATCTCTTCATTAACATATAAAAATTCTATCGAACATCTAAAATATGATGAGTACCCCACTTATTGTTTTTCTACCTCAGAGACTTCGAGACCTTTGCAATCACAAGAGCACCACTACCACTGCCCTTTGCCATTACTACACTATCCAAAACAATTCTATGTGCCTCAAAGCCCCAAAAGTCACTAACAGCACCACACTCAAATAGGAGGTCATGCTTGGAGTGGCGAACACAATGGCGACAACGTAGCAACTCAGATCTGGTGGTTCGGGTGGTGGTGGAGGGTTGGCCAAATGCAATAGGTCAAATCAGGTGGTTTGGGTGGTGGTGGATCTACAGCCGCTAATAAGCTACTGATGAACAGCCTCAAAAGATTCACAATAATGCTTTTGGAATCCATCAAATAGAAGATCAAATGCACCAAGTTAGATGGACTTTGAAATCGTATGATACCCCTTTGATACTCACCTGAGAGTGGGTAGACGGTGTCTTGATTGAGAAGGGACGTACGAATCAGGGGCTTGCCGTTTAGTTGAATCTCAGAAATAGCTTCCGATTTGGGGCCACAATTGCAACGAACATGGCATTCAACATCAACTTTGCTACTACCAGGCGATTTAAGAATGTTGGTCATCGTTTTTGTTGTTGCTTCTAGTAGATCCATAATTTTGCCATGAAAATCACTCGTCAGCTTCACCACTTCCACCATTAAATTCTGCTCACTGACAGAAAGTACCTCACTCTGTTTCTGGAAGGACGGAACTCATCTGGAGACGACAAGGCACCATTCAAGGATTCTGAATCATCGATCTCTCCACGAAACTTGTTGACGATTGATGTACACAACTCGCGACTTTTGCATGACGATTCAGTCAGGGGAGATATGAGGTTTGACTGAAATGGTTGTCTCGATGTCTCTTTGGGTGAGTTCGCAGCACCACAGAGAGAGCTCAATGATAAGTTGTGTTGCTGAAGTAGGGTTTCCAATTGAGCTTTGATTTGTTCAAAAAGAGCTTCAGATCTAATTTGCGCTTTCTCCATTGACTCCAGAAACCTTCTGGTGTTAGGTTCTAATTTGTCCATGCATGTGTGCTTTGCCATGGTGACAATGAAAGCACCAATGTAATGGGACCAAATAGATATGCACAGAATAAGGGGAATGTATTATTGAATTCAATTGAAAATGGAATCATGAACTTCCAGTGTATATGCCGGAAAGTAATTACAACTGAGAAGAAGAAGATCTCAATGATAGAGACTGAGTAAGAAGACTGAATGCAGAAAATGAAGAAGGAGAAGAAGAGAAACAGAATCAGATAGGGATAGACTTAAAGGGAGAAGTCAGAATTTTCATCATACAATACCCACCCTCATTTTCCTTTCTCACTCTTATACACCTCACCCTCACACTCTTTCCACGTGTTTCTCTTCCTTTTCTGTTACAACCATTTTGCTGACTTGACTTCTCCTCTATTGATATCATAACACAAAATTATTCTCTTTGGCTGAGGATGATGGTCAGCGGTTATGGGGAGTAGAGTTGCGTGCAGAAATCCGGCGTTCCTCGGGTAGTGGTGGTGCTAGGTGGCTGAGGGAGGAAGGTCAACAGGCCATGGTGGGATCTTCCAGTCACGTGACAAGCATGCAAAATCCGTTTGGAGCAGTTACTTCCCAAAATAGTAACGAAACTAATTTAGTGGGTGACAATAATGGGGCATTCATTGGCTGCCATATTTTCGGATCCCAGGATTCTCTTTCCTGGCATGGTGCAGGTTACAAAAAGTTCAACGGTTTCTTCACCGAAAAATGTGGTAATTGATATGGATATGACTGATGAAAAATTAATTGTGGGAAGCAAAAAACGAAATCGCAACGCAACTGAAGGAAGCGTAACAACATCTAATCAGCGAATTAATATTTCATCATTGATAAATAATGACTCTCACACGACGCGTTATGCAAGTCAGCTTCAGGGGCCCACGCGCGAATCACACGACACATCTCACGCGTCAGTCGCGATTCAGCAACACGTCCATTCTACTGTTCATGCTGGCAGCGCCCATACAATTAACAATGGCGATCCACTCAATGATAAAAAAAAATACTGCTACTTCTACTGTGCATTTTTTATCGGCAGAGCCCGGCTCTCAGGCCTGCTGGGAGCCATGAGTATCCTAAGTTGGAATTGTCGGGGCTTAGGAAATCCTGAGGCAGTTCTTGTTCTAATAGACCTTATCCATGTCTATGAATCAGATATTGTATTTCTTATTGAAACTCTCTGTTTTTCTAATAAAATTTATGAGCTTCGTGTTAAGTTGGGTTATGATTTTTCTCTAACTGTTGATCGAAATGGAAGAAGTGGTGGTTTAGCTACTTTTTGGAATGCTCCTTTTAATTGTGAGGTTTTAAATTATTATTCTCAGTACATTAATCTTATTGTTCATGATGACGAGAGAGGAGACTAGCGTCTAACATCCTTTTGGGGCTATTCTCATAGTTCTAGAAGACGTGAATCTTGGGATTTGCTCTGTTCCGTCTCCTCTATGTCGCAGTATGTGATTGGAGATTTTAATGATCTCTTATCTTCTGAAGATAAACGAGGTAGATTAGAGCATGCTGCTTGGTTATATCGAGGATTCAGGCAAGCCATTAGTGACAGTATGCTTATTGACTTACCTCTTGATGGTTACCAGTTCACTTGGAGAAAGAGCATGGGTACCCCAGACGCTAAAGAAGAACGCCTTGATAGAGCTCTTATCACTATTGATTGGCAAATTTTTTTCCCGCAAGCTCGCTTCATTAATCTAGTTGCCTCTTCATCTGATCATACCCCTTTGCTCCTCAAACTGGAGTCAGTAAATTTTATCAAGCCCAAGCGCTCTTTTCGTTTTGAGAATGCTTGGCTTCTTAATAAGAATTTTATTGAGTTGGTGAAATCAAACTGGCACATTTATCCCACATCATTTGTTCTCCATCAACTTCGTTATTGTACGGAGGATATGGAAGCTTGGAGCAAATCTAATATGCCTCCTTTCCACTTGACTGCTGCTCACCTATGGCGTGAAATTGATCAAAATCAAGATGAAGAAGGTGCGGCCTATACTATACATGAACTAAAGGAAAAATTGTCTTGTGTTTTATTGCAGGAGGATATTTACTAGAAGCGGCGTGCAAAAACTTTTTGGTTGAAGGAAGGAGACACAAACAGTCATTTTTTCCATGCCTCGTCAAGTGCAAGGAGAAGAAAAAATGCTATTATAAAACTTAAATCTAATAGGAATAATATGATAACTGATCAAGATGGTCTCTGCAACTTAGCGCAGTCGTATTTCCAGGATCTTTATTCTTCCAGTCAAGGTGATTTTTCTCCGGTGATTAATGGGCTTTCTCCATGCATCACTGATGATGATAATGCTTTGCTTATGGCCCCTTTCACGGAGGATGAGTTTTGTTGTGCTGCTTTTGCTATGCATCCTGCCAAATCACCAGGACCTGATGGTTTAAATCCAGGCTTTTTCCAGAAATTTTGGCCTACTATTGGTAAAGATATTTTTGAAGCCTCTTGCTCCTGGCTTTATGATGGTATTTTTCCTGAAGGTCTCAATGACACTAATATCGCTTTAGTTGCAAAAATTGATAATCCTTTATCCATGAAGGATTTGCGACCTATCTCGCTATGCAATGTAATTTACAAGATCCTCTCTAAAGTCTTAGCAAACTGTTTGAAGCTTGTTTTGCCTAAGTGTATCTCTGAAAGTTAAGCAGCATTTGTTCAAGGAAGATATATTCTAGATAATGCTCTTACCGCTTATGAGGTCCTTCATTACATGAAGGGTAAAACACAAGGTAAGGAGGGCACTGTAGCTCTTAAACTTGATGTGAGCAAAGCATTTGATAGAGTTAAATGGAATTATTTGCAAGCTGTGTTAACCAAGCTGGGTTTTGCTCCTATTTGGGTAAAGTGGTAAGGCATCTTTTGTTAATCATGATAGAGTTGGGCCAATTATTCCTAGTGAGGGGACTTAAACAGGGGCACCTTTTGTCTCCTTATCTTTATATTTTATGTGCTGAAGGTTTGTCAGCCCTTATAAAAAATTTTGAGTCTAGAGGATTTATCCATGGTGTTCGTGTTTGTCGTGGTAGCCCATCTATTAGTCACCTTCTATTCGTGGATGATAGCTTTTTATTTTGCAAAGCTACAGTTGCTAAAGTCTCTAAACTGAAAGATATTTTACAAGTATATAAGATTGCAAGTGGCCAAGCTATGGACTATAATAAATCTGCAATATCTTTAAGCTCCAACACACTGGTCAAGACAAGTATTTGGGCCTTCCTTTTATGGTGGGGTGTAATAAAAAAGCAATTTTTGGGTATCTCAAAGATCGTATCTGGAAGAAAATTCAATCTTGGAATGCCAAGTCTTTATCTATAGCTGTCAAGGAGGTCCTTATTAAATCAGTAGCCCAAGCCATCCCTTCTTATTGTACGAAAGCTTTTCTCATACCGTCTACTTTGGGAGAGGAGATTGAAAGAATGTTGAACTCTTTTTGTTGGTCTTCGAAGAAAAATGATAACAAAGGTATTAATTTGTTGAGGTGGGACAAACTTACGGTTTCGAAAGACAAAGGAGGCTTAAACTTTTGTGACATAGAAGGTTTCAATCTTGCAATGTTAGAAAAACAGGGATGAAAACTTGCAACTAATCTTAACTCCCTACTTACACGAGTGCTCAAAGCTAAATAATTTCCCAAGTCGGGTTTCTTGGAGGCAAAAATTGGCCATAATCCAAGCTATACGTGGCGGAGTATATGGAGTTCCATACCTTTGTTGTCTCTTGGTTATAGATGGAAGATTGGGACATGACAAGATATAAATGTGTGTAGCCAGCCTTGGATTCAAACACATGAGAACATATGGCCTCCTATGTTTATGCCACAACACTTAGCTAATATGACAATGGCTCATTTAATTGATCACGATTTGCATATGTGGTGACTTGGTATTATTGCATCGGTTTTTAACCAAGATGCTAGCACTGCAATCCACCGCATACCACTTCTATATAATGGCCAAGATAATATTGTTTGGGCTAGCACTTCAGGCGGCATATATACAGTGAAGTCGGCCTACTACTTGGCCATGCAATTATCAAATTCTTCCATGGTGCCTGATGTTGGTAATTGGAGCAGAATTTGGCAACTTAGTGTGCCACCAAAAATTCGTTCTTTTTGCTGGCGAGCTGCACAAAAATGTCTACCAACAAGATATGCTCTTCAGACTAAAGGCGTGTCTTGTCCTTTAAATTGTGTTATGTGTGGTTTCCCAAATGAAAATTCTTGGCATTTTATTTTCTTGCTCACATGCAATCAACTGCCGGAAGGAGCTAAAGCTTTGGGATGACAATGAGCCTTTTTTCTTCTTTTTTTTCATTCCGAGGGTTTTCAGAAATTATTTTTTGAGTTGTTGACCGTGCTGCCTAAGGAAAAATGTGAAATATATGCTGTTGGTCTTTGAAGTATTTGGAAATCTAGGAATGAAAAATTGTCGGAAGGAAACACTTTGCATCCTAAAAGAGTTTCTACTATGGCCTATGATACACTTAGAAGTTGGAAGTGGACACAAAATTTATCTGATAAAAATAATGAAGTGACTGACTTGTGTTGGAAAAAGCCGATTGATGGTTTTCTAAAGTGTAATATTGACAATGCAACTTTCCCAAGTGAGACTCGTGCAGGTTATGATATTTGCTTTCGTGACCACACGGGTGCTTTTGTTATGGCCCAAACATCATGGACTGCATCTTTTGCTACGATTGTTGAAGGGGAAGCTACTGCGCTATTACAATCACTTCAGTTGGCCATCGCTTTTTGTTTTGAAAAGGTCTTTTTTGAATCCAATTGCAAGGTTCTAGTTTGATGCTGTTTTGGGTACCACTCATCATGTAAATGAGTTAGGTACCTTAGTAGATCAAATTAAAACTTTGCTTTTTTCTCATACAAACTATAAGTTAGCTTTTGTAAGGAGACAAGTAAATAAGATTGCTCATACTCTAGCTAAGACATCCTTATTAAATTCTAGCCCCCATGATTATTATCATGTTCCTCTTTGTATTGAGCTTTTGATTCAAGATGAAATGAAATAAGCGTAATTTTCCTTAAAAAAAAATATTATGACGGTTAATGAAATTCAAATACACATGAAAATATTAAATTTTAGGCTGTTTCAGTTTCACAAATGTTTCTATTTTGATTGGCTTTGTTGAGTATCCTTCAGTTGACAGGTGGGTTTCAAAATTCATTATGTATTAACATGGCTATGTTTCTATTTCCCCCATTTTATGTCAATTAGGGGGGTCCATGTATAATAATACATCATGATTAATATTACCAAACAGTGGCACCCATAAAAGGTATCGGACAATTATGAAGATGCTTCTGCAATTCCAAAAATCTCACTGTTATTGCTATCTTTCTTTGATAATGTCACTGTCATGCTATAACTTGGGTTCAAATGTAGTTTCCAAGCCAACATTTACAGTGGAATCAGAAGCATCTATAAGAGTCTTTGGAATTTGTTCAATCCCAACATAGTCTTTTCACTATCTGGTCTAATGGACAGTACTAATAGTATTAGTTTTCACCTGTTTCATACTTGCTAGAAAGAAAACATTTCAAATACAACTACTAATGATTAACATAACATACTGGGTAATCAGGAGCGTAGTTGCTGGAACTGTCTTTGCAGCAGGCTACAGACTCAACAGGGTAGCATCTCCATGCAAATTAGAGGAAGAGAATAAAAAATAAAAAATCATTTAAAACCAAGAACTAAACTTATATGATTTAAATGGATATCATTATGATGGTAATGCAGGACTAAATTATTGGTTACATCTTAATTGCAAAACATAACTCAAACATCAGGAAGGAAATAAATCTTTATGTAGACTTCAAGCTTACAATGACAACACGTCAACACCAGCAAAAGATGCTAATGCTACTTCTATTATCCTGCAAGGTAGTTTATATAGGTGCGGGGTGGTTTATATGGGTGCTAATGCTACTTCTATTACCCTGCAGCCAATAGGATTATTTTGTCAGAAGAACAAAACATAAACCAACTAAATTGTTTAGTAAAACTTGACAAAAAGATTAGCAAACACTACTACTTACTTTCCATGAATAAGGCCTGATAAGTAAAACAATTTAGCTCCATCAAATATTTTAGTCCAAAATAGGTGTTTGGGTTGTTGTCTAGTTTTCTTTAACTTTTTATCATCCTTGATTTTATCAAGATGAGTTTGAATCCCCATGACCTTTAACACAAGAAGCTGCAAAATATTGAGACATTTAAAGGTTTCTAAAATGTACTTTTAAGACGTGTAAGAAACAATGAGTGAAAAACAAAGTGCCTCTCGTATTATAATAACTAGGGCTGGACAAAAAATTCATTCCGACCCAAACCCGAAGAGACCGACGGAGAAAATGACTCTGCGGGTGAGTTTTATCGGGTTCTCGGTTTTCGGATTTGGAAAAACCGTTTAAAGAAGATAACATCAGGCGGGTTCGGATTCCTAAAAATAATCCATCGATGACCACGACCGACCGACTCACAATGTTGGACGTCTCTGAATTTAAAAATACACAAGAGTTGTACAGAGTCATGTGATGTGACTAGTTGGTAATGCTTCCCAGCTTAATAGTTGTTCCGGTCAATCTCGCACACCCCAGAATACCTTTCCTCGATGTGAAGTGACTCAAGTGCAGTTAATTGGCTTTATTATACTTCATTTATTTACTAATTTAAGTGAGAAAAATTCAACTTTGAAAATGGATGTGTGGATGTCCTTTCAGTTCCTATCACTTTCTCTTTCTTCAATTATGGCCTAGAAGCAAATTAAAACACTTGTGTTAATAAAAAAATAATGAAAATTGAAAGCTCTGCCCATTTCATAATTTTCCCCCCAAAAGCTTAGGTTTCTCTCTGTTTTACCAGAAAATTGAGTGTCTTTCTCCATCTTCACCCCTTCACTCTTCTCCATCTTCACCCCTTCACTCTTATTTGCTTCGTCAATCTCCTCTCTTCTTTCATTTCTTTCAACAACAAGAGGCCACTGGTAGGACAGAACCGTTCGTCTACATGGTGGTTGTACTTGTGGTGTAGGCCTCCGCACAGTTCGTCTCCATGTTTGTCATGGTCGAGAACTTGAAGGTGTTAGCTCGAGGTTGGCGGCGGGGCCAGTCTGAGATGCTTTTAAACCAGCGGTGATAGTGGGTGTCTTCTTTGGCGATTTTGATCGAAAACTCTCGTAGGGGAGGTTTGGTGTGGTGTTGGGGCAGTTTTTTTTGGGTTCAAGGGTTGATTTGTTGGTGTGGCTGGCCTTCTTCTAACCGAACCAGACCACCCGTGTCAGTCCGCCACCCGCTACCCGCTGTACCCGTCGTCCCAAACAGACGGAAATGGGTTCATATTTTCTCTCCGTGGTTTCTGCGGATTGAGAGTTTAGGGACCGAAACCGACCGAATCCGACCGATGTCCAGGCCTAATAATAACTTCCTTCTCCCATGAAGATTTGTTTGGGGGGGGGGGGGACAGTAGAAGATAAATTCATGTAACAAATTCAGGACACCTGTCGATCATGCCACCATCCACTAAAGACAAAAGTTTCCCATAAATTTTTTTGTATGTAAGCAACTGGCCAACAATCCTATATGCATCGATTATATGCAGCTATTAGCACCCTTTGCGTGACATTATTTAATCTTCTGGACCGTGACTTTGCATTAGTCACTACGAAAGTGTAACTGATGGTGAATGTAATAAGCATTTGAATTAGCCTTTGCCACTACTATTATGAGCACTGCAGAAACAGAGACTTTAAGAAAAAAATAAAATCAGTGACACAGAAAACGAAAACGAAAACGAAAATACAATTTCAATTGTGCAAGCAAGTGAGCTGTACTCATGATGAAAAGAGCTCGTTTCAGCAATATTTAGCATGGCACTGGCTCTTGTTCCACCTGAAATCCATTTTATCAAACATTTACCATACATTTGAAAACCTGCAAACCATTATATCTCTGTTTATACATGTTTTCCCGGTTTTGAGGCAACTATGTTGGACTTGCTTGCATAAAATAAATAGACAAACCTTGTGTAAGACTGCATTTGATCTTCGAGCTTCCTTTCCTCCTATAAGCACGCATAATGTGATTATAAGGCTGTTTTGCAAGAAGGGTGACATTGAAATGGCTGAAAAGTGGATGATGGAGATGAGTTTGGATGACCTTCCTTCTGATTTGATTATGTATATGACAATAATTGAGGGGTTCTGTAATGCCGGTCAATTGGAGATTGTTTACTCAATGCTCAAGGCTATGAGGGCACATGAATGTGAGCCCAATTTGGTGCTTAAAACATATATTTCATGAAAGTATCTTATACCAGCAAACTTTGAGAAGAAACTTTCACACACAACCTGTTGAAATCTCAGATTCAAATGTCAAAGGCTAGGTAAACCAAATTATGAAATGGATTGTCAGTAGGCGTGCAACATGGCATTTGTTTTAAGCACGTGACAAAAAAGTACAAGAATATATCAACCATTTTAATCTCGACTTAAAATATTTATTGCAACAAAGAACATCGATTTCATCAATTTCTATAAGGAAAATGGGGCTAAGAAGTTATCATAAATAATTAATCCAAATCTAATGTTTGTACAGCTGAGAAAAGGCTTAGTAAAAGAGACAGATGCAAGCACACTGTTCTCAAGAAGCAGAACAAAACTACTTTGTTGCCTACAAGGGGATGAAATGAGCCGAGGTTATCAGCCTACATCACAGAAACCAATCATTAAATTTGCAGTTATACAACGTAAATTTGATGAACAGATGCAGTTGATAAAGAATGAATGTGACCTCATTTGTAACACTAACATCAAAGTTCCTTATGTATACCAGTCAGCTGGTTCACAAGATCTTTTTCTCCAAATTTTCTTAGGCCATCAATTACATTATCTCGGTACTGAGGCCTTAGTGGAACTGCTTTCTTAAGCATTATCTTGGCAAGTTTTGTGGCCTCCTCCAAGTGGTTTTTTTGACAGAGCCCAATTAAAAGAATAGAATAAATATCAGAGTCAATGGAAGACAAACATCCCATATTCTCAATTGAATCAAGCAAGTAGAATCCATCCAGTACCCGGTCCTTTGCACAGAGCTCCTTTAGCAAAAGACTAGATGCCAAAGTATCAGGTTTGACCTCACCAGCAAGCATTTCCCTGAAGAGCTTCTCTGCTTCCTCAAGTTTCTTTATCCTTATCAAAGAAATCACAAGTGCACTGTAGCAGTCACCGCGTGAGACACCATGTTCCACCACAAATTTATCAATCAACAAGTAAGCTTCTTCCACACGACCCTTGGTACAAAGGCTTTCAATCAAAGTAAAAACAGTAACATGATTTGCAAGGCACCCAAAAGCTCTCATTCTATCCAAAATATCCACTGCTTCTGTCCACTGGCCTCTCTTACAGAAACTTTGAATCAAAGATGTATAAGTAACAACATTTGGACAACAATTCCCACTTTTCTCCATTTCGTCCAACAATTCCAATGCCCTTTCCATTGATCCTGACCTACATAACCCATCTAAAACTGCTGATAAAACTACTAAATTAGGCTCACATCCATGTGCTCTCATAACCTTGATCATGGAGTAAGCATCCTCCAATCGACCGACAATACAGAACCCCTCAATCATTGTCATATACGTAATCAAATCAGGACAAAGATCATTCAAACTCATCTCCCCCATCAACTTCTCAGCCATTTCAATGTCGCCCTTCCTGCAACACAACCTTATAACCACATTATACATCACGGTATCCGGGTGTAAGTTAAAATTATCCATTTTCCTCAACACCCACAAGGCCACATCAGCAAGCTGAGCCTCTTTACACAGCTTCAGAACCTCCCTAAACATGTTGGCAGTGACTACACACCCTTCAGCCTCATAAGACTTAATCAAATTACAAATAACCTGGGGATTCTGATCAATCCCAAGCAAGTTGCAAGCTTTCCTATACATGTAAGCACTATGCCTATACCCAGATTGAAATCCAGCCCAAATGAAAAACCTAACACCCAATTGAGATTGTTCGTGACAGCACCTGTTTAGGACTTGGATGACACATTGAGAGTCCAATTTGAGCTTAGCCGCCTTAGACAATGTGTTCTCAATGCTGCTGCCATTGCTTTTATTGAGATGGTTGTAAAGGGTATCAGCAGCAACAGAAAACATACCCACTTGATGGGTGGAGAAAGGAAGGGTTTTGAGTCTGTGTAAGCATGAGAAAAATCGAAAATTTACAAAGTGGGGCATTGGGTTTGTGAAGGTCTGGTTGAGGGTTGATTAGAAGGGTGGTGAGGGGCTCAGGGTTTTAAACATTTGTTGTGAGAAATGGAAAGAGAAAGAGGGGGAAGAAGAGGACACACACCTGAAGATCCAAACCGCCCCACAACAGTCCAGTGACGATTGTTTGTTTCCCACAAAACCTATTGCAGAATCGATGATTATTTTAGATGAGATGAAAAAGAAAAAGGAATTCTTTCTCGGATCTAAAGAAGCACTAGCCTTCTCAGGGGTTCTCTTCCTCCAATCTCTCGGCACCAGGCATCCGCCATCGTTGTACTGCGAGCATGGTGCATGATGAATGATCCTTTCACGGTTCCGACACTTGCTCCGGCGACTTAACAGATTATTGAGAGAGTGGATAAAGGGATTGTGGTGAGTCAGTCATGTCACTGACAGGGACGGACCGGGTGAGAGAATGAAGCTTATGGAGTTTGTGTTGTGTACTCCGATCCTAATTATAACATGATTTTTTTTTATGCCGAAGTCGCAGCGTCGTTTTGGTATTATCTACTTTGGTATATGTGATGTGGCGCCGTGATTTTGTCTTTAAAAGCGCGCCGATGGGTTAAGGTATGTGGGTATTTATAAACTCATTGGCCTTGATTCTGCAATGTGGGACTTTTTGGTGTATCCTAACAATAGCCTGATCGAGGCCAGGGCTAAGAGGCGTCGGCGCCGTGTGTGGCTTAGGCCCTTCTTCTAGCGCCAATGTTCCGACCTCAAGTCCGCAGCATCATTTTTCGATGTATTGTCCACTTTGGGCCACATGTGATGTGACCCTCATGGTTGTTCCAGATACACCAAAAAGTCACACATTGCTTGGAAATCAAGACCAAGGGGAGTTTATAAACACCCATATGTCTTAACCCACCGAAGCGTCTTTTAAGGACAAAACCATTGGGCCACATGTGATGTGGGCCCTCATGGTTTTGTCCTTAAAAGGCCCCTCGGTGGGTTAAGGCATGTGGGTGTTTATAAACTCTCATTAGCCTTGATTCCCAAGCAATGTGGGACTTTTTGGTGTATCTGGAATAGTAGGCCCCAGTCAAGACCAAGGGGCTAAAGGGCTGTCATCCCTCATGCGTGGCTTAGGCCCTCCTTCTAGTGCCAATATTCTGACCTCAAGTCCGCAGTATCGTTTTCCAAGGTATTGTCCACTTTGGGCCACATATGATGTGGGCCCTCATGATTTTGTCCTTAAAAGGCGCCTCAGTGGGTTAAGGCATGTGGGTGTTTATAAACTCCCCTTGGCCTTGATTCCCAAGAAATGCGAGACTTTTTGGTGTATCCGGAACAGTAGAATGTTCTGAAGTAGAACTCAGAGGACGGCCGGAGATGAAGCGTTGCGGTGGTGCTCGCAGCGGTTGACGATGACAAAGGGGTGGTGTACCTGCAGATACTTCGATGCCTAAGTCAGTTTAGGTAGGAAATGAGGTAAGCCAGAAAAAATGAATGAATCGTCCCTGGATCGTGAAGGAGATCCTCTATATAGTGCTTGGAGACGGTTATCGAGAAATACTGCTTCCGCGAGATCCGGGGTGCCGTCAGATCATTGCCAGGCTGTGATGAGCTGGCGTGAAGATCTGGGGACCGTTGGATATGCCACGTCATCATAGCTCCGAAGTGGTCGAATGAACTGCACGCGGGAATGGGCCTTCGGCGTGCGCTTGGCTGGATTGGGCCTTGGCCCAGTCCGGAACAGTTGCCCCCCCAAGTCGGTAGCTCGGGTGTCGAGGTGTCGACTTGTTGAAGTGTATGCTAGATTTTTGCCATTTCAAAGAAAATGGAGAAGTTAAAGCATAGAAAGGACAAATTGTTATCAAACAAAAAGAATAAAGATTGATGTCTACCTAAGAGGATGTACTAACTATCAAGAGACCGAAGTGCTATCTCAACAATATCATCAAGTCTATTGATTTGTAAGAAGACTCCGTAAAAAAAGTAGAAAAGAAGACAAAAGAAATAAACTCGAAGCAGAAGCTTGAAAAGAAGATTCTGTTCAGCAGCGTCTGAAAGAAGCATCAAAGCCGAAGAAAACAAAACAAAAAGAAGAAAGCTTAATGTTGCATCAAGGCAGAAGTATGAAAGCTAAGCGATGAAACAAGATTAACAAGCCTGCAACAGAGGCATGAAAGCTCAGAGCAAAAGCATCAAAGAGAATGTTCAAAGTTGAAGCATAGAAGCTTAAAGATATAGGAAGAAGCATCAAGATGAAAGCATAAGAGTTGAACTAGTTAAAACATCAAGATGAAAGCTCAATGATGAATCATCAGAAGTATGATGAAGTATGCTCAATAATGGATCATATGAAGCATAAGAAGATAGAAATGATTTGAATATTTATTTACTGCATTTGATCAAGATATAAGCTTAAGAAGAAGCATAAACGAGAGAGATAAAGCACTGAATGAAGAATATGATCGCATGCATCTGAAAGAGAATATACAAAGCATCGAATTGCAGATCATCCAGACTGAATGATAAAGTTGAACATATATATATATATATATATATATATATATATATATATATATATATATATATATATATATATATATATATATATTGACGAAAGAAAAATCCTTGTGTATCAAGCATCATCAAAATGAGCTACAAGCATATTGAAGAAGCTCAAAGATTATATCAGGCTACGTGTGCTCAACAACAACAAAAATGTTGCGTCTGATATAAAAAAGTATTGTGTCTGACTAGGATAAGTCATGACACATACTTATGCGTCTTATGACGTATTAATGGATACTCCAAGATCATTAAGAGAAATATCTATCCATGAAGGGATTATGCAAAATAGAAAGAATCGTTATCATTGATATACTCTTATAAGCA
This sequence comes from Calophaca sinica, assembly GCA_037113605.1. Classification (NCBI taxonomy): domain Eukaryota; kingdom Viridiplantae; phylum Streptophyta; class Magnoliopsida; order Fabales; family Fabaceae; genus Calophaca; species Calophaca sinica. The sequence goes on along the minus strand of CM073735.1, from coordinate 97,067,767 downwards.
CATGAGAAGAACTATTGTCTGCATTCAGAAGTAGTACACCCAAAAGGAAATATTCTATACCACACAAGAATGATGCTACGGAGAAACTTTTGTTGGTATGTAATCTTGGACTTCATTTATATTAAGAGTCAGACATATTTTTCAATATAATATCATTTGAAAGATTACAAGAAGATAAGACGAATGAAGCAAGGTAGAATCAACATAAAAAATTGCCGCAAACAAGATTTCATGAGCGTCTGGTCACTTGAGATCAAACTACGTCTGATGGGTCATCTCATACATCTCAAGAGTGACATTTCCAAGTGTATAAATACATCAAAGCCACATAAGAATTTATCTATACTGAAATCATGGAATGAAAAAGAGAGTCAACTGAAGAAAAGATCAACGACCTCTTTTTAAACCGAGTATCTATAAAATAAATAAAGTTTCCTTACAAAACAATTATCCACTTTCTTCAGCATATTTAGCATCTATAAAATAAAGCATAAAACACAATAGGAACATAAGCAAAAAGGGAGTGAGTCTGTTGTAGCAGTGTTGTATTGGCATTAGAAGGAATAGATGAATACATACATACATACATAGTATACACATGTTAAACACACACACACACAAAAGTACCACTACCACACACTCATCAATCACAAAGTCAAGTGTCCATATCAAAAGGACAATGAATACATACATACTTAATATACACACGTCACATATATGTATATACAAGCACAACTACAATAACCCATCAATCATAGAGTCAAGTATCCTTATCAAAGGACAATGCAAATCACTACGTCAATCACTTTGTATGCATGTGGATCCATCTACTACTCTGGGAAGTTTGATTAGGAGGACATGTTTCGCTTTTTGAAGGAATACACTGCAATGGTGAACACTTTATTGCTGCGCCCTCTCGACTAATCTCGATAATGTCTGGTGACGGTCAGGATAGCTAAGTCAGATGGGTAACTCCCCTGCTCAAAGGATCAATTCCAACCATTGGGTGTTACGAACTTGAGCTTCGCACCCCAAGGCCGAGATAGTGAACTTGTCACAAGGTTCATTTAGACAATATTTGAGAAAAATCCCTAAAAGTCCATTAAGTCACATTTAGAGGTTCTAAATACTTTAGACTAATTGATTAGGATTCTTTCCTTAAGGTTCAAGTACAAATCTAGTGATAAGATACTATTCATGATACACAACTTGTTGATTCTTACTACTTAGCTTAGTGATGGTTTAGGTTACACTTGTTCTACTATATCCTAAGGCCAACACTTAGTCTTTATTACACTAAGTAAATTAACTCATTTACTCGTTTCAAGCCTAATTAAATCATAAATAATTAGGTTTAGTGCCCTATTAGTCCTTATTACTCAATACATTATTAATTTATAAAACTCGCCCTTTGGTTCTTTAACATAGGCATTCTAAGTGACGGGTTCTATAATAGTGAATTCTTACGTTATCACCTTTCTAGTTCACTTGACTCCTAAAACAATCATGGCATATCTTATGGATTGACTCGTGTTGTCAAGGTCATTCCAATAGTCATTCAAGGTCACCAACTTCGCGAATACAATATCTCATGAACACACACAACGCATAATGTTCATATCAAAATATGCTTATTCAACACATCACCACAAGAGTCAATAATATCAACCAACAATTCATTTGATCGTTCAAATCAAACACTCAAGCATATTATGACATCAAATCAAGGCCAAACTAGATACATATATACACACACGAAGGTACAAGTTTCATGTCACGATACGCTCATTCAATATATCGCCACAAGGGCCAACAATCTCAATCAACCAATTGTTTCATCACTTAATTCAAACATTCAAGCATATTATAATATTAATCAACTATCAATAATACACATGTATGTGTGTGTGTATGTATATATAACCCACAAGCATTATTATAATATTATCACGCCTTGGGGCCTAAGGGAGACCCCTTCGCCTATTCCCTCAATAGCCACAACTACAATATGTCTCCCTTATCTGAGTAAAAGATATTCTCGAGACCACAAGGAGTAGAGGAGTGGAGATTTTAGTGATGCTCCTTTGAGAAAAGGTTTTCTACGAAATACAAGGAATCCAAAGAACCATTAGAATTTGATTATAGAATAAAAACTCAAATTTAGGAAGATGGGACCCTAGGTTCATGAAGAGCTTACTAATCAAATTTATGTCTTAGAACAGTGGAGACTCGAAGTTATAGCAAAGGAAACGTCCTTCCGGTCATGTAGCTTCAAACGGGGATGGATTCTGACAACGGGAGAGGAAGAACGATAAAAGAACAGTGTTTTTGGTCCTTAGAATTGAGAGATGAGAATTAAAACAATGAAAGAATGACTTACTAAGTGAATGGAGTGAATAGAACTCTTCCTTAAGGAAGAAGGAAGAAGAATTTTGTGTGCCTTTGCCTTGGTCCAAGCTTTGGAGAGAAGTCCTTCCATGGAGGCTTGCTCTTTGAGGGAGAAGGAGACCAAAACCCTAGCAGTCCTTAGAGAGGTTTTGAGAAGGTAAAAATTGATGAGAAATGTGTCAAATGAGGGTTTAGGTCGAGTTTTACAAGTGGCCAAGAGGTATGGGCCTTAGAGAACCGGTTTAGAGAAATCGAAATCACTAAAATTGACTTTGTACGCGTTTTAATTGATTAGATATACTTATTAATCGATTAGAAACTCTCTAGAATCAGTATTGGACACTCTGGGCATGTTCTAATCGATTAGAAGCAAATTCTAATTGATTAGAAGCTCTCTGGAAAGCATACTAGCTCATTTTTACAAGTTCTAATTGATTAGCAACTCGTGTTAATCGACTAGGTTGCGTTTTACATGCCATGCGCTATTGTTTTGGCCGTATCTAGAGCTACGGGTGTCCGATTGAGGCATGGCATTGGAAAGCTAAGGAAATTTCCTACAAAATCATCGCTAATGAGACTAATCAAAATCGGACAATAACATGGTGAAAAATGCAGTAGAAGTTGACTCAAACATTCCAAATACTATACTTGCGCTGGATTGACTCTGAAAAGCTTATATTGAGTTATAGACACCAGATTTGAGTCAAACTAAAGTCAAATGAAAGATAAGAGACAAATCTACAACTTCCATGAAGGAAGTCAAAGATTCCAAAAATGAGGTTTACACTGACTGAATTGTACTAGTCAAAGGAAAGGAAACAAATCTAGGCAGTTCTAACATATCCAAAATATCTATTAATACCTTAGATCATAGAAACACAAAAATGTGGGCTGTTACAAGGAGCAGAAACTCTGCTCAGATCTTATACTCACCATTCCACCATGAGCTCATCATATACATTCTATCTGTGCGAGTTAGCTTAAGTACACGAGCCTAAATGTAATACCCTCTCTTAGAAGAGCTTAGTGTAAACACCATAACTTAATTGTAATATCCTCTCTAGCGAGAGCTTAGTGTTTCGGGTTAACACGCTCTTTGAATTTTGAAAGTAGCGACGTCAAACACCTTTTTACAAAAGGATGTTGCCTTAGCAGTATGATAGTTTGTTGTGTGCTTAGTAAGGTACTTATGTGTATAGCATGGTTGGCAGAAGATGCACATGAGGATTGCCAGGAAGGACCTTTCTATGAAGGCACAAAGATCTTGTGGCTACCTAAGAAGTTGTGCAATACAACCTAGAAAGGTTAGTCGGTACTCATAAAGATTGGTCTTGAAAAGACTGTTTGTCTTTGAGGCACATAGGTTTGTATCAGTTCTAAGATGGTTGTCTTGGAGGCACATAGGTTTGTGTCTTTCTAAGATGTTTTATTAGAGATGCATAGGTTTATGTCGTTCTAAGAAGTTATGATGTATAAAGTTGTGATGTATAGCCATATTGGTTGAAGATACACACAAGATTGTGATCGAGGTCGGTTATGGTGAAAATCATTCAAGGTTGTAATCTAGATGTAGCTATCAACTTGATAGTGAATTAGTGTAAAAATACTCTGTGTCATTCTCTCTTCCATACTCTCGTTATTTTGTCTTTACTTTATGTCTATTTACTTAGGGAAGAATCTTTAACAAAAGCCGTTTTAACATAACTTAGGAAAAGTATTTAAAACCTCCAAACGACAAGCCATCTTGCATCTGGTTGTAGTCAGTTAGTCACACTTACACTTGATGATCTTTGAAACATTCTAGTCCTTAAGATTGATTCAAACTGAATTATGTGATAAGGTTTTTATAACTTGTTTTTTGTTAGAAACATTTAATTGTGTTTAGTGTAATGTTTTATAAAACCTTTAGAAGCGAAGGTTGTGTCTGCGTCCGATTGACTTAGTGCGTATGCACTACTAAAACACAGACTAAGCATTACAAATAATGTATCTCTTGATAAGCGTGTTTTGAAGGCTTGAGAAAAATATTTTAATAACACAATACAACCCCATTTTTTGTATTTTCCTAATATTTCAGTCCCTAGACCCGAACAAATCTGATAATCTACGGGTCAAACGGAACAGGGATGAGATGGGTCTTAGAATTGGGTTGGGTCTTGTGCACTCCTACTTGTTTGGTTGGATGAGAAATAAAGAAGAGAGAAAGGGATCCACTACCTTTTATAGTCTCCTCTACCACTTTTTAGAGTGGAGCATATTTTTTTTCATATTTATGTTGATACCCTGTTGTTCCACTTCAATATATATTTCAATTTTGAACACAAAACACGTATGCGGGTCATAAAACACAGACCTTTTTTATAATGAAAAGTATAGGTGAATTGGGTCTCAGGGGCTCATTAGGGTTAGGAAAAATCTCATGGCTCAAAAAGTGCTTACAAAGGTACTTATATATTACCTACCAACGAGGTCCTCACTGTTGGAACCTAAACGATTGAGACACATAGACCCTCAATAATTTTGATGATAACAAAGTATCTAAGTAAGAACAATTTATCTTTTAATAAGTCTTGAAGTGTGTAGGACTTAACTCTCTAAGGATTTGTACAAATCAAGAACACTACTCAAGCAAGAAGAAGGAAGTTACAAGTGAAATCAAGCGTTGAAAACGTATCATCTGGTAAACAAGGTTGCATCTGATACTAGCTCTTTGCGAGCATTTGGTATCTTAAGATTAAGACACGCGGAACACATCTAAACGCACATGACTTAAAGTCAGCATCTGGTAGTTCTCAGCATATGTCTTACACCTTAGTGAGCATCTGGTCCACTATAGAAGCACGTGTAAAGCACGCTTTACTCAGCATCTTCTGATCTCAGCTTCTTATCTAGTGAATCTTGGGCATTCAATTCAAAATATTCCTTAGCGCTCAATTTGGTAGTACTAGGTATCAAATGTGTCACCTTTAGCTAAAGGACAAGCAAATCGTACACTTTTCAAATTGTGCCATGTTACAATGATTCAAATGATTGGAAAAGCAGATCGTACAACTGTAATAGCTGTACTATTATTTGAATATTCCTCAGAAAAGGAAATGCTGATATTTCTCCTCAAATATCTCACTCAAAGTTTGGAGCTGCTCTTTCAATGGTAACATAGAAGATCTCTATAAATATTCCTTCTCTAAGATTGAAGAAGAGTTAGAAAAATCAAGTGAACAGTCAAAAATTATGTGCCAAGCCCTCTATGGACCAACATTGAACAAGCCTCAATGTCTCATTCTTTCCTTGTGAAAGTTATTCTGTTTTTAAGCTTATATTCTGTATTCTCTCGTGTTGAGAGTTAAATTATTTTCAAACCATTTCATTGTAACTCATGTAGCCTTATGGAAGGCTAATTCCTTAAAGGCTCGATCGTACTGAGTCGTTTTGAGAAGTTGGAAGTATAGACTAGTTTGAGACAGTAGTATACTCTTAAAGTTTTTGTAATCAGTGTGATTATAGTGAAAAATCCTTTAAGTAAGAAGGGACTAGACGTAGCTACCAGTTAGTGGTGAACTAGTATAAATCTCTGTGTCTACTCTATCTTTTTACTCCTTGTCTTATCTTCTGTGTTACGAGAAAAACAGTTTTCATAATTTATCTTTAGCGTCCGGTAGTAAATTTGTTTTGAAAGAACTTGCTTTTACTCAAAGATTTGCGAAAAGTTTTAGAACACAATTCAAGCCCCCTTCTTGTGTTCACGTTCACTCACATCGGCAGCAGAATTCGAACTCATTTCCTTGTGGGATATGAGGCGTGTCTTTACCAACTGGACCAATTTTTGCTGACTTATAAAACACCAATGTGATCATCTATCTACTAAGCATCAAGTATCAACTACATACATATAGCACATGCTAACTACATATCTATTATATGTCTTCCATAATTAGAAGATTTTTTATTCATAAAAATATTATTAATCACACAAAGGAGAAATGCTAATTGACTTTCTACACTCTCATAACATTCCATGTGATATTCAATGTAAAAATATTTATGAACTCACCTCTTCTCCACTCCAAATTCCCCTGATATTGGATGGAACAAAATTTGACCTAGAAAGGAATTTGCTCTCCTCTCCTCCCCTCTCCTCCTATCCAAAAAATTGAACCAAATAACTAAAATTTAAAATAATCACTTTGTTGAAGCAAGATCTCCAAGAATGTTTTGATGTAAACAAACTCAAATGAATGATGCTTAAGTTTATCTGAACATTTGTCTATTTAACTATGTCACTTGAGCATGAACAAAATTGAGCAAGTTTGAACTCTCTCAAATGTGAAATGACATGAAGATAAGATTCAAAGGACAAGACATCACAAAGGATGAGAAGCTTATATAGACATACATCAGTTCAAGCATGTTTGCATTAAGAATGTAGCACAAAAAATATGCAAGCAATAAAGGAAAAAGACTGCAGCACAACATATTTAACAAGTTAAATGAACTTACTCAGGATGAGTAGGTTTGAAGCTCCTAACCTTCTCTCATCATGCACACATCATTCTCAGGAAGACAGTAGCATTAAATGAAGAATTTACTGCTGCCCAATTCAAAACAGTGGTGAAACAAAGATTCAGCACCTGAAACAAATGTTGAGGTGATCCACTAATAAAGTTAGAGAAGATACTGCATATCAGGATAAGAAGGTTCTGTTTGCTGTATGACAGGACAATGCTTTGCAGTAAAGTATAAAAGCAGTTGTACTTTCATGCAAAGGTCAGATCTGCATTTGCTGATGAAGGGAGCCTCTCCAACGGTCTTAAATTGCCTCCCTGGCCTATATTAAGCTGTGAATACTTTTGGAAAAAGTGCGAGAGTGTATTGAACTATTCTATTACAAATCAAAGTCTCAAATCATCATCCTCTCAACCACATTCAAGTCAATTGCGCACAATACTCTGGGATTTATTACTGAGTGTGTTCTGCTTGATAATTTTTAACACATTGAGTTATTATTTTGTAATCAAGCCTTAGAAATCCCGCAACCAAATAGCTTGTATCCTTGTACCTTGTTTCATTCTACCAAACTACCTAGGTGCGTGAATGTTGGTGAGAAGCTACCCGGTAGATCCTCCTTAGAATGAGTGTAAGTTTCTGGAGTGTTAGAATCTTGCAGATCTGGGTTAGATACTACAAGAGCAATGGGTAGAAGCTGTGAAAGAAATAGCGGAAAATCTAACTGGAATTGAGGAGTAGATGTAGCCTATCTTGGATGAATCACTATAAATCCTTTGTGTCATTATTTCATATTTTCCTTCTTCTATTAATGCACTAGAAATTGTGAAAACTTTCTCTTCATAATTTTGAGAAGGTTTGTATTCTCTGAACCTTCTCAAGTTTGAAGAAGAGCACTGGTTTACTTTCTCAAGTGATTAAAATCAGTTTGCCTATTATTAATCAGTTCCTTATAGAAAGTATTACTGATAAAGTAGCCAAACTTGTTTTTAAGCAATTTTTACAGTGACTAAGATCATTTCTGTTTCACCTTTCAACTTACTCCTATTTTAGAGAAGGTAAACTAGAACTACTTGTGACTAACCTTCTCAACTTCAAACTACTTTTGAAAACAACTTTGTGTATTATTTAAAGGATAATTTTAAAAGGGTCATAATTCAACCCCCTTCTTGTGACACTAGTTCACTTCACACTTTCCTCCCTTCCCTCCCTTCTATTCCTCTTCAATCAAACACTATGTAAAGGTATGCTAAATTTGACAAAGGAATATGCAACCTCGTTTAACTTTGTATTATTATATCATATGGTTTATTAATATTCCCCACAAGCAGGGGATTTTGCTCCTCCCTCACTTAGACTGAACCCTTTTGTTATGTGAGTTCAATGGTGAAGAGTAAATAAACCTCTCACCATTATACCACAAAATGAATGACGGGGAGACACCAGTCCCCGTTTGAACTCTTCGCAACCTACTGCTTGTTCCCAACCACCGTTTGTGACTCCATAACCACTCAAACCAGCCATTACTATCATCCATCACCATGTTCCAGCTCCATTACTATCATACTGCAATCTCATCGTGCCAAAGTCCCTCTATGTAATTGGACTGGGCTATCCCAGGAACCTCGGTTGACGTTATGTAGAATCGAGGTGGCTTCAGTGACCGAGCAAACTTAGGAAGGAACTGTTCGAGACTCAGTCGGTATTTGATCAGAGAGGGCCAATCGGTATGAGTGTGACGTATATTCAGTCGGTCCGTGTATGACTAAAGCTCCAGTACAATACGTCAAAATCCGTATACCGCCACTCCTTTTCAGAACTGTCGGGAGAATGTTCCCTCACGCGCTTGAGATATTTCGAGTATTGTATGATTTAATCCTAGGATGACATGTGTCCTCCCAGGATGGGCCCAAGGGCAATTAAATAGGAACAATGGTTGTGGCAAAGGGAGGACACGTCTTAGTTAGGATTTCTTGCTCTAAGTATTCCAATTGTAACTAGGGCAAACACCTCCAGCTTCTCACACGAGAACAATAATGGTGTCTGGTTGGTTACTATTGAAGGGGTTGGGTCTTGCGGTCTAAAGGGCTTAGTGGTCCCAAGTGTGTGGTAATGACATGCTTGCCTTGCAACAGGTTGCAGTAGATAAAATTAGACATTGAAGTAGAGTTAACATGAAAGAATTTAACTAAAAATTTTAAACAACAATAACATTTTTATACCATTTAAAATTATAGAGATTTAATTAAAAACTTAGCAAAACTATAGGAACTAACAGATTAATTTAAGGTTTTTAAATTTTCAAATTCAATTTGATAATATAGATTTAAATAATTAAAATATGATTCGGGACAACTGGCTTGGCCATGTCGAGTTAGTGATTTTTTGGGTCGAGCTGGGTTGAGGCAAAATAATTTCAGGCTCAAATTTTAGTAGCCTAACCCACCTTTTTTATCGGGTTAATTGGGCTGACCCATTGGGTTTCGGCCCATCTATGAATTATTTTTTAGAAGTAGGCTAAATGAATTTCAGTGTGTATTTCTTTTGAGTTTTTCCTACCTAATTTTTATTCTTTGAATATGAAGGAGGTCCAAGATTTAGCTAGAAGAATGAGGGTCAAACGACAAAAAAAAAAAAATCCCCATGTAGGCTTCAATTCTAGAAGGAGAAAACTTAGGTACAGTTCTATGGGTCTTGTTAGTATTGTTTTTCAATCACAACATGATAAGTAGACTTTATAAAAGAAAACTGATCAAATGATAATTGATAACATAAGAAGAAAAAACAAAAATCACCAAGACCAAAGAAGACTATTTAATGTTATAAAATTGAAATCTTATTTCAAATATAACTCTAGCATTAAAGATTTTATATTCACCATGTGAGTTTTTAGTAAACATACATCTCACATTAAATATGAGTATAAAAGAAATTCTAGTAATTAATACACTGAAATGAGTTTATTTTTCTTATTACTAGGACAAAAAAATATGCCAAAAGTTCTCTTATAATAAGGATCAGATGTAGTAAGTTTTACCGTGTACTTCTATTGTTGATTTGATGACTTGCTAGTTGTTTGATAATTTAACCATGATTATGATTGATTCATTAAGAGATATTTTTAGGAAAAGCTGTCACAAGTGTAATTGAAATCTATCATTGTTTTTTAATTGTTGCATAATAATTTTACTTGAACCATGAGATTGTGTTGAAGATTTTATATTTGTAAAAAAAACTGTAAACTTGTGATATCATATTTGGATTCTTTCCCTTTAACAGGAGTTTGAACAGAGGTTATCACTTTTTCCTTACCTGTGATCTTGCTTGTTCTATCTGGTATGATGTGTTCAAGTGGCTGGGATCTGCCCTAGTACTACCGCATGATTTATGCCAGATGTATTTCCTTCTGTGTTCGCTAGGTGGTAGGTGTAGGTGGGCAGGGCTTGCTATGATTTGACACACCGTGGTTTGGGTAATTTGGGAGACACGAAATCAGAGAATCTTCAAGGATAAGGTGGCGGAGCATGCGGATCTTCTTGAGAGAATCCAAGTGATTTCGTGGAGGTGGTTGTTGGCAAAGGGTAAATCACACTTCTGCCTCTTTTATGAGTGATTCACTGATACTTTAGGTTGTTTGCCTAGGTGTGGGACTACTTGGAGTGAATTGGGAGTATGGTTTTTGTTGGGCTGCTGCACAAGAGGTATCGGGTTCGAGTACTCTTTTGAACTTAATATAATGGGTTTAAGTGTCCCTTTTGCACTTATTGTATATGAGCTAGAGTACAACTGAAGTACTTCTGATTAATTATTATATTCTTTTTGCTGTTCAAAAAAAAAAAGAACCAAAATATCAGCTTCAAAGAATAAATTCCGCCTCTTTCTGATAGGTGACGTGACCTGCAATGAAGTTTTCCTGTTTGCCGTCTTCTTGGTTTAATGGGGACATGACATTGCGCATCGCTGCAGCAGCTACTGGTGTGTGCATTTCCTCCAGTAGGAGAGTTTGCTCTATCTCTATAATTAACTAACTAAAGGGTACATATTGCAGCAAAGGTTTGATGTTCATAAGCTTTAGCTTTGCTGGGAAACAGTATCAGGAAAGATTTGAGTCTGGTAGAAGGGTTGCCTTTTGTATAATGATTATGATTATGGGTGTGTACTGGGGTAGTTATTAGGTAGTTACGTTATAGAAAGGTGGCTTCCAAAAAAACTGAAATTAGGTATGGTAGCTCTTATTAGCATTTCTGAAATTCAGTATTGTAATAGACTAAACTTATGTGTTGATAAGTTTTAGGTGGAAATTTAGTTATGGACAAATAATGTGCTCTATAGAGAGAGAAAAGTTAAATAGCAGAAGAAAAAGTTTACTTATAATCATGTTTTTTATTGCAGTTTGCCTCCATGTACATATGGCTTTTATCGTTGCCCCATTTCATCTGTGTTTTGTTCTATCTGGACAAGGAAACGTGGTAGAATTTGTTTTTCTCTCCTTCGGATTTAGCTCATCTAAAGCGAGCAATTCAATTTTGAGGGTACAGTAACTAATCTCAACCGTTGTTTATATATATATATATATATATAACAAATCATAGATGTATTGAAATACCAAACTGTTGGGATCGAACCCTAGGCATTGTGTTTAATGATCTAATAACCTGCCAATGTTTTCATACGCATGTGGGCTGAGCATGACTACTAAAAGATAAGTATCAAAGTATATCCGTTACATATACATCTGAGCATGATGAACAAAATCAATAAGCACACATCACAATAGGAAATAGAATTGCAGAAGCAAGACATGATCATCTAGTTATACTATTATGCCCTCAAAATGAACATTCAAGTTGTAACTCATAGTCTCAATAAATACAAATAGGGGAGTGATCACTTAAGTTATATTATCATGCCTCAAGTGCGCATGTCCATCCAAGATCAAGAAAATACGTGTTATGATTGTAAATCTAAAAATAGCACCTTTTTTAGCGTAAAAACCGCACTTGTAAATCTATTTTTTTTATTATAGGAATAGCACTTGTAAATTGAAAATACCACTTTTAATGAAATTTTCATTTTAGTGAGTATAATAGTTGTAGAAATGTTTTCCCCTGTTTAATATCACAAATAATACAATATTATATAGTGTACATCAGATGCAGTTTATGGCAAGTATTGATCCTATCAGATAGCTAATAATAACAATTGATGCTAATTGATCCTACCATTAAGCCGTGAGTGAAGGGTGATCAGATGAGATTTACGTTGACCCAAGAGTATCTCTAACAGCCCCCCCTCAAACTGGGCGGTCCAGGACGAACCAGTTTGTTCCGAAGAAGAAGGTGACGGTGAGTGAAGAGACCTTTGGTAAGAAAATCAGCCGGCTGGTCAACTGAAGGAACAAAGCATACACGGTGGCTGCCAAGTGCGACTTTTTCACGAACAAAATGGTAATCTAGCTCGATGTGTTTTGTACGAGCGTGAAAAATGGGATTAGCAGCCATGTAGGTAGCACTTAAGTTGTCACAATACAAGAGAACAGGAGAATGGATGCGAACACCAAGCTCATGAAGTAAGTAGCACAACCAAGTTGTTTCAGCAGCAGCATGAGCAAGAGACCGATATTCGGACTAAACGCTTGAGCGAGCGATATTTGGTTGCTTCTTCGAGCACCAAGAGATGAGGTTTGACCCCAAATAGACAAGATAACCGGTAGTGGAACAGCGGGAGGTGGGGCAGCCGGCCCAATCAGCATCGGAATATGCACATAAGGTGACTGGTTGACGTTGAGGCCGAAATTCCAAACCATGATCCAAACTGCCCTTGATGTAACGTAATATGCATTTAGCAGCAATTAAATGGATATCACGAGGGGCACTCATAAACTGGGCGACATTGTTGACGGCAAAGGCGATATCAGGACGAGTGATCGTCAGATATTGTAAGCCACCAACGATTTCACGAAATTCAGTGGGGTTAGGCAGGAGAATGCCATCGACATTAGTGAGAGTGCTCTTGGCGGCCAAAGGAGTAGCAACAGGTTTGCTAAGGAGCAAGCCGTGTTTGACAAGGAGATCATGGGCATATTTGAGTTGACCAATGTGAAGAGAGCCATTGTGAGGTGTTACCTGCAGACCAAGAAAGTAGGAGAGCGGGCCGAGGTCTTTGATGTCAAAACCACGACCAAGAGCATTAATAAAACTCTGAAGAAGACGAGTGTCGCTGCCGGTAACAACAATATCATCCACGTATAAAAGTAGGTAGATAATATGCGGACCATGATGAAATAAGAACAAAGAGGGGTCGGCTTTACTATGATGGAACCCAACGGCAAGAAGAAACTCACTAATGCGATGAAACCATGCTCGAGGTGCTTGTTTGAGGCCGTAAAGAGCTTTGTGCAGTTTACATACGTGAGAGGGGCGGTCGGGATCTGTGAAGCCGGGGGGTTGAACCATGTAAACGTCTTCTTGTAAGAAACCATGAAGGAAGGCATTTTTGACGTCTAGTTGACGGAGTATCCAACCACGTGAAACAGCCACACTAAGGACTGTGCGAATGGTAGAGGGCTTGACAACTGGGCTGAAGGTTTCCTCATAATCGATGTCGGGTTGTTGGTGAAAGCCTTTGGCAACGAGGCGGGCCTTGTGGCGCTCAATAGTGCCATCCGATTTGCGCTTGATCCGAAAAACCCATTTACATCCAACGGGATTTTGAGTGGGGGAGGCAGGAACGAGAGACCATGTATGATTTTTGAGAAGAGCATTGATCTCATCGGTCATGGCAGCTCGCCACTCGGGATGCTTGGAAGCTTGGGTGTAGCAAGTAGGCTCGAGACTTGCGATAGTGGTGAGAAGAGCACGTGGGATGGGATAGAGAATAGTCCCATCTGTGCGCTGGCGAGGTTGACGGAGGCCATCTTTGAGACGAAAAGTGCATAGGATGGGAGGGGCCGGAGGGTCTGTGATGGGGCAAAGGCAGCGAGTGTGGAGTCGGCATCGAGAGCATTGTGTTGCATGGAGTCATGTTGAGGCTCAAATAGGTCAGCATCAGTGGGAGGCAGATGGGCCTGAGTTGGGGGAGTGTTGGATGGACTCGGCAAGGGCAAGAGAGGGCCTTGCCGAGGTGCTGGGTCGTGGTCAGGTGAGCTCGGCAAGGGCAATAGGGGGCCTTGCCGAGGTGCTGAGCCTTGCCGAGGTGCTGGGCCGTGGTCAGATGAGCTCGGCAAGGGCAATAGGGGGCCTTGTGGAGGAGAGGACGGCGTAGAGACCGGAAGAATCTCAAGAGGAGCAACTGGAGGTGATGAAGGTACCTGCAAATTCTTGAAAGGAAAGGAGGATTCGTTAAATAAAACATGACGCGACACATATACTCGATTTGTGGTGGGATCAAGACAACGATAGCCTTTGTGATGGGGACTATAACCTAGAAGAACACATTCGACGCTACGACTAGAGAGTTTATGGGGGACATAGGGACCAAGGTAAGGAAAGCAAGAGCAGCCAAACGTGCGAAGATGAGTATAGGAAGGGGGTTGACCATAAAGACAGAAATGAGGAGACTTCCAATGGAGAAGTGGGGTGGGGATAAGGTTGATCAGGTGAACGGAAGTGAGAGCGGCTTCGACCCAAAGGTGTTGTGGAACGGAGGAGGTGGCAAGCAAGGTGCGGATCATGGATGAGATATGGCGATGTTTGCGTTCAGCAAGCCCATTTTGTTGGGGTGTATGAGGACACGAAAACCGTTGTTGGATGCCCAATGTGTGACAAAAGGAGATGAAGGCATGATTAACATATTCGGTGCCATTGTCACTTTGGAGAAATTTTATAGTGGAGTTATGGACATTGCGAATTAGGGCAACGAGGGTCTGAAAATGGGTGAGAACCTCAGATTTTCGACGCATGGGGTAGATCCATGAGTAACGAGTGAACTCATCAGTGAAGAGCACATAGTAACGATAACCACTAGTAGAGATAATGGGAGACATCCAAACATCACTATGAACAAGATAGAAGGGAGAAGAAGCAAAAATTTTATTTGAACTAAACGATAACTGGGTGGATTTTCCAATAGCACAACCATTACAAAAGGACTTAGATGAACTAAACTTTGAACCTAAAGAAGAACTTAAATGAGATAACACTTGAGAGGACGGATGACCAAGACGGTTGTGCCAAATGGAGGAGTGAACAGTGGCAAGAGCACGGGGGACAGCGGAGGTGATGGCAGACATGGAGAGAGGATAAAGACCATCTTTACATGGGCCCTGAAAAAGGAGACGACCGGAGCGTGAGTCATAAATATGATAGAAGTCTGGGCCAAAAAGGAAGAAGACAAGGTTATCTTTAGTAAAACGAGCAACCGAAAGAAGATTAGTACGCAAATCCGGAATTTTAAAGACATCACGAAGAGTGAATTTAAAGGAACCCATAGATATGGGGAGGGTACCCGTATGAGAGATTTGCATAGAATTACCATTGCCCATGTAAACATTATTCGGACCGGTGTACGGTTGTGGATTTTGAAGGGGTAGAGATTGACCAGTCATGTGGTGGGTTGCCCCAGTGTCAGGAAACCAGGTGGTGTCAGATGGTTGAGCAAAGTGGGCCCCCGCAAAGGGAGTGAAGCCCTGCGGGCCAGGATATCTGTGAGGGCAGTTGTGGGGCCCATGATGGCTGGTGTGGCATTGTGGGCACCATTGTGATCCAGTGAGCCGAGAAGCTTGCGGAGTCCAAGGGGACTGATAAACGGATGAGTGCGACTGAGCATCAGGATAAGAGGGCGCTGATGAGTAGTGTTCAGAGCGCTGGTTGCGACGCCCACGGCCGCCACCGCGTTTCCACCACCAGCGGCGATTGTCATTCCGATCTCGCCACTGCCATTACCACGCCGATTGTCGCGGTGATCGCGAGAGTCAAAAGAGCGATTGTCACGGTTTGAGGAGGAGTCGCCGTGAGTTGTGACAAATGCGGTAGCCTGATTAATGGGGTCGGCGGAGGAGGGATTCTGCGCATCAAAGGCCAGGATGCGAGCACACAATTCTGGAAAATCCGGAAGGGGCTGCTGTTGGGTGAGTGCAGTCCGAAGCATAAGGTAATCAGGCCCAAGACCATGAAGAGTGGAAATGACTAGATCTTCGTTGGAGATCGGTTTGTTGATGGCAGCAAGGGAATCAGCAATGGATTTGGCATGACGGAGATATTCATCAACAGTTTTAGAGCCTTTGGAAAGACCGAGTAATTGAAACTTGAGAGTGGTTGAGTTGGCAATAGATTTCTGGGCAAAGTGTTGGGTAAGACAGTCCCAAATATCCTTGGCAGTGTCATAACCGATAGTGATAGAGGAGATGGGTTCGGTGAGGGTGGTGGTGATGAGACTGACGGTGAGTTGGTCAAGTTGAAACCAGGTAGCATATGCGGGGTTTGGAACAGCGGAAGTGGCGGGGGAGGAGTCAGTGGGGGTTTTGGGCTCGGCAGATTGGGATGCAATGGTGAGTGAAGGAGCAGGATGGGAACCATCAATAAATTTCCAGAGGCCCTGACCAATGAGGTATGGTTTCATTTGACGTAACCAGGTAAAATAATTGGTGTCGGTTAGTTTGTCAAAATGAGCCGTACTGGGGGTGGGAAGATGAGAAGAGGGAGAGACGGTGGAGGAGTTGGAAGCCATGATCCCAAAAAGAGAAGAAGGAAGGATATACTAGACCCGCTTTGATACCATGTAGAAATGTTTTCCCCTGTTTAATATCACAAATAATACAATATTATATAGTGTACATTAGATGCAGTTTATGGCAAGTATTGATCCTATGAGATAGCTAATAATAACAATTGATGCTAATTGATCCTATCATTAAGCCGTGAGTGAAGGGTGATCAGATGAGATTTGCGTTGACCCAAGAGTATCTCTAACAATAGTAATAAAAGTAGTTATAAAACTACAATAATTTTATTTTGTATCGATCGCACATGATGCAACTTCGAACCTCCAATGGTCCATTTGGGAAGAGGTAAATGTAATTCTCTTCGTAAATACTCATTAAACCCGGAGATTTTCCGAACAAACATCTGCTGTCTAAAAAAATGGTGTCTCCCACTAATCAAAAGTTAGGGATATGCATATGTGTTAATAAATTATAATTTTATTTTATTATGTGATAAATTGTCATTAGTAGGGGACAGGGAACGTGACAGGAAAGTGAGACTGAAGATTTTCATCCGAGATTTTCCATGGCTTGGATTGGGCGTCATCCCCTTACCCTAAATTTCTTGCAATAATTTTATTTACATCCGCGCGGAAAAGCTCTTTCTAATAATAATAATAATAATAATAATAATAATAATAAACGTATGCAACCTTGCACAGATTAATGCTCATTAATTACACATTTCCTTATTAACAACTCAGTTTTCTATTTATTTATGTATATAATCTCCCTCTTCCCATCTTCCCACCAAATAAGAAAATGACTAATTAATAAAGAAAAATGATTAATTAACGAGCATTAACTTGTGAAAGGTCGCACATGTTTTAAAATCTTCTAAAATATTTTTAAAAAAAAGGAACTTACGAATGTTCCACTCTTCAATAGCAACCCTGATATGCGCAGGGACGGATCTACATCTTACTAATTGGGGTGAAGCTGAATCCACTGACTTATTTTTTTATTAATTATTGAGTAATTTTATTTTTGCCTCCATCTAAAATTAAGTGTTGACCTCAATAAAGAGTAAAAAAAAAAATTTGAAAATGAGCTACTCTCTTTTTATATGATTAAGAGATGAGTTATTGAATGATTATTTGGCCACATACATAGAGAGAGATATTTTTATTGTACCAGAAAAAGAGAGAGATATTTTTAGTAGTGTTGAAATTGAAGAAAAAAACATACAACAATTTCAAAATATGATGACACATATAGAGCAATTATAATTCGTAAATGTCGAGATCTCTTCAATTTTTTGGATGTATAATGTTATAGTTTTTGTAATCTCAAATTTTTTATTAATAATAATGATGTCATTATTTTATCCTTATGTATTGATGTAATTTTTATATAAACATTTATGGCCAATTTGATGGCCATGATATGATAGGATAGGAACGGATAGGATATGAGAGTTTGGATAAGGAAATGATAGAATATGAGCATGATAAACTCTTATCATATGTTGTGTTTGATGCGCACCTGATAAGAAACTAGATAACATCATGTTATCATATTGTGTGTTTGAGATGAACCAAATAATAGATGATACGATATAAATTATATAAAATGACAAAATTGTCCATGTTAAAATTGGACATCATTTTTAAAACTAATTATTAATTAAAATCTATTTTATAATTATACTTTTAATTTTTTGTTTTTATCTTAAATATTTTTATTAATTTTTAAATTTTCAATTTAATTTTAATTTTATAATTTATAATATTAATATTTTTGTTTTTTATTTTCAATATTTTTATTTTTTATTATATTTTAAATCATGTTTTCAAGGGTAAATTAGGAAATGTTTTCTTATCTTATCTTGTTGGTTTCTAACCCAGTCCTCACCCTAGGACAAGATCGACTTATCCTATCATGTTGGCTCATCAAACACTAGATTAAAATAGAATATAATAACTTATCATATCCTGTCTCTCTTATCATGGCCATCAAATAGACTCTTATAGTATATAATCTTGTCTCCACTTATCGAAATTCCTGTATGCGTCACCGGATATGTGTCATAAAATAACGACTCTGATAAATCACTACATAGCACACAGTTTACCTTTTTTTGATAAATCACAATTTACCTTTTCTCCCCGAATGTAAGCATCTCGTCATACATGATAAATTTTCACACTCAACGTTTTTTTTTTATTAATCATACTCATCATTTTAAGCCTTCATCCGTCATATGTTTTCTATTTAACAGCAAAGTTAACTGGAGAAATAATAGGAGAAACATTAATCTCTATCTCTATTATATACAAATATAAATAATATAAAAAAGGAAACAAAACAAATGGCATCAAGATATGAAAAATTCAGAGCTATGCCAATTAAAATTGTCCACATGTAAGAGCTGAGTCACAAATACATGGAGGGGGTATTGTCACAGCAATTTCCATTGTGCGACAGAATTAGCTTCTGATACTCTAAATAATAATAGTATAAGCTTTCTTTTATGTAAATAATAGCAAGGTCATGTATGCTTGTTGATAGTAATGCTGAGGTGTCCCAAGTTAGTTAGAATATTCCATTTTCCATTGTAATTACATGACTATATGATGAGCCGAGTGGGCCAATGAGAATCATCAAACAATCATAACAATTTCTTTCACTTCTCTGAAATCCTCTCTACACATCCCTTCTGCTCCTTACACCCGATCTCCTTTCTTCCATTGGAGTTCCTGTACTGAGCTAGGTGAGCTCTCGGAATTCATTCCCTGAGTTGCCTCTGTCTCAATTCTGTTACAGGATTCCACTTGTAAGAAGGGAGTAATGAACCCAACTTGGAGTCCCACATCGGGAGTCATGAACCTAAGTGTGAGGCTTATATAGGATTGGACAACCATCACTTTACAACCATGGTTTTGAGGTGGAGTTAGGCTCAATCCGTATCAATTGGTATCAAAGCAGTTTCGATCTTTGGGGCGCCGGCAACACGGAGGAGGCGACCTTAGGAAAGGAGCGATCAGAGAAGCCGCTTCTTCAGGGGCCAGATCTGTTACATGATTCTACTTGCAAGAAGGGAGTAATGAACCCAACTAAGAGTCCCACATCGGGAAGTCATGAACCTAGGTGTGGGACTTATATAGGATTGGACAACCCTCTCTTTATAACCATAGTTTTGAGGTGGAGTTAGGCTCAATCCGTATCATATTTGAAGAGTTAAGTATCTTTCACTCTCTTGGTTTATACTATTGTTACCTTTCTGTCTCTGCTATGGTATGATATAGAAGACTCTTACGATGACCCAAATCTATACTTGACATTACATGGAGTAGAACCACGTGTTAACAAACTTTAGCACCATTACTGCCAGTGTCCCTGAATTTGAATCGCAAATACTCCATCCATATATGTTCAAAACCCCTAAAGTAGAGGTGATTCCAAAAGTAGAGTTGTGTAGGTTAATAGTAGCGTTAGGTAGTGTTTTGGCTAGTTAGGATACTTTTCTAGTTAAGTTATTAATTTACTTGCTTATTGGAAAGGAAAAATAATCCTCTGCAGCAATTTTTCATATGCATTCCTTGAAGTTTGAAATTGAGAATATTTGTTTATAATAAATGATGGATTACATAATAACTTGATTTCGCATTTGTCATTCTCACTTTATTAATTTGATTTGATAAAATAAATTCATGATTTCATAATAGGGTACGGGGCATGAATTGTGTGTGTTCTGTTACTATTTTTTAAAAGAAAACAATTTTAGTGGGAATAGTCTATATAGGCTTGTTTTATGTGGAATTCAACCAATTCAAATTGGTTGGACTCGATCATTGATAGAGTCGTGATTGTGATTATCTATCCAGACATTCTGACACTCAGGATTGTGATCATTGGTTGGACTTTGTTGGATACCCTTTAGACAGTTGCTTGATCCAGAAATCTATCATATGAGGGGCTAATTTAAAACAATTTAAAATATGTTGTATGCATTTATAATATAGTTTACATTGTAATATATAATAAAATATAATTAAGTATTTGTATAAAAATATTTACACTTAGTTTAAATAAATCAAATCTAATAATTATACAAATAACGATAATAATGACTTTGCATCATATCATTATCGTCATTGATGGCTTTGTGATGATTATTAATATATTAATACACTTTAATTAAAATAATTAGATGTAAATCAAAAAATTAAAAATTAAAAACAGTAGATATTTCACGTGTTATAATATGTGGGATGGGAACTTGATGGTCAATTCAAGCTAATATATCTCCAAAGTGCCTCGCGAGAAAACATTTTAAAATAGGCTAAAATATGGTTTTGGTCCATGTAAAATGAGACTTTTTTGTTTTTCATCCCTGCAATTTTTTTTTTTGATTTTCGTCCCTGCAATTTGCTCCGTTTTCGTTTTCGTCCCTAATCTACGAATTCCGTTACAGACCTGATGATGTGGATTAACGGAGTATTAATACATGGCTGACTGTGCAATTGCATGCCTACATGATTTATTTTTTACGTTGCCAACAGAGATTAGGTGGTGACTGTGTAAATGGCTTCCTCTCTTCTATTCAAACAACAGAGATAATGTTAAAAACTTAAAAGAAACTCAACGCTGAGAAAAGAAAGAGACAGAAGATGAAACCCAAAAACCCTAAGTGTTCTTTGATCAAAATAAAGCTCAAGAGCAAAATCAAATCGCACAGAAGAAACGCATTCACAGGGTAGAGACGCATCGCACAGCAGAGACGCACAAAAACGCATCGCATCGCAGGTATGTCTCTGGCATTGTGGCTTAAAGCTTTGTAGTGCACCGATTTTGTTTTGATGTGCGCGTTCTCTATTTATTATGTTGTGTAGTTTATGTTGTGCGTGTTCTCTATTTTTTATACACATGGTTCCCTATTTTTTATGTTGTGTGGTGTGGGTTGTGGCCAATTTTTTATGTTGCATAGTGTGGGGTTGGCTTTGAAAGAGGAACCACCACGTGCCATGTGACCTTAACTTTTATGTTGGAGTACAAATTTTTTGATGTGGAATAGTGTTTTTAACTACTGTTTTATGTTGGCTTTGAAAGAGGGACCACCGCTATCAGTAACTACTGTTTTTAAATTGGAATTTTGTTGTAAGGGGGACCACTTTTAAAGTAACTACTGTACATTATTTATGTAGGAATGAGTTTCGAGGTCATCTTTCACCATGGGGGTCATTTTGAGAAAGGTGATAAATGGATTTACACAGGTGGGTCTCAACATGTGGAAAAAATCCCTGATGTAGATAAATGGAGTTACTTTGAGGCAATTGGGATAGTCAAAGAATTAGGGTATGAACATGGTATTCTATTATGGTGGAAAAATGATGCTAGTTTTGAAGGGATTAGGTGGGATTGTGATGCCGCAAAGGTTGCTAATTTTGCTTTGAAGAACAAATGTCAGGTACACCTATATGTTGAAATTGTGGTTGATAAGGCTGATTTAGAGTCTGTTGTTGCATGTGAAGAAAAAGTTGGTGACAATGAGGGTGAAGAGTATGGGTGAAAAAATTTCCCTCTCATTGCCCAATTTCAGCTCTAACTTCTCAATCTTTAGATTCCTTGATTCCAATAATGTCTCTGCATACTGACAAGCTTTACAAGCTCTTACTGCAACACCACCAGCAGTGCTATCTCCTACAATGACACCAGCTTCATTTTTTGTGAGCTCATCATCCCAAAGGTACAACCTGCAACTTTGTCTACTCTGAAACAAAATAAAAAGGGAAGGACGAAAACAAGCATCACCACCAGCAAGCATTTGCAGAAGAAAAACAAAAATGAAGGAAAAACTAAAAGAAGGAAACTGCATGTAGAAGAAAAAATCGATTAGAGAGTTTGGATACCCACATTCCAGTGACTGCATTTCCAGTACCTACGCCTAGGATTCTCACTCGAATTCAAGATATACAGCCGCATAATATCACCACATCCACAAACGGGTATGATTCGTTGTTGAGAAGTTGCCATTGATGATGCTTCATTTCCAGATTTTTCCATTGCAGATGATTTTGATCGATTTAGGGATTTAGGGTTTCTACGACACTGCGTTTAATCTCCTCTTGCTGAGTTTCGTTCTTTCTCTATTTTCGGTTCGTTCGTGTGTGTATTTGATGAAGGAGAGGGTCATTTAAACAGTCAGCAATGTTACTGATGTGGCAGTGCCACCACAATGTATAGTCAGCCACATATATAGGTCACTAACGGCAGTTTAAGATCAGAGACGAAAACGAAAATGGAGCAAATTGCAGGGATGAAATCAAAAAATTAATTTTCCAGGGATGAAAAACAAAAAGGTTTCATTTTGCAAGTATTTTAGCCTTTAAAATATGTTGTATGCATTTTTGTTAAGTATAACCTAAATCTATTTACTTAAATGAAGTTGGAGGGGGCGGGAGGGGGCAAGCTACCATCCTTGCCCCTATTGAAAACATCCCTGACTGCTTAGGTTGTCAGATAACATAGAAAGGTGATAATTGGGTAACCAATTAAGTGACTCGACATACGCAAGTTTGTTACGATGACTTGACATTGGTTTGGCCACTGATGTGGAGTTAGTCTGTATTGTTGTTATGGCTTTTAACTACATTAATAATAGGTTATATGGACTAATCAACCCAATGGCTTGTTCATGGTAGGACGAGATGCAATGATTGAAATAGACATGTATTGTTGGGCCATAGGAACAGACGAGCCATTAAAGACCTTCACGAGGAAGAATAGACAACCTCAAATGTAGAAACAAAAGATTTGAGATTCTTAAGAGTGTACTAAAGATGATTTTTCGAACATGTTATGGTCACTACGTATTTAGCGATTTCGTTTGGATTGACGAACGCTCCTACCATATTCATGGATTGACAAACAAGATTCTTCGCTCATATCTAGATAAGTTTGTCGTTGTTTTCATAGGTGACATTCTTATCTATTATCGGAATCAAGATGAACATGTTGAACATCTCATTAAAGTTTCTTCAAGTTTTGAAGCAGAAGTAATTGACGCCAAGTTGTCGAAGTGAAGGTTTCTGTTGGGCGAAATGACACTCCTGGGGCGTGTGATCTCCAAGGAAAGGATATTGGTGTGAACCTTCGAAGGTGGAAGTCACAATATAGTGGAAACGTCTGACAACTATGACTTAGATTCGAAGCTTTCTTTGTGGGTTAATATCGAAGGTTTATAGAAGATTTTTCAAAATAGTGGCATCATTGACCTAACTTACTCGAAAGAACCAAGCTTTTACATGGATGGATGGATGTGAGGCTAGTTTCCAAGAGCTAAAGCGTTGATTGACGACTTCACCAGTGTTGCCTTGTTGATGAGTATTATGATTGCATGATGATATGTGTATTATTGTTAACCATATCATGCATGTCGATGGCTAATTCCATAGTTATGTATATGAGGATTTTCAATCAAGGACTACAAAATTGTTGTGATGAAAATGCAACTCTTACTTAGCTCATTTTATTGAGTTTTTGTCGAAAGCAATTCATTGAGTTATTTTGCATCTGAGAGGTATGCACACACACGTACGCACACACATATGTATACGTAGACACATTTATTTCTATTAAAGGATGAAACATCGACCTCCAGTATGAAGATGAACTTTCTTATACTTCCCAGAAGTCTCTCTAGTGCCCGAGTTGCTCCCGAGTTTGGGTCTTGTGTTTTCAATTGGCTTCTTCCTTCTCCTGTTTGACACAACAATATATACATATTTTGATTAACAAAGCAGTGCCAAGTTACTAAAGCCACCACCTTATAACATGAAAGATGCATCATGTATAAATCCATGAACCTCAACCTATTTGCCTTTCACCATCATGCATTCAAGTTGCTGGTCAGTGCCCAAGTACAAGAATCACATCCCTGCTAGAAACTAAGAGTGGTCCACAGCGCATATCAATTTGTATCATATACTTGGTCCCATCCTCCATGGTATATTGGTATGTATGCAATGAGATACCAACGCTTTGTACCTTTACTTTGAACAAAATCATACAAGATACTATCCACTTTATTCTCGCTCTTCTTTTGGGCAGGGTTTTTATTTTATTGTTGATTTTTTCCTTCTTTTAGCTTTGTTCTTTTGACCACTTTTCACCACCCAACTGCTTTAATGTGTGTTTGGTTTCTCAGTAGTAAAAATTGAATTTGAATAAACTGATTTTGTAAAATTGATATTAGTTAAAAATGAGTTAAATATAAAGTGTTTTATAATTAAATATATTCACGTAAAAGTGAATTAGATAACAAATTTGACAGTAAAAATAACTTTTAGAAACAAAAGCTATAAATATTAACTTCAAGTTAGAAACAATTCTAGCGACATAATCAATTCTACTCGAAAACACCAAACATGACAAAATCAATTTTACGTCTCTAAAATCACTTTTAGCTCTCCTAATAGTAAAACCAAACATGCACTAAATCCTAATTGCCAGTTTTATTCTATCTGGACAATGTTATTCGTTGCTACACATGCCTAGAGACCAGGATCATAAATCTGAAAGACACCACAATCAAATCCGAATCCAACTATGTTAATTCTGTCTCCAACTCGTGCTTTGATGTGAAGCAACAACAAAAGTTCGACATTCTATAATTCTATAGTATCCACAAGCATGAATCGTGACATAGAGTGATTCAAAGAGTGGAAAAGGAAAAGAGCAGGGAGATAGCTGGTCACTAGCGAATCCATATCTGAGGGTACTTGATGCCTAAAGTAATACGATAGTGACTTGACGCCTAGTGCCACAATCATTGCTATTTATTTAAAACAAAAGCTAACTTAAAAGGATCTTCTCACTCAAAAATTTTGAGCGATTCCATGGTGTGCTCAAACTATTAACAAGAATAAAGGCAGTGCAATATGGAGGCACGACAAAATACTGGATGACAAATGCTTGAAAGACGCTAATACTCAGTTCCAACACATCACTTCTATTGGTTAAAATTCACACAAGTCTCACTGAAATAGTGATAACCACAATAAGGGTTGCGTACATAAATCAGGAAAGTGATACCCACAATAATTGCTGTACACATAAATCAGGAAGGTTTTTATTGAAGAGCTAGGTCTGTAGACTCAAAACAACAGTCAACACTAATAAGAACTATGAAGAGATTTGAGCAAGCCAGAGCTTGATGAGCTTCACTACAAACTAGATTAAGATGAACCATCTGTTTGGAACCAGCTCACGATGCATCAAACGTGAGGCTACTCAAAAGCTATGAGTTATACGACTCATACCTTTTACGGTAAAAATTGATTTTAAATGAATTAATTATGTAAAATTAATTTGAGTTAAAAGTGAACTAAATGTAAAGTGATTTATGTTTTAATACATTCAATAAAAATGAGTTGCACAATAAATTTGAGAATAAAAATTACATTTAGAGACAAAAGCTATAAATCGTAACTTCAAGTTATACCTACTCAAAAGCTGAGTCATAGCTACTCAAAAGCTATGAGTTATACCTTTTACGGTGAAAATTGATTTTAAATGAATTAATTATGTAAAATTAATTTTAGTTAAAAGTGAACTAAATGTAAAGTGATTTATGTTTTAATATATTCAATAAAAATGAGTTGCACAATAAATTTGAGAATAAAAATCACATTTAGAGGCAAAAGCTACAAATTGTAGCTTCAAGTTAAGAATCAATTTTAGAGGCAAAATTTGAGAACACCCAAATATGTCAAAATCAATTTTATATCTCTAGAATCCTTTTTGGCTTTTTCAAAAGTGAATCCAAAGATAAGAACTGTCAAAGGGTGATATCAAAGTTCAATGAACCACGCCACAATAATATAAAATTCAACTTTCTATTCCCTAGAGCCTATTACACAGCTCCCAACTCCTAAGCATCAACTTTCACATTCAACGTAGGTGTTAAATAATTAAACTACTTATCCTTTCATTTTCGTAAACAAAAACCAATTTGCATTGGTTTTGCCGAAGCATTGCACAGTAATATAATAGTTTATGGTTTAAATAGTTCTGCTTCCGCATCCCTAATTTCACGCTCGAAGAAAGAAACCGTGGCAATGCAATTAAAATTATGCAATGTCGAACTCAAGATCACTGAACAATAAATAGAAATATACTGTTAAACATAATTAATTCTACATTTTAAGCTCATAAGCCGGTTCTATTAAATTCAAAATGATCAGTGAAACAACCATAGGCCAAAGGATGTAAATATTAACAGCATTGGTCACCCACATGTAAAAAAACACAAATTGCATCCAATTGTTCTAGGTTCATAATAATAACCAAAAAAAGATAAAAAGTGAAGTAACAATGCATGGTGAGGACATAGCTAACCCAAACTACTAAAACAAGGGACAAAACAAATAAGTAGGAAACTAAGGAGCAGTACCAATTAAAGCAAACAAGAAAATAGACACTCAACCAACAAAAACTAATGACCCCAAATGAAGATTTCCTAATGGAAATAGAATTCTCATCAAAACTTATCTGCCCTGTCCCTTTTCTCTTTATATGCTTTTCAAATTTTGGTTATGGTTTGATTGGTCCTCACTTGGCCATCATAACTTTGACAAACTCCTCGTAGTTGATCTGCCCATCACCATCAACATCTGCCTCACGAATCATCTCATCAACTTCTTCGTCTGTCAGCTTCTCACCGAGATTTGTCATCACATGGCGGAGCTCAGCTGCAGAAATAAAACCATTCTGATCCTTGTCAAACACACGGAAAGCTTCCTTAAGCTCCTCCTCTGAGTCAGTGTCTTTCATCTTGCGGGCCATCAGGTTGAGGAATTCTGGGAAATCAATGGTTCCATTGCCATCAGCATCAACCTCATTTATCATGTCCTGCAGCTCTGCCTCAGTTGGGTTTTGCCCAAGTGACCGCATTACAGTCCCGAGTTCCTTGGTAGTAATACAACCTATAGCATGTTACAAAATAGTTAAACACATAAAAGTGATTCAGCCTCCCAAGAGAATTTGCATGACACAATTTTAGAAACATGAACAAAAACACAAAATACAAAAATATATCATCCAGTTTTGTTGAAGCAAAGTTTCAAAGAAAAATGAAAACATGTGGCAAGAGTTTGCACTGAAAGTGATAAACATTGTTATCTATCATTGCATTTAAGGCACGCATGAGACATAAATTTGGCTATAGAATTCTTCCCAGTAATTCTTATTTAATTAATGGACATGCCATCAGAACAAGAGACCAACATGTAAGAAAGGGTTCACTTGTCCACCATGCTACATCATGGTAGAAACAGAGAAACAGCACGTTATAAAATGGAAAAGATATCCATAGAGAATGAAATCCAAAACCGAAAATCAAGATGCATAAGAATATATAGCAATAAGAAACCAAATAACCCACTCCCTCAAAAGATCTACATATCAAACTCCATCACAACAAAGATGCGCATGAAACAAACATGCCCTATTTCTGTTACCAAACCTGTAATCTGAATCTTAGGGGAAAATTTGCAGAACTCTGACTCTACAAATCACAGAAAATTCCTTGCAAAACCGATCCTCTATTTGAAATGCACTAAGGAAAAAAATGCTTCTCCCAAATTATGACCACAGTCATATACAAGGCATTATTGCTAGCAACGACAAAACTTATAACAGCTAACCATAAATCCTAACCAGAGATACACGAGGCTTGTCATGAACGGACCCAACAGGGTAATACCAATAGATCGATTTCCATCAACAATCTACTTTGCCATTCCATTATCAGATACCACAAAAATGGAAAACTCCACAGGAAAGACAACAAACTACACAAATGCAGCACCAGAAACTCAAAAGGTTATCCATCAACCATTCAATTATTAGTAAATCTATCACCAAATTCCACATCCACAAATTCCAATACCAGCATCAAACAACAACAAATCAAACCTCATTTCAAAATTCAAAAAGGCTTAAAATGACATTTAAAATCTTACGATCCACATCCACCCATAACCATAATCAGCACTCACCGCAAAAAGGGCCAAAACAGACACATAAATCAAAGAGATTTCCAGCAACAACACCAATCCACACCGAAAAAACCACATCCAAAAGTCAAACATGGAAGGAACCCTAGATCAACCACAATTGTTTTTTTTTCCTTTCAAAAACATCACTTTCGCCCAAAATAAACAACAGGGACACGGGAACGAACTCAAAACATGCAACAACAACAAAAGAATTGCAATAACCAGATCTTAGAAAAAACTCAAACAACAACGGTTACAGAGAGAGAATTGAAACGAGAGAAAGGGATCTCAGAAAAGAGACCATCGCCGTCCTTGTCGAAGAGGCTGAATGCCTCCTTGAACTCGGCGATCTGATCGTCGGTGAGCTGGTCGGCCATTGGAGGTGAGAGAGAGAGAGGCAAGGCGAAGCGAGAAAATACGGTAAAGACAAAAGAAAGAGAAGGAAGATGGTGAAACGAATGTGGAAATTAAGAGAGGAGGAGTTGGGCCTATATATACACCCTGCCCCCGAGGTTATGGTCCGAATAGCATCTTATATTTTTTTCCCCAAAAATTAAGAATTTTTTTTCTTGATGAAATTTTTTTTCCACTTTGATATTTTTTTCTTTCATGGTCTTAGGAAAATGTGTGAGATTATGTTATTTTAAGGCTATAAGTTATAATAAGTCGATATTGAAGTTACTTTTAGTTTTAAAAAATGTGTCTTATGTGCTAAGGGTATTGGTTAAGAAATCCATAAAATGAAAGTTTGTCTTTTTTTTTGACAAAAAATGAAAGTTTGTCTTGAGAATATAAGTTAAAGACTTTTCGATGTAATAAACACATCATTTTCCTATACAAACTTATTTCTTTTGATTTGTTTTACGAGACTTCTTTTGATTTCTTAACCAATGCATTAAGGGCACTTGTTAGCATTTTTCTTAAAAAATAAGATATGATTTCATTTTTCAGTCATTACATTATACATTTTAGTTTTTATAATTAGTTTTTATAATTGATTTTTTAATATTTTAGTTTTTATAGTCGATTTTTACTATTGAATTTCATACTTTTAATTATAGTCTTTTAGTAATTAATATTTTAATAAATGAAAATTTTGTAAAGGAATTGTTTATAAAAAAACAAGGACTAATATCTTAATTAATTGAAATTATAAATGAGTCAAAAATACAAATATCACTTTTTTGTTGAAAAAGACCTAAATATAAATTAAAGAAAATTGAAATTTAAAAAATTAAATATTACCAAAATTTTATTTAAACCAAACTTTTGAATTGATGTTGTATGATTATACTGACCTAAATTTAAATTAACGAAGGTCGAAATTTTAAATAATTAATGCTAGCCAAATTTTTATTTAAACTAAACTTTTGATTTGATGTTTTTTGGTTAAATTGTAGAGCCA
Source organism: Calophaca sinica (assembly GCA_037113605.1). Lineage (NCBI taxonomy): Eukaryota > Viridiplantae > Streptophyta > Magnoliopsida > Fabales > Fabaceae > Calophaca > Calophaca sinica. Next base: position 97,037,769 of record CM073735.1, on the reverse strand, counting down.
TTTATCGTTGGTTGAGTTGATAAATAGAATACAACAATATTCTTTGGTCGTACACATATCACACCGGTATGGTCGGGCGTTCTTCATTCTTCGTCATATCATATCATATCATATATCTATAAAAAATGTTTTGTGAGAACTAATGTACCTAAGTTGACTCGACAACATCATTATCCTACAATTAGAGAAAAGGAATTAGAATGCAACCGTACTTTTTTTTTCATTAATAGATAAATCGCCGTCTATTTATTAGATATTGTTAGAGTTTAATTTATATGTATTGCCAGCATAAACATACCCCAGTACTGGTTGTTTTGGCAATTTCAGCGACATGAGGATGCTGAGACCGGGGTTCGAACTCGGGTGTTGCCGTTTGCGTGCATATGTGAGTTTGTTATTTATTATTTCTACTAGCTGACCAAAAAAAGTGTAAACATATTTTACACAGTCATGAGTCGTCTAATAATATGTTGTCATTTCATTTAATGAGTTTAAAAACACATGACTTGACATATTTATTAAACAATGTAGAAACACATCATTAGATATATGCGTAAAATATTTTGACACTAACGGTGCGTATAAATTAAATTAATAATGCTATTGTTATATTGGATTAATTTTCAAATTAATAATGTTATTGTTATATTGGATTAATTTTCAAAGTCCAAGTACTTGTACAAAAGAGATACATAAATAATATTGTAGTGTAGATGAATGTTTTAAAGGACAATTGGATATTGATTTTTTTTATTAATCAATTGTATATTGATTTTATTAATATATATTGTATTGTATTGTATTAATGTTTGTCTAATATATGAGATATTTTTTATTGTGTTATTTATTTGTTTAAACAATTAACATAATAATCTTATTAAAACAATTTATTTGTTGCTGTGGGTGATTTGATATTGAGATTCTGTCGAAATTTTCAAATCACTATACTAGATTTTGGATATTATATATATAACATTCTAGTTTTTTATTTTAGAAAAAAATAAGTTGTACGTAAATTGGGGGGGAGAGAGAGAGCAATTTTGCAGAAGAGGTTGAAGAACAGAGAAAAGGAGAGATCTGAAATATAAACACCTTCTTTTTTTTTTCTTTTTAGAGTTTTAGTTTCTTCATCTTTCTTTGTAAAATTGGATCTCGTTGCTGAGATAACCACATTCAGAGCAACATATCAAGGTTCTTTTTTGTCCAAAAAAAAAAGTTGTACGTAAATTAATTGAATTAGATAAATTTAATTTAATATTCTGATTAAAAATGAAATAATAATAATAATAATAATAATAATAATAATAATAATAATAATAATAATAATTCTTTGTATAAAGATTCTAAATGTAAAGCTTTACCGGGACGCTTCATGGTTAGTCAGTAGAAATAGAAGTCAGTTGAATTCTATAGTCGAATCACAGTCGAGTCTTATGTTTATACTTGATATTTGTGTATTTTGTATTAAAGATCTGGTTGTAATCTTATTTGAAGCAAAAGTCCTCATTTTACTTTATTATTCAGTTTTCAAATTATTTCGCTATTTCAGAAACAAATTATAGTTAGTAGTATTCTGATAGGAGTCAGGATATTGCAGATTTGATGAGGCTAGGTGCTACTCATTTTGCCACATCTTAGCTTACTTTAGAGTGCTTTCATGAGAACCAAGGATAATTTGATAAGAATGTTCACAAGCAAAAGGAATGGAAGTCCAACTGTTGTGCAAAGACAAGGGATAGGAAAACTATTGAGGATATTGTTTTGGATAAGGGGTTCTGGAGGAGCATTGTGAATTGCTTGAGGGGTGCATTCCCTCTTATTAAAGTGTTTCGTTTAGTTGACTCGGATCAAAAGCCAACCATGGGGTTCATCTATAAGGCAATGGACCAAGCTATGGAGGAGATTCGGAAAACTTTACTTGGTGTCACAAAAAGTTACCTTTTGTTTTTAACCTGGTCTTTTATTTTTGTTATGGCCTTGTTCTCAAAAGCGAACTAATTCAATTTATTTTACTTTTTAATTATATGCTTTACTAAAAAATAATTGATGAAAGGTGGAACAAGATTGTAACGACCCGTTTCCGGACCGCTACCGAGCTCAATATACCGAGCTCGAGTTACCGAGCTCAACACACCAAGCTCAACATAAACCTATATGAGATGTGTTTTAAAAACAAAACTCTTGTGCCTTTTAAAAATACGATATTTTTTTTTTATAAAACCAACTCGTGCACCTCAGAGTAATTACAGCTTTTCGAAACATGGTGCAACTAAGACACAAGACTTAAATTCTAATAAAACATACATGCATAACATACATATATATATCACTCGAAATAATAATGTATACAAAATACAGGGTAGCAAAGTATAAAGAAAATACACCTAAGGTATGTCGACTTCAAAAGAGCAATCATACCCTGGGGTACTTAAGCAGACTCCCACGCAGGGTCGCTCCAAAAAGTAAGACCACCAGTCTACCACTGAAACAACAAAACAACATCGCCCAAACTGGTCACGACCTCGAACACAAAAGAAAACAAGGTACAACCATAAAAACAACATCCAAAGAACATAATCAATCACGACAGATAGAGGTCGTCACTCGGGTCCTCGCCGAGCTCCTCCTCGGCATCATCTATCGCCGAGTTCCTGCGCCCTCGACATCGCCTGGGTAACCGCTATGGATTGAAGGCACCACGGGAAATGGTCAACTTCTCAACAATACAAGATAAGCTCGACATAAAGAAATAAGCAACACAATAATATATCTCAATCCCCACACGTGACTCGACCATCTCACTCTAGACTCGACTCGACTCTTATTAGGAATATCGCCAAGGTCCATCCCCAAACCGACGTAATAGGTAAACGGCGAGTCCAACCCCAAACCGATACCATGCATTAATCGGCAGGTCCAACCCCAAACCGATAATGCGACGCCTAGCCAATCCACCATAAACAAAAAGGGGACCTAGCACCCTCGCTATCTGGTCCCGGCTCAAAAACGCCATACGACTCCTAGCTCTCTCACTCGATGATTAGCTCGCCGCATGTCAAAGAGTAACACAACTTACTTGATCACATATCAAATAAAGAGAGCATGCTTAACATGAAGAAACGCACGACATTTAAGCAATAAAACATTCTGCATGAAGAAACGCACTTCGACAAAGAATACACCATTCACAACATATATTCAATCACATATCAAATACATGCAAAAACTCAATCATATCACAACATTCCAATCTCGACACCAATCAAGGAGTCCATACATAAATATAACAATAAAAATAAAGTCTTAATAATGTCTAAGAGTTGCCCTTACGCTAGCATACTACGAAAGTATTAATGTGAAGCGCCCTTACCGAACTCCAAGTAAATGCTGCTCGACAACGACCTCGACACAGCTGTCTTCAAATGAGCTCGACAACGACTTCTCTTACTCGATCTCGACATTTGTCTTCAATCGACCTCGACACGTCGCTTCTCGGTCGACCTCGACACGCGTCTGATCCTCGATCTGGATTCTGCTGCTTCCACGTCCTCGGATTCGCTCTCCCGTACACCTTGATTCGGAAATCACTCGATCTCGGAAATCAGACTTCCTAAAACAAACACAACTCAGTTCGATCTATGGGTTCTAATACACTTAGCTCTCTCTTCCCAAACTTAACCACAACCCAGAAAATATAAAACTCAAGAACTGAATATATTTTTCCTCTAACACAAAGTTAGGGATTTCGATCAAAAGTTCATGAAAAAGTTATCTGATGCTTCAACAGATAGATCGACAACAACATCAACCAGAAGCAACAAACGAAAACAAGAAATCGAAATAAACCAAAAATGAAGAGTTTCTGGGCACTGCCGATTGCAGAAAAACAGAGGAAGAAATTTGTTTTACAAGCCCAATTAATCGGTTAGAAAGATAGGTAATATCGTGAAGAAGAAAACCCATCAATTAGACATGATTTGGAAGCATAAAACTGGCTAAAAATGGAAGAAGAAATAGCGCTAAACAGTAGCACAGAGGAAAAGAAAGATCTGTTCTTCATACCTCAATGGTGATCGAGCAGGCGAGATATGGGTCGAGAAGATGATGATGAACAAAATTGATGAAGAAAATTTGTGCAGAATCTCGATGGAACTCACGGTTTCGTCGATGGAAGTTCTTGGAGAAAAACGAAACTCAGAGCAGAAGGAAGGAAGAAGAAAGAAAGAAGAAAAAAGAAATGAGTGTTTGAGGGAATCGGTCGTGGTATACAGCTGGTGAGAAAGGGGTATAATCGTAACTCCAGCTATAAGATGCCAATCCCATCAATCATCTACCCGTTTAATCGTTCCTCTCATAATTACCTCTACTCGCTTGGCCAATCGGTCTAGACACGCGACGAGAACGGTAAGCCGACAATATAATTATTACAAACAATATAATAATAACGCTGGATAACGTTCGAAAGAATACGAGGTATCATCTCGACACGATGTCGACAAGGGTGCTCGTGCAAGCGCACAAGGTTCTAACACGAGTTCGTGAACACGGCCTCCTCAGCTCGACATGCGTCCTCATCAGCTCGGTACGCGACTTCATCAACTCGGTACGCGACTTCATCAACACGCCACCCGACCTCCTCAGCTCCGCAGCTAGTGCACGTGGTCTCATCACCGACAAATGACCTCGAAAGCGGTCTTGGCACGGGATCTCGACACAAGGTCTTGGTCGAGGTCTCGACACGTCGTCCTAATACGATGTCGATCTCGTCCTCGGGTGTTACAATCTCTCCCTCTAAAAAATTTCGTCCTCGAAATTGCAAATAAGATTCTTACCTCGGAAAAGTTCAGGTCTTGAGTCTTCATCTTCTCCTCCGGCTCCCAAGTCGCATCTCCCGCCTTCGATCCCACACAACTTTGACAAGTTGAATCTCTTTGTTCATAGCTGTTTGGCTTTCCGATCAACGATCCTTGCTGGTAATGCTTCAAAGATAGGTCGTCCTTCGGTTGAATCACATCCGGTTCGATGACATGAGAGGGTCGGAAACATACTCCGTAATTGTGAGGCGTGAAAGACATCATGAATGTTCGACAAGAATGGTGGCAAGGCAATCGATATGCCACGGACCAATACGACGAAGAATCTGGTAAGGTCCAATAAATTTAGGGTAAGTTTCTTGGATTTGATCGCTCGACCAACTCGATGGTGGGGGTGACTCTAAGAAATACATGTTCTCCTTCCTCGAACTCGAGTGGTCGACGTCGTTGGTCTGCATAACTCTTCTGTCGACTTTGAGATGTTCGCATCCGATCTCTGATCAAACGGATCTTCTCGGTAGTCTGCTGGATCATATCTGGTCCTACAACAGTTCGCTCGCCGTCCTGGTACCAACAAAGAGGCGTCTGACATTTCCGTCCATACAGCGCTTCAAAAGGTGCCATTCCAATACTCGCATGGAAACTGTTATTGTAGGTGAACTCCACCAATGGTAAGACGTCGTCCCAACTTCCTCGGTGATCTAACGTACAAGCTCGCAACAAATCTTCAAGTGATTGGATCGTTCTCTCAGTCTGACCGTCAGTCTGTGGATGATATGCCGAGCTAAGCCTGAGCTCGGTTCCCATCGCTCCTTGCAATTCCCTCCAAAAATGAGACGTGAACTTCGGATCTCGGTCCGACACGATCGAAGAGGGTATTCCATGAAGTCGTACTATCTCTGCGATGTAGATCTCGGTCAGCTTTTCCACGTTGTATGTCGACCTCACTTTGGTAAGAAATGGCGGATTTGGTCAATCGGCCGACGATCACCCAAATCGAATCATTCTTCTTCTGCGTCTTCGGCAAACCTACGACGAAATCCATGGAAATCTTGTCCCATTTCCATACCGCACGTCAGCGATTGTAGCATTCCCGCAGGTCGTTGGTGCTCCACCTTCGCTTCGACACGCCAAACACGGTTACGTGCTCGGCCACTTGCTTCTTCATTCCGACCACCAAAAATGCTTCTTCAAGTCTTGATACATCTTCGTAACTCCGGGATGAATACTAAAGTTGCTCTTATGCGCTTGTCGAGAATCAACTTCCTCGGCTCGGATCGTTAGATGCATACGCTCGGCCATTGCACCTCAAGTATCGTCCGCTCAGGACCTGAAGTCAGCCTTCCCTTGCGCTATCAATGAATCTTCTCTTGCGAAGCTCGTCATGAACTTGCTGGTCTCGGATCTCGCCCAACAATCATTAGAAATAGTAAGCATACCAAATCTCGGCTTCCCGGTGAAACTTCGACACTCAACTTCAAGTCTCGGAACTTCTCGAGCATCTCCAACTCCTTGATCATCATCGCCAAGGTTAAAACGCTCTTCCTGCTCAATGCATCTGCTACTACGTTAGCCTTACGGGATGGTATTCCAACGTAAAGTCGTAGTCCTTGAGAAATTTCGTCCATCTTCGCCGACGTATGTTGAGCTCTTTACGGTCGAACAGTACTTCAAGCTCTTGTGATCGCTGAAAGCGATAAGAGTGCTCCGTAAAGGTAGTGCCTCCATATCTTGGCGCCAAAAACTCTGCTTGCCCAGCTCCAAGTCGTGAGTAGGGTAGTTCCTCTCGTGAATCTTAAGCTGTCTTGAAGCATACGCGACCACCTTCCGATGTTGCATCAGCACGCATCCCAATCCCTGGTGTGACGCATCACAATACACCTCGAAAGGCTCTTCTGGTTGAGGCAAAATCAGCACAGGCGCTGTCGTCAAAAGCTCCTTCAGTCTTTGAAAACTGGCTTCGCACTCCTCGGTCCAGGCAAAAGGTTGATCCTTCCTCGTCAGTCGTGTAAGAGGCGCGACAATCTTCGAGAAACCTTCAATGAATCTTCGGTAATAGCCTGCTAAGCCGACAAAACTCCTGATCTCGGTAACCGTCTTCGGCTGTTCCCACGCTAACACCGCCTCAATCTTAGTTGGATCCACGGCTAACGGAATTTCGTCGCGTTTTGGGTTGTCGGGTAATTTTACCCGAGAGAAAATTCTAACGAATTTTGATTTCGATGAAATTCGAATCGTAACTTGTTGTGATTGTAAATGAATGAATTAGAACAAGTTTACAATTTTTTGGTGAAGAAAATATAATAGAATATTTTCTATGCACTTTAGAATGCAATGCGACAAAAAACCGAACGCGCAACGAGAACCGGAATCGCGAGAAACATTGACCGTGAGGAAGAGATATATTTATAGGAATCTTAAGAGATATGATCAAGCGCAAGGATGTGACTCGAATGTGACATAAATGTATTTCAAAAAGGTGATTTGATGCAATTACGACTCGATTTGTCATAAAGCAAATTTTTGATGACAAAAAGTTGATGTACGTCATGTGACGTGACATGTGCTTTATGTTTTTGGGTGTGACTTGTTGATATATTATTTTCCTGTACGTGTTGGTTTTATTATTTGCGATAATTTGATATCCACGATTAATCGTTCGTGCGATTAATAGGTAGCGCATTAAATCGTCAGCGATACAATTTATACTGAGATAAGCTAGAGACAAGAGTGACATGAAGTGACTAGAAACATAAAGTAGATTTTGCAAAAAGGTAAATCTTCATAAAGGTGATTTTGTAAGATTTCCCTAGATTTTAATGATTATGTTTTGTAACTATGGTTAGGATTTAATGGAACTAAGCTTAACTAAGCCTAACCAAGTGAGATTTAGTTGGATTTGGACCAAATTCCCTTCCCTCCCTAGAGCTGAAACCATGGTGCCCTCCCCTATAAATACCCTCCATTAGTTTTATTCCATCACTTTACAAACTCTTGAAAAATTTGAGTGAGAGCAAGGTGTTAGTGGTGTGAGAGTCGGAAGCATTTTCTCTCTTTTCTTTCCTCCCCAAAATAATGACATTGTGGGTGTTGGTGACTGAGATCTTCATCTTTTTCTTTCCATTTCCTTATGCTTTCTCGAGTGTTAGTGTTGATGAAGATTTGGAAACTCTCCCTCTCCCTTTGCTAGCACAAAAAAATGTGGGTTTCCATGGATGAAGAGAGGAGTATTTCAAAATTTTCACAACCTATTCTATAGATCATGTTCTTGATTTTGTTGGATCTTGTGATTTTTGGGTTCAAAATGTTTCTAAAATCTCTTAATGATGAAAAACTCAAGTTTAGGAAACCAAAAGTGTTCCTAAGAGGAGATTGATGTCAAGAATGTTAAAATGGTTTAAACTTTATGCTAGATCTTGTTAGTATAATGCCTTGATCATGATTTCCCCACTAAATCCATTATTTTTAAGATAAAAAGGTTTTGATCTTGGTTTATGGCTCTAGGCCGTGACCTTAACGCAAAAAGGGGAAAGAATCAAGCTTTGATCTTGTGTCTTTAATGATTAAAATGGTTTATATTGATGATCTAAAGGTTTTTGAAAGAAAATTCCAAGCTTTAAGCCTAAAGTTTAATGGTTGTTGTTTTTGGAAGTGAACTAAGGTAAATCGTAGTGATCCATGAAGTTTTAACTCTTTGAAGGCTAGATCCAAAGGAAAAGAAAATGAAAGAGCTATCCCCTCCCATTTTTATGACTAAGGCCGTGAGGCCTATGTGTTGTGGGAAGCCGAATTTCATTTCTTTACTTGTGTTCTAGTGCTTGATAATGAGATATTAACCTAGAGTTTATAATCTTTGAAAGTTAGAAAGAAAGTTTGTATTTTTATGTGAGATTCAAGGTTTATTTTATAACTTAGTGGTTTAAGATTTTGGGCTATAAATTCCTTAATGGATGAGCCTAGTATGGGTTAAAAAGAATTTAAAACAAAGACTTGTCCAAAAAGATCAATTTGTGAGCTTTCCATTACTGGGATTGACGAGTTTTAATTCTTTACATACTAACCTATGTGATTGAGTATTTTGAAGTGATGTTTTCGTATTAGATGTTGAGTTTCAAAAACCTTTGATTTGAATCTTGTTTAATTAGTTTGGAGTGTGGGTAGCAAGCTAGAGATTTTAGAATGGTGTTACCCTAGTTTTCGCCTTTGAGCCATGGCCCTAATAATTGGTATTAGTGGCTTAGAGTTGTTTCTAAACTGTAGTGTTTTTAATTAGGGTTCTAGTGATCGTGTTGTGGGCAAGATCAGGATTTATTCGTTGACGATACCGGTAAACAAGCTTGTGTGCAAAAGCGCCTAAAGTCCGGGCATCTTCCAATTTATTGCTTTCTATGTGTTCGTGTTTTGTGTGGATGGTTGATTGGTCTTAATTAGAGTAGTTCAGTCTTAAACGGACTGTGAGTTAGGTAGCTATAGCTAGTCAAGTGTCAGGATTTATCGGGTGTAGATCTGCCTGTGTGTTAAGTTGTGCGAACTCTGTGCCGTGTGTTTGGCTTGTTTCTTGCATGAAGCTTCTCTGCTTATAAGTTTTTGAATTGCTTCTTAGTTAAAGCAATGTGTGCTGACACACCAATTTGTTGTGGGGTTCTGACAGGTTTTGAACCTTGTAGGAACCCAATGCCTCTGAGACGTGAAATCCCTACTGTTGGAGCTAATAATCTGAAAATGGCTCAGATGATTCAGATAGCCCAAGCTGTGGCTGAGATGGCAGCTGTTGTTGCCTAACAAACTACCGCAAAGAATCAACGCGACTTGCTGAAATAGCAAATAGAGGAGCGAGCTGCGGAGGCCAAAGGAATGGTTGACTTTCGTCGCCGCGAGCTTCCTAAGTTCCATGGGGACTCTAACCCGAAGAAGGCGGATTTGTGGCTACAACAAGTAGAGAAAATCTTCGAGATACTTAACTGCCCAGCGAAAGTGAAAGTGAACTACACCACCTATCTACTGTAAGGAGATGCTGAATACTGGTGGAAGGGCATCGGGCTGATGCTGGAAGCTGCTGATAAGGAGCTGACATAGGAAACTTTCTGGGAGAAATTCCTGGACAAGTACTTTCCATTGAGTGCCAGGACCAAGATGGAGGACGGATTTCTAAGGGTTCGTCAAGGGAGCCTAAGCGTGGGAGAATATGCGGCAAAGTTTGAGTCTCTATCGAGGTATTTTCGCTTTTTCATCCATGCTATGGAAGAAGGGTACATGTGTCACCGATTTTTGGAAGGGCTCAGATACGAGATACTGGAGTCGGTGTTACCATTAGGGATTCAGGAATTCCAACCGTTGGTGGACAAATGTAGAGATGTAGATGTAACAGCCCATATTTTTATCCTCCTAGATTAGGACATGTCGTATAGGATTAGAATATGTTTACAGTTGTTTAGGATGGGTTCCACATGTTTTACCATTCCTCCAGTCGATTGAGTATCTAGACGCACCTCTAATCCTATGCCTAGTACAATTTGGTCATCGTATTCCCTTTTTCGAACCCTGTAACGACCTAATTGGATTTAAGCTCCTTCAATAAAGTTGTAGCCTTATCTCTTACCTTTCAATTGGCTTTAGTTTGACTCGATTTTGATACCTACAACTCTAGATATGCTCTCTCGAGTAGACACAGTACGAGTGTAACACTTAGAAATATTAGAGTAAAATTCAACTGAATTTTTAGTTGTGATAGAGCCCAATTTTGGTTATGCCTATTAGAGAGAAAATGTAGGAAATTTTCTTATCTTTCAAACGACATCAAGAACACCTCAATCGGACACCCATAGCTCCAGATACAGTGAAAACAGCGCGGACGCCTAGAGCTGTTATGGAGCTGTGCGATTTTTCGCGTTTTAATTTGTTTTGGGTCGGTCCTTGTGATCTTGGGTGACCCATTTTCGACTATTAGAAGAAGGCCACGACCCTTAGGCTTAACCTAGCCACTAAACCTCAGTTCTAAAACCCTAAACAAGTTTAGAGGCTGCTCATAAGATTAATCAAACCAGAAAAATCCTCTTTTCTTCCCTTTTCTCAATTTCGGCTCTCAAGGGTTCTTGGCTTGGTAATTCACTAGAGAAACTCGATTGGAGAGTGTTGCAACCGTGATCCTTGCATCTTCATTGAGGAGAATAGATAGCGATAAGCCTTCTAATCATAACCTTATTCATTGTTAGGGTTCCAAACTTTGGTATTCCATTCCTAAACACTTGTTCTTGTATTTTTTGGTGAAGCAAGTCACTAAGGAAGGAAAAAGATTGGAGTTCTCTCATCCTATTTTAGGTGCACGAAATTCTATTAAGGTAAGGGGTAGTTGTTTCTCATCTAGTGAGTTTATGGAACATGAATGAGCAATAGGGGTGTCCTAAGACCCCTACGCCTCGCGCACGGTAATGCTATTATCGTGTTTTCACAAAATCTGTTTTGTTTTAGATTAAACTGTATATTTATGTGATGATTTTATGAAAATAAAAAATATTCAGGTGTTCCTATATGTACTGAGATATTGCACATTAAAATTTGTTGCATTTTGAAAAGTTTTACTATGCGAAAAAAATTCTAGGATGCTTATAGGACAAATAGGGTGTTGCTGGAAAATCCTGTGAAAATCAGTCTTAGTGCATGATTTTTCTTGAATTCTAGGATTCAAATTTTGGAATGGGACAAATTACATTATGTTCATATATGAGTTGGCTATCTTCAATTAAAACTTTAGAATTTTTAAAATATGTTTGGCTGCTCGTTCAGATTTTTCTCTAACTGCTGTGCTAGAAATTCTGTTTTCTGTTGATGTCTTGAAATCTGAATTAGTTTGTGTTTCCTAGGAAAGTTTGGCATATTATTTTAATATGGGACCACTTTTATGTTGTCTATATGTATGTTAGGGATTTGTCTAGTTAATTTGGTAATTTGTAGCTGAGTTTTGAGTCTTCAAAGATGATAAACTCAATAGACAGTGCATGCTAGAAATCTTGGAAATGACGATTGAAACTGATTTTGTTCTTACCAAATTTGGATGTATTTGAGTGAATATAGTTGATGCATTATTCTTATCAATATGTGGCTACGTTGAGGATTTTATTTTCATTCTATCCCTCTTGATTTATGTTTGAAATAATTGATTAGATGATAAATGCTTATGATTGTAATGTTGGTGTGCTTGGCTATAATTAATCTAAGTGTTGTGTGCTTAAAACTCAATTGGCTAAGTGTGTTAATTGCTTCTCTTGTCGATTGAAGGCACTCGTCAACGTACTGACTTGTGTCTTGATGTTGTTGTTGTTATTCTATCAAAGATATTGTGATAGAAGCTGTTGTTAGACACCACATTGCTTGTGTTCATGCATCATGGTGTCCATATTGTTGTTACTATTTATGGGGCATTACAGACGTGGTATTCCGAAACGGGCATGGTATCCCTATCTTCTTATTGTTAAGGCATTACAGACATGGTATTCCGAAATGGGCATGGTATCCCGGCCTTGTTGTTGTTGGGGCATTATGGACATAGTACTCCGAAACAGGCATCGTATCCCGGCCTTGTTGAAAATGGATCCACATGCATTTCATCATGGTCTTAGGATTGCATAGAAATACATGAGTTGAACTTGCATCATGATTAGTTGAATGTCGTTCCTATGTATCGTTGTACTTCGATGATTGTTGTTAGTTACGATGAACTTGTTATGCTCATTGCTTATCCTTGTTCCTTCACTGTATGTACTATTTGAGGTTATGATGACTAACCCCTTTTGTGGCTATGCATATCCCATTGGGTATGTATAGATGATGGGATTGTAGGTGTTGAGGATGTGGATGCCGACGAGTGATCATGATAGCTCGTTGGATTTGATAGAAGATTTGTTTTATTTGAATAAAGTATCGTTATTTTCTGATGTACTAATTAGAGAGAAGCTTTGAATTATTGTGACATCGGGGAACCTTGGGTTACTTCTTATTGTTGTTTTCTCTCTTTTGATATGTTTGATTTCCGCAAGTTGAGCGTGACGACTCTATTCCACATTTGAATGAAGTTTTTATTTGGACTAAAATTTATTTCGTGTCGTTTTCTTATTTTCGTTGTTAAAATGCCATGACGGGGTAGAGGGTGTCACATTTAGTGGTATCAGAGCTCGGCTTGATTCTTAGGCCGTGGTATGAGTCTATTATGTATTCTCTGTATACTCTTATATGATTGTCTATGTTAAAATAGATGATGATATGAGGTACTATGACTTCTTCTTTAGAAAGGCTCGTTGCTAAATGGCTTTTCATCTCGATGCGATAGAGGCTATGGCAAGTGGAAGTTGCCACACCTTGAGCACCACTCTAGGACAATGGATCAACACCTTGGAGGAGAATCAAAAATCAACTTGAGGAGGTCGTCAGGAGTAACGCCCTGACTCTAATCAGAGTATTACTTACGACAATTTAATATTAATTAAGTCAAAATTAATTAATAACCATTCAGGTAATTAGATAAAACGTGATAAACTAGAATCTGTTTAAAAAGAAAATCCTTTAACTTAAAAAGTGCACATTTCAAAATTTAAATACATTAATTACAAAGTTTCCCCGAAGGGTTTTTCCACAAATAATTACAATAAAGTTAACTAAAGAAAAACCCAGACCCCGACTCTATCTGTGATCCGATATTGAGACATCAGAGAGTCCCAGGTAACTATAATGTCGAGCATCCAAAAGAGCTCTCTAATCCTCCGATCAATGAGTACCTGAAAACAACGCCCCAACATAGTGAGTTATCACAACTCAGTAACATAGACTTTCATAAAAATCTTTACCGATGTTTTCAGCTATACGTGGTGTGCTACGTATAGAAAACTCCTCCCAGAAAAGCACAATCACTAACATCTATGTCAAACCATAATACTACATTCAATAGTAAAGGATTAGACATGCATGTTACAATTCCTAACAATACAAACATTATAACTTCATAATAAAGAAATCTATAATGTTATCACAATCCAATAAGCATTTAAAATGCACAATGAATCCAAGAAAGTACCCAAGTAACTTTCAATGGAATTCTTCGGTAAACAGTACACAATGAATCCAGGGGAGTATAAAATAGACTCACAGTGGAATTCTTCCCATAAATAATACTCAATGAGTCCATGAAAGTATAGCAGTGACTTTCTATGGCACTCCTCAATAAACAATACACAATGAGTCCAGGAAAGTATAGCAGTGACTTTCCATGGAGCTCTTCAATAAACAATACCCAATGAGTCCAGGAAAGTATAGCAGTGACTTTCCATGGAGCTCTTCAATAAACAATACACAATGAACCTTAACACGTTATTAAGTTTATTCAAGTCCAATCTTATCCATTAATATAGGCATTCCAATGGCATTCAATCAAGAAACAAATCGATTTAACACAACATATTATCATGCATTCAAATCAAATGTTTCAAAGGTCCTTTTAAAGTGTATGAACACATTTAAAGCCATTTCCACGAGATACTCCCAAAGACTCAAAAACCAAACCTCAATAATAACAAGATTAAGAACTATTTCATTAGACGATAAAACCACAACACAACCTGATTAGAAGGTCATAACACATCAATATATCAACTATAATCAATTCCCAAAATCATAGGAATATGGGACTAATTTTAAGGAGACATAAAACCCTCCATTAATTCAGACTTAATTTATCAAATGACCACTCTAAACCAAACATTCCCAATTGAAGCTCGGTGGAACTCACAATTGAGTAACCATCATACATTGATTTAGGGGGATTGGGGACAGAATCCAATCCTATTTCAGTCAAACACCATACAAGATCGTAATAATCTATACAATAACTATCTACTTCTAGAATTAGATAATAATTCCTAGCACACCCTAATTGGGAGTTTGAGAGGGGAATCTATGTTACCTTTTAGTTCCCAAATGCTTTGGGATAAAAGCCCTCAATTGGAACCCCAGGCTTGCCTTCAACTTTCATTAAAGCTCCAACCAAGCTTTTCATCTCCATCTTTTTCTTCATTCAGCTCTAAATTCCATATCAGATCTTCCTTCTCTTCCATTTCCATGAACCCTAGAAGTTCATCTTCTTTTCTTCTCCATGAATCACAGTAGCAGCACGAAATGAGGAGGGAGGGAGAATGAGAAAGCTCGTGAGAGGATGGAGATGATGGAAGAATGAAAGACTTCCTTGATGTTATCTCCTTCCTTCTCCTTCGTTCTTCCTCTTCTCCTTTCTTTCCCTCTTTCTTTTTCTCTTCTAGGTCACAAAAGAGAGAGAGAGCATGAGAGAACTGACGTTTAAAACAAAACAGGGAAGTCGCAGCTTGCTTAAGCGAGCTGGAGTCGCTTAGCGAGAATGGGGCAGATCTTGAGGTCTTGGCTGCAGACTAAAATTATTTGGCCGGGAGGGTCGCCAGCGATTCGCGCTTAGCGACCATTTCGCTTAAGTGAAAATGGGGCGACGACCCACGATAGCGGTGAGGCGCTCGGTAGCGATCTAGTGGCTTAAGCGAATTTAGCAGCAGAGTTTTCTGCATAAACTCATGTTTTCTCATCCTAACTCATCCAATCTTAACTCCTTTCAACCCAATCTAACTTCAATTAATTCCAAACCAATACTTTCAATCATTTCTAGGATTAAATCCCACTTAATTCTCAACTTAAAATCAATGACTTACACACCAAAACTCTATGTAATTATATTCACTTCATTCTTGGATTCAAGTTAAAGTTAAACATAATCACACAACTTCTCACAACTTAAACTCAACTAGGCTTAACACTTAGTGTAATTAATTACTAAGCTTAAGAAAGTTGGGATGTTACATCAGGAATTGGAGCTTTGTTAGATTTCTGAAAAGCAACCCGTCAACTTTTGGAGGAGTTTACGACCCAGACAATGCAAAACACTGGATCAGTGAACTTGAAGGAATTTTCCAAGCCATGGGGTACGTAGATGCACAAAAGGTCGCCTATGCCACTTATGCGCTCAAAGGTAAGGCTAAACATTGGTGGAATCAGTGTTGTAAGCATATGGAGGCCGAAGGAAGGTTGTCGCTTGGAGTGTTTTCAAGAATAGACTCTTGGAGAAGCGTGTTCCCATAGACCTACGCTATGAAAGGGAGGTAGAATTTCTGAATTTGACATAAGGAGCTATGACTATTAAGGAATACGCTGCAAGATTTGAGGAACTAGAATCTGAGGACTTCGTGCAAGGTACACATCTCGTTAAGAGGATTTTCAGTTTTGAGGTCATCATACACCCTATACGTTCTTAGTGATCGTTCTTCATGATGTGTTGGGTAGGATGATAGGTTAACCCGTAGCCGATTACGAGAGATAATTAGGAACTCAGTTACTGCATAGAAGTATTAGATTCCCTGTTATATGATAGACGATAGTTTGTAAGAGTCAGCCTCAGGAAAACCCTAATATAGTAGATAGTGGGTGCTAAGTATGAGTGATAGCACTAGTTACATAATAGATTATCAGAGTGCGCAGTGAAAGCGTGAGGTGTGATATAGGAAGGATCTTTAATAGAGCTCGAGGGTAATTGTGTGGATCCAACATTTTTACGCTCAAGTCCCTATCAAGGATTCTTATAGAATGGCCAGTAGATAATATGGCTGATAATTAATGCTTGGATTACCTGGATGAACGAGTAGGAGGGATGG
The DNA here is from genome assembly GCA_037113605.1 of Calophaca sinica. NCBI lineage: Eukaryota > Viridiplantae > Streptophyta > Magnoliopsida > Fabales > Fabaceae > Calophaca > Calophaca sinica. Next base: position 97,021,241 of record CM073735.1, on the reverse strand, counting down.
CCACCCAATCACTTATCGCCGATAAGCGAAGCAATAGTAACCATTATAGACATGTATCATTAACCGTTTGATAACCTTAACCGATTAGACTTAGTGGTGTATAGGAGATAGTCAGCTTAGCATTGTGGATAGAGACCGTTGGTCGCGAGCTTAATGTCTAGGACCTGCTGATCCGAAAAGATCAATCATGAGATAGATTAGTCACCCTAAGGAACCTTAAGAACATTTGGGTAAGGGAATAGGTTCATTCGTTTACTAGAACTCGTCGGAATTTCGAGGACGAAATTCTTTTAAGGGGGTAGAATTGTAACAGCCCAGATTTTTATCCTCCTAGATTAGGACATGTCGTATAAGATTAGAATATATTTAGAGTTGTTTAGGATGGGTTTCACATGTTTTACCATTCCTCCAGCCGATTGTGTATCTAGATGCACCTCTAATCCTATGCCTAGTACAATTCGGTCATCATATTCCCCTTTTTGAACCCTGTAAAGACCTAATTGGATTTAAGCTCCTTCAAGAAAGTTGTAGCCTTATCTTTTATCTTTCATTTGGCTTTAGTTTGACTCGATTTCGATACCTACAACTCTAGATATGCTCTCTCGAGTCAACACAGTACGAGTGTAGCACTTAGAAATATTAGAGTAAACTTCGACTGATTTTTTAGTTGTGATAGAGCCTGATGGGGTAAACTTTCCATTGAGCACCAAGACCTAGATGGAGGATGAATTTCTGAGGGTTCGTCAAGGGAACCAAAGCGTGAGAGAATATGCGGCAAAGTTTGAGTCGCTATCGAGGTATTTCCACTTTTTTCATCATGCTATGGATGAAGGGTACATGTGTCACCGATTTTTGGAAGGGCTCATATACTAGATACAAGAGTCAGTGTTACCATTAGGGATTCAAGAATTCCAACCGTTGGTAGAGAAATATAGAGAGGTACAGACGATGAAAAACAAGAGGTTCAACCGCAACAAAAATGTTGGAGGGCTGATTAGATCAGGTTAGCAACACGAAGGACAACGTGAGAAGTAACAACCGGAGAAGCCTTATTCCCGTTCCTAGAAGAATAACCGGGATCAACACTATCCTGGAGCACAGGCTGTCAGAAGTGGAAACAGGAACAAACCAAATTGCAGACCGGATCCATGGTGTTTCAAGTGTAGGAGTGAAGGACATATGGCTGACCAATGCTCTTCCAAAGTGACGCTCTGCTTTAATTGCAAGAAGCCGGGACATCTTGCTAAAAGTTTTCAACACTATCAAAAGAATTTCAAATTTTGAACAATGAAAATTCAAAACTCAATGAAGAAAACCAGAAGCTGAAAGTTGAAAATCAGCGTCTGGTAGCTGAAAGTTCACAAGCTGAAGGCAATCGTAATTGCAAATCAAATGATTATGAAAGTACCTTTTAAAAGTTTCTTCCTGAGAGTGTAACTCGTAGCAAACAAGCTTCAATGATTTTGGGTGTCAGCAAAATGACAACTCAAAGTCTTGGATACAAATCAGATGAACCTACTTTACAAAATGAAAATCTAGCATCTGATGAAACCAATGATCACGGTGAAAGCTTGCATTGCACATACTGCATTTGAAAAGTGCATGTACTGCTTTCAAGATAAAGAAGGACAAACATCCTTCTAAAACTAACAAGAAAGGACCTAAGAAGATTTGGGTACCTAAAGATAAAATGGTCTATGTTGCAGATACGCTTAGTAACAAGGTCAGCACACCAGTCTCGGTACTTAGGCAGTGGATGCTGGCGTCACATAACGGGAGAAAAGCATATTTTCCAAGAGCTAAGACCAATAGATGATGGATTTGTTGGTTTCAGTAGAAACCAAAAAGGAAAACTAGTTGGAATCGCTACGACATTTTCAGTCATCAACAACGCCAAAAAACCGTTGTCTTACACACAAAAATTGTTGTCTTTTTCTACGAGAACGGTTTTTAAACTGTGGTAAGTTAAGGCGTTGTCTATTCTTTAGGCAACGGTTTTTTCAACTTAAAGGCAACACTTTTAGAAAACCGTAGTCTAAAGTATGCTTTAGAGAACGGTTTTAGAATTTCATAACGCCAACGGTTTTACACTGTTGCTAGTTGAAAACCGTTGTCGTTGATGTGCTTTAGAGAACGGTTTCGGAATAGGTTATGCCAACAGTTGCACACCGTTGTTACACAAAAACCGTTGTCATTGGTATGCTTTAGAGAACGGCTTTAGAGTAAGCTACATCAACTATTGTGCACCGTTGTCATTGGTGTGCTTTAGAGAACGGTTTTGAATTGCAATACGCCAGGGGATTTTCACCGTTGTTTTTAAAAACCATAGCAATTAATTTACTTTAAGGAACGGTTTTGACATGTACTACTCCAATGATTGTTCGTCGTAACTATTGATATGCTTTAGAGAACAGTTTTATAAGAGCGCCACCAACAGTTTTTCACAGAGAATGGATTATTAAGTTCAATAACGATTTTTTCTTGAAGTATACAACATCTTTTTCAAGCCATACAGAGAACAACTTTTTATTCTTTAAAAATTATTTTTATTGATAACCAACAAACTAATCAAGACTGTTATATCCATGTGCAAAACAAATATTCATTTTCTCTTATTCTCATATATGTTGAACAAATAATCATTTTGCCTAAACAAATTGATATGAAAACATGTGATCAAAGTTTTAATAAAGATAAAATTATTGTATGGTTTTTGCAGATTAATTTATCAATAATTTTGTGGAGTTTAGAGTGCCTTAAAATCATGTTGGAGATCATTGGAAGTCATAAAATTGAGTTTTCAACAGGTGTGAATCGAATCATGGGTCTCTGGAATCGATTCATGATGTGCCTTGGAGCCTTGGAGAGGTTTTGGACTTTCTGTGAATCGAAGCGAAGGAGTGTGAATCGATTCACTGACTTAGGATCACAAAACGCGTAAGATTTGTACGTGTGAATCGATTCACACTTACTGGTGAATCGATTCACCACTGCTGTTTTTATACCAGAACGTGTTTTTCATTCAGTGACGAGGTGCAGTCTTTCTAGGGTTGTGTGCAGCCGTTCTTGAGCGTCTTTGTGAGGTTTTAGGGGCTGGAAACACATTGAAACACCTTGGGGTCTTAGGAAATCATAGAGGGAGGATTGAAGGCTTTCTCTATTGTTGTTCTTGAGAGGTTTTCATAGAGGAAAAGAGAGAGGGATTGGGAACTCTTGGGTTTGTTCTTCTTGGACATTTGGAAGGGGTTCAAAGCAATTGTAATCTCTTGTAAAGACTCTTTGATAGTGAAGCGGAGGTCGCTCTCCGCAGACGTAGGTCATCTTTTTGGGGCCGAACTGCGTAACCAAATAGCGGTGTTATTCTTCCTACTCTCTACTCCTTATTTGATTGACTTTATTGCATTGTTTTGGTTGCTATTAAATTTAGTATTGGTTGCCTTTGATATTTGTTCATTTATTCTTGTTAGTAACTCAACAAGTGGCGCCGTCTGTGGGAAGGAACAAATAATTCAATTGTGCACCATGGGTACTAAATGGGACATCGAAAAATTTTCCGGTAACAACGACTTCGGTCTATGGAAGGTGAAGATGGAGGCAATCCTTATTCAACAGAAGTGTGTGGATGCTCTGAAGGGTGAGGCAAGAATGCCGGTCACCCTGTCTCAAACGGAAAAGAAGGAGATGATAGATAAGGCAAGAAGTGCCATTATCTTGTGCCTTGGTGATAAGGCTTTGAGGGAAGTTGCAAGGGAGAAGACCGCGGCGGAGATGTGGGCCAAGTTAGAATCGTTGTACATGACCAAGTCATTGGCTCACAGGCTATGTCTAAAACAACATCTCTACTCATTCAAGATGGTAGAGACCAAACCTATTGTGGAGCAACTAACGGAATTCAACAAAATTATCGATGACCTACTGAATATTGATGTGAAGCTCGATGACGAGGATAAGACTTTACTCTTATTGAATTCATTGCCTAGGTCCTTTGAACACTTTAAGGATGCACTCCTCTATGGCAAGGAGTCCACTATTACTTTGGAGGAGGTCCAACAATCAATTAGGACCAAGGAGCTAACCAAGCTCCAAGACTTGAAAGTGGATGATAGTGGGGAAGGTTTGAGTGTCTCAAGGGGAAAGAATGAGAGTAGAGGAAACAGTAAAGGAAAGCCTAAGGCGAAATCCAAGTCGGAAGGGGACAATAAAGCTAAGTACAAATGCTTTAATTGTCATAAGGTTGGTCACTTTAAGAGGGATTGTCCCGAGAGAGGGGGCAATGAAGATTCCGTGGAGGTTGCGATTGCTATGGAGGATGGTTATGAGGATGCAGGGGCTCTAGTGGTTCTGAGTTGGGAACCAGGATAGGAGTTGGGTTATGGACTCGGTGCTCTTTTCACATGTGTCCAAGGAAGGAATATTTTGAAACTTTGGAGCTCAAGCAAGGTGGAGTAGTTCGCCTTGGTGACAACGAAGCGTGCAAAGTTCAAGGTATGGGTTCAATTCGTCTTAAGATGTATGACAACCGCGAATTCCTTTTACAAGATGTGAGGTATGTTCCTAAACTCAAGCGAAATTTAATTTCTATAAGCATGTTTGATGGATTAGGCTATTGCACTAGTATTGAGCATGGTATGATGAAAATTTTGCATGATGCATTGATAATAGCTAAGGGGTCTAAAATGTGTGGCTTATACATATTAGATGGTTCTACTGTTATAGGGCATGCATCATTAGCCAGTCAAGCTCCGCATGATAAAACTAAACTATGGCATTTAAGGTTAGGGCATGTTAGTGAAAAGGGTTTAGTTGAACTAGCTAAACAAGGTTTGCTAGGTGGTGATAAATTGGATAAGCTAGAATTTTGTGATAATTGTATACTAGGCAAACAACATAGGGTTAAGTTTGGAAGTGGCATGCATCATTCTAGCAAGCCCTTTGAGTATATTCACTCGGACCTTTGGGGTCCCTCAAGAGTGACAACTCATGGAGGGGGTTCCTATTTTCTCACCATGATTGATGATTTCTCTAGGAGAGTATGGGTTCACATTTTGAAAAATAAAAGTGACACATTTGAAAAATTCAAGGAATGACATACTCTCATAGGAAATCAAATAGGAACTAAACTGAAAATTTTAAGGACTAACAATGGCCTGGAGTTTCTTTCAGAGCATTTTGATAAGTTTTGCAGGAAACTAGGTATTCAGAGGCATAGGACCGTGGAAGGCTCACCGCATCAAAATGGCATAGCAACATGCATGAATAGGACCATCTTGGAGCGGGTGAGGAGTATGCTTTTGGCAGCTGGGTTGCCTAAAAGCTTAGAGCGGCGTGAGTACAAAGACATATTTGATCAACAGATGTCCATCAACGTCGTTAGACTTCAAGACACCTATGGAGGTTTGGAGTGGGAGACCGGCAGACTACACCAAGTTGAAGGTTTTCGAAACTTTGGCTTTTGCGCATATCAAGCAGGACAAGCTTGATGTTAGAGCTGTGAAATGTGTCTTCATCGGATATCCAGAGGGTGTGAAGGGATACAAGTTGTGGAATTTGGAACCTGGAGGGTCAAAGGTTATCATAAGCAGGGCTGTCACTTTTGATGAGACCCACATGAGGATGAAGTGCAAAGACCTGGAGGATAGCAGCTCAGAAATGGAGGTGGAGAAAACTCAGTTTGAGGTGGAGTCTACCACTAGTGAGACCGGGAATGATGAAGAGGATGATAGTCCTTCACCATCAGGTTCTAGAGGAAGACAACAAACAGTGGATCCTGGCTATCAGTTGGCAAGAGATAGGGAAAGGAGGGAGACTGTGGCACCGAAGAGATACGGGTATGCTGATCTTGTTTGTTATGCTTTGTTTGTGACTGAAGAGGTTCAAGACTCGGGACCAAGGGACTTCAGTGAAGCAATGGGAAGCATGGAGAGTCAGAAACGGTTGAAGGCAATGAATGAAGGTGTGAATTCATTGGAGAAGAACCGGACTTGGGAACTTGTGAATCTACCGGAAAAGTCAAGGGTAGTTGGATGCAAGTGAAACTTCATGAAGACGGAAGGTATTCCGGAGTTTGAAGAACCAAGGTACAAGGAGAGGCTTGTGTGTAAGGTCAATCTTGAGTTGGAGAGTGTGAATGATATTCAAAAGGCAAGTTCTAGCAAGGAGGAGATTGGTATGCTCAAGGGGAAATTAGCTTTTGGATTTGAGATGAAGGATCTCGACATTGTGGAAAGGACACTTGGAACGAATATTGTCAAGAACCGGAAAAGGAGGTATGGCTCTTTGAAAGGCGGTTTGAAGCATGTGAAGACAACTCAAGGTGGAGTCGCAATGAAGAGTATGATTGGTGAATTGGGGATTACGCATGGTTGTGAGAAGTTCACCAAGTATCTTCCTAGATCAAGGTTCAAGGATCACTTGGACTTGATCATTTGCGTTGAGACGTAATTCCATTTAATGGAGAGTGCAGCTAGTGGTTGATGGATAAAGTTGAGCATCACCACTGATGGAGAATTGTGGAGTTTAGAGTGCCTTAACATCATGTTGGAGATCATTGGAAGTCATAAAATTGAGTTTTCAACAGGTGTGAATCGAATCATGGGTCTCTGGAATCGATTCATGATGTGCCTTGGAGCCTTGGAGAAGTTTTGGACTTTCTGTGAATCAAAGTGAAGGAGTGTGAATCGATTCACTGACTTACGATAACAAAACGCGTAAGATTTGTACGTGTGAATCGATTCACACTTACTGGTGAATCGATTCAACACTGCTGTTTTTATACCAGAACGTGTTTTTCATTCAGTGACGAGGTGCAGTCTTTCTAGGGTTGTGTGCAGCCGTTCTTGAGCGTCTTTGTGAGGTTTTAGGAGCTGGAAACACATTAAAACACCTTGGGGTCTTAGAAAATCATAGAGAGAGGATTGAAGGCTTTCTCTATTGTTGTTCTTGAGAGGTTTTCATAGAGGAAAAGAGAGAGGGATTGAGAACTCTTGGGTTTGTTCTTCTTGGACATTTGGAAGGGGTTCAAAGCAATTGTAATCTCTTGTAAAGACTCTTTGATAGTAAATCGGAGGGCTGCTTTCTCCCGCAGATGTAGGTCATCTTTTTGGGGCCGAACTGCGTAATCAAATAGCGGTATTATTCTTCCTACTCTCTACTCCTTGTTTGATTGACTTTATTGCATTGTTTTGATTGCTATTAAATTTAGTATTGGTTGCCTTTGATATTTGTTCATTTATTCTTGTTAGTAACTCAACAAATTCAATATCCATTTTGTCTACCCTGCGAGTTCTAATAATGCTTGATGTCATACACACAAATCCTACATATATCTATCTAACCCTTCCAATGCTTTATGTCATACAGACAAAACCTACATCTATCTAACCCTTTTCTGATATGAATTTACACTTATACCCTTTTGAATGCTTCCAAGATGTTCTTGTAACAGTCATGCTTACTTTTCTCTTTTTAAGATCACCATTGCTTAGAGAATCAAGGATTGCTTTACATGCTTTGTTGTACTGAATAACTTTTGCATGGCATAAGTAATGGCATCACTTCTAGGCGTCAAGATGGCCTTTCTCTCAATAACAGCATTTAGACCACATTTTGATTAAAGAACTGTCTTGTCTCTCATCTTTTGGAATATGACATCCACAAAGTTGAAGCAGTTAATTAGAGCCTGTAACAATAAATTTTTCACATAAGCCATTTACTAGAACAACTGGCCTTAGACAAATTTTATGCATAATTCAAAGCTTTCTTTTTTTTCTTGGATCAAAGAAGAAAATAACATTGGACATAAAAACAATGAGAATAGTGGTTTGGCCTCCATCTCCCTATTTTCTTTTCAGACTATAGTCATAAAAAATGGGGGGTTTTTAAACAATAAATAGCATTTCCAAGTTTTGCTACTTGTCACTCACCCATTAGGCTTAGAGATTAAAAGGATAACTCTAAAGTTTTCACTTTGTGCAATCTCACTCCAAACTACTTTAAAGCTTTAAATTAGTGATACCTTCAATTCTTCGCCAGGCTTGGCCATATAACTCTAAAACTTCACAGAACTTCTTATGTTCTTCATCTATCCACCTCTCTCTGCTTTGTGATAGTATATGGTTTCCTTTCCTATAAAAAAGATGATAGAAATTTGATTAAAACAGAGATGACATTTACAAATTGTAAAACTCGGAGTTTATAAAATGCCACAAACACAGAATCCAGGGGAGTACCTTCATGGAATCATCGTTTCCGCATGAAAACTGATCATGTATACATGCAACAGAAATGTAGTCCAGAATTTTAAGAAACTTCATATATCTCAGTACACAAGTAAAGCTCCAAATTCTAGATCATAATAAAAAGGTAAGAACCAAAAATGTTTTTAAAATATCAAAGATTTGGTTCAGTTTTTTTTAAGTTCTGTGTAGAGCAGTTCGTGGTTTAGTCCAGTTCACACTAAATTTTGACCAGCCCTAATAGCAACCAACCAATGAAAAAGAAACAATAGTCTACTTCAACAAGCGTACCTTCACCGCACCAAGTACAAATAAAAAGGAACATAGTGGCTACATCTCCTTCCTATTCCATTCCTTTGGTTTTTCAGTTTCATTAGAAGTTGCAACATGGCAACATGTGAAAGATGGGAAACCCACATACATAGAACAGAGGGCCCATAAAAGACAAAAGCCATGATAGAGCTGAAAAACATAAACAAAGTAATCATGAAAAATCAATAAATAGCAGCAACTAATACAACATGACAATGATCCAACCAAGAAGGTAAGAAACTAAAAGAGCATAAAGGAAACAACAGCAGCTAACACTGAAGAAAGTAAATTAATTTCCAAAAGTTAACAATTCTTTTTGAGAGAAAGGACAAAGGCATGGTAAAAACTTGATCTTCTTGTTCACCAGTGAGTGAGTTGGTGGGTCACAGTAAGATACTAAGATCAATACATGTTATACATGAAACTGTCAAATGTAATATGAATCTTGTAAAAAGAAATATTATCCAAAAAAAAATAATCATTAGTGCTTATAGGGGATGAACATTTACACAAACAAAAGCAAAATAAAAAGTAGACAATCAGGTGAATGTTGATGTCCATTACGCACATCAACACAGAACAATGTTGAGCATAATATTTGACATACCAAAGTACTCCATTACTCAAATTGAACCCCAATAATCTGTAGCAAGTTGTCCCAGTGTAGCAGTCCAACATCTATAATTTCTTTCATATGTCAACAATGATAATATTAATAACAATACAAAATGAAATTCATGTGCAAAATAAGAGGGTAAACAATCTATTTACCGGGCTCCCTTTGAAAGAGCATCTGATATAGGTCATGGTTTCCCACACTCATTGCACAATTCTGAAGCATTTCGATAGAAGTCCCCAACTTCATTCCAGTAGCTCAGTTCCTTGGCTAAAGCAGCGGAAGATTCCATGTGTTTAGCTGCATCCCGAGGTCTGGTTTACTTGTCAAGGAAAGACAGAGACAGTTTGATACAGTGAAACCAATAACACTATAGAGGACCGTGATCATTTTTACCCTTGATGGAACAAGATGAAGGAGACTATAATCATATAATATAAGGATACAAAGAAAACATCTCTTGTCCTTTCGAAGCTTTCTCAAATGTCATTTCACTTTCTCATAGTCCTTGGCAGTTGGCAAGTCTCAACCCATTAGCTACACCAGAATAATAAGAGTTCAATAGAACTATTACCAATATTGAACGTGAACACAAGAAGGGGGGTTGAATTGTGTTTACAAACTTTTTGCAAACTTTGAGTTAAAAACACTTTAGAACACTTGAAAATGTATATGTTTAAAATTGGATGCTGGAGTAGGACCAGACGCTGGAAATAAGATTTTTGAACACTTGTTTTTTATGCGCAAAATAATCGTAAGTATAAAGCAATAAAGCAAGAGACACAGAGATTTATACTAGTTCACCACCAACCTGGTAGCTACGTCTAGTCCCTTCGTTCCTGAAGGATTTTCCACTATAATCAACTGATTACAAATTTCCTTAAGAGTATTCTACTGTCACAAACTTGACAATACTCTTAACTTCTCAAAACGACTCAGTACGTTCGAGCCTTTGAGGAACAAAGCCTTAACTAGGCAATACAACTTTCACAAAGATAGTTTTGAATACAATCAAAATAACTCTCTCAGAGAGAATGAAAATATTAAGTTCAAACAAATAACTTTCTAAAAGAAAGAATCAGATGCTGATGTTCAGTTCTTGTAGTCCAGAGACTTGGCACGAAACTTGATTGCTCACTTGAGTAATAATCTTTTCAAAATGTAGTTTCTTTCAGTTTCTCTAGCCCTTCTTCAATGAATACCTTGAAGTATTTATAGGAGTCTTGAGGATAATACCGTTGCAGATATTTCAGCTCCAAATCATTGAGTGAGGCAATTTGAAATTCTGTCATTTTCTTCCTTTTCAGAGAATATCAGAATAGTACATATTTCCGTTATTGTACTATCTGCTTTTCACACAATTGCCTTGTACGAATTTGTCTTATTCTAAAGGTGTCACCTTTGATTCCTTGTACATAAAATTGAGCGCACAAAGTCAAATTCGAATTTCGTTCCAAAGTAGCTGAGGTGAAGAGCAACAACGTGATCATCACACGATTCATTAAAAGACCAGATGCTCGCTCAGAACAGGAGACGGACGCTCGCGGCAATTAAGTAATCCACGTGTCAAAGAATAACATTACCGGACGCTCGCTTTACACAAGACGCTAGAGTGAACTGGATGCTGACACACATGGAATGTATTTAATACTTGTGAATTTTCTTCTTCTTGCTTGAGTGAGATAAAACATAAGAGATTTTAATATCTGTGCACTCAAAGACTTATAAAAAGATACTTTGTTATCATCAAAATTAATGAGGGTCTAAATTTCTCAATCGTTTAGGTTTCAACAAACATACATTTTTTCCTCCAAAATTTAATTTTCACAAACTTGCCACAAAATCACTTGCACAAACAATCAAATATTTAGAAATGCTTTAACATTTTACCGGCCTGCTCAAAAAGAACAGTAGCACTCTTCCAATCTGCACTCCATCTCATCTTGTTCTGAAGTGAAAACGACATAAAAGGTAAAATACACGATTCATGGAAAGAGAAACCATACAACTATAATATGCCCTTATATCAAAAGGCTTAACCACAGTTCAATCCTATTGAGAATAAAAAGCAAAAAACCAGATTTAATCATACTACTTTTTATCTAAAAAAAGAAAATTATTTCAAATTTTATAGTCCCCAAGCACTTGTTATTGATTATATACCCAGTATCCTACATTTTAAGAATTCAAAAAATATAATATAATATAATAAAAATTAGAGTTTTAAGATCCTAAACGATGATCAAGCACAACCATGAGAAGCTTAAATGTTTTACACAAATAGGAAATATTTTTATTTCAGTATTTATCCAAACTAAAAATAGCTTATGGAGGATAAACTTTGAGTTTGTAAATAGCAAGACATGTGCTGACAACTAATAGGTGTATGCAAACCATCCAAACCAACTTGTTAAATGCTGTATAAGCATCCATAAGCTAAGGTGGCACGAGTGGTACTCCTCACCCCTTAAGCTCTCAAATATTTACAATCTCCCTTCCTCTATTTATAAAGACATGCATTTGATTAGAAAATAAAACACAATTTACCTCCCTTCAAGCAAATAAATGTCTTCTTGCATTATTCAAGTTTGTATTAATGTGTCTCGTAGTCTAACTCATAATATTACATCTAAACAGATTATTAAAAGCATTAATCCAATTCTTTGCCTTTGATTATTTTGTGGGTGATATCAAGTAGTATGAAAAACACTTGGAGTTAATTTCTTATATTAAACTTTTAGATGGGTTAGTTTGAAACAGTTTTCCATGAACTAGGAGTGTAAACACGTCAATGTCAGAGGACCAAAAAGAGCAAGGGGAGGGGTTTGTTTTGACCAAATTTTATCAGCTTGTTAACTGCCAGAATTTTTTAATTATTATTTTCTTTAAGGTAAAATTTATATTGTTTTTAAGTATTTCAACTTGCTTTCCTACTCACCCATCTCTCTCATGCATTTTTACAAACACGTCACAAGATAATAATAACATGAAGCAAACAAATGTTAGAAGAAAATAAAAAGTAAAACATGAAAAAGAAGATAAGGTTATGTAAATGGGAAATGCTAATTATGCTATGAATCTTTAAACATCAAAAATTTGGGTATCACAAAAATGCAATAGCCGTGAATTATAATATTGCAAAGCAGCGATAAATGAATCACAATGAAGGCAAAAACAATACCTTCAGGTTGAAGTTGAGCCAGCGAGAATCCATATGATAATTGCATTAACTTGAAGAGAACAGAGAAGGGAGAGTGACATCGCCGAGCAAAATCTTCAAGAAAGCACTGAACCTGAAAGGTGAATTAAGAGATGAATGAATTGGATGAAGTGTGCGCACGCAAGAGAGAGTGGTACCTGATGCAGAAAAAGAAGGGGGAACTGGAAGATTCGACGGAGATCTCAAGGAAGGAAGTGGTGAGGACGAGAAGGAAAAAAGAGAAAAAGAGAGCGACACCATGGGAGAAAAGGTAGGGTTGATGAGCACTACGACTCTCTCGTCGTTCAACACAATAGAGCACGGCGGCTTGGCACTTGTGAGTGGAGCACGACGAGATTGAGACTAGCAGCGGACAAGAACGAAGGTGTGAAAGAGAAAGTTGAGGTGCGGCTAGGATTTCAAATTTAATTTCTATCCCCTTGCTGGAGAAGGAGATTGCAATGAAGGCGGTGGTAATGGAATAACCATGAAACCCTAGTAGTGAAGTTAAATCAAATGATGAAGGAAGGTGGTGAGTCTTTGTGGAAGAAGAGGGCCCTTAGCCTTGGGGTTTTGGTGCGTGTGACAATAACAAAAAAAAAAAAAAAACCCTAATCGGTGTATGCGAATTAGAGAAAAGGCCGTGGCGGTTTTTCTGCAATTGTCACACACCAATCTAAAATTGCGACCCTTTCACAGATCCATCACAGACTAAATCTATCATCCGTCAAATTTATCAAGCGAAGGAGGTTCTGATAAACCGTCGTGGACCGTCTGTCGCACATCCAAGTTTTTGGGGTAATAGCCACAGAGCACAGAGTTATAGTGTGCTGGAGAATGAGGGTTTGGATATGAATGAGGGTCTGAAAGTAATGGAGAACAAGGGTTCGAGAGCGAGGGTTGAAAGCCGAGGGAAATTGCAAATGCGGGAAAAATGATATAGAAAAGATTTCATCGGTTTTTAAATTTTTTATGAAAAATATATATACTCAGCAACATTTTTTTTAGTGTTTTAAAAACATACGAGAACGTTTGTTTTGTTTCATGTTTTTTATACAAGATAAATAGATGTACCAAAAAAAATAGATAAATAGAAAACTAGTTTTAACCGTTGTAGAAAAGATACGAATGTAAAACTGTTGGCCATTACTTTTCAAGAACGGTTCTTGATAGATGTATTAAAAATTATAAATTTTATCTACTACAGCAACACAATAAAAAAATTGTTGTCTATTAGGCTCTAGGAGAATGGTTTTTTTACGATAAAAAAAATAGGCGTTGCCGTAAGCCCAAAATGTTGTAGTGAATTGGTAGCATTGGTAAATGCTCTCTTCCCTCTATTGATAATGTTCTTTATGTTGAAGGCCTAAAACATAACCTACTTAACATAAGTCAATTATGTGACAGTGGTTATGATGTCATCTTCACAAAAAAGGCTGTGTAGTAAAAAGTAAGAAGGATGACTCTGTATTCTTTACTGCAAAGAGGAAACAAAATATTTACAAAATTAATATTTCTAAACTTGCAAAACAAGATGCTAAGTGTCTTATGTCTATCGATAATGAGCAATGAACTTGGCATAAAAGATTAGGTGGTGCCAGCTTGAGATTAATCTCAAAGTTGAAAAAGCACGGACTTGTTAGAGGCTTGTCAAATCTTAGATACCAATCCAATGCTCTATGCGAGGCATGTCAAAGAGGAAAATGTAACACCCATATGTTCAATTTAATTGAAAGTAAGATATTAAACGTTTGATACAGAAATTCCAAGAGAATTTAAACTTAGATATTACATCAAGTTGAAAATCCACAAGGTTCATACTTCCACTATGGAAATACATCATATTTCAAAATTACATAACTATCTAAGAGGTCAAATACAAAATACTAGTCTTTTGTATCAAATAACTTAGAACTAGTTACATGATTCAAAATACAAAGCAAGAAGATTTTGGCATCCAAGCCTTTTCAATCATCTTTTGCTAGCTGCTTATCTGAAACAATAAAGAGAAAGAGTGAGATAAAATCCCAGTGAGTCCTTCCTGGACTCCTCACTACCTCTCATAGAATTGTATAAATTTTTAAGAGAATAAATGAGGTATGAAATGCAAAACAATTTCACATAAGAACATATAGTCACTCTTTCATTGATGCTTAACACGACTTACATATTCCCATAGGGTCAAATCGTTATTTGACTGGGATAATCTATGTTATCGGGTTTTCGTCATATGCTTAGTCATGGACCCCGACCAACATAATTACGGTATGGGTGGTTAGACATCTATAACCTGTAAGTGGCGTCCCACAAGCCTAACCATACCGTCATCTCCTCTTATGAGGAATCTTACTTTAAGTTTTCAAGTGGCTTAATCACAACTTTTACTTTCTCAATGCCTTTTCTCAATAACATGAATATGCCAGTAAAACACTCATTCATAAGCAACATTAATCATATATCATTCTTATGTAAGGGTGGAGGAAGTATCTAAACAATAGAAAAGAATTAGAAGAGAAAATAAAAATATATAAAAAAAAAAGAAACTCACCCAGTGAAGAAAAACACACAGAAGCAGTGATGCAATGCTGCAACATTTTCTGCAGAATTTATTTTTCTGCAACATCAACTTTGCCAATTATAACTTCTCCTCAATCCCAAACAATTCCAATGAAATTAAAGCTCAAAATCAAGGATTAAAGCATGACAAATGGAAGAACAACACATTTAATATATGAATCTCTAGCAATTTCATGATCAAAACATCACACAACTCATCTAAAAATCATCAATACTTATAATACCCAATCCCCTTTCCCATGATTTACACCCACCCTAACATTGAAGCCAAGCAATCATGCAAATAAAATGGGAGAGGAAAACCTAATGTGGGACTTATGGTTACCCAACACTTAAAGAAGAAGAAGAACTCACTATCCCTAAAAACTTGAGCTAAAAGTGGCGAACCTTTGCTTTCCTTCCTCTTCTTTTCTTCTCCGTGCTTTTCCCTCTTCTTCCTCTTGCATCCACTTCAAATTTCTCCTCAAATGGAGAACCCTAGTCCACCTAGCCCTCTTCTAATCCAACCAAAAGATGGAGAAGTCCCGCCCACTTCCTCTCTTTCTCTTCTTGATTTTATGCAAACCCTGTTCTTTTCTTCCTTCTTTTTCCTTCTTTCTTTTTCTTTCTCTTCTTTCTTTTTCTCAACAGTAAAAGAACGAGAGGAAGGAAGAAAAATTGGGGGGGGGGGCTGGCGTGAGAAAGAGGAAAACAGAAGAAGGAAAGAGTGTCTCATGATTTAGACCATCCTACCCTTACTTTCTAATACAAACTTACCTATATGCCCTTATTTCTTCCTACAACTCTCATCAAGCCATTCCTTCTACATCCCTTTTCTTAATAGTCACACCCCAAAAATATGAATTTATCAATCAATTAAAACCTAACAATGCCTAATTTAATAAAGCTAAATAATTAAATTAGGCGGGGCATTACATTACTACTCAGCTTTTAAAAAAAATTGTCCTAAAAAATTAGACATTATACTTACCTCTTCAAATAAGTAAGGGTACTGATCTCGCATTTTCTCTTCGATTTCCTAGGTGGCTTCTTCAGGAGTGGATCCTTCCTAAATGATCTTAACCAAAGGAATGGTCTTATTCCTGAGTGTCTTGAAAACATGGTCCACTACTTGAACTGGTGTAGGCTGATATGTCAAATCTGATCTAAGTTGCACAGATTCATGATCCAAGGGCTGGAATGGATCAGAAATGTACTTCTTAAGCTAAGACACATGAAAGACATTGTGTATATTTGACAAAGATGGAGGCAAGGCAGTTTGATAAGCAACAAGACCAACTCGACGGAGAATTTGGAAATGACCCATGTATCGAGGACTTAGCTTCTTGACTTTAAGGGCTCTACCAATACCTATGGTAGGAGTGACTTTCAGGAACACATGTTCACCCTCCTCAAACTCAAATGGTTTCAGCCTTCGGTCTGCATAACTTTTCTGCCTACTCTGAGCTGTCCTTAACTTATCCGTGATCATGCGAATCTTATCAGTAGTTTCCTGAAAATGTCGGGACCTAGTAACCTCCTTTCTCCTACTTCAAACCAACATAAAGGATACACTTGCGGCCGTAGAGTGCTTCATACGGTGCCATATCTATGCTAGAATGATAGTTGTTATTATAAGCAAATTCTATTAGTGACAAATGCTCATCCCAACCACCACCATCTTCTAAAACACAGACTCTAAGCATATCTTCCATGGTCTGTATTGTGACACCCTCTACCCCACATGTTATCGTTAAAGGAATAAACGAAAATAAATACAATTGCTGAGAAATATAGAAAATAAAACTTTTCAAAATTTTCATAAACATAAGGTAGAGTCATGAAGCTCTTACAAACTTGCGAAAATAAACAAATCAGAAATAACAACAACGAAAACAACAAAAACATCAGAAAACCTCACTACGGTGACCACGTCCACGGATCACTCCTCAGCCACTTCGTCGTCCTCACCTGCAATCTCATCGTCTAAACATACACAATGGTGTATGAGTAGCCACAACTAAAGGGGTTAGACATCATATACAATCATATCACAAAACGACAAAGGACATAGCTTAAGCAATGTGCATACACCAACATCAACTGACTCAACACATAACATGAATGCATAACTTAACAAGTACTTATGCAACCTATACAACATCTACTTCACTGAACATGTGAATCCAAACTAACTCAGATGAGCGAGTGAGAAAACACCATCACTCTTGAGTACGAGTAGTGTCTAATCAGGGTGACCAAGTTTATCTAGAAACATCCCAGTTGTGGTGATCATCCGCTACCTTTATATAAGACGCACTTACCCGATCGACCCCCGAGGCAGGATACCTTGCCCATCAATGGCCGATACTATACCGTATCATCGTTGCTCACCCCCAATAACGTTAACGAACAAGACACATATGAGGCATGAGCACAAACTAAACAATTGTCTAACAACAACAACAATAACTTATCAACTCACCGACCATCTCATCAAGCGGTCGACTACAACTTATCAACTCACCGACCATCTAATCAAGCGGTCAGTTACAATATCGTTAACAAGCTACTACTCATCAGTAAACTGACAAGTTTCCCAAACCTTGGAGCAAGTCCAAGTTATCAAACTACCTTACCACACTAAGTCTAAGCTAATTTAACTTAGTTTCCAACTCTTAACTCAAGTGTTTCAACTTATCTAAATTCATCTAGGCTTGATCATCACTTAGGATACCCTATCGAACCTTGAATACCATTAGAAAACACGTTAGAACACTGCCCTAGGCCGAAACGGACGGGAAAGCATCAAAACACGGCGCACCTAGGCTGCCCTCAGGGCGCCTGGCGCCCAACCTCAGTGTGGGAAATTTTTGACACGAGTTTTTATGTGGTCCCCACGTATCGGGGTCGACCAGACGTACCGTATTACTCCCCTAAAATTATAGAACACTATCCAAAAGGGTTTGGGTCAATACCTATCATATCTTGAATTTAAAAATTCAATTAGTGAGACTTTGCTAAAAACCTCTAGACTTGGTCATTTTTCTGCTACTATTTTTCTGCATAATTTTACTATAAGTTCTCCACCACTCTTAACCTTTGCTTTAAAACACTCAAGTCATCACCATAACAATATCACCATCATACCTAAGTCCTAAGACTCACTTGATCCATAACTTAGGCACCAAAACATCATTTTATCTTAGCTAAGTTCTACACAATTTCACTAATTATTCTTACCTTAATTTTCATCATAATCATACTATACTACCTAATGAACTCAAATCACCCAAATCACTCTCTAAGGCATTCTAGCACTTATCAACATATCCTTCCAATGATCATATAAGGCCAAACAACAATCATTAACACCATCATCCAATAACATATTTATCAACAAAGGAATTAAGCCATCAAGCAACACATATCACATAACATAACATATGACCATAAAATCAACACATAGCACATCACATAAATTATCTCAATATAATAAGGACACCATGACAGTGCCAACACTCCAATTTTCCCATCACAATGGCAATGATACTTATATTTGCACAACCGTGTCAAGTGTAGGGACCATGGGACATCCCTATTGCCTAATTATATCCATGAGCTCGCAAATCTTGTATCCATCTATCCCCTTACTTTGTAATTTTATGTGCCCTAAGATGGTGGTGAGGGTTCTAAGCTTTGTTTCTCCTTTGGTAGGTTTCTTCTTCAAAAACACAAGAACAAAGATATAGGAATGAGAAACTTTGGATTTCAAACCCTAATAGTGATCAAATGGTGTAATCATGATGAGAAAGACTTACCACGCCTTAATTACTTCAATGAGAATGGAAGAATGACAATGGTGTTGGTATCAATTTCGGAATTCCAAGTGGAGTATCAAGCAAGAACTCCCAAGAACAGAAAATGGACAAAAGAAAGAAAGAGAGCAGTTTTTCTGAAGTGGTCACTTGGGGGGATGATTATGAACGTGTTTAAGGGCTTAAAATCAAGGGTTAGTGGGTGGTTATTAGTCCTTCTATGTAACCCTCACGAAATGGGTTAGGAATGGGTCAAAACGGGTCCAAAAAGTCATAAAACTGGTCCCAAAATGCAAGAAATCGCGTAGTACAGGACAGTGCCAGGCGCCCTGCACCCCAGTCCTGGGCGCCCTGTGCCCTTCCTCAGTGTAATTGGGCGCCCTGTGCTACCGTTTTTGCCATATCTAGAGCTACAGGTGTTGGATTGAGGCGTTCTTAGTGGCATTGGAAAGGTAAGAGAATTTCCTACAATTTCTTCTCTAATAAGCCTAACCAAAATCTGGCTATAACATGGTAAAAAACGCAGTTGAATTCTACTCCAATATTCCTAAGTGCTACACGTGCGCTGCGTTGACTCGAGAGAGCATATCTAGATTTGTAGATATCTAAATCGAGTCAAAATAAAGCCAATTGAACAATACGAGATAAGGCTACAACTTTCATGAAGGACCTTAAATCCAATTAAGTTGTTAGAGGGTTCGAAAATGAGGAATACAGTGACTAAAATGACTAAATATAGGAATAGAGGTACATCTAGATACTCAATCGGCTGGAGGAATGGTAAAACATATAGAACCCTTCCCAAACAACTATAAACATATTCTAATCCCATAAGACATATCCTAATCTAGGAGAATGAAAATCTGGGTTGTTACATGTATAGTTCTCTCCGCCTGACCATCTTTCTGGGGATGATACGCGATGCTAAGATTCAGTCTAGTCCTTAAGGCTTGGTGGAGAGCTTTCCAAAACTGGGAGGTGAACTTAGGAACCCTATCAGAGACAATGCTAGTTGGTACTCCATGAAGCCTAACAATCTCTCTAAGATAGATTTTGGCTAACCTAACGGTCTTGTATGAAGACTTGATGGGAAGGAAGTGGGCAGATTTGGTAAGTCTATCCACTATGACCCAAATAGAGTCATATCTAGACTGAGTGCGAGGTAAACCTCCCACAAATTCCATTGCTATCCCTTCCCACTTTCATTCAGGTATTTCTAAATGTTGAAGAAGACCAAAGGGCCTTTGGTGTTCTATTTTGGTTTTCTGGCAAACCAAACACTGAGCTACGAACTCTGCTACGTCATTTCTCACACCTGACCACTAGTACCTCTGCCTAAGTTCTTGATACATCTTGGTGGAACCAAGATGTACTGAGAAACCATTCTTGTGGGCTTCTTCTAGAATCTGTCTGTTAATGAATTCATCCCTAGGAACACAGATTCTTTGATGGAAAATAATAGTGCCATCACTAGCTTCAGAGAAACCAGGTTAGTGTCTCCTAGCTTACAACTCCTCATCTAGACTTTGAGCTTGCCTAATTTGGTCCCTAAAATAACAAGAAATCTCTAGGTGACACAACAAGAGACTATTTCCTTTTGAAAATATTCCTAAATTTAAGTCCCTAAAGGATTCTAATAACTCCATCTCTTTAATCATCATTGAGGGAACGTGAAGAGATTTCCTACTCAATGCATCGGTGACAACATTTGCCTTGCCATGATGGTATTTCAATCCAGAATCGTAATCTTTAAGGAACTCTACCCATCTCCTTTGTCTCATATTCAATTCCCTTTGATCAAAGAGATATTTCAAACTCTTATGATCACTAAATATTTCAATCCGGGCACCATATAAATAGTGCCTCCAAATCTTTAAAGCAAAAACTATTGCTGCAAGTTCCAAATCATGAGTATGATAATTCTCTTCATAGGGGCCTTAATTTCCTAGATGCATAGGCCACAACCTGCCTGTTCTGCGTTAGGACATAACCTAACCCTTTCTTATAGGCATCACTATAGACTTCGAATCCTAGGGCTGGGTCAGGGATAACCAGAACTGGTGCGGTAGTCAACCAGATCTTAAGCTCTAAGAAACTATTCTCACAACTTTTACCCAAACAAAAGGTTGCCCCTTTCGGGTTAACTGTGTTAGGGGAAGTACCAATTGAGAAAACCCCTGAATGAACCTACGGTAGTGACCGGCTAGCCCTAGAAAACTCCTAACTTCTGTGATAGTGGTTGGTCATTCCCAGTTAAGGACTGCTTCCACTTTACCAGGATCAACCAACACTCCAGCTTGAGAGATGATGTGTCCTAAGAATTTAACTTCACTAAGCCAAAACTCACATTTCTCAGGTTTTGCAAATAGACTCTTTTCTCTGAGAGTGCATAGCACAATTATAAGATGTTCCTCATGCTCTTGAGGATCCTTGGAATAGACTAGGATGTCGTCTATAAAGACCACTACAAACTTATCAAGAAAATGCCTAAAAATCCTATTCATGTAGTCCATAAATACGGCCGGAGCATTGGTCAAGCCAAAGGGCTTAACCAAATACTCATAATGACCGTATCTCATTCTTAAAGCAGTCTTTGGTACATCTTTGGCCTTGACCCTAATCTGAAGGTAACCAGATCTCAAATCAATTTTAGAGAAAACCGAAGCTCCTCTAAGTTAATCCAACAAGTCATCTATTCTGGGTAGTGGGTACTTGTTCTTAACAGTAACTTTGTTGAGCTTTTTATAATCTATGCATAACCTCATTCTACCATTTCTCTTTTTCACTAAGAGAACTGGTGCGCCCCAAGGTGACACACTAGGCCTAATAAATTTCTTAGCAATCAAATTTTCTAACTATGTCTTAAGGTCCCTCGACTCTAAAGATGACATCCTATACGGAGCTACAGAGATTGGTCCCGCTCTTGGAACTAATTCTATGGAGAACTCAACTTCTCTTTTTGGATACAAGGTAGTTACCTCGTTAGGAAATACATCCAAGGATTCATTCACTACAGGGATAGTAGTCAGATCTAAGCTAACTTTTATGGTTGAGGAGAATAACAAAATGTATCTTGCATGTCCCTCAACTAAACAATGATTTAACTGAGAAACACTAGCCAAGACGTCAATATTTGACTCTTCAAGAGTTGGCTGCACTTTTGAAAACTCTATGGTTTTACAATAACAGTTTATGACAACTTGGTTGGCAGAAAACCCATCCATACCTAGAATTATGTCTAAGGGTAAACATACCAGGTCCACCAAAAACATTCTTCCTTGAATCACGAGAGGACAATTCTCGCATATCAAAGAAGTAGAAATGCTACCTTCCGCAGGTGTCTGCACATGCAATGGAATTGGTAAGGAAGAAAGGTACAACTCTAACCTTTGTGCAAATTTACAAGAAATGAAAGAATGAGTTGCACCAGAATCATACAAAATAATCAAGGGTTCATTTTGGAGAAAACATGTACCTTTGATCAGATTTTCAGCACCTTTAGCTTTCTTAGCACTCAAGGTTAAGACTCTTCCTTGGGTGGGATCATTGGGTTTGGATACATTTCCTTTCTTAGATTGAGGGAAATCCTTTTGCATATGACCAGGCTGACGGCAGATATAGCAGACATCCTTCCCCATCAAACACGCTCCTATGTGGGTTTTACCACAATTTGTGCAGGCGTGAAGTTGTTAGGCATCAAAAGATGGTACTTGCTTTCCCTTATTCAAGTTCCCTTTAGGTCTCATGTGTTGAGCATTTTTTTTGTCCTTCTTCTTTTTGATCCTATCATGACGTTCATCTTCCAAAGTAGATTGCACTTCCTCGGCAATTTTGCACTTGCCTACAAGCTTTGCATAATCATTTTCCTCTAGTTGACATGCGGAATTCCTCAGCTCGGGTTTTAAACCCTACTCGAATTGGTGAGCCTTCCACTCATCATCTTGTACATGTTGAAGGTAGGTAGATTACTTGGCCAATTTCTCGAATTTGGCTACATATTCCCCTACTGACATATCACCCTATGTCAAGTGAGCAAACTCTTGCTCCTTCTGTCTCCTCACACTCCTGGAAATATTTTTTTTTAAAACACCCTTTGGAAGTTTGCCCAATCCATGGGGGTTTCATAAGTAATCATATGACCCCTAGCTTCCCTCCACCATATCTCCGCTTCTTCCTTCAAGTACTGTGAGGCAAAGGCTACTTTTTGTTCTTCAGTGCACGCAACAATAGTGAAGATCTTATCCATTTTCTGCAGCCAATAGTGTGCTTCAGTCGGTTCTGATCCACCTTTGAAAGAGGGAGGACTATTCGTCCGAAATACAGTGAAGGAGAGGTTGGGGTTCTCCGGTTGAGCTGCATTATTGGTTGGACCGCCAGCTCCCACTGGCCCGAATCCTCCTTGTAGAATTTGGTTGAGTAAGGTATTCATTGCTTAAGATTGCTCTCTCATAGAATTTATGCTTGGGCTTGTTCTCGCAGTGCATCTGCCATGACATTCCAGGGAAGATCCTCGGGTCGTGGCTGTCTAGGCCGCCTTCCTTTTCCACCGCCTTGAGATCCACTGGCCATAATTCTGCATACAATGCACAAAACATTGAGCTGATCATGCTTAATATTCTATAACAAGGTAATTAGAAAATCGAGCAAGTCAATT
This sequence comes from Calophaca sinica, assembly GCA_037113605.1. Lineage (NCBI taxonomy): Eukaryota > Viridiplantae > Streptophyta > Magnoliopsida > Fabales > Fabaceae > Calophaca > Calophaca sinica. The sequence continues at coordinate 96,997,852 of CM073735.1, read as the reverse complement.
ATCAAGGACCCTAATCTATTAATCTAACTAATCACAGTCCAAATGATTGAATTGCTCTGATACCATAAATGTAACACCCATACGTTTAATTTAATTGAAAGTAAGATATTAAACGTTTGATACAAAAATTCCAAGAAAATTTAAACTTAGATATTACATCAAGTTGAAAATCCACAAGGTTCATACTTCCACTATGGAAATACATCACACTTCAAAATTACATATATTGGTGTAAGCCCTAGAGGCCAATGTTTTTCCTTTGAACTTAGAATTTGTATCATGCTATATATCTATGATATGAGGCATTTCAGTTATTATGTTTGTTTTAGCGTAATAAATCCCTTTAGTAAAAGTTTGACTTTAATAGAACATCGAGTGGATGACTCGGTTGTGAGATACTATAAAACTTTACTCTTAAACATCCGTAGTCGAGTATTATTATTAAGGGCAATAATAATACATCAAGACTATTATGTGTGTGGACTGATAACCTCATCTCACAGGTTATAGATATGAGATATCAAGTCACCGCATAGGTATACATTAAGATAATTGTGTATGGATTGGCCCACCATGAGAATACTACATAGAGTGTTATGTAAGTGTCATAAGTTATTCTCATAGTGATAGTTGTGTATGCCACCCTTCGACCTGAAACCACTATGGTCCCTATATGAGGAGTTGAGTGTTTTAATGCCGTCAAATATTGTCTGTAACAGGACAATTATAAATTCGGTTACTGGGCACTCCACGAGTCATTCAAAGGGACATGAGTGGCCTAGATGGGATTTTCCCCTCCTACATAGCAGGAGTAATATCTGTGGGTCCCTTGATATAGTATGACTGTAGAATGCATGGCCATGCTGAAATGAGTCAATATGAGATTTTGATCTTATTTGTTGTTACTAAGTCTGCTTGGGTATCAAGGAATATAATGTTGAACTATACAAGGGTGACACATACTATGCCTTGTGTTCAATATAGATATATGGGCAAAAAGTTAATTAGACACATGATCATTATCGCGGAAAGGTTACGTCAAATTATTGACATTCTTGTTACTTGGGTAGCAGTGATGTGTTGCTAGACACCACTCTCTGTTTATAATATTAAATAGTGATTTAATATTATTGCCAACATTACGGGAACCTACAGGGCCACACACATGAGAACAGATTAGTAGGAGATTAAAGATAAATGAGTAAGATTCATTTATTCCGTGGTACCCTATTATAATGCACTAGTGTAAGTCAAGAGTAACGTAACACATGGTAAGGTATGGTGCGCTAGGTCAGTCTTAGGTGGTTCTATAAATAGAACACTTAAGTTGAAGTCCTGACACATAACTCTTACCCTAGCCGTACGACCTGTGTTACATTGAGACTGTCGGTTCCATTCATTAGCTAGCACTGTAGACGGTGGCTGCTCCCATTCGAAGTCTATTCGTGTAGACTACGAAGAGATGTTTTTGGTTGTACAATGTTCGTATTCAACTCCAGCTTTCGTCATCAAAGGACTGCGCTACAAGAGGTAAATCGTACAATCCCTGAATCATGATCATTCACAAGGATCCTTGGAAGGGAAATTTTATTTTTCCACTGCGTTTTATATCTGTTTGTATGCGCGATCTCCCTACAGTGGTATCAGAGCCACTTGCGAAACCGTGATTTGGTTTTTTGTGATTACATGTATGTATGACATGCGTTCTTGTATGCTAACGTTAGATTATGAATCTGTTCATTTTAAAATTATATTTTGTATGATGATTGCAAAAACCCGATTAGGTATATATGCGATATATATGTTGCTATGAATGATCTGTATATATGAGATATGTATGGTGATTCTGCATGTTTATTTCAATAACGATTCGGTTCTGTGTCAAGTGTTGATACTGCGGGTCTGAGGGTTGGCGTTGATGAGTCCAAGTGTTTGTACCCAGAACCGTGTTGGTAACAATGTTAAACGACGACATTGTTCTTGTGGCGTGAAGTGTTCATGGTCACGACGAGGCGGCACTGCTCCTGCAACGAAAACCCCGTGCTGAATCTGCGAAGCGAGTTATTTTAAATTGGCTTTAATCACATTTTAATGATAAGATTAATAGTAATAAATGTGTATTATTGTTATTATTGATTGTCGTTACTGTTTTGTGATGCATGGTGAGTGGTTATGGCCTTAGTCCCTTTTATTTTATTTTATTTTGGAGTTTTAAAATACGGCCTGCGTGCCATGCCTCTCTTTTAATTCTATATGTACATTCTTTTCTCATCTCACTCCCTCTTATGTAAAATGAGTATTTTCATACATGTAATGTAACGGAGGAGACAAGATGGTAATATCATAAGAAGGCTACATTGGAGGTCACGCTTGGAGAAGCTTGGCTGTTCCTAGGTTTAGCTTAGATTCTCTCATTGGCTTGTGAGAATTAATGCGTTAGGGCCATAACCACATCACATTTATTTTCTATATATGTATGAGATGCATGTATGAATATAGTAAGTTAAATAGTTTAACAAATATGCATGAGATGCATGTATAAATATAGTGTGTTAAATAGTTTAAAAATGGTGAGATCTAATTTTAATTTAAAATACCTCAAAAGGAAATATTAAGTTAAATCTAAATGCCTTCCAAAAGTCAGCACTCGTCAAGACTAATATCGAAAATGTGGGTTTGCCAAAGCGGAGTGCATTTTTTGTACTAGTAAGATGCGATGGGGTAAATGTAATATCCAACTGCTATCTTTTGGGTCTAACTTAACTAAACCGAGTATAATAGGATTGAAAGGTTCAGAGGCAAGTGAGTTGGGAACTATCCATGTGATGGATCAGAATAATAGTTATTCACCCAACTATCCGAGAATTGTATGAGATATAATTGGAAGGAGTTCCTACCTAAATAACTGAGTTTAAAGTGAACAGCCAAAGCTAACTTAAAATAAAGTGAAATATGGATCTCGGCCCACTAGAAAATCTTCCAACGGGATTTTTCGAATCAATGTTGAGGGTCATTGGTTTGAGTAAAATAGTGGGAGGCGTATTTAATTAAAGACCAAATTAAATTTGTTTATTGCATGATACTTATATTCTGCACATTTTCTTTAATGTAGATTACCATGGCAACAAACACTTCTAATAACTTGCTGCGATCAATCCTTGAGAAGGATAAGTTGTCTGGAACAAACGTTCTAGACTGGCACTAAAACTTGAAGATTGTCCTCAAACAAGAGAAAAAGTTGTATGTTCTCGAAGGGGCCCTTCCCCAAGAGCCACCGGCTGCTACTGTCCCTAAGGCTGAAAGGGATGCTTATAAGAAGCATCAAGATGACACCCTGGAAGTTGGCTGCCTCATGCTGGCTACCATGAACTCTGAGCTTCAGAAGCAACATGAGAACATGGAAGCGTTCGATATGATCAAACACCTTAAGATGCTCTATCAAGAACAAGCAAGGCATAAGCGGTATGAAGTTTCCAAAGCCCTTTTCCAAAGCAAACTGGCAGAAGGATGCCCTGTCGGTCCTTATGTACTCAAAATGATTGGGTACATTGAGAACCTTGATCGATTGGGTTTTGCCTTCAGGCGAGAGCTTGCGTTTGATTTGATCCTACAATCGTTGCCGGAGAGTTTCAATCAGTTTGTCATGAATTTCACCGTGAATGACATGGACAAAACTCTACCAGAACTGTTGAGCATGTTGAGAACTGCTGAACATAACATAAACAAAGGGAAAGGGAAGGCCATTTTGATGGTCAATGGTGAAAAGGGCAAGAAGCAATTCAAGAAGCCCGTGAACAAGTATAAGGGCAAGGGCAAGGAAATGAATAAGCCCAAACCTGCCACTTATGCTTTGAAGCCTAAGGGCGGTGTGGCTAAAGAAGGCAATTACTTCCACTGTGGTAAGACTGGACATTGGAAGAGGAACTGCCCAAAGTGCCTGGAAGAAAAGAAGAAGGGAAGTGAGACTTCCACCTCAAGTATTTTTGTTATAGAAGTCAATTTATCTACTTTGGCATCATGGGTATTAGATACTGGATGTGGGTTTCACATTTGTACTAATGTGCAGGAACTCAAAAGGAGTAGACCATTGGTAAAGGGTGAAGTTGATCTACGAGTTGGCAATGGAGCAAAAGTTGCTGCTTTAGCTGTGGGAACTTATATATTGACTTTGCCCAGTGGGCTTATTATTCAGCTAGAGAGCTGTTATTTTGTGCCTGTAATTAGCAGAAATATTATTTCCATTTCTTGTTTGGACAAGTTTGGTTTTTCATTTATAATAAAGGACAAATGTTGCTCTTTTTTTTTAAATGATATTTTCTATGCTAGTGCACAAATGAGTAATGGACTTTATGTCCTTGATCTCGAAACGCCCATTTATAACATTGATACTAAAAGGATAAAACCAAATGAGTTGAATCCGACTTATCTTTGGCATTGTCGTTTAGGCCACATAAATGAGAAGCGCATTTCCAAACTTCATAGAGATGGATTTTTGGACTCTTTTGATTATGAATCATTTAAGACATGTGAATCTTGCTTATTAGGAAAGATGACAAAAACCCCATTCACAGGAAAAGATGAAAGGGCTAGTGATCTTTTGGGCCTCATATATACTGATGTATGTGGACCACTAAACACATCAGCCAGAGGAGGTTTTCAGTACTTCATCACATTTACTGATGATTATAGTAGATATGGATTCGTGTATCTCATGAAACACAAATCGGAATCTTTTGAAAAGTTCAAAGAATTCAAAAATGAAGTACAAAACCAACTAGGTAAGAATATTAAGACCCTCCGATCAGATCGAGGTGGTGAATATTTGAGCCTAGAATTTGATATCATCTGAAAGAGTGTGGGACCCTATCCCAACTCACCCCTCCTGGAACACCACAATGGAATGATGTTTCTGAAAAGAGGAACCGAACCTTGTTGGACATGGTCCGGTCTATAATGAGTCATGCAGATCTTCCAAATTCCTTTTGGGGACATGCTGTATTAACTGCAGCTTTCACACTTAACTGTGTTCCATCCAAAACAATGGAAAAGACACCATATGAGAAATGGATTGGCAAGAAACCCAGTATGTCTTTCATGAAGATTTGGGGCTGTGAAGTATATGTGAAACGACAACTTTCCACTAAGCTTAAGCCTAAATCTGATAAATGCTTCTTTGTGGGGTATCCTAAAGAAACCAAGGGATACTACTTCTACAATCCTTCTGAGGGCAAAGTGTTTGTCGCTCGAACTGGTGTATTCCTAGAAAGGGAATTCGTTTCCAAGGGAATTAGTGGGAGGAAAGTAGAACTTGAAGAAATTTAAGCATCACAGAGTAGCGACACACCTACAGAGGAACAAGAGCAGCCTACACAAGATGTTGTGGTAGAACAGCTTGCTCAAGTAACACAAGACTAGCGTAGGTCAAGCAGGATACGTCACCAACCCGAGAGATATGGATTTCTCATGACTCAACAGGGTGATATTTTTCTCATGGATCAAGATGAGCTTGTGACTTACCAGGAGGCCATTACTGGCCTAGAATCTTAGAAGTGGCTTGAGGCCATGAAATCTGAGATGGATTCCATGTACACCAACCAGGTATGGACCTTGGTAGAGCCACCTGAAGGGGTTATTCCCATACGGTGCAAGTGGGTCTTAAAAAAGAAGACTGACATGGATGGTAAGGTTCATACCTATAAGGCACGACTGGTTGCTAAGGGTTTCAAGAAAATTCATGGTGTAAACTATGATGAAACTTTTTCGCCAGTTGCGATGCTTAAATCTGTTCGGATTTTACTTGCCATCGCTGCATACCATGACTATGAAATATGACAAATGGATGCAAAGACTGCTTTCCTTAATGGAAATCTCCTTGAGGACATGTACATGACATAACCTGAAGGCTTTGACACTTCAGATGATGCCAAGAAAGTATGCAAGTTACACTGATCAATCTATGGATTGAAGCAAGCTTCCAGAAGTTGGAATCTTCATTTTGATGAAACTGTAAGACTGTTTGGATTCATAAAAAATAAAGATGAACCTTGTGTTTACAAGAAGGTTAGTGGGAGCATAGTTGTATTCCTGGTGTTATATGTGGATGACATATTACTCATCGGAAAGAACATCCCTACTTTGCAACAAGTTAAGACTTAGTTAGGGAATTGCTTTTCTATGAAAGATTTGGGTGAAGCTACCTACATATTAGGAATCAAGATCTATAGAGATAGATCGCAAAGATTGCTTGGCTTGAGTCAAAGTACATACATAGACAAAGTCCTGAGACGCTTTAATATGCATGATTCTAAGAAAGGATTCCTGCCTATGACACATGTTGTATGCCTATCAAAGGCACAATCCCCTTTTACTCAGGAAGAATAGATCGCATGAATAAGATTCCATATGCATCTTCAATTGGATCTATCATGTATGCCATGTTGTGTACTCGACCAGATGTCACGTATGCCTTGAGCACAACGAGCAGGTACCAGTCTGATCCCGGTGATAGTCATTGGGTTGCTGTTAAGAACATCCTTAAGTACTTGACAAGAACTAAGGATTCATTCTTGTTATATGGAGGTCAGGAAGAGTTCGTTGTAATAGGTTACACTGATGCTAGCTTCTAGACAGATAAAGATGATTCTAGATCGCAATCTGGTTATCTGTTTTGCCTAAATGGTGGTGCTATGAGCTGGAAGAGTTCAAAGCAGGAAACAGTCGCTGATTCTACTACAGAGGCTGAGTATATTGCTACTTCCAATACAGCAAAGGAGGCTGTTTGGATCAAGAAGTTCATTACTGAACTTGGTACAGTTTCTAGCATTGTGGACCCCATTGATCTCTATAATGATAACAATGGTGCCATTGCACAAGCTAAGGAACCTAGATCTCACCAGCGATCCAAACACATACTTAGGCACTTCCATCTCATTCGAGAGATTATCAATAGAGGAGATGTGAAGATATGCAGAGTACCAACACTTGACAATGTTGCTGACCCACTTACAAAGCCTCTTACTCAACAGAAGCATGATGGTCATACTAGATCTACGGGTATTAGGTACATGCCTAATTGGCTCTAGGGCTAGTGGGAGATTATTGGTGTAAGCCCTAGAGGCCAATGTTTTTCCTTTGAACTTAGAATTTGTATCATGTTATTTATCTATGATATGAGGTATTTCAGTTATTATGTTTGTTTTAGCGTAATAAAACCCTTGAGTAAAAGTTTGACTTTAATAAAACATCGAGTAGATGACTCGGTTGTGAGATACTATAGAACTTTACTCTTAAACATCCGTAGTCGAGTATTATTATTAAGGGCAATAATAATACATCAAGACTATTATGTGTGTGGACTGATAACCTCATCTCATAGGTTATAGATATGAGATATCAAGTCACCGCATAGGTACACATTAGGGTAATTGTGTACTGGATTGACCCACCATGAGAATACTACATAGTGTGTTATGTAAATGTCATAAATTATTCTCATAGTGATAGTGGTGTATGCCACCCGTCGACCTGAAACCACTATGGTCCCTACATGAGGAGTTGGGTGTTTTAATGCCGTCAAACATTGTCTGTAACAGGATAATTATAAAGTCGGTCACTGGGCACTCCACAAGTCATGCAGAGGGACATGAGTGGCCTAGATGAGATTTGCCCCTCCTACATAGTGGGAGTAATATCTGTGGGCCCCTTGATATATTATGACTGTAAAATGCATGACCATGCTGAAATGAGTCAATATGAGATATTGATCTTATTTGTTGTTACTAAGTCTGCTTGGGTATCAAGGAATATAATGTTGACCTATACAAGGGTGGCACATACTATGCCTTGTGTTCAATATAGATATATGGGCAAAAGGGTAATTATACACATGATCATTATCGCGGAAAGGTTACGTCAAATTACTAACATTCTCATTACTTGGGTAGCAGTGATGAGTTGCTAGACACCGCCCTCTGTTTATAATATTAAATAGTGATTTAATATTATTGCCAATGTTACGGGAACCTACAGGGCCACACATATGAGAACAGATTAATGGGAGATTTAAGATAAATGAGTAAGACTCATTTATTCAGTGGTACCCTATTATAACGCACTAGCGTAAGTCAAGAGTAACGCAGCACATGGTAAGGTACGGTGCGCTAGGTCAGTCTTAGGTGGTTCTATAAATAGAACACTTAAGCTGAAGTCCTGACACAAAACTCTTACCCTAGCCATATGACCTGTGTTATGTTGACACTGTCGGTTTCGTTCGTCAGCTAGCACTGTAGACGACGACCACTCCCATTCGAAGTCTGTTCGCGTAGACTACTAAGAGACGTTGTCGGGTGTACCACGTTCGTATTCAACTCCAGTTTTCATCATCAAAGGACTGCGCTACAAGAGGTAAATCGCACAATCCCTGAATCATGATCCTTCGTAAGGATCCTTGTAAGGAAATTTTATTTTTCTGCTGCGTTTTATATCTGTTTGTATTCGCGATTTCCCTACAACATAACCATCTAAGAAGTCTAATACAAAATACTAGTCTTTTGTATCAAATAACTTAGAACTAGTTACATGATTGAAAATACAAAGCAAGAAGATTTTGGCATCCAAGCCTCTTCAATCATCTTTTGCTAACTGCTTATCTGAAACAATAAAGAGAAAAAGTGAGATAAAATCTTAGTGAGTCCTTCCCGGACTCCTCACTACCTCTCATTGAATCGTATAAATTTTTAAGAGAATAAATGAGGTATGAAATGCAAAACAATTTCACATAAGAACATATAATCACTCTTTCATTGATGCTTAATGCGGCTTACATATTCCGATAGGGTCAAATCATTATTTTATTGGGAATCTACGTTAACGGGTTTTCGTCATATGCTTAGTCATAGCCCCTGATCAACGTAACTACGGTATATGTGGTTAGACGTCTATAACCTGCAAGTGGCATCCCACAAGCCTAACTATACCGTCATCTTCTCTTATGAGGAATCTTACTTTAAGTTTTTCAAGTGGCTTAATCACAGCCTTTACTTTCTCAATGCCTTTTCACAATGACATGAATATGCCAGTAAAACACTCATTCATAAGCACCGTTAATCATATATCATTCTTATGTAAGGGTGAAGAAAGTATCTAAAGAATAGAAAAGAATTAGAAGAGAAATGAAAAATAAAAAAAATATATAAAAACTCGCCCAGACGAAAATGCTGTAGCATTTTTGCCCAACGAAAATAAAACACGCAAAAGCAATGCTGCAGCATTTTCTGCAGAATTTATTTTTCTGCAACATCAACTTTGCCAATTATAACTTCTCCTCAATCCCAAACAATTCCAATGAAATTAAAGCTCAAAAATCAAAGATTAAAGCATGACAAATGGAAGAATAACACATTTAATATATGAATCTCTAGCAATTTCAGGATCAAAACATCACACAACTCATCTAAAAATCATCAACACTTATAATACCCAATCTCCTTTCTCATGATTTACACCAACCCCAACATTGAAGCCAAGCAATCATGCAAATAAAATGGGAGAGGAAAACCTAATGTGGGACTTATGGTTGCCCAACACTTAAAGAAGAAGAAGAACTCACTATCCTCAAGAACTTGAGCTAAAGTGGTGAAGCTTTGCTTTCCTTCCTCTTCTTTTCTTCTCCACGCTTTTCCCTCTTCTTCCTCTTGCATCCACTTCAAATTTCTCCTCAAATGGAGAACCCTAGTCCACCCATCCCTCTTCTAATCCAACCAAAAGATGGAGAAGTCCCTCCCACTTCCTCTCTTTCTCTTCTTGATTTTGTGCAAACCCTGTTCTTTTCTTCCTTCTTTTTCCTTCTTTCTTTTTCTTTCTCTTCTTTCTTTTTCTCAGCAGCAAAAGAATGAGAGGAAGGAATAAAAATGTGGGGGGGGGGCTGGCATGAGAAAGAGGAAAAGAAAAGAAGGAAAGAATGTTTCATAATTTAGACCATCCTACCCTTACTTGAACGTGACAAAAACACAAGATAGGGGGAGTATGAATTGGATTTTTGAAATCTTTTCAAAATACTCATGTTTTTTGAAACCTTTTTTAAAACAATTCTTGAAAACAATGATAGCAATAAGAACAGTAGAGAGAAGAGAAAGAGCAGAGAAGAGAAAGAGCAGAACACAGTGATTTATACTTGTTCACTACCTCCTGGTAACTACGTCTAGTCCCTTCATCACACTGAAGGATTTCTCCACTATAATCAACTGATTACAACTCAAGAGTATACCACTGCCAAACTGGCTATACTCTCAACTTCTTAGAACGACTTAGTATAGTCAAGCCTCTAGGGGAATACACAGCCACTACTAAGCCAAAATATAAGTATTCAAAAGGATTTGAAACAATTTAATCAAACTCTCAATAGAGAGGATTTACAATAAAAGCTTTAAGCATAGAAATGACTTTCTAAAAGAAAGAATAAAACTTTTGAGTGTTGTTCACTTGGTCTCAGAGACTTGGTCACTTGGTCTTAGAGACTTGGAGAATTTCTTGGTTGCTCACTTCTCAGAATTGTTCACTACAAAATCGTTAACCTCTTCACTGATTTGAATAAGGTATTTATAGCTAGGGTTGCAAATAATGCCGTTGTGACCTAAGCAGGTCCTTCACCAATGGATAAAACTTGAGATCTGCTTTTTGTGGCTTTTAGTGAAACGTGTCATTTTCAGCTTTCCTTCCGTACACTGACACAGCTGTCAAATAAAATATATGTCCTTTTGTGATCTTTTCGAATTTGTGATCCTTTCAGAGGCAGACAGATTGATGATTTTATCCGTTGACATTCCATTTTGGCTTTTGATTTCTCGTACATTAAAAGGTCATCAATGAAGTTTCTTTATTGTTTGAAATAGCCTTTAATGCTTCACTCAATCTGGTTTCCAACCATAGGCATCTTTCTACCAGATGATGCTTGAGACTGAGATACTCTTATTCCAAAGTAAGCTTGAACCAGAGTCATGGTCTTCAGAGCTTAACTTCACTCAGGCTTTCATCTACCAAAGCTTTGCAGTACCAGATGCAAGATTCCAATAGAGTGTAGTCCTACCAAAGGGTTGGCTACCACAGCTTCTTACCAGAGCGTTGACTAGTAGAGCTTGGTCTTACCAGAGCAAGGTTATAAGATGCTGACGTCCAACTCTTACCAGAGGATCAATGCCAGACTCTATGGAATGTACCAGAGGTTGAAATGTGCACAGAGCCTTAGCTTTCTGAGACAATTTCATATGATGAATAGTGACTTACTCACTAGTTTCTATACACTAACAAACACATTAGAGGATAAATTATTCTTTTCATTATTTGTTATCAATAAAACAATTAAGAGAAATTGTTTCTGAATCCACTTGATTCCAACAATCTCCCCCTTTTTGATGATGACAAACACATGGATTGATGAATAATTTTCCATTAAAAAAATATTTATCTAAAAGAATTTCAGAGGCTCCTCAAGAATCAAGCACATATAAATATTTTCTAAGTGTAGTAACACATCAGATGCATACTTATATGCAACCATTCAACTGACATATCAAAGTGTAGAATATATCAAAGTGTAAAATGCAATGCAAATGCATGGTGTTCATTTTTCTTTAACAGTTTGTTGATACATTGAGTTCATCAATTACTCTCCATATACTTCTCTATTTTCTTTTCCCCTTTTTGTCATCAGACAAAAAGGTTAAGAGCATAAAGAACATCATTGTCAAAATAAAACAGAGTATGTAAATCAGCTAGAAAGATAGAGATTAAAACAGAAGAAGTACCAAAATCAATTTCTGTCATTAATCAAAAGTGTACCAAGTTACAAAAAAATACAAGGCTAAAAGCAAAGGTGAAGGAAATCCTAATGGCTTTCTAAGGCTTATTCAACTTCTCCAAAATCATCTTCAGCATGTCAACAACTTCCTCATGTTTCTTGCTTAAGGAAACCATGAATTGCCTAAACTTTCTATTATCCTCAATCAGCTTGTCTAGGACATCTCTTGGAACTTCAACGCGATCAGAGTGGCTTGCTTGAGCAGAGGTAGATGCTTGTGCAACCAATGTAGATGAAGATGTAGGAGGAGGTGTTACAGGTTCAGGTGCACGTGCATGTGCTGGTTCAGGTTCCCAAGTTGCTTTAGGTGAAGGAGGAGTCCTTTTCCAATATGGAGCAGCCAAAATCCTTCTTGTAAGCTGAAGTTGCTTCTCCTTGTGACTTTTAAACCAGTATGTCACATTGTACCATTCTGCAAAATAATCTTCCATAGCCATCCAAGTACGAGCAGATAAGGCACAATCTCTTTCAATCTATTGCTCTATTTCAAGCTGTTCATTCTGTTTGGTCATAAACCTCTCAAGGGTAGAAAAGATATGATGGTCTGGCAGAGGCTCAAAGGTTGGACCTCGGTACAGAGGGATGGGTTCAGTCTGGTCAAGAGTGATAGAGTACGGTTGGGTTTGAGGTGCAGGAATTGGTTGGATCTAATTTAGGTTATCAGAGGGATTTTGGGCTTGGGTCTGGTTTAGGGTAGCAGAGGGTGGTAGGATTTTAGTTTTAGAGGGTAAAGTAATGATGGGGCTTGAAGTTACAGGTGGGGTAGAGTGTGAATCTGGAGAAGGAGTTTAGATTCAAGGTTTTGAACAACCTTAAAGGCAATCGTGGAAGTAATGACAATGTCATCTTCTAGGATTGGATCTGTTGTATGTTCAGGTTTAGTGTGGTGCGGTGAAGGTAATGAAATAGGTTGTGTGGGGGAGGGGGAGTTGGTGTAATTGAAGCTATGGGTTGTATGTCAAGTATAGTATCAGAGCCAAGTTCAAAGGTTTAGGTTTCCTAGGTGATAGGTTCTGTTACAGGTTCTGTTTGAGTTGGGAGGTTAAGGTTAAGTTGTGGGGGATAAACAAAGGTAGGCTTTTTAAGTACAGGAATGGAGACATTAGTTCTCATTCTATGTCTTAAAGGCATAGCATCTTCTGATTCATCAGATGATATGATTGAGATTTTTCAGCAGGGGCAACATAAACAAATTCAAAGAGTTTCACTGTATTGTCAAGTACCTTAGTCTTCTTTGCAGGTAATTCAGAGGTCTTAACAAGCTTCCTCTTCTTAGGACCAGAGGTAGCAGAAACAGATACAGAAAGAGCACTTAAGGTAGTAGCTACACCAGAGGCAGCAAAAGCAGATGCAGAAGGTGGATTAGCCGTTGCAGAGGCTCCCTGCTGAAGCCTTTTTGCTCTAAGCTCAGCATGGAATTGTGAAGATTCCTCTTGAGCTTTTGCCAAATATTCTCTCAAGTCTTCCTTTTTCTCTTCTTCTTCTTTAGTCAGCATAGAGGGCATGAAGGCAGGACAAATTGGAGGAACCAAAGCAGGTACAGGTTCAGAAATAGAGATCCCAGCAGACCTTCTGGTGACTCTCTTTGTTGGTTGAGAAAGACCTTCACCAACTTCCTTTACTCTTTTTCTTTTCTTTTTCTCAGCTTTAGTTGCTACCTCTTCTTCTTTAGCAACTTGAGCAATCAATTCTGAAGACAGGAGCTTCATCTTCTTCAAGTTGTTGCTGTCAAAGATAGGGGTAGTACACTTACGAAGCATAAAACTAGCTTCCTCTATGTCTTGTGCTTGAAGATCCCTTATTACACCATGCCCTTCCAGGATAGCTGAGATAACCCTCCCATAGGGTATATTCCTATTCTGACCCTTTCTTGAAAAGGCAATTTCTCTTCTCAAGAAGTTGAAGATGATGTTGGGTAGATTTAGGCGAGTTCTCTGATCATAGTGCCACATTACAAACTTGTGGTCTGAGCTAACAGTGTCCACAGAGCCTGCTTTCGGCATAATGTTGCTCTTAATGATTTTGAAGAGTACCCTAAAGTAGATCTTCATTTTCACTGCCTTTGTAGTGCTAGGTCTCTCATAAATGTGATCAGCAATCACAGAAGGTCCACTAAAATCTTGTTCCCAGTTTGGAGTAATTTCAATTCCTTCATTTGGACAGTTGATAGCTTGGCCTATCAAACTCTGGTTCACCACAATCTCCCTTCCTTGCACATAGCTAATGATTGCTCCATTAGCAGTCCTTGCAAACCTCCAGAATTTCTTGACTAATTCTGGGTAGATGTCCCTTGACTCAACATAGAAGAAATCTATCTAACCCATATCAATAAAGTGGGTTCTGAAGTCGTAATCATTGGCAGCCAGTTCGTGGAGATCAACTCTAGGTTCTGGCAAGACTGTGAGATCCTTGGGGTCAATGTCAACCGTAGCAACTGGGGCATTCTGAGGAGCAACTACTTATTGTTGTTGAGCAGCCATTTCAAAGAGTTGCAGAGAGACAAAGAAGGCAAAATGGAAAAATGGGGGCTAGGGTTCAAAGTGAATGACTTCTCAGAGAGATAGAGTGGGCAATGGGTGAGTGAAGTGTAGTGAGTGGGTATAAACGTGTTTGAGAAGGTAAACCGCCTTCGTCAGTTTTCAAAATAAAATTAAAGAGAATATTAAAACTGTCGTTTCAAAATGAAACGTGTCAAACACACTATTAAAGAGGCACGGTAAAACTGTCCTTGGGCAGTAAAAACAATTATGACTCGGCGAAAAGCAATTCTTAGCCACTAACATATCAACCAGTCTTAGAGAGACACGTGTTCACTAATATTCCCAGAGGGAACAAGTAATGAACGCACTATATGCAAATATGAATAGTGTACCAAATGCATGCAATAATAGAGGATATATAAATAAATATATAAACAGATGCAAGATGGTATCAAAGGCACATGCAATAACCAGACGCAACATGTAACGCCCCGTTTTCGAAGCGCTACTAAGCTAGCATCCTGACATAAGTTTACATATTTTCGAAAGGCAGAATACTCTGCTTTGCACGTTTCCCCAAAATGTGGTTCTTTTTTTTTTAAACAACTCCTTTAATCAGAAAGCGGTCAGAGTATTGCAACGACTTCTCGGAACATGGCAGTAAATAACTTAAGACGCCAAGCAAACACATTAACTATACACATTTATTCTCAATCCATATATGGCAATACACGTCTGGAAACATAATAAGCATTTTATTGCAACACTGAAATACATGTCAATATCCTATAGCTGGTCGACTCGTTACACTCCTTACTAGACCACTAGTAAGTTCCACAACATAACACAAGTAGAAGGCTGGATGACTATCTTCAGCCGTTCCTCTCTGCAGTTCCAAATCCTCCGCTTGCTCTGCTGTCTGGGTTACATTCATCAATTGAAAGAACCACTGGCAAGGGTCAACTTCGTAAAAATAAAGAGACAGATACACATATTCGACAATACACTTGATAACAAAACATGTAATAACACGACATATTACAGGAAATAGCAAATCATAACAATAGGCAACAACAGTATGCACAGTTCTGAAGATGCAACTTAAGACTCTCTCAAGACTCAGCTCACGACTCATTTTCTCTCGACTCGACAAATTTTTCCGGAAGCAGACGCCGATCCATCCACTGAATACCAGTCGTAGCTTTGGGATCTTCGCTCCCCCTAGGACATTCAGCTCCGGTTCCTTAACGCTGCGACGCCTAGCTAATCCACCATGAACGAAGGGGACCTAGCACCCTCAGTTGTCCGGCTCACAGCTCAAAAACGTCTCGACGACTCGACAAAGCTCTCAGACTCGATGAATAATTCTCCGCATACGATATTCAAAGAGTGGTACGCAAGATTATTCGACCGCATATCAAATAATAAGAGCATGCTTAATATGAAGAAACGCAATTCAACAACTTAAGCAATAAAAGCAGTTTGCATGGAGAAACGCAATTCAACAAGCAATACGCAATTCGCAGTATGCATTCAATCTCATATTAAATAATTGCATAACTCAATAATATCAGCAGACATCACATGCTTGACATGCAAATCAAGGAATCCATCCCTCTGTAACTTGATGGACTGGACAGAGAGGTACGACAAATGTGGGGGGTTGGGTTCAGGAGACCAACCACAAAGTTTTCACCCACGATGACTCGGAAAATGGACGACCGCACGACAATAAAATAAACGAAGGGGTTCGGAAACCCTAAGCTCGAACTCAGAGAGTTCTCAGACTTCTTCATATTTAAATAAGCATTTAAATAACAAAAAGCCTAGAAATATCTAAAGTTGCCCTTACGCATAAATACATAAACAATAACTCTAGAATGTGAAGTGCCCTTACACATAAACATGTAAAATATAACCCTAGATATGTCTAGAAACAGCCCTTACCGAACTCCAAGTTGCGCGTATCCACGCATTTCTTGATTCCTACACCGCACGAACAATCCTCGAGATCCTAACAACACATTGAAACTTAATACAATTCTAGTTCACCCAAAAATAATTCCCTAGGCTTAGACTCAATTCTAACCCCTAGGTTTTCAAACCCAAAAATCTTTATAAAAAGATATACATACTTGAAACACAAGAAATTTGAAATTAAATATTTTTAAAGACTAAATTCATTTTTCCTAAATTCTTGAAACATGAAACAATACTAAAATCAATTCCTTTTCATAACCATATGGAATCAAGGCTAAACTTGGTTTTAGGACCACAAAGGACCCAATTCACCTAAGTGCCTCATTGCCTTAAAATTGAAACATTTCCGAACCAAATCAAACTCTTTCCAAATTTTTCCAAAGCTTATACAACAATCCAACACTCTTAACTTTTACAAAAACAAAACCATTAACCCAATTAAATGACCCTGTCATGGCTTTTCCAAGCACTCGAGGGTTTTCAAAATTAAACATTTTCTTTGATCAACACCAAAATTGACAACAACAATAACTAAGATCAAGCTTTGAACAAAACAAAAATCTTCCCGTAACCTCATTAAAACCCATGGCCTTCTTTTTTCTCCATCTCCAACACTTACTACCTAAGAATGAAGATGAGAAAAATTAAATAGGATGGGCTGGATGATGGGGGTGCCACGGTTGGAATGTGGGAAAGAAGGAAGAGGTAAAACTTGGCTCATTCTCTTCACTTATACCAACCCTTAGGGTGTCTTAGGAGAAATGAAATGAAAGTGGGTTATGGGGTGTGAGAGGGAGTTACGCTGATACCATAAGGAGAAGGGAAGGAAAGAAAAAAAAATGAAATGGGATGGAGAAAGGAAAGTCACGAGCAGGGAAGAAAAAAAAATGAAGAAGGAATGGGTTTCTCTCTTGTTTATCCACACTTGCACACTTGAAAAGAAACAATTAGAACAATGAGGAAATGAGGATGGGGGCTACGGCCTGCACCAGGGAAAGAAAAGTGGGCTTGCTCCCCTTTTTTCTACACCAACTCAATGAATACTTTTTAAGAAGAGAAATAAAAATGAAGGGGTAGAAATGGGGAGTCTCGCTTGATTTAAATAAAAGGGGAGGAATTAAAATTAATTTTAATTAAAATAAACACTTGGTTAAAAATACAATTAGGATAAGTATATAAAAATATTAACCACCCCAAAAGTGACACCTACATCCTAAAGTAAGATGCTAATCCCATCAACTAGTCTAAAATATCTAATCTCTCTCTCCTCATGATTACCCTCTAATCCTAGAGTCTTAAGAGTACTAAAAAAAACACGGTGTCGAGTAACCGCGTTACCGATAAATTCGCGAGAATTAATTTACTTAGAAATTAATTCACCACGTGATAATAAATTATCATAAATAATAAAAACAATCTCAAACACTCAAAAAAAATCACAACAAGTCACGATTCGATTTTCATCGAAATCGGAGTTCATTTAAAATTTTATTGACGAGTAAAGCTACCCGGTGATCCAAAACACGGCGAAACTTCGTTAGAATATTTCGACAATTTTTGAACCATGAATCAATATAAAATATTAATTCTTAAATTTAATTTTATCTTGATTTAATTCAATCACTTTCTTAGTCAACAAAAATACGCGTTACCGCGTCAGACAGAAAACTTATATTGAATTTAAATTGATGAATTCACATTAATGCAACATACGTCTATGTTGTCTATTAATTTGAATTGACATCATGAATAATATTTATTTATAATAAATAAATTCAAAATAGCTCAAAATAATTTCCCGTACTCTCAGTAAATCATCGAGATGATCAATCTCTCTGACTTATTTATCGAGTATTCCGGATTTTATTGTTAAAATCACCTTTCTTAAAAATTTGGGATGTTACACAACATGTGATACCACAGGCATGCATATTATCATATGCAAGCATATCAGAGTCACACATATCAGAGGCAAATCTATTCAATTTAAACAATCATTCCTTTATAAGATGAAAATTCAAGTTTTTCCTTATAAAGTAGAATCTATCTTTAGCAAGGGTTTTGTAAAGATATCTATATTTTTCATTGATGGTCAGTATCTATAAATTTAATTTTAACTATCCCTTTTTGAACATAGTCTCTAATAAAATGATATTTAATTTCAATATGTTTAGCTCTTGAATGTAAAATAGGGTTCTTAGTCAAACATATAGCTGAGGTATTATCACAATAGATAAGAATGTTACTCTCTTTTATCTGATAATCCTCAAGCTGATATTTCATCCATAGGAGTTGTGAGCTACAACATGTTGTAGATATGTACTCTGTTTCTGCTGTTAAAAGTACTATTGTGCTCTGTCTCTTACTGGACCATGAGATAAGATTGGCTCTAAGAAATTGACAGCCACCACTTGTGCTTTTTCTTTCAACTCTATCTCCAACAAAGTTAGCATCACAAAAACCTACTAAGTTGTAGTCATCTGATTTCTTATACAACAGACCAAGGTTAGTAGTTCCTTTTAGATACCTAAAGATTCTCTTAACAGCAGTTAAATGAGATTCTCTACGATCAGGTTGAAATCTAGCACATAAGCAAACACTAAACATTATATCAAGCCTTGAGGCTGTAAGATAAAGGAGCAAACCTATCATACCTCTGTATACCTTTTGATCTACCTTTATACTGGATTCATCTTTGCTTAGAGCACATATTGAATGCATTGGTGTGCTCATTGGTTTGGTTTCCTCTAGCTTGAACTTCTTCAGGAGTTCTTTTACATCTTTGTCCGATGGATATAAATTCCATCTTGACATTGTTTGATTTGAATACCAAGGAAGAACTTTAATTCTCCCATCATATTCATCTCAAATTCATTCTGCATTAGCTTAGAGAATTCCTTGTAAAGAGATTCATTAGTAGCACCAAAGATAATATCATCCACATATATTTGTACTAATATGAAATGATTTTTAGATGATTTCCTAAAGAGGATTATATCCACCTGTCCTCTTTCAAAATCATTTGCCATTAAAAAGAAACTTAGTCTATCATACCAAGCTCTTGGAGCTTGTTTAAGACCATACAGAACCTTTCTAAGTTTGAAGACATGTCTGGAAACGCAATATCTTCAAAGCCAGGTGGTTGCTTCACTTAAACTTCCTCACTTATGAAACAATTTAAAAATGCACTCTTTACATCCATCTGGTATAGAGTAATGCCATGAAGTGCATCAAATGACAAAAGAATTCTAATAGCTTCTAATCTAGCTACAGGTGCAAAGGTTTCAGTATAGTCTATACCTTCCTCTTGCGAATACCCTCGAGCAACTAACCTTGCTTTGTTTCTTACTACCTTACCATCTTTATCAAGTTTGTTTCTGAAAACCCGCTTGGTTCCAATGGTTTGCTTATCATCTGGTGGAGCACAAGCTCCCACACATCATTCCTATGGAACTGATTCAGTTCCTCTTGCATAGCAAGAATCAATCCATCATCTGTTAAGGCTTCATCAATAGTCTTGGGTTCTATCTCAGATAGAAGTGCAGGATCAAAGTGTTCCTTAAAAGATGGTCTTGTTTTAACTCTGTCAATTAATTCACTAATGATCTGTTTCTTAGGGTGTTGAGTCTTGAACCTCAATTCCTTTCTTGATGCCACTTGATTCTGGTCACAGACGATGTACCGGAGGCATCACCAGAATTATCAATAGATGCATCAATTTCTATTTCATTGTTAATCTGCATATCTGAAAATAATTCATCTAGCTCTGACATTTCAGCGTCGGGCTTCTTGTCATCAAATCTTACATACATTGATTATTCAATAATCGGGTTTCTTTGTTGTATACTCTGTAAGCTTTAGAGTGTTCAGAATATCCCAAAAAGGTACCTTTTTGTGCTTTAGAATCAAATTTACCAAGACTGTCATTTGTATTGAGAACAAAACAGTCACAACCCAATTGATGAAAATATGAAATGTCGGGTTTTCACCCTTTCCACAATTCATAAGGAGTCTTATTCAAAATAGGTCTAATATAGATTCTATTTTGAATATAGCATGCAGTGTTTACTGCTTCTGCCCAAAAGTGCTTTGCAATTTTTGTTTCATGGATCATGGTTCTGACCATCTCTTGAAGGGATCTATTTTTCCTTTCTACAACACCATTTTGTTGTGGTGTTCTAGGAGAGGAGAAGTTGTGAGAAATGCCATGTTCTTCACAAAAGTTTTGAAATAGTTCATTTTCAAATTCACCACCATGATCACTTCTAATGGTTGTAATACAAAAACCTTTTTCATTTTGTACTTGTTTGCAGAAGACGGAAAACATCTTAAAAGACTCATCCTTGTGGGCAAGAAATTTTACCCATGTCGATCTGGTATAGTTATCGACAATAATAAGACCATATTTTCTTAGCAGACAAAGAGGCAGTTCTAGTTAGACCAAATAAATCCAAGTGTAAAAATTCAAGTTGTCTTGAAATGGAAACAACATTTTTTTATAGGAAAGAAGATTTTGTTTGTTTCCCTTTTTGACAAGCTTCATAAAGAGCATCAGACTGATAAGCTTTGAGATTAACCTCAAGCAGGCATATCCCAATCTCTTGTGCCAAGTCCATTACTCTTCATCAACCGACAAAAAGCACTTGACATTTTGATGTGTGTTAACACACCAATTTGTCTATATTTATAGGGTATTTTTAGTATCTAATTATACCATTTTGTACTAATTAATGCACAAAGGTACTCATTTATGTCTTATAATATAGAATTATCATGAAGACACCACTCGGAGCGAAAGATGCGAAAAAGGATAAAAACTGGCTAGTTTTGGAGAGTTTTAGCACGACTGGACAAAGGCAGTACGGTCGTGCCAAAGGCAGTATGACCGTACACAAGTGATGTCAGGGCAACAGCACGCATGGGTACAATCCAAATCATCAACGGCTCGATGCGGCCATATATATGCGACGACTGCATTCTCGCCCCCGATCAAGGTCAGATTTGAAGCCAGATAACCTAATTCACAGCCTAGTCTATAAATAGGGGCTCTTAACATGTTAAAAAGACCTTTTTACGAATTTCTGAGTCAAGAGCCCCCAATTGAGATCTAATAGCAAACCCTTGCAAATTCCATCGAGTTCTTGTCTTCTTGAAGCTTGGTACCATCTTAAATCGATCTCGGAGCTTGGAGGACGCGAAGAACGTGCTTAAGGACCGTCGTCATACCGAAAGGGTGTCCCGATTTAGAATTTATTCTCTTGTTATGGATTATTCTGATTTCATATCTAAGCTTATGTTATTATCATTAGTAATGAGTTGCTAAACCCATCACTAGGGGTAATGGGGGATCCTTTATAATACTCTTGATGTTTTGTTATTTAATTATATGAGTTTCTATTGATTTTTTGAGTATTTTATTCCTATTGTGCTTAACCCAGTAAGGCCTGATCAACCTTCATCTAGTTGGCTTAAGGATCATGATTAGTTAACGGAACTATAGGATAAAAGAACTCGCTTTATACGCCGGATAGGTTAGAGCTTGTTTCTAATCAATTATTAGATTAACAAATCCACCTGAACTTAATGCTCTTTCCCTTAGTTATCTTCCTGGACCAAATAGAGTAATTAGTTAAGAGGAAGGCTATTGTACGCGAGGATAGCCTCTAGTAATTTAGAGTGGGTGGTTAGTACTCTTTCATGATAGATAACTCATATCAATTGATTAATGAACTCGAGGATAGAGTATTGGTGAACTCATATCAATCGTTCTTACATTCAATCTATTATTGCTTTAATTTTGTTTACTTACTCTACTCGCTTAATTATTATCTTTGCTCGCCTAATAGAATAGAATCATACTAATTCACTGGTACTCGCTCATTCTCTGTGGGTTCGACATTCGGAGTCCTAATTATACTCCACTTTTATTACGAGTTACGATCAGGTGCACTTGCCTGAGCCGCAACAAGTTTTTGGCGCCGTTGCTGGGGAATGATTGCGATATTAATCGAATTATAGATTTTATTCTCATCAGGCATAATTTTATTTAGTTATTTAATTTTCTGTTATTTTTATTTGGTTCTAAGACACTCTAATTTGGTTTTCTTTAGTGTATGCAGACAAGATCTCAATATCCTGAATTGATTTTTGATCCTGAAATTGAAAGAACACTCAGATTGTTAAGAAGACAGCATCAAGCAATGGCTGAAGAATTAACGTTGAACGAGTACTTCACACCAACTACGGATGTGACAGACAGTGTCAACTATCCGACAATTGAGGCCAATAATTTCGAACTGAAGCCAGCACTGATTTCTATGGTATCTGCAGTGCAATTCTCTGGCTTATCTTCTGAAGACCCAAATGCTCATCTTAAGAGATTTCAGAAGGTTGCTAATACTATCAAATGTGAAGGAGTGACACCGGAGGCCATCAAATTAAGACTGTTCTCTTTCTCACTGCAAGGGAAAGCACAACTATGGTTGGATTCATTCCCACCTAACTCTTTCTCACTGCAAGGAAAAGTACTTTCCTCCCGCAAAATCTGCAAAGCTGAGAGTTTACATGTCTGGATTCACCCATAATTAAGGAGAATCAATGCATGAGGCTTGGGAAAGATTTCAAGATTTATTGAGAAGCTGTCCTCATCATGGTTTCACTAAGTGGCAGCAGCTTCAGATTTTATACAATGGTTTCAATATGCAAACTAGAGGAGCTATTGACGCTACTTGTGGAGGATCTTTCGAAAAGAAAACACCCACTGAGGCTTTTGATATTATAACTGAAATGGCTCAGAACAATGGTCAGTGGTCAGCTAATGATAGACAACCCAGAAGAAAGAACCGGCAGGTAGGTATTTACAAAGTAGAAGCTAACACAGCTTTGGAAGCAAAATTGGAGGCAATGGCTAAGAAATTAGAGACTTTGATGGCAACATAAACCCAGTCCAATTCTGATTGGGGTTGTATGGCAATTGAAGGTCAATTAGAGGAAGTCAATGCTATAGGCCTGAAACATTTTGACCCAAAATCGGGGATGCAAGAAGCTATGTTGAAGTATATGCAAAGACATGGACATCCGTGTATGGGAGTTCTAGCCGGTTTCATGGAGAAAACTGAAGAAAGATTAAAGGTTGTAGAAAACAAGACAGTTAAGGCATCTTGCAACTTCTGTGGAGTAATAACTCATGATTCAAAAGACTGCACTAAGGAGGTGAATTTTGTTGGGCATAAGCAACAAAATGACCCATACTCAAACACCTACAACCCCGGATGGAGGAATCACCCAAATTTCTCATGGAGAGATCAACAGAGATCCCAGGGCTAAAATCAGAATACTTATAAGCCCCCACATTTACAAAATCATACACAGAACGATAGAAGTGCTGGAGAAAATGACATTAACAACTTTATGGGACAGATGAATGAAATGTGTAGTAACTTGGAAAAAATAGTCACTGAGAATGCAGCAGGCCAGAAAACATTGAGCGAGCAAATGGCAATTGTGTTGAAATCAGTGACTCAAAGAGAAAAAGGAACAATCCCAATTCAAGTGGAGCCAAATCCCAATGAAAAGTGCAATGCAATCTTCTTGGAAAAAGAGGAACCAAAAGAGGAGAAGACTCAAATTGAGTCTCAGCAGGTAAGTAACTCTTCCCAAGGTTCTAAAAATTCTTGTATGGATAGGCAAGATAAGAGGTTATTAGAAAAACTTAGAAAGCTGTCTGTCAATATCCCTTTGACTAAAATTGTCTCTGAAGTCTCTAAATATGTTAAATTTTTGAAAGAAATAATTTCTAACAAAAATAGGATAGAAATGAGACTGTTAAGTTGAATGAGGATTGCTCTGCTATTCTTTTAAAAAAATTACCACCTAAACTTAAAGATCCAGGAATCTTTGTTGTTTCTTGTTCAATTGGTAATAATACATTTAAGGCACTATGTGATTTAGGCTCAAGTATAAATTTAATGCCTTTGTCTGTTTGGAAGAAACTGAATTTGCAGGAAACACAACCTACTTACATGTCTTTGTAGTTAGCAGACAGAACTCTTGCTTACCCAAGAGGAATAATAGAAGATATGCTAGTTAAGGTAGGAAAATTTATTTTCCCTGTGGATTTTGTAGTCTTAGATATGAAGGAAGACAAAGATGCTCCTATTATTTTAGGAAGACCATTCTTGGCAACAGGAGATGCTATCATTCAAGTAAAAAGAGGAACTATGACTCTAAGAATTGAGGATGAGGAAGAAGTATTTAATATATATAATTCTAACAAAATTTCTCCCTCTAGTGCTTCTTGTTGTTTCTTGCAGGATATAAAAGTTGAAAAAGGGAAAGAAGTGCAAGTTGAAGAACAAGATAGTGACTCTTTAGAGCAGGATGAGGACATAACACCTTCTTTGATTTTGGAGGCACTGTGTTTGCCTAAATTTAAAGGACTTGATAGTGATGAACCTTCTTGTCATTTATTACACTTTTATGGCTTGGAAAAATCTAACAATCTTGCAAGAGCCAAAGCAGGAAGGATAAAACTCAAATTATTTCTCCTTTCTCTAGGAGGAATAGCAAACGAATAGTTCTCAATATATCCTAAACACCACTTTTCAAGTTGGGAAGAATTAAAAGAGGAGTTTTTAAGAGTTTTCAAATCCACACCAGAAGAAAGAATGGATCTATTTCAATTTTTTCGAGGATTCAAGAAGGTCACTCAAGAGGGATATACAAGTTTTAAATTAGACCCATCCTTGATCTCAGAGGTGTCAACATTTCAATTCAAGGGAACCATAGGACAAAATCCTATTGAGCACATGAGACAGTTCTGTAAGAAGATGGGGAATGCAAAGTTTGAAAGCTTGTCTCCAGATGAAGCAAAGCTAATGATTTTCCCATTCTCATTAGATGAGGAAGTCAAGATTTGGCTTTATCTCGTGCTAGTTGAGGAAGTAAAAACATGGAACAACTTGGTGAAGAAATTCATTAGGACTTTTGCATCTAACTTTGAGAAGTCAATTTACATCTGTGAAGACTGTGGGTACACAATGAACCCACCAAAAAAGTGCTCAGGTCCTGCATGGATGGATCACTCAGAAAAAGGTGATTACTTTGCTGTGTTTTCCAATGGTGAAAAGGCAAAAGGTAATGTTAAAGACAGGCCATTGCCTGCTGAGGACTAATTCTTAAGTCCTTCGACCCGTCAGGCTCCGGACGTTAAACAAGCGCTTACCAGGAGGCAACCTCGGTTACTAACATTTTTATCTCTTATCTGTTTGTTTTATTTCTATTCTTATTTTATTTTATTCTATTTTTATTCATTTTAGGAATATTTAAAAATACAAAATTGAAAAATAAATTTTTTTTCCAGAAAACCAGTAGGTACGGGCGCACATTGCACGATGTACGGTCGTATCACACGACTTCACTTTCAAAATGCGGAGAAACAGACAGGTACAACCGGACATAAACCAGGTACGGTCGTACCCCGTGTCCAGAGGCTGAATATAAGGTAAACAACAAGAGGTAAGGGCGTACCTCATCCTTGTACACCCAAAACCTCTCCATTCGAGCACCCTCTTCTCTCATTCTCTTCGCATTTCCACTCACAAGATCATCCAGGTACTGATTCTAAACTCAATTTGTGGATTGATTGGCTGTTTTACTGGTTATTTTAAGTTTTTAGTTAGTTTAACTTTTTGGTTTTGTTTAATTCTAACTTTAGGTGATTAGGAGTAGTGTTTTCTTGGTTTTGCATGCTTGGAGACCCTAGGAATGATTAAAGACTTGAAATCTAGGCTTAAAATTGAGAAAATCTGATCATAGGATAGATTTTTCACAAAACCGTAGCGCAGTACGGCCGTACCTATCAAGAACAGGCCGTACTGAAGGCCGTACTGGCGGCCTTAGGGTTGAAGACTGACTATAGGTACGGGCGTACCTATGGCAGAGTACGGCCGTACATAGACCTTAAGTCATGCCATACTGACCTATTGAATCAGGGCGTACTTAGAGCATCAGTACGACCGTACCACACGAAGCATGACCGTACCTAACACAGGTTTTACTTGGAATTTACTTTTTTCTATTTTATCTTTGCAGAAAAATGCCTAAGCATCGAAAGACCGATGGTTCTTTTTTTTCTTCTGCTACAGCAGCACGTGGCTCTAGAGCCATGCCTCACTATATACCAGAGCAGTTCAGGGATCGTTACAGGTAGCTACGGGATTTCCACACCTATACCCAGAGATACTTAGACTTTGATGCCCTTCAGCAGGTTGGCCTGCGGGGAGAGGTGGAGACCCTACTGGAGAGGATAGGATGGCTCCAGGCCGCCTCTGTCAGACAGCCCTTCTTTATAGAGGCAGTTATAGATTTCTTTGCCACCTGTAGTTATCATATGAGAGACAGAGAGCCCCAGCGTGCAGATGGGGAGGATGAACCGGAGCAGGAGATTGTAGTTACATTTTGGATTCGTGGGTACCACCACAGATCACTTTGGCTGAGTTCAACATTGGGCTTGGATTTGAGACGGCGCAGTCAGCTCAGACGCCGGAGTATTTAGAGGCCCTTCTGGAGATCCCAGAAGGATGGTAGGATTCAGAGAGTTGGAGAGCTCTCACTGGGGTTGGCCACTACATTCCTAGCCGGGCCAAGGCCAGCAGGATTAGAGACCCAGCTGTGTGAACAGTGCACAGATGGATTGCCCGTTCCATAAACGGGAGTGCCTTGAGCGACGACACGGTCACGAGACCAGACTTATTTTTGCTGTCGGCCATGACAGAGGGACGCCGCTGCGACGCTAGGATATTTTTCTTACGGACGTGCACCTAGTTGGGCGTTCATCTTCAGATTCAGAACACCGGGCACATCGTCTTGGGTTCTTTCAACTCCCGTCTAGCCCATCACTTCGGAGTTCGAGCCGGAGTTCGAGCCACGATGATTGAGATGGAACCCATTGGCATTCAGACCATTCTTAACATTGGTGTTCTGCGGAGATTGGGGCATGGGTAGTTGGAGGTCATCAGACCGGAGGAGCAGCAGTAGCAGTAGCAGGACGAGGCTGCAAGTTTTGTCCCACTAGCAGAGGAGCATCTACCACCACTACCACCACATCCTCAGCCAGCAGCATAGGGCCACTTCTATGAGGACGTCATGATGCGTCTTGACCAGATGTAGACAAGCTTTGTAGAGCATAGTACCCATGTGGACTAGCAGCTGACACTTATTTTGGAGTACCTAAAGCGCATCCAGCCTTTCCCTCCTGTCGAGTGATGTGAGACCTTCATTTATTTTTCTCTTTTAGTACTTAGGCTTTGCTTTTGTATTAAAAAGAGATGCACATATTTTGGGGCACACTCACAGGATACATTTTATTTTATTGCTTTTCCTTTTATTTTTTTATTTATTTTTTATTAATATCTTTTACTATATTTCTTTTTATTATGTTTCTAAACTTTTTAGTTTTGTGTTGCACAGTTCTTCCGCCGCTTATCAGCTCCATCGGTATTGCGACAAGGAAACAGAATATTTTGCCAATATCCCCATCCAATTTGTTCGTGATATTTTTCAGAGGGGAGTTTCTTTCCACATTCCTTTATAGCACTTATTTCTCTTTTATTTTATCTTTTTGTGCTTGCTTTAACTTAGACACAATGAGGACACTGCTAGAAATAAGTGTGAGGAGAGATTTTTACATTATGCTTATTACTTGGTTGTGCTTATAACTGCTTATAATTATAGAAGAACTTTAAATTTTTTGCTGATTTAGGGGCTATATAAAAAAAATTTCTTTATGACAACTTTTGATTGAATCAATTCGTTGCTAGTATTGGAATTTGTTAAAAATTAGCATTGAAGTTCTGTGAGTTTAACATTTTGTGTAAGCTATTAAATGTGAGTTTTGAGCTTAAAATAAGAGGTCACATCATGCTTTTACCTCTTTTCTTCGTTGAATGATAGTTTTCTTGGAATGTGCATTCTAGAACTTGTGCTGAGACCATTACGAAACGAATATGAAATTATTTGCATGTAAATTTGGAAAGGGCAATTTTTAGGAATTATTTAGGCCACTACCATTTTGAATGCATTATCCCACTAGTGCCCACTTTTGTGCCCAAAAAGTATTATGTTTAATTTCTTTGGTACCCTTCTTGTTACTTTTGATTATTTTCTGTGAAGGCAACCTCGGAAAAGTTTATTTGAGAGCAATTAGTGGCAAAATCAAAAGAATAATGTTGCAAAATCCCGTTTATATGTTTACAAAAGAGAAGGCTTAAAAGTTTATTTCCCTCCTAGTTCTTACAAATGATTAACTGCTGCATAAATGCAAGAAAGAAGGAAAGAAAAAAGAAAAAAAAAGAAAAAAGAAAGAGCATTGAAAAAGAAAAGAAAAAAATTTTGTGATCATGCTCATGCATTCATAATTTACAAAAAAATAATAATATTGATTGAAAAATTGGGATTCTTGCCTGCTCTTGAAAGTGAAAAAGAATTAGGTTGCTTGTTTTGGTTAATTTATTTCTGACCCTTTACATGACCTTTTCTTTCTTTTATCATACCAAACATTATTACCTTGGCCCTATTACAACCAATGAAAGACCCCCATTCCTATTTTGCATGTCTTATAGATTCTAATAATAGAGTTTTTGGTCAATGTACATGCCCAGGGTAATGCCATTTCATTTGAAAAATCTGAGTGTTAATGACTATACCTACAAATACTTTGAGATTTGTGAGAGTGTGACTTAAAAATCGCAGATTGTTAGCTTACTTGAACTTACACCTCTAATTGAGCATTCTATTTACTGACATGTTTGTGATATCATATTGTTGTCTCACTTATTTTTCTGCCCCTATTCAGTAGAAATAGTTTTTCTTACTATAGTTAACCAAGTAGTTTGCTTGAGGGCAAGCAAAACTCAAATGTGGGGATGTGTTAACACACCAATTTGTCTATATTTATAGAGCATTTTTAGTATCTAATTATACCATTTTGCACTAATTAATGCACAAAGGTACTCATTTATGTCTTATTATGCAGAATTATCATGAAGACACCACTCGGAGCAAAAGATGCGAAAAAAGACCCAAAAACTGGCTAGTTTTAGAGAGTTTTAGCACTATTGGACAAGCGGTACGGCCTGACCTATCAACGGTACAACCGTACCTCGAGCAGAACCTCAGTAGGGGGTACCCCCTCAGTCTGTACCACCTGACGCCGATAAAATAGTCTAGTACGGTCGTGCCAAAGGCAGTACGGCTGTACACAAGTGATGTCAGGGCAATAGCACACATGGGTAAGGTCCAGCATCATCAACGAAGCTCGGTACGGCCGTACCCCGTCCCTGATCAGTGTAGATTTGAAGCCAGATAACCTAATTCGCAGCCTTGTCTATAAATAGGGGCTTTTAACATGTTAAAAAGACCTTTTGACAAATTTCTGTGTCAAGAGCCCCTAGTTGAGATTTAATAGCAAACCCTTGCCCATTCCATCGAATTCTTGTCTCCTTGAAGCTTGGTACCATCTCGAATTGCTACCGGAGCTTATGAGGATGCAAAGAATGTGCTTAAGGACCGTCGTCATACCGAAAGGATGTCCCGGTTTAGAATTTATTCTCTTGTTATGGATTATTCTGATTTCATATTTAAGTTTATGTTATTATCATTTGACATGAGTAGCTAAACCCATCACTAGGGGTGATGGGGGATCCTTTACAATTCTTTTAATATTTATCTAATTAGTTTTATGAGTTTCTATTATTTTGATTGATTGTTTTATCCCTAGCATGCTTAATCCTATAAGGCTTGATTAACCTTTAACTAGTTGACTTAATTGGCGGCGATCGTACCACAGTTAGTTAACGGATCTCTAGGAATAAAAGAACTCATGTTTTATGCCGGATCAAGGATAATTGATTGTTTCTAATCAGTTATTAGATTAACAAACTCACCATTGCTTATTTTCGTAATTATTTTTTTAAAACAATAAATTTGATATTAATTTTCAAAAACTTCTCAATGTTTTTTAAGGTTAAACATTTTAGAAAACATTAATTTATCTAGAAACTACTAGTGAAGTGTTAACGAGCTAACAAGCTGAACGGAGCTCGAGTCGAAAACTACTTTTATTTTGAATTTTGATTCATGCGATTTGAGTTAACGAGCCGAGCCGAGCTATTCGCGAGCTTGAGTCTAGTCGAGTTCGAGCTTAAAAAAAGGTTCATGTCGAACTCGAGTCGAGTTTCGAGTTGAACTAATTCTCATTGAGTCGAGCCGAGCTGAACCAAGTTCGACTCGGCTCGACTCATTTTCAGCCCTAATCGTGCCTGACTCCCCATATTCGTACAAATCCTCCATCAGTTATGCCAGCTGCTTTCAAGAGAGACTCTCAACCGCACGATCCAAAGAGCCGATCTATCTCTCAATCTCAGGCGTTAACAAATTGCACAATCCATGTGCTACATATTTTGGCCAATCGGCATGCAATACATGTCCCATCCTTTACGCATAATGCGTTTCCCCGTACATGGTCATTCATAGTTCCAACGGCTTCCTCAATCAACCCACACACTTCACTGTCAACACCATATTGCGTTCTAAGCTTTCTGATATTTGGAAACCAGTTGGACAGTGGCATTTAATTTCCTGGGAAAAGGATTTTATGAAATTTCGTTCTCATCTGCAAAGGATTTATGCTGAGTATGGGCTAATGGTTGTTGGTCCATCAAACCTGGTATAATCAGATTGTACAAATGGACACCAGATTTTAATCCTTACAATCAGAGACAGTCACACTCACAATGCTGGTTGCATATTCTTGGACTGCCACAAGAGTATTGGAGAGCAAAAATTATGTTTACCTGCAGGAAGTGTTGGTGTTCCAATTGCAATTGATGATGCTACCATGAAAAGATCTTTTGGCCATTTTGCTAGAGTTCTGGTTAATATTGATTTGAATGAGCCGCTTAGGGATAAAATTCTTGTGGAAAGACAAGGATTTGCTTTCTTTGTCGGATTGGAATATGAAAAACTTCCCCCTATTGCTCTCATTGCAAGAGTATTGGTCATGTTTTGTCTAATTGCAAAAGACATATGAATGTTGTCCTTGACTCCTTCAAGGAGAATATTGGGATTAAAATTAAATCGGCTTGAGATTCGGGTCATAAACAGGCTATTGCTTCAGATGTAATGTTTGAAATAGCATATAGTTTAGTGTTAGTTTTTGTATGCATCTTAGTCATTTTAGCCATTTTCATTCATGTTATCATATGCATTTCATGTGAGTTAGATAATGCACTTGGTCTTTGTTCTTTTGTGCAGAAAGGAAGGTAATTGACCTAGGAAAGAGGAGTCAAATCACTTGGACGGATGTTGGGCTAACTTAGGAGCCAAAGCACAAAAAATGGGCAACGAAAGTTGAAGCATGGCCTGCCTATGCTGGGAAGCACGACCTTGCTTCGAAGCAGCGATTTGCACAACAAGCAGAATGCAACACAGCAGCCCGTGTTGGGCAGCACGGCCGTGTTGCAGGTCGCTGCAGACTTCATATTTTTGCGCTTTTACATGTTTTATGTGGGTCTTTTACCCTACATTGACCAAGATATAAATAGGAGGCACGGTGGAGGATAGGAATCGATTACTTCATCCCTTCTCTCTCAATTTTCTGGTTTGAATGTCTAACTCCATGGATGCTATTATGACTATCATTTTAGAGTAGTTTCCTTTGTTCTAAGATTTGGGGCTATGCCCTTTGATGTCTTTTGGATAATCATTTGACATACTCTCTATTGACTTTGAACGCAATTTGATTATGTTCTTATTGTTATTATTATTTCTTATGAATTCGGTGGCCAATTGTCCAAATGCATTAGATTTCTAGGGATGAACTGAGAAGTGAACCTAGTTATTGGACCTATAAGAACAGAACTTAGGATTAAAATTACGAGAGTAGTTTTTAATCCTTCGAGGATAAAACAAGCTATCACATTTCTTATTGGGTTTAATTCGATTTCAATTACCACGAAAGTAGGAGTTGTATCGTTTAAGCATGGTATCCGTATCTCGAAAGGAAACTTTTACTAATTTTGGATAGCTTGCTTTCAGTTGAATTTATCGTTAATAAGAGAGTAATCAATTAGGACTCTAGAGCATCATTGTGGTACCCCTTATCCTCGAAGCCTTTCTTCATTATAAAATCATCAACTGCATTGTTTTTGTTCTTAATTTATTTTATTTCTGTTACGACAACATACTCTTTTCCATAAAATCTCTCTTCGTGAATTAATTTAATTAGCATAGTCAGTCCCTGTGGATCGATATTTTATTACTTGACGACAATACCTTACACTTGCGGATTTTGCACATCAAGTTTTTGGCGCCATTGCCGGAAACTGCGTCATATTGCTGTTTAAATTAATTCTTGTTATTTGAAAAAAAATATTATTAGTTACTATTTTAATTTTATTTATTTTTGTTTATTGTTGTTGCTTTGATATATTTCCTTTCTTCTGTGCAGTAACTTTTTTCTTGAATGTAAAGAACTCGAAGTAGTGAAAACATTGTTGAAGTTGACCCAAAAATCGAGAGGACCCTTTGCATATTAAGGAGAGAACAAAGGCAAAGAAGAGTTGAAACAGAGCAACAAGCTGCAACCATAGCGGCCAATGATGATAACAGGCCCCTTAAGGAGTTTTCAGCACCAACAGCTAGAGGTTTGCAATCAGGGATTGCAAGTCCTGAGATTACGGCTATTTTAATTTTTTTTTTATTCTTGTTGCTTTGATCTATTTCCTTTCTTCTGTGCAGTAACTTTTTCATTGAATGCAAAGAACTCGAAGCAGTGAAAACATCGTTGAAGTTGACCCAGAAATCGAGAGGACCCTTCGCATATTAAGGAGAGAACAAAGGCAAAGAAGAGTTGAAACAGAGCAACAAGTTGCAACCATGGCGGCCAATGATGATAACAGGCCCCTTAAGGAGTTTGCAGCACCAACAGCTAGAGTTTTGCAATCAGGGATTGCAAGTCCTAAGATTACAGCTACTCAGTTCACCATACCACTGGTCTTATTGTCTATGATAAGACAGAATCAATTTGGTGGTTTGCCTACTGAGGACCCAACTAAACATATTGAGAACTTCCTGGAGAATAGTGATACTATCAGAATTCAAGGTGCTAAGATAGATGCTATTCGTCTAAGGTTGTTCATGTCCACCCTAACCGGCAAGGCCAAGACTTGGTTGAAGTCGGTACCTGCTAATACTATTACTACATGGGCACAGTTGGAACAAACCTTCCTTGATAAGTTATTTCTACCTTCCAAGACTGCCCATCTTAGAGCTTAGATTACCTCATTCACTCAAAAAAAGGGGGAATCCTTGTTGGAAGCGTGGGAAAGGTACAAGGCATATTTGGAGGCGTGTCCCCATCATGGACTCCCTAAGTGGTTGCTTGTCCACACCTTCTACAATGGTCTGACCTATCTTGCAAAGGTGACTTTGGACTCCGCTACAGATGGAACATTTATGAACAAGTCACTCAATGAAGCCTCTGTAATCATTGAAAACATTGCCAATAACCACTCTCAAAAAGAGGTAACAACCTGAAAAAGATTTCGAGGTGTAAGTTTGAAGTTGATGGCGTTGACTTGATAATGGAAAAATTTGATGCTTTGAACTAACGCTTTGATAAACTTGAGAAGGGTAAGACCAGCGTCAATGCAGTAGGTGCTTCCAACATTATGTGTGAGTTTTGTGGTATGCGGGGACACTCTACTGTGAATTGTCAATTTGGGACTAAGCAACCGGAAAGGCAAGTGAATGCTATTAGTGGTTTTGGTCAAGGGAAGCAAAATGATCCCTATTCTTCCATATACAACCTCGGTTGGAGAAATCACCCGAATTTTTCATACCGGAACAACCAAGACCAAGCTGGACAATGTAACGGTAGACCTTTTACAGGTCAACCTCAGGTACAAAAGTCTAAACTTGAATCTCTTTTGGAAAAATTTTGTTGAGTCTCAAACAAAGCAAAATGAGGAGTTTAGGCAAAAATGGGCAAGTTGTAACTGAAGCTATTAAGGAGTTAACATCTAAAGTAGATAATTTGGCTATTCATAGTAAGATGTTAGAAACCCAAATGGCCTAACTAGCTAGCTCCTCTAGTTATCCTCAAGGCAAACTTTGATGGGGTAAGTTTGAAGTTGATGGCGTTGACTTGATAATGGCAAAATTTGATGCTTTGAACCAACGCTTTGATAAACTTGAGAAGGGTAAGGTCAGCGTCAATGCAGTAGGTGCTTCCAACATTATGTGTGAGTTTTGTGGTATGCGGGGACACTCTACTGTGAATTGTCAATTTGGGACTAAGCAACCGGAAAGGCAAGTGAATGCTATTAGCGGTTTTGGTCAATGGAAGTAAAATGATCCCTATTCTTCCATATACAACCTCGGTTGGAGAAATCACCCGAATTTTTCATATCGGAACAACCAAGACCAAGCTGGACAATGTAACGGTAGACCTTTTATAGGTTAACCTCAGGTACAAAAGTCTAAACTTGAATCTCTTTTGGAAAATTTTGTTGAGTCTCAAACAAAGCAAAATGAGGAGTTTAGGCAAAAATGGGCAAGTTGTAACTGAAGCTATTAAGGAGTTAACATCTAAAGTAGATAATTTGGCTATTCATAGTAAGATGTTAGAAACCCAAATGGCCTAACTACCTAGCTCCTCTAGTTATCCTCAAGGCAAACTTCTCAGAAAACCCGAAGTTAACCCAAATGAGCATGTTAACGCCATAACAACAAGAAGTGGTAGGCAGACAGGGGACCCAAAGCCTAAGAAAGAGAGTGATAAGGAAGAAAGGGATATAAATGTAGAGACTGTTAAGACACCAAATTTGAATGAGAAGGAAAAAGAAAAAGAAGTGGTGTCTACATATGCTCCTCCAAAGCCTTATCAACCTCTGGTCCCTTTCCCTCAAAGGTTAGCTAATGCCAAGCTTGATAAGCAATATGGGAGATTTTTGGAAGTTCTTAATAAGCTGCATATTAATATCCCCTTCACTGAGGCTTTGCAACAAATGCCTACTTATGCCAAATTTTTGAAAGACATTTTGTCTAACAAAAGAAAGCTAGGGAAAAATGAGACTGTGGCTTTGACTGAGGAATGTAGTGCTATAATTCAAAATAAGTTGCTTCCTAAACTAAAAGATCTGAGAAGATAAACAAATTCTCATTATTCTTGGTAGACCATTCTTGGCCACCGCTGGTGCCATCATTGATGTCAAGAATGGCAGATTATCTTTGAGTGTGGGGGTTGAAAATGTTGAATTTGATTTATCTAAATCTGTTAAACAACCTTCTTTTGAGAATTCTTGTTGTAGGGTTGATATAATGCCTCAAACTGTGAAAAAGGAGTCTATCAAGGCTCTTTTCAAGGAACCTTGCATAGAAAATCCTTTATGTAGCGTGGATTTACCGCCACATGTGGTCAAGGATACTTTCCAACAGTCAATGGTGACTGACAAATGGCAGAAAAATGCCAAGTGCAAAGTTGAGAAGCGTGTTCATAGGAAGCTACTTCCATCAAAACTTCCTTGGACACTTGATTCTAAAGGTGAAATTTTTGATATAAAGGGGAAGGTGAAGGGGTTAAGACTTCTTAAAGCTTGGAAGGTGAAGGGGAGTGCCACCCCCAAATTGGCACCGGGATGAGTACTTACAAGGGTCGAGCTAGTGACCTTAAACAAGTGCTTCTTGGGAGGCAACCCAAGTGAGTTCTTTCCTTTTCATCCATACTTCAATTTAATTATTTACATTGGGGACAATGTAAGTTTTAAGCTTGGGGTAAGGTGTTTTCGTTTTTGCATTTAGTCTTTGCATTTCATTTCAATTTTTACATTTTGTATTAATTTTTGTTTTTACTCACATTATTTTATCCCCCAATTGTCCTGCCATCCTCCTATGCTGTTAATGTGTGCCATATAATCTTTTTGGAATTTGAAGATTGCTATGATTTGGAACCCAATTATCTTCTCTTGTGATAGGCTTAAAGGTAGTATTTTTAATGTACATAGAGATAATCTTTTGATAAGTTGATGATTAGAATGTGGCACTCTGATTTGATGTTTTTCATTGATTTTAGCTTCTAAATATGAGACTTGGGCTTGTATTAGGGCTTGTACTTTATCATGTTTTATACCCCTTTTCCTTGTATGAATGTGTTCCTCTTGACTATGCTCTCTAGAACTTGACTTGAAACCTTTTCAAAACTTGAAAAATTGTTGTCTACACACTGGAAAATGATTAAGGCATTTTAGGCAATTTGTTTCAAGCCTCTGAATTCGGTGAATGAAAACTTCCGTTAGTTGCCCCTTTTGAATCTTGATTGAAATAAATTTTCTTGGTACCCCTACTATTGTCACTTTTTATGGTACCTTTTAGAGTATGTTTAAGGGAGCAATTAGATGCTTGATCTTGTGTGAATTTTGTTTTGATGTTTGATCTTGGGATCTCTTCTGTTGTTTAGTTCTTCCCTAATAATTATTACAAAAATTTCAAATGAGAGAAAGTAAGATAAAAAAAATAAAAAAAAATAAAACAACAGAAGAGTATTTTGTGAAAGGAAGAGCAGAATAAAGTTTATGAGTTTGAAAGAAAAAAGGGAAAAATGGAGTCCATTAATTGATTGTATAATGCTGATTGCTCCACTTATTCTGCTTTAAAAGGGATATTTTAATTGTTCATTTTGAAATCCCTTGAATTTCCCCCTTCTTTGTTTTTATCCACCCTTACAATTAAAATCCCATGGCCATGTTACAACCTTCTGATTCTTGTGTGTTTTCATTAATTATTTGCGGAGATTTGGTTAATAGTCAAGCTTATGGCAGAGCACTTTCATTGATGGAAATGAGCAAATTGACTTAACCTTTAAACACTTGGAGAGTGGTAAGGAGAGTGTCCCTGTCAGTGAGAGGCATGATTTCAGAGAGCCTAAGTTTCTAATTAGACTTGATTTTGATTGTCTCTATTGTGTTTGATAGTCCTTTAGCCTATTCCTTGATCTTACTTTTATCTCGGGTTCCTTATCTGTCAAATCTCTTATTTTCCATTTTATCTTTGGCCACAATAATTGCTTGAGGACAAGCAAAATTCTAAGCTTAGGGTAATTTGATGTGTTTGAAATAGAATATAGTTTAGGGTTAGTTTTTGTATGCATCTTAGTCATTTTAGCCATTTTCATTCATGTTATTATATGCATTTTGTGTGAGTTGGATAATGCACTTGGTCTTTGTTCTTTTGTGCAGAAAGGAAGGTAATTGACCTAGGAAAAAGGAGTAAAATCACTTGGACGGATGTTGGGCCAACTTGGGAGCCAAAGCACCAAAAATGGGCAAGGAAAGTTGAAGCACGGTCGTGCGTCAAAGCAGCGATTTGTGCAACTAACAGAATGCAACATGGCCAGCTTGTGTTAGGCAGCACGGTCGTGTTGCGGGTCGCTGTAGACTTCATATTTTTGTGCTTTTACATGTTTAACGTGGGTCTTTTACCCTACTTTGACCTAAATATAAATAGGCGTTGGAAACACTTAACTAGGGCAGAAAACTTTAGAGTGGGAGGCACGGTGGAGGATAGGAATCGATCACTTCATCTCTTCTCTCTCAATTTTTTGGTTTGATTGTCTAACTCCATGGATTCTATTATGACTCTCATGTTAGAGTACTTTCATTTGTTCTAGGATTTGGGATTATGCCCTTTGATGTCTTTTGGATGATCATTTGCTATACTCTCTATTGACTTTGAATGCAATTTGATTCTGTTCTTATTGTTATTATTATTTCTTATGAATTCGGTGGCCACTTGTTCATATGTGTTAAATTTCTAGAGATAAACTGAGAAGTGAACCTAGTTATCGGACCTATAAGAACGGAACTTAGGATTAAAATCACGAGAGTAATTTTTAATCCTTCGAGGATAAAACAAGCTATCACATTTCTTAATGGGTTTAGTTCGATTTCAATTACCACGAAAGTAGGAGTTGTATCGTTTAAGCACGGTATCTGTATCTCGAAAGGGAACTTTTACTAATTTCGGATAGTTTGCCTTCAATTGAATTTATCGTTAATAAGAGAGTAATCAATTAGGACTCCAGAGCATCATTGTGGTATCCCTTATCCTAGAAGCCTTTCTTCATTATTAAAATCATCAACTGCATTGTTTTCATTCTTAATTTATTTTATTTCTGTTACGACAACATACTCTTTTCCATAAAATCTCTCTTCGTGAATTAATTTAATTAGCATAGCCAGTCCCTGTGGATCAATATTTTATTACTTGACGACAATACCGTACACTTGCGGATTTTGCACATCATGTAAATAAGCAGAAACAGATTGTGACTTATGTTCCTAAGCAAGAAGAAATAGTTATTATTGAAAATTCTGAGGAGGATTATGCTTTAACTCGGACTAAGAAGACAGACAATGTGGCTACTATGAAGCTTAAAGACATTGTCATTGATGATATTGGGAGGAGAGACGCGAATCAAGCTGTTGTGATCCATAAAAATAATAGCTCTGTTAGTCATTCTGGTGCTATTATGGTTGGAACTGCTGATGTTAATAATAGTGCTGCTGGAGATGGTAATTTGCATCATCATTTGGAGCACAAGCCTTTAATTACTGAGAAGAGTGTTCTTGTTTCTGTTAATGGTGCAATGCAGCCTCTTCATGTTATTGATGGGCTGGATTTGGTGGTAGATTGTGATGCTACAAATGGGCCGGGTATTTTGGTTGATAATGTTGTTAATTTAATTGATGATCCTTTTTTTTCCAGGGTCAATGTTAGACATGATGATGAGGTCTCAGTTGAGACCAATTTTGATGAATCTTGTTTAGTGGATGCAAGGCATTCTAATGTAGCCTTAAATTCTGTCGCTTCTGCCTCTGTTCTTAATGGCTCGGGTTTGGAGATGACTAATGATGGTGATGTTCTCTCAGCTGCTAATACCTATTCAATAAGTGCAAACTCTTTGCTCTTTAAGGATGGACATAATGCTCTTCTTAACAGTGGATCAACGCAACAAATTTTGCTGAGTAAGCATACTTCCCCACAGCATAATCATATTTCTCTTGTTAAGCTAATTCATAATGGCACAACTGTCAAAGGTATAA
Source organism: Calophaca sinica (assembly GCA_037113605.1). NCBI lineage: Eukaryota > Viridiplantae > Streptophyta > Magnoliopsida > Fabales > Fabaceae > Calophaca > Calophaca sinica. The sequence goes on along the minus strand of CM073735.1, from coordinate 96,958,379 downwards.
CTTTGGCTCAGCAAAATATCCCACAAGCTGTCCTAAAAGATGTTCAAGTGTTGAGCTAAAATTGAGCAGATTTGTCTGATGAGGCTGATAAGAATGCTTCTAATGTTAACAACAAGGAGGAGGCTATTGTCACCGAGGTTGTCTCTACAACAACAGCTGCTTTTTCTACAGCTGAGGCTCTCCAATCTAGCTCTGCCTTGGATGATGCAGATCCCTCTGCCTCTTTAGGCACTACCGTTTCTCAATTTGATCAAGAGGAAGATGATAATTTTGAACCAGCCTTTTCTAAATCTTAGAAGAAGAAAATTAGACAAAAAAAGCAAGCAAAAGTCTAAGTTAGCTATTCAAACCCGTTCAAGGGCAGGAAATAACACTCTTGCCCAATGAAGTGCCTTTATTGGAATGTAAGAGGTATTGCCAACCCCTCCACTAGGTTGGCTCTTAAAAGGTTTTTTGTTACTCACAAACCTCAGTTTGTTTTTATTTCGGAGCCTTGGATTCTTGTTGATCAATTTCCTTCTAATTTTTTGTCTAAGTTGAATATGAAGTTGTTTGTTGTTAATCATAGGATTAATTTGATTCCTAATCTTTGGTGTGCTTGCTCTACTGCTTTGGATCCAAATATTATTCAGATTTCAAATCAGCATGTGTCTTTCTCGGTTACTATGGACAATCAGCAAATTGGTCTCTTAGCCATATATGTTTCTACCTCTTATTTGACCAGAAGAAAATTATGGCAGGAATTAAACATGCTTCAAGCGAATTACTCTATTCCTTGGTGCTTCATTGGTGATTTTAATGTGGTTTTGGGAGCTCATGAGTATAGGGGTAAAGGTATACCTCCGCTTATCCATAGTTCAGATTTTAGAGATTGGTCTAATGCTAATAGTTTAATCCTTGTTTTGACAAGAGGTGCTCATTATACCTGGTTTAATGGTAGGAAAGGCTCTAATTTTACTGAAAAACGCTGGATAGGGTTGTTTATAATGATGCTTGGTTGAGTTTTTGGACTCGCATTTCATGTTGTACTTTAACCAAGAGCAATTCCGATCACTTCCCTCTTTTGCTGGATCTGAAAAAAGAAACTCTCTCTTTTAGTTTTTCTTTTAGATTCATGAGGATGTGGGCAAGTCACCCTAACTATGTCAAACTTATTGAGGATGTTTGGAATTTAGAAGTGAGGGGATGTCCTATGTTCGTTTTAAATCAAAAGTTGAAGGCAGTTAAGATATAGCTCAAGTAATGGAATAAGGATGTTTTTGGGAATGATAATGATAATGTCTCTGTTGCTATGAATAACCTAGACTAGATTCAAGAAGAGATGGACTCCCTGGGCTACTCTGAGGAGCTTATTGAGAAAGAGAAGGCTGTTCAAATTTATTTGGAGACAGCTTTGCATTACCAAGAGGAATTCTAGCTTGAGAAATCTAGATTAAAGTGGCATAGTCATGGAGACCGAAACACTTCCTTCTTCCATAAAATGACTAAGATAAGAAATGTCTCTAAACAAATTTGTCAACTCAAGGATGGTGATATTGTTTTAAATTCTTCTTCTGATTTAGAGCAACACATAGCTACTTATTATGAAAATCTTTTCAATGGGGCTAATAGCTGTATTGATAATGGTCTAGTTGAGGATGTTATTGATAGGTCTGTTTCTCCTGCTGATAATATTATACTTACTAACCTTCCTTCGGTTGAAGAAATTAAGAGTGCCGTGTTTTCCATGAACTCTAATGGGGCTCCGGGGCCGGATGGTTTTGGGGCTTTTTTCTTTCAAAAGTTCTGGGATATTATTTCTGTGGATGTTACCCAAGCTGTCCTTCAATTCTTTAAACAAGGTTGGTTGCTACCTAATTTAATTTCTAATCTTGTGGTTCTTATTCCAAAAGTGTCTAACACAAATCGATTGAGCAATTCAAACCTATTGCTCTTGCTAATTTTAAGTTTAAGATTATCATAAAGGTCTTAGCGGATAGATTAGCAAAGATAGCTCCCAATATTATTTCTGAGCACCAGAGGGGTTTCATTCAAGGTAGACACATTAGTGCAGGAGGGTAAGCTTAATCTAATGACAGGCCCTAGAGGCATCACTGTTCCGTCTCATGTTCTTTATGCCGATGATGTTATGATTTTCTGTAAAGGAACCCAGCGTAATTTGAGACATTTAATGCAATTGTGTGATAGATATGCAGCAATGTCGGGCCACCATATTAATCATGGGAAGTCTACTTTTTACCCGGGAGCTATTTCTGTTGCAAGACAAGGGGCTATTGCTAATACCCTTGGTATTGGCATTGGCAGGTGGCCTTTTATTTATCTAGGTATTCCTATATTTAAAGGAAAGCCTAGAAAACTTCATCTTATGCCTATTGCGGATAAAATCAGGTCTAAACTTTCGGCTTGGAAGGCTACTATGCTTTCCATATCTGGCAGAGTTCAATTAGTGAAATCGGTGATTTTAAGCATTCTTAATCATAGCATCATGATTTATTCTTGCCATGTGAATTTGATTAAGAATGTTGATAAATGGATTCGTAATTTCATCTGGGCTGGGGATGTTGATTCCAGGAAGTTAGTCACGGTTGGTTGGCATAAAGTTTGTAAGCCTGTGGTGGAAGGTGGGTGTTAACACACCAATTTGTCTAAATTATTGGGTTATTTTGAGTATAAAATTTTATGATTTTGTTCCTTATTAGATAAAATATGTTTACTATTTCCTCATTTATGCAGAAAAGTAATAAAGACAACATGGGAAGCAAACTCTTGAATTTTGGGAAGATTCTGGCGAGTTTTGGAGATTTTTAGCGTTTCTGGACAAGCGGTACGGCTAGACATCTCTTCAATACGACTGTACCGATTCAAGCACATCAGTAGGGGCGTACCTCATTGTCAGTACGGCATGGCGCCGAAGAAAAAGTCCAGTACGATCGTACCAAAGGTAGTACGGCCGTACACAATTGCTGTCAAGTGGTGCTGAGTGCACAAGTATGGGCCAACGTCGCAATTCAAGTCCGGTACGGGCGTGTATAAACGCAGTGCGACCGTACCTAAGCCCAGAACGCACAGATTTGAAGTCAGTTGACCTAAATCCGCACCAGAGCCTATAAATAGGCATTCTCACCCCTTTTGAGAACTAACTCACTCTCTGGGGAGGAAATCATTATCCCTGAGTGAGGATCTTTTGCTTTAGACTTTGTTTTTTGTCTCTTGTCTTGTCTTTTCTTTTCTTTTAGGATTGCAAATTTGGATTTATGTTATTCTATGATGTTAGGAAACAATATGAGTAGCTAACCCCATCACTAGGGGTGATGGGGATCTTTTACGATGTTCTTGATATTTATTCAACTGCTATTATGAATTTCTTATTATCCTTATGAATGTGTTCTTCCTAGCATGCTTAATCTCATAGGATCTGGCTAATCCTTAATAAATTAGTTAATTGGTGGCAACCATCACGATTAGTTAATAGAAATCTAGGATTAACAGAACTCGCTTTATATGTCCGGATAAGGTTATTGCTTATTTCTAATCGGTTATTAGATTAACAGACTCGCCTGTTCTTAATGCTCTTTCCTTTAATTACCTTCCTTGACAAAAACAGAGTAGTCATTTAGGAAGAAGGCTATTAACTGGGTAGTTATTAGTATTTTAGAGTAAGTGATTGGCTTTCAATAAGGAGATATAGTTCGTATTAGCAAGGAAATAGATTTAGGAGCTAGTATTAGTGAACCCGGTTCTCCTAGGCTTTTCCTAATAGATCTCTCTTTAGTTCTTGCGTTATTTCTTTGATCTCGATATTTACAATTCAATTGTTTTACTCTTAAAACCATTACTTTCGTTCGTCTAAATAATAAAGATCTCTATTAATTTAGTACTCACGCATTTTCTGTGGGTTCGATATTCGGAGTCTTAAAAATACTCCACTTTATTATGAGTTATGATCAGGTGCACTTGTTTGAGCCGCAACAGTGGGCTAGGTATTCAGTCTCTTAGGAGCATTAACAATGCCTACATGCTGACTCTTGGTTGGGATTTGATTTCATCCACCAAACATTGGGCGGTTTTACTGAGAGCTAGAGTTTTCAGGGGTAATAACTTGGTAACTTATCATGTTGGATCTTCGATTTGGCTTGGTATCAAGCCTCATGTTTCCATGATTCAGCCTAATGCTTCCTGGCAGGTTGGTAATGGTAAAGATATAAACTTCTGGACTGATTACTGGCTAGCGGAACCTTTAGTTGATTTGCTTAACATTCCAACCCTTTTGCACTCTCTTCTGAGTGCTAAAGTCCAGGATTTTATTCGAGACTCTCAGTGGCAGGTTCCTGATTCTTTATTCAATTATTTCCAATGCTCCAGTCCCTGCTTAGTCGCATTATTATCCCTGAGTTCCCAGCTCAGGATCAAATTATGTGGAGACACACCTCTTTTGGGATTTTATCTCTTAAAGATGCTTTTTTATTTCTTAATCCTAGGGGACAGGACGCTACTTTGGCAGCCTTGCATTCCTCCTTCTAAGTCTTTTATTATTTGGAGAATCTTACATAACAAAATGCCTACAGACAAGAATTTGTGCAAGAGGGGTTGTAGCACGGTCTCCATCTGCAGTCTTTACAATAAAGTAGTTGAGTCCACTCATCATCTCTTTTGTGAGTGCCCCTTTGCCCAGGCTCTTTGGAATTGGTTTGGATCTCAAATTAGCAAAGTTGTGGATTGCTCTTCTATTTTTTATATTTTGGACATTTGCAATCAACAATGTTCTTCCCAAGTCAGGGATTTGGTTATAGCAGGGGTTATTAATGTTATCTGGGGGAATTTGGTTCTGCAAGAATAAGCTCAAATTTCATAATAAGCTCATTCCTTTGAAGTCTATTATTAGCTTGATTTCTGCTAATGTGTCTCTCTTTGTGGCCATTAGCACTAGCAATGTGTCTTCTTCTATTCAGGATTTCATCCTTTTAAAGGCGTTTGTAGTGACCTCCAAGCCTGGCAAGGCTCCTAATATTAATCAAGTTAATTGGAATCTGCCGAGTTGTTATTGGATCAAGTGCAACACTGATGGAGCGGCTAAAGGTTATCCTGGTTTGGCAGCTTGTGGAGGTATTTTTCGAGATCGTAGTGCGGATAATCTTGGTTGCTTTGCGGCTAATCTTGGTATCACCTTTGCTCTTCATGCCAAGCTCATCGGTGCTATGATGGCCATTGAGTTAGTTTATGATAAAGGATGGCATAGTCTGTGGTTGGAGTGTGACTCTCAGCTTGTGGTTTCAGCTTTTTGTTCTATTGACATAGTTCCTTGGCAGCTTAGGAATAGATGGAGAAACTGTTTACTGCTTACTACTAGAATGCGATTCGTCTATTCTCATATATATAGAGAAGGCAATATCTGTGCTGATAGGCTATCTTATCATGGTACTAGGATACTTGGCTCTATTTGGTGGGACATTGTTCTTGCTTTTATTAGGGAGGAATTCTATAGAAATAGGCTGGGTCTCCCTAGCTTTCGTTTTTCTTAATTTTTGCCTGGGTTTCGGTTTTATGTCAACCCATGGCTTGTTTTGTTCTTTTTCTTTTTTTAATATAATTTATGGTGTGCTGCAAATGATAGGTGGCTTTTAGGGTGCCAACATAGTTGGGATTCTTCTAGTCATTGTGATGCTTTTGCATGTCATTTTTGCTTTAAAAAAAAGTTGTATGAAAAACTCTGTGAATGACTCGTTTATTGTTTCAACCTCAAATCTTAATCTCTTTTAGTGAGTATGTAATGTGGCCAATGGAACAGAGATACCCATCATGCTACACCTTGCAAGCCTGCATGCACATATGTCGTTCGAAGTGTGCGGCAACAAAGAACGTTGTCAATACCAACAATATTTACTCAACCAACTTCCTCAGGAATATGGTTAAGTGCACTCCTAGATACAAAACCCCACATCTTGAACTAGGATATGCCCATGAACCTGTGTTCAATCACAATCATGCTTTGCTTGAAGACGCCCTTATTTCCATGTGTTGCAATTTGAACATATTGTTGATAACATCCCAACAACAACATAAGTCCATTTGCTATCCCGAAGCAACTTCTACAGCCTTCCATGTACAGACTCGACCCTATTAACAATGATAAAGAGACACATAAATATGCAATATTGGATGAGAATATTCTCAAATATAACTAATGAGATTATATGAACATATCTGTCGGTGGTTGTATTCCTAGAGTGCATCACTCGATCTCCTTTTTAACACACATAACAAATTGTAGACCAAAATTATCGTGCAATATTTAGCAAAAAAAAAAAACTTTAAATTTGATGTGTATGTATGTGCGCGCACGCAAAAATAGTTTCAAAATACAGTACGTTAATTTTACTTCATACATCTTTTCAACGTGTTTGATATCATAATCTCCACTTTTTTTTATGGATATCATAATCTCCACTTGTAATAATGTTGATTGCCATAAAAAATTGTAAAAATTTGGCTAACAACTTTAAAAATGCAAGAATAAGATAAGCTATTCAACTAAAAATACAACTCCCTATAACTTTAACATATAACTATGTATCAATTACTCCGTCAAAAAAAAAACTATGTATTAATCAATGTTTTAAAAACCGGACCGGCCGTTGAACCGGTGAGACCGCCGGATCATGGTTCAATTGGTTTAACCAGTTGAGCTGTCGGTCAAACCGGATGATAAATAAATAAATAAGTACTAATTTTGAGGAAAAAGTAAGTAAAAATAATAAAAAAAACAAAAAAACAAAACCGGTCCAACCCGGTTTCGGGCGGTCCAACTAGAGTGCGGTCCAATTGGGTTTAAACCGGCCAGCGAGGGTGCCGACTGGCGGTCGGACCGATCGGACCGTCCGATCCGGTCCGGTTTTCATATCATTGGTATCAATTACTAATTTCATTAAAAAACTATCAATCTACTATATTATATAAATTGAAGTTTTGTTACGTAGACTCATGCCACGTGGCAGCTCTACATTCATTCTTTTCCCTCCAAAATGCGAAATATTTTATTTTTTATTTTTTTATTCATGATATTTCATTAATTAAGGCATATCAATCAATTAATATTCATATCTAGACTTTTACCACTCAATCAAATTTGAATTAATTCAAATTCAAATTGAAAATGTAATAAATTAAAGTATATCAATCAATTAATTCTCATATATGAATATTTGTCATTCAACCAAAATATTATCTAAGTCATGTTATAACACAATAACATTAATTTTTTTGCCCAAATCAATTTCAATTTTTTTATTTTTTAGTTATTGTTTTAATTATAGCAACTATTATTACACTGTGTCAAAGAATAATTTCGCAGTATAAATCATTAATATGTTCCCTTAAATGACTTATCCATTTTTATTTATTAACTATATCAATTATCAGAAATTATTGATCATTAATTTTTTGACAAATACTATTTATCATTATTTTACCATACAAATTTGGTTACTTTTAATTTTATAGCTTTTCATGAATGATTAATTTTACTATGCATATCATAATATTTAATTTAAAAATCATAACTATATAATGTTAAATTTAATTTTTACCTTTTTTTATAACTTGTATATTTTATCTCCTACATATTAAAATTTAAAAATTTTCAGCATTACAACATTCACATCATTATTTATGTTTAAGTATAATAAATGTTAAATCAATATTTTTTCCCTTAAAGGTCCGATATTATACACGAGAAGAAGAAGAAAACGAACAGCAACAACGACGAGTAGAAGAAGATGAAGAAGAAGAAGAAGAAGAAGAAAAAGGGTGGCGCAATGGGATCAACAGCGACGATATCGTTCCTAGCTACGATCTTCGAGAGGTGCAAACTATATATCAAGGACAAGCAAGATATAATGCAAGCTCAGCTGAAACTGGCAAAGCTACAAGTATCCAAGACGGAAAGACAATCAGAAACTCAAACTAGTGTAATTGCAGATCCTGTGTAGCAAGCTGCGTCTACTCCCTAGCAATGTCAACAACAACTTTCTTCTCCCATTAATCATCTGCAATCAATTCCCACGGTTTCTCCCCCTAATGCACCTCCTCAACCTCCGTCCTCCCCAACAGGGTTTGCCTTTGCCACCTCCAGTTCAACTTCCTATTGTAAAATATGGCGGCTATACAACACAATCCACGAACAACGAACCTGAAACCTGCAAAATAGAAATCGGTAATAATAACCTGAGGCGTCGATGAGACTGCCCTTAAGGATTTATCCGCCTACTGTGGCAAATCCCCTAAGGTACAACAGGCTTTTCCCGGTCAAAGCCGAGGCATCAGAACAACAGAAATCACCATAATCAGTCAGGAAGATGAAACCTAAGACACAAAGATGGAAAAGGAAGTAGAGAATTGGGAAGAAAAATATTATTTTTTTCTCCTATCTGAAAAGTGGTGAGGTTCCTATATAAATAGAGTGCAGTTAAGAGAAAGGGAGAAAATTGTGTTAGTGGGTTAGACTAAGTCAATGAAAGGATAAGATAAGGTAAAGCAATTGACCAAGTCAAAACCTGTCACAAATAAATGATTTTCTAATAAAATTATTTTTCCATATATCTCTCTTGGCAATATGGACACAAATAGCATTAAAACTTTTGAAATACACCTCAATTTACAACAATCCCCCACATATTTCAAAAGTTTTAAAACACAAAAGAAGAAGAAAACAAATTCCTGGGTTAACATCCTGGATGTAATGCATCAGACCTGTGTGGCAAGCTATCGAACCAGGCCTAGCCTCATAAGACTTAACACACAGTGAATTGGTGTAGCAAGCTATGGAACCCAAGACACTTCATGTATGTTAGAGGTCTACCAATCACACTACACCCCCATAATTCTTGTTGCTAATGTCGTTTTACGCTAATAAGCCATGCACGCGCCCGATATTCTTGAGTGCTCCAGAGATTTCGTCAGGATCTCATGCAAGCGGCCCCACTTGACACGCATATAGGTGATTTCATCAATTGTATGTTGCAAATTATACACCACCCATAAGGGATATGAAATTTATTAAAAGCTTTTAAAACTTACCCTCTCAATAATGCAGTGTCTAGCACTTTCTCAAAGACACCATACGAAAAGGACAAGAACAAAAAATAAATTTTTGTGCACTAGCAGAACTAACAAGTGGTTTGTTTTTACCACATTGAACTTTCTTCATGGGGTCTCCAATCACAAAGGTTGGGTTCCCATCACTTGTTAGTTTCAGTTGACTTAAGTCTCATTCCCCTCGATATTTCACAAATTAATTTTTTCCCAGGGGCTTTGTCAGAGGATCAATTAAGTTCACTTCTGACTTCACATAAATTAAGGATATAACCTTCTAATATAGTATCTACTTTACACAATTATAACACATAAATATGGAAGACACAAGTTTCTTCCATCGAGGAATATTGACTAAGACGTCTCTTAAGCAATCAACCTCATATATTATTGAGTTTAAAGTAATAAACTCAGTCTCCATAATAGATTTGTAACAGGTCTGCTTAGATGACTACTAAGCGACAACATTTCCATTGAGGTTAAAATAAATCTACCTGTAGATTTATTCTCGTATGAACCAAATCTCACTAACGTCATTGTATATTCCAATACAATGGATTCCCCCACATATTTCAAAAGTTTTAAAACACAAAAGAAGAAGAAAACAAATTCCTGGGTTAACATCCTGGATGTAATGCATCAGACCTGTGTGGCAAGCTATCGAACCAGGCCTAGCCTCATAAGACGTAACACACAGTGAATTGGTGTAGCAAGCTATGGAACCCAAGACACTTCGTGTATGTTAGAGGTCTACCAATCACACTACACCCCCATAATTCTTGTTGCTAATGTCGTTTTGCGCTAATAGGCCATGCACGCGCCCGGTATTCTTGAGTGCTCCAGAGATTTCGTCAGGATCTCATGCAAGCGGCCCCACTTGACACTCATATAGGTGATTTCATCAAGTGTATGTTGCAAATCATACACCACCCATAAGGGATATGAAATTTATTAAAAGCTTTTAAAACTTACCCTCTCAATAATGCAGTGTCTAGCACTTTCTCAAAGACACCATACGAAAAGGACAAGAACAAAAAATAAATTTTTGTGTACTAGCAGAACTAACAAGTGGTTTGTTTTTACCACATTGAACTTTCTTCATGGGTTCTCCAATCACAAAGGTTGGGTTCCCATCACTTGTTAGTTTCAGTTGACTTAAGTCTCATTCCCCTCGATATTTCACAAATTAATTTTTTCCCAGGGGCTTTGTCGGAGGATCAATTAAGTTCACTTCTGACTTCACATAAATTAAGGATATAACCTTCTAATATAGTAGCTACTTTACACAATTATAACACATAAATATGGAAGACACAAGTTTCTTCCATCGAGGAATATTGACTAAGACGTCTCTTAAGCAATCAACCTCATATATTATTGAGTTTAAAGTAATAAACTCAGTCTCCATAATAGATTTGTAACTAGATGACTACTAAGCGACAACATTTCCATTGAGGTTAAAATAAATCTACTTGTAGATTTATTCTCATATGAACCAAATCTCACTAACGTCATTGTATATTTCAATACAATGGATATCCACTATATACAATACCTTGTTTTACAGTATCTCTTAGATATTTTTATGGGTCCAACAAGCTCCACAAAATACTTCCATAATAAACTCAATAAATTGATACCGCAATAAACTTCCATAATTGGAAATTCTCATATTTAGCAATGACGTTGCCACTAAATTTTTCTTCAAATGAGTGTTAGTGTCATAAGGGATACACAATAATTTAACATTAAAGTGTCTAAACTTCTTAAGAAGTTTTTCAATATATTTGTGATAGCATTATACTATCACACTTCCTTATGATCTCTAACAAACAAAATTGTGCTTGCTTAACTCACTCATATATACATGCCGTAAGTCTCCTAATATTGTCTCATGACAATACACTCAAAAGTGTAAATACATTTATGACTTCTCATAATAAAAACTTTTCAAATCATAAAGCTCACAAAATATACACATGTCAAGGAGTGGCCTCAGATTGTATGTCATAGTGATTAAACATCACTTTAATATATATACACATGCAAAATGATACCACAATCAATTATCGACAAAGCATGTGAGTCAAACAGGTTGCAAAGACAATATGATACACAATGGTATCAAGTGATAACAAACATATTTACTTTCAACAAGCATCTCTCGTAGAGAACAAATGGAATATGTAATTCCTCTCAATCAAGCATTTCAAGACTTTGCCAAATCTCTTACTTGCTATTCCAAATATTAACAAGCACTTACCAAGTCTGATATTTCATAAAATAAAATACTACGAACACCAAGTCTGAGTAGGTCCTGCCTGAATGTAGGTAGGCTAGACTTGCTGTGCACCTGCCTGAGTCATGTTCGGCTGAACCTGAATCGGTCCTGCCTGAGCTGCACTCGGCTGGGTGATGAGTCCTGCCTGGGTGGGGTACCCCACTTGCGTTGGGATAGTAGAATTGATAGAGCTTTCACTTGCGTGAGCCCTCTTAGCCTCTATCTCCCTGTCTTGCTGCACTTCGTTATGTACCATGGGTTTCACAATATCGGCCAATTGTTGTGACACTTGGTACATGATATCATTGATTCCCAAATCGAGTTGTTGGCGTATAAACGAAGTGGTCATCACCACCGGGGTCTCATTGGGCTCGTTGGGTTGAGTTTCAACTCCTATCTCCACTTGTATTTGCTCTGCTGGTGGAACATTGCTTCCACGGGATGGGCTTCCTTCAATCGGTTTCCTGGGATTGCTTTTTGCAGTCATATTGTTCAAACTTTTGCCCGAACGCAAGTGCATACGCCAATGGTAATCCTGACCTGGGGATTCGAACGTGTTGATTCGTTCACCTTTGGTCCCACCGGGCGTGCCAATTTTGTTGTATGGAATACCAATTAGCCGCAGATCGGCTGAATTCCAAAACGGTGATTCCCTTTTCTTCAAGCGATTACGCCAAGGAAGGAACTCTGTTCCTTAGCTATGGGTCCCTTAACTCACTCCAGAAAGGTTTAAGTCGATGAACTAAGATAAAAACTGGGACATAAAGGTAAACATAAATGCGACTGAATAAAAGCTTGAGTGAAAAATAAGTTGTTTGATTGATTGATTGATTGATTGATAATTATTTACAACTTGGGTATTTATAGTAACACCTAAGAACTACCCCTATTTGCCACGTTCAGCTGGCTAACATTGATAAACTCCTAGTTGACAGTTATTCGGCTGAGTAGTGCCATATTCCACTAACCACGATCCTAAAATCTAGGCGCCACTTCACATCATGGTCACGTCTCAGCCAACGTCTGTTTCAGCGTGGATTTTATCCTTCTGTTCCCTCGCTCAGCTCCTAAAAACTTGGAGATAATTCTGAATTTGATTAATTTTGAATTTAAATTAATTCAAAATCAATCTCCATAACTTTCGACTCATGGAGCAATTCAAGAATCTGACCCAGTGAATGACTTCACGCTAGCCCAATAGGCCCAATATCTTCATATTAATCCAATAAGCCTAAGGCCCTTGCCTAGCTCTTGGTTTCGCTTTTGGCTTTATTAGTGCAGATTCGGTGTGTGCAATTGGTGGCCTTGATCGGCTATTTGATCCATTCTACTGTGGTGGCTTTGGCTAAGTCTAAGGAATATTTTTAGGTGTAAACACATGCCCCCTACGCTCTGTAGCGGTAACTTTGAATTTAGGCTGAAGCGGCGTAATGATTCAAGTCAAATCACTCATTTTCATCATAAATGCAAGGTAATCCATTTGCAACAAACTTTTAAACAGTGCAACGGTTCGCCTCATCCATCCGATTTAAGAGCCTTCAAATCCCACTATCAGTGATTCTTCCATCTCTTTAAATACTCACTAGCCGAATTACCTCTCACGTTTACTACCAGCCCTAAATCCTGTAGCTTTCACCATCTTCCAACTTTCGTCTTTCACCTACAAACCAGGCCCACCATGTCTTCTGCTTCTGATTCTCAAAACCAATCCTACGCACACGATAGCGAACAGTCTTCTTCCTCCTCTGTGAACCTTGACCGCTCCCTTAGCCCCCCTGAGGCTCTTGATTCTGGCCTTCAATCTCCCCTGTTCGAGATCCAAGACTCTCTTTCTTTGGCTCCTTCCACTTCAGATATGAGTGAAGAAGCGGTCTTTCTAAAGGAGTACATGGCCCCTTCTCTATACGCATTACCAATCTCCTGTGATTGGTTCACCACGAAGTCCAAACCCACCGACCTTCGTTCATGGCCTCGTTCATCTCAACCCTATCTTGATTGGGTGGATCGGCTGAAGGCTGCCAAATCTGATAAATGGAAACAGTGGGGTCTCTACGACATGATTATATTGTCGACTCAAGACATTCCCCTTAACCTGGAGTTGCTTTATGGCTTCTTCGGCTATTGGAGTATTGCTACCAACACCTTTACCTTCCCATGGGGCATGGTTTCCCCTACTCTCCTGGATGTGGCGGCTATTCTGGGGCTTCCGATCACAGGCGATGATGTCCTCTCTCACTATTCCTTCAAAATTCCAGAACTGGGATTCCACTTCTCAAAGAACACTTCCAGGTATTCCAATTTCCTTGCCAATAATGCCAAGTCCAGAGGATCTGCGGTCGATGTCAACACAACGCATTTCTTACATCTTTGGTTCGCAAGTACTTTCTCTGCTCCAGTTCTATTGCCGTGGTTCAAGAGTTACAGCTTTATGTAGCCCTTGTCAACTCTCATGGCAACTTTTCTTGGGGAACCCTTTTCCGTTCATTCCTCTACCGCTGCCTGTTTCCCATTATGGATCGGCTGCAAAGAGGCGAAGACATTAAGAACGCTCAGGACCACTGGTTCTTGCAAATCTAGATAGTGCTCTACTTTCCAGAGTTCATCGACTCACGTTTCAACCCTAGCATTCTTCCTCGAGGTACAAGCGTTTTGGGTACCCACTTGGTACTCACTCCCTGTGAGCCCTCTTATGCTTTCACCGTAGCCACCAAACTCTTTGGTCTGACCCGAATAGCCACTGACTGGCGTCCTGTCTTGGAGAAAGGTATTGGGCCTTTCTGGATTTTCTCTACAAATGATCCTCTCCCAAATGACAACGTAACCAATTAGAGCTTAATCGAGCTCGGTCTTGACTTCGTGACTTGCTCTGTGGCCTCAAACCCACCTCACGAAATAACAAGTCTTGGTGAATTCTACCTCCCCAATGCAAGTGGCGAGGCAGTTTGGGTTGTTACAGCATATACCTCTGCCGTACAACTCTATGGTAGGGAGCCTGGGTCGGCTGCCATTTGGTGCCAATGATGTAATGGAGGTGGTCTCTACCAACTTCAAAAGGATTCAGGCTTTCCGTTTCATCCCTTTCACTCCACTATCTGGTGAAACTTCTGCTTTCGCCAATTGGTGGCCATCAGTGAAGGACAGACTGTTCCCCGATCGGCTGGACAGATATGCGACCCGATTAGTACTCACTGATGTAGCCGAAGCAATGAGGCCATCGACCCAACCAAAACACACTCCCGTTAAAACCAAGCCTCAGGTACAGGCTCAAATCCAAAAACGGACTTCCACCTGGATGAGAACCCCGGTATACCAACCAAGTAAGTACCTTTATATTCGGCTCTTTGCGGTTTTTGCTTTTAATTCAACATAGTCTCTTACTTTTCTTGTCTTATGGCAGCCACCACCACTACTCCGCAATTTATTGTCGTTGAAGACAACCCTGTTAGTCCTCCCTCCAAGAAAAGAACAAGGGCCCCTGGCATTGTAATAGAAGAACCTACCTGTGTTCAAAGCCAAGCCCAAAGAAAAAGCACATTCGGCTAGTAAAGGAAAACAGCCGAAGGTGAAGGTAAATAGATTATCCTTATCCCCCTTTTCTTAATATTCTTTGTTAGCCTGTACATAACCACCTTGTTTTCAGAAACCACGTGTGGAAATTTCCCTTCCGTACGTCCAAGAATTTACTGAAGGTGCCAGCTCTCAATTTCCCCCAATGGTACATCCGATTTCTTATTCTTTTCAGCATATATTGTTTGCTTACTCAATCGGCTAACCCTCCTCTGTCACAGGATCCCTACTCACAACCTGAAGAGGTCATCCATGAGGCTCCCCGGGTGCCTTCGCCCCACAGCCTCTGCAGCGGGCTATCTCGAAGGAGGAATTGACAAAGTATTTTACCTCGGTGACCCTATTCAATGGCTTCCTCTCCCATCTCCAACCACTTGGAGAGTCAATGCCGCATTGATGGGGAAATACCAACCAACAGGGAACAGTTGCTACTTTAAGAACTTCTTTGTTCAAACTAGCCAATTCGGTGATATCCCTCAGCCTAGCCAAGAGGTGTACAACACTTTGGCCCTCCAACTGAGCGCTTTATCTCAAAGAAGACGGCGCTCCTGAAGTTCATGACATGATGTCTCATGACCTCCAACGATTGAGGGACCTCCAGGCACAAAAAACTCATTTCCAAAACTCCTTCATGACCTTGGAGAAGGATCGCCAGGAAACTCTAACCCAACTTAAGGACACGGATGAAAGGTTATCCGTTTTGTCGGCTGAATTAGAGAGGGTTAAGAAGGAGATAGCGGAGTTGACCCCTTAATCGACTGCCTTAACTGAGAAACTCCATTCTAACTCTCAGCAACCTTATGATCTCTTCAAGCAATCTTCCTCTCTAGACCGTGACTTGGCAGTATTAGGTGCTCAGAGGACGTGTTTAGAAAAAGATCTTGAATTTAGCAGTGCTGGGTTAGCTGAGGCCACTCAAGCCTGGACCTCCTTTAAGCATCAGTTGGATGAGGTTAGGAGGCGTGAAGTCATAGGCATCCGACCCTCCACCACCCAACAAGGCGATTCTCAAGGTGCTATTGTCCCACCAATGGAAGCATTAGTCGACGCACCAAAGATCCTGAGCCCACCCTAGATGTAGCTGCAGCCTTCGCCACGATCGATGCTCCTGCATCGTCACCGATCCAGTCCCGCCCAATTGGAGAAAAATCAAGTGATGATCCCGAGGTCAGCAGCCTTCCTAGCTTTTATATCTTGTGCTAAATTCTTGTAATTTTGGCTAGGTGGCCAGCCTGTGGTCACCAAAAACAATTACACTTTTATGTTAATGCAACTACTTTTAATTCTCCAATATGCCTTCCCACATAGTGGAATAGTATCTCTTAAGATGTTTTCCATTGATGCTTCTATTTAGTTCTTCGCCTTGCATGTTAACTAGCCGATAAGCACCACCATGATAAGCTTTGCTAACAACAAATGGTCCTTCCCAATTTGGTGACCATTTCCCAAATTTGGGATCTTTGATCCCAATAGGTAGTATGGTTTTCCAAACGAGATCTGCTTCAACAAACCTTTTTGCCTTCACATGTTTGTTATAAGCCCTAGCCATTTTTTGCTTGCTATGCTCAATTTGGTCTAAAGCCATGAGTCGATCTTCGTTAACCGAATCTAACTCCATTAACATGGCCTGTTGATATTCATCCAGACTCAGCAGGTTTTGCTTTGCTACTCTTAATGAAGTCACATTTATCTCTAAGGGTAACACTGCATCTTGACCATATGTCAGCCGATACGGGGTAAAACCAGTTGCACAAAGACTTGAATTCCTCACGGCCCATAATGCCTCATTCAGTGTTTCATGCCACTTCTTTGGCTTATCCTCAATGTTCTTCCTGATTATATCAATAAGAACTTTGTTGGTTGCCTCTGCTTGTCCATTGGCTTGAGCATAATAAGGGGATGAGTGAATTAACTTAATCCCAAATTGTTGCGCGAAGGCCACCACTTTCTCCCCAGTGAACATAGTACCTTGATCTGTGGTGATGGTTTCAGGTATCCCAAATCTATAGATAATTTGGCATTGTATGAACCTAATCACCTCATCCTGAGTCACATTCACCATTGGTTGGGCCTTTACCCATTTGGTAAAGTAGTCAGTCGCGACTATGATAAACGCATGCCTCTTGGACGAAGGTGGATAGAGTTTGCCTATTAAATCCATGGCCCATCCTCTGAATGGCCAAGGCTTTATCACTGGGTGGAGGTTTTCGGCTGGAACCCTTTGAATTGGACCATGCAGCTGACACACCTCACATCCCTTGGCATACTGATAACAATCAGCTGTCATGGTAGGCCAATAATATCCATGTCTGTATATTAGCCATTTCATTGTGGGTCCAGCCCTGTGAGATCCACAGATTCCTTCATGTACTTCTCCCATGACCTTCATAGACTCTTCTTTGTCAATACACTTAAGTAATACCCCGTTGATGGTTCTCCTGTAGACTTCATTGTCCACCAATACATATTTAAGTGCCTTCTGCTTAAGCTTGAAATCAGTACTGCTTGAAGGATTTTTAAGATAGTCGATTAACTCTTTTTTCCAGGAGTCGATCGTTCCTACGGGTGCACACTTCCAGGTTGGGTATTCTTCCTGTTTTACTTCGACTATCATGTCTTTGTACCCTGAGGCTTGTTGAGCCAAATCATTAGCCTCTTCATTCTCTTCCCTAGGAATGTGATGTACTACTGCATCAGCAAACAAACGCAATAGCCTGCTAGCCGTTTCATAGCACTCTTTCAAGTTAGGGTTATTACATCTATATTCCCGCCAATGCTTTATCACTAACCGTGAATCTCCCATGACTTGAACATAATTTGCTTTCATGGTCGCCAGGATCTTAAGCCCCAAAATTAGGGCTTTGTATTCTCGCTCGATTATTTGAATTCCCAAGATCCGGTGACACATGAATTTCCAACTTTTCCTGCCGGTCTATAATGGTGATGCCAAAGACTACCCCTCTTTATGCGTTCTTGACCACAAACGTCGGCGCCGGTTTCAAGTTAATACACGCAACGTGTTCGGCTAACGGGTCATTGACTTCAACACAAGGGTGTTGAGCCAAGAAATCGCCATCTTGCTCGACCTTTCATTGCTCTCAATGGAACGTATTTCAACGCAAAGCATTTAACTTAATGGCCCACTTCATTAATCGACCTGTAAGATGTGCCTATTAAGTAAATACCTAATAATATCAATTTTGCACAAAACCAATACTTCCTTAGGCAACAAATAATATTCAAGTTTTGTACAAGCATAGAACAACGATAAACATAATTTCTCAATAGGGTATATCTGGTTTCGGCATCATTCAAGATGTGGCTGAGATAGTATACAGCTCTTTCAGTCCCATCATCAAGATCTCATGAGCAGCAGCCGATTGACTCTTCTTCTGCAGCTATATACAATTTGAGTGGCCTTCCTGACACCGGAGGTGTTAGCACAGGAGGTCTGGCCAACCCTTGCTTAATTTGATCAAAGGCCTGTTGTTGCTCTCTCCCCCATACCATATCCTCCGTATCCTTTAATTTCAGCAAAGGGGAAAAAGCCTTCATCTTCCCAGCCGAATTAGCTATGAACCTCCTTAGGAAATTGATCTGGCCAATCAAACTTTGTAGTTCCTTCTTGTTCCTAGGAGGTCTGGCCTCCAGGATAGCTTTCACCTGGTTCTTGTCTACTTCTACTCCTTGATGGTGGACCAAAAATCCTAGGAAATTGCCAGCTGCCACTCTAAAAACACATTTGGCAGGATTCATTTTTAGCCCATGGGCTCGCATCCTCTTTAGGGCCTACTCTAGATCTACTAGGTGGCTTTCAAAACCCTCAGACTTGACAACCACGTCATCTATGTACACTTCCATGGTCTTGCCGATCAAGTCATGAAAAATGGAATTCATGGCCCTTTGATAAGTGGCTCCTGCGTTCTTGAGCCCGAAAGGCATGACCACCCATTCATAGATCCCCAATGCTCCTGGGCACCTGAAGGTTGTCTTGTGAGTATCTTCTTTCGCTAGAAAGATCTGGTTATACCCTGAGTATCCATCCATAAAGGTGATAATACCATGTGTGGCTGCCGCATCGACTAACATGTCAGCCACAGGCATAGCGTATTCATCCTTTGGAATGGCCAAGTTCAAGTTTCTGTAGTCAATACATACTCTTATCTGGCCATTCTTCTTGATGACAGGGACTATATTAGATAGCCATTCAACATACCTGGCTGTTCTTATAAAGCATGCCTTCAGTAATCTTTCAATTTCAGCTTTAATTTGAGGCATCAGCTGGGGATTGAACCTGCGAGGCGCCTGCTTGAAAGGTTTGTATCCTGCTTTGATAGGCAACCTATGTTCCACCAGTTTCCTCGCCAGACCAGGCATTTCGAAGTAATTCCAGGCAAAGCAATCTTTGTACCGCTGGATTAACTCGACTAGCTTACCCCGTTTGTCTTCATCAAGTAGCCCACTCACCTTCACGATTCTGGGTTGTTCTGGAGTACCCAAATCGATCTCAATTAAAGGATCCTCTGCCTTAAAAGCAGGAGCCGTCTTGTGAAGAGGGGAGTCCAATTCCATAGGCTCAGCTGCACACGCCTTATCAGGCTCAGCTGCCGCACCTTCCTCCTTGGAGAATAGGACCTCCTCTTCCTCTTCAGTATCATAGTCTTCCATCATGGCATCCATCACTTTGGACTCAGCCTTAAAGATTTCTAGCCGACCCAAAAGGTCTTCGAGTACCTGTGGTGCCCTATTCATTAGTCGCCTGCGCATTAGGTCATGGCTCGGCCTGAGATCTTAGCTTGAATCCCTCATTAGTAAGGTTGCATGCTCTCCAGGCGCCTTCTTCATAATCCTCTGGGATGGCAATAGGACCTAGGTGTGGGGAATAGAATAAGGCTTCTAGCATCTTTACTTCAGCCGAAAAAGGATTCTTGTCTGCTTCGACTGTCTCAACATTGTCTCCAACCCAAAACATAAGCTTCTGATGAAGTGTGGAAGGAACACACTGACTTGTATGAATCCAATCCCTTCCCAGGATTACACTATAGGATGGTTTGCCATCAACCACAAAGAAAGCTGCTTTGATGGTTTTGGGGCCTGCCATAACTTCGGCTATCAAGACTCCAAGCGCTCTGGAAGGTTCCCCCAGGAAATTAGACATTTTCATCTTGGTAGGGACTAGGTCCTCAAGACTTTTTCCAAGTTTCCTCATGGTCGTCACAGGCATGACATTTAGCACAGCCCCTCCGTCCACGAAAACTCTTCCAAAGATCTTCCCGTTGATATAGGCCTTGATATAAAGGGGCTTCAGATGTTTCACCATTTCTTCTGTAGGTTTCTCAAACACTACCTTGGTAACCTCATCAGCCGGTGTATCGGCTAACGTGGCCCATTCTGTCTCCTCAGCAAACACGTCTCCCTCCAAACCTCCTGGTTGTGAGTTGTTTGCCCAAAACTCTTCCGGGAATAAGCTAATAGCCTCTATCTCTGCCAGTAGGCCATCAGCTTCTTCATTGAACAGGAGATCCAACAACGAATCTTCCATGATATCGTCCTGCTCCCAATACTTCTCTAGGATTACTGAACCTTCTATAGTTATTGCCTCTTCGCCTACGTCGACTGAGGCGATAAGACCCTCTGCTTCAGGAACAGGTTCCTGTTCAGTAATCGGCTCTATACTTTCGGGCACTTCCTCTTTCCCAGCTTTCTCAGCCTCCAGCTTTGGGAAGGCCTTATCCAGTGCTTCATTCACAATTTCTAAGGGAATCTCGCTCTTTTCATTGTTCTTAACATCGGCTATCATCTGCAGAGTTTGTTTCATCTTCTGGACAGACCTCATTCTCTGCATCCTTCTCTTTTGGGTTCTTAATAGCACGACTGGTACTGCCTTTTTATCTTTGGCATACTTATTCAAGAACCAGTGCCCTTCTTTGACGTTAGACGGAGGTTTTAACATTCTCTGAGTCCTCAACTTCTCATCATCCCTTACTGTTATTTTCAAGGAAGACATGCCTCCTTCTACAGTGAACTCGGCTACCCTTCTTTTATCCTTAGGGACAAGTTCCTCATCCACCTTGGGCAAAGATAGCCTACCACTTTCTCTGAGGGTTAGCCGATCTTGCCCCCCAGTTTTAACAATGGGTGCCTTACTCTTCTCCTTGTCAGGTTTCCCTGTTAGGGCCTGGCCATGTGTAATGTACTGTTTTACTAATTCCTGGGTGAGCCTACCTGGTTTAGGTGGCTTGCCCCCTGCCTATGTCCTACCTCTGGTTGGGGTTTTCCCAATCTGTCAAAGACAGAAATCCTGGCAGCCTGAGGTTTCAGTCGATCAATAAGGGTTGAGTCGGCTGATCCCTTTTTTGGCCTCCAGACTTGTTGTACAGATATCTTGTGCTTGTGGCTTGGTCCTTCGTCATCGACTCCTGAGAATGAGACCATGCTTATCCCAAGGGCAGGGAATGGATCAGTATCCACTGTCATTTCAGCGATTCCTTTGTCCGCAAGCTTGAACCTCCCCTCTTTTATCCTCTTCTGAATGGCCTTCCTGAAAACCATGCAATTTAGAGTCGCATGATTATAAGAGTTGTGCCACTTGTAGTATTTCTTATCTTTTAACTCCTCAGCAGGTGGGATCTTGTGCCCATCCAGCAGCCGAATCTGCCTATCCTTAAGCAAGTAGTCAAAGATCAAGTCTGCCTTGGAGATATCAAAGGAGTATTCGGTCTTGCCGTCTCCTGAACTTGGTTCCTTTCCTTTGGCAGCTCTTAGGGCAGGGCAGGTATAACCTTTACCCTTCACTATTTCAACTGCCATGTTGTCCGTCGTGGAATCGGCTGAATCATCATCGGAGTCTTCAGTTTCTACAATGGACACCAACTGAGGACCTCTTCCTCTACTGGCTCGCTTCTTTTCCTTCTCCTGGATAAACTGCTCAATGCGTATAGCCCTTGAGACCAATTGGTTTAGGTCAGTGCAAGCTTGGCCTACTAGTTTTTCCTTGAGTTGAGGATGCATGCTGCTAATGGCCATGGCTACATATTCTGTCTCAGGGAATTGTACTGAACATTTCCCAGCCATTTTCCTAAACCTTTCCACAAAATCAGCAGTCGGTTCATCTACCTGTTGTCTCAGGTTCATGAGGTCAGCCGCCGTGACTTCGGGTTGGCGCCAGTAGAATCTGTCATGAAAGCACCTCTCCATATCTGACCATGTTTGTATGGAATTAGGTGGTAAAGAGGAATACCACGTAAATACAATCCCGGTAAGTGACAAGGGGAACAGCTGCAACTTGTGATATTCATTCTGGTTCCCTTCACCACATTGGGCAGTGAACCTGCCTACATGCTCCATAGTTGATTTGCCATCCTCCCCGGAGAAAGTAGCGAAATCTGGAGTCTTATACACTCTGGGCAGAGGTACCAATCTATCCACCCACTCAGGGTATGGTTTCCTATAGATTGGACGATCCAAAGGCTTCAGCTGCACACCAAAGTATTTCTTGATGGTGTCTGCAATGATGGCTGGGTCTAGCAGCTGTGAACCCCCTGGCCTCACTTCTCCCAAGTTAGGAGCAGCCGTTTGTGGTTGATGTCTCCAAGTTGGGGGATGTGCCTGGGATACTTGTTCGGGAGGGTTGGGGTAACCTGGTTGATTAAACGATGGAGGTGGGTAAACCCCCCATGGCTGCTCCATGTTCCCTTCACCAGGTGCCCTGTATTGAGTTCCAGGAACGCTTGTGTTAAATGGTGGAGGTGGGATTTGTCCCCATGACTGCTCTGCCATCAAACCAGGTGCCCTTGGAGGAGTTGACCCCATTTGAGCGCCTGCAGACCCTTCAGGATAGGATGGAAAGACTGGAAGGTTAGCCGATACAGGTGGAACATTGTTCCATGATCGCCGACCGCATATCCCCAGGTGGTCTTGTACCACCCATTCCTGAGCCAAGAGTTTGCCCCCAAAGGTATCATGGGTTAGTCGCCGCACAAGAAACCATAAGGCCGAGCACATGGCATAGCTTGCGGCATACCAATCGGTCCCATCGCATCCGGTGGCCTCCCAGCCATCTGCACTGGCCCAAAATGAAGATTAGCCTGGTTAGTCATGTCATTCGCCACCGTTGACCTCCAGTTGTTCAACGTGGCAAAAGCACCATCTTTGGGAATTACTTGGATTAAAAGGCACCAAGATTATATTCTTTGAACCTGAGTAGGTCTGCTGAATGTAGGTAAATTTGAACTTCTTTGTGCACCTGCCTGAGTCATGTTCGGCTGAACCTGAATCGGTCCTGCCTGAGCTGCACTCGGCTGGGTGACGAGTCCTGCCTGGGTGGGGTACCCCACTTGTGTTGGGATAGCAGAATTGATAGAGCTTTCACTTGTGTGAGCCCTCTTAGCCTCTATCTCCCTGGCTTGCTGCACTTCGTTATGTACCATGGGTTTCACAATATCGGCCAATTGTTGTGACACTTGGTACATGATATCATTGATTCCCAAATCGAGTTGTTGGCGTATAAACGGCGGTCATCACCACCGGTCTCATTGGGCTCGTTGGGTTGAGTTTCAACTCCTATCTCCACTTGTATTTGCTCTGCTGGTGGAACATTGCTTCCACGGGATGGGCTTCCTTCAATCGGTTTCCTGGGATTGCTTTTTGCAGTCATATTGTTCAAACTTTTGCCCGAACGCAAGTGCATACGCCAATGGTAATCCTGACCTGGGGATTCGAACGTGTTGATTTGTTCACCTTTGGTCCCACCGGGCGTGCCAATTTTGTTGTATGGAATACCAATTAGACGCAGATCGGTTGAATTCCAAAACGGTGATTCCCTTTTCTTCAAGCGATTACGCCAAGGAAGGAACTCTGTTCCTTAGCTATGGGTCCCTTAACTCACTCCAGAAAGGTTTAAGTCGATGAACTAAGATAAAAACTAGGACATAAAGGTAAACATAAATGCGACTGAATAAAAGCTTGAGCGAAAAATAAGTTGTTTGATTGATTGGTTGATAATTATTTACAACTTGGGTATTTATAGTAACAACTAAGAACTACCCCTATTTGCCACGTTCAGCTGGCTAACATAGATAAACTCCTAGTTGACAGTTATTCGGCTGAGTAGTGCCATATTCCACTAACCACGATCCTAAAATCTAGGCGCCACTTCACATCATGGCCACGTCTCA
Organism: Calophaca sinica; assembly: GCA_037113605.1. Taxonomy (NCBI): domain Eukaryota; kingdom Viridiplantae; phylum Streptophyta; class Magnoliopsida; order Fabales; family Fabaceae; genus Calophaca; species Calophaca sinica. The sequence continues at coordinate 96,934,268 of CM073735.1, read as the reverse complement.
GCCAAAGTCTGTTTCAGCGTGGATCTTATCCTTCTGTTCCCTCGCTTAGCTCCTAAAAACTTGGAGATAATTCTGAATTTGATTATTTTTGAATTTAAATTAATTCAAAATCAATCTCCATAACTTTCGACTCATGGAGCAATTCAAGAATCTGACCCAGTGAATGACTTCACGCTAGCCCAATAGGCCCAATATCTTCATATTAATCCAATATGCCTAAGGCCCTTGCCTAGCTCTTGGTTTCCTGCTTTTGGCTTTATTAGCTGCAGATTCGGCTGTGTGCAATTCGGCTGACGCCCAATCGGCTATTTGATCCATTCGGCTGTGGCTGGCTTTGACTAAGTCTAAGGAATATTTTTAGGTGTAAACAAACACTTAAAAGCGCTCAAAAACATTCAAAAGCAAGATTAACAAATCTATGCATATCCCATTTGTATTAACAGAGTTTTAAAACATCCAAAGTTATCAGACAACACAATTTGCATTGAAAGGCCAGTCCATATTCACTCCCATCCTCTTAGTCCACCAATACTATTTCAAGAAGTATAAATATCTCAACATAATTGCCACAACAAAATGATTTCACACCTATTGCTTTTCATCTCCAAAATGTCTAATAGTTCATGAAAGCATGCTTATCACAAAATAATAATATTTATCATTATCGACAACCAGACCATATTAATAGTTAAGCTTTTAATCTTTTAGGGTGTGTTTGGTTGGGGGGTTTTAGAGGGGAGGGGAGGGGAGGGGAGGAGTTATTTTAAATTATGTTTGTTTGGTTCAATTTTTTTAATGGGAGGGGAGGGGAGGGGAGCAAAATCCTCCTAAGCTAATTTTGGCTCCTCCCAAAGTGGGGTTTTGGAGGGAGGGAGGGAGATTAAATTATTTAAAATAAAATTACTTAAATATCCTTATATATAACATAATATAAAAGACTATAAGGATATACTAGTAAATTAATCTCTTCCCTTCATTAAAATCCCTCCCTCCCTCCCGAACCAAACAAGCAAAGACTTCACTCCCTCCCTCCCTCCTCTCAACCAAACACAAAATCAAATTAAATCCTCCTCCCTTCCCCTTCCCTCCCTCCTCCATTAAAATCCCCCCCTCCCCTCCCCTCGTTTGAACCAAACAGACCCTTAATAACATTGATAGGAAACTATATACATGCCGCTTAGCATTGACACACATCAACCAAGCCATAGTAACGCTATCATCATGATCATCAACCTCTTTCACAACATCATTTTATTAAGCTACAGATAGCTTTCTCCTTCCAATAAGCTAAGTTATCACATGAAACTTTCAATTGTTGCTCTATGACCACATTAGAATTATAAACATGTTGCCATGACATAGAAACAACTGGAACCCACTAATTAGATGAGTCGTATCCCCTTATACTGGTTAACAATGGCTTTAGAAAACATCAAAATGCAGAGCATATATAAAGGTATTATAACAAAGTTAAAGCACCCATCGATATCTCATTCACAAATGAATAAACAAGTTAGAAAGAAAAATACGTAAAGGTAAAGGCAATACCTAGTTTCCCATCTCAGGAAGAAGAATAATTACCATGGGTTCCAAGCAACCAGACAACATAGATTTGTGAAGCTTGCAGTACCACTGCTGCAAGACCATCCAGTTGTCGAATTGGTCCAGAAGCACACCCTTTACCTCATCAATTTCGTCACCGTCTCCATCATAAGCCTTTTTAGCTCACCACCGCGAGTCAGCAACTCCTCCATCACCTGGAACCTCAGCAACCGGTCCACAGCGGTAGTCCCGAACTGCCTCAACCGTCAACCACTATAAAGATTGACATGTGGGTGACTGTGTTGTCGCATGACCAATGTGAGTGAGAGCGTTTCGACCAGTCAACTTCAGAGAGCTGTTCCACCACCGTGTCAAAGTGAAAACCACGATGAAGCTTGCCCCGTTCCTCGCCAATCAATTTTCATAAACGAGAGAAAGAAGGTTTGTGTTTGGGTATCTGAGGGTGTTTTCGATTATTGAATAAAGCGAATCAATTGATGGGATAATTTGGGGGTTAGGGTTTCACAATTTCAGCAACATGATACAGGTACGATTTCTAGATCTGAGAGTAAATCCTTAACATTGTTGTAAAATATGGCGGCTACACAACACAATCCATGCAACACTCGTACTTTTACGGTACGTTATTTAGCGTTATTGTAGTGTAATTTTTGTCGTAATTAAGCTATAATAAGAAATTCCTTGTTCTCTAAATAAGTGATTTAAATAAATCAAGATCAAATTGAATTTGAGAATTAATATTTCATATTAATTCATGGTTCGAATATCGTCGAAAAATTCTAACGAAGTTTCGTCGCGTTTCGAATCGCCGGGCAGTTTTGCCGCAGATAAAATTTTAAATGAATCCCGATTTCGATGAAAATCGAATCGTGACTTGTTGTGATTATTTGTGAGTGTTTTAGATTGTTTTTATTATTTATGATAATTTATTTTCATGCGGTGAATTAATTTCTCGTCAAGTTAATTTTCACGAATTTATCGACGGGAGATTTACTGGTAACGCGATTACTCTACGCCGTGTTTTAGCAACCCTTAGACTCTACAATTAGAGGGTAATCATGAGAGATGTGAGATTAGATAAGATAAATTAGTTGATGTGTTTAGCATCTTTGTTTTATGGTTAGGTGTCACTTAGTGTGTGACTAGTTTTTTTAACACTTTATTAGATTCATTTCCAACCAAGCATTTTTTTAAGTGAAAAAAAATAATCCTCCCCTCCCTCTAATCAGCCAAACCGCGCCCCCCCACCCTCTCTCTACCCTCATTTGTTCATCATCTTCATCCTTTAGAGAGAGAAGCTCCAAAACCTCCATGGAAGCTACCTTCATCAAGTCTTGAGTTACTTCATCTCTTGCTTCATTTTCTTGCTAGTTCCTTCTTCTACCTTCCATCATTACCTAGCTCATCACCAAGCAATTGGAGAGCACCATTTTCTCCCCCACAAACAGCCCCTAGGCCGCAACCACATAGGAGGAGGAGGTGGTGGTTCTTTTCTCATTTCTTTCTTGTTTTCATGCTTTGTGTTGTGTTGATTTTTGCTTGATTGTGATCATAAGAGGAGATGAACACTTCAACCTCTATTCCTTGGAACCCTAGGCGTGACCTAAGGGAGAAGAAGAGGGCTTTGTGTGATCCCTGGTGAATCAAGTGATTAATGGGTTAAATAAGCTTCTTTGATGTTGTTGTTGTTGTATTTGTTCATAGTTTAGGATTAGCTTGTTGATTAAGTTATTTTTATGGCTTAAACCTATTCTTGAAAATAAGGAAATGGTAGAAATTGATTGATGAAGCATGAAATTGGTTGATGAATAACATGTTTTGGTTGATAAGATTATTATTGGATATGTTGGATATGTTTAAGTGGAAGAGTTAGTAAGCTAATTGTGAAAATTTGTTCTTGAGGACTTAAAAAGCATGTTGGAACTTGTTTGAGTTTGTTCTCTAGTTAATAACTTTGTGATTGCCATAGTTAAAATGTTTTGGGATCAAAAGAATTGGAAGGATTATTTGAAACTCTTACTCTTGAAATGTTTTGAAAATAGTTTTGGCACTTAGTTGAATATTTGTCTTGAATTGTGACTTGTTGTCTTGAAAAGGAAATGATAAGTGAAATAGTACTAATTTATGGTTGGAAAATTTGCAAATTAGTCACTCATTTTAGGCCCTTAGCCGTGAGCCCTATAGGCATAGGAAAAAGGGAAATTTCTTGCAAAGACTTGTATTAATATATGCATGCTTAATTGAAGCCTTGAATAAGATAGATTTTGTGAAAAACACACACTTGAAAGCATGATTTTGGAAAGTGGTATATGACTTGCAATATGTTTTGAAATTTGTTCCTATTTCCTTGGTGTTGGCCGCGAGTTCCTTAGGAGTTTTGGGAGAGAAATTGTTTTGCATTCTAGTTTATAATTGTTGTGTTGATGTATGATTAAGTTCTATATGATGGTGTTTAGCTAGGAAAAGGTTTAGGTGTTGAGAGCCTAAGGTTTTTAAGTTGAGTCTTAGAATTGTGCTAAGCTTACCTTGTGATGATAGGACTTGTAGATTCTGAATTCGTGCGACACAGGATCGAGGCGAGCGATACCACGCTAGCGGACGACTTTGGTAAGGGCAACTTGTAGATATGGATAGATTTTAAATTTCTGTTATAAAGTGAAGAAGTCTGAGAACCTCAGGGTTCGAAGTGAGGGTCTCGTACCCCTTCGATTTTTAGTTCTTAAAACTTTCATTATGATTATTTAGTGGGCTTGTCTGCAAGTGGTTGCAGTTGTCCCCAACCCCCCACACTTGTTTGATTTCCTCTCTGTCAACTCCATTAAGCCGCAGAGGGATGAATTGTATTCCGACTATTGTGGTATGACTTGATTGCTTGATACTATTGAATTGGGTTGTCTTGTATTGAGCTTTGTGTGAATATTTATTTAATATGCGATTGAATAATTATTCTAGTTTCTTTCTTGAATTATCATATGAGTTGATTTATTCATCATGCTTCCTTGAATCATCGTATGCATCGATTTATTCATTGGGGTGGAGAAAGTGTCGTCGTGGCGTTTTTAAACTATATCCTGAATAAACTTAGGGTGCTAGGACCCCCTTGTTTTTCGGCTTAGTTAGACGTCTTAACGTCAAGGAACTTGTCCTGAATATCCTAGGGTGGTCGTGGAGCCCAAAGCCTATGGCTGGATTTCAGCAGCTTGTTCGGCGTTACTTCCGAAAATTTGTCGAAAGTGTCTTGAGAGAGTGTGTCAAGAGTTGAATTATGGGCATTTGTGCATCTTATTGTCTCTTGATTTATGTTTGTTGTTTCTATGTTTATTCTAGAAGTTGACCATTTCCCGTGGTTCCTTCAACCCATGATGGTAACCCAGGCGATGACAAAGACCCCAGTGATACCGGCGATGACGACATCGCCAGAGATCGTGTTTGATTTTCCAGATATCGAGATGCCCGCGGCGATGGAGTTCGACCCCATCTCCCGCCGTGTTGTATATACAGGGGACGTTGTACAGACTTTCCGAGTTGATGGACTAGTCCTGAGACAGAAGACATCTATGCGTACAGTTAGTTTTCCGATCAGAACCATGCAGGTGGTGGATGCTTGGCACAGCATTCAGAGAGAGCAGGCGATGCCAGTATCATCTTCTTCGCCAGAGAGATCTTTGGAGATTCCGAGGCGTATTACTACTCGTTATGCACCTCTGCCTAGGGGAACGAGATTTCGGATGACCGCTCGAAAGAGCATGATCAGGCGTGGGACTGCTGGAGCTTCTACATCTCAAGTGGCAACTACCCCAAGTTCTTTGGCAGAGCCTGAGCCTGAGACAGACCCGACTTCCCCCATGATTATCAGGACACCTACTCCACCGGGACATCTTTCACCGGTATGTCGAGAGTGCTGTGAGGCAGGATGTAGCGGCACAGGATTCATTAAGGAGGTGCTGGTAGAGGAGGACGTGTCAGAGGGTATACCTGCTATGGTTCCTTTCATAGACTTGATTGGAGAGGATCCAGCGGACTCAATGGAGGATGATGACGCGGAGGATCCGTCTGAGGATTCAGATAGCTATCTGTAGTTGCTGTGATTGTCTGACTGCTTGTTTTGTATTTTGGATGACTGTAGTATTTCGTTTATAGTGTACAGTTTGTTTTGTTGACCAGTCGGGCTTGGTGGATGTCTTTTGTGTACTGCAGGGTAGACTGGTGGCATACTTTTGGAGCATCCCCTGCGTGGGTGTCTGCCGAGAGTACCCCCGGGGTATGATTGCTCTCACGAGGGTCTTCATACCATAGGTGTATTCTCTTGTACATGTTTATGCACTTTCTATTTGGTACGCACTGCCTATGGCTACTTGCTTATATATATATGTATGTATTTCCAGAGCATGCGTCTTGTGTCTTAGATTGCACCATGTTTCTAAAAGTTGTGACAACTCTGTGTATGCTTGCGGATGTAATTGTTTTTAAAAAAATAGACCACATTTTCCAAAGGACACAAGAGTACTATTTTAAAAAGTGCATCGCATATAGGGTTGGTTTTAGTTTTAGTAGCGGTCTGGAAACGGGTCGTTACAATAGTGGTATCAGAGCAGATCGGTTCTAACCGGACTGTGCATAGGAAATTTGGAGCTGGTCACAGTGTCGGGTTATGTTTATCGGGTACCCAGTTGTGTTGTATTGCAATTGTTTGCTGAGTGAAGCAGTTTTGCTTGCCAATTATTTGAATTGTTTCTTGACTGAAGCAGTGTGTGTTAACACATTCTTTAATTTTGAGGTTCTAACAGGTTTTTGGACCTTGGAGGAATCTCATGCCACCTCGCAGAGACCCTATGACCGTATCTGATAGTCCCAATATGGAAAGGGCGATTCAAGCAATGACGGAGATGGCGGCAGCTATGGCTCAACAATAGGCTACTGTGACTCAACAGTCTAATGTTATGGCTCAGCAAACTGCAGCTTTGGCCCAGTAAAATCTGCAACAACAGCAGAGAGCGGAACAGAATGCAGAGGCGAGAGGATTAGCTGATTTCCGTAAGCATAACCCACCGAAGTTTTATGGCGAGTCGAATCCAGACAAGACAGACCTTTGGATGCAGGAGATAGAGAAGATCTTCGAGGCACTCCACTACCCAGGGAATGTTAAGGTGGACTATGCAACCTACTTGCTGCTAGGAGATGCCGAGTACTGGTGGAAGGGAGTGAAGCAGACTTTGACGACAGAGCGTCGTGAAATCACTTGGGAAGTTTTCCACAGGAGATTCATGGACAAGTATTTTCCTGATACTGCACGAGCTGAGAAAGAACAAGAGTTCCTCCGACTAAAGCAAGGTAGCATGACAGTGTCGGAATATGCCGCTAAGTTCGAATCACTTGCAAGGTACTTTAGTTCGTTTCGTGACCGAGCTGACCAGGGATGGTTGAGTGAGAGATTTCAGCGAGGATTGAGGTTCGACGTCCAAAAATATGTGACGTCTCTAAGGATCAGGAATCTTCAAGAACTGATTGACAGGTGTGTTGAGGTGGAAGTTATGAGAAACGCCAAGAAGAGGAGTGGTACAGGGGGCCAATGAGACCCCAGAGCGCAAGACAGAGGGTTGCTTAGAAGGGAAAGCAGCAGAAGGAGCCATACAGTCGACCTCAAGGGAACAACAGTAAGGGACAATACTATTTGATGGCTCAGAACGCGAGAGGCGGGAGTCAGACCAGCGACGGAGTCATTTGTTACCGTTGTGGTAAGCCGGGGCACTATGCGAGCAAATGCACTGAGAAGGATAATGTGTGCTTTAACTGCAAGAAATCGGGGCACATTGCTAAGGACTACCCAGAACATAAGGTTGAACCAGTGATAGATGCAGCAAAAGCTAAAGGGAAGCGTCAGATGGCCCAAGGCAGAGTCTTCTGCATGAGCGGTGAAGAGGCGGAGCAGGCTGATGATTTGATTCAGGGAGACTGTGAGATTGAGGTAAATCCCTAACTATTTTTTTTATTTTGGTGCAACCTGTAACACCTGAGGACGAGATCGACATCGTATTAGGACGACGTATCGAGACCTAGACCAAGACCTTGTGTCGAGATCGTTTGCCGAGGTCATTTGCCGAGCTGAGGAGACCACGTGCACTAGCTGCTGAGCTGAGGAGATCGCGTGTCGAGTTGATGAAGTCGCGTACCGAGCTGATGAGGTCGCATGTCGAGCTGAGGAGACCGCGTTCACGAACTCGTGTTAGAACCTTGTGCGCTTGCACGAGCACCCTTGTCGACATCGTGTCGAGATGACACCTCGTATTCTTTCGAACGTTATTCAGCACTATTATTATATTGTTTGTAATAATTATATTGTCGGCTTCCGTTCTCGTCGCGTGTCTAGACCGTTGACCGACAGAGTAGAGGGTAATTATGAGAGAGAAACGATTAGACGGGTAGATGATTGATGGGATTGGCATCTTATAGCTGAAGTTACGATTATACCCTTTTCTCACCAGCTGTATACCACGATCGGTTTTCCCTCAAACACTCATTCTTTCTCTTTTCTTCTTTCTTTCTTCTTCCTTCCTTCTGCTCTGAGTTTCGTTGTTTTTCTCCAAGAACTTCCATCGACGAAACCTTGAGTTCCATCGAGATTCTGCATAAGCTTTCTTCATCAATTTTGTTCATCATTATCTTCTCGACATATCTCGCTTTGTTCGACCATCACCATTGAGGTATGAAGAACAGATTTTTCTTTTTCTCTCGTACATCGCTTAGCGCTATTTCTTCCTTCCATTTTTAGCCAGTTTTATGCTTCCAAATCATGTCAAACTGATGGGTTTTCTTCTTCACGATATTACCTATCTTTCTAACCGATTAATTGGGCTTGTAAAACAAATTTCTTTCTCTGATTTCTGCAATCGGCAGTGCCCAGAAACTCTTCATTTTTGGTTTATTTCGATTTCTTGTTTTCGTTTGTTGCTTCTGGTTGATGTTGTTGTCGATCTATCTGTTGAAGCATCAGATAACTTTTTCATGAACTTTGATCGAAATCCCTAACTTTGTGTTAGAGGAAAAATATATTCAGTTCTTGAGTTTTATATTTTCTGGGTTGTGGTTAAGTTTGGGAAGAGAGAGCTAAGTGTATTAGAACCCATAGATCGAACTGAGTTGTGTTTATTTTAGGAAGTCTGTTTCCCGAGATCGAGTGATTTCCGAATCAAGGTGTACGGGAAAGCGAATCCAAGGACGGGGAAGCAGTGGGATCCAGATCGAGAACTGTACGTGTCGAAGTCGTTGTCGAGCTCTTTGAAGACAGCCTTGTCGAGGTCGTTGTCGAGCTCATTTGAAGACAGCTGTGTCGAGGTCGTTGTCGAGCAGCATTTACTTGGAGTTCGGTAAGGGCAACTCTTAGACATTATTAAGACTTTATTTTTATTGTTATAGTTATGTATGGACTCCTTGACTGGTGTCGAGATTGGAATGTTGTGATATGATTGGGTTTTTGCATGTATTTGATATGTGATTGAATATATGTTGTGAATGGTGTATTCTTTGTCGGTGCGTTTCTTCATGCAGAATGTTTTATTGCTTAAATGTCGAATTGCGTTTCTTCATGTTAAGCATGCTCTCTTTATTTGATATGTGATCAAGTAAGTTGTGTTACTCTTTGACATGCGGCGAGCTAATCATCGAGTGAGAGAGCTAGGAAGTCGTATGACGTTTTTGAGCCGGACCCAGATAACTGAGGGTGCTAGGTCCCCTTTTTGTTTATGGTGGATTGGCTAGGCGTTGTAGCATTATCAGTTTGGGGATGGACCTGCTGATTAATGTATGGAATTCGGTTTGGGGATGGACCTGCCGTTTACCTATTACGTCAGTTTGGGGATGGACTCACGACGATATTCTGGAATAAGAGTTGTGTCGAGTCTAGAGTGAGATGGTCGAGTCACGTGTGGTGATTGAGATATATTATTGTGTTGCTTATTTCTTTATGTCGAGCTTATCTTGTATTGTTGAGAAGTTGACCCTTTCCCGTGGTGCCTTCAATCCATGACGGTTACCCAGGCGATGTCGAGGGCGCAGGGAACTCGACAGTAGATGATGCCGAGGAGGAGCTCGACGAGGACCCGAGTGACGACCTCTACTTGTCGTGATTGATTATGTTGTTGGATGTTTGTTTTTCTGATGACTGTACTTGTTTTTCTTTTGTGTTCGAGGTCGTGACCAGTTTGGGCAGTGTTGTTTTGTTGTTTCAGGGTAGACTGGTGGTCTTACTTTTGGGCGACCCTGCGTGGGAGTCTGTGGAAGTACCCCAGGTATGATTGCTCTTTTGAAGTCGTCGTACCTTAGGTGTATTTTCTTTGCACATTTGCTACTCTGTATTTTGTATACATTATTATTTAGAGTGATATATATATATGTATGTTATGCATGTATGTTTTATTAGAATTTAAGTCTTGTGTCTTAGTTGCACCATGTTTCGAAAAGCTGTAATTACTCTGATGTGCACGAGTTGGTTTTATAAAAAAATATATCGTATTTTTAAAAGGCACAAGAGTTTCGCTTTTAAAACACATCTCATATAGGTTTATGTTGAGCTTGGTGTGTTGAGCTCGTAACTCGAGCTCGGTATATATCGAGCTCGGTAGCGGTCCTAAAGCAGGTCGTTACATTGTTGGTATCAGGCAATTCGGTTCGGCCAGAAATGTGCATAGGAGATTTGACCGGTCACTGTGTCGGGTTATGTGTGTTGGGTACCTAGTTGTATTATGTTGATTGTTGTTTGATTGAGTGAAGCACTTATTGCTTGAGAAATTGTTTGAATCAAGCTTTCTTGATTGAAGCGGTGTGTTTTAACACATCCTTGTTCCGAGATTCGACAGGTTTTGAACTTTGTGGAATCTAATGCCACCTCATAGGAATACGATACCGCAACCGAGAACGCCGACATGGAACGAGCTATTCAAACTATGACCGAGATGGCGGCAGCCATGGCTCAACAATCACCGCCAGAACTCAACAGCTAACGCGATGGCTCAACAGACGGCAGCGGTGTTAACTCAAGCAGAACTTGCAAAGAACAAAGAACGAGCGTAATCGAAATGTCAAGCGAGAGGATTAGCGGACTTCAGAAGCATGATCCAATCAAGTTCTACGGTGAGCCAAATCCGGATAAAGCTGATCTTTGGATGCAAGAGATCGAGAAGATCTTCGAAGCACTTCATTGCCCGGACAACGTGAAGGTCGACTATGCCACCTACTTACTGCTAGGAGACGCAGAGTATTGGTGGAGAGGAGTGAAGCAAACATTTATAGCGGAACGTCGCGAGATGACCTAGGAACTTTTTCGTGAAAGGTTCTTGGACAAGTACTTCCCAGATACTGCACGAGCCGAGAAGGAGCAAGAATTTCTTCAATTGCAGCAAGGCAACTCGACAGTGTCCGAGTATGCGGCCAAGTTCGAGTCGTTGGCGAGGTATTTCAGTCCATTTCGTGATCGAGTTGACCAGAGATGGTTAAGTGAGAGATTCCAATGGGGATTGAGATTCGACATTCAGAAGTCAGTGGTGTCGTTGAGGATCCGAAACCTCCAAGAGTTGATTGATCGCTGTGTCGAGGTAGAAGGAGTGAGAAGCCACAAGAAGAAGACTGTTGTAGGCGGACCGGTGAGACCCCAGAGTGCGGGCGAGATTTGCACGTAAAGCGGAAACAACCGCAGAAGCCATACGATCGACCTCGGGGAACGACAACAGGGACAATATCGTCCGATGACCCAGTGCAGAAGCGGAGGACGGACCCGGTGTCGAGGTGACTTGTTTCCGCTAGGAAAGACGGGACATTACGCCAATAATCGTACTCGTAGGGTGGAGGTGTGTTTCAACCGTAAGAAGCCGTGACATTTTGTCAAGGATTGTCCTACACCTAAAGTCGAACCGACTATGCTTGCGGCAAGAGCCAAAGGGAAGCGTCAAGTGGCTAAAGGCGAGTTTTCTCGCATGAGTGGCGAGGAAGCGAGCAGTGAAGATCTTATCCAAGGTGAATGTGAGATCGAGGGTAAATCCTTATCTGTTCTTTTTGATTCGTGCAACCCATTCCTTTATTTCTTCCGATTGTGTGAACCATTTGAACTTGGCGTGATCGCTTTACCGTTTAAATTAGTAGTTACAACCCCACCGCTAAAACCTTAGTCACAAACACCGCATGTCTTAATTGTGTAGTGGTTATTCGAGTAGAAAGTTTGTGGTCAATTTGGTTTGTTTGCCTCTTAAGGGCTTAGATGTCATCCTCGGGATGGATTGGTTGTCACACCACCATGTCCTTTGGACTGTGCCCGTAAAGCGTAATTTTTCCGGACCTTGGAGTCTCCAATTATCTTTCGCCGAACGACGGAGTTTCTTTGAAAGAAGGAACTAGGGAATACATGTATCTAGCTAGTTCGGAAGTTTTCCAGCAGGTCGACGTGAAGAATGTTCGGTGGTGTGTGACTTTGAGGGCGTTTTCAAGACGCGTGCCAGGGTTAGCACCAGTCGGAGAGGTCGAGTTCTCCATCGACCTGATTCCAGGAACAGGACCGATTTCCAAAGCGCCATACAGGATGTCTCCTGCCGAGATGAAAGAGCTGAAGTCCCAGATCGAACACTTGGAGTCGAAGCAATTCATACGACCGAGCGTGTCACCGTGGGGAGCTCCAGTGTTGTTGGTTAAGAAGAAGGATGGACGATCAAGACTGTGCGTGGACTACCGCGAGCTCAACAAGGTTACTGTGAAGAACCGTTATCCGTTACCACGTATTGACGACTTGATGGATCAACTTCGTGGAGCGGCGATCTTTTCCAAGATAGACTTGAAGTCGGGCTACCATCAGATTCGCGTGAAGGAGGAAGATGTCGCCAAAACAGCTTTCAGGACTAGATATGGTCACTACGAGTACTTGGTGATGCCGTTTGGAGTGACGAATGCGCCAGCTGTGTTTATGGACTACATGAACAGGATTTTCCATTCGTTTTTGGATCAGTTCGTTGTAGTGTTCATCGACGACATATTGATCTACTCGAGGAACCGAGAAGAGCACGCAGAACACCTATGTCGAGTACTACAGATATTACGAGATAAGCAACTCTATGCCAACCTGTCGAAGTGTGAATTTTGGCTTGAAGAGGTGAATTTTCTTGGTCACGTGATTTCCAGAGAAGGAATAACTGTGGATCCAACTAAGATTGAAGTTGTGTTAGCGTGGGAACAAATGAAGACTAAGCACGAGATCAGAAGTTTTGTTGGCTTGGCAGGCTATTACCGAAGATTCATTGAAGGTTTCTCGAAGATTGTAGCGCCTCTTACACGACTAACGAGGAATGATCAACCTTTTGCCTGGACCGAGGAGTGTGAAGCCAGTTTTCAAAGACCGAAGGAGCTTTTGACGACAGCGCCCGTGCTGATTTTACCTCAACCAAAAGAGCCTTTCGAGGTGTATTGTGATGCGTCACACCAGGGATTGGGATGCGTGCTGATGCAACATCGGAAGGTGGTCGCGTATGATTCAAGATAGCTTAAGATTCACGAGAGGAACTACCCTACTCACGACTTTGGAGTCGGGCAGCAGAGTTTTTGCGTCAAGATATGGAGGCACTACCTTTACGAGCACTCTTATCGCTTTCAGCGATCACAAGAGCTTGAAGTACCTGTTCGACCAGAAAGAACTCAACATGCGTCAGCGAAGATGGACAGAATTTCTCAAGGACTACGACTTTACGTTGGAATACCATCCCGGTAAGGCTAACGTAGTAGCAGATGCGTTGAGTAGGAAGAGCGTTTTAACCTCGGCGATGATGATCAAGGAGTTGGAGATGCTCGAGAAGTTCCGAGACTTGAAGTTGAGTGTCGAAGTTTCACCGGGGAAGCTGAGATTTGGTATGCTTACCATCTCTAACAGATTGTTGGACGAGATCCGAGACCAGCAAGTTCATGACGAGCTTCTGCAAGAGAAGATTCAGTTGATAGCGCAAGGGAAGGCGACAGAATTTCACGTCGGAGCGGACGACATCTTGAGGTGCAATGGCCGAGTATGCGTACCTAACGTATCCGAGCTGAGAAAGTTGATTCTCGACGAAGCACATAAGAGCAACTTTAGTATTCATCCCGGAGTTACGAAGATGTATCAAGACTTGAAGAAGCATTTTTGGTGGTCCGGAATGAAGAAGCAAGTGGCCGAGTACGTAGCCGTGTTTGGCGTGTCGTCGAAGCGAAGGTGGAGCACCAACGACCATGAATGCTACAATCGCTTGACGTACCAGTTTGGAAATGGGACAGTATTTCCATGGATTTCGTTGTAGGTTTGCCGAAGACGCAGAAGAAGAATGATTCGATTTGGGTGATCGTCGACCGATTGACCAAATCTGCTCATTTCTTGCCAGTGAGGTCGACATACAACGTGGAAAAGCTGACCGAGATCTACATCGCGGAGATAGTACGACTTCATGGAATACCCTCTTCGATCGTGTCGGACCGAGATCCGGTTCACGCCTCATTTTTGGAGGGAATTGCAAGGAGTGATGGGAACCGAAGCTCGTGCTTAGCTCGGCATATCATCCACGCATCGACGGTCGACCGAGAGAACGATCCAATCACTTGAAGATTTGTTGCGAGCTTGCGTTAGATCACCGAGGAAGTTGGGACGACGTCTTACCATTGGTGGAGTTCACCTACAATAACGCTTTCCATGCGAGTATTGGAATGGCACCTTTGAAGCGCCGTATGGACGGAAATGTCGACGCCTCTTTGTTGGTACCACGACGGCGAGCGAACCGTCAGAGGACCAGATATGATCCAGCGGACTACCGAGAAGATCCGCTTGATCGGAGATCGGATGCGAACATCTCAAAGTCGACGTAAGAGTTATGCGGACCAACGACGTCGACCACTCGAGTTTGAGGAGGAGAACATGTATTTCTTAGAGTCACCCCCACCATCGAGTTGGTCGAGCGATCAAATCCAAGAAACTTACCCTAAATTTATTGGACCTTACCAGCATTCTTCGTCGTATTGGTCCAAAGGGCATATCGATTGCCTTGCCACCATTCTTGTCGAACATTCACGACGCCTTCCACGCCTCACAATTACGGAAGTATGTTTCCGACCCTCTCATGTCATCGAACCGGATGTGATTCAACCAAGGGCGACCTATCTTTTGAAGCATTACCAGCAAGGATCGTTGATCGGAAAGCCAAACAATTCGCGGAACAAAGAGATTCAACTTGTCAAAGTTGTGTGGGATCGTAAGGCGGGAGATGCGACTGGGAGCTGGAGGAGAAGATGAAGACTCAAGACTCGAACTTTTCTGAGGTAAGAATCTTATTTGCAATTTCGAGGACGAAATTTTTTTAGAGGGAGAGATTGTAACACCTGAGGACGAGATCGACATCGTATTAGGACAACGTATCGAGACCTCGACCAAGACCTTGTGTCGAGATCGTTTGCCGAGGTCATTTGCCGAAAGAGGAGACCACGCGGCACTAGCCGAGCCGGTGAGGAGATCGCGTGTCGAGTTGATGAAGTCGCGTACCGAGCTGATGAGGACGCATGTCGAGCTGAGGAGACCGCGTTCACGAACTCGTGTTAGAACCTTGTGCGCTTGCACGAGCACCCTTGTCGACATCGTGTCGAGATGACACCTCGTATTCTTTCGAACGTTATTCAGCACTATTATTATATTGTTTGTAATAATTATATTGTCGGCTTCCGTTCTCGTCGCGTGTCTAGACCGTTGACCGACAGAGTAGAGGGTAATTATGAGAGAGAAACGATTAGACGGGTAGATGATTGATGGGATTGGCATCTTATAGCTGAAGTTACGATTATACCCTTTTCTCACCAGCTGTATACCACGATCGGTTTTCCCTCAAACACTCATTCTTTCTCTTTTCTTCTTTCTTTCTTCTTCCTTCCTTCTGCTCTGAGTTTCGTTGTTTTTCTCCAAGAACTTCCATCGACGAAACCTTGAGTTCCATCGAGATTCTGCATAAGCTTTCTTCATCAATTTTGTTCATCATCATCTTCTCGACATATCTCGCCTGTTCGACCATCACCATTGAGGTATGAAGAACAGATTTTTCTTTTTCTCTGTGCTACTGTTTAGCGCTATTTCTTCCTTCCATTTTTAGCCAGTTTTATGCTTCCAAATCATGTCAAACTGATGGGTTTTCTTCTTCACGATATTACCTATCTTTCTAACCGATTAATTGGGCTTGTAAAACAAATTTCTTTCTCTGATTTCTGCAATCGGCAGTGCCCAGAAACTCTTCATTTTTGGTTTATTTCGATTTCTTGTTTTCGTTTATTTGCTTCGGTTGATGTTGTTGTCGATCTATCTGTTGAAGCATCGGATAACTTTTTCATGAACTTTGATCGAAATCCCTAACTTTGTGTTAGAGGAAAAATATATTCGCTTCTTGAGTTTTATATTTTCCGGTTGTGGTTAAGTTTGGGAAGAGAGAGCTAAGTGTATTAGAACCCATAGATCGAATCGAGTTGTGTTTATTTTAGGAAGTGTTTCCGAGATTGAGTGATTTCGAATCAAGGTGTACGGGAAAGCGAATCCAAGGACGGGGAAGCAGTGGGATCCAGATCGAGAACTGTACGTGTCGAAGTCGTTGTCGAGCTCTTTGAAGACAGCCTTGTCGAGGTCGTTGTCGAGCTCATTTGAAGACAGCTGTGTCGAGGTCGTTGTCGAGCAGCATTTACTTGGAGTTCGGTAAGGGCAACTCTTAGACATTATTAAGACTTTATTTTTATTGTTATAGTTATGTATGGACTCCTTGACTGGTGTCGAGATTGGAATGTTGTGATATGATTGGGTTTTTGCATGTATTTGATATGTGATTGAATATATGTTGTGAATGGTGTATTCTTTGTCAGTCGTTTCTTCATGCAGAATGTTTTATTGCTTAATTGTCGAATTGCATTTCTTCATGTTAAGCATGCTCTCTTTATTTGATATGTGATCAAGTAAGTTGTGTTACTCTTTGACATGCGCGAGCTAATCATCGAGTGAGAGAGCTAGGAAGTCGTATGGCGTTTTGAGCCGGACCCGGATAATCGAGGGTGCTAGGTCCCCTTTTTGTTTATGGTGGATTGGCTAGGCGTTGTAGCATTATCAGTTTGGGGATGGACCTGGCGATTAATGTATGGAATTCGGTTTGGGGATGGACACATCGTTTACCTATTACGTCGGTTTGGGGATGGACTCGCCGACGATATTCCTAATAAGGGTTGTGTCGAGTCTAGAGTGAGATGGTCGAGTCACGTGTGGTGATTGAGATATATTATTGTGTTGCTTATTTCTTTATGTCGAGCTTATCTTGTATTGTTGAGAAGTTGACCCTTTCCCGTGGTGCCTTCAATCCATGACGGTTACCCAGGCGATGTCGAGGGCGCAGGAACTTCGGCGATAGATGATGCCGAGGAGGAGCTCGACGAGGACCCGAGTGACGACCTCTACTTGTCGTGATTGATTATGTTGTTGGATGTTTGTTTTTCTGATGACTGTACTTGTTTTTCTTTTGTGTTCGAGGTCGTGACCAGTTTGGGCAGTGTTGTTTTGTTGTTTCAGGGTAGACTGGTGGTCTTACTTTTGGAGCAGCCCCCTGCGTGGGAGTCTGCCGGAAGTACCCCCAGGGTATGATTGCTCTTTTGAAGTCGTCGTACCTTAGGTGTATTTTCTTTGCACATTTGCTACTCTGTATTTTGTATACATTATTATTTAGAGTGATATATATATATGTATGTTATGCATGTATGTTTTATTAGAATTTAAGTCTTGTGTCTTAGTTGCACCATGTTTCAAAAGTCAGTAATTACTCTGATGTGCACGAGTTGGTTTTATAAAAAAAAATATATCGTATTTTTAAAAGGCACAAGAGTTTCGTTTTTAAAACACATCTCATATAGGTTTATGTTGAGCTTGGTGTGTTGAGCTCGGTAACTCGAGCTCGGTATATTGAGCTCGGTAGCGGTCCGGAAACGGGTCGTTACACAACCCATTCTTTTATTTCTTTGGATTGTGTAGACAGTTTGAAATTGTCTATGACTACCTTACCTTTCAAACTAGTAGTTACTACCCCAACTGCTAAAACCTTGGTTACCAACATTGCATGTCTTAATTGTGTAGTGGTCATCCAAGGTAGAAAATTTGTTGCTAATTTGGTCTGTTTGCCATTAAAGAGTCTAGATATTATTCTCGGGATGGATTGGTTGTCTCACCACCATGTCATTTTAGATTGTGCCCGAAAAGCAGTGATTTTTCCAGATCTTGGAGTCTCCAATTATCTTTCTGCCGAACATATCGGAGTTTCCTTGAAAGAGGGAACTAGGGAATACATGTATCTGGCTAGTTCAGGAGTTTTTCAGGAGATCGAGTTGAAGGATGTCTCAGTGGTGTGTGACTTCTCGGATGTTTTTCCCGAAGACGTACCAGGGTTACCACCGGTGAGAGAGATCGAGTTCTCCATCGACTTGCTTCCGAAAACAGGACCGATTTCGATAGCGCCCTATCGGATGTCACCAGCCGAGATGAAAGAGTTAAAGTCTCAGATTGAGCACTTGGAGTCGAAGCAGTTCATACGACCGAGTGTGTCACCTTGGGGAGCTCCAGTGTTACTGGTGAAGAAGAAGGATGGACGATCAAGATTGTGTGTGGATTATCGTCAGCTCAACAAGGTTACTGTCAAGAATCGGTATCCGTTACCGCGTATCAATGATTTGATGGATCAACTACGAGGAGCCGCAATATTTTCTAAGATTGACTTGAAGTCAGGCTACCATTAGATTCGAGTGAAGGAATCAGGATAAGATATGGTCACTATGAGTACTTGGTGATGCCGTTCGGAGTGATGAATGCGCCGGCAGTATTTATGGACTACATGAGCAGGATCTTTCACCCATTCTTGGACCAGTTCGTGGTGGTGTTTATAGACGACATCCTGATTTATTTGAGGAGCAAAGAAGAGCACGAAGAGTACTTACGCCAAGTATTGCAGATTCTGAGGGAAAAGCAACTCTACGCTAACTTTTCCAAGTGAGTTTTGGCTTGAAGAGGTGAATTTTCTCGGACATATGATAACCAAGGACGGGATAGCTGCGGATCCAGCCAAGATTGAAGCTGTGTTGGCATGGGAGCAAATAAAGACTGTGACAGATATCAGAAGCTTTATCGGTTTAGCAGGCTACTACCAGAGATTTATTGAATGTTTCTCGAAGATTGTAGCACCGCTTACACGACTCACGAGAAAGGACTAACCTTTTGCTTGGACCGAAGAGTGCGAATCCAGTTTTCAGAGGTTGAAAGAACTTTTGACAACAGCGCCTGTGTTAATTTTGCCTTAACCGGAAGAACCTTACAAGGTTTACTGTGATGCTTCACACCAGGGTTTGGGATGCGTGCTGATGCAACATAGGAAAGTTGTGGCTTATGCTTCGAGACATCTTAAGATTCACGAAAGGAATTATCCTACACATGATTTGGAGCTTACTGCGATGGTCTTTGCATTGAAGATTTGGAGGCATTACCTGTATGGGAGCACGTTCACTGTTTACAGCGACCACAAGAGCCTGAAGTACTTGTTCGATCAGAAGGAGCTCAACATGCGACAGCAGAGATGGATGGAATTTCTGAAAGACTACGATTTCACTTTGGAATATCATCCAGGGAAGGTGAGCATGGTAGCTGATGCACTCAGCTGGAAGAGCATTTTAGCTTCAGCAATGATGATCAAGGAGTTGGAGATGTTAGAGAAGTTTCGAGACTTGAAGCTGAATGTGGAAGTGTCACCAGAAAAGCTAAAGTTTGGCATGCTCACCATTTCTAACGGATTGTTGGACGAGATTAGGGAACAGCAGGCTCATGACGAGCTACTACGAGAGAAGGTTGAGCTGGTAGCACGAGGAAAAGCGACGGAATTCAAGGTTGGAACAGACAACATTTTGAGATGCAATGAACGTGTTTGTGTACCCAACATGGCTGAGCTAAGAAAGTTGATTCTCAATGAGGCGCACAAGAGTGGACTGAGTATTCATCCGGGAGTTACGAAGATGTACTAGGACCTGAAGAAGCACTTTTGGTGGCCCAGAATGAAGAAACAAGTGGCAGATTACGTAGCTTCCTGTCTGACTTGCCAGAAACCGAAGGTAGAACATCAGCGACAGTAGGGACGTTACAATCACTTGACGTACCTATGTGGAAGTGGGATAGCATTTCTATGGATTTAGTTGTGGGTTTGCCAAGAACGCCGAAGAAGCAGATTCGATTTGGGTAGTCGTCGACCGATTGACCAAATTTGCCCATTTCTTGATGGTGAGATCGACGTACAACGTAGAGAAGCTAGCAGAGGTCTATGTCGTGGAGATTGTATGACTGCATGGCATGCCTTCTTTCATTGTTTCTAATCGAGATCCGAAGTTTACATCTCATCTCTGGAGGGCATTACAAGAAGCGATGGGAACTAAGCTTGAGCTTAGCTCAGCATATCACCCTCAGACCGACAGTCAGACCGAGAGGACGATTCAATCACTAGAAGATTTGTTGCGAGCGTGCACGTTGGATCACAGAGGAAGTTGGGACGATGTCTTACAACTAGTAGAGTTCACCTACAACAACAATTATCACGTGAGCATTGGTATGGCACCTTACGAAGCGCTGCTGTGATTGTCTGATTGCTTGTTTTGTATTTTGGATGACTATAGTATTTCGTTTATAGTGTACAGTTTGTTTTGGTGACCAGTCGGGCTTGGTGGATGTCTTTTGTGTACTGTAGGGTAGACTGTTGGCATACTTTTGGAGCAGCCCCTGCGTGGGTGTCTGCCGGGAGTACCCCCGGGGTATGATTGCTCTCACGATGGTCTTCATACCATAGGTGTATTCTCTTGTACATGTTTATGCACTTTCTATTTGGTATGCACTGCCTATGGCTACTTGCTTATATATATGTATGTATTTCCAGAGCATGCGTCTTGTGTCTTAGATTGCACCATGTTTCTAAAAGCTATGACAACTCTGTGTATGCTTGCAAATGTAATTGTTTTAAAAAAAAAATAGACCGCATTTTTCAAAGGACACAAGAGTACTACTTTAAAAAGTGTGTCGCATATAGGGTTGGTTTTAGTTTTAGTAGCGGTCTGTAAACGGGTCGTTACAATCCACGATCCACGAACAACGAACCTGAAACCTGCAAAATAGAAATCGGTAATAATAACCTGAGGCGTCGATGAGACTGCCCTTAAGAATTTATCCGCCTACTGTGCGCAAATCCCCCAAGGTACAACAGGCTCTTTCCTGTCAAAGCCGAGGTATCAGAACAGCAGAAATCACCATAATCAGTCAGGCAGATGAAAACCAAGACACAAAGATGGAAAAGAAAGTAGAGAAGTGGGAAGAAAAATATTATTTTTTTCTCCTATCTGAAAAGTGGCGAGGTTCCCATATAAATAGAGTACAGTTAAGAGAAAGGGAGAAAATTGTGTTAGTGGGTTAGACTAAGTCAATAAAAGGAAAAGATAAGGTAAAGCAATTGACCAAGTCAAAACCTGTCACAAATAAATGATTTTCTAATAAAATTATTTTTCCATATATCTCTTTTGGCAATATAGACACAAATAGCATTAAAACTTTTGAAATTCACCTCAATTTACAACTCTTCCAAATCAATTCAGAGAGATCCATACTTGCCACCACCAGTTCAATCTTAGGAAACCCCAAATTAGCAATACCAGCTGCCTTTAGCTCAGCATCCACATTCTCAGCCTAGGGGCACCTTCGCATCAACAATATCAGCAGACCCCTCATCCCCAGTACTCCCAGCCAGCACCTCATCTACCTCAGTAGCAGCCATCGCTTTCACCTGGAAATATGCCTCAACTACAGTCTTCACAGGGTCACCATGTAGAGGAATCACCTTATGTTCCTTCTCAGAATTATCCTCCCAATCTCCACCAGCCACCATCTCAGCTACCCAACGGACCTCCTCCTCCTCCCCAACAGTTCTATGGGACACCGCCCCAACCCAAGGATATGAACCACTACCAAGTAGATCTAGTTCAGGTTATTCTTCTGGATATGGTACATTATCTGGGCCTGCTGAGCCATATCGTTATGGCGGATCATCTCAATATAGTAGTAAACCACCAAAACTACCTACCTACTGCTTCAGTGGCTTCTAGTGATGGAAGTGATTACCCACAGCTCCCAACTGCTCGCGTACTTCCACAAGCAATACCTACTGCATCTGCAGTAAGCAGTGGTTCAGGTTCTGCTGGAACTGGCAGCAAGGTTTCTATTGATGATAAAGTTGCTAGTATGGGATTCCCTAGAGACCATGTGAGGGCAACAATTCGGAACCTGACAGACAGAGGCGGAGGGAAGGGGAGGCATTTGGTTGCCATGGTCCCCCCGAGATTTCTATTTTCTTTTGTCATATGCATATCAAATAATTTTTGGCCCCACCCTTATAAAAAAAAAAAAAAGTCTCGTATGAAAAGAAGAAGAGTTGGCAATTGGCATTGTTTTCAACGTGTGAGTATAAAAGTAAGAAAAAAAAAACAAATGAATGAGCACTGCTTTGCTTAATGACATGAAGCGATACAATTTTATACTCTACGCTGCTCCGGCCAGTGTGCAACTATTAAAGCAAATGTCAATTATTATGACACCACATATTGTTTTGCTGGTTTAACTAGTGTAACTAAAACACTTGATTTTTTCACTATAAAAAAAATTAATAACTAGAAAACATATTACAAAAGAATACTTGGTCCATATTATAAGGAAAAAAACCTTAATTCGCACGCAAAAGTTTTGGAATGAGCTAATTTTAATTAATATTCTTAAAGATTTAACTTTTTTTTTTCAAAAATACCTCTTTTATGAAATGGTTGAAATGATGGCTTACAATTAATAAATACACCTCGTAAATATAAATCTTACTATAAATCTAATATAGAAATTAGCATTTAATGTATTTGAAATTTGATGTATCTTTCTTATATTTTGGGAGAAAATGGACTCTTTTGTTTTTTATAATATGGACGGGGAAGTAATAATTAAAAACAAAATCATTCAAAAAGACATGTACTTGATTCGAACCTAGGTGATGGGATCTTAAAAAATGGTTTACGGGCCAAATTGTCACTTAATCTTATCTTATACACAATATACTATATATCTGAATTTTTTCATGGTCCTCGTGTAAATAAAATCCTGACTCCGTCCCTGCTGACAGAGAATGGCCAATCAATTTACCTAAATACAGTGCTGGATAAGCTTATGAATGAAGGTGGTGAAATGCTGCTAGGGATGGCAAAAAAACCCGTGCCCATGGGTATCCGCGGGTAAAACCCGCCACGGATTTTAAACGGGCAGTTAAACGGGTACCCGCGGGTGTAACGGGGCGGATATTTATTACCCGTGTATAAACGGGGCGGGGCGGGTATCATACTACCCGTGCCCGTGGGTACCTGTATATATGTAATTACTTAAATTTTATGGATATTTGGTTGTAATTTCCATAAACTTTTTAATTTAGGAGCATAAGGTGGTATTTTGTAAATTCTCATTTGAAACTTTGTCTAGAAATCTAGGTAAAAAATAATTTTTTTGAAAATAAGCGTGTTTTTTAAGAATTTATTAAGTATCCATGGATACCCACGGCACCGCGATTCTCAAAATCCGTTAAAAACCCGTCACGCGCATGCCGTAGCGGTATGGGGAAGAGTGCGGGGGCAAATTATCCAACGGGGCGGGTAGTGGGGGGCTACTACCCGTGCCCACCCCGCCCCGTTGTCATCCCTAAATGCTGCCACAAAGAGGTTGGTTTGGTCGGTAACATGGCATTAATTGATTGAACTTTGTATAGAAGAATCACTTGTTTCGTGATTAAGGTTTGTAAGGAAGGGGGACTTCTTGGTTGGATTGTGCCAAATTGGATGTTTTGACTCTTCTTGTTTTATCCCCCTTTGTTCTTTTTTCTAGGATGGTTGAATCTGTTATGCTTTCTTGTGGGTCCGATTTATGACAATCTTGATCTTGTTCTATATATTTTCAATAAATAAAATTGGATTTGGAAAAAACAAAACAATATTATACACGAGAAAAACCAGAGTTTATTCTAGGATTAATTTGTTGTCCAGCATAAATAATTCATTATCTCTTTTTCATGTAATTTATTTTGAATTTATCTTATAGTAATTTTGATAAATAATTCAATTGTGTGCTTTATATTTTTTGGTGAAACTCATAGTTGAAAATCCAACTCTAATCATAAACAAAAATAGAACGGATATTTCCTATTTTAATTGTTATATTTCAAAAAAAAAATTGAAGTATATGCATAAATACATATATTTTCTACTTCATAATGAATTATCTATATAATAATTTTTGAAAAATTTAAATCTGCTAATAATTGTTTTTTAAAAAAACTTTAAATTTATTCTTGCACGTTGGATACATTTACAACCCATACAGTTAACTCATGCGAGCACGGATAAGTACACTAGTAACTAATAAAATCAAGTATTTTTTTTTAGGAATATTAATAAAATCAAGTATTAACAAAACGGTAATATAACTAATTTTATTTAGTGTTTTTTAATCTTGCAACTCTTCTTGTCAAAAACAAAATCTTGCAACACTTATTTTCCATATACGGATCTAAATACACGAACAGTTAATCAACCGAATGGATTGTTATGTGTTATTATCATTGTTCAATTAATCGGGTTCTACTTTAGTATGGTGTGTGTTCTGGGCAGGGAACGTGGATCTGGCCGTAATCGCTGAGATCGCCGTGTGCGGTGGAGGTGACGACAGAGAACAGAGGTGGGTACCTTTAAAAGGCACTTTGATGCTCAAGTAAGTACTTTCTCTGATGAGGTAAGTGTGATGTAATCAATGCATACCTTGTTTGTTGTGGGCCCTCCTTTTATATGATTCCTTTTAGGGTTTGGTGCACATGGACGGCGGTTAAGCCTCTACATCACCTATAGTCTGTTGTGGTCCGTTGATCTAATCGACGGTTCTAGTTCGGTGGTGTCAAGGCTACGCGAACTAGGAGCCTTTGATAAAATGGGCGGTTCAAATCGAAATGACTTCGTCTGCCACGATCTGGCAATGGTATTGGGCCGCTACGGTTGGGCTAGGTCGACCACGATCTGGTGGTAGGATTGGGTTGCGGAGACGGTGTGGTCTTCGAAGGAGTGGGCCTAGGCCCAGTCCGGAACAGTGTGCATATACAATTTTCAAAATAAAAAATTCTAAAAAGAACACTTTACCTTTAAAAAAATTGATCATATGGAAAAAAGAGCCACACTCTATTTTTTGTTCTTTCCAATTCGTCATGTTAGGGAAGCCTAGAGTGCACAGGCCTGTATATAGGTATTTTGGGGTCTAAGACAAAATGTGAGAGAGAGAGAGAGAGAGATAGAAGGGGGGAAAATGAGTTTGAAAAAAAATAAAGCTAAAATATCAAAATAATATATATATATATATATATATATATATATATATATATATATATATATATATATATATATATATATATATATATATATAGGGAGAGAGAAAGAGAGAGAATGGTTAAGTTTTGGAAATACTAGCATAAAAAAATAATTAAATTTTACCATATTGGATCAACCACTATTTTATTCTTTTGCATTTCCAATTGATAATTATGGCAATTAAGTGCCAACAATTCACTAAGAAAGATTAATAATGGCAACAAATGGATTAATAATGGCATAAAGTAGGAATTTTGATTATTTTTATAAAAGGAAAATATAGAAAAGGCTAAATTATATTTTTGGTCCCCTATTTTGACCAATTTTTTATTTTAGCCTCTCTATTTCTAAATTCAGACATTTTGTCCCCCTATTTTTAAAAATTCAGACATTTAGTACATCTGTTAAGTTGACATCCAAAATCAGTGACATGCTCTCATTAAGCTTAGCTGACATCTGACTGTGTCCCCCTCCTTTGGTGTCATGTCATCAAACAGGTCATGTCATTACCCTGGTTGTAAATTCCATGTCATTACCCTAATTAAGAAAATAAAAAATTAAACCCCAAAATCCTAAAATTCCTAAATTAAAAAAAAATCCCTAATATCCCAAATCATTCGATAATCCCAAATAGAAACCCAAAATCATCTTCAGCACCCTAGCACGAACAACGCGAAATCCCTAAAATCCCAATGATTTGGGATCATCGAATGATTTGAGATTTTAGGGATTTTTTTTAATTTGAGGGATTTTAGGATTTTGGGGTTTAATTTTTTATTTTCTAAATTACTGTAATGACATAGATTTTACAATCAGGTAATGACATTGCCTGTTTGATGACATGACACCAAAAGAGGGGAGACACAGTCAGATGTCAGCTAAGCTTAATGAGAGCCACGTCACTGATTTTGGATATCAACTTAAAAGTGTACTAAATGCCTGAATTTTTAAAAATATGGGACTAAATATCTGAATTTAGAAATAGAGAGACTAAATTGGTCAAAATAAATGTCTGAATTCAAAAATTGGTCAAAATAAGGGGATTAAAAATGCAATTTAGTCTACAGAAAAAAAAATGCCATTTTACAAAAAAAATTTGGTTGAGAAATAGAATTCAAAATTCATAATATAGGGCCCGTGATTTTTCATTCACCATGTACGCCTCTTCCTTTTCGTTTTTTTTTTTTTTTTTCATTTCATTCACTTCGAGTGTCTCATTGCTAGTAGTCAAAGTCTCAAACCACGAGGCCTAATTGCCATCAATATATCAATATAGGCCCATATTAAAGGCATTTCCCGCACACTCTCGCACTTTATGTTATTTGACTAAAATATTTCTAAAATATATCAAAATTCGTGCATCTCCCATAAATACGAATTTACAGTAAGAAAAAAAATTTCTTTACTGTAAATACGAATTTATGACATGCATAATGTATACCGTAAATTGCGATATGCATTTTTAAAAACTGGTAATTTACGGTACCGTAAATTGGTAATAGAATGGAAATGCAGTTCCTCGTCCACTTTTTCTATGAAACTAACCTTTTTTTTTTACTGAATTCTATGAAACTAACCTAAGACAACTATCACCGTACACTATTCCTGTAAATCCTGTGATACCGTATATTACTCAGACCTGCAAATTACCTTTTTGACTGAATTCTCGTTCAGACCTGCAAATGCTCAAACATACCGTAAATTACAAATTACAAGCCCAACCGTAAATTAAAAATTTTCGGTACATACCGTAAATTACTTTTAAGAAACCATACATATCGTAATTTACGGTATACATTTTAAAAAAAATTAGATACCGTATACAAGTCTTAAAAGTATGTACCGTAAATTGGTAATTTACGGTAATATTTTACAATAAATATGCATTTTTTTAAATATGCATACTATAAATTCGTATTTACAGTAAAGAATTTTTTTTTCTTACCGTAAATTCGTATTTACTGGAGATGCACGGATTTTGATATTTTTAGGGATATTTTGGTCAAATGACAAAAAGTGTGGGGGTGTATACAACAGTTGGGGGTGCCTTTAATATGGGCCATCAATATATGTAGTAAATGTAAAGGAATAAAAGAGGCCCATGGCGGTGGCCTTAATGGCCTTGCCTTCCATAAGCCCTGCTCATGCAGCCATGTTAGAGAAGCTTATATGCAAAGCTAGCCCAACACATTTGTAATCTAAAGCAAACTTTTAAGTGAGAGATGATAACATAAAAATTACGAGTCTTGCATAAATAAATAAAAAATGTATTGGTTACTCATATATGTTAAAAATAAAATTTGATATAGACAATATTTATAATTTTTTTAAACCATAAAGTAGCAAAATGAAATTGTTGAATATATAATTTTAATAAACCAATTGCACTAACTGGGGCATAGGGAATATATTTTTAGGGCATTACTTTTCACCCCCCATATTGCTAAGAAACCCCCAAAGCTCTGTTTTTTCTCGTTTCACCCCTGACCGAAAGCACTCTTCCGGACGGGATGTGTCCGGATACGACCTTTTGGATGCCACTTTTGTGGTACCGGATGCGTGCATCCGGATGGTGATCAGAGTGTGGCAGAAACTCTAACATCCTTCAAAACACCAAATTTTACAAAAATCCACAATCCACAAACACAAACTCAGTTACACAAAGTACATAATACACAAACACAAAATAAATTATAAAAATAAGTTATCTCCATGTAAACACAAACACAATTACAAATTTGTCAATTACACAAATTTACAATTTACTCGTCCTTGCCTAGATCTATACATCCTTTATCACTAGTTACATCATCAGAGCGTTCAGGGCATTTACATGTTGTTTGTGATTTAAGTTCACTAAATATAGACATCCTAGAAACATATGGAAACTCCCATGAACGAGCCTCTGTTTGATGGTGGGTCTGCCATAAGGAATAAATAGGAGGTAGCGGGCAACCGTTCTTCAGCACTACCTGTAAGTAAGAAATAAGATTTCATAAATTAATCACTTAATGATAACACTTTAAATAATTAATATATTTGGCTATTATGTTACCTGTACAAAGTGATTTTCATTGACAAATACAATGCATATGATGTGATGATGGTATGGTGGTGGATGACCTCAAAGAGGAAATATAGTTTCACAAAAGCCAGGCCCTAAACTAACAACGACCCTGGTATATTTCTGAGCAACAAGAAATCCATGATCTGGCATGCTCATCCACTTGCGTTTTGGTGTCGCACCAAAACTTTTGGTGGGAACCGAAGCATCCTTAGCCACCTTTACCCGCTGCTCTCCCCCAAAAACACCAACATGCTCCTTATGGTTTATGTTTAGCTCTCTAATTAGATCTAACCGAACAATTGACCATGACTCTTCACCCTTGCCAATTAGAACAACAACACAATGAAATCCACAATTACCATCACCTAGTACATCAATAATATTCTCAATATAGGGATGCATAAACTCTGGAAATTGGTCAATGTAACTCAACCGAGGGCGTGGTGTCATACGAGTAGGAATAGGAATCGGTGACGACTTGTAAGGGTGTGCACTCTTTTTGGGTGGGCACGTGGATGTTGACGGTGATCACTGAGCTGACGTGCTACCATTCACTGATTGCATCAAAGCATTTACATGCTCAAAAAAGGATGGTGAGCGCTTAGTTGATTTTTCAAATGTGTCAGCCGCATTTTTGCGCTTCTTTGGTGCACCTTTTGTTTTGACCCTTTCTAGAGGCGGACACATCGAAGTTGTGTCTGGCAAAGCAACTTGATGCATCTGATCTTTGATTTGTAATTTAATGGAGTAGTCAGTACTGTCAAACCTCTTTTTAAATTCTGTTAAAATTGCAATGTCTCAAGATTTTTCTTCAGTTGTGTCACACACCTCAAAGCGCAACCTCTTCCAACGAGTATGTATTTCTTCCAAGGAGATAGGTGTACCAGTCATCATCCACCTAGCAATGCCGCATGCACATGGTAGACCGTTTGTTGTTCTTATTGAGCAACCACAGGAAGAACTATTTACTCCAACACTATTTGCTCGGTCTACCTCACGGGCAATAAAATTCAGTGCACTTCTGGAAATGTAACCCAATAACCGGACAAACAAAACAGAACTGAATCTGTGTTCCTGTACAATCAAACTCTGCTGGAACGATTTATGAAATTCAATGTGTTGCAGCCTTATCATTTTGTTAGTTGCTGCCCAGCATTTGCACAAGTCACCCACCCATACTATCTGGCCACATCTTTAACCTCTCATGTGTCGATTCAACCCTGGACACAAGCAAATCACAACATTAGATTAATCACACGAATACGGTTACATGAATATAATTACATGAATAAGATTACATACCTATTTGTTGTTGTGTTCCCTATGTGCATCACACGATCAGTCCATAACCTTACAAATTTCTCCTTGCCCGCTATTGGTAGTTTGCATATAATCAAGGAACTTGGGAAACTTTGCACACACGTGTTGAAATGTAGTGAGTCGGTCAAAATATGTTTGCTCATCCAGAGAGTCAACTACAACATCCCATGCAGTCATGATTCCATCCCATAAGATTGAAGTTTTGACATCCAGTTTGCATCTTGCTGTGACATTACAAGCAATATGATACTGACATAATAATGCAGTAGCACTGGGGAAAACTGTATCAACTACCTTCATTAATGAATTGTCTCGATCAGTGACAATTACCTTCGGCATATTATTAATAGAATGTAATAAATCCCAAAACATTTGCAAAGCCCAAGTGACATTCGCTTCCTTTTCTTTCTCTATATAAAAAAATATAACTGAAAGTGTCAATTCATTAGACGTCACACCAACAATCACAAGCAACGGTAAGCGATATCTGTTGGTTTTATACGTTGAATCCATCACCAAAACAATGTTGAAGGTGTTCAACAATTTGATGGAATCCGGGTGCGCCCATAATATATTTTTGACACTTTCAGATTCCTCAGCTTTATACCTATACACATAGTTGTTGGCAAGCAACAACTTCATCAAGTGCAGACATTCTGTTCTCGGACCTCTCTCGGCCTTCCTATAACTTGCACGTGCATTGTAAACATGCTTTATAGTACTTACATTTTCAGAACTGCGATTCTTCAATGTGATAAGGATATCCCTAGGCTGCACCATGTTTTTCGTCATCTCATTAACCACACCCTTCTCTTCCCCACTTAATCGACCTGCATATCGGTGACCTACGCAACTGGATGGTTATTTTTCCGCACACCACACTCAGCTTCCAAACACCTGCAACGACATACCGACCTCGTAATCTGAAAGGACATTCACATTTTTTGGTTCCACTATCCTTACGTTGCCTCTGCCTCTTGTATTCTTTGTATTTACCACTCCTTTCACATCCCAACACAAATGTGATCTTCCTCTTTTGAGTGCCATGATCTGACCTTTGAATTACTACAACAAATCCTAACTTGCTTGTTTGCTATCTAACCCATTTTAGTAGATCATCTCGAGTAGCAAATACCTGATTAGTGGTGAATGGTTCTGTAAAATCAGGAAATTCCACTTTGTTTTGATCATCCACCTCTTTTGCTTTTATTTGTGGATTCCACTCAGATGGCATGGATACTTCATGCGATTCAACTTTCATACCTGCCTACACAACCCAACAATAAGCACATATGTACACTGGTCTGGTTTAGGACTATCCGAAAGCGCGCTTCCGGACACAGTTCTGATGTGTACTGGAAGCGCACTTCCAGACTCTAACAGTTCGGCAGAAAATAGTAACTACCCTAAAACGCGAACAATGAACAAAATATAAGAAAGATGAGTAAGCAAAATACCTCTTGTGTGTAGTTTGATGCTAAATAGGCTTCACTTGAGAGCTAATGGGACAAATTTGAGAGAGATGAGATATTGGTGAGAGAGGGAAGCAAATGGGGGAGAAGAGAGGAGCTCACGTGTTTTGATTTTTGATTTGAATTGGTCCAGAAGTACGCTTCTAGTCAGGGGCGAAACTAAAAAAAAAAAAAAAGAGCTTAGGGGGTTTCTTAGCAATATGGGGGGTGGAAAGTAATACCCATATTTTTAACTTATCTACTAATAGGAAAATGGTTTTTTGAGGCCTATTTACAAATAAGAAAAAAGAATTTTTTTAGGACCTAAAGCAAGAACTTGGACCATCTTATGCTTGGGCCGGCTCTGCTTGTATGGCAACTACTGCGTGAGAAAAAAAGACAATGGATCAAAGTTCGTGAAAAAGAATATGCAAGTAGGGTCAAAGCTATCGCCTGGAGTTCATTAAACAAAAATCCTATTTATGGTGATATTAATGGTGCACCACTTAAAAAGTGGTGCAACAATTCACTGAGTCTTAACCGTTGAATTTGAATGATAAAAAACATATTCTTATCCAACTATTAAAATTAGAGTTATATCAATACAATAAGTATCTTCTTCGCTTACAATCTCCTTGTTGTCTATGGATTGATTGGGAATAAACTCACTCACAAAGTTTTTTTGTCTAGACCATTGGTTTTCAGAAATCACATTAGACCCCAATTCAGTGATGACTCTGAGCATGGGCGGGATGAGCGACCATCCAGGGCCCCATTTTTCGGGGGGCATTAATTTTTAGTAGGGATGTAAATGAGCCGAGCTATTCGTGAACTATTCGAGCTCGGCTCGTTAAATGCTCGATCAAGCTCGTTTGTTAATTAAATAAACAAACTCAAACTTGAGATTGAGCTCGATTATTTAAATGAGCCAAGCCCAAGCCTTACGGCTCCATGTTAACAGCTCGTGAATAGCTCGTTTGAGGGTATAACTATCCTTTTTAATTTATATATTATTTTTCATGTTATTTTTATTATGTAATTGATTTAATTTTGAAAAGATACTATATTGGGTTGCTGCATTTAATTCAAACCATTTTCCTAAGTACCGTGTGAAGAAGAACGTTTCGACTTTCGTCCGTGTACATTGTATATCGTTTTAGAATTCTTATCGTCACCATGGTTCAAAGAAATTTTGTTAATTATACATATGCTGATTGGGAATAGATATGTCTCTTCCTTCGTCAAATCTCTCCCTCCTCATTTGTAAATCTCCAACAGTGTTTGCATATTCGTATATTTGTTTCTCAATGTTTCCCTCTTCCTACCTAATTCGTATGTCACCTTCACTCGACCAACACCACATTGGTAAGGAAACGTAATTTTTAAAAGAATTTTAAACATGTTCAATTAAAATGTAATGTTTGAGAACCCCAAGGTTGGGTACGAGTAATTAACACACTCCATCTAAAGGGACGGGCTCACTAGTACCCGGGTTCAATCCCTGGCGATGGAACAACTTCGAGCCAGACTTTAATTACCTCCCAGCCGAACTCTGGATTAGTCAGAGTCCCTTTTCCCTGGATACCGGAGCGGGGTCAAAGACCTCTGGATAAAAAAAATGTAATGTTTGAGTGTTTAGCTAGTAAAAACAATTTCAATATTCTTTCGTAAGGAGAGCACTATTTTAGGAAATCAAAATTAAATATATTTTTATATTTTATTCCTTTTGGTTGAGAGGTGATTAATATTTTTGAATTTCACATACCATATGTTAAATACATATTTTTATTTATAGATTGTCACGTAATATTAAAAATTTTATTAACTAAATAAACTTTAAAAATAATTTGAGAATTTTTTCATAAATACAAAAATAGTTAAGTTATAAATGAGCTTAATAAGTCATGTCAAGCTCTACTTTTTTCTAGCAAGTCAAACTCAAGCTTTTAGTTTGGCTCGATTAAATAAATGAGTCAAGTCCAAGCTTTATATTTTCTTCACAAGCCAAGCTCAAGCTTCTAGTGCTCGGCTCGACTCGACTAGTTTACACCCCTTCTTAGTAGTATATACATATATTTATTTACAAATTTTTTTACTTAGCAGTATATACAAATATTTTTATACAATTTTTTTTACTTAGTAGATAGTCTGTATTTGCTGAAAGAAGTTTTTCTAAATTTAAATTGTTAAAATCTTATATCACAAGATAGATTAAATAGTATTGGTTTAATTTCTATTGAAAATAACTTTTTAAAAAACCTTGATTATGAGCGGATTATTAATGATTTTGCAACAAAAAAAATGCAAGAAGAATAATGTTCAAATAATTACAAAGACATCATTTTCTTTCTTTGTCTAGGGCACCTAAAATCTAAGGACCAGCCCTGCCCCAATTAATTTGAGTCGAGCCAAATGGACCAATATAAGAGAGCAAAACTCTTCCGACGCCTACTTTTTCTATCCACAAGACTTGAATTCAAGATCTTAATTTTATAAAAAATCAAACTTCTCGCCACTTGGACCGACAGATGTTATTAACCCTCTACCAAAGTTGGCAAATGGCAGAGCACTTCCATGTATCAGATTCAGCCTTTTGGGCCTTCGTTCGGTCTGATCCCTTGGGCTGTTCCCCCCAGTTCGGCTTTGCCCTTGTTTTATTGAATATGAGACTTGCTTTGTCCCGAAAAAAAAAAAAAGATTCAGCCTTGATGATTAAAGATTTATGGCAGAACGATGATGGAAATCTAAACGCTTTGGCTTACCCTATTCCTCATCATTAGTGACCTCATGTAAGGAGCTCTTTGGCTTGAAGGTTTTCAAGCTAAAAACTGTGCTGACTTCACGTCTAGGGGAGTTTTTTTTTAAGGCAAAAAATAGTATGCAAAAGCATCACTATAGAGAAAAGAGATTTTAACTATGTTGACACCTCAATTTCTAACAATCATTTGCAGCATACCAAAATTTATTAAAAATCAAAAAAGATGAATAAAGAGTACAGGCTAAGGGAGTTGCCAACATGATAGAATTTGAATTTAGGTCTTAACAAATTGTTACTTAAAAGACCGACTGTTTGTATCTTCGTTAGTTTTGATCCGTTCTCTTTTTGCTTTCTTGTCTGATGCACCAAATAAAGTAAAATTAAATATCTCGTATTTATTGAGAAAACAATGAAAAAAGTCTAGTACTTCTAGTTATCATGAAAATTCAAAACTTTTCTGGATTGCTATATAAGATTTCTCTTGATGAAATTATGCGTTGACAAACTGAGATTTTGACAACTGAAGTCAAATCCCAAATGAAATGACCATACATCTCATTCTCAACATCAATGGGCAAAATGCTTTATTTTGCAACCACAAAGATTATTTCCATTTTCCACTTCATTTATAAAAGACAAAGGGTTAAAAAAGGGGGAAAAAAAGTTTTGCAATATGGATCGATAACTTCCTATCATATCAAGAAAATCAAGAGAAGTGCTAACAATACACTGTCTAACACACTTTTTGTAACACTCTTCATTATTAGTTGAAATCCATGTGTGTAGGCCAAATGATCCTGCTCCTATCAAATTTTAGATTTGAAAGATGACTACTGCATACAACTGAAACCTCATAAATGAAACACCAGGAATAATATAAGCCTGTACCCTCACTCTTTTCTATGGTCATTTTAGCTGAGGAGTGACAAGTGACAACCATTAAGAATCACCTCCATGCTACACAGATGAATGACACAAGTTAAAAAGTAAAATAAGAATATGCTCAGAGCAATCAGCAACCGCGGTCAATAATACATCTACACTTCATTGAAGACCAAGAAAGACAAATGTTTATCATGGCAGGGAAAAACCACACCTTAGAAACAACTACAGCAGTCACAGATTACTATTTTACCCTTCAATGTTGTGGTTGATGGAAAAACAGTGAGAATAGCCTATTTGCATTATATCCTATTTCAATTGGAATTTGACCTCACAATAACCTGCTCAGAGACTTGATGAGTAGCTTCAAATTCTTTCTTGTAGCTTCATCACCAGTGAAGCCCAAAATATCAGAGCTAACATTCTGCAATATGCAACAGAAAAAGCAATCAATAAAATAGCAAAATTCATTCTTAGTAGGGTTAAATATGTTTTTAGTCCCTATTGAATTACGAATTTTTCAAGTTTAGTCCCTAAAAAAAATTTATCCATTTTTAGTCTACATTTTTTACAAAACTGCATACTTTTTAGTACCTCTGTGGGGACTAGTTTTATAAAAGTTGGGGACTAAAAGAGTGTATAGGGACTAAACTTGAAAATCATAATTTAATAGGGACAAAAAACATATTTAACCTTTCATAATAATTATCAATACGCCGTTTTAAGCTTAGGGTCCTACCTCAATGTTCTTCAGGGTAAATATAAGAGTGTATATGGACTTTTGGATCAGTTCAGTGTTCTCAGGAGTCATAATGGATGAATGTACCCTTCTGCATAAGCATTGGATGATTATATTAGTAGAAAAACAACAGGAGAATTAAACTAACCATTATACTTGAAGAATGCCATGAATGTGAAAACAAAGAGTACAAGGAATCACTTTTAAAATTAGCTCAATTATCTTCTGAATAAACACGAATGATCTCTTTTAGTTTTTATACTTCAATAAATTTAGATCGTCCTGCTGACTTTTGAGATTCCTAGGGTGTGTTTGTTTCAAGTAATTTAAAACACATTCTCGAGCATATATAATGTGTATTCACACGTTTGTTACAAGTTTTTAAAAAATTGAAGTTGCAAAAAAGGGGGAAAAGAAGGGGGAAAAAAAGGGAAACCAGTGCCGGGTGAAAATCCTAAAATTCCTCGCAACCAGACTTGTTTCTCATTTCTCTTACTTCCAAGTTTCGAATGCACACATAGGCATAGCTGTTCCATCAACCTTCTCCCCCCATGTAAGCCATCTTTTTTTTTTTCCTGCTCTCTTTTTTGTTTTTATGTTATTATAATTATAATCTTTCTTTCATTCTCCTTATTTTTTTTTTCTGCTGTTATTTTTTTATCTCCTCGACTCAGTTATTTCATTTTTTAATTCTTTTTTCTAAATTCTGTATTTTCACCCTTTGCTTCTCTTTTTTAAATTTTTATTTTATTAATTCTGTTTTCTAATGCTGTTATTTTTTCTTTTTAGTTTTTTATCTCCTTTCTCTTTCTGTTTGCTTTCTTATCTCCTTAAATTTCAGTTCTGTTTTATCCCCACTTCATCCTTAATTTTTTTCCTTAATTTTCATTCTGTTCCCCACCCCTCTTCTAATTATCCACCAATTCCACCATGTTCCTCATTCTATCATTACTATCATCTCTCTTATAATTTGTGATGAGGGAGAGGGATATGCCACTAGATGGCAAAGAAAATTATTATGTTGGGGTTGAGGAAGAGGATTAGACATTTACTTTGTGTTTGTATTGTTTCTTTATCATTTTGTTGTTATTTGAAGTCTTGAATTTGATGGTCACGAAGCTTGAAGCTTGATGGTAGTTTACAATGTGATTGTGAG
The DNA here is from genome assembly GCA_037113605.1 of Calophaca sinica. NCBI lineage: Eukaryota > Viridiplantae > Streptophyta > Magnoliopsida > Fabales > Fabaceae > Calophaca > Calophaca sinica. The sequence continues at coordinate 96,897,824 of CM073735.1, read as the reverse complement.
ACTTATGATATTTTCTATCAATTTAGTTTATTGTTCTTAGACATATGTTGTGATAGGCCTATTCAGCATGAGTATAGGAGAGGAAATATGATAGGCTTATTATCTAAAAGAGAGCAGGGATAAGAGATTGGGCCTACAGATAAAGGGCTGCAAGTCTGTGAAACAAGAAATAAGGTGGCACAGCAGAAAGGATTAGGAGAGGGTTACACGCGGGACTGGTTGAAGGAGAGAGAAAAAAGAATAACAGAATGGGTTTAAGAGAATCATTATATAGGTAGCAGGGGGAACCGAAGGGGACAGGAGGAAATTCTTAGTGGTGCATATGTTTGATTGGGGGGTTTTGGAGGGGAGGGGAGGGGTTATTTTAAATTATGTTTGTTTGATTCAATTTTTTTTTAGGGGAGGGGAGCAAAATCCCTCCTAAGCCAATTTTGGCTCCCCTCCAAAAGTGGGGGGTTTTGGAGGGGAGGAGAGGAGAGGGGAGGGGAGGGGAGATTAAATCATTTAAAATAAAATTACTTAAATATCCTTATATATAATATAATATAAAAGGCTATAAGGATATACAAGTAAATTAATCCCCCCTTCCCCTCCTGAACCAAACATGCAAAGGCTTCCCTCCTCTCCCCTCTCCTCAACCAAACACAAAATCAAATTAAATTTCTCCCCTCCCTTCCCCTCCACTCGTTTGAACCAAACAGACCCAGCAGAGAAAGTGGATTCTCTCTCAATCAGGGACTCAGGGGTACTCTTATTTTCTTATTTTCATTTCTGTTTTCCATTTTGTAAGGAGCTTTGCTCCATCCATTGTTATTTCCAATTTTCCTTACACATATATGTTCCAGATTGTAAAAAGGGGATTCATCCTGTTTTTAGAGTGATATTCAGTACCATCTCCTATTATTTCCTTCTCTGAATTTCTGGTACCTATCACATTGTTAGTTTTTTGTTTTTATACTTTATTTCTGCAGCTTCTTTTTTTGTGTGGGGGGCAGGGGTTGCGTGTGTATCATTATTTTTATTCAATCCACTATGCTTCTGCCATAGGCCGCAATGCCATCCACCATATCTATATTGAGGATTTTTGCTTGGCCGCCATTATCCGCAATCCACCATTATTAACACCGGGTTCAGGTTGGGATGTTAGATGCATCTGTAGAGTTAAGTGCTACAAATATGAGGTTGGTGTTTTGTGCACTTTGAAGCCTTATAATGCATTTTGGGTCTTTCAAAAAAAAACTGAACCACAATCATTTGAGTCTGTTTGTTTTAATTTTTTCTCAATGCCACAGTGCCCAAATTTACCGTCCCGAGGCACTTTCAATGGAAGCAGCACATGGGCAGCTTTGAGAGGAATCAATTTTGGAGGTCAAGAATCTAATACAAACAGACTCATAGGCATGTCTAGGGGAAAATAGCCATTATGTTGTAGACTCGTTCAAACATCCTCAAACTCACGATTCTATGTGAATCTATACAAGTCTATAGAAATCTACCCGAGTTTACACAAAAACAATTTTGTAAGCAAGTTAACCCGAGTTTGATACCTAAAGTCATAAATTCATTATTCGGCGTTAGCTCAACAGTTTGACAACCATGCACAAACCCATTTAGAGAAATTTGCAAGCAAATTAACTATTTATGGGACAAACGTGAAAATAAGACATGTTACAAGTTATAACCACATACTGTTGCCACCTTAACTGTTGAGACACCTCATTCAAGATCTATCCCAATATTAAGATGTTGACAAGCTTAATGTTTACATGTCGGTTTTTTAGAGAAATTTTGTTTCTAATTACTTGTAATTCTCAAAGTTTAAGGTTATATTAATTACTTTTTTGTCAATTATACCCTTAATCATTTATTGCAGAGAGAGAAATATGTTCTATGGAATAATGAATGGTCAAGGATATCACATGAAAAAAGGCTAATAATTTCATCAAAAGCAACAAAATTTATTGATTATCTTGGTTTGTGTAAAACAACCTTAAACGACATGTAAAAAGGAACGGAGGGAGTATTAGCATGCCACAATGTTATGTATATGCATGCATGCCAAATTAGAGATAAAACAAGAGCCAGAGAGGTTTACAAATCAACCTCAAATCCTCGGAGGCTTGTGTAAGGTTTCGTGTTAAATTCTCAACTTCCTTCAACAGGCCACTATCACGGACTTCAGCCAATAAAGGTTGAACATCTTCAGCCATGGCTTTGATCTGAGACATCACTACATCAAAGGGAAAATATGGGTATGAGAATACATAATAGAATAATACAAAAGAAAACAATAAATAGATACAACAAAGTACATGAATACCATAAATGAGTGGGCGCATATAATGACACCACACTATATAGATGATTTTATTATCATTCTGCTTATCAATTAGTAAATGCTCATGATTATGGAGCAACACATTATTATTTGATTGCTACTGAGCGATAAAAAATGAGTTTAAATCCATAATATGATCCACAGAATTTTGATGAGGTCAAATGATTCTATATGGAAAACGTTTGCATTTGCTTACAATCATATGATGCATCAAGTATGCTTCAGGGGAATGGTCAAAAGATTAATAAATAAACAAATTAAGTATGCTTCAGGAGACCCATAAAAGCTTAAAAGTACAAAAATGTGGATTTTTAATTCTCCAGAATGTGACTAGTGACGTATCTATTCCATCTGTTAAGTTCATTGATTAACAGCTCAAATTACAAAATTTGGCAAATATGCTGGAAAAATTATAGTTGTATAATATGTTGCCATCAATATAACAGCAGATAATAACATTAATTACCACATCAAATATTTCAAAGAATTCTAAGACATCAACAAACAATCTTGTTGTAGTTTAGTATTGTCAAGAAAATTGCCTGATTCAACAGTCTGGTCTAGAAGATATATTACCATAAATGAAGCACATAAACTTAAGAAAATTACATCACACCTTTGTAAGAAGTGGTTTTGCTTCTTCAATAACAGAAGCAGCTCGTTCAGCCAATGAATATGTATTGGCAATACCAATTTTCTCTACATCTCGCCCAAGACGGGTAAATATCCCAACCAATGCATCCAAACTTACCCCTTGGTAACCCTTGATCTTTTCTCTATCACACACAATGAGACCTTCTTTAGAACATTCTTGGTCAAGAGGTCCAGATGTAGGTGTTGGAATGGGTTCTTGAGGAGTAATGTCAATTATAGTCTCCATAAGAAGACCTGACTGGTTAACTTCAACCAATGAATTCCGTGGTATGATTGTTTTATCATCTTCAATCTATAAATAGAAGAAACACAAAGGTTTAAACGAACATAACACACCAACTAAAATAACGAATTCCAAAGCCAAGCAATATTTCAATACTAAGATGTTAGGGTACAAATGAAACAAAAGTTCATGTCCATCACAAGATTGTGTTATCAAAAAGCACCTCGACAACTGCTTCAATACTTCTTAAGGAAGGATTTACACGAATGACATCACCAACAGTCACCCCTCTAATCCTCACAGGTGTTCCGGTGGATATACCACAAGCCTGAGCAAACTCAAATGTTGCTGTGTACTTCCTGAACTTGTTTCGTATTTGGAAACCCCTCAACCAGGCCAAACTAAGTGCAAAAAGAACTGCACCTGATACTAAAAAAAGTCCAACACCACCTTCCAAAATGCTCCTACCACCAAACCCAAAATCGCTTAATGGACGCATCGTTTGCCTCCAAAGAGCACGAGGAATGTCCAAAACAACCGCAAGAGGATTCTTTGATCCTGAAGCAGATGAGGGTTCAACATGCCCTGCATCTGCAGAACTAGCTCTTATCCTGTTTATTTTTCTCCGTGGTCCAAATGGAAGGTAGGGCATGCAATTCAAAGAATTTCTTGGAAGGGTAATCATAGATGAAGATAAGGCACTAGGCAATGTTGAGACATGCAGCTGAGGGTTCCCAACCATATTTGACAAAACGTTATAACACCCAGGTAGTCCTATCCCCGCCAAAGTTGAATTGGAAACGAATCTAATGAAAAGATACTTGAGCTGCTAAAAATGCCCTACAAATCAAAAATCGTGTAAATCATATCAACAATTAATGCATAATTAAGGGACAAAAAAGATGATTAAGCATAGGAAACAACGAAAATTACAATAACATAGTCATTTCTAAGGTTCTAATTATACAAAGGAAAACTCAAATTGATTACAAATGGACCCAACATTGAATGAGATATGCAAAAAAAAAAAAAAAACCATGTAAATAAAAAAGATACTTGAGCATCTAAAAATTCACTGCAAATCAAAAATTATGTAAAACTTATCAACAATTAATTCATAATTAAAAGGACAAAAAGAGATTATTAAGAACAGGAAACAACAAAAATGCAATAACATAGTCATTTCCAAAGGTTCTAATTATACAGGGAAAACTCAAATTGATTACAAAAGGGCCCAACATTGAATAAGATATGGAAAACAGAATCCAATACACTATACAGTAGCAGAAATGGGAACAAAAAAATGCATCAAATTGAGAAGGAAGAAAAAAATCAAACAAAGAAATAATGGGTTTTCACTAGAACCCTAATTCAATGCAAAACTAAATTCTGGGTAACATGGAAAACCCCTAAACTATTATAGTCGACACCTAAAGGTTCCACCTTGAATATCTAGTAACGACAATCTATCTACAGTGAGATTTATTTATTTTTGAATCAAAATTTCTGATGAGAACCGAAAACCCAAGTGAAATATCATGTTTTGGAGTGAGTATTGTTGGGTGATGAAGCCACAAGTGGAAGTGCTGTACTTGGCGCAAATGAGACTGAGGACCAATTTGACCTTCAAAATAGAAGAATTGAAACAACAGAAGTAGAGTGAGCAGTGATTACGGGTTCATGATTTCAATTACATGCAGTCCAAGGAGAGAGAAAGAGGGATTAGGCTACAGATCCATGCGTAGATGAAGGGGGCATGGCGGGTGGATGAGTATACGAAGGGAAAAGAGAGCCAAAACAGAAGACTGCGTTTCCAAGCAAAGTCTTATTTTGGGCTGAGCCTTCTTTACTCCAATCATAGGCCCAGACTCATTTTGCTGAAGAAAATCAATATATGTATTTTTATATAATAATAGTTTTTACTTTTTAATTATAATTAATTTTTAACTTTTTTTAGAGAAAAAAAATGCATATAACTACACTTAATTTTATATATTTTATTAATAAATAAATGGGCACTTTCAACGTTTATTTTGTATCAATAAGTCTTTCAATTCTAAATCTACTATCTATCTACTATATTATATAAAATAGAATTTTGCCACGCTATGTGTCAAAACCACATATATTTTTTCCCGCCTAAAGTAATTTTATTTATTATTATTATTATTATTGTTGTTGTTGTTGTTGTTGTTGGAATATCAATATCATTACAAAATCTCAATTAATAAATGTTATCAAAAACATAATTATCTTATCTTAAATGACTTGTCGATTTTGAATTAATGTAATCAATCAGTATTTAATATTTTTTCATCATATAAATTTGTCAACTTTTAATTTAAGATTCACTATCAATTATATATTTCATAATATAATTCATAATAAATTTGATTTCAAATTTCAAATTTGAATTTAAATAAAATAAATTGAAATTAACTAAAATACCATACTAAAAATATCACTTAATCTATAAATATTAACATACTAGTGTGTTTGACCCGTGCATTGCACGGGTATACATCATCTTTTTAAAAAATTAAAAAATTATTAGCATATATCACGTAACATATCTTTTTAAACATTTAGACGAGATTTTATTAATACATAAAGGGATTAGCCATTGCATTTAAATAACAATTATATAATGATTTAACCTAATAAGTATTTGTATAGATAATTATATAATTATATTATATTATATACAGAAAACTTTAAAAGAAGGTAGTTCGGTTTGCATTGCAGTTTTGATTTAAAAATATGTGATAATCAATTAAATTATGAATATAGTTTGCTTTAAAATTATATGTAATATTTTCATTTGGAAAATTTAATTTACAAATTTATATAATAATTGTTATCGTTATATTTTGAATAAGATTGTGTTTAACTTGTCGATTAATATTTTTGTATTAAAAACAACACATATCTTTTTATAATTTATATTTTTATTGGCTAATTTAGTATATTTATATAATATTTGAAATATTGATATATGAAAACATATATTTATTATATATATATATATTATCAAATATTTTAATAATATTTGATATAATTGATATATTTATGTATTTGTACATGGGGTGTTACCTCAGTAGTAGGAGTTTAGCCTTGTAACCCCAAGGGACATGGTTCAAATCCCCTCGATGACGGTTGTAATATGACCATTAGTGCCACTGAAATAATAATACATCCCCTTCCCCCACCCCCCGTTTTAAAAAAATTGATATATTTATATACTAGTATAGTAACCCGTGTCATGTGTAACACCGGTAGTTTTACTACGACTTAATTATCGCTACTGTATTGTAATTCCCTATATTACGCATTAATATGCATAATTAATATTTTGTGTGCTGTTAATCAAGTGGATGAATTTAACTAAAATGAAATTATATTTGGGACTTAATATATTGTATTAAGTCACAGTTAAATTTTCAGTTCAAAATTCCACCGTTTTCCGGTCGCGTTTTGAACTACCCGGGTAAGTTTTTGCCCGATTGAAAACTTTAATTCTACCCGAATATTTAAATATTTGGGAATTTGATGTTTTATAATATTTCTGATTTATTACAATTTTTTTGGCAATTTTACTTAATTTTTTTATAATAATGTATTTTCTACGCGCCGGAGACGCGAGACACGTGAAACCGAACGTGCGACGAAACTGGAAGCTGAGAGAACCTTGAGGGAGGGGCGAAAATCAGAAGATAAAAAAAAAGATTAGATTGTGGTAGATTTTAAGTCATGACACAAAGAGATAGTGATGTGATTAACCTACCAAAAATGTTAAAGTTTAGTTCTATTTATGGTAAGAGTTAGTAAGGTCTTTGTGCTAGCTTGCACCCATGGATTTGGCCAAGATTTCCTCCTCTTTTTCAGCTCATCTTGGTCGAATCATGCAGCTGAAATTGGAGGAGAATTCCACTCCTAAATCATTCACCAAAATCTTGATTTCATGCATGATGATCTCCTATCTTTTCCTAGTTTTTCCTATCATCTCCTAAGATCACTTCAACACCAAATCTCCTTCTTTTTAACATCAAATCTCCCCATTTGCTGGCAGAAAATCAGCTTCTCTAATTGACCAAATCATTTTTTTTGATCTTCTATCACAAAGTATTAGATGAACACATAGGTTATTAACTTATGGTCTTGCATGGTTGTACTTGGCAAGGGAAACAATTGTTTTTTTTCCTTCCTTCCTTCCAGCTGGGGCGTGGCTGGGGCGTGGCCTATATAAGGGGAGGGAAGCAACTCTTTTCAGCTGAACTTTGATGTATTTTAGTGCCAAGAAGTAGTGGAGAGGTAGGAGTGAAACTTGTGAGGAAGTGAGGTAGTTGAGAGTAAGTTTGCAACACAAAAAAAAATTCTACACTTCCTTATTTTCCTAAGCTGCGAACAGTAGCCCTTGTGGTAAGAACCACCACCTTTCATTCCTTTTAATTCACTTCATATTGCTAATGTTTGGGTTATGATGTACTCTAGAGTGTTTCCAAAACAAAAAGGATTTTTATGCTACTTTGTGTTGCCATTTTTCTTCCATACTTCTAGTTATCTATGCATATGGTCCTTTTCATTTCAAGCTTGATGAGAAGCCAAGAATTATATGGATATATATATATATATATATATATATATATATATATATATATATATATATATATATATATATATATATATATATATATATATATATATATATATATATGTATGTATCATGGATTGTCCATGATGAGGCTTGAGAGCATTTCTTTAAAGTTGTGACTTGGGTTTTGTTGTTTAAAACTTGCTTGGAAGATTTTATTTTGTTAATACTACTACCAATATTTTAAGATAAGTTATAAATTCCAATGAGCTTGATGAAACACATAGAGGCTTGATCATTCCAAAGGTCATGACCCAAGTTGTTGAGAGCAAGGGAACTCCATTTTTTTCACTCTTTCTTGTTGAAGAGTTTATGGACTCAAGAATCTTAAAGAAAAGAACTCTACTACATCATTTGTAATATAGTAATAAAAAGGTTTTTTTGAAACAACAAAATATTTTCTTGTTGCTTCTTGTTGACCGCCCCTTTCTCCATTTTGGGGGTAAGAATCAAAAATTTCCTCCTTACCTTCTTGAATACCATGAGTAGAGAAAAATATGTATATTTTAAAACTCCATTGTTTGGGCTATGATCTAAAAGAGAGCCTCACTTTGAATGGGTGAAACATCTACTTGATGAAAGGATGTAACCCATGACAAGTTTCATACTACTTTCATTCTCTTATCATAATTTGTTGATAAAGGGAATGGATATTTAAAATAAGAAAGAATGATCTAGGCATTTTATGGCCTTAAGGCCGTGAGCTCCACTTGGAGAAGGAGACAAATTCTTCATTTGATTCCTTGTTTTCTTGATAATAAAGAATAATGTTTTTTATAGTTAAGTGATCCTACACTTTTTTTTTGAGAAACAAACTCTCCTTGCCCTTTTCTTGTAGAACCGTGGCCATAGGGTAGGGATTAGGACACTAGGTTGGGTTTCTAACTTAGCTAAATAACTTGATTGGTTGAAGGTGTGAGAAAGTAAACTTGTAGAGCAAAATCGTGCGTTGGAAGGAAAGCGTCTACGGTAAGGGCAACTCTTAGATATTGTTAAGGATTATGCTTTATATGCTTGTATTTTACATGCTTATGTTCCATATGCTTATGTGTAAGAACATCTTTAAGTGTGTATATTAGTAATATGTGAATGCATAAATTAAGTATGTGACAATATGATGAACAATGTGATGGAATGATTTTCTCGAATGATGCCTTGTGATTATGATTATTGTGTTGTGATCATTTACTATATTTGAGAATATATTGTTAAATGACTGTGATAATTTGGGGAAGTGTCGAGAGCACGTGAGTTGGGTTACCGTCGCATCAACGTCAAATAAATCTTGGATTTTGAAATAAAAACTAAGAGGCATTTTATTAAAATCAAAGAGACACTTAAAAACAGATCTTTCTAAAACCCTAATTAGTAATGGACTAACCACCTTTTCATTAAAAAGAATTAAGTGAGAGTTAGAATAATTAAATTAATTATTTTGAACTATTAGTGGATTTCCAACATAAATCATTTCATAACTAGTAGGAGATTTTCTAAAGAAAAGAGACTTAGGACTATAAAGGGAGATCTTGAGCCGAAAATATGGGGTTCTAATTAAGGGAGTTAGTACAAGAATAGATGATCTCGGACACTCCGTGTGAGTGATCCCGTCGAGGTAAACTAACTATGATGATAGAGTTGCTTGTTCATGCATACATCGATGCCAGAAGAGAGGTGTCGTAGAGTCGCCCCGGATCTAGGTGCGACGCACGCAAGCGATCAAGCGGAAAAACGGGCGTTGTGTCATCAGGGGGATTGCTCTGGGCACAAATCCCTGCGGGGAATAGCATTTGAGAAAGCCTGGTAGCGGACTCCAGAGCTCCTAAGGCCCTTGCGAGGGTGATATTCCGGAATCATGTGCATTGGCATATAGACTGACAAATAGGGATTTGTGGTGCATCTTATTTTGTGGACTATTCGTTATGATATTGTGTTATGCTTGCCTATTCGTATATGTTGTCATTATTTATGTCTAGTTAAGAAGTTGACCCTTGCCCGTGGTTCTTTCAATTGATGAATGTAACCCAGACGATGACGACGATCGAGCTGACCCCGCTAGTCATGTCGTCCCTGACGACATTTGAGTTCCCGGACTCGGGAGCCCCATTCGCCTGGGAGGTAGACCACGCCTCAGGCCAGGTGATGTACACAGGGAACGTGGTCGAGACGACGCATACCGACGGACAGGCTACACACATAGGGATCACGCGCCGAGTGATGCGGTTTTCGGTGCCCTTCGCACGCATAGTAGCTGCTTGGATAGACGCACACCCTGATGGAGACACCTCAGCTTCAGAGGGCATGTCCGAGATTCCACGCTGGACCACTTTTCGCAGCGAGCCTCGGGCTACGGATTCAGCATTACGCGCTACTCCCCTTAGATTTGTACAGCGCATGCGACCCAGGAGGATGGACGTCGGAGCACCCTCTTCTCACGCCGCTGTAGACCCGTCGGGTTCCCCTGCTAGATCTGTATCACCCGTAGAGTATACTCCCTCGTCTCCGATTCCTATCCCTGAGACTACTCCCTCGGCGGATCCTTCTGTATGCCCTCGCTGTGGCCAGGTAGGGTGTGGATCCGGAGGTTGGATCATAGATTCATCTGACGAGGAGGATAGTACTAGGGATGCACCTCTCGATATCCCTACTGTCGACGCCATTGGTGACGACGACGTCATTACGCCCGTGGTGGACGATATGGAGGAGGATTCGATGGTGGAGGATGAGGAGGAGGAGTAGGGCCTCTATGAGTGGTAGGCATCGCCCTTGGCAGTTCATTTTGAGGCGGACCGAGATCACACAGCCGCCCCTGCTGCTTGAGTTAGCGTGTTGATCAGCTTAGTGTTTCTGATGTCGGAGTCTGTCTGTTGTATTTTGGGATTATGCCTGTACTTGTAGTAGTTTAGTAGTCGAGTGAGGCTCTACTTTTGGAGCAGCCCTCTGCGTAGGTGTCTGCCGGGAGTACCTCAGATGTATGAGTATTTCGTATAGGAAATTCATATGTCAGATGTATTCCTATTTTGATGTTGTATTTTGTAAAACCTTGTAGGATGTATTGCCTCAGGATTTTATATATGTATTCCAGACGTATTTCCTTCTATTCTCTTTGTATGCCATGTTCTGTCAACGCTGTATTTACTCTGTCATGTTAATTGCGAAAGGGTTTATAAAAAAAAAAAAATTAACCGTGATTTCTAGCGAACAGTATCAAAACTATTTCATACTTGGTGGTTTTTGTCTCGTAAGTAGCGCCTGAATTTCGGGGTGTTACATCATGCACGAGTATATATTGGCTTTTGAATATTTGTATAAAATAATTAATTTTTTATATAATTTTTTTTGTTAAAATGAGATTGAGACATTATCTACGAAAAATTATATAAGCGTATTTTATTTTCAACTATGCATCATAAAGTATGGCAATCTTTAAATAGTAATTATTATTGTGTATTATAAAGAATTGGTTAAATATGTGGCTAATTATCATATTTAAAATTGAATATAGTGAAAAAAATATAAATTACTATTGACTTAATTGACTTAAGAGAATAAAAAGTTGTTATGAACTTTATTTTTTTTGCCAAACTAATTGTAAAATGAAATTTTCAAATATAATAGACTTGACTCATGCGTTGCACGGGTTATACGTCGAGATACGATGAAATACACTCAATAGTATGTTGGTCCGTTCTACGCATGGCGTATATTAAAAAAATATAAACAAAAAGGATCATGGAGAATTTCATAAAAAATTGTCTAAATTGTACATAAAATGTTTATAACGAATTTGTTTTTCATGTAAAATATTCATTCCCGTGTATTATATTTTATCTATTGCTTTCATGTAAAATGTTCATTCCTGTGTATTATGAAAGATAATCTAAATTTACTTCGATTAAAATAAAACTTCAATAAATCTAAATTTGCTTTCATGCAAAATTGTATCCCCACATGTAATGTTTTATCTATGATTTCTATATTGATTAATTTACATATAGATATTAATACTTTTTTGTGTAAAATATTGTGTCTAACGTAATTTTTTCCTATTTTTTTTTGTAATATGTCCATCCCCGTATACTAAAAAAATAGAATTTTTCTTTGATAAAAATGTTTGATAATTTTTTTATAGTATATCTATAGGTCCGTGCTACGTACGATATATATACTTAAAAAATTGTTATAATCATACACAAAGGTTTAGCAGAATCAACATTCTTGTAAATATTTAGATAAAAATTACAACTAACAATTTTATTTTATTTTATATTTATAGTAATGTGTATATAGTTTGAAACCTTTCCACCGCTACAACTATAAGTATTTTTTCCTTATAATTAAGATGTTAACATAGTTTATATTTATTTTAATAAAAAAAAACATAGTTTATATTTTCTTATAAATTTATAATGTTCTCATCTTTTTTTTCACCATTTTAGTCACATATTCATTGAACGCACTTATATATAAATTTTGTAACCTTCTCTTGATGTTAGTTATCTATTTTTTTGTTTATATGTTATGTTAGAATTAATTTTTTGCTGTCTCTTTTATTCAAAAGCATTATTCTGCCTTAATTTCTATTTCCTTTTATATATTGTGTTGGAATTGTGTCTGCTTAGATGGCTTATATTTCATATCACCAGACTTAACTTTAAGTTCAACCGATAAGATTAGATTATTTCAAAATTTTATTTGTTTATTGAAAAGCCACGTGTTCAAGGAGAAGTAACAATGTCAACAAAACTTTCATGATTGATTTGAAGGTGAACACATTTCACCATGAAAAGTAAATAGGATCAATAACACATTGTTCTATTATGTACATGAAATCGTTGAAATATCCAGCCTAATTTGAACCTCAAAACCCACTAAAACTCATCATCTCTCAAGTTTAGTATATCGATCATGCCAAAGAATTTAAACGTGAGTCAACCACCATACTTGTAAATCCCTCGCCAACTCATTTAATATAGTTCAGAATATGACTCTATTATCTCCATGAACCACGATCTCTTTAAAGTAGCCAAAAAATAATCCATAGCACCTGCAATTCCATTAGCATTGATTTGTGACAAAAAAACATAATCTTTGTCTTTGCAAAGTAATTTAGCATTCATGTCTCTACAAAAGATGGTGTCCAAGAAAAGGATCTGACTTCCAAGCTAAACACATTAATAGCATTAAGAATAAAAAAAAGTAACTAAAAATAAAAAGAAAAATATGAAAGGTGTATAAAACTTAATCCAATTAAGTTCATAAAAAGAGTCGGGAGCAATGCGTACCCAGTTAAAATATAGCATACTGTACTGTGACGGATTATGATTAAGTTTTTCCTGTATCTGATGGAGCACGTTGCAAATTGACATATAAAAAGTAAGATAAAAATTAACATCAAATTAGAGCCAAAAAATAGAGAGATAAAATGTTTGTCCGATTAACATTTTTTTTGAATCGACAAAAAAAAATTATTCAACAAAGAAAAATTACAATAGCACAAGTAGTGCCAAATTCATGGTACCCACATCCATTACCCAAAGCCCCTTACAATTCCATTCCAATCCTCGGATGGTATAAGAGCTTAATACTATAGTATTACATTCAATCAGTAGCAGAGTTTATCCTTGCCCTTGTGGTCTTTATGCACTCCTTTCTCGGACTTCCTATATCCTCCCATGACTCAATCGGCCACTCCCCTGACACACTAAACCCACCAATCATTTCACCTTTCTGTTGCACATATATCATAAAACGTACAATTCTTATAAACACCCATCTGCACCTACTACAACCGATCATATATATTGACATCATAATAATCAAGAGAAGCTGTTGCACTCTAGTTAACATTGAAATGATAAAATATGTGGCTGAAAAATAATACTCTAATCATAAAACCATAGAAGATTCGAATTGCTTCAAAATTTCCAGTTTTTCAAGATACCATGAGAATGCTCCAATACATGACGTTTTAGTAGAAAAACATGCAAGATAAAATATAGAAACAATTTATCACTTCAGTATAAACATTTATTTTTGTTTCGTATCAACTTATATCATCACACCTTGTGGTTTTGACATTTTCCTCCTTATGCCTCTTGTTTTGATGGCTGTTATGGCTTGCCTTTCTTGCATTTTTCCTTGGGCTTCAGTAGGATCTGATCCTTCCTCAAGCATATCTTCAGATGGTCATAGTTGACTCATTCAGTCTCCATCTCCCACATATATTATTTCAAATTAAAAGAAAAAACTTTAATGTCAGGGCCATGAAAATCCAATCTCTCAATTATCGTGCATATGATCAACTAATTGTGTAGTGAGAAACGTCATTTTTAACATTGGAAAACAAATAATTTTAGCCAAAAATTTAAATACAAAATAAAATGAAAAAATGTACCTTAAAACGTGCACACTTGAGCCCGAGAAGATGAACACAATGATCATCCCACCTGCGAAAATGGCATTCATGATTCTCGGTGAAGAAATGTGTTGTATTTTTCATTGTCAATGATTTATAGTCTATTTCATATCCTAAAATTACATCAATCATCACGAAAATGCATATTAATAATATTGAAAAATATATGACGTGAAGGTTGCCAGGGAAAATGTGCTTCTGGTTTGGGAAAATGACCACAATAATTACAAATACCTCCGAGAAACCAAAATGGGTGGGATAGAGGAAAGGGTTGAACGTGGCAAAAACACAAGAAAAGGGGGTTCGAATTGGGTTTTAGAAACCTTTTCACAAAACTTGTGTATTTTTGAAAACCTTTTCACAAAACTTGTGTATTTTTTAAAACCTTTTCAAAACAACTCTTTAACAAAATAGTAATGAAAACAAGTAAAGAGAAGAGAAGAGAATGACATAGTGATTTATACTAGTTCACTATCACCTGATAGCTACGTCTAGTCCCTTCACACACTTGAAGGATTTCTCCACTATAATCAACCTGATTACACTTGAGAGTATACTACTGTCAAACTGGCTATACTCACAACTTCTTAGAACGACTTAGTACAGTCAAGCATCTAAGGAATGCAGCCACTACTGGGCTAAATACAATGCTCAAAAGTAGTTTGAAACAATATCAAATAACTCTTAGCAAAGAGGATATTCAATGAAAAACTCAAGCACAAAGAATAACTTTCAAACTGAAAGAATAAAACGTTTAAGTGCTCGTTCAATGTGATCTCAGAGACTTGGAATGAATCTTGGTTGCTCAATGTGTTTCACTGTGTTCTCAATCGTTAACCTATTTCAGTGAATGAAGTAAGATATATATAGCTAGGATTGTTAATAGTGCTGTTGTGACCTAACAACTCTTTTCACCAATGGACAAAACTTCAAATCCCTTTTTTTGTGGCTTTTAGCAAATCACGTCGCTTTCCACTCTGCTCTTGCATACTGACACAACAGATAATATCAGGATCTTGTCCCTTGTGAGCTTTTTGAATATGAGACACTTCTTGAGCAAGTTTTCTGATGATTATATCCGTTGACATTCCCTTTGGCTTTTGATTCCTTGTGCAATAAAATACTCATCAATGAGGTCTCTTTAATACTTGAAATAGCCTTAAATGAACACTCAGCCTGATTTCCAATCAGAGCAACTGTCAAACAGACAATGCTTGTTACTGAGATACTCTGTTCACCAAAGTGAGCTTGAAGCAGAGGCAAGTTCTTAAGTACAGAATTTGTTGGCCTTTCATATAAGAGAGTCATGTAGAAACGGACGAAGGCTTCCACTGTGTAGTCTATCCATAGTCTGTTTGAGCGTTGACCATAATAGAGCATTGACCATAACAAAGCATGGTCTCACTAGAGCATGGTCTACCAGAGCATTGACTACCAACAGAGTGTTGACCAGATCAAAGTGAGGTTATAAGACGATGAAGTAACTCTTACCAGACAATCAGTGTCAGGCTCAGATTCATGAAATACACACTTTAGCTTAGTCTTTCTGAGATAATTCCTTCTGATAAATAGTGACTTCTGCATACTAATAAACACATCAGAGGATAAATTGTTCTACTAACTATTTGTTATCATCAAAATAATTACGGGTCATTGTTTCTGAATCCACTTGATTCCAATAATCTGCCCCTTTTTGATGATGACAAATACATATATTGATGAACAATTTTTCATTAAAAAATATTTACTTAAAAGAATTTCAGAGGTTTCCCCTGAATTAAGCACATATAAATATTTTCTAAGAGTCACATCAGATGAATGTATCATATCAGAGCATTTCAAAATAAAGTATCAGAACTATCATAAACAGAGTTATGTAACAGAGCATATATGTATTAATACAACATCAAATTATACATTCCAAGATAATGTATCAAAGTAAATAATGCACAATGCAATGCAAGATGACACTTGGTTGATACATTAGGTTCATCAATTACTCTATATTTATGTATTTTCTTCTTCCCCTTTTGTCATTAGACAAAAAGGTTAAGAATAAATAAAGAATATCATAGTCAAAACAGAGTTTGAGAAAGATAAAGTTAAAACAGAATAAGTATCAAAAGATAATGATTTCATTGCTCAGGTAAAAATACTTTAGTACAAAGTTGTTTCCCAACTAAAAAGATAAAAAACAAGTACAAGGCTAAAAACAAAATGGGTGAAAAACCTAAGGGTTATCTACGGTTTCTTCAGCTGATCCACAATGAACTGCAGCATAGAAGTAACATCCTCATGTCTCTTGTTTGATACTTCAATGAATTCCTTGAAATTTATGTTGTCTTCAATTAGTTCGTCCTAGACCTCTTGTGGAACCACAACAGAATGACTAGTTGAAGTAGAACCAGAAGTAGAGGATTGAGACACCATTGCAGTTGAGGCAGGAGGAGGAGTTACAAGTTCTGGTGCAGGAGGAGGAGTAGGAGCTGGTTCAGGTTCCCAAATAACATGGTTTACTACCCTTTGAGGTACCCTCCAAGCAGAAGCAGTTAGGAGTGTTCTGTTTCTTTCAAGTTGATCCTTCCTATGCTTCTCAAAACAGAAATTGACAAAGTACCAATTTTAATAGAAATCTTCCAGAGCCTGTGCAGTACCAACACTATCCAGTCGGTCTTCCTCAATAAATCTCCAAATATCAAATTCATACTGTCTCCTAGCCTTAAAAACTTCAAATCCAGCAAAGAGGCGAGGATTAGGCTGAGGCACAACTACTGCTTCACGATGGTTTGGTGGAGGTTCACAGCCAATTTGAATAACTGGAGTTGGTGGTGCAAAAAGTAGGGTTGGTGGTTCAATGATGGTGACAACATCATCATCCTGTTCAAGTTCTTGAACTACCACAGAGGCAATTATAGTAGCAATGACCAAGTCATCATCTACAATTGGTTTTGCAGTAGATTCAGGCTCAGGGAGAATTGGTGAATGGGGTGGAGAAGTGGCTTGTTGTGGTGAAGGTACAAGAATAGCAAGTTAAAAAGAGGAATCAGAAATTGGTTTTAAGGTAGTAAGGGGTTGTGCTTCACAAATCGTATCAGAGCCAGGTGTAGGGGATTGGGGTTCCTGGTTGATAGTCTCAATGACTGGTTCGGGTTGTAAAGGGAGGTTTAAATCAGGTTGGGCTTGGGGTTATGATTTAGGTCTAGGTGGAGTGGTAGGTTTAGATTGTGGTGATGGAGTGTTAGTGGGTTCTAGTTGTGGTGGTGTTATTGTAGTTGTTTGTAGTTGAGGTGAAGTAATTGGTGTAGGTTGTGGTGAAGGTATAGGTGCAGAAGTAGTGATTGTTGGGTGAACAACAGAGAGGGCTCAATGTAAGGAATTGAGACTTTGGGTAAAGGTCTCTGTCTTTGTCTCAAGGGGACATGATCTTCTTCTTTATCATCATCAGATGAATCAGAGGGGAATGAAGGCAAGGCTTTTTAGGAGGAGAGGGTTTAGCAGGGATTGGTTTAGAAGGTTTGGGAGAAGGAATAGGTTTAGAAGTTTGGAGAGGAGGAATAGGGTTTAAAGGTAATGGTTGAGAGGATTGTGAGGGTTGGGTTGCAGAGTAACCAGTTGCAGCAGTGCCAGTACCATAAACAGAATCATAAAGATCAACAATTTGATCAAGTACCTTTGGCTTCTTTGCCGGAAGATCAGCCAACCTTGTTAATTTCTTCATCTTTGTACCAGTTGCAGTAGCAGCAGTGGTGCCGGAGGCAACAACAGATGGAGCGGTTGAGGGAGTAGCAACAGATGGTGCCTGTTGAAGAGGAGGGGCAAAGGTTTCTCTTTGAAGAAGACCTTGTGCTTTACAATCCTCATTGTACTTGTGGGCTTCCTCTTGAGATTTAGCAATCATCTCAGCAATAACTTCTTTCTTATCTTCTTGCTCCTCTGTCAGCAGTGAGGGCATGAAAGCATGTCTCACTGGTGGTACTATGTGAGTAGGCTCAGAGGCAATATGAATGTCAGTACTCCTAGTTATTCTTCTTGTATGTTGAGCCGGATCATTATGAGTCATTTTCCTCTTTCCTTTCCTGGTGGTCTTCACAGCAGCTTCCTCTTCCTTTTGGATTTCAGCAATTATCTCTAAAGATAAAACTCTCATTTTCTTGAAGTTATCACTATTGAAGATTGGGGCACTCACAGTTTGAAGTGCAACTCCAGCTTCTTCAGTATTCAACTCTTGAAGATGCCTAATCAGACCTTGATTATCCAGAATCGCAGAGATCACCCTCCCATAGGGTATATTTAGGTTCTTCCCTTTCCTGGAGAAAGAAATGTTTCTGCGCAAGTGATCGAAGATAAGGCTTGGCAGATTGATCTTGGATTTGAGTTTATAATTGTTGACAAGTGACTCCAAACACAAGAGGGGGGTGAATTGTGTGTGAACGGTGCTTTCAAAAACTTTTGGAGAAATAAGTGCTAATAATGAGTTGCGAAAATATTAATGTGAAATAGATAAATCACTTGAAGAATAAATTGCAAACGAGTTAAAAATAAAGTAAATAGTAAGATATAAATAACAATAAAATAAAGTACTGAAATTTAATTGACTGAAAAGTAGAGAGATAAGGAGTAAAGCACACAACAAATTATCCGGTTCGCCACTTAACACCCGCGTGGCCTACGCCCCGTCCTCAAAGCAAACCACTATGGGATTTTCACTAAATCACTAGCTTTTAAATCAGTTCACTAGAAACCTTTACAACTCTAAACCAGAGCAACATACGTTCAAGAGATATCACCTCTCTATATGAACACCTTGGGATTCCTACCCAAAATAAATGATTTTCACAAATAAAATGAGACGAAAAAGATACACTCAATAGTGCAGATATAACAAATTGAAGCTCAAATAATACAACTCAAATTTTGTAGAATAAAAAGACTCGAGAAAATTGTGCTCAAAATAAGTGTGAGTGATGAAAAATATTTGACAGAGTTTTGGCACAAAAATTAAGCCAATCGCGTTGTTGTATTTTGTGTTGTGAAGAAAGAGCACAGCGTTGTTTATATTTATAGACCAGGTGAGGCGTTTGCGCTGAGTTGATTTGTCCGTTGGAAGATTTGACCGCTGCACGTGATCATCGTTGGAATTTGTCCGTTCGCGTTGAAACACACGGCTCGGCCAAGATACGACCTCAAGACACGGCTCACAGCGACCTCGCCACGGCCGACCAGGCGACCTCGACACAGCTCGGCATATGACCTCCGGTCAGCCGGCAAAGACCTCGGCACGACCTCGGCACACTCAGATATCGACCTCTCCCCATCAGCTCGGTCCTCATAGCCGACACGCCGACCTCGGTAGCGAGGTCATCACCGGACACGGATCATCAGCTCGACGCCGACAAGAGCTCATCAGCGACCCCGATGCAGCGACCCCATAAGCTTGACGCGACCTCCTCCCGCCGACATACTACTTCCTCCAGAGCTCAACATCCGAAACTTCCTCACCGCTCGACATCCAGGTTACTCAGAGCTCGACATACGACTTCCTCGGATCTCGACACGCCGACTTAATCCTCATGACATCCGAGCTCTCAACGACATCCGACCACGAGATATGCATGTCAAAATATTTTGTCGTGTGTGATTTCATTTTAATTGAGAGCTTTTTATTACTACTTACAAATTGTCTTAATAAAGATAAATAAATACCTGAATACCCAAAGACTTGAGAAACAATCATTCTTGATACGCCGTCTTGGTATTCTTTTCCACTTTTTGCACGGTTGACTATTTGCAAAGCTCCTTTTGTCAATCATCAAAATCATCCTCAAGGCATGTATTCACTGCATTCTTTTGATGATGATGACAAACATCCTCATGGAGGGTTTTAGTAAAAATATAATCATGATATAGCAATGAGATATAAGCAAGGTTTTTCAATAAAAGATATCGGAGTTTACACGATTTTGTGAAAAAACTCCCCTCACAATAAGCAATACTTAAAAGATCACTCTCAATCATGAGGCAATACTTAAAGATCACTCCCCTGAATCATGCATTCATGTAACTCTCCCCATTTGGCAACATCAAAAAAGTGGGAAAGACAAATAAAGCAAGGCATATATCTGAGATTAAACAAGCATATTTTGATAGTTACGTGATACCAAGCTTGGTGGTGATGACAGATGAGCCGTTGGACATGATTAGCTAGTTGCATAAGACAAATGCGCTACCCACTCATTATTAGGTACTTAAAGAAAATGGAAGGGGAAAAGACCTCTATACTTACTTACTTGACCGACTTACCACCTTCATCTTTGTCAAGATAGCATAGTGCTATTGGAGTTGAGATTTCTTTTGCATCGGTCATTCCAAATTTCTTGAGTAAATCCTTGCAATATTTGGATTGATTTGATGAATATTCCTTCCTTTGTTTGTTTGATTTGAAGTCCCGAGAGTAATTTAGCTCTCCCATCATTGACATTTCAAATTCACTTTGCATGATATCGAAAATTCCTTACACAAGGATTCATTAGTAGCACCAAATATTATATCATCGACATAAATTTGAACAAGTAAAATGTCATGCTTTTATGTTTGATGAAAAGAGAGTAGTATCAACTTTTCCTCTTTCAAAACCTTTTTCAAGTAAATATTTGCTCAACCTCTCGTACCAAGCTCTTGGAGCTTGTTTTAAACCATATAAAGCCTTTTCAATTTGAAAACATGATTTGGAAATTCAAAATTTTCAAAGCGGGAGGTTGATCAACATATACTTCTTCTTGAATAAAACCATTTAGAAATGCACTCTTAACATCCATTTGAAAAAGTTTAAAATCCATGATGCATGCAAATGCGAGAAGCATCTTGAATAGCTTCTAATCTACCGCAGGTGCATAGGTTTCATCGAAATCTATGCCTCTTATTGGTTATAGCCTTTGCAACAAGTCTAGCTTTGTTTCTAACAATATCACGTTTTCATCAAGCTTGTTGCGAAAGACCCATTTGGTCCCAATGACTATATGATCTTTAGGTTTAGGAACTAGTTCCCAAACATTGTTTCTTTTCAAATTGATTTAATTCCTCTTTGCATAGCAAGGGTCCAATGTTCATCAATAATGGCTTCATTGATGTCCTTTGGTTCCAAACTTGAGAGACAAAAGCCATGAAAAGACATGCATGATTAAGAGAGTTTCGAGTTGTTACCCCTTTAGAGATATCACCTATTATGTTGTCAAGAGGATGGTTCTTTGAGACTTCCATTCCTTTGGAAGATTTGAGTGAGAGAGTTCTTGAGAGGTTGAAGGCAAGGACTCTTGATCCTCCTTTTGAACTTTGATCTCTTGTTCTACTCTAAATAGGTATCTCCAAATACTTGCAAGATCATCAACACTTTCTTCTACTGAAGATTTGGGGTTAGATTCATCAAAAGAAACATGCACAGATTTCTTCAATCAAGTTCTTTTATTAAAAATTCAAAAGCTTTACTAGAAGTGGAATATCCAGAAATAAACCTTCATCGCCTTTAGCATCAAATTTACCAAGGTTGTTCTTACCATTGTTTAGACAAAACACTTGCATCCAAAACGTGAAGGTGGGAAATGTTGGGCTTTCCTTCCTTTGTAGAGTTCATACGGTGTTTGTTTAAGGATCGACTTTATAAGAACTCGATTCATCACATAGCAAGCGGTCTTTCACTGCGTCTGTCAAAAGTACTTAGGAAGGTTAGTCTCATTGAGCATCGCCTCGCTAGCTCTTCAAGAGACCGATTTTTCCTTTCAACCACTCCATTTTGTTATGTGTCCTTGGAGCGAGAAAAGTTGTGATCGATGCCATTTTCTGCAAAATGCTTCAAATGCTTCATTCTCAAATTCCCACCATGATCACTTGAATGGAAGCAATGTTAAGTCCTTCTCATTTTGTATAACCTTTGCAAGTTTTAAAGCATTAAAAGCATCATTTTTGTGAGAAATAAATAAAGTCCATGTATAGCGAGAATAGTCATCCACAATAACAAGAGCATAGTAATTGCCACCAAAGCTCATGGTTCTGTAAGGGCCAAATAAATCCATATGTAAAGTTGTAAAGGCCGATTTGTTGAAACAATATTTTTAGATTTGAAAGAAGCCTTTACTTGTTTTCCCTTTCACCATGCATCATGAAAGTTTATCTTTTTCAAACGAATCTTTGGCAAACCAATTACTAAGTCTTTACTTAACCAATTTATTAAGATGATCCATGTGAATATGAGCCATTCTTTCTATGCCATAGCCAAGATTCATCTTCTTTACTAATAAGACAACATGCATCATTTGAAGGTATTTTATCTAAATCAAGCATATAGATATTTCCAATTCTAGGTCCAATTACAATAACATTTTCATTTATAGAATCCATGACCATGCATTTTGAAGAATCGAAAACCACTTTGTTTCCTTTATCACAAAGTTGACTAATGCTTAGCAAATTATGCTTCAAACCATCCACATACAAAACATTTTCAATAGTGGGATTAGGACTCTTACCAATAGAACCAATCCAAGAATTTTACCTTTTGTTGTTGTCACCATCTGGGACATAACCACTATTCTTAGGTACCAATGAGGAGAACTTGCTTTTGTCTCTGTCATGTGCTTTGAACAAACCGCTTATCAAGATACCAATTTAAGTCCTTGGCTTTCAAGCACATCTACAACAACAAATCATATTTTAACCTTTGGTACCCAAACCATCTTGGGTCCATATGAGTTAGTCTTGGGCAAGGTGCCCTTTGGAATCCCACATCTTTTTGCCAACTACATTTTATTCTTTCTAATATTGCAAATAGAGGCAAGCGTGTGACCATTTCTACCCGCAAAGTGAAAGCATTTAATGAAAGGACTACTTGAGGTTTGTTGTGATTGAAGAGTTTAAAGATTTTTCATGAATTTTTGGATGATAACCTAAACTGACTTTTTCCAAAAGTACCTTTTGGTTTCCTAACATAATGTTTAGATTATCTCTTCCCATCGTAAATTTTGCAAGAGTGTTATTTAAATCCTTAACCTATTTTTCAAAACACTACACTCATTGCATTTTAAAACTTCATCCTTTTATTTTCACAAGATATGGAGGAAGTTTCAATCACAAAGAACTTGTTTTTTCTTTAAGAATCACTATCTCTTTGTTTTAAAATTTCAATTTTGATTCAAGAGAAGAGATGGTTTTCTTAGAAGAAAGAACAATTTTTCCAAGTTTAATCGTTTCATTATTGAATTCTTCACAAGCAAAGAAGTAATTCATCATAAGTTAAAGAATCAGATCATAAAAATTTACCTCATCTTCATCATGATTTGCCATTAGACTAAGGTGAGCTCTTCATTTTTCAGATTCATCGAAGAATCCATATCATTATCATCCAGGCAATGTAAGCTCTTCTTCCCTTCAATCCTTTGGTGGTTTCTTTTGAAATTTCATTCTCGCTTGGTTTTGAGGACAATCGGGTTTTATGTGACCTTTCTTTCCACACTTGTAGGTAGGATTAAAAGAGCTTTTGTTTCATCACTTTTCTTTTGAGAGCTTGGGAACTTACCTTTGTTTCTGAGTCTCATGAACCTTTGAATTTTGCGAACCATTAGACTCATGTTTTCCTCATTATTTTCATCTTCAAGGAAATCACATTCGCCATCGTCTGGCTTTCTCGATGCTTGCTTTGAGGGCGCCTCTTCTTTTCTTATCGAAACCTTCTTCGCTTCTATGAGACGATTTAGTTCAATTTCATGTTCACGCAATTTTCCAAACAAAGTAGCCAAGGTCATAGAAGATAAGTCTCTAGATTCAGCTATAGCAATGACCTTGGGTTGCCAATTCTGTTAAGACATCTAAGAACTTTGTTAATCAAATCTTCATTCGAAGACTTTCCTAAGAGCTCCTGAGATGGTTTATTATATGGATGAACCTTTTTGCATATCTTGTATGTTTTTCACTTGGTTTCATCCTAAATAACTCATACTCATGGGTTAATGTGTTCATTCGAGCCCTCTTGACCTCGGTAGTACCTTCATGGGTCAATAGAAGGGTGTCCCACATTTCTTTAGCCTTGCAATTTGAGACCCTATAGAACTCATCGTAGCTTAAGCGTAAGTGATGATGTTCTTAGCCTTCAAATTGTACTTGGACCTTTTTCTTATCATCTTGGTCCAAAGTGATCTTGGTTTGTCTACCTTTGCATCATTAATTGATTTGAGTGGGGACAAATGGACCATTTTCCACAAAGATCCCAAATATCAAGATCAACACCCTCAAGAAAGATTTGCAT
This sequence comes from Calophaca sinica, assembly GCA_037113605.1. Lineage (NCBI taxonomy): Eukaryota > Viridiplantae > Streptophyta > Magnoliopsida > Fabales > Fabaceae > Calophaca > Calophaca sinica. The sequence goes on along the minus strand of CM073735.1, from coordinate 96,873,252 downwards.
TCTATCCTTCCAATAACCATACCCTCACCATTGAAAAATGGGGGTCCGTTTCATGGAAGTTCCTCACCATTGTTTGAAGTCATTCTCTTGAGACTGCCGTCCTTTATACAAGAGTCTAGCTCGATACCACTTGCAGTTGACAAGTGACTCCAAACACAAGAGGGTGAATTGTGTGTGACCGGTGCATTCACTAATTATTGGAGAAATAAGTGGTACTAGTGAGTAGCGAAAATATTAATGTGAAATAGATAAATCACTTGAAGAATAAATTGCAAACGAGTTAAAAATAAAGTAAATAGTAAGATATAAATAACAATAAAATAAAGTACGAAATTTAATTGATCAAAAGTGAGAGATAAGGAGTAAAAAGCACACAACAAATTATCCAGTGTTCGGCCACTTAACACCCCTGTGGCCTACGTCCTGTCCCCAAAGCAAACCACTATGGGATTTTCACTAAATCACTAGCTTTTTAAATCGGTCACTAGAAACATTTACAACTCTAAACTGAGCAATACGTTCAAGAGATATCACCTCTCTATGAACACCTTGGGATTCCTACCAAAATAAATGATTTTCACAAATAAAATGAGACGAAAAGATACACTCAATAGTGCGGATATAACAAATTGAAGCTCAAATAATACAACTCAAATTTTGTAGAATAAAAAGACTCTCAGAAAATTGTGCTCAAATAAGTGTGAGTGATGAAAATATTTGTGAGTTTTTGGCACAATAAAATTAAGCACTTGCGTTGTTGTATTTTTTGTGTTGTAAGAAAGAGCACAAGCGTTGTTTATATTTATAGACACTGAGAGCGTTTGCTTGAGTTGATTTGTCCGTTGGAAGATTTGACCGTTACAGGATCTGGTCGTTGGAATTTGTCCCATTCTGCGTTGAAAACATCGAGACGGCTCAAGATACGACCTCGAAGACAGCTCGGCAGACGACCGCCACACTCGGCCAGACGACCTCGACACATCGGCGCTATGACCTCAAGCGGCTCGGCAAAGACCTCGGCACACGACCTCCGGCACACACTCAGATACGACCACTCATCGGCTCGGTCCTCATAGCTCGACACGCGCGACCTGTTAAGCGAGGTCATCACCGACACGGATCATCAGCCTCCCGACGCGACAAGAGCTCATCACGCGACCTCAGACGCGACCTCATAAGCTTGACACGCGACCTCCTCCTCGATTCATACTACTTCTCGCAGCTCAACATCCGACTTCCTCCTCGGCTCGACATCCGTTACGAGGCTTCGACCTCACGACTTCCTCAGATCTCGACACGCCGACTTAATCCTCATTTCGACATCCGAGCTCCTCAGCTCGACATCCGACACGAGATATGCATGTCAAAATATTTTGTGCGTGTGTGATTTAATTTTAATTGAGAGCTTTTTATTACTACTTACAAATTGTCTTAATAAAGATAAATAAATACCCAGAACCCAAAGACTTGAGAAACAATCATTCTTGATACGCGTCTTGGTATTCTTTTCCACTTTTTGCACGGTTGACTATTTGCAAAGCTCCCTTTTGTCAATCATCAAAATCATCCTGTCAAGGCATGTATTCACAATAATGCCACATAACAAACTTGTGGTCTGAACTCACAGTGTCAACAGACCCAGACGTGGGTAGAATGCAGCTCTTGATGATCTTGAAGAGTACCCAAAACTTATTCTTCATGTCCACAGCCTTTGAACTTCCAAGGTTCTCATAGATAGTAGAGTTGTGAACGTGAACACAAGAAGGGAGGTTGAATTGTGTTGAAAAAACTTTTCTCAAACTATACGTAAAAAACACTTCAACACAGGTTTTTTAAAACTGTTTGTATATCAGATGCAGAGAATTAAATCGGATGCAGAATTTAAACAACTTATGAAAACTTGTTTTACTGAGCAAGGTAAAGATAAATGTAAAGCAGTAAAGGATGAGACGCATAGATTTATACTAGTTCATCTCCAACTGGTAGCTACGTCTAGTCCCTTCGTTCCTGAAGGATTTTTCACTATAATCAACTGATTACAATTTTCCTCAAGAGTATTCTTCTGTCACAAACTTGACAATACTCTCAACTTCACAAAACGACTCAGTGCAGTCGAGCCTTTGAGGAACAAAACCTTAACTAGGCCAAATACAGTTTACAAAAGATTATACTTTTGAATATAATCAAAATAACTCTCACAGAGAGGATGAAAAGATTAAGCTCAAAACAGAATAGCTTTCTCAAAGAGGGTATAAGACGCTGAGTTCAGTTCTGTGTAGACCAGAAACTTGGCACGAAACTTGATTGCTCACTTGAGTAATTTTGCTTTTAGAATGAAGTTTCTTCACAATTTTCTAACACTTCTTCAATGAGTACCTTGGGGTATTTATAGGAGTCTTCAAGGGTATTACCGTTGCAGTAAAAAAATATCTCCTTTCCATTGAGTGAGGTAATTTGAATTGTAGTCCTTTTCTTCCTTTCTAGAGAATATCAGAATAGTACACATTACCGTTTTCGTACTATCTGTAATTTACAATTGCCTTGTACGATTTTTGTCTTATGCTAAAGGTGTCACCTTTGCTTCCTTGTACATCAAAATGAGCACATAAAATCAAATTCGAATTCCGTTCCAGAACAGTCTGAGGCTAAGAGCAAAAACGTGATCATCACGTGCTTCATTAAAGAGATCAGGCGCCGCTCGGAAACGAGAGGGCCAGGCTCGCGACAATTGAGTATTCCACGTGTCAAAGAGTAACACTCTTTGGATGCTTCTTTAGCAAGACGCTAGAGTGAGTTCGGATGCTGACACTAGTGGATTGTATTCAATTCTTTTGTAGATTTCTTCTCCTTCCTTGAGTGTTTTGTACATATATATGAAGCTTTGATACCTGTACACTCAAAGATATGTTAGAAGATAAAATGTTCTCTTGAGAATTACTTTGTTATCATCAAAATCAATGAGGGTCTAAACTTCTCAATCGTTTAGGTTCCAACAATCTCCCCCTTTTTGATGATGACAAATATCCAAGGTTGATGAACAATTTAATTTCAAAATAACATCAAGGGTCTCCCCCTGAATTTAACAATTTTGATATATAAGGACAATTAAGGTATTAAGGCGATTGATGATAAACAAATTCATTTAAGTGATCGCAAAAATACGTAGATGTATCAGAGCATATTTTTTAACAAAGTGAGATCGGATGATGATTTTTATTTTATCAAAAAGATTTTCATTGTACCAATTTTATTGATCATTATTAGATTATTGGGTCAAAAAATATCAACGCATTAATAGGTATTAGAGAAATGAATAACCGTACAAATGCTATATATGAAATGATATGCATGATACTTTCAGTTTTAGTGTATTCATCGGACGGTGAATTTGTTAATCAGACTTTCACGTGTTTCATCAAACTTTTCTTTTACTCCCCCTTTTGTCATCAGACAAAAAGAGTGTAAAGCACATCATAGTCAAAATATGGCTTAGAAAAATTTGAATATGTATAGTCAAATAATCAGAGCAAAAACACTGAATATATATATAAAAGAGTACCAAAATATTTATATCACACAAGAAAAAAAAAATTAAGGGTTTGGTAGAGGTGGTGGAGGGATGTTGAGACGTTCATATAAAAGCTTCAGTGCATTTTCCAGCTGAGTAACTTTCAGGTTAGTGGCCTTCATCTCTTCAAACTCTGCTTTAGGAATGGTGACCATTTCAACTGCAGGAGTAGAAGTAGAGGGTCCGGCTTCTGATGCAGGTTTCATCTTCTGATGTTCTGCTAGCACCCAGTTGGATAGCTTCAGTCTCAAGTCCTTCTTTTGTTGAGCTTTTTGAAAGAATGCATCATTTGGTATAAACCATTCTATGAGACTTCCAAGTTTCTTTTGCTCAGAATCTGCCTGAGTTCTTCTCCTTTTCTCCACCTCTTCTGGATACAGCAAATCCATGAAGATAGTTTCCCTATGCAGAAGTACGTCAGCAGTGAAAGCATCAAACTTATTCCCAGCTTCTTCTCCCCATATTCTTCAGATGAAGTATCTCAATGCTTCAGAAGCAAAAGAGAGTCCTTCATTTTCTGCCAGGTATATTCTTCTCAGATTTTCCCTGTCATCTTCTGTAAGCACTAGGGGGACGAGGCATGGTAACATAGCTTTGTCTTTCCACGACTTCGACCATTGACTCCAAGTAAATCCAATGTCAAAGTGCTTGGTCACAACAGCCCATTGGACATATGTCTTCATGCAGTCAAGTGGTCTGATTACTGAGCATCTGAACATATCATCAAAGTAGACTGTTCCCAGATTGGTGTCAGTAATTCTGCTGATAGTGCCAACTATTGGAATTGTGGCTTTCTCGGCATTGCAACAGTTTGAGGAGCCAGTTCTCCATTCATCTTCCTTCAGAGAACTCAGGTAAAACCTTCTGGCATGATCCTCAGTGATCTTGGCAATCGGAAGCTCAGAGAGTTCCTTAAGATTATACTTCTTGGGAGCCTTCTCATATTCTATGAGCCCGATCTTGTTGAATGGCTGCTTGCCAGGAGCAGGTTCTTTCCTTTTCCCAGGGATAGACCAAGGTAGCCACCTTTGTCTGTCTGGTACAATCTTTATTGATACAGACGAAGGATCCCTGTACTGTCTGATAACTTCAATTTTCTTCATCTAAAGACAGTGTGCCATGAAGGCAACTTCTTCATCCGTGATCCACCTTCCATACTCCTCTAGTGTGAGAGGTTCAGTTTGAGGTAGGGATTTAGGAAGGTCAACAGAGAAGGGAATTGCTCTGCTACCAGATGCTGGTCTTAGTCTTCCTTTGAATGACAACTGAAAACAGTCTTCTCCATCCTTGAAGGTAGCAGTCATTGGAGAGGCAATCTCCAGTCTGGCAACTCCAAAGTGTGAAGAAGATTTCCTTCTTAAACTTGGCTGGGTTTAGATGATGACAAGATTACTGATCAAAAAGAAGAAAAGCCTCCGATAGATCAAGTCAAAGAAATCATTCTACAGAGACTTTAATTATGTATTGTCAATTCTCTGTAAGTATGGTTTGTATCTTTGACATATTACAAGCTGTGATTATATAACTTAGATGTGCTCAAACAAATCATTTCTTAAGTTTAAAACTTAATCTAAGTTATTTTCAAAGTTAAATGTTGAAGCAATCCTTTTGAAATCTCAAGAAAACATTTTTTTTTCATTGCAGTAATCGATTACCTAAAGTCTCGGTGATGTGGGTGTAATCGATTGTCTAAAATGTGTAATCGATTACATCAACTAAATTTTTGAATAGCTGATTTTCAACGTACACATGTAATCGATTACCACAACGACGTAATCGATTACCACTGCTTCAAAACCAAATTTTCTGAAACGTTATGATTTCAAATGGTGTGTTTTGGTCCCTGGAAAGGTGCCAAACGATCACCTTGCTTCAGACATGATCTGATGTGTATATATATACCTTTCTTGTACATCAGAACAGATAGAACTTTCATTCTTTCAATCATAAGAGTTCAATATCATTTTACAAGTTCTAAACCTTCAAAACTTCTTGCCTAGAACTTAGATACTATTTTCATATTCTGAAAAAGTTCTTGAGCACTAAAGTTGTATAGTTACAAAGTGATATTGATCTGATACAGCCATATGCTTTACCATTCTTCACAGTTATTAAACTCATCCTTGTGTTGGGTTTTGGTTTGAAAAGATAGTGGGGTGCTATCTTGTTGTATAGAGATTGTTAGGGAGCCTTGGGGTGAGGCTTGCTTGTAACAAGAATTTCTATCATAGTGAATTGCTCTGCAGTGTCAAGAACTGGATGTACCCAAGTGGTTAGGGAACCAGTATAAATTCTTGTGTCTCAATCTTCTTCCTTATCCTTCTACTTTTGTTTATCAATCAAACTCTATCTATTTGTCCATAAAACAAAAGAACGAGAAAAATCTCTAAAAGTTACTCGAAAAGTGTTCAACCTAATTCACCCCCCCTCTTAGGTTGTATACCATACTTACAATTGGTATCGAGCGAGGTTAAGGTAACTGCTCGCCTCTTCGATCCATGGCTTCCGCAAGCAACAATCCTACTTTTAGAGATGGTGGCAATAACAAGCCTCCATGTTTCGTTGGAGAACACTATGACTTCGGAAGATTCGCATGCAATCCTATCTTGAAGCACAAGGAGAAGAAATATGGGATCTTTGTAGAGAATGGTCCTTATGTGCCTACAACAGTCATTAACAATGAAGTGCAAGACAAAGTCAAAACCTCATGGACGGATGATGACAAGAAGAGAGTACTCTACGACAAAAAGGCCAAGAACATTCTGATCGGCATTAGGTATGGATGAATTCTTTCAGATCTCACATTGTAAAAGCTGCTAAAGAGATTTGGGATACTCTAGAAGTAACCCATGAAGGAACAAGAGAAGTAAAGAGATCTAAACCGAATACTTTATCACAAGAGTATGAAATGTTTAGAATGCAGCCTGGTGAATCAATACTTGATTTGCAAAAGAGATTCTCTCATTTGACAAATCACTTAATGGCTCTTGGAAAAACCTTTACCAATGATGAGTTGAATCTTAAAATTCTTCGATCATTGACTCGGCAATGGCAACCAAAGGTTACAACAATTTTTGAAAAGAAAAGTCTGTCAAAAATGACTTCTGCGGCATTATTTGGAAAACTCCAAGAACATGAATTGGAACTTGGAAGATTGGAAGAGACTGAAGTCAAAGAGAAGAAGAACAAAAGTATTGCCTTAAAGGTTGAAACCAGAAAACAACATGAAGAAGAAAGCACCGATGAAGATGAGAATATCACCCTCTGGTAAAAGGTTTGGAAAATTTCTTAAGAAAGACCAAAATATTAAATTTGATAACAAAAAGAAATTTTTCAAGAAAAGGGATACATCCACTTCAAATCAGAACTTCACATGTTTTGAATGCGGTAAGGAAGGACATATGAAAGCAGAATGTCCTAATCTGACAAAGAAGAAGTACTTCAAAGGGAAAAAGGAATTCAAATCCAAAAAGGCCTACACTGCATGGAATGACAATGAAGTAAGTACATCCTCCGATTCAGAAAGTGGAGAATCTGAAGTCAAAGTACTAATGGCATCACATCACTCAGATGATGAACAAGAGGTTAGTTCTTCTATGACTAATGAAAAACCATCTTATATAGAATTACAGAATGCATTTCATGAGTTACATGAAGAATGTTTGATACTTTCTAGAACAATTTCGAAACAAAAGAAATTAATTTTAGAACTAGAAAGAAGTTCAAATGACACATGTGTGGAGTCGAAAATATCAAAAATTGTATGTAATAAATGTTTAAAATATGAATCTAAGATTGTTGGTCTAAATCAAGTGATCAAAAGATATGAAAAAGGTCAAATTGGTTTAGAAGAAGTGCTTAGTAGACAAAGGTATTCAAACAACAAACATGGTCTTGGTTTTTCAAATTTTCAAACACCAAGTCCTAACAAAACTATATTTGTCAAGGCAAGCACAACTACCAACAACTCGTAATCATCTAAATTGCATATTGGAAACTCTTCTAAAGCAAACTCTGGAAATAAGGTTAAGAATGGAAATCATTCAATTTCTAGAAATGTAAAAAGAAACAAGTCTAGTAGTTCTATCACTAGTCATATTTATAAGAATTGTGATTACTGTATGTCAAAAGGCCATACCCCCAATGCTTGCTACATAAGAAACTTTGGAGTTCCTTATGGAGAATTCATATGGGTAAGGAAAGGCATTAACCCATCAGGACCCAAATCACTTTGGGTACCTAACATACATTAAATCTGTTTTGTAGAAATGCCTGAACAGACCAGCAACACATGGTATCTTGATAGTGGCTGTTCTAGGCACATGACTGGTGATTGTACAAAGTTTACATCTCTGAAGCTGAAATCTAAAGGATATGTCACATATGGAGATAACAATAGAGGAAAGATTCTTGGGATTGGAAAGATTGGAGCTTCTCCCTTCACAACTATTGATGATGTCCTATATGTTGAAGGTTTGAAGCACAATTTGATTAGCATAAGTCAACTCTGCGATAAAGGATTCAGAGTAAACTTCATCAAGGAAAAATGTATCATTGAAAATGAAGCCTCTCCTGAAGAGAAGTTAGTGGGAAATCGAATCGACAACTCCTATAAGGTATGTCTAGATGATTTATCTTTGAAGATTAAATGTCTAGTGGTAAACAATAATGATGCATGGCTTTGGCACAAAAGAATAGCACATATTCACATGGAACATTTGAATAAGCTTGTCAAACATGATCTTGTTATTGGATTACCCAAAATGAGATTTGTCAAAGATAGATTATGTGACGCATGCCAAAAGGGGAAACAAACAAAATCCTCTTTCAAACCAAAGAATGTGGTATCAACTACAAGACCACTTCAGTTGATTCACATGGATCTTTTTGGTCCCTCAAGAACTAGAAGCTTTGGAGGTAATGTTTATGCTTTAGTTATTGTTGATGATTTCTCTAGATATTCTTGGACTCTATTTTTAGCACAAAAAGGTGATGCATTTAAGGCGTTCAAGAAATATGCAAAACAAGTGCAAAATAATAAACCTATCAACTGGGCCTATTTGGTTGTGACTCACATGTTGTCACTGAAGCAGCGAACTACCAGTTTGCCTTATGCTAGACAAATCTCTCGCTTGTTGGAATGCTGCAATGTAGACACCAACAATGAGGTTTCTCTGGAAATGACACCTGCTGAAAATGAAATCCATATGGATATCTTGCCAAAAATGGGTATAAACTGGGATGCTTCTGCTCGAGTCTACAGGCATCGAAGCGATCTGCTACACCCTCCTGCACAAGAAGATGAAGAACCTCAAGATGGTGAGGTCACCAATCAAATGATTATGGATGAGCTTCGGAGTGTCCGTGGCTACATGGCTGAGAGGTTTGGTCAATTGTCTGCTCGCATGGACCGCCTTGAAGCCTTTAGAAATGACAATGAGGAGGATGAAGAGTAGCCTGATTTGCTTCATCATGCATGCATCTTATTATCATTATGTCATATTTGTTTATGTTGGATTTCCAAATCTAGTTATGTATTATTTCTTTAATTTTACTTTGTTTATGTTTTTTTTATTTGGACTTTATTAAGTAGGACTTTTGCAAACTTTGTATGGATGTTTACTTCTAGTCTTTAGTTTGTGTTTGACTGAGCTTGGTAAATCTATGCGCTATATTGTGTTTATGCTACTTTTTCTTCTTTTTGATGATGTCAAAAGGGGGAGAAAGGAGATATTATTTGTATATCTTGTATATTACTAACTTTTCAGGTTTCCCAACTCCAATACAAAGGGGGAGATATACAAGACAGGGGAGCTTTTCCGTCATAAACCGTTAACAAGATTGGTGTTTGTCATCATCAAAAAGGGGGAGATTGTGAAGAAGATTTCCTTCTTAAACTTGGCTGGGTTTAGATGATGACAAGATTACTGATCAAAAAGAAGAAAAGCCTCCGATAGATCAAGTCAAAGAAATCATTCTACTGAGACTTTAATTATGTATTGTCAATTCTCTGTAAGTATGGTTTGTATCTTTGACATATTACAAGTCGTGATTATATAACTTAGATGTGCTCAAACAAATCATTTCTTAAGTTTAAAACTTAATCTAAGTTATTTTCAAAGTTAAATGGTGAAGCAATCCTTTTGAAATCTCAAGAAAACACTTTTTCATTGCGATGTCGATTACCTCAAAGTCAGAATCGATTACCTAAAGTCTCGGTGATGTGGGTGTAATCGATTGTCTAAAATGTGTAATCGATTACATCAACTAAATTTTTGAATAGCTGATTTTCAATGTACACATGTAATCGAATACCACAACGACGTAATCGATTACCCGCTTCAAAACCAAATTTTCTGAAACGTTATGATTTCAAATGGTGTGTTTTGGTCCCTGGAAAGGTGCCAAACGATCACCTTGCTTCAGACATGATCTGATGTGTATATATATACCTTTCTTGTACATCAGAACAGATAGAACTTTCATTCTTTCAATCATAAGAGTTCAATATCATTTTACAAGTTCTAAACCTTCAAAACTTTCTTGCCTAGAACTTAGATACTATTTTCATATTCTGAAAAAGTTCTTGAGCACTAAAGTTGTATAGTTACAAAGTGATATTGATCTGATACAGCCATATGCTTTACCATTCTTCACAGTTATTAAACTCATCCTTGTGTTGGGTTTTGGTTTGAAAAGATAGTGGGGTGCTATCTTGTTGTATAGAGATTGTTAGGGAGCCTTGGGGTGAGGCTTGCTTGTAACAAGAATTTCTATCATAGTGAATTGCTCTGCAGGTGTCAGAAGAACTGGATGTACCCAAGTGGTTAGGGGAACCAGTATAAATTCTTGTGTCTCAATCTTCTTCCTTATCCTTTTACTTTTGTTTATCAATCAAACTCTATCTATTTGTCCATAAAACAAAAGAACGAGAAAAATCTCTAAAAGTTACTCGAAAAGTGTTCAACCTAATTCACCCCCCCTCTTAGGTTGTATACCATAGTTACACAAAGGTGAAGGTTTTCAAGTGCCATGTAGAGGGATGATTGTAGATGCTGTGATATGACTCATACTTAACAAACCGTGGTTTGTTAATACATGAGACATTCTTCCTTCCACCAAAGTCTGTAGGTTTATGGGTAATGGTGAGTAAAGTGGGAGTGGTTTTGGTGATTGTATAGGTTTTAGGTGTGTAGGGTTTGAAGGGATTAATGGGAGGTACTTTGAATAATAGGTTAAAGGGATGAGAGTGAAGTTTAGAGATGTATGAGGTAAGTGAGGTATTTGAGGAATTTTGTGGTAGTTCAAGGTTGAGTGTATTGGATGATGGTTGGGTAGGTTTTGAGAGGGTAGAGGTTTGTTGGAGGCACATTCTGGTTTTCTTGGTTTGTGGTTCTGTTTGTGGGTGTGAAACAGACAATGGGGGTGCAGGAATAATATCATGCCATCAAAGACAGATCTCGACTCATCAAAGAAAGTCGAGTACCTTTGGGTTAAGCTCAAGACTTAACCAACCTTCTTTGTTCCTCTCGGGACAACAATGGCGGAGGAGGAGGAGGGACTTGCTTCCTCGACCGGACGTCAAGCATCTTTTTCACCGCTGGCTTATACTTTTTCTCCAAGACCTTCGATGGGAATTCTATCCTCATCTTACGGTTCCTCAACAAAGAGGTGCAGGAGCCACCTTCTGTTTCATTCTTCTTGTCTCCCTTGAAGGAGATTCAGCAGGTCTCTTCACACCAGCCATTGAGCTTCTGGTGGTTTTCTTTTTAGCTTCTCCTTCCTGTTGCTCTAATTTCACCTTCTTGATCATAGAGCCAGTTATCAGCTGCATTCTGACTAAACTGTTGACTCCAAAAACTTCTGGACGAACAACAGCGCCAACACCAAAGTATTTTTCTTTTTATTCTATGTTGATAGAGTCAGTCAGTTTTCTCACAACACCGTCTTTAATCATCATTATGGAGAGAAGAACTCCATAAGGGATAACCTTGATGATATTCTTCTTATCGACACTCTTCCTTGAGAAGACAAGAGCATTTATCTGATTGTTGATAATCAACCTTGGCAGATTGATTTTCTTCCCATCCATGTAGTTTCTCATAATGAACTTTTGCTCGTAGTTCACTATGTCGCTTGAGCCAGCCTTCAGAATCACGCTCTTAGCGATGATTTTGTGCAGTACTCTGTAGTGGCTTTTCAAGTCTTTGGCCGTGGGAGTTATGTTCTTCTTCTTCAATTCACGGTAGTTTTCAAACAGGGCTTCGTTGACGTTTTCCAGTCCTCTGTAAGCGTCAACCCAGTTAGCATGGTAACTGATCCCTTCACAAGGACACTTGGTTGTCTGAGCAATAGAGTTGATGGTGAGGCGTAGCTTGAAGCCTCTGATGTGTCCTTCTATGATTTCTCCCAGAAGTAAGTAAGCGTTCCCCCAGAACTCCTTTATAGCAAAGCTCAGTACGTCGACTGGTTCCCAGATGAAGTAATTTTTCCAGCCTAGTTTCTTCAGACCTTCTTCAAAATCAAAGCCATATAGCTTGAAGTTCTCAAAATCAATCCTGTTCTCATTCATGAGTTTTGCCTCAGAGAAGACATCGAAGGCAGCAGTGTATTGTCCAACCTTTCTGTCGGCCATGGTAGCAGTTGCAGAGAGGGTAATGGAGGTTTTAGGGTTCGAAAACACACACACAGAGAGAGTGAGGGAAAGAACAGTTTTGCAAGAAAACGTAGAGTGAAGTGATGAAGCGAAAAATGTGGAGTAGTGCAAAAGTTGATAGAAAATGGTACAGTCCTTTTTCAAAAAATTGCTTCGTATTTCCACACAAAAATTAAATAAAAAAGAAAAGAAAATGAAGATTCGCCTTTTCATTAAATGCAGATGCCAAAAGAAAAGTAAGATCAAGTAAAAAGATTTTATCGAAAGACATAAATAATTATGACTCAGTAGATGTGATGAGACGCTTAAGTCCTTAACACGTGTGACACGTGTAGGTGCGCTCGGACGCACGCAACCGATTTACCAGACGATGAGTTATGATGCACATGACAAATAAGATGCTTATTCATATACATGCTTATGTCATACTAGATGCTGAGATTGTGCATATTATCTGACGCTGAGATTAATCATTCTTCTATAAGATGAAAATTTAAATTCCTTCTTATAAAGTTGAATCTATCTTCAGCAAGGGGTTTTGTAAATATGTCAGCCCACTAATGATCAGTGTCTACAAATTTTATTTCGAGAATACCCTTCAGAACATAGTCTCTTATAAAATGATGATTAATCTCAATGTGCTTGGCTCGTGAGTGCAATATGAGATTTTTAGTAAGACAGATTGCAGAAGTATTATCACAAAAGATAGGAATGTTACTCTCTTTTATCAGATAGTCTTCAAGTTGATATTTCATCCACAGAAGTTGAGAGCTGCAACTTGCTGCTGAAATATACTCAGCTTCTGCTGTTGAGAGTGCAATCGTACTTTGCCTTTTGCTTGACCAAGATACGAGATTTGCTCCAAGGAATTGGCAGCCTCCACTTGTGCTTTTTCTTTCAATTCGGTCTCCAAAGAAAGTCAAGATCACGTAAACCTACTAACTTGTAATCTTTTGATTTCTTATAAAGCAAACCAAGATTAGTAGATCCTTGCAAATATCTAAAGATTCTTTTAACAAAGACTCAAGTGTGATTCTCTAGGATCCGATTGAAATCTAGCACAGACAGGCATCGAACATAATATCGTGTCTTGAAGTCGTAAGATAAAGTAGAGATCCAATCATACCTCTGTACATCTTCTCGATCTACCTTTTTACCGGTTTCATCTTTACCAAGAATGTATGTGGGATGCATAGGAGTACACATAGGTTTGCAATCCACCATTTTGAATTTCTTTAGCAATTCCTTGATATATTTGCTTTGATGTATATATATACCATCATTGCATTATTTGATTTGAATTCCAAGGAAAAACTTGGTTCACCCATCATGCTCATCTCGAATTCAAATGTATTAGCTTAGAAAATTCTTTGCAAAGGCTTTCATTAGTAGCTCCAAAAATAATGTCATCAACATATATTTGAACAATTATAAAGTGCTTGTTTGATGTTTTTCTAAAAAGAGTAGTGTCTACTAGTCCTCTGGTAAAGCCATTTTTCATCAAAAATGTACTCAGTCTTTCATACCAAGCTCTGGGAGCTTGCTTAAGACCATACAGGGCCTTTTTAAGCTTGAAGACATGTTCTGGAAATTCAATGTCTTCGAATCCAGGAGGTTGTTTTACAAAGACTTCCTCAGTTATAAAACCATTCAAGAAAGCACTTTTCACATCCATTTGATAAAGAATTATATCATGATGTGCAGCAAATGAAAGTAAAATGCGTATAGCTTCTAACCTTGCAACAGGTGCAAATGTTTCAGAAAAATTAATACCTTCTTCTTGTGAGTAACCTTGAGCAACCAATCTTGCCTTGTTTCTCATAACCTTTCCATCTTCATCAAGCTTGTTTCTAAATACCCATTTAGTACCAATAGCTTGCTTATCTTCTGGTAAAGTAACCAGCTTCCATACATCGTTTCTTTGGAACTGATTCAACTCTTCATGCATGGCCAGAATCCAACCTTCATCTTTCAATGCTTGATCAATTGTTTTAGGTTCCATTTCTGAGAGTAGTGCCATATCTGCATGCTCTTTAAAAGAGGATCTGGTTCTTACTCTATCTCTAGGTTTTCCTATGATTTGATCTTTAGGATGATTGGCTTTGTACTTCCAGCTCTTTCCGAATTCAGTTTCTGAAGATTCTTGTGTCTGGTCACCACCGGACGATGAAGATGTAGGTTCACTATTTGTAGTATTACCTATATTTAATTATGAAAATAATTCATCTAGCACTGACATGGTTGTGTCAGGCTTCTTGTCATCAAATTTGACATGAATGGATTCTTCCACTGTCATAGTTTCTTTATTGTATATTCTAAAAGCTTTAGATCTTTCAGAATATCCCAAAAAGATTCCTTTGTCAGCTTTTGAATCAAACTTACCAAGCTGATCCTTAGTATTTAAAATGTAACACGTACAACCAAATGAATGAAAATATGATATGTTTGGTTTCCTTCCTTTCCATAGTTCATATGGAGTCTTCTTCAAAATAGGTCTAATAGAAATTCTATTTTGAATGTAACAAGCTGTGTTTACTGCTTCTGTCCAAAAATGTTTTGCAATGTTAGCCTCATTGATCATGGTCCTGGCTATTTCTTGGAGGGACCTATTCTTCCTTTCTACAACACCATTTTGTTGAGGTGTTCTAGGAGAGGAGAAATTGTGGAGATGCCGTTATCATCACAAAATTTTTAAAAGCTTTCATTTTCAAATTCTCCCCCATGATCACTTCTAATAGAAGAAATGCAAATTCCTTTTTCATTTTGAACTGCTTTTGTAATCACAAGAAATACCTTGAATGACTCATCCTTGTGGGCAAGGAATCTAACCCATGTCTATCTAGTAAAATTATCTACAATGACTAAACCATATTTCTTTCCAGTCAAAGAGGCTGTCCTTGTTGGACCAAAAAGATCAAGATGCAAAAGTTCAAGTGGTCTAGAGGTTGAAACAACATTTTTAGAATAAAAAGAAGTTTTAACTTGTTTTCCTTTGACATGTTTCACAGAGAGCATCAGATTGGTATCTAAGATTTGGTAAGCCTCTGACAAGACTGTGCTTGTTTAATTTTGAGATTAATCTCAAATTGGCATGACCCAATCTCTTGTGCCAAATCCATTATTCTTCGTCAATGCATACGAGACACTTGACATCTTGTTTTGCAAGTTCAGAGAGATCAATTTTGTAAATATTTTGTTTCCTCTTAGCAGTAAAGAAAGTAGAGCCGTCTTTCTTGCTTTTTACTAGACATCCAGTTTCTGTAAAGATGACTTCATAACCATTGTCACATAATTGACTTATGCTCAATAAGTTATGTTTAAGTCCTTCAACATATAGTACATTATCAATAGAGATAAGGGAGCCTTTACCAATGCGACCAATTCCAACCATTTTACCCTTCGGTTTCCTCCGAAACCAACGAATCTAGCTTCTTTAGGCCTTAGTTCTTGGAACATATGCTTTTCTCCCGTCATGTGACGCGAGTATCCACTGTCTAAGTACCAAGATAGGTGTGTTGACTTTGTTGCTAAGCATGTCTGCAACATAGACTATTTTATCTTTAGGTACCCATATCTTTTTGGGTCCTTTCTTGTTAGTTCTTGAAGGAGGCTTATCCTTCACAGTTTTAAAAACAGTACATGCACTTTTCAAATGACCAGGTTTATTGCAGTAAGTACAATGCAAGCATTTACTATGATTATTGGATTTATCAGATGCTGACTCATTTTCTAAAAGAGGTTCATCTGATATATAACCAAGACCATGAGTTGTCGTTTTACTGACGCCCCAAATCATTGAAGCTTGCTTGCTTCGAGTTACAGTCTCTGCAAGAAACTTTTGAAAAGCATATTCATAATCATTTGATTTGCATTTAGGATTGCCTGTAACTTTAGAGCTTGAGAGCTCTCAGCTTCTGGTTGCTTGTTAGCGGTCAGACGGTTATCCATCAGATGCTGAATTTCAGTTTTCAGCTTTTGATTTTCTTTATTGAGTACAGATTTTTCTTTGTTTAAAGCTTGAAAGTCTTGTGATAATTTTGAAAATTTCTTTTTCAAATTCTTATACTCAACAGAGAGAGTGGCAGAGTCCTTAAGAAGATCATCGAATGCAAGTTGAAGTTCAAAGTAGGAATCGTATACTATTACCTCTTCAACTTCTTCTTCTGAATCAAGGTCAATGTCTGCCATGAGAGCGAGATTTGCTTCTACTTCATTATCTTCCTCAGATGAGGATAAATCTAGATCTTCCCATGTAGCCATGAGGCTCTTCTTCTTTTTCTTGAAAGAACTTCTTCTGGGCTTCTCCTTAAGATTAGGACATTCGGACTTGAAATGTCCAGACTTTTTACATTCATAGCAAATGACTTGAGCCTTGTCCTTGCTTTCCTTCTTGTCCTTAGTATCTTTCTTCTGAAACTTCCTCCTGAAGTTTCTCTTCTTCCACATTCTTTGTATCTTCCTGGATATAAACGCGAGCTCATCTTCTGATGTGTCAACATATCCTTCTGAAGCTTCATCTTTTGATTCTTCTTCTTCAGCCTGAAGGGCTTTGGAAGAACTGGCTTTATGTTGAGCGACTTTCAAAGCAACAGACTTGCCCTTTTTGACAGGTTCTTCTTCATTTAGCTCAAGTTCATGAGCTTTCAACGAACTCATAAGATCTTCAAGTCGTAGGACATTTAGATCTTTTGCTTCCTGAATAACAGTGACCTTGGGTCTCCACTGCTTAGTCAAGCTTCTTAAGATCTTTCTAACATGGTCAGGTGTAGTGTAACTTTTTCCAAGGGCCTGTAACCCATGAACAAGTGTTTGGAATCTTCCAAACATGGCTTCAATGCTTTCACCATCTTCCATTTTGAACAACTCGTATTGGCGAACTAACATGCTAGCTTTGGTTTCTCTTACTTGGGCAGAGCCTTCGTAAGATAAAACAAGTGAGTCCCAGATTTCTTTGGCAGTATCAAATTTGCCACATTTATCATATTCTTTTTCTGTCATAGCACATATAAGAATGAATCTAGCTTTTTGATTGATTTGATATCTCTTTTTCTGCTCATCATTCCAATCTTCTCTGGCTATAGCAACACCACGAGGATTAGTGGGAGGAATGTAACCACTTTGAACTATATCCCACAACTCTAGTTGTTGTGTCTCAAAGAAAGCTTTTATCTTATCTTTCCAGTAATCAAATTTTTCTCCACCAATAGAGGAGGACGGTTCATATGACCACCTTCAGTAGACATGTTCACTGTAACGACCCGTTTCCGGACCGCTACCGAGCTCAATATACCGAGCTCGAGTTACCGAGCTCAACACACCAAGCTCAACATAAAAGATATATGAGATGTGTTTTAAAAACAAAACTCTTGTGCCTTTTAAAAATACGATATATTTTTTTTTATATATAAAACCAACTCGTGCACATCAGAGTAATTACAGCTTTTCGAAACATGGTGCAACTAAGACACAAGACTTAAATTCTAATAAAACATACATGCATAACATACATATATATATCACTCGAAATAATAATGTATACAAAATACAGGGTAGCAATGTATAAAGAAAATAGACCTAAGGTATGACGACTTCAAAAGAGCAATCATACCCTGGGGGTACTTCCGGCAGACTCCCACGCAGGGGGCTGCTCCAAAAGTAAGACCACCAGTCTACCCTGAAACAACAAAACAACACTGCCCAAACTGGTCACGACCTCGAACACAAAAGAAAAACAAGTACAGTCCTCAGAAAAACAAACATCCAACAAACAAACAATCACGACAGATAAAGGTCGTCACTCGGGTCCTTGTCGAGCTCCTCCTCGGCATCATCTACTGTCGAGTTCCCTGCGCCCTCGACATCGCCTGGGTAACCGTCATGGATTGAAGGCACCACGGGAAAGGGTCAACTTCTCAACAATTCAAGATAAGCTCGACATAAAAATATAAGCAAACAGCAAAGTATAACATTCACCGACGTGACTCGACCATCTCACTCTAACTCGACACAACTCGCAAATCCATTTTCTCTCGACTTGACAATTTTTCCGGAATGCACATGCCGTACCGTATGTCGGAAAGTCCAGCCGAAGCCTTGGGATCCTCGCTCTCCCTAGGGGATCCAACTCAGTCCCATAGCGTGGCGACGTCTAGTCAATCTCCCGTAAACAAAAGGGGACCTAGCACCCTCGATTATCCGGTCACGGCTCAAAAACGCCATACGACTCACCTAGCTCGCTCACTCGATGAACAATTCGCCAGATACGATATTCAAAGAGTTAAACACAAGATATTCAACCGCATGTCAAATAAAAGAGCAAGCTCGACATGAAGAAACGCAATTCAACATGCAATACACAATTCACGACATATATTCAATCACATATTAAATACATGCAAAAACTCAATCATATCACAACATTTCAAGCTCGACACAAATCAGAAATCCATACACAATAACATAACCACGTAGAATATGAAATGCCCTTACGCTAGCATACTACGAAAATATTAATGTGAAGCGCCTCATCGAACTCCAAGTTAATGCCGCCGACAACGACCTCGACACAAATTGTCTTCAAAGAGCTCGACAACGACTTCTCTTACTCGATCTCGACACTACCGCCTTCAACGAGCTCGACAACGACTTCGACACGCATCGCCCTCAATCGACCTCGACACGTATCCTTCTCACCGACCTCGACACGCATAGCCTCGATCCGATTCCGCCGCTTCCACGTCCTCGGATTCGCTTTCCGCACACCTTGATTCTGAAATCACTCGATCTCGGAATCGACTTCCTAAAACAAACATAACTCAGATCGATCCATGGGTTCTAATACATCTAGCTCTCATCCCAAACTTAACCACAACCCAGAAAATATAAAACTCAAGAACTTGAAATATATTTTTCCTCTAACACAAAGTTAGGGATTTCGATCAAAGTTCATGAAAAAGGTTATCTGATGCTTCAACAGATAGATCGACAACAACAATAACCAGAAGCAACGAATGAAAAACAAGAAATCGAAACGAACCAAAAATGGGGGTTTCTGGGCACTGCCGATTGCTGAAAAACAGAGGAAGAAAATTTGTTTTACAAGCCCAATTAATCGGTTAGAAAGATAGGTAATATTGTGAAGAAGAAAACCCATCAATTTGACATGATTTGGAAGCATAAAACTGGCTAAAAATTGAAGAAGAAATAGCGCTAAACAAGAGTACGATGAAAGAAAAATCTGTTCTTCATACCTCAACGGTGATGGTCGAGCAAAGTAGATATGTCGAGAAGATGATGATGAACAAGGTTGATGAAGAAAGCATGCGTAATCTCGATGGAACTCACGGTTTCGTCGATGGAAGTTCTTGGAGAAAAACAACGAAACTCGTAATGTAAGGAAGGAAGAAGAAAGAAGAAAAGAGAAAGAATGAGTGTTTGAGGGAAAACCGATCGTGAATACACCGGAAGCGGCATAATCGTAACTCCAGCTATAAGATGCCAATCCCATCAATCATCTACCCGCTTAATCGTTCCTCTCATAATTACCTCTACTCGCTTGGTCAACGGTCTAGACACGCGACGAGAATGGTCAAGCCGACAATATAATTATTACAAACAATATAATAATAACGTCAATAACGCTCGAAAGAATACGAGGTATCATCTCGACACGATGTCGACTAGTGGTGCTCGTGCCCGCATAAGGTTCTAACACGAGTTCAGAACGCGCCTCCTCACTCGACATGCGCCCTCATCGCCTCGATGCAGCGACTTCATCAACTCGACACCCGACCTCCTCACCAAAGAGCCTAGTGCACGTGGTCTCCTCAGCTCGGCAAATGATCTCGGCAAACGATCTTGGCACGGAATCTCGACACAAGGTCTTGGTCGAGGTCTCGATACGTCGTCCTAATACGATGTCGATCTCGTCCTCAGGTGTTACATTCACAGTATAGGATCTTTTCTCTTAACACTGTTAAGTGCTCAACCAAGAGGCCGAGCTCTGGTACCAACTGAACGTGAACACAAGAAGGGGGGTTGAATTGTGTTAAAAAAACTTTTCTCAAACTATACGTAAAAAACACTTCAACACAGGTTTTTTAAAACTGTTTGTATATCAGATGCAGAGAATTAAACTGGATGCAGAATTTAAACAGCTTATGAAAACTTGTTTTACTGAGCAAGGTAAAGATAAATGTAAAGCAGTAAAGGATGAGACGCAGAGATTTATACTAGTTCACCACCAACTGGTAGCTACGTCTAGTCCCTTCGTTCCTGAAGGATTTTTCACTATAATCAACTGATTACAATTTTCCTCAAGAGTATTCTTCTGTCACAAACTTGACAATACTCTCAACTTCTCAAAACGACTCAGTGCAGTCGAGCCTTTGAGGAACAAAGCCTTAAGTAGGCCAAATACAGTTTACAAAAGATTATACTTTTGAATACAATCAAAATAACTCTCACAGAGAGGATGAAAAGATTAAGCTCAAAACAGAATAGCTTTCTCAAAGAGGGTTTAAGACGCTGAGTTCAGTTCTGTGTAGACCAGAAACTTGGCACGAAACTTGATTGCTCACTTGAGTAATTTTGCTTTTAGAATGAAGTTTCTTCACAATTTTCTAACACTTCTTCAATGAGTACCATGGGGTATTTATAAGAGTCTTCAAGGGTATTACCGTTGCAGTAAAAAAAATATCTCCTTTCCATTGAGTGAGGTAATTTGAATTGTAGTCCTTTTCTTCCTTTCCAGAGAATATCAGAATAGTACACATTACCGTTTTCGTACTATCTGTAATTTGCAATTGCCTTGTACGATTTTTGTCTTATGCTAAAGGTGTCACCTTTGCTTCCTCGTACATCAAAATGAGCGCATAAAATCAAATTCAATTCGCCTGCAGTACCGAGGCTAAGACCAAAACGTGATCATCACGTGCTTCATTAAAGAGATCAGACGCCGCTCATAACAGAGACTGACGCCGCGACAATTGAGTATTCCACGTGTCAAAGAGTAACACTACTGGACGCTTGCTGTTAGCAAGACGCTAGAGTGAGTTCGGATGCTGACACTAGTGGATTGTATTCAATTCTTTTGTAGATTTCTTCTCCTTCCTTGAGTGTTTTGTACATATATATGAAGCTTTGATACTTGTACACTCAAAGATATGTTAGAAGATAAATTGTTCTCTTGAGAATTACTTTGTTATCATCAAAATCAATAAGGGTCTAAACTTCTCAATCGTTTAGGTTCCAACAAGTTGATGTTGTCCTTTCCACCATACTCATTTTCCCAGTTGTTTGTGAGTCTTCTTCCAGAGTTAGGGCACTTGATAATGTCAGAGATCAAGTCCTGTGTAATCACTATGTGTCTCTTTTGCACATAGCTGTAGATGGTGTTGTCCTTGGTTCTGGCAAATCTCCAAAACTCCTTTACCAGCTCGTGGTAGATGGGGTAGTTCTCCATGTAGAAGAAATCTACAATTCCCATATCAGCAAAATCAGTTCTAAAGGGGTACCCATTATCAACTAGATCTTTGAAGTTCACATATGATTCGCACATCACTTTCAGTTGATGTTGCTCTGCGTTCGTCAAAGTAGGTAGAGGTTCGGGTTTAGGACCATACACAACTGGTAGTAGTGGAGCGGCCATTGCAAAGAGAGTAGTAGAAGCAGAGAATAGGTAGCGAGAATGGGGTTTAGGGTTTCAATTGTGAGGCTTCTCAGGGAAAGATAGAGTGGGTAGTGGGTGAGTGAGAGGAGTGAGTGGGTTAAAAACGTGTTGAAGAAGGCAAACCGCCTTGTTCAGTTTTCAAAAAAAAAATGAAACAAATAAATTGTCGTTTCAGAAATGAAACGTGTCTAGCTCTGCCATAAAGAGGCGCAGTAAAACTGTCCTTGGGCAGTAAAAATGATTATGACTCAGCGAGAGCAATACTCATCCACTAACGCATCAACCAGTCTCAAAGAGACACGTGTACACCAAGATTCCCATAGGGAACTTGTAATGAATGCAACAGACTCACATGAATATGTACAGTTAATCAACAATAGATAATGCAAATAATGAATTTAATAATTAGTAAATATAAGATAAACAGAGGCAACCTAAAAACAGAGGCATATATGTATAACAGACGAACACATAAGACAGAGACATATTAAAAATAAAAAAACAGATGCAATAACAAAAATAGATGCACATGTTAAAAACAGACGCACGTATAAAAACAGAGGCAAATATATTCAAATTAAACGCTTTTTCCTAGATGAAAATTCAAGTTTTTTCTTATAAAGTTGAATCTATCTTCAGCAAGGGGTTTTATAAAGATATCTGCCCATTGATGGTCAGTATCAATAAATTTAATTTCAAGTATCCCTTTCTGAACATAGTCTCTAATGAAGTGATGTTTAATTTCAATATGTTTAGCACGTGAATGCAAAATAGGATTTTTAGTCAAACATATTGCAGAAGTATTATCACAGAATATAGGAATGTTACTTTCTTTTATCTGATAGTCCTTAAGCTGATACTTCATCCATAGGAATTGTGAGCTACAGCTTGCGGCAGATATATACGCAGCTTCTACCGTGGATAGTGCAATTGTGCTTTGCCTTTTGCTGGACCACGAGATAAGGTTTGCTCCAAGAAATTGGCAGCCACTACTTGTACTTTTTCTTTCAATTCTATCTCCAGCAAAGTCAGCATCACAGAAACCTACTAACTTGAAATTATCTAAATTCTTATAAAGCAAACCAAGATTAGTAGTTCCTTTGAGATACCTAATGATTCTCTTAATAGCAGTTAAGTGAGATTCTCTAGGATTAGATTGGAATCTTGCACATAAGCATACACTAAACATAATATCTAGCCTTGAGGCAGTAAGATAAAGAAGTGAACCGATGATACCTCTATATACTTTTTTGTCTATCTTTTTACTAGATTCATCTTTGCTTAAATCACATATTGGATGCATTGGTGTGCCCATTGGTTTGGTTTCCTCAAGCTTGAACTTCTTCAAAAGTTCTTTCACATATTTAGTCTGATGGATATAGGTTCCATCTTGACATTGCTTGATTTGAATACCAAGGAAGAATTTCAATTCTCCCATCATACTCATTTCAAACTCATTTTACATAAGCTTAGAGAATTCCTCACAAAGAGATTTATTAGTAGCACCAAAGATAATATCATCAACATATATTTGAACTATAATAAAATGATTTTTAGATGATTTTCTAAAGAGTGTAGTGTCCACCTGTCCTCTTTCAAAACCATTTGACATTAAAAAGGAACTCAGTCTGTCATACCAAGCTCTTGGGGCTTGCTTAAGACAATAGAGAGCCTTTTTAAGTTTGAATACATGCTCTGGATAAGCAATATCTTCAAATCCAGGTGGTTGTTTTATAAACAGTTCCTCACTTATAAAACCATTTAAATATGCACTCTTTACATCCATTTGATATAAAGTAATGCCATGATGTGCAGCAAATGATAATAAAATTCTAATTACTTTGAGTCTAGCTACAGGAGCAAAAGTTTCGGTATAATCTATATCTTCCTCTTGTGAATACCCTTGAGCAACAAGTCTAGCTTTGTTTCTTACCACTTTGCCATCTTCATCAAGTTTGTTTCTGAAAACCCACATGGTTCCAATGGCTTGCTTATCCTCTGGTGGAGGCATAAGCTTCCAAACATCATTTCTCTGAAATTGATTGAGCTCTTCTTGCATAGCAAGGATCCATCCATCATCTGTTAGTGCTTCATTAATTGTCTTGGGCTCTATTTCTAACAACAATGCAAAGTCAGAGTGTTCCCTAAGAAATGATCTTGTTCTAACTCTATGACTTGGTTCACCAATGACCTGGTCCTTCGGGTGATGAGTTTTGAACTTCCAGGCTATTGTCATCTCTTCTTGAGTCTTGTCACCAGACGCAGAATCAGAGTCAGCACCTGTGACACCATCATCTGTTTCTTTGCTTATCTGCATATCTACAAAGATCACATCTAGCTCTGACGTTTCATTATCAAGCTTCTTATCATCAAATCTCACATGCATTGACTCATCAACAATTAATGTTTCTTTGTTGTATACTCTGTAAGCTTTAGAGCGTTCAGAATATCCCAAAAAGATAGCTTTGTGTATTTTTAATCAAATTTTCCAAGACTGTCCTTTGTATTGAGAACAAAGCAATCACACCAAAATTGGTGAGAATAAGAAATGTTGGGTTTTCTTCCTTTCCACAATTCATATGGAGTCTTATTCAAGATAGGTCTAATATAGATTCTATTTTGAATATAACATGCAGTGTTTACTGCTTCTGCCCAAAAGTGCTTTGCAACATTAGTTTCATGAATCATGGTTCTGGCCATCTCTTGAAGAGATCTATTTTTCCTTTCTACAACACCATTTTGTTGTGGTGTTCTAGGAGATGAAAAATTGTGAGAGATGTCATTCTCTTTACAAAAGTTTTGAAATAATTCATTTTTAAATTCTCCACCATGATCAATTCTAATTGTTGTAATACAGAAACCTTTTTCATTTTGCACTTGTTTGTAGAAAATAGAAAACATTGTAAATGACTCATCCTTGTGTGCAAGGAATTTTACCCATGTCAATCAAGTATAGTCATCAACAATTACAAGACCATATTTCTTTCCAGATAAGGATGCAGTTTTGGTTGGACCAAATAAGTCTAAATGCAAAAGCTCAAGTGGTCTTGAGGTGGAAACAATATTTTTGGATTCAAAAGAAGATTTTGTTTGTTTCCCTTTTAGGCATGCTTCACAAAGAGCATCAGATTGATACTTAAGATTTGGTAAGCTTCTAACAAGTTCCTTCTTGTTAAGCTTTGAGATTAACCTCAAGCTAGCATGACCCAATCTTTTGTGCCAAGTCCATTGTTCTTCATCAACAGACAAAAAATTTTTGACATTTTGATTTGCCAACTCAGAAAGTTTTGTTTTATAAATATTGTTCTTTCTCTTTGCTTTAAAGAAAATGGAGCCATCTTTCTTGCTCTTGACTATACAGACATTATCACTAAAGCCAACATCATAACCACTATCGTATAATTGACTTACACTTAGTAGGTTATGCTTTAGGCCGTCAACAAGTAAAACATTATCAATAGAAAGTAAAAATTTCTCACCAATTCTTCCACTTCCAATGATTTTACCTTTCTGGTTTCCTCCGAAACCTACAGTTCCACTTTCTTTAAGTTGGAGTTCTTAGAACATGCGCCTTTCTCCCGTCATGTGACGTGAGCACCCAATATCCAAGTACCAGGACTGATGTTTCAACTCTGTTGCTAAGCAAATCTACAATATATACAATGTTGTCCTTAGGTACCCAAATCTTTTTAGGTCCTCTTTTGTTAGTTTAGAAGGAAACTTGTCCTTCTTATTTTTCAATTCATAACAAGTACTTCTAATGTGTCTTTTCTTATTGCAGAAAGTACAAAGCAGACAGTCACTATGATTGTTGGTATTTTTCGGTTTCAAATTTGTGTTTTGAAAAGTGGGTTCCTCTGGTTTGTAACCAAGACCCTTCTTACCATTTTGGCTTATGCCCCAAATCATAGATGCTTGTTTGCTTCGTGTCACACACTCAGCAAAAAATCTTTGAAATCCCTCTTCATATTTTGAAGAGTTATATCATTCTTGGAGGTGTCATTCACCAAACGGTGATTTTCAGCTTTGAGCTTCTCATTCTCCTCATTGAGTATTATAAATTCTTTTGAAAGTTTTGAGAATTTCTTTTTCAAGGCTCTATACTCAATGTTGAGCTTAGAAGACTCATCTAAAAGCTCATCAAAAGCTATTTGAATATCAGAAGATAAGTTTGAATCTACCTCTTCATCTTCTTCTTCACTGTTTGACCCTATGGTAGCCATTAGAGCCATGTTAGCTTGTTCCTCATCATCATCAGACGATGACGAATTAGAATCATCCCATGTTGCCATGAGACCCTTCTTCTTCTTGCCTTTGAAACCACCTTTCCTTGGTTTCTTTTTCTTGAGTTATGGACATTTAAATTTGAAATGTTCTGGCTTTTTACACTCGTAGCAAACTACTTGGGTTTTATCCTTGTAGTCCTTCTTATCCCACTACAACATTTTGGACCTACGGCAACGCCTAAATTTGCAACGTCTAAAAAACCGTTCTCTTAGAATATAATAGGCAACGGTTTTGTGGAACCGTTGGCAGGTTGGAAAAACTTTTATATGCAACGGTCAAAAACCGTTCTCAAAATGTTAACGGCAACGGTTTTTTTCAAATTTTTTTCCCAATATTTTTAAACCGTTCTCTAATAATTTTTATTTATTAAACAAAAAAAAAGAGGCGCTAAGTATTTTCGTTTAGGCGCTAAATTTTTTTTTCTTCACCCGCCTGTTTCTTTTTTTTTTCCTCTAATTGGTAAAATTCAGAACCTAAATGAAGAATCCACCGTCTGTTTCTCCACCCGCCTGTTTCTCTAATAATTTTTTTTTTCCTCTAATTGGGAGAATCCACCGTCGTCCTCCCTCACAGACCGGCATCCACTGCACCCATCTCCAGCATCCACCGCATCCCTCTCCAAAACCAGATCGCTCCTCCTCCTCCTCCTGGTTCGACCCCCACACCCATCTTCCTCTTTCTCCTAGATGAACGGTGAAATATCCTCTGGTTGAGGATTGTTCATTTTCTGGTTCGACCCCCACACCCATCCTCCTTCTTCGCCCTGGTTCTTCTCCTTGGCGAACCCTAACTGTGCTCGATGAAGGGTCCTTAGTGAACCCTTGCTGCCCGGCGTCGCCACCAGTAACCCAGACGGCGCAAGACCATACACTGCATTTCCTCTTTCATCACCGTTCGCGTTCTGAGAGCATCGAGCGGGCTCCTCCGCCGCACCTTCACGGTGGTGCTCTGGGTCTCTGTCCTTGACACCGTTCTGCTCTGTCCTTCACGGTGTGTATCTGCGCCTTTTATTTAATTTTTTTAAATTTTGTAGTTTTTTTTTGTGGTTTTATAGTTAGAAATTGTGAAATTTACACGCTTTTTTGTTATTTTTTGTGATTTTTTCCCCCTTATAGCTTGGGATGTGGAATGAGGTGTAGACAGGGTTTGTGATATGCAATGTTTTAAGTGATGAATGGTGAAATGTTTTACATATATTTAACAGTTTTAAATATGTATGTCTTGTTTTAATTAGGGAAGTTGGATCATATATTGGGTTTTGGTTTTGTTTTCAAGGCTAGCATTACTCTAGGAACAAAGTCTTGATTACGCTTCTTTGGGAGATTTAAGGGAAAGAGGGTTGTTTTTCTCAAGCGCCTTCCATCTGGTTTGCTTCTTGTCACAGGTATGTATGTGATGAGATTAATTTATGTTGATTGAGTTTTTGAATGATGAGCATTGTCGGTTGGCAATGATTCATTTGTTGTGGTCTATTATGCATGTGAATTAATTTGATTGCTCTATTATGTATACATTCTTGTGTTGTGAACTGGAATTTGTTTCTTTATTTTTAAGAGGCTGATTAAACTGCAATAATGCATGTAGTTTGAATCTGTTTTCAAGGTGGAAACATTTTAGTTGTATTATTGTGCTTGATCATGTGCATATCCAAGAGATTAATTTGCTTCTTGTTTCACAATTAGACATCGCCTGATGTATAAAATATTTTTGGCACCTAAAGAAGTTTTGTTTTTTTCACCTCAATGATTTCAGAGCATCTAGGATTCAGGTTTTGTTTGTTGATGATTCTCCATTACCATGATGACTTGAGATGCATAAATGATATTGATTAGAATGCCCATAAAGTTTGTGCGAGATTGCTTTCATTTCTTAATGTCATGCTGTTCTAAATGACCATGGAATAGCTACCCTATGATCGCTTATGGCCCTTAAGGATGAATTGAAATTTACATATCAAAAATATGATGGTTATTTCACATGAATGATAGAGTTTGAGAATGGAAAAAAAAATTGGTTCAAGTGCATTATATTGTCATTTTTTTAATTGGTTGTTTTTCTTTCCTTTTACTTGTTCCAGGTTGCTCAATGTATAGCTTTTGTATATAGGTGTGTAGTAGGCTCGATTTTAATTTCTAATTGCATTTAGAATATATTTAGGTCTGTACTTTTGTTTAATACAATTTAGCTAAAATTGTAAAAATTTAATTAGATGACTAAACATCCTTGATTTATCCTTTTTTTCTTTCCTTTCTTTTTTTACCAATGGATTTATGTTAGTTTTGCTCTCTATACTTAAGGGAGGTCTAAACTCACGCTCTTCTTAATCATTTTTCATTATGTATTTTTTGATTGGTAGACATTGGTCATTCGTCCTACTTGTTACTCTTCTAGTAAACTCGATGGACAAGGAATGGATGAAATTGGCAAGAGAGAGCCCAGAGTACATAAATGGTGTTGAATTTTTCCTAAATTATGCATACATCATAGGAAAACCCCAAGGAAAAGAGATTTTGTGCCCTTGTATTCAATGTCACAATGCTCGTTGGAAGACAAGGGGAGTAGTATTTAATCATTTGATATATTTCGGATTTGAAAAAGGATATGATGTCTGGATTCGTCATGGTGAAAAGCAAAAAATCCATGTTGGTATCGATGGTGATATGAATGAAGAAGAGGATAGAATTGATGATGTTAATGGGCTACTGTATGAAAGATTTAGAGATGTGGCAGAAGAAGAATATGAAGTTAATGAAGGCCTCGGCGAAGATGCTAAAAAGTTCTATGATCTATTAGAAGAAGCAAAGCAAGAGTTGTACCTGGGTTGCAAAAACTTCTCTAAATTATCGTTCACCATTCGACTATATTTGTTGAAGTGTCTTTATGGTTGGAGCAATGCATCATTCAATGCTCTCTTAGAGTTGTTGAGAGAAGCTATACCTCATTTGAACATTCCTGATACATTAAATAAAACCAAAGGCATGATAAGGGACTTAGGGCTCGATTATAAAAAGATTGATGCTTGTCCTAATGATTGCATGCTTTATTGGAAAGATCATGAGAAGGACATCTCTTGCCATGTTTGCGGTGTTTCACGGTGGAATGAAAATGCAGAAGGAGATTATCAAGTTGAGGAAAATAATAGAGCTCTCAAAGTTCCAAGGAAAATTTTAAGACATTTTCCCTTAATTCCTCGACTTCAAAGGTTGTTTATGTGTTCAAAGACAGCTGGCTCATTAAGGTGGCATGAAGAAGAGCGTTCGAAAGATGGGAAGTTGAGGCATCCAGCTGATGGAGAGGCATGGAAAGACTTTGACAAACGTCATGTTGACTTTGCTGCTGATTCACGTAACATAAGACTTGGGTTGGCCAGTGATGGATTTAATCCTTTTAGATCCATGAATGTGTCTCATAGTACTTGGCCTGTGGTATT
Source organism: Calophaca sinica (assembly GCA_037113605.1). Classification (NCBI taxonomy): domain Eukaryota; kingdom Viridiplantae; phylum Streptophyta; class Magnoliopsida; order Fabales; family Fabaceae; genus Calophaca; species Calophaca sinica. Next base: position 96,843,641 of record CM073735.1, on the reverse strand, counting down.
GATACCATATAATTTCCCACCTTGGTGGTGCATGAAGGCTGAGTATTCTATGCTATCTTTACTAATTCCTGGACCATATTCACCAGGGAATAACATTGATGTGTACCTCCAACCACTGATTGAAGAGTTGAAGGTGTTATGGGAGTTAGGAGTAGAAACATATGACGCCTCACTAAATCAAACTTTCCAAATGCGAGCAGCATTGTTGTGGACTATTAGTGACTTTCCTGCGTATGCTACGTTGAGTGGGTGGAGTACAAAAGGGAAATTAGCATGTCCTTGTTGTAATTATAATACTAATTCGACTTACTTGAAGCATAGTCGGAAGATGTGTTACATGGGTCATCGTGTATTTTTGCCTGCAGATCATAAATATAGATCAAATACAAGGGCTTGAGTCCTTCTTGTGGAACTGCTTCCTGAACCTAGAGTCTTTCCTCTCCCTTGAGTCTTTCCCTAGAGTCTTTCCTCTCCCTTGAGTCCTTCTTGTGGAACTGCTTCCTGAACCTTCCTTTGTTTTTCAACATACATTGAATTTTCCTTGATATTAAGGAAATTTCTTTGTCTGTGTCTCCACCACTCTCATCAGACGATCCTTCGTCTGTTTCTAGTTTAGCTTGAAGAGCTTTGGAGGAGGATGCTTTGCTTGTAGATTTCAAAGGTATAGATTTTGATTTCTTGGGAGGTTCTTCTTCATTTAGCTTAAGCTCATAAGCTCTCAAGGAACTTAGAAGATCTTCAAGTCGCAAGGCTTTCAAGTCCTTGGCTTCTTAAATAGCCGTGACCTTAGGTCTCCACTTCTTTGGTAGGCTTCTTAAGATTTTCTTCATGTGATCAACAGTGGTGTAGCTTTTCTTAATAACTTTTAGACCATGAACTAATGTTTGAAATCTTCCAAACATAGTTTCAATGTCTTCTCCTTTTTCCATCTTGAAGAGTTCATATTGTTTAACCAAGATGTTAACCTTGGTTTCTTGCACCTGGGAAGTACCCTCATAGGCCAAGGCCAATGAGTCCCAAATTTCTTTGGCAGTTTCATTCTTCCCACATTTCTCGTACTCTTTCTCAAAAATGGCATAGATAAGAAAATATCTTGCCTTCTGATTTGGTTGATAGGCTTTTATATACTCATCTTCCCACTTTTCTCTATGAATGAGTTTATTCTTGGAATCAACTGGTTCAGTATATTGTTTTTGAACCATATCTCATAGTTTGAGTTGTTGAGACTCGAAGAAGGTTTTCACTTTATTTTTCCAGTAGTCATAGTTTGTTCCAGTGAACAAAGGAGGACAGTTAATGTGACCACCGGCTTCGTTACTTGCCATGTATAAAGAATAAGGTCTTTTCCTCTTACATTGTTAAGTGCTCAACCAAGAGGCCGAGCTCTGATACCAACTGAACGTGGCAAAAAACGAGAAAGGGGGGTTTGAATTGGGTTTTAGAAACCTTTTCACAAAACTTGTGTATTTTTTAAAACCTTTTCAAAATAACTTTTTAACAAAATAGTAATGAAAACAAGTAAAGAGAAGAGAAGAGAATGACACAGTGATTTATACTAGTTCACTATCACCTGATAGCTACGTCTAGTCCCTTCACACACTTGAAGGATTTCTCTACTATAATCAACCTGATTACACTTGAGAGTATACTACTACCAAACTGGCTATACTCACAACTTTTTAGAACGACATAGTACAGTCAAGCCTCTAAGGAATGCTGCCACTACTGGGCTAAATACAGTGTTCAAAAGTAGTTTGAAACAATATCAAATAACTCTCAGCAGAGAGGATATACAATGAAAATCTCAAGCACAAAGAATAACTTTCAAACTGAAAGAATAAAATGTTTAAGTGCTTGTTTAATGTGATCTCAAAGACTTGAAATGAATCTTGGTTGCTCACTGTGTTTCACTGTATTCTCAATCATTACCCTACTTCAGTGAATGAAGTAAGATATATATCGCTAGGGTTGTGAACAGTACCGTTGTGACCTAACAGCTCTTTTCACTAATGGACAAAACTTCAGATCCCCTTTTTGTGGCTTTTAGGAAGTCACATCGCTTTCCACTCTGCTCTTGCATACTGACACAACAGACAATATCAGGATCTTGTCCCTTGTGAGCTTTTTGAATATGAGACAGTTCTTGAGCAAGTTTTCTGATGATTATATCCGTTGACATTCCCTTTGGCCTTTGATTCCTTGTATAATAAAATACTCATCAATGAGGTCTCTTTAATACTTGAAGTAGCCTTAAATGAACACTCAGTCTGATTTCCAATCAGAGCAACTGTCAAACAGACAATGCTTGTTACCGAGATACTCTGTTCACCAAAGTGAGCTTGAAGTAGAGGCAAGTTCTTTAGTACAAAATTTGTTGGCCTTTCATATAAGAGAGTCATGTAGAAACCGACGAAGGCTTCCACTGTGTAGTCATCCATAGTCTGTTTGAGCGTTGACCATAACAGAGCATTGACCATAACAGAGCATGGTCTCACCAGAGCATGGTCTACCAGAGAGTTGACTACCAACAGAGCATTTACCAGATCAGAGTGAGGTTATAAGACGATGATGTCAGCAACTCTTACCAGACGATCAGTGCCAGGCTCAGATTCATGAAATATACACTTTAGCTTAGTCTTTCTGAGATAATTCCTTCTGATGAATAGTGACTTCTGCACACTAACAAACACATCAGAGGATAAATTGTTCTATTAACTATTTATTATCATCAAAACAATTAAGGGTCATTGTTTCTGAATCCACTTGATTCCAACAAGGGTTTGGTGGACTTGATCCAGCTCATTGTGATCTGGGTAATGAGGATTCAAGAGGACCTTTTTTTCCCTCAAACTATCCATCTTCCAAGGTGCTTGAGATTGTGCCAGAGTCATTTTCTCTTCCATATTATATTCTATTCAATTATTCCACAACATAAACAAAGAGAGAGTGAAATATCTGACTTTGAAACAAAAGAAAAATGAATACCTGAAATAATGAACAATGAGAGAACGTTGAAATGAGTCATCATCATGAAAGAGGATCCATTGATGTGAAAATTATAAAGGACGAAACGGACTCAGAGCAATTGCGGGAGGAAAATAAATTAGAGGCAACAGACTTGAATACCATTTTGCATTCAAATTAATGAAAAATGTATCCAATTAATCGACATGCACAAATTCTCACTCCATTTATTAAAAAACATAACGGATGACATATATAATTCATATATATTATTACTCTATTTATATTTTAATATTAACATCAAAATTCAATGTTAGTTTGAATTTTACGATTCTTCTTCCCTGGTTTGCCATTTTTGGTTAATATTTTTTTTCATATATAATCTGCAAAATTTCTTACATGGAAACGTACTATTTGGCAAACTAATTATGGAAAGGTTTTGTGTATTACTATTTTGACAATTAAGTCTTGATAACTCTAGTAACTTATACCACACATTTTTTTTAATTTGATAGCATCAAATATGTGCTAAAAATTTTGTAAAAAAACAATATGTGATAAAAATGAGAATGGGTCAGCAAATTTAAGTGTAAAATACGTTTCATCTTTTTTTTTGGCATATCTCTTATTGTATGTTCCGTTATTAATGTAACGATATTACAATCAATTATTTTACAATCGAAATTACTAAATTGTTGCAATTGTACGTTGAATTACTATTATGTTGATGGTATAAAAAATTATTAATAGTATTGAAATTTTTTTGACGCATGATACTCTCATTGAGTTTATTATTTAAAAAATGTTTATTTTTATTAAAAAATATTAATATTAATCTCATTGTAGGTAAAAATTTGATTTTGTATTGTTAATTAATTTAATAACTATGTAGTATAGATATTGGCTACTCACTTTTTTTTAGGAATGACTATTCACATTTTAAAATTTGCTAAATACTTTTTAATATTTAAATTTTTCATACAATTCAATATTAAGAAATCAACCATTTTTAGTCAACAAAAAAATCAACCATTTAATATTTTGATCAGGTTTTCTTAATTAAACATTACACACTTAATTTGTTTCCAAAAAACGGTTGATTGCATTAATTTCATGTTTCTTAATTAATAAATAATTTTTTGTTTTTAGAATTTTTTGTTTTAATAGTGTACATGACATAATTGCCATTTCATTGCTCCAGGTCACTTATTTTTTAATCACCTAGTCGATTTTCCTTTTTTAAAGATGACACATAAGTATTATTTATTGCTAATTCTCCTAGAGGTTGCCATTTGGAAGGTAATCAATGAGGTTATTTTGATTTGTATATAATAGATATTTGACTCATGCAATGCACGGGTATATGTATGCCACTAAAAATATTTATATAATAATTTATATTTTGTATGTTAATAGTAGCACAATATATATAGTATACTTTTATATTAAATAATAAGTAAATAATGGGTAATATATTGTATAATTTGAGTAATAAAATTTAAACTATTGAAACTTTATATTAATTTATTATCTTTCTTCATAAACCACATCATCTTTTCGTGGTTAGGGTTCTTCATCGCATATTCTGCTAATGAACGACTATGTCTCTAATGAGTATACCGCAATGAAGTCATGACATACACAGGTTATATATTTGGCTTAGGCGACCCAATTTGTATTTAAAAATTTATATTTGATGGTAAAAGATTATATAATGTATTTTTTTATTAAAATATTCAATGAGAGTAATTTATGTGTTAGTGTTATTTCTTATGAAATATTCAATCTATTTATAATATATTTTTACTTTGAAGTTTAAATACTAATAGATTTCTAGGGTTTAGGGTTTAAGTACCCTTTCAAGTTAAGTAAGATCTTATTCGATACTTAATACTCATTCCAAACTTTGTAGGAATTTAAAATAAAAAATAAAGTTAAAGTATAACTTATATAAAAGTCTTATTAGTATCACAGGACAATGGTCTGTTCTACGCACGATGTGTATTAAAAAAATAAAAATGTACATTAAAAACTATATTAATGTGTGATTTCTATAACTAATATAACCAAAGCTCCTCAAAACTTCCTGATTCTCCAAACATACCCTAAAGGTATTGAGATCTTGGCTGTTTGCTTACCGCTTTTCGAATAATAAAACATGCAGCAAGATTCCATTGAGTAAAATGAAGTAACATTGGAAAGGTGCGTGTTGGGTAGGTTTAGGGTTTAGGGATTCCATTGAGTAAAAGAGTAATAACTCCAAAATAGTCCCTAAAAGTATTATACGTTTGTCAATTTGGTCCCTATCATTAGCCATTTGATTGTCTCTCGTTCCAAAATAATGGCTAACGATAGAGACCAAAACGACAAACGTAGAACATTTTCAAGGACTATTTTAGAGTTTATATGCTTTCAGGGACTAAAGTGACACCGAGTTACACTTTCAGGGACCAAAGTGACCAATTACTCATGGAGTCAATGAAATTGTTAACGGCAGGGACCAAAGTGACAGACAGAGCACACTTACATGGAATATTTTGGAGTTTATATGCTTTCAGGGACTAAAGTGACACCGAGTCACATTTTCAGAGACTTAAGTGATCAATACCCCGTTCTTTTTTCGTAAGCCTATTATTTTAATTCATTTGTCAGTTTCTTTATTTTTTTCGATTAGTTTTATCAACAAATCAATCATTAACGCTGATTTGAAATTTTACACCATTTATAACGTTTTTCCTTGATATTTTTACAAAGCCGGTTACCTTATTTTTAAATAATTGTACACTGATGTTACGTTATTTTACAGATCAAATTTCAAATATTATTTCGTATTAAATGACATTTAATGGTGGGCATCTAACTTCCTTTCATAGAGAGGGATCACATGTCACCATATTTTCCAGATTTATATTTTGTTCGAAATCATTGTGATTAAGACACATCAGATTACTGAAATTTTCCTAATTAATTAAGTTAAATTAATGAAATTTACTAATTTAATGTTAAAAAATAATAGAATTGATTCAGATTTTTTAATGTCATTGATTGCACCTTACATGTCTTCGTATTTTGGAGGGAATTCATATGAGAAATACATTTGGAATCCTAGTCATTTGAGCAAAATCGATTAGAGAAAGCCATTTGTAACTTTCTATTTTTAAAACATTTTCCATTGTATATTATATAGATTCATTTGGCAAAAAAAATATTAACATATTCATAAAACAAAAATGAATACTTATACTGTTATTTTTTCTTTTTTATTTTCTCCTTTAAAAATAGTCAATTGCTACCATTTTCTTTCATTTTTTTTGTTTTTTATTCAATTTTGATGTAGGATTAAATACAACAACACAAATTAGGCCATAAGCTTCTAATTTTTTTTCATTTTCTTTTGAATGTTTTCCATATTTTGTCTAACATTTAACAAAAAAAGTTTGTTTGCTGACACAAATCCAGCTATTTAATTTTTATCATTAATTTCTACTATGAATTTACCTTAAAATCATATTACTATTTGTTATTATATTTTTTTACTATATTATTTGTTATTATATTAGAAACTCAATAATGCTTTTTTTCTACTTTCTTTTGAAAACATTTTTGACTACTTATTTTTTTACGTGACTCGATAACCCTCAAATCTCACCCGTGCAACGCACGGGTTAATATACTAGTATTGTTATATAAGTCACTTTTGTTAGATAATATATTAGTTAGTCTTTTATTTATCTAAAGGATAGTTTAGTCTTTTGCCTATTGTATATATACTTACTCCATTGTCTTGTATTATTCAGATTTGCTCATTGTAATTCTATTGGAACCCTAACCTCCTTTCTTCTTCTTCTTCTCTTCTCTTCTCTATGCATTCATATTGTTAATATGATATCAAAGAGTAAGGTCGATCCCGTTAGAAGCTTGACTCACTGAAGGTGATTTTGCAATTCAGAAGTTAAAAAAAAATGTTACATGAATCTGTGTTTCGAAAGAATTCTTTGCAGTTCCACGATTTTGCATTCCATCGTTCGTTCTTCTATATGTGGGAAATCCATCCTCATCTATCATTGTTTCAGCACATAATTTTTTTGGGAAATTGATCGGTTGCAAATATCGTCAACCATGCAAGGTGCATTTTTATTTGCAGCTCCACGTGCAGCATGAACTGTGACACTGCATTGAAAGTGTCTGGATCATCTTCTTTAGATGGTCTTTCTGCAGTAATAATTTTATCTATATCTTTGCCGTTTGGATACTTATTACTTGGGTGCAACCAAAAAAGAATGTGAGCATGTAGTAGACCTCTCTTTTGGAACTCTATGGTGTATATGGCTGTAAAATTGAAAGAATAAAATGAAAGAAGATTGTTAGAATATTGTCAATGTAAAAATAGATTATTTAAATTATACTGATCTTTAATTTATATTTTACATAGAATGTGAGGATGTCTATTTCAAGAATTCGGAAACTTACCTGATATAATTTGGCCAAAATATTGTCATTCCACTATGTGTTTCATTAGTTGCTCAAGTTTCATTTTGAAAACTCTTGTCTTGATGTCTAACCTATCTTCGGCAGATTGACCCGGTATTTCATGAATCATATATTGAATCTCCAGCCATTTTGGATTAGCAGTAAATGTGATGAAGATATCAGGATTTCCAAAAGTTCTACATATGGCCATGGCATCTTGATAGTTTTGAACCATATATCGAGACTACTTATAAAAGAATATGGCAAAACAATTCTCTTACCATTAGCAGCAGCTATTGTATCTCCAAGTACAATTGCATCATATACATTTTTGTATAGCTCTGTGCACAGCATTCGTTGATTCTGTCTGACCCGCCGCAATCGATCTTCTTCTATTGTTGTGTATGCATCAACAATATATTGTTGGAATAATCGACCAGCAGAAATGAGAGTATTTACTTCAGAGGTTCTTTGTTGTATTCGGTAAACATAATATTCTCTCATCGTGACCCTTTTTCTTTTAGTTTTTTCCCTTTCATCATCTTCACAATAGAAAATAACAATGGATATTGCATTGCATTGTTGTATTCGGTGAAATCCATCCTCACCATATGGAAATAACAATGGATATTGCATTGCCATGGATTTAGGATGCAACTTTGTTATTTTTTGAAGGCCTTCTTTTTTATGCTCTACTATTAAATCTCTTTTTCCATCAGATTGGACAAAATCTCCAACAATGAGAGCGGCAATTTCTGTTGAGGTGGGTATACTATACTGCCTTGACTCGTTTGATCTTGTTCCACGTAATTTTATGTGCACTTTTTCTGTGTCAGGTGCAGATAGTCTATCTCTTACCATTCTGAACACTTGGGCAACACGATTATATTGGTCAAGCATATCCTTTATGTTTTGGACAATGTTTGCATCGAGATCTTCTACAATGTTTCCCTTTTTCAAAGAACGTAGTATATCCTGGACTTCATTTTTTCTGTACGGCGAAACTATACTTTTGGTCCAATATTTTTATTTTACTTTTTAATTTTGTCTTTTATTAACTTTTGTTTCAAAATAGTCCCTTATTTTGCAAAGTAATACCAATGTGGTCCTTTTCATTTAAATTGTGGTACAGAAATGATCATATTGGTATAACTTTTGTAAAATAAGGGACCGTTTTGGAACAAAAAAAAGACCATATTGAGATAACTTTTGTAAAATAAGGGACCATTTTAAAACAAAAAATAAATGAGGGACCACATTTATATAACTTTGCAACATAAAGGACTATTGTAGAATAAAAAATAAAAGAGAGACTAAATTAAAACCTAAAATAAAGATAAGAGAACAAAAGTATAATTTAACCCTTCTTTCAAAAAAAAAAAAAAAGTATAATTTAACCTTTCTGTATCATAGACATAAAGTTGGGCAAATTTGATTGTTTTCCCTCTTCAGGTGTGAGCCCCACAATTCTGTGATAATTTTGACCACTTATTTTGTAGACATACGAATCTGGGCGTAAGTTCACTGTGTCGTCTATTTTAGCACCCATGGATGCGAACGCACAAACATAATTATATGTCCGTATTTTTTTTCTCTAAATTTAACAGAGAGCATGCTACCTTCATAACTTAAAAGTTGTTTCAAACATTCTGGTGGTGGTTTGAGTTTTTCCAATTTAACTTTCCCTTGTTGGCAACAAATAGAAAATTTTGGTTTCTTTGGTCGCTGTGGTTTTTATGCTCTTTCATCATAACACATCGTACTTCCACACTTTTAACATACAAATTCTAGAAGGCCAAGATCCATGTAGGTTTGTCCATGTTCTGTAAGTTTGGAATTATGTAATTAAATATTGTAATCTGAATAAAGATTTTTTAATTTTGTAAAGCATGTACCAAGATTTTCAATTAAGATTAAATTTAATACTTACATTTTCCAAATTTGAGGTGAGGTCACCTAGCTTCACTTGTGCTACTTGTTTAGCAACTTCGTCAAACAATACAAATATGATCGAATCTGTAGAGTCTTTAACATCAAGCTCTGAACGAAACCTACTTACATATATAAGATTAATTGAGGATGTATATTTTTTTCACATATACAATCTCAGAAAGGGAAAAGTTTTTCTTTATTTTACCTTTGTATTAGTGATTTAAATACTAATATTAAATTGATATGAATACTCGGGCTTTGGGTAGTCTACATCCTTATTACAAAACTCACATATGAAATTTGTTGATGTGGCAAAAACCCTTTTTTTACAATGAGGGCAAGAAACATAATATCATTTATTTTTTCCCAAAATGTCATTCACTATTGCAACACAGTAATAGACAACAACCTGTAATTAAAATTCAAAGTATAAAATAGTTGTTCTTGATCAAACAATAAAGTTTGTAAAGAGAATTTGTAACCCAATTTGTTTACCATATTACTCCTTGATGTTGCTTTCGACAAAAGATCAGATATAGTCTTCCAAATTTGAGGTGAGGTCACCTAGCTTCACTTGTGCTACTTGTTTAGCAACTTCGTCAAACAATACCAATATGATCGAATCTGTAGAGTCTTTGACATCAAGCTCTGAACGAAACCTACTTACATATATAAGATTAATCGAGGATGTATATTTTTTTCACATATACAATCTCAGAAAGGGAAAAGTTTTTCTTTATTTTACTTTTGTATTAGTGATTTAAATATTAATATTAAATTCATATGAATACCCGGGCTTTGGGTAGTATACATCCTTATTACAAAACCCACATACGAAATTTGTAGATGTGGCAAAAACCCTTTTTTTTACAATAAGGGCAAGAATCATAATATCATTTATTTTTTCCCAAAATGTCATTTACTATTGCAACACATTAATAGACAACATCCTATAATTAAAATTCAAAGTATAAAATAGTTGTTCTTGATCAAACAATAAAGTTGGTAAAGAGAATTTGTAACCCAATTTGTTTACCATATTACTCCTTGATGTTGCTTTCGACAAAACTTCAGATATAGTCTTCCAAATTTGAGGTGAGGTCACCTAGCTTCACTTGTGCTACTTGTTTAGCAACTTCGTCAAACAATACAAATACGATCGAATCTGTAGAGTCTTTAACATCAAGCCCTGAACGAAACCTACTTACATATATAAGATTAATTGAGTATGTATATTTTTTTCACATATACAATCTCAGAAAGGGAAAAGTTTTTCTTTATTTTACCTTTGTATTAGTGATTTAAATACTAATATTTAATTGATATGAATACCCGGGCTTTGGGTAGTCTACATCCTTATTACAAAACTCACATATGAAATTTGTTGATGTGGCAAAAACCCTTTTTTACATTGAGGGCAAGAAACATAATATCATTTATTTTTTCCCAAAATGTCATTTACTATTGCAACACAGTAATAGACAACTTCCTGTAATTAAAATTCAAAGTATAAAATAGTTGTTCTTGATCAAACAATAAAGTTGGTAAAGAGAATTTGTAACCCAATTTGTTTACCATATTACTCCTTGATGTTGCTTTCGACAAAAGTTCAGATATAGTCTTCCAAATTTGAGGTGAGGTCACCTAGCTTCACACTACCAGAAAACACGGGATTACCGACGGTCTAAAGCCGTCGGTAATCCATAAAAGCCGTCAGTATTCCAGATTTACCGACGGCTTACCGACGGCCTAAAACCCGTCGGAAATATGGTCGTCGCAAAGGATTACCGACGGACTCTTATTAGCCGTCGGTATTACCGATTTGTACTGCCGTAAACGACGGTGTATTCCGATGGGCAAAGCCGTCGTTAGATTTCCGACGGACGTGATTTGTCGGTCAATCTGAAAATTTTCCGACTGGCATAGGCCGTCGATGTCGGGATTTTTTTATTAATAAAATATTTACTTTAATTAATTTTATTAATAAAATTAATAAAATTATTAATTAATAAAAAATTAATTTTATTCTTTAATTAATTAATTAATTTAATTATTTATTTTTTTAATTATAAAAATAATTTTATTAATAAAACTATTAATTAATAACCAAATTAATTTTATTCTTTAATTAATTAATTAATTTAATTATTTATTTGTTTAATTATAAAAATAATTTACTCTCATATTAAAAAAATTATTTATTAATTTAATTAAAAATTACTTGTAATTTAATTTAATTTAATTATTAATTGATTTCCATATATAAAAATGTGATAACGTAAACTAAAAAGTAAATTAAAAAAAGAAAACATAATAAATAAAAATTCAACGAATAAAAATCAGTAACTAAAATAATATCCAAACGAAAAAAATGATATCCAAAAATATGAAAAATATAAGTACAAACAGAACTAATAGTCCTGGTACTCTCGATCATCATCGAGATGCTCTACATCATCTGCATCATCGACACGACCATGAGTACGCCGGAGGCGAAGGCGAGGCGAGGCGAGGCGAGGTCGAGGCCGAGGCGAGTAGGTCAGCCGGGCGAGCTAGCAACCGTACATCTGCTCGCTGCTACAAAGACTGAGTCAAAAGCTCTGCCGCCGGGCCACGATCCGCTTCAACTCGGCTATCTCCAGGTCATTCGCGGCGAGCGATCGCGACAGACTACTACTCGACGACTCTCCAAAGGTGTGTGGCGGCAGCCCCTTTTGTAGTTCTTTGGCAAGGTCGCCAAAGACCATATAGGCGACCCTTCTTCTTTCCGCCAACCACTTCCGCCAAACCCTCGGCCGGTGTAGATAGTTCGTCAGTGGCTCGAGATGGAGAACACGATGAGCTCGAGATCTAAGCCGAGACATCCTCGCCTCAAACTCCTCCTGTTAAACAAACAAATAAGTCAAATCTTTTTTTAACAAAACAATATAAACATTATTAAAAATATTTATTATATTTTATAATTACCTCGAGTCCGCCTCGAACGCTCATCAACGAAATCACCAAGATTCTCTTCAGATGAGTTGCAAGATGGAGCTCGTGCAATCAACTTCTCTCCCAACCTCCTCGATCGAGATTGTATTAATAAAAAACTTAAATAAATAATAATAATAATAAAATAATAATAATAACAATTTTATAACACGTACAAGTCTAATCTGCGTCTTTGCTTTGACCGACATCGCCTCCGGTGTGCAAGCCGCCACCCTTCTCGTGAGGCCCTATTCTTCTTGGCCTTGTACATCGCCTGGAACTCGTGGGTGTTCCAAAGGCGCTACCACCGCCAGAGCTCGCCCTATCCAATTTGGCGATCCCCGAGGCGAAGCATGTCGGAAAAGGCGGTGGGAGGCCTTCATATGAAAATTCTTCTCCATCAGCTCCTCATCTTTTTCCTCCCAAGCAACCCTCGTCTGTATCAATATAAGACATTATTAAACATAATTGAAATTTACGAAAATAAAATAATATGCAATAAAATAAAAATTGCAGCTTACTCTGAAAGAATTAAACATATGGTCCCGCTCAAAATCCTTCAGCGTCCCCCAGGTGGGCCAAAACTCCTGGTAATTCTCCTCAATTGTTGCTGTGATAGCTAACGCAGCTGGCTTTGAGGGAAGAAACCTGAACAATAAAAACATGTTAAATAAAAAATATATATATATATACATGTAAATTATTAATAACTCGAAAAAATTGCAAATACTTACCCTTTACCAGATGGCCTGATAAGAACTCGACCATCATACAACATCTCAAGAGTGTCAGGCTCCTGCCCTCCCCTCGCCAGGAACCTCCTCCGCTGAACCTCCTGCTCCTCCCCGCCCCGCCCAACATCGGTGTCATCGGTGTATGGCGTACTATAATCATGGTCGGACCGATGAGCATCGGCCACCGGATCGTGCACAACATGGGAACTCGAGCGCCATGTGCAAACCGGAACCCCGGTGGGGATCATGTCAATGTGAGGCAAAGGTGCCGAGCGATGCCCGAATCTGTGTATCGAATGTCGAATGTGCCTGAAGTCGTAGGTGGTGCGTATAGGTCTAGGTGCGAGGAGGTGTATCAGCCGTCTCGGCGTAGATGTACTAGGGCGACGTGTAGATGACAACGCCGAAAACCCGATGAGTCACGCCTAATGATGGTCGGCCTCGACGACGAGGGGGTCGAGGCGATCCCCTTCCCTTCCATTTACCACCACCGGGTGGTCCTGGGGTCTGCTCTGAACCTCCCGATGCCATATATGTCTATAGAGCAATTGAATAATAACTTGATCATGAAATATTAGATTTAAACATAACAATATTACAAATGAATTCCATAAAAATAAACAAGTTATGAAAATAACTGACAAATTAAAATATATTGTTACACACTAATTTCTCAAATTGTAAAAAGTTAAACAATTTCAATCAGCCCATTCTCCCCACTCAATTTCGGCATCGTCTTCAGATCTTGATGGTTCTGCCACTTCTTCATTTAATTCCTCATCCCCATCTACATCTTCATATGTGATTGGATTGTCACGTAGTCGAGTAATGGGTTCAACTTCGTTTACTACATTGACATGAGACATCTCATCCACTTGATAAGCCACTTCTTCCTGTGTATCATCTGCTTCAATGCGACCCCGTGGTTTTATCTTTATTGCGACACACCAACCTTGTTTGTCCCTTCGAGTTGATGGATAAGGGACATAATACACTTGTCTTACATGTTGTGCCATGATAAACGGATCAAACATTTGGTATCTTCTGCTCATGTGTATGTCAACAGTATTATATTTTTGATCCACTCTTGTGCCTCTATTTGATGGATCAAACCAATTACAATAAAATAGCACTATTTTTTAGTATAGTCTAAAGTATTATACGTCAGTTCATATATATGTTGAATCACGCCGTAAAAGTCATCTTCACCTCCATCTGTGGCACCTTTTACATAAACCCCGCTGTTAACTGTTTTTTTCCCCTCTGTTTTTGACTGGGTTTGGAATTTGTATCCATTTACAAAGAATGTGTGCCATTCTTTTACACGTGATTTAGGACCATGAGATAAATTTCTCAAGTGTTGGATTTTAGGGGATTCTGCCTCGCTATACACCTGTGTACACACCATGTGCAAACAAATTATGGTTCCTATTTTCAAACAATATTTTTGTATTTTCAAACAATAAATAATAATAATAATATAATATATATGACGACTCAAAAAACATACCTGGTTCTTAAACCACGTTGGGAAATATTCATGAATATAGGCAGAAGAGTCTTGTACGCTTGTGGGCTTAGTTAACAAGAATGCCCTGATCAAGTCATTATCAAACAAATGATCAAGAGCAATTGTGGATTAAAGAAATTGAAAGTGGTCAAAATGATACATACGTTAGATACGATGATACTTCTGCACAGTTGATCAACACGTGAACGTGGGCTGACTTCCACACTTCGCCCGTTATCCAGTTATCCACCTCCTTTTCACCATGACGGCCGGAAAGGCAAAATACTGATAAGGGAAGCGGGTGTCTTTCACTTTCAATTTCTACTTCGTTCCTACTATTTGTTGGTGTCAACATGAAGTTCGTAAAATAATGGGAACAGAAATGGATTGTCTCACGGTGTAAGTAAGTTGCACAAATAGATCCTTCAACCCTGGCCTTATTTTTCACCGACCGTTTTGAGTCACCCATAAATCTACAAAATAACAACGTTGATGATAAAAATTGATACATTTAACCCTTCAAATCACTATTTATTTTAGAGAATACTTTATTATAGTACCTTTCGAATGGATACATCCATCTGTATTGAACCGGTCCACCAAGCCTAGCTTCATGTGCAAGATGCACTGCTAGATGCTCCATAGAATCAAAGAAAGCAGGGGGAAATATTTTCTCCAACTTACAAAGAATGACCGGTATGTTCTGTTTCATCCTTATGAGATCATCCTCTCTCAATGTCGCAGAACACAAATCTTTAAAGAATTGGCTGAGTTCAGTCAGTGGATTTAAAACATTTGACGGCAAGGAACTAAATGCAATAGGAAGTAAACACTCCATGAATACATGACAATCATGGCTTTTCATCCCAATCATGGTTCCTTTGTTCACATCGGCACATCTTGCCAAATTAGAAGAATAACCATCTGGCATCCGAAGTTCTTTTATCCACCGACATACTGACTTGGCTTCCTCAAGCTTAAAGAGTAACAAAGCTTTGGGTTTCGTGGTCTTTCCATCCGACCGATTCGTCAAATGCAAGTCCTTTCGCCTACAAAGAAAGTGGTAAGTCTAGTCCGCCTTCTCATTGTCTTTTGTTTTTCCTCTGACGTTCATCACTGTGACAAAAACATTGTCAAAAAAGTTCTTCTCAATGTGCATAACATCAAGGTTGTGTCTCAATAAATTATCTCTCCAGTATGGCAGATCCCAAAAAATACTTCTTTTTGTCCAATTATGCCATTGTCCATATCCTTCAAATCGATCCAATTTGCCAAAATCTGTGATTTTGGGCGCTCCATAACCCTTTCCCAGATCTGTTCTGGCGTCAACCTTGGGGGCGGGCCATCTAATTCAACTTCCCCCTTCTTGAAAGCGTTCTTATTCCGTCTAAATGCATGGTCATCGGGTAAAAACCTGCGATGTGAGTAAAACCAAGAACTCTTCCCCCCAAATTTCAAGGTAAAGGCCTTTGTATGCTCCATGCAATGCGGACATGCCATTTTACCATGAGTACCCCAACCAGACAACATGCCATATGCAGGGAAGTCATTAATGGTCCACATCAACGCTGCCTCATTGTAAAATTCCTCTTCGTGCAATATCGCACGTCACAACACCATTCCACAACCTTTTGAGATCGTCAATAAGAGGCTCTAAATAGATGTCAATACCATCTGGTTTGATTATCACGGACCGGTATAACACAGCTCAAGAACATATAAGGCTTAGACATGCACATTTCGGGAGGAAGATTGTATGGGGTAACGATAACTGGCCAACAAGAATAAGGTTTCGCCGTGGATTGAACATACGGTAAAACCATCGAGCATAAGCCAAGTCGTACATTACGTGGATCTGCTGCAAAATCGGGATGCACACGATCAAAGTGCTTCCAAGCTTCACCATCAGGCGGGTGGCGCAACATACCAAGTGCTTCTATTCTCATAGTGCCATGTCATTTTGTCTGCGCCTGTGGTGATGCAAACATTCTCTGCACCTTGGAATAATTGGCAAATAAAACATTGCCTTCACGGAACTAGTTTTTGTCTACCCGTCCGATTATTAGTATGTGACATATACCTAGGCTCACCACAAAATTTGCATTCAACTAGCGCACCATCGCTTTTACCAAACTCATTGTCGTAATACAACATACACCCTCTCACACAACAATCAATCCTTTTAGATTCCGTTTGACTTGGACACTAAGCTTTTAGCCTCGTAATAACTTTTTGGCAAACCATCTTTGATAGGTGACGAGTCCAACATCATTTTCGTTCACGAGATCCAAGCACACTTCTGTAGCACCACAGTTGGACTTAAGAGCTAAGAGCCTCACACACATTGATAACTTAGAGTCTCAGAGACCCTTCAAACAACGGCTTGTTTGTTTCTAACAACAGATTATAAAATTTTTGTGTCGTCTCATTTGGAAGTTCATCTGTGTCATCATATCGCTGCTCATCGAATAACACGTTCACCCCCAAGGCATCACAAACCATATCTTGCATCAATTCAATCGCCACCACATCCCGACCCACGAATCGCCAAGCACCTTCGCAATTATCACCAACCCCTAAATCAACGTGAGGCAACTTTTCACCATGTCTAGTCCAAATCCAGTAATTAAGCCTAAATCCAACTGAATACAGGTGGTGCGTGACCTCACTTGGGCTCTTAATCCTTCTGCAATCGCAATTAAAGCACGGACATCTAATCCCTCCATTAGTTTTGAAATCTTTATGTGCCATTGCGACTTGGACAAAGCACGCAACCCCAAACAAACATCTGGTTTCAAACCCCCTCTCCCCGAATACACCCTATCGTACATCCAACTACGACTCGAAAGATAATATTCCATCTTCTGCATGTCAAAAAAAATCACAATTTCAGCAGCACGACGTTCTTACAACCGCTCTCTTTCTTTAAATGGTATGACTTATCCCATTCGAGAAAAAACTTTTTGAACTCGTATAATAATCATTCCTTAATTCTCGTATCTTATACTTGACAAAATTTCAAGACATTTCCCATTGGTCTCTCGAGTACACAAAATGAACGCAGCTTATGAACACCGCAATCAAGTATGCACCAGAGAACAAAAGGAAATGAATCGAACCGAAATTTCAAAGCAAATATAAAGATACGAGAATTAAGCAACAACTATTATACGAGTAAAGAAAAAGTTTTTTCCCAAACTGTCCTACTTGGACAATTCAAGGTTCAAGATACAATGAGCACATGGTACCCTAAAAGAGTATATGAACTCAATAATAAATTAAACCTCAAACGGAAGCTAAGGCTTCTCCGAAACTAATAACAAATATCAAACATCCATTCGATCAATGATTAACATAACCATTAGACAAGCAAAAGTGACAAGGGTAGAATTAGTTTTATTATATATATATATATATATAATAAAAAATATTTTATTTTCCTTTTTCATTTAATTTTTATATGATAATTTTTAATGTTGTTATTTTTATTTCTTTTTATTGAAATTTTTAATTCTTCTCTTCTTCACTTCTTCAGATCTTTTTCATTTTTGTTATATCATATTTTTTAACGATTGTTTCCCTTGTTTCTCTTTTTAATTCTGCTCATCCATAATTATTTTTACAATTCTGTTTTTTCAATCCGTCTAGTTTTTTAATTATGTTATTTTTCAACTCTATCTCATTTCGTTTTGTTATTCTCTTATTTCTTTTTTAAAATCTGCTTTTTTATTCTATTGTTCTTAAAAATTCTGCTTTTTAATTATTTTTTATTTTAAATCTATTTTTTAATTCTATTATTATTTGTCCTTTCCAATTTAAATCATCTTGTTTCTTTGAGCAATGCTCCATTTATTGTGTGTGTAGTTTTATTAATCATTTAGTTGCCACTACGCCATCCGCCATATATAATAAAAAAAAATTATTTTTCAATAAATAATAATTATTAACAATTCAATCAATATTGCAATTTTAATTTATATATTTTATTTTCTTAAAACGGAAGAGCTACTTATTCATTCAGGGTTTATTTAAACTTATTTTACATCACTTAAAATAAATGCTGATATTAATATTCAAATATATCAACATAAAAAATATATTTAAATATTATCTCTTCATTTTATTTTAATAAGCCTCTAAAGTAATTTATGAATAAATAATCACTTAAGTTTCCAAAAATAGCTCATTAAATAAATATTTTATTATGTCATTTCAGATTTTGTGCTGAACGTTAAATATTATATGTCACTTTGTAATATATAATTTTATAATTTTATTTATTTCACCCGCTATTTAACTTACGCTATCTGCCCGCTATTTTACGCTATCCTACCAATTTTACGCTATATTTCGCGATCCTCGATTAACAACACTGAAATTAGAAAAATATACTAGGTCATTTGAAGAGGATAGAATTAAACAAGCAGAAGTGGCAAGGGAAAGAAGTACAGAGAGATGTGCAAAGCAAATTGCAGCCAAGCAACATCACCAATGTAAACTTCTTAAATTGAAGAAATTTTATCTAGTTTTTAAGTAAATTATTATTTTATTTTTTTTAATAAAAATATATAGTTTTTAAGTGCATCGAATACTAAGAAAGACAGGAAAAGAGTCTAATGGTATCGCAAACGGCATTGTAGATTTTAAAATGGCGGATGTGGATTTCATTGGATTTCTTCCAACTATCTTTTTGTTTTAAATCACATTCCGTGATAAGCTATCTCATGTTGATTTACTTACATGTTGATAATACTGATGCTGGGATTAAAAGAAATCTAAACTATAAAAGTTTAAGGTATAAATCTATTACAGAGAAGTTCATGGACCATTTTTAAAAATCTAACTGTTTTTATTAAAAAAAACCTCTTCTTATTCCTTCTGTGATTTCATTCAATATTTTCTCTTGTTGTTCGTTTCTTACGTAGTGACAAACATTGACGAGATGCAAACGGCGAACCAAACACGCACTCATATCTATAAAATTCAAATTCTCATAAGCTATTTGATATCATTTTTACATTAGCACACTAGTTAAAATTTAACACAATGGAAAATCCAACCAAGCAGCGCGTGAAATCAGAGTGACAATCCTCATATTGAGAGCATTTTCTATGTAACAAAAATAGCATTAAAACTCTAAATAAGAAATCAAGGAATTCAACATAAATCAATACTATGAATTTAGGGCTCTATGTCAAGCCTCAAAACTTACCAACATAATGGACAACACATAACCACACTCATACCTTTGGAGCTCAATGGAGCACACAAAGGAGCAAACATCAAACATATAAGTTGTGGGAGGTTGGGGCGGTGAAGCCAACCTCTTTACTGCACTCCACTATACAATCAAATCAATAATAATAAACTTTATTTTATAAGAGTATTCAAATCCCTAACTTGAACCTAAGGTTCACATGTTACTAAAGGAAAGGAATTAATTCATACTTGTAAGAGAAGAATGTGGCGTATGCGACAAACCGAGGAAGGAAGAGGCGAGTCTGTGTCACCGCAGATGTAATCGCAAACACAAGATTAAACTCAAAGAACTACACAAGAACAATAAAAGCATATACTAACAGAAAAACAAAATCATTACCCAAATAGTGCAGTACCGGCGGGATTGTGAATCGAAGGGGGAGGTAAGAACCGAGCGCTTACTAAAGCTCAGACTGTGCAGACATAATTGGAAAACCAAATTAAACTCATAACTCACAAAGGATAAAATTAGACAAGCAGAAGTGGCAAGGAAAAGAAATACAGAGAGAAGTGCAAAGCAAATTGCAGCCAACTTGTAAACAGATTTACTACCATACTGTCCCTTATCAGTTAGCAACTATAAAGATTAGACCCGTAGAACTATAAAGATGATATTACAAGGTACAAAATAGAAATGGTTTACAAACATATATAAGATACAACTTTCATTAGTGTAAAAGTTATAGACAATGGGAATCATTAATTTACATAATAAAGTCAAGGGAAACCAAAGTCATAGCAGTGAGATTTTATCCAAATAAGCTCTAAGTTTTGGTTATTCCTCCTCTAAATCATGGCAATATTAGGAAGCAAGTCAATGAAAAGAAAGTGAGAGTTGTAACAAATTAAAGCCGCTTTTGTAATTGCATATGACCAAACCAGAAATATTTTCTTAACTTATAATATTAAACACAAACCACAACCATTTTTTTAATTCACATATCCAAATAACAGCTATTTCTCTATCTAATTTAAAATTGAAAATGGAACCTTGAACTGGGCTTAAATCATCACATTAAATAAAATCAACCAATCTTATAGCTTTCAAAGCAAACCACCATGCCAAAACATAAAAAAAAATGAGGCACAAATTCATAAAAAGAAACAAAAACTAGTGCCAAATGTTTCTCCAAACTAGGATAAATGAGGAGGAAGAAAGTCTTGTTTTTAAGCACGCTAGTAATTGGTTTTGAATCTTTTGCCCCACCAAAATTTGCATTTTCTCACAATTTTAACTTGCTTGTTAGCAGTATATGTTTCATTTAATTTAATTTTTGTTGGAGTCTTAGGATACTTATTATCGACAAATTAAAACTACGAATATAAAATTATCTCATATCATTATAACACATGGATTCAACATAACACCTGGATAAGACATTACTAAATAACTCTTCGATTCAATGGAAGAGACTCGTAAGAGATAAACACTGTCAAGTAACAAGGACAAAAATCTTTATGCTTTCACAGCTTCACAGTCTTGATAATAAAACAAACAAGCAGAGAACAAAAGATAAGAAATTTCTAAACTCGCAAAGGTAACAAAACAGCCAAGGGCCGAGACAAATAATTCCCTAATCTAGAGTTATAACAACATACAATAACACATTACAAAGAGAAATTAACCAACTTTGATCTCAGGAGAGTTTAATCATTCTGGTCAACGCTGAGTAACAATTAAAGACATTGGTCTCTGCATCTGTTTGCCTCCAGGCCATCAAAAGGGTATGATTGATGGCAATTACATATTTTGTCATGCTTGAAAATATCAGATGGTACACATGAATCAACTAATACACACACAGTCTAGTCCCATTCTTATGATAACAATAGTGTTGGATACCTGTATAAATTCCAAATCCTGTTTCCTATTTATGTATATTATGGTAACACTTCAAAGCTATGAAATCTATTAGTGTTTTACATTAGATAACATTTAACAAATTTCATTTTAACAAAGATATTTCAAGGCACAAGTTGGGATTTAGTGTAAGAACAAATCAAAATTCTTTGCATATTGAAACAACGTGCTGAAATACTTGAGTACAAGGATCAGAAGGAAAGTTAAAGCAACAATCAAAGAATACAATAAAATTTCAGAAAGAATAAAAATACACAAATGTAATATGTACTAGCAGATAGATTCAGACTAGAAAACAGACTGCCTGGCATCGTGATTAATGCAAACACAGAGAAAAACAAGGTGCAGATAGTGTGATCTATGATGTGCTTTCGCTTTAAAACAACAAGCCCAATATCTATTGCCTTGCAGTATCTGCCATCTTTCTCCAGATCGCTTGCCTTGAGGTGATCGAAACTCGCATAAGCAAGACAAATGTAAAATTATAATTACGAAAAGGCACTAAAAGGTTATTGATAAATCCAGCAATAAAAAAATAAAATAAATTAAAATAAACGTCATCTTTATTTAACATGAAATACACTTTAAAAGGCATTGAAGGATGTAAACTTCGATGAGCGACATGAAGCTACAGGAGAATTTTAAATTTTACAAACTACGAAGAGCAATTAAGGCGTAACAATAATCTAAGATAAGATTTTGAGCACAGGAGTTGTAGCCTCAGTTCACGGATGTGTAAAGGACCCTGAAAAGTCCAAACCTTCACACATACTTTTGGTTGCACCCAAACTGAAAATAGACAGCAGTGACACTTTAACCTGACAGAAAGCTCCTAATATAGGAATATATAAAATGTATGAGTACTTCTTCAAAGAAAATCCTAGTGAGAAAAAGCTTAGTTGTTGTTATTGTTGTTGTAAAACTTCAAAGAAAATGTAATGAACAGATGTGTTCTCTATAATAATATTCAACAAGCACTGATGAACTCGTTGGACCATGAATTTAGTTGATGAAAAACGAGGATATCTACATCTTCCTTTTCACTAGAAAATACTTGGGCATCCATTTGCCTTCCAACAAACCATAAGAATACAACAAAGAGCATGTTCATGAAGATAAGCTACAACAAATGCAATCAAATTTTAAACTCATATGGCATTCTTCGCTGAATTATCAAACAATTTTAGGAGCCTAGCTTGACTTACAAAAGTTCCTCATACTGGATGGTGCATTAAGAAAGGTAACTCTTTTACAAGAAGCATACTATGGATTGCGCTTATGCAAATTGAATATCTGCTGCTCATGTACGCTATGTAATTGCAGGGTTTCTCCAATGGGCATGATTTTCATTCCTTGTTACAAAGGTAACTCTTTTGCCTTTTGTGCTATGTGCACCAATCTGATGCTACTTTTCCCATTGTTTGTGCAACCAACACCCAGGGGAAGGGGAATAAAATGCAGTTTCTTCTATTTTTTGTAATTAAGTTTAAGAACAAACAAGAATGGGAAACTATAATCACATCCAACGAATGAACTTATAATCAGAAGCATTTCAAATGCTTGTGGACATGTTTTCTATTTTCTAGTCTGATCAAGCTGAATAGTGATAGGCCAAAATATTTTTTCCCTAGTAAGGAAAATTACATCACATACAAAACTCCACCATGAACCTTTCAAATGAATTTGAAATAGACAGAGCACCAATTCCATTTCCAATTATTCTAAAAAAACACACGACGGAACAAATCCAGTCTAAACGAATGCACAAAATTACAAAAATTGAAAACGAATTGCAAAATCAACAAATCCAAATAATATACGAATGCAGTCTAAACGAATTACAGGCCCATCGCAATTACAAAAATGCACAAATCCAGTCTAAACGAATTGCAAAATTGAAAACAACAGGCACAAATTGATAAACCTAAATCGACAGAAAAACCCAAATAATATGTACCCCTTGAAGTAGCGCGGTGGAGCAGAGGAGAGGAGAGGTGGTGCGGCCACGTAGTGGAGGTGGCGGTCACGATGGCCAAATTAGTGAGAGCGACAAAGGGTCACCGTTAGTGGCTCCAATGAGAGGTTGTGCCTTGCAGATTCTATGGGTGAGAAGCTATTTGTGATGGTTGAGGGGCTTTGGAATGGGTGGCCCTAGGGATGGCAGAGAAGCGATGAGTAGAACGGCGGAGAAGACATGAGTAGAGCGACGAGGACTTGAGCAGAGCGGCGTGTGTGGTGCGCAATTTGGAAAAAAATGTACCGACTGGGTGGGACGAAGAGAGGCCGGAGTTGTTGTGTGGTGGTCGGAGACACTCTTCGGGAGCTATCACAAAGAGAGAAAGAGAGATGAGATAGAAGGGTGACTGAACAGGGTGGGGGGAGAAGGGCCTGATCTGGGTTATAAATCTTTGAAATCTGCAAGCGGCTGTGCCGTCGAAAATCTGAAAAAATAATATGCGGCCTTCAAGCGGTTATTTTCAAATCTTGTGACGCACGCAGGCCCGTCGGTAATAAAAAAATTGGCCGGACTCAAAAAGGCGTCCATTATACCGACGGGTAATGCCGTCGGTAATCTTCAACGGACGACAGAAGATCTTTAACGACGAAGATGAAGTCTTACCGACGGTTTTGGCCGTCGGAAATCCCGTTTTTTTAGCCACGCGCTCAAGCCGTCGGTTAATGGCCGTCGGTAAACCCGTGTTTTCTTGTAGTGTCACTTGTGCTACTTGTTTAGCATCTTCGTCAAACAATACAAATACGATCGAATCTGTAGAGTCTTTAACATCAAGGTCTGAACGAAACCTACTTACATATATAAGATTAATTGAGGATGTATATTTTTTTCACATATACAATCTCAGAAAGGGAAAAGTTTTTCTTTATTTTACCTTTGTATTAGTGATTTAAATACTAATATTAAATTGATATGAATACCCGGGCTTTGGGTAGTCTACATCCTTATTACAAAACTCACGTATGAAATTTGTTGATGTGGCAAAACCCTTTTTTACATTGAGGGCAAGAAACATAATATCATTTATTTTTTCCCAAAATGTCATTTACTATTGCAACACAGTAATAGACAACATCCTATAATTAAAATTCAAAGCATAAAATAGTTGTTCTTGATCAAACAATAAAGTTGGTAAAAAGAATTTGTAACCCAATTTGTTTACCATATTACTCCTTGATGTTGCTTTCGACAAAAGTTCAGATATAGTCTTCCAAATTTGAGGTGAGGTCACCTAGCTTCGCTTGTGCTACTTGTTTAGCAACTTCGTCAAACAATACAAATATAATCGAATCTGTAGAGCCTTTAACATCAAGCTCTGAACAAAACCTACTTAAATATATAAGATTAATTGAGGATGTATATTTTTTTCACATATACAATCTTAGAAAGGGAAATTTTTTTCTTTATTTTACTTTTGCATTAGTGATTTAAATATTAATATTAAATTGATATGAATACCCGGGCTTTGGGTAGTCTACATCCTTATTACAAAACCCACATATGAAATTTGTTGATGTGGCAAAAACCCTTTTTTTACAATAAGGGCAAGAAACATAATATCATTTATTTTTTCCCAAAATGTCATTTACTATTGCAACACAGTAATAGACAACATCCTATAATTAAAATTCAAAGCATAAAATAGTTGTTCTTGATCAAACAATAAAGTTGGTAAAGAGAATTTGTAACCCAATTTGTTTACCATATTACTCCTTGATGTTGCTTTCGACAAAAGTTCAGATATAGTCTTCCAAATTTGAGGTGAGGTCACCTAGCTTCACTTGTGCTACTTGTTTTGCAACTTCATCAAACAATACAAATATGATCGAATCTGTAGAGTCTTTGACATCAAGCTCTGAACGAAACCTACTTACATATATAAGATTAATTGAGGATGTATATTTTTTTCACATATACAATCTCAGAAAGGGAAAAGTTTTTCTTTATTTTACCTTTGTATTAGTGATTTAAATACTAATATTAAATTGATATGAATACCCAGGCTTTAGGTAGTCTACATCCTTATTACAAAACTCACATATGAAATTTGTAGATGTGGCAAAAACCCTTTTTTACAATGAGGGCAAGAAATATAATATCATTTATTTTTTCCCAAAATGTCATTTACTATTGCAACACAGTAATAGACAACATCCTATAATTAAAATTCAAAGCATAAAATAGTTGTTCTTGATCAAACAATAAAGTTGGTAAAAAGAATTTGTAACCCAATTTGTTTACCATATTACTCCTTGATGTTGCTTTCGACAAAAGTTCAGATATAGTCTTCCAAATTTGAGGTGAGGTCATCTAGCTTCACTTGTGCTACTTGTTTAGCAACTTCGTCAAACAACACCAATATGATCGAATCTGTAGAGTCTTTGACATTAAGCTCTGAACGAAACCTACTTAAATATATAAGATTAATTGAGGATGTATATTTTTTTCACATATACAATCTTAGAAAGGGAAATTTTTTTCTTTATTTTACTTTTGCAGTAGTGATTTAAATATTAATATTAAATTGATATGAATACCCGGGCTTTGGGTAGTCTACATCCTTATTACAAAACCCACATATGAAATTTGTTGATGTGGCAAAAACCCTTTTTTACAATGAGGGCAAGAAATATAATATCATTTATTTTTTCCCAAAATGTCATTTACTATTGCAACACAGTAATAGACAACATCCTATAATTAAAATTCAAAGTATAAAATAGTTGTTCTTGATCAAACAATAAAGTTGGTAAAAAGAATTTGTAATCCAATTTGTTTACCATATTACTCCTTGATGTTGCTTTCGACAAAAGTTCAGATATAGTCTTCCAAATTTGAGGTGAGGTCACCTAGCTTCGCTTGTGCTACTTGTTTAGCAACTTCGTCAAACAATACAAATATAATCGAATCTGTAGAGCCTTTAACATCAAGCTCTGAACAAAACCTACTTAAATATATAAGATTAATTGAGGATGTATATTTTTTTCACATATACAATCTTAGAAAGGGAAATTTTTTTCTTTATTTTACTTTTGCATTAGTGATTTAAATATTAATATTAAATTGATATGAATACCCGGGCTTTGGGTAGTCTATATCCTTATTACAAAACCCACATATGAAATTTGTTGATGTGGCAAAAACCCTTTTTTTACAATAAGGGCAAGAAACAAAATATCATTTATTTTTTCCCAAAATGTCATTTACTATTGCAACACAGTAATAGACAACATCCTATAATTAAAATTCAAAGCATAAAATAGTTGTTCTTGATCAAACAATAAAGTTGGTAAAAAGAATTTGTAACCCAATTTGTTTACCATATTACTCCTTGATGTTGCTTTCGACAAAAGTTCAGATATAGTCTTCCAAATTTGAGGTGAGGTCATCTAGCTTCACTTGTGCTACTTGTTTAGCAACTTCGTCAAACAACACCAATATGATCGAATCTGTAGAGTCTTTGACATCAAGCTCTGAACGAAACCTACTTACATATATAAGATTAATCAAGGATGTATATTTTTTCACATATTCAATCTCGAAAGGGAAAAGTTTTTCTTTATTTTACCTTTGTATTAGTGATTTAAATACTAATATTAAATTGATATGAATACCTGTGCTTTAGGTAGTCTACATCCTTATTACAAAACTCACATATGAAATTTGTAGATGTGGCAAAAACCCTTTTTTTACAATGAGGGCAAGAAACATAATATCATTTATTTTTTCCCAAAATGTCATTTACTATTGCAACACAGTAATAGACAACTTCCTGTAATTAAAATTCAAAGTATAAAATAGTTGTTCTTGATCAAACAATAAAGTTGGTAAAGAGAATTTGTAACCCAATTTGTTTACCATATTACTCCTTGATGTTGCTTTCGACAAAAGTTCAGATATAGTCTTCCAAATTTGAGGTGAGGTCACCTAGCTTCACTTGTGCTACTTGTTTAGCAACTTCGTCAAACAATAAAAATACGATCGAATCTGTAGAGTCTTTAACATCAAGCCCTGAACGAAACCTACTTACATATATAAGATTAATTGAGTATGTATATTTTTTTCACATATACAATCTCAGAGAGGGAAAAGTTTTTCTTTATTTTACCTTTGTATTAGTGATTTAAATACTAATATTTAATTGATATGAATACCCGGGCTTTGGGTAGTCTACATCCTTATTACAAAACTCACATATGAAATTTGTTGATGTGGCAAAAACCCTTTTTTACATTGAGGGCAAGAAACATAATATCATTTATTTTTTCCCAAAATGTCATTTACTATTGCAACACAGTAATAGATAACTTCCTGTAATTAAAATTCAAAGTATAAAATAGTTGTTCTTGATCAAACAATAAAGTTAGTAAAGAGAATTTGTAACCCAATTTGTTTACCATATTACTCCTTGATGTTGCTTTCGACAAAAGTTCAGATATAGTCTTCCAAATTTGAGGTGAGGTCACCTACCTTCACTTGTGCTACTTGTTTAGCAACTTCGTCAAAGAATACAAATACGATCGAATCTGTAGAGTCTTTAACATCAAGGTCTGAACGAAACCTACTTACATATATAAGATTAATTGAGGATGTATATTTTTTTCACATATACAATCTCAGAAAGGGAAAAGTTTTTCTTTATTTTACCTTTGTATTAGTGATTTAAATACTAATATTAAATTGATATGAATACCTGGGCTTTGGGTAGTCTACATCCTTATTATAAAACCCACATATGAAATTTGTTGATGTGGCAAAACCCTTTTTTACATTGAGGGCAAGAAACATAATATCATTTATTTTTTCCCAAAATGTCATTTACTATTGCAACACAGTAATAGACAACATCCTATAATTAAAATTCAAAGCATAAAATAGTTGTTCTTGATCAAACAATAAAGTTGGTAAAAAGAATTTGTAACCCAATTTGTTTACCATATTACTCCTTGATGTTCTTTCGACAAAAGTTCAGATATAGTCTTCCAAATTTGAGGTGAGGTCATCTAGCTTCACTTGTGCTACTTGTTTAGCAACTTCGTCAAACAACACCAATATGATCGAATCTGTAGAGTCTTTGACATCAAGCTCTGAACGAAACCTACTTACATATATAAGATTAATCAAGGATGTATATTTTTTCACATATTCAATCTCGAGAAGGAAAAGTTTTTCTTTATTTTACCTTTGTATTAGTGATTTAAATACTAATATTAAATTGATATGAATACCCAGGCTTTAGGTAGTCTACATCCTTATTACAAAACTCACATATGAAATTTGTAGATGTGGCAAAAACCCTTTTTTTACAATGAGGGCAAGAAACATAATATCATTTATTTTTTCCCAAAATGTCATTTACTATTGCAACACAGTAATAGACAACTTCCTGTAATTAAAATTCAAAGTATAAAATAGTTGTTCTTGATCAAACAATAAAGTTAGTAAAGAGAATTTGTAACCCAATTTGTTTACCATATTACTCCTTGATGTTGCTTTCGACAAAAGTTCAGATATAGTCTTCCAAATTTGAGGTGAGGTCACCTACCTTCACTTGTGCTACTTGTTTAGCAACTTCGTCAAAGAATACAAATACGATCGAATCTGTAGAGTCTTTAACATCAAGGTCTGAACGAAACCTACTTACATATATAAGATTAATTGAGGATGTATATTTTTTTCACATATACAATCTCAGAAAGGGAAAAATTTTTCTTTATTTTACCTTTGTATTAGTGATTTAAATACTAATATTAAATTGATATGAATACCTGGGCTTTGGGTAGTCTACATCCTTATTATAAAACTCACATATGAAATTTGTTGATGTGGCAAAACCCTTTTTTACATTGAGGGCAAGAAACATAATATCATTTATTTTTTCCCAAAATGTCATTTACTATTGCAACACAGTAATAGACAACATCCTATAATTAAAATTCAAAGCATAAAATAGTTGTTCTTGATCAAACAATAAAGTTGGTAAAAAGAATTTGTAATCCAATTTGTTTACCATATTACTCCTTGATGTTGCTTTCGACAAAAGTTCAGATATAGTCTTCCAAATTTGAGGTGAGGTCACCTAGCTTCGCTTGTGCTACTTGTTTAGCAACTTCGTCAAACAATACAAATATAATCGAATCTGTAGAGCCTTTAACATCAAGCTCTGAACAAAACCTACTTAAATATATAAGATTAATTGAGGATGTATATTTTTTTCACATATACAATCTTAGAAAGGGAAATTTTTTTCTTTATTTTACTTTTGCATTAGTGATTTAAATATTAATATTAAATTGATATGAATACCCGGGCTTTGGGTAGTCTACATCCTTATTACAAAACCCACATATGAAATTTGTTGATGTGGCAAAAACCCTTTTTTTACAATAAGGGCAAGAAACATAATATCATTTATTTTTTCCCAAAATGTCATTTACTATTGCAACACAGTAATAGACAACATCCTATAATTAAAATTCAAAGTATAAAATAGTTGTTCTTGATCAAACAATAAAGTTGGTAAAGAGAATTTGTAACCCAATTTGTTTACCATATTACTCCTTGATGTTGCTTTCGACAAAAGTTCAGATATAGTCTTCCAAATTTGAGGTGAGGTCACCTAGCTTCACTTGTGCTACTTGTTTTGCAACTTCATCAAACAATACAAATATGATCGAATCTGTAGAGTCTTTGACATCAAGCTCTGAACGAAACCTACTTACATATATAAGATTAATTGAGGATGTATATTTTTTTCACATATACAATCTCGTAAAGGGAAAAGTTTTTCTTTATTTTACCTTTGTATTAGTGATTTAAATACTAATATTAAATTGATATGAATACCCAGGCTTTAGGTAGTCTACATCCTTATTACAAAACTCACATATGAAATTTGTAGATGTGGCAAAAACCCTTTTTTACAATGAGGGCAAGAAACATAATATCATTTATTTTTTCCCAAAATGTCATTTACTATTGCAACACAGTAATAGACAACATCCTATAATTAAAATTCAAAGCATAAAATAGTTGTTCTTGATCAAACAATAAAGTTGGTAAAAAGAATTTGTAACCCAATTTGTTTACCATATTACTCCTTGATGTTGCTTTCGACAAAAGTTCAGATATAGTCTTCCAAATTTGAGGTGAGGTCATCTAGCTTCACTTGTGCTACTTGTTTAGCAACTTCGTCAAACAACACCAATATGATCGAATCTGTAGAGTCTTTGACATCAAGCTCTGAACGAAACCTACTTACATATATAAGATTAATCAAGGATGTATATTTTTTTCACATATACAATCTCAGAAAGGGAAAAGTTTTTCTTTATTTTACCTTTGTATTAGTGATTTAAATACTAATATTAAATTGATATGAATACCCGGGCTTTGGGTAGTCTACATCCTTATTACAAAACTCACATATGAAATTTGTTGATGTGGCAAAAACCCTTTTTTACATTGAGGGCAAGAAACATAATATCATTTATTTTTCCCCAAAATATCATTTACTATTGCAACACAGTAAAGACAACATCCTATAATTAAAATTCAAAGTATAAAATTGTTGTTCTTGGTCAAACAATAAAGTTGGTAAAGAGAATTTGTAACCGAATTTGTTTACCATATTACTCCTTGATGTTGCTTTAGACAAAAGATCAGATATAGTCTTCCAAATTTGAGGTGAGGTCACCTAGCTTCACTTGTGCTACTTATTTAGCAACTTCGTCAAACAATACCAATATGATCGAATCTGTAGAGTCTTTGACATCAAGCTCTGAACGAAACCTACTTACATATATAAGATTAATTGAGGATGTATATTTTTTTCACATATACAATCTCAGAAAGGGAAAAGTTTTTCTTTATTTTACCTTTGTATTAGTGATTTAAATACTAATATTAAATTGATATGAATACCCAGGCTTTAGGTAGTCTACATCCTTATTACAAAACTCACATATGAAATTTGTAGATGTGCAAAACATCCTTTTTTACATTGAGGGCAAGAATCATAATATCATTTATTTTTTCCCAAAATGTCATTTACTATTGCAACACAGTAATAGACAACATCCTATAATTAAAATTCAAAGCATAAAATAGTTGTTCTTGATCAAACAATAAAGTTGGTAAAAAGAATTTGTAACCCAATTTGTTTACCATATTACTCCTTGATGTTGCTTTCGACAAAAGTTCAGATATAGTCTTCCAAATTTGAGGTGAGGTCATCTAGCTTCACTTGTGCTACTTGTTTAGCAACTTCGTCAAACAACACCAATATGATCGAATCTGTAGAGTCTTTGACATCAAGCTCTGAACGAAACCTACTTACATATATAAGATTAATCAAGGATGTATATTTTTTTCACATATACAATCTCAGAAAGGGAAAAGTTTTTCTTTATTTTACCTTTGTATTAGTGATTTAAATACTAATATTAAATTGATATGAATACCCGGGCTTTGGGTAGTCTACATCCTTATTACAAAACTCACATATGAAATTTGTTGATGTGGCAAAAACCCTTTTTTACATTGAGGGCAAGAAACATAATATCATTTATTTTTCCCCAAAATATCATTTACTATTGCAACACAGTAAAGACAACATCCTATAATTAAAATTCAAAGTATAAAATTGTTGTTCTTGGTCAAACAATAAAGTTGGTGAAGAGAATTTGTAACCTAATTTGTTTACCATATTACTCCTTGATGTTGCTTTAGACAAAAGATCAGATATAGTCTTCCAAATTTGAGGTGAGGTCACCTAGCTTCACTTGTGCTACTTATTTAGCAACTTCGTCAAACAATACCAATATGATCGAATCTGTAGAGTCTTTGACATCAAGCTCTGAACGAAACCTACTTACATATATAAGATTAATCGAGGATGTATATTTTTTTCACATATACAATCTCAGAAAGGGAAAAGTTTTTCTTTATTTTACCTTTGTATTAGTGATTTAAATACTAATATTAAATTGATATGAATACCCAGGCTTTAGGTAGTCTACATCCTTATTACAAAACTCACATATGAAATTTGTAGATGTGGCAAAAACCCTTTTTTACAATGAGGGCAAGAAACATAATATCATTTATTTTTTCCCAAAATGTCATTTACTATTGCAACACAGTAATAGACAACTTCCTGTAATTAAAATTCAAAGTATAAAATAGTTGTTCTTGATCAAACAATAAAGTTGGTAAAGAGAATTTGTAACCCAATTTGTTTACTATATTACTCCTTGATGTTGCTTTCGACAAAAGTTCAGATATAGTCTTCCAAATTAGAGGTGAGGTCACCTAGCTTCACTTGTGCTACTTGTTTAGCAACTTCGTCAAAAAATACAAATACGATCGAATCTGTAGAGTCTTTAACATCAAGCCCTGAACGAAACCTACTTACATATATAAGATTAATTGAGTATGTATATTTTTTTCACATATACAATCTCAGAAAGGGAAAAGTTTTTCTTTATTTTACCTTTGTATTAGTGATTTAAATTCTAATATTTAATTGATATGAATACCCGGGCTTTGGGTAGTCTACATCCTTATTACAAAACTCATATATGAAATTTGTTGATGTGGCAAAAACCCTTTTTTACATTGAGGGCAAGAAACATAATATCATTTATTTTTTCCCAAAATGTAATTTACTATTGCAACACAGTAAAAGACAACTTCCTGTAATTAAAATTCAAAGTATAAAATTGTTGTTCTTGATCAAACAATAAAGTTGGTAAAGAGAATTTTTAACCCAATTTGTTTACCATATTACTCCTTGATGTTGCTTTCGACAAAAGTTCAGATACAGTCTTCCAAATTTGAGGTGAGGTCACCTAGCTTCACTTGAGCTGCTTGTTTAGCAACTTCGTCAAACAATACAAATATGATCGAATCTGTAGAGTCTTTGACATCAAGCTCTGAACGAAACTTACTTACATATATAAGATTAATTGAAGATGTATATTCTTTTCACATATACAATCTTAGAAAGGGAATTTTTTTTCTTTATTTTACCTTTGTATTAGTGATTTAAATACTAATATTAAATTGATATGAATACCCGGGCTGTGGGTAGTCTACATCCTTATTACAAAACTCACATATGAAATTTGTTGATGTGGCAAAAACCCTTTTTTACAATGAGGGTAAGAAACATAATATCATTTATTTTTTCCCAAAATGTCATTTACTATTGCAACACAGTAATAGACAACATCCTGTAAATAAAATTCAAAGTATAAAATAGTTGTTCTTGATCAAACAATAAAGTTGGTAAAGAGAATTTGTAACCCAATTTGTTTACCATATTACTCCTTGATGTTGCTTTCGACAAAAGTTCAGATATAGTCTTCCAAATTTGAGGTGAGGTCACCTTGCTTCACTTGTGCTACTTGTTTAGCAACTTCACAAGCAGTTCAAATATGATCGAATCTGTAGAGTCTTTAACATCAAGCTCGAACGAATCCTACTTACATATATAAGATTAATTGAGGATGTATATTTTTTTCACATATACAATCTCAGAAAGGGAAAAGTTTTTCTTTATTTTACCTTTGTATTAGTGATTTAAATACTAATATTAAATTGATATGAATACCCGGGCTTTGGATAATCTACATCCTTTTTACAAAACTCACATATGAAATTTGTAGATGTGGCAAAAACCCTTTTTTACAATGAGGGCAAGAAACATAATGTCATTTATTTTTTACCGAAATGTCATTTACTATTGCAACACAGTAATAGACAACATCCTGTAATTAAAATTTAAAGTATAAAATAGTTGTTCTTGATCAAACAATAAAGTTGGTAAAGAGAATTTGTAACCCAATTTGTTTACCATATTACTCCTTGATGTTGCTTTCGACAAAAGTTCAGATATAGTCTTCCAAATTTGAGGTGAGGTCACCTAGCTTCACTTGTGCTACTTGTTTAGCAACTTCGTCAAACAATACAAATATGATCGAATCTGTAGAGTCTTTGACATCAAGCTCTGAACGAAACCTACTTACATATATAAGATTAATTGAGGATGTATATTTTTTTCACATATACAATCTCAGAAAGGGAAAAGTTTTTCTTTATTTTACCTTTGTATTAGTGATTTAAATACTAATATTAAATTGATATGAATACCCGGGCTTTGGATAATCTACATCCTTTTTACAAAACTCACATATGAAATTTGTAGATGTGGCAAAAACCCTTTTTTACAATGAGGGCAAGAAACATAATGTCATTTATTTTTTACCGAAATGTCATTTACTATTGCAACACAGTAATAGACAACATCCTGTAATTAAAATTTAAAGTATAAAATAGTTGTTCTTGATCAAACAATAAAGTTGGTAAAGAGAATTTGTAACCCAATTTGTTTACCATATTACTCCTTGATGTTGCTTTCGACAAAAGTTCAGATATAGTCTTCCAAATTTGAGGTGAGGTCATCTAGCTTCACTTGTGCTACTTGTTTAGCAACTTCGTCAAACAACACCAATATGATCGAATCTGTAGAGTCTTTGACATCAAGCTCTGAACGAAACCTACTTACATATATAAGATTAATCAAGGATGTATATTTTTTTCACATATTCAATCTCAGAAAGGGAAAAGTTTTTCTTTATTTTACCTTTGTATTAGTGATTTAAATACTAATATTAAATTGATATGAATACCCAGGCTTTAGGTAGTCTACATCCTTATTACAAAACTCACATATGAAATTTGTAGATGTGGCAAAAACCCTTTTTTTACAATGAGGGCAAGAAACATAATATCATTTATTTTTTCCCAAAATGTCATTTACTATTGCAACACAGTAATAGACAACTTCCTGTAATTAAAATTCAAAGTATAAAAAGTTGTTCTTGATCAAACAATAAAGTTGGTAAAGAGAATTTGTAACCCAATTTGTTTACCATATTACTCCTTGATGTTGCTTTCGACAAAAGTTCAGATATAGTCTTCCAAATTTGAGGTGAGGTCACCTAGCTTCACTTGTGCTACTTGTTTAGCAACTTCGTCAAACAATAAAAATACGATCGAATCTGTAGAGTCTTTAACATCAAGCCCTGAACGAAACCTACTTACATATATAAGATTAATTGAGTATGTATATTTTTTTCACATATACAATCTCAGAGAGGGAAAAGTTTTTCTTTATTTTACCTTTGTATTAGTGATTTAAATACTAATATTTAATTGATATGAATACCCGGGCTTTGGGTAGTCTACATCCTTATTACAAAACTCACATATGAAATTTGTTGATGTGGCAAAAACCCTTTTTTACATTGAGGGCAAGAAACATAATATCATTTATTTTTTCCCAAAATGTCATTTACTATTGCAACACAGTAATAGACAACTTCCTGTAATTAAAATTCAAAGTATAAAATAGTTGTTCTTGATCAAACAATAAAGTTAGTAAAGAGAATTTGTAACCCAATTTGTTTACCATATTACTCCTTGATGTTGCTTTCGACAAAAGTTCAGATATAGTCTTCCAAATTTGAGGTGAGGTCACCTAGCTTCACTTGTGCTACTTGTTTAGCAACTTCGTCAAACAATACAAATACGATCGAATCTGTAGAGTCTTTAACATCAAGGTCTGAACGAAACCTACTTACATATATAAGATTAATTGAGGATGTATATTTTTTTCACATATACAATCTCAGAAAGGGAAAAGTTTTTCTTTATTTTACCTTTGTATTAGTGATTTAAATACTAATATTAAATTGATATGAATACCTGGGCTTTGGGTAGTCTACATCCTTATTATAAAACTCACATATGAAATTTGTTGATGTGGGAAAACCCTTTTTTACATTGAGGGCAAGAAACATAATATCATTTATTTTTTCCCAAAATGTCATTTACTATTGCAACACAGTAATAGACAACATCCTATAATTAAAATTCAAAGCATAAAATAGTTGTTCTTGATCAAACAATAAAGTTGGTAAAGAGAATTTGTAACCCAATTTGTTTACCATATTACTCCTTGATGTTGCTTTCGACAAAAGT
This sequence comes from Calophaca sinica, assembly GCA_037113605.1. Lineage (NCBI taxonomy): Eukaryota > Viridiplantae > Streptophyta > Magnoliopsida > Fabales > Fabaceae > Calophaca > Calophaca sinica. Next base: position 96,806,877 of record CM073735.1, on the reverse strand, counting down.
TCAGATATAGTCTTCCAAATTTGAGGTGAGGTCACCTAGCTTCACTTGTGCTACTTGTTTTGCAACTTCATCAAACAATACAAATATGATCGAATCTGTAGAGTCTTTGACATCAAGCTCTGAACGAAACCTACTTACATATATAAGATTAATTGAGGATGTATATTTTTTTCACATATACAATCTCAGAAAGGGAAAAGTTTTTCTTTATTTTACCTTTGTATTAGTGATTTAAATACTAATATTAAATTGATATGAATACCCAGACTTTAGGTAGTCTACATCCTTATTACAAAACTCACATATGAAATTTGTAGATGTGGCAAAAACCCTTTTTTACAATGAGGGCAAGAAACATAATATCATTTATTTTTTCCCAAAATGTCATTTACTATTGCAACACAGTAATAGACAACATCCTATAATTAAAATTCAAAGCATAAAATAGTTGTTCTTGATCAAACAATAAAGTTGGTAAAAAGAATTTGTAACCCAATTTGTTTACCATATTACTCCTTGATGTTGCTTTCGACAAAAGTTCAGATATAGTCTTCCAAATTTGAGGTGAGGTCATCTAGCTTCACTTGTGCTACTTGTTTAGCAACTTCGTCAAACAACACCAATATGATCGAATCTGTAGAGTCTTTGACATCAAGCTCTGAACGAAACCTACTTACATATATAAGATTAATCAAGGATGTATATTTTTTTCACATATACAATCTCAGAAAGGGAAAAGTTTTTCTTTATTTTACCTTTGTATTAGTGATTTAAATACTAATATTAAATTGATATGAATACCTGGCTTTGGGTAGTCTACATCCTTATTACAAAACTCACATATGAAATTTGTTGATGTGGCAAAAACCCTTTTTTACATTGAGGGCAAGAAACATAATATCATTTATTTTTCCCCAAAATATCATTTACTATTGCAACACAGTAAAGACAACATCCTATAATTAAAATTCAAAGTATAAAATTGTTGTTCTTGGTCAAACAATAAAGTTGGTAAAGAGAATTTGTAACCTAATTTGTTTACCATATTACTCCTTGATGTTGCTTTAGACGAAAGATCAGATATAGTCTTCCAAATTTGAGGTGAGGTCACCTAGCTTCACTTGTGCTACTTGTTTAGCAACTTCGTCAAACAATACCAATATGATCGAATCTGTAGAGTCTTTGACATCAAGCTCTGAACGAAACCTACTTACATATATAAGATTAATCGAGGATGTATATTTTTTCACATATACAATCTCGAGAAAGGAAAAGTTTTTCTTTATTTTACCTTTGTATTAGTGATTTAAATACTAATATTAAATTGATATGAATACCCAGGCTTTAGGTAGTCTACATCCTTATTACAAAACTCACATATGAAATTTGTAGATGTGGCAAAAACCCTTTTTTTACAATGAGGGCAAGAAACATAATATCATTTATTTTTTCCCAAAATGTCATTTACTATTGCAACACAGTAATAGACAACTTCCTGTAATTAAAATTCAAAGTATAAAATAGTTGTTCTTGATCAAACAATAAAGTTGGTAAAGAGAATTTGTAACCCAATTTGTTTACTATATTACTCCTTGATGTTGCTTTCGACAAAAGTTCAGATATAGTCTTCCAAATTAGAGGTGAGGTCACCTAGCTTCACTTGTGCTACTTGTTTAGCAACTTCACAAAAATACAAATACGATCGAATCTGTAGAGTCTTTAACATCAAGCCCTGAACGAAACCTACTTACATATATAAGATTAATTGAGTATGTATATTTTTTTCACATATACAATCTCAGAAAGGGAAAAGTTTTTCTTTATTTTACCTTTGTATTAGTGATTTAAATTCTAATATTTAATTGATATGAATACCCTGGCTTTGGGTAGTCTACATCCTTATTACAAAACTCACATATGAAATTTGTTGATGTGGCAAAAACCCTTTTTTACATTGAGGGCAAGAAACATAATATCATTTATTTTTTCCCAAAATGTCATTTACTATTGCAACACAGTAATAGACAACTTCCTGTAATTAAAATTCAAAGTATAAAATAGTTGTTCTTGATCAAACAATAAAGTTGGTAAAGAGAATTTTTAACCCAATTTGTTTACCATATTACTCCTTGATGTTGCTTTCGACAAAAGTTCAGATATAGTCTTCCAAATTTGAGGTGAGGTCACCTAGCTTCACTTGAGCTGCTTGTTTAGCAACTTCGTCAAACAATACAAATATGATCGAATCTGTAGAGTCTTTGACATCAAGCTCTGAACGAAACTTACTTACATATATAAGATTAATTGAAGATGTATATTCTTTTCACATATACAATCTTAGAAAGGGAATTTTTTTTCTTTATTTTACCTTTGTATTAGTGATTTAAATACTAATATTAAATTGATATGAATACCCGGGCTGTGGGTAGTCTACATCCTTATTACAAAACTCACATATGAAATTTGTTGATGTGGCAAAAACCCTTTTTTACAATGAGGGCAAGAAACATAATATCATTTATTTTTTCCCAAAATGTCATTTACTATTGCAACACAGTAATAGACAACATCCTGTAAATAAAATTCAAAGTATAAAATAGTTGTTCTTGATCAAACAATAAAGTTGGTAAAGAGAATTTGTAACCCAATTTGTTTACCATATTACTCCTTGATGTTGCTTTCGACAAAAGTTCAGATATAGTCTTCCAAATTTGAGGTGAGGTCACCTTGCTTCACTTGTGCTACTTGTTTAGCAACTTCGTCAAACAGTTCAAATATGATCGAATCTGTAGAGTCTTTAACATCAAGCTCTGAACGAATCCTACTTACATATATAAGATTAATTGAGGATGTATATTTTTTTCACATATACAATCTCAGAAAGGGAAAAGTTTTTCTTTATTTTACCTTTGTATTAGTGATTTAAATACTAATATTAAATTGATATGAATACCTGGCTTTGGATAGTCTACATCCTTTTTACAAAACTCACATATGAAATTTGTAGATGTGGCAAAAACCCTTTTTTACAATGAGGGCAAGAAACATAATGTCATTTATTTTTTACCGAAATGTCATTTACTATTGCAACACAGTAATAGACAACATCCTGTAATTAAAATTTAAAGTATAAAATAGTTGTTCTTGATCAAACAATAAAGTTGGTAAAGAGAATTTGTAACCCAATTTGTTTACCATATTACTCCTTGATGTTGCTTTCGACAAAAGTTCAGATATAGTCTTCCAAATTTGAGGTGAGGTCACCTAGCTTCACTTGTGCTACTTGTTTAGAACCTTCGTCAAACAATACAAATATGATCGAATCTGTAGAGTCTTTGACATCAAGCTCTGAACGAAACCTACTTACATATATAAGATTAATTGAGGATGTATATTTTTTTCACATATACAATCTCAGAAAGGGAAAAGTTTTTCTTTATTTTACCTTTGTATTAGCGATTTAAATACTAATATTAAATTGATATGAATACCCAGGCTTTAGGTAGTCTACATCCTTATTACAAAACTCACATATGAAATTTGTAGATGTGGCAAAAACCCTTTTTTACAACGAGGGCAAGAAACATAATATCATTTATTTTTTCCCAAAATGTCATTTACTATTGCAACACAGTAATAGACAACATCCTCTAATTAAAATTCGAAGCATAAAATAGTTGTTCTTGATCAAACAATAAAGTTGGTAAAAAGAATTTGTAACCCAATTTGTTTACCATATTACTCCTTGATGTTGCTTTCGACAAAAGTTCAGATATAGTCTTCCAAATTTGAGGTGAGGTCATCTAGCTTCACTTGTGCTACTTGTTTAGCAACTTCACAAACAACACCAATATGATCGAATCTGTAGAGTCTTTGACATCAAGCTCTGAATCGAAACCTACTTACATATATAAGATTAATCAAGGATGTATATTTTTTCACATATTCAATCTCAGAAAGGGAAAAGTTTGCTTTATTTTACCTTTGTATTAGTGATTTAAATACTAATATTAAATTGATATGAATACCCAGGCTTTAGGTAGTCTACATCCTTATTACAAAACTCACATATGAAATTTGTAGATGTGGCAAAAACCCTTTTTTACAACGAGGGCAAGAAACATAATATCATTTATTTTTTCCCAAAATGTCATTTACTATTGCAACACAGTAATAGACAACATCCTATAATTAAAATTCAAAGCATAAAATAGTTGTTCTTGATCAAACAATAAAGTTGGTAAAAAGAATTTGTAACCCAATTTGTTTACCATATTACTCCTTGATGTTGCTTTCGACAAAAGTTCAGATATAGTCTTCCAAATTTGAGGTGAGGTCATCTAGCTTCACTTGTGCTACTTGTTTAGCAACTTAGTCAAACAATAGAAATATGATCGAATCTGTAGAGTCTTTAACATCAAGCTCTGAACAAAACCTACTTACATATATAAGATTAATTGAGGATGTATATTTTTTTCACATATACAATCTTAGAAAGGTAAATTTTTTTCTTTATTTTACCTTTGTATTAGTGATTTAAATACTAATATTAAATTGATATGAATACCCGGGCTTTGGGTAGTCTACATCCTTATTACAAAACTCACATATGAAATTTGTTGATGTGGCAAAAACCCTTTTTTACATTGAGGGCAAGAAACATAATATCATTTATTTTTCCCCAAAATGTCATTTACTATTGCAACACAGTAAAGACAACATCCTATAATTAAAATTCAAAGTATAAAATAGTTGTTCTTGGTCAAACAATAAAGTTGGTAAAGAGAATTTGTAACCTAATTTGTTCACCATATTACTCCTTGATGTTGCTTTAGACAAAAGATCAGATATAGTCTTCCAAATTTGAGGTGAGGTCACCTAGCTTCACTTGTGCTACTTGTTTAGCAACTTCGTCAAACAATACCAATATGATCGAATCTGTAGAGTCTTTGACATCAAGCTCTGAACGAAACCTACTTACATATATAAGATTAATCGAGGATGTATATTTTTTTCACATATACAATCTCAGAAAGGGAAAAGTTTTTCTTTATTTTACCTTTGTATTAGTGATTTAAATACTAATATTAAATTGATATGAATACCCAGGCTTTAGGTAGTCTACATCCTTATTACAAAACTCACATATGAAATTTGTAGATGTGGCAAAAACTCTTTTTTTACAATGAGGGCAAGAAACATAATATCATTTATTTTTTCCCAAAATGTCATTTACTATTGCAACACAGTAATAGACAACTTCCTGTAATTAAAATTCAAAGTATAAAATAGTTGTTCTTGATCAAACAATAAAGTTGGTAAAGAGAATTTGTAACCCAATTTGTTTACTATATTACTCCTTGATGTTGCTTTCGACAAAAGTTCAGATATAATCTTCCAAATTAGAGGTGAGGTCACCTAGCTTCACTTGTGCTACTTGTTTAGCAACTTCGTCAAAAATACAAATACGATCGAATCTGTAGAGTCTTTAACATCAAGCCCTGAACGAAACCTACTTACATATATAAGATTAATTGAGTATGTATAATTTTTTCACATATACAATCTCAGAAAGGGAAAAGTGTTTCTTTAGTTTTCCTTTGTATGAGTGGTTTAAATTCTAATATTTAATTGATATGAATACCAGACTTTGGGTAGTCTACATCCTTATTACAAAACTCACATATGAAATTTGTTGATGTGGCAAAAACCCATTTTTACATTGAGGGCAAGAAACATAATATCATTTATTTTTTCCCAAAATGTCATTTACTATTGCAACACAGTAATAGACAACTTCCTGTAATTAAAATTCAAAGTATAAAATAGTTGTCCTTGATCAAACAATAAAGTTGGTAAAGAGAATTTTTAACCCAATTTGTTTACCATATTACTCCTTGATGTTGCTTTCGACAAAAGTTCAGATATAGTCTTCCAAATTTGAGGTGAGGTCACCATGCTTCACTTGTGCTACTTGTTTAGCAACTTCGTCAAACAGTTCAAATATGATCGAATCTGTAGAGTCTTTAACATCAAGCTCTGAACGAATCCTACTTACATATATAAGATTAATTGAGGATGTATATTTTTTTCACATATACAATCTCAGAAAGGGAAAAGTTTTTCTTTATTTTACCTTTGTATTAGTGATTTAAATACTAATATTAAATTGATATGAATACCCGGGCTTTGGATAATCTACATCCTTTTTACAAAACTCACATATGAAATTTGTAGATGTGGCAAAAACCCTTTTTTACAATGAGGGCAAGAAACATAATGTCATTTATTTTTTACCGAAATGTCATTTACTATTGCAACACAGTAATAGACAACATCCTGTAATTAAAATTTAAAGTATAAAATAGTTGTTCTTGATCAAACAATAAAGTTGGTAAAGAGAATTTGTAACCCAATTTGTTTACCATATTACTCCTTGATGTTGCTTTCGACAAAAGTTCAGATATAGTCTTCCAAATTTGAGGTGAGGTCACCTAGCTTCACTTGTGCTACTTGTTTAGCAACTTCGTCAAACAATACAAATATGATCGAATCTGTAGAGTCTTTGACATCAAGCTCTGAACGAAACCTACTTACATATATAAGATTAATTGAGGATGTATATTTTTTTCACATATACAATCTCAGAAAGGGAAAAGTTTTTCTTTATTTTACCTTTGTATTAGTGATTTAAATACTAATATTAAATTGATATGAATACCCAGGCTTTAGGTAGTCTACATCCTTATTACAAAACTCACATATGAAATTTGTAGATGTGGCAAAAACCCTTTTTTACAACGAGGGCAAGAAACATAATATCATTTATTTTTTCCCAAAATGTCATTTACTATTGCAACACAGTAATAGACAACATCCTATAATTAAAATTCAAAGCATAAAATAGTTGTTCTTGATCAAACAATAAAGTTGGTAAAAAGAATTTGTAACCCAATTTGTTTACCATATTACTCCTTGATGTTGCTTTCGACAAAAGTTCAGATATAGTCTTCCAAATTTGAGGTGAGGTCACCTAGCTTCACTTGTGCTACTTGTTTAGCAACTTCACAAACAATACCAATATGATCGAATCTGTAGAGTCTTTGACATCAAGCTCTGAACGAAACCTACTTACATATATAAGATTAATCAAGGATGTATATTTTTTCACATATTCAATCTCTAGAAAGGGAAAAGTTTTTCATTATTTTACCTTTGTATTAGTGATTTAAATACTAATATTAAATTGATATGAATACCAGGCTTTGGATAATCTACATCCTTTTTACAAAACTCACATATGAAATTTGTAGATGTGGCAAAAACCCTTTTTACAATGAGGGCAAGAAACATAATATCATTTATTTTTTCCCAAAAAGTCATTTACTATTGCAACACAAGAATAGACAACATCCTGTAATTAAAATTTAAAGTATAAAATAGTTGTTCTTGATCAAACAATAAAGTTGGTAAAGAGAATTTGTAACCCAATTTGTTTACCATATTACTCCTTGATGTTGCTTTAGACAAAAGTTCAGATATAGTCTTCCAAATTTGAGGTGAGGTCACCTAGCTTCACTTGTGCTACTTGTTTAGCAACTTCATCAAACAATACAAATATGATCGAATCTGTAGAGTCTTTGACATCAAGCTCTGAACGAAACCTACTTACATATATAAGATTAATTGAGGATGTATATTTTTTTCACATATACAATCTCAGAAAGGGAAAAGTTTTTCTTTATTTTACCTTTGTATTAGTGATTTAAATACTAATATTAAATTGATATGAATACCCAGGCTTTAGGTAGTCTACATCCTTATTACAAAACTCACATATGAAATTTGTAGATGTGGCAAAAACCCTTTTTTACAATGAGGGCAAGAAACATAATATCATTTATTTTTTCCCAAAATGTCATTTACTATTGCAACACAGTAATAGACAACATCCTATAATTAAAATTCAAAGCATAAAATAGTTGTTCTTGATCAAACAATAAAGTTGGTAAAGAGAATTTGTAACCCAATTTGTTTACCATATTACTCCTTGATGTTGCTTTCGACAAAAGTTCAGATATAGTCTTCCAAATTTGAGGTGAGGTCACCTAGCTTCACTTGTGCTACTTGTTTAGCAACTTCACAAACAATACAAATATGATCGAATCTGTAGAGTCTTTGACATCAAGCTCTGAACAAAACCTACTTACATATATAAGATTAATTGAGGATGTATATTTTTTCACATATACAATCTTAGAAAGGTAAAGTTTTTCTTTATTTTACCTTTGTATTAGTGATTTAAATACTAATATTAAATTGATATGAATACCAGGCTTTGGGTAGTCTACATCCTTATTACAAAACTCACATATGAAATTTGTTGATGTGGCAAAAACCCTTTTTACATTGAGGGCAAGAAACATAATATCATTTATTTTTTCCCCAAAATGTCATTTACTATTGCAACACAAGAATAGACAACATCCTATAATTAAAATTCAAAGTATAAAATAGTTGTTCTTGATCAAACAATAAAGTTGGTAAAGAGAATTTGTAACCTAATTTGTTTACCATATTACTCCTTGATGTTGCTTTAGACAAAAGTTCAGATATAGTCTTCCAAATTTGAGGTGAGGTCACCTAGCTTCACTTGTGCTACTTGTTTAGCAACTTCACAAACAATACAAATATGATCGAATCTGTAGAGTCTTTGACATCAAGCTCTGAATCTAAACCTACTTACATATATAAGATTAATTGAGGATGTATATTTTTTTCACATATACAATCTCAGAAAGGGGAAAAGTTTTTCTTTATTTTACCTTTGTATTAGTGATTTAAATACTAATATTAAATTGATATGAATACCCAGGCTTTAGGTAGTCTACATCCTTATTACAAAACTCACATATGAAATTTGTAGATGTGGCAAAAACCCTTTTTTTACAATGAGGGCAAGAAACATAATATCATTTATTTTTTCCCAAAATGTCATTTACTATTGCAACACAGTAATAGACAACTTCCTGTAATTAAAATTCAAAGTATAAAATAGTTGTTCTTGATCAAACAATAAAGTTGGTAAAGAGAATTTGTAACCCAATTTGTTTACTATATTACTCCTTGATGTTGCTTTCGACAAAAGTTCAGATATAATCTTCCAAATTAGAGGTGAGGTCACCTAGCTTCACTTGTGCTACTTGTTTAGCAACTTCGTCAAAAAATACAAATACGATCGAATCTGTAGAGTCTTTAACATCAAGCCCTGAACGAAACCTACTTACATATATAAGATTAATTGAGTATGTATATTTTTTTCACATATACAATCTCAGAAAGGGAAAAGTTTTTCTTTATTTTACCTTTGTATTAGTGATTTAAATTCTAATATTTAATTGATATGAATACCCGGGCTTTGGGTAGTCTACATCCTTATTACAAAACTCACATATGAAATTTGTTGATGTGGCAAAAACCCATTTTTACATTGAGGGCAAGAAACATAATATCATTTATTTTTTCCCAAAATGTCATTTACTATTGCAACACAGTAATAGACAACTTCCTGTAATTAAAATTCAAAGTATAAAATAGTTGTTCTTGATCAAACAATAAAGTTGGTAAAGAGAATTTTTAACCCAATTTGTTTACCATATTACTCCTTGATGTTGCTTTCGACAAAAGTTCAGATATAGTCTTCCAAATTTGAGGTGAGGTCACCTAGCTTCACTTGAGCTGCTTGTTTAGCAACTTCGTCAAACAATACAAATATGATCGAATCTGTAGAGTCTTTGACATCAAGCTCTGAACGAAACTTACTTACATATATAAGATTAATTGAGGATGTATATTTTTTCACATATACAATCTCGAGAAAGGAAAAGTTTTTCTTTATTTTACCTTTGTATTAGTGATTTAAATACTAATATTAAATTGATATGAATACCGGGCTTTGGGTAGTCTACATCCTTATTACAAAACTCACATATGAAATTTGTAGATGTGGCAAAAACCCTTTTTACAATGAGGGCAAGAAACATAATATCATTTATTTTTTCCCAAAATGTCATTTACTATTGCAACACAGTAATAGACAACTTCCTGTAATTAAAATTCAAAGTATAAAATAGTTGTTCTTGATCAAACAATAAAGTTGGTAAAGAGAATTTGTAACCCAATTTGTTTACTATATTACTCCTTGATGTTGCTTTCGACAAAAGTTCAGATATAATCTTCCAAATTAGAGGTGAGGTCACCTAGCTTCACTTGTGCTACTTGTTTAGCAACCGTCAAAAAATACAAATACGATCGAATCTGTAGAGTCTTTAACATCAAGCCTGAACGAAACCTACTTACATATATAAGATTAATTGAGTATGTATATTTTTTCACATATACAATCTCGAGAAAGGAAAAGTTTTCTTTATTTTACCTTTGTATTAGTGATTTAAATTCTAATATTTAATTGATATGAATACCCGGGCTTTGGGTAGTCTACATCCTTATTACAAAACTCACATATGAAATTTGTTGATGTGGCAAAAACCCATTTTTACATTGAGGGCAAGAAACATAATATCATTTATTTTTTCCCAAAATGTCATTTACTATTGCAACACAGTAATAGACAACATCCTGTAATTAAAATTCAAAGTATAAAATAGTTGTCCTTGATCAAACAATAAAGTTGGTAAAGAGAATTTTTAACCCAATTTGTTTACCATATTACTCCTTGATGTTGCTTTCGACAAAAGTTCAGATATAGTCTTCCAAATTTGAGGTGAGGTCACCTAGCTTCACTTGTGCTACTTGTTTAGCAACTTCGTCAAACAATACAAATATGATCGAATCTGTAGAGTCTTTGACATCAAGCTCTGAACGAAACCTACTTACATATATAAGATTAATTGAGGATGTATATTTTTTTCACATATACAATCTCAGAAAGGGAAAAGTTTTTCTTTATTTTACCTTTGTATTAGTGATTTAAATTCTAATATTTAATTGATATGAATACCCGGGCTTTGGGTAGTCTACATCCTTATTACAAAACTCACATATGAAATTTGTTGATGTGGCAAAAACCCATTTTTACATTGAGGGCAAGAAACATAATATCATTTATTTTTTCCCAAAATGTCATTTACTATTGCAACACAGTAATAGACAACTTCCTGTAATTAAAATTCAAAGTATAAAATAGTTGTTCTTGATCAAACAATAAAGTTGGTAAAGAGAATTTGTAACCCAATTTGTTTACTATATTACTCCTTGATGTTGCTTTCGACAAAAGTTCAGATATAATCTTCCAAATTAGAGGTGAGGTCACCTAGCTTCACTTGTGCTACTTGTTTAGCAACTTCGTCAAAAAATACAAATACGATCGAATCTGTAGAGTCTTTAACATCAAGCCCTGAACGAAACCTACTTACATATATAAGATTAATTGAGTATGTATATTTTTTTCACATATACAATCTCAGAAAGGGAAAAGTTTTTCTTTATTTTACCTTTGTATTAGTGATTTAAATTCTAATATTTAATTGATATGAATACCCGGGCTTTGGGTAGTCTACATCCTTATTACAAAACTCACATATGAAATTTGTTGATGTGGCAAAAACCCATTTTTACATTGAGGGCAAGAAACATAATATCATTTATTTTTTCCCAAAATGTCATTTACTATTGCAACACAGTAATAGACAACTTCCTGTAATTAAAATTCAAAGTATAAAATAGTTGTTCTTGATCAAACAATAAAGTTGGTAAAGAGAATTTGTAACCCAATTTGTTTACTATATTACTCCTTGATGTTGCTTTCGACAAAAGTTCAGATATAATCTTCCAAATTAGAGGTGAGGTCACCTAGCTTCACTTGTGCTACTTGTTTAGCAACTTCGTCAAAAAATACAAATACGATCGAATCTGTAGAGTCTTTAACATCAAGCCCTGAACGAAACCTACTTACATATATAAGATTAATTGAGTATGTATATTTTTTTCACATATTCAATCTCAGAAAGGGAAAAGTTTTTCATTATTTTACCTTTGTATTAGTGATTTAAATACTAATATTAAATTGATATGAATACCCGGGCTTTGGATAATCTACATCCTTTTTACAAAACTCACATATGAAATTTGTAGATGTGGCAAAAACCCTTTTTTACAATGAGGGCAAGAAACATAATGCCATTTATTTTTTACCGAAATGTCATTTACTATTGCAACACAGTAATAGACAACATCCTGTAATTAAAATTTAAAGTATAAAATAGTTGTTCTTGATCAAACAATAAAGTTGGTAAAGAGAATTTGTAACCCAATTTGTTTACCATATTACTCCTTGATGTTGCTTTCGACAAAAGTTCAGATATAGTCTTCCAAATTTGAGGTGAGGTCACCTAGCTTCACTTGTGCTACTTGTTTAGCAACCGTCAAACAATACAAATATGATCGAATCTGTAGAGTCTTTGACATCAAGCTCGAACGAAACCTACTTACATATATAAGATTAATTGAGGATGTATATTTTTTCACATATACAATCTCGAGAAAGGGAAAAAGTTTTTCTTTATTTTACCTTTGTATTAGTGATTTAAATACTAATATTAAATTGATATGAATACCCAGGCTTTAGGTAGTCTACATCCTTATTACAAAACTCACATATGAAATTTGTAGATGTGACAAAAACCCTTTTTTACAACGAGGGCAAGAAACATAATATCATTTATTTTTTCCCAAAATGTCATTTACTATTGCAACACAGTAATAGACAACATCCTATAATTAAAATTCAAAGCATAAAATAGTTGTTCTTGATCAAACAATAAAGTTGGTAAAAAGAATTTGTAACCCAATTTGTTTACCATATTACTCCTTGATGTTGCTTTCGACAAAAGTTCAGATATAGTCTTCCAAATTTGAGGTGAGGTCATCTAGCTTCACTTGTGCTACTTGTTTAGCAACTTCGTCAAACAACACCAATATGATCGAATCTGTAGAGTCTTTGACATCAAGCTCTGAACGAAACCTACTTACATATATAAGATTAATCAAGGATGTATATTTTTTTCACATATTCAATCTCGAGAAAGGAAAAGTTTTTCATTATTTTACCTTTGTATTAGTGATTTAAATACTAATATTAAATTGATATGAATACCAGGCTTTGGATAATCTACATCCTTTTACAAAACTCACATATGAAATTTGTAGATGTGGCAAAAACCCTTTTTTACAATGAGGGCAAGAAACATAATGTCATTTATTTTTTACCGAAATGTCATTTACTATTGCAACACAGTAATAGACAACATCCTGTAATTAAAATTTAAAGTATAAAATAGTTGTTCTTGATCAAACAATAAAGTTGGTAAAGAGAATTTGTAACCCAATTTGTTTACCATATTACTCCTTGATGTTGCTTTCGACAAAAGTTCAGATATAGTCTTCCAAATTTGAGGTGAGGTCACCTAGCTTCACTTGTGCTACTTGTTTAGCAACTTGCTCAAACAATACAAATATGATCGAATCTGTAGAGTCTTTGACATCAAGCTCTGAACGAAACCTACTTACATATATAAGATTAATTGAGGATGTATATTTTTTTCACATATACAATCTCAGAAAGGGAAAAGTTTTTCTTTATTTTACCTTTGTATTAGTGATTTAAATACTAATATTAAATTCATATGAATACCCAGTCTTTAGGTATTCTACATCCTTCTTACAGAACACACATATGAAATTTGTAGATGTGGCAAATACCCTTTTTACAACGAGGGCAAGAAACATAATATCATTTATTTTTTCCCAAAATGTCATTTACTATTGCAACACAAGAATAGACAACATCCTATAATTAAAATTCAAAGCATAAAATAGTTGTTCTTGATCAAACAATAAAGTTGGTAAAAAGAATTTGTAACCCAATTTTTTTACCATATTACTCCTTGATGTTGCTTTCTGACAAAAGTTCAGATATAGTCTTCCAAATTTGAGGTGAGGTCACCTAGCTTCACTTGTGCTACTTGTTTAGCAACTTCACAAACAATACAAATATGATCGAATCTGTAGAGTCTTTGACATCAAGCTCTGAACAAAACCTACTTACATATATAAGATTAATTGAGGATGGATATTTTTTCACATATACAATCTTAGAAAGGTAAAGTTTTTCTTTATTTTACCTTTGTATTAGTGATTTAAATACTAATATTAAATTGATATGAATACCTGCTTTGGGTAGTCTACATCCTTATTACAAAACTCACATATGAAATTTGTTGATGTGGCAAAAACCCTTTTTACATTGAGTGCAAGAAACATACCTTCGTTTATTTTTCCCCAAAATATCATTTACTATTGCAACACAGTAAAGACAACATCCTATAATTAAAATTCAAAGTATAAAATTGTTGTTCTTGGTCAAACAATAAAGTTGGTAAAGAGAATTTGTAACCTAATTTGTTTACCATATTACTCCTTGATGTTGCTTTAGACGAAAGATCAGATATAGTCTTCCAAATTTGAGGTGAGGTCACCTAGCTTCACTTGTGCTACTTGTTTAGCAACTTCGTCAAACAATACCAATATGATCGAATCTGTAGAGTCTTTGACATCAAGCTCTGAACGAAACCTACTTACATATATAAGATTAATCGAGGATGTATATTTTTTTCACATATACAATCTCAGAAAGGGAAAAGTTTTTCTTTATTTTACCTTTGTATTAGTGATTTAAATACTAATATTAAATTGATATGAATACCCAGGCTTTAGGTAGTCTACATCCTTATTACAAAACTCACATATGAAATTTGTAGATGTGGCAAAAACCCTTTTTTTACAATGAGGGCAAGAAACATAATATCATTTATTTTTTCCCAAAATGTCATTTACTATTGCAACACAGTAATAGACAACTTCCTGTAATTAAAATTCAAAGTATAAAATAGTTGTTCTTGATCAAACAATAAAGTTGGTAAAGAGAATTTGTAACCCAATTTGTTTACTATATTACTCCTTGATGTTGCTTTAGACAAAAGTTCAGATATAATCTTCCAAATTTGAGGTGAGGTCACCTAGCTTCACTTGTGCTACTTGTTTAGCAACTTCAAAAAATACAAATACGATCGAATCTGTAGAGTCTTTAACATCAAGCGCTGAACGAAACCTACTTACATATATAAGATTAATTGAGTATGTATATTTTTTTCACATATACAATCTCAGAAAGGGAAAAGTTTTTCTTTATTTTACCTTTGTATTAGTGATTTAAATTCTAATATTTAATTGATATGAATACCCGGGCTTTGGGTAGTCTACATCCTTATTACAAAACTCACATATGAAATTTGTTGATGTGGCAAAAACCCATTTTTACATTGAGGGCAAGAAACATAATATCATTTATTTTTTCCCAAAATGTCATTTACTATTGCAACACAGTAATAGACAACTTCCTGTAATTAAAATTCAAAGTATAAAATAGTTGTCCTTGATCAAACAATAAAGTTGGTAAAGAGAATTTTTAACCCAATTTGTTTACCATATTACTCCTTGATGTTGCTTTCGACAAAAGTTCAGATATAGTCTTCCAAATTTGAGGTGAGGTCACCTAGCTTCACTTGTGCTACTTGTTTAGCAACTTCACAAACAATACAAATATGATCGAATCTGTAGAGTCTTTGACATCAAGCTCACGAATAAACCTACTTACATATATAAGATTAATCGAGGATGTATATTTTTTCACATATACAATCTCGTAAAGGGAAAAGTTTTTCTTTATTTTACCTTTGTATTAGTGATTTAAATACTAATATTAAATTGATATGAATACCCAGGCTTTAGGTAGTCTACATCCTTATTACAAAACTCACATATGAAATTTGTAGATGTGGCAAAAACCCTTTTTTACAACGAGGGCAAGAAACATAATATCATTTATTTTTTCCCAAAATGTCATTTACTATTGCAACACAGTAATAGACAACATCCTATAATTAAAATTCAAAGCATAAAATAGTTGTTCTTGATCAAACAATAAAGTTGGTAAAAAGAATTTGTAACCCAATTTGTTTACCATATTACTCCTTGATGTTGCTTTCGACAAAAGTTCAGATATAGTCTTCCAAATTTGAGGTGAGGTCATCTAGCTTCACTTGTGCTACTTGTTTAGCAACTTCGTCAAACAACACCAATATGATCGAATCTGTAGAGTCTTTGACATCAAGCTCTGAACGAAACCTACTTACATATATAAGATTAATCAAGGATGTATATTTTTTTCACATATTCAATCTCAGAAAGGGAAAAGTTTTTCATTATTTTACCTTTGTATTAGTGATTTAAATACTAATATTAAATTGATATGAATACCCGGGCTTTGGGTGGTCTACATCCTTATTACAAAACTCACATATGAAATTTGTAGATGTGGCAAAAACCCTTTTTTACAATGAGGGCAAGAAACATAATGTCATTTATTTTTTACCGAAATGTCATTTACTATTGCAACACAGTAATAGACAACATCCTGTAATTAAAATTTAAAGTATAAAATAGTTGTTCTTGATCAAACAATAAAGTTGGTAAAGAGAATTTGTAACCCAATTTGTTTACCATATTACTCCTTGATGTTGCTTTCGACAAAAGTTCAGATATAGTCTTCCAAATTTGAGGTGAGGTCACCTAGCTTCACTTGTGCTACTTGTTTAGCAACTTCGTCAAACAATACAAATATGATCGAATCTGTAGAGTCTTTGACATCAAGCTCTGAACGAAACCTACTTACATATATAAGATTAATTGAGGATGTATATTTTTTTCACATATACAATCTCAGAAAGGGAAAAGTTTTTCTTTATTTTACCTTTGTATTAGTGATTTAAATACTAATATTAAATTGATATGAATACCCAGGCTTTAGGTAGTCTACATCCTTATTACAAAACTCACATATGAAATTTGTAGATGTGACAAAAACCCTTTTTTACAACGAGGGCAAGAAACATAATATCATTTATTTTTTCCCAAAATGTCATTTACTATTGCAACACAAAGAATAGACAACATCCTATAATTAAAATTCAAAGCATAAAATAGTTGTTCTTGATCAAACAATAAAGTTGGTAAAAAGAATTTGTAACCCAATTTGTTTACCATATTACTCCTTGATGTTGCTTTCGACAAAAGTTCAGATATAGTCTTCCAAATTTGAGGTGAGGTCACCTAGCTTCACTTGTGCTACTTGTTTAGCAACTTCGTCAAACAATACAAATATGATCGAATCTGTAGAGTCTTTGACATCAAGCTCTGAACGAAACCTACTTACATATATAAGATTAATTGAGGATGTATATTTTTTTCACATATACAATCTCAGAAAGGGAAAAGTTTTTCTTTATTTTACCTTTGTATTAGTGATTTAAATACTAATATTAAATTGATATGAATACCCAGGCTTTAGGTAGTCTACATCCTTATTACAAAACTCACATATGAAATTTGTAGATGTGACAAAAACCCTTTTTTACAACGAGGGCAAGAAACATAATATCATTTATTTTTTCCCAAAATGTCATTTACTATTGCAACACAGTAATAGACAACATCCTATAATTAAAATTCAAAGCATAAAATAGTTGTTCTTGATCAAACAATAAAGTTGGTAAAAAGAATTTGTAACCCAATTTGTTTACCATATTACTCCTTGATGTTGCTTTCGACAAAAGTTCAGATATAGTCTTCCAAATTTGAGGTGAGGTCATCTAGCTTCACTTGTGCTACTTGTTTAGCAACTTCGTCAAACAACACCAATATGATCGAATCTGTAGAGTCTTTGACATCAAGCTCTGAACGAAACCTACTTACATATATAAGATTAATCAAGGATGTATATTTTTTTCACATATTCAATCTCAGAAAGGGAAAAGTTTTTCATTATTTTACCTTTGTATTAGTGATTTAAATACTAATATTAAATTGATATGAATACCCGGGCTTTGGATAATCTACATCCTTTTTACAAAACTCACATATGAAATTTGTAGATGTGGCAAAAACCCTTTTTTACAATGAGGGCAAGAAACATAATGTCATTTATTTTTACGAAATGTCATTTACTATTGCAACACAGTAATAGACAACATCCTGTAATTAAAATTTAAAGTATAAAATAGTTGTTCTTGATCAAACAATAAAGTTGGTAAAGAGAATTTGTAACCCAATTTGTTTACCATATTACTCCTTGATGTTGCTTTCGACAAAAGTTCAGATATAGTCTTCCAAATTTGAGGTGAGGTCACCTAGCTTCACTTGTGCTACTTGTTTAGCAACTTCGTCAAACAATACAAATATGATCGAATCTGTAGAGTCTTTGACATCAAGCTCTGAACGAAACCTACTTACATATATAAGATTAATTGAGGATGTATATTTTTTTCACATATACAATCTCAGAAAGGGAAAAGTTTTTCTTTATTTTACCTTTGTATTAGTGATTTAAATACTAATATTAAATTCATATGAATACCCAGGCTTTAGGTAGTCTACATCCTTATTACAAAACTCACATATGAAATTTGTAGATGTGGCAAAAACCCTTTTTTACAACGAGGGCAAGAAACATAATATCATTTATTTTTTCCCAAAATGTCATTTACTATTGCAACACAGTAATAGACAACATCCTATAATTAAAATTCAAAGCATAAAATAGTTGTTCTTGATCAAACAATAAAGTTGGTAAAAAGAATTTGTAACCCAATTTATTTACCATATTACTCCTTGATGTTGCTTTCGACAAAAGTTCAGATATAGTCTTCCAAATTTGAGGTGAGGTCACCTAGCTTCACTTGTGCTACTTGTTTAGCAACTTCGTCAAACAATACAAATATGATCGAATCTGTAGAGTCTTTGACATCAAGCTCTGAACAAAACCTACTTACATATATAAGATTAATTGAGGATGTATATTTTTTTCACATATACAATCTTAGAAAGGTAAAGTTTTTCTTTATTTTACCTTTGTATTAGTGATTTAAATACTAATATTAAATTGATATGAATACCCGGGCTTTGGGTAGTCTACATCCTTATTACAAAACTCACATATGAAATTTGTTGATGTGGCAAAAACCCTTTTTTACATTGAGGGCAAGAAACATAATATCATTTATTTTTCCCCAAAATGTCATTTACTATTGCAACACAGTAAAGACAACATCCTATAATTAAAATTCAAAGTATAAAATAGTTGTTCTTGGTCAAACAATAAAGTTGGTAAAGAGAATTTGTAACCTAATTTGTTCACCATATTACTCCTTGATGTTGCTTTAGACAAAAGATCAGATATAGTCTTCCAAATTTGAGGTGAGGTCACCTAGCTTCACTTGTGCTACTTGTTTAGCAACTTCGTCAAACAATACCAATATGATCGAATCTGTAGAGTCTTTGACATCAAGCTCTGAACGAAACCTACTTACATATATAAGATTAATCGAGGATGTATATTTTTTTCACATATACAATCTCAGAAAGGGAAAAGTTTTTCTTTATTTTACCTTTGTATTAGTGATTTAAATACTAATATTAAATTGATATGAATACCCAGGCTTTAGGTAGTCTACATCCTTATTACAAAACTCACATATGAAATTTGTAGATGTGGCAAAAACCCTTTTTTTACAATGAGGGCAAGAAACATAATATCATTTATTTTTTCCCAAAATGTCATTTACTATTGCAACACAGTAATAGACAACTTCCTGTAATTAAAATTCAAAGTATAAAATAGTTGTTCTTGATCAAACAATAAAGTTGGTAAAGAGAATTTGTAACCCAATTTGTTTACTATATTACTCCTTGATGTTGCTTTCGACAAAAGTTCAGATATAATCTTCCAAATTTAGAGGTGAGGTCACCTAGCTTCACTTGTGCTACTTGTTTAGCAACCGTCAAAAAATACAAATATGATCGAATCTGTAGAGTCTTTAACATCAAGCTCTGAGCGAAACCTACTTACATATATAAGATTAATTGAGTATGTATATTTTTTCACATATACAATCTCGAGAAAGGAAAAGTTTTTCTTTATTTTACCTTTGTATTAGTGATTTAAATTCTAATATTTAATTGATATGAATACCAGGCTTTGGGTAGTCTACATCCTTATTACAAAACTCACATATGAAATTTGTTGATGTGGCAAAAACCCTTTTTTACATTGAGGGCAAGAAACATAATATCATTTATTTTTTCCCAAAATGTCATTTACTATTGCAACACAGTAATAGACAACTTCCTGTAATTAAAATTCAAAGTATAAAATAGTTGTTCTTGATCAAACAATAAAGTTGGTAAAGAGAATTTGTAACCCAATTTGTTTACCATATTACTCCTTGATGTTGCTTTCGACAAAAGTTCAGATATAGTCTTCCAAATTTGAGGTGAGGTCACCTAGCTTCACTTGTGCTACTTGTTTAGCAACTTCGTCAAACAATACAAATATGATCGAATCTGTAGAGTCTTTGACATCAAGCTCAACGAAACCTACTTACATATATAAGATTAATTGAGGATGTATATTTTTTCACATATACAATCTCGTAAAGGGAAAAGTTTTTCTTTATTTTACCTTTGTATTAGTGATTTAAATACTAATATTAAATTGATATGAATACCAGGCTTTAGGTAGTCTACATCCTTATTACAAAACTCACATATGAAATTTGTAGATGTGGCAAAAACCCTTTTTTACAACGAGGGCAAGAAACATAATATCATTTATTTTTTCCCAAAATGTCATTTACTATTGCAACACAGTAATAGACAACATCCTATAATTAAAATTCAAAGCATAAAATAGTTGTTCTTGATCAAACAATAAAGTTGGTAAAAAGAATTTGTAACCCAATTTGTTTACCATATTACTCCTTGATGTTGCTTTCGACAAAAGTTCAGATATAGTCTTCCAAATTTGAGGTGAGGTCATCTAGCTTCACTTGTGCTACTTGTTTAGCAACTTCGTCAAACAACACCAATATGATCGAATCTGTAGAGTCTTTGACATCAAGCTCTGAACGAAACCTACTTACATATATAAGATTAATCAAGGATGTATATTTTTTTCACATATTCAATCTCAGAAAGGGAAAAGTTTTTCATTATTTTACCTTTGTATTAGTGATTTAAATACTAATATTAAATTGATATGAATACCCGGGCTTTGGATAATCTACATCCTTTTTACAAAACTCACATATGAAATTTGTAGATGCGGCAAAAACCCTTTTTTACAATGAGGGCAAGAAACATAATGTCATTTATTTTTTACCGAAATGTCATTTACTATTGCAACACAGTAATAGACAACATCCTGTAATTAAAATTTAAAGTATAAAATAGTTGTTCTTGATCAAACAATAAAGTTGGTAAAGAGAATTTGTAACCCAATTTGTTTACCATATTACTCCTTGATGTTGCTTTCGACAAAAGTTCAGATATAGTCTTCCAAATTTGAGGTGAGGTCACCTAGCTTCACTTGTGCTACTTGTTTAGCAACTTCACAAACAATACAAATATGATCGACTCTGTAGAGTCTTTGACATCAAGCTCGAACGAAACCTACTTACATATATAAGATTAATTGAGGATGTATATTTTTTCACATATACAATCTCGTAAAGGGAAAAGTTTTTCTTTATTTTACCTTTGTATTAGTGATTTAAATACTAATATTAAATTCATATGAATACCAGGCTTTAGGTAGTCTACATCCTTATTACAAAACTCACATATGAAATTTGTAGATGTGGCAAAAACCCTTTTTTACAACGAGGGCAAGAAACATAATATCATTTATTTTTTCCCAAAATGTCATTTACTATTGCAACACAGTAATAGACAACATCCTATAATTAAAATTCAAAGCATAAAATAGTTGTTCTTGATCAAACAATAAAGTTGGTAAAAAGAATTTGTAACCCAATTTATTTACCATATTACTCCTTGATGTTGCTTTCGACAAAAGTTCAGATATAGTCTTCCAAATTTGAGGTGAGGTCACCTAGCTTCACTTGTGCTACTTGTTTAGCAACTTCGTCAAACAATACAAATATGATCGAATCTGTAGAGTCTTTGACATCAAGCTCTGAACAAAACCTACTTACATATATAAGATTAATTGAGGATGTATATTTTTTTCACATATACAATCTTAGAAAGGTAAATTTTTTTCTTTATTTTACCTTTGTATTAGTGATTTAAATACTAATATTAAATTGATATGAATACCCGGGCTTTGGGTAGTCTACATCCTTATTACAAAACTCACATATGAAATTTGTTGATGTGGCAAAAACCCTTTTTTACATTGAGGGCAAGAAACATAATATCATTTATTTTTCCCCAAAATGTCATTTACTATTGCAACACAGTAAAGACAACATCCTATAATTAAAATTCAAAGTATAAAATAGTTGTTCTTGGTCAAACAATAAAGTTGGTAAAGAGAATTTGTAACCTAATTTGTTCACCATATTACTCCTTGATGTTGCTTTAGACAAAAGATCAGATATAGTCTTCCAAATTTGAGGTGAGGTCACCTAGCTTCACTTGTGCTACTTGTTTAGCAACTTCGTCAAACAATACCAATATGATCGAATCTGTAGAGTCTTTGACATCAAGCTCTGAATCGAAACCTACTTACATATATAAGATTAATCGAGGATGTATATTTTTTCACATATACAATCTCGAGAAAGGAAAAGTTTTTCTTTATTTTACCTTTGTATTAGTGATTTAAATACTAATATTAAATTGATATGAATACCCAGTGCTTTAGGTAGTCTACATCCTTATTACAAAACTCACATATGAAATTTGTAGATGTGGCAAAACCCTTTTTTACAATGAGGGCAAGAAACATAATATCATTTATTTTTTCCCAAAATGTCATTTACTATTGCAACACAAGAATAGACAACTTCCTGTAATTAAAATTCAAAGTATAAAATAGTTGTTCTTGATCAAACAATAAAGTTGGTAAAGAGAATTTGTAACCCAATTTGTTTACTATATTACTCCTTGATGTTGCTTTCGACAAAAGTTCAGATATAATCTTCCAAATTAGAGGTGAGGTCACCTAGCTTCACTTGTGCTACTTGTTTAGCAACTTCACAAAAATACAAATACGATCGAATCTGTAGAGTCTTTAACATCAAGCCCTGAACGAAACCTACTTACATATATAAGATTAATTGAGTATGTATATTTTTTCACATATACAACCACAGAAAAGGAAAAGTTTTTCTTTATTTTACCTTTGTATTAGTGATTTAAATTCTAATATTTAATTGATATGAATACCGGGCTTTGGGTAGTCTACATCCTTATTACAAAACTCACATATGAAATTTGTTGATGTGGCAAAACCCATTTTTACATTGAGGGCAAGAAACATAATATCATTTATTTTTTCCCAAAATGTCATTTACTATTGCAACACAGTAATAGACAACTTCCTGTAATTAAAATTCAAAGTATAAAATAGTTGTCCTTGATCAAACAATAAAGTTGGTAAAGAGAATTTTTAACCCAATTTGTTTACCATATTACTCCTTGATGTTGCTTTCGACAAAAGTTCAGATATAGTCTTCCAAATTTGAGGTGAGGTCACCTAGCTTCACTTGTGCTACTTGTTTAGCAACTTCGTCAAACAATACAAATATGATCGAATCTGTAGAGTCTTTGACATCAAGCTCTGAACGAAACCTACTTACATATATAAGATTAATTGAGGATGTATATTTTTTTCACATATACAATCTCAGAAAGGGAAAAGTTTTTCTTTATTTTACCTTTGTATTAGTGATTTAAATACTAATATTAAATTGATATGAATACCCAGGCTTTAGGTAGTCTACATCCTTATTACAAAACTCACATATGAAATTTGTAGATGTGGCAAAAACCCTTTTTTACAACGAGGGCAAGAAACATAATATCATTTATTTTTTCCCAAAATGTCATTTACTATTGCAACACAGTAATAGACAACATCCTATAATTAAAATTCAAAGCATAAAATAGTTGTTCTTGATCAAACAATAAAGTTGGTAAAAGAATTTGTAACCCAATTTGTTTACCATATTACTCCTTGATGTTGCTTTCGACAAAAGTTCAGATATAGTCTTCCAAATTTGAGGTGAGGTCATCTAGCTTCACTTGTGCTACTTGTTTAGCAACTTCGTCAAACAACACCAATATGATCGAATCTGTAGAGTCTTTGACATCAAGCTCTGAACGAAACCTACTTACATATATAAGATTAATCAAGGATGTATATTTTTTTCACATATTCAATCTCAGAAAGGGAAAAGTTTTTCATTATTTTACCTTTGTATTAGTGATTTAAATACTAATATTAAATTGATATGAATACCCGGGCTTTGGATAATCTACATCCTTTTTACAAAACTCACATATGAAATTTGTAGATGCGGCAAAAACCCTTTTTTACAATGAGGGCAAGAAACATAATGTCATTTATTTTTTACCGAAATGTCATTTACTATTGCAACACAGTAATAGACAACATCCTGTAATTAAAATTTAAAGTATAAAATAGTTGTTCTTGATCAAACAATAAAGTTGGTAAAGAGAATTTGTAACCCAATTTGTTTACCATATTACTCCTTGATGTTGCTTTCGACAAAAGTTCAGATATAGTCTTCCAAATTTGAGGTGAGGTCACCTAGCTTCACTTGTGCTACTTGTTTAGCAACTTCACAAACAATACAAATATGATCGAATCTGTAGAGTCTTTGACATCAAGCTCTGAACTAAACCTACTTACATATATAAGATTAATTGAGGATGTATATTTTTTTCACATATACAATCTCAGAAAGGGAAAAGTTTTTCTTTATTTTACCTTTGTATTAGTGATTTAAATACTAATATTAAATTCATATGAATACCCAGGCTTTAGGTAGTCTACATCCTTATTACAAAACTCACATATGAAATTTGTAGATGTGGCAAAAACCCTTTTTTACAACGAGGGCAAGAAACATAATATCATTTATTTTTTCCCAAAATGTCATTTACTATTGCAACACAGTAATAGACAACATCCTATAATTAAAATTCAAAGCATAAAATAGTTGTTCTTGATCAAACAATAAAGTTGGTAAAAAGAATTTGTAACCCAATTTGTTTACCATATTACTCCTTGATGTTGCTTTCGACAAAAGTTCAGATATAGTCTTCCAAATTTGAGGTGAGGTCACCTAGCTTCACTTGTGCTACTTGTTTAGCAACTTCGTCAAACAATACAAATATGATCGAATCTGTAGAGTCTTTGACATCAAGCTCTGAACAAAACCTACTTACATATATAAGATTAATTGAGGATGTATATTTTTTTCACATATACAATCTTAGAAAGGTAAATTTTTTTCTTTATTTTACCTTTGTATTAGTGATTTAAATACTAATATTAAATTGATATGAATACCCGGGCTTTGGGTAGTCTACATCCTTATTACAAAACTCACATATGAAATTTGTTGATGTGGCAAAAACCCTTTTTTACATTGAGGGCAAGAAACATAATATCATTTATTTTTCCCCAAAATGTCATTTACTATTGCAACACAGTAAAGACAACATCCTATAATTAAAATTCAAAGTATAAAATAGTTGTTCTTGGTCAAACAATAAAGTTGGTAAAGAGAATTTGTAACCTAATTTGTTCACCATATTACTCCTTGATGTTGCTTTAGACAAAAGATCAGATATAGTCTTCCAAATTTGAGGTGAGGTCACCTAGCTTCACTTGTGCTACTTGTTTAGCAACTTCACAAACAATACCAATATGATCGAATCTGTAGAGTCTTTGACATCAAGCTCTGAACGAAACCTACTTACATATATAAGATTAATCGAGGATGTATATTTTTTTCACATATACAATCTCAGAAAGGGAAAAGTTTTTCTTTATTTTACCTTTGTATTAGTGATTTAAATACTAATATTAAATTGATATGAATACCCAGGCTTTAGGTAGTCTACATCCTTATTACAAAACTCACATATGAAATTTGTAGATGTGGCAAAAACCCTTTTTTTACAATGAGGGCAAGAAACATAATATCATTTATTTTTTCCCAAAATGTCATTTACTATTGCAACACAGTAATAGACAACTTCCTGTAATTAAAATTCAAAGTATAAAATAGTTGTTCTTGATCAAACAATAAAGTTGGTAAAGAGAATTTGTAACCCAATTTGTTTACTATATTACTCCTTGATGTTGCTTTAGACAAAAGTTCAGATATAATCTTCCAAATTAGAGGTGAGGTCACCTAGCTTCACTTGTGCTACTTGTTTAGCAACTTCACAAAAATACAAATACGATCGAATCTGTAGAGTCTTTAACATCAAGCTGAACGAAACCTACTTACATATATAAGATTAATTGAGTATGTATATTTTTTTCACATATACAATCTCAGAGGGAAAAGTTTTTCTTTATTTTACCTTTGTATTAGTGATTTAAATTCTAATATTTAATTGATATGAATACCCGGGCTTTGGGTAGTCTACATCCTTATTACAAAACTCACATATGAAATTTGTTGATGTGGCAAAAACCCATTTTTACATTGAGGGCAAGAAACATAATATCATTTATTTTTTCCCAAAATGTCATTTACTATTGCAACACAGTAATAGACAACTTCCTGTAATTAAAATTCAAAGTATAAAATAGTTGTCCTTGATCAAACAATAAAGTTGGTAAAGAGAATTTTTAACCCAATTTGTTTACCATATTACTCCTTGATGTTGCTTTCGACAAAAGTTCAGATATAGTCTTCCAAATTTGAGGTGAGGTCACCTAGCTTCACTTGTGCTACTTGTTTAGCAACTTCGTCAAACAATACAAATATGATCGAATCTGTAGAGTCTTTGACATCAAGCTCTGAACGAAACCTACTTACATATATAAGATTAATTGAGGATGTATATTTTTTTCACATATACAATCTCAGAAAGGGAAAAGTTTGCTTTATTTTACCTTTGTATTAGTGATTTAAATACTAATATTAAATTGATATGAATACCCAGGCTTTAGGTAGTCTACATCCTTATTACAAAACTCACATATGAAATTTGTAGATGTGGCAAAAACCCTTTTTTACAACGGGGGCAAGAAACATAATATCATTTATTTTTTCCCAAAATGTCCTTTACTATTGCAACACAGTAATAGACAACATCCTATAATTAAAATTCAAAGCATAAAATAGTTGTTCTTGATCAAACAATAAAGTTGGTAAAGAGAATTTGTAACCCAATTTGTTTACTATATTACTCCTTGATGTTGCTTTCGACAAAAGTTCAGATATAATCTTCCAAATTAGAGGTGAGGTCACCTAGCTTCACTTGTGCTACTTGTTTAGCAACTTCGTCAAAAAATACAAATACGATCGAATCTGTAGAGTCTTTAACATCAAGCCCTGAACGAAACCTACTTACATATATAAGATTAATTGAGTATGGATATTTTTTCACATATACAATCTCAGAAAGGGAAAAGTTTTTCTTTATTTTACCTTTGTATTAGTGATTTAAATTCTAATATTTAATTGATATGAATACCCGGGCTTTGGGTAGTCTACATCCTTATTACAAAACTCACATATGAAATTTGTTGATGTGGCAAAAACCCATTTTTACATTGAGGGCAAGAAACATAATATCATTTATTTTTTCCCAAAATGTCATTTACTATTGCAACACAGTAATAGACAACTTCCTGTAATTAAAATTCAAAGTATAAAATAGTTGTCCTTGATCAAACAATAAAGTTGGTAAAGAGAATTTTTAACCCAATTTGTTTACCATATTACTCCTTGATGTTGCTTTCGACAAAAGTTCAGATATAGTCTTCCAAATTTGAGGTGAGGTCACCTAGCTTCACTTGTGCTACTTGTTTAGCAACTTCAAACAATACAAATATGATCGAATCTGTAGAGTCTTTGACATCAAGCTCTGAACGAAACCTACTTACATATATAAGATTAATTGAGGATGTATATTTTTTTCACATATACAATCTCAGAAAGGAAAAGTTTTTCTTTATTTTACCTTTGTATTAGTGATTTAAATACTAATATTAAATTGATATGAATACCCAGGCTTTAGGTAGTCTACATCCTTATTACAAAACTCACATATGAAATTTGTAGATGTGGCAAAAACCCTTTTTTACAACGAGGGCAAGAAACATAATATCATTTATTTTTTCCCAAAATGTCATTTACTATTGCAACACAGTAATAGACAACATCCTATAATTAAAATTCAAAGCATAAAATAGTTGTTCTTGATCAAACAATAAAGTTGGTAAAAAGAATTTGTAACCCAATTTGTTTACCATATTACTCCTTGATGTTGCTTTCGACAAAAGTTCAGATATAGTCTTCCAAATTTGAGGTGAGGTCACCTAGCTTCACTTGTGCTACTTGTTTAGCAACTTCGTCAAACAATACAAATATGATCGAATCTGTAGAGTCTTTGACATCAAGCTCTGAACGAAACCTACTTACATATATAAGATTAATTGAGGATGTATATTTTTTTCACATATACAATCTCAGAAAGGGAAAAGTTTTTCTTTATTTTACCTTTGTATTAGTGATTTAAATACTAATATTAAATTCATATGAATACCCAGGCTTTAGGTAGTCTACATCCTTATTACAAAACTCACATATGAAATTTGTAGATGTGGCAAAAACCCTTTTTTACAACGAGGGCAAGAAACATAATATCATTTATTTTTCCCAAAATGTCATTTACTATTGCAACACAGTAATAGACAACATCCTATAATTAAAATTCAAAGCATAAAATAGTTGTTCTTGATCAAACAATAAAGTTGGTAAAAAGAATTTGTAACCCAATTTGTTTACCATATTACTCCTTGATGTTGCTTTCGACAAAAGTTCAGATATAGTCTTCCAAATTTGTGGTGAGGTCATCTAGCTTCACTTGTGCTACTTGTTTAGCAACTTCGTCAAACAATACAAATACGATCGAATCTGTAGAGTCTTTAACATCAAGCCCTGAACGAAACCTACTTACATATATAAGATTAATTGAGTATGTATATTTTTTTCACATATACAATCTCAGAAAGGGAAAAGTTTTTCTTTATTTTACCTTTGTATTAGTGATTTAAATTCTAATATTTAATTGATATGAATACCCGGGCTTTGGGTAGTCTACATCCTTATTACAAAACTTACATATGAAATTTGTTGATGTGGCAAAAACCCATTTTTACATTGAGGGCAAGAAACATAATATCATTTATTTTTTCCCAAAATGTCATTTACTATTGCAACACAGTAATAGACAACTTCCTGTAATTAAAATTCAAAGTATAAAATAGTTGTTCTTGATCAAACAATAAAGTTGGTAAAGAGAATTTTTAACCCAATTTGTTTACCATATTACTCCTTGATGTTGCTTTCGACAAAAGTTCAGATATAGTCTTCCAAATTTGAGGTGAGGTCACCTAGCTTCACTTGAGCTGCTTGTTTAGCAACTTCGTCAAACAATACAAATATGATCGAATCTGTAGAGTCTTTGACATCAAGCTCTGAACGTTGCTTACTTACATATATAAGATTAATTGAAGATGTATATTTTTTTCACATATACAATCTTAGAAAGGGAATTTTTTTTCTTTATTTTACCTTTGTATTAGTGATTTAAATACTAATATTAAATTGATATGAATACCCGGGC
The DNA here is from genome assembly GCA_037113605.1 of Calophaca sinica. NCBI lineage: Eukaryota > Viridiplantae > Streptophyta > Magnoliopsida > Fabales > Fabaceae > Calophaca > Calophaca sinica. The sequence continues at coordinate 96,777,036 of CM073735.1, read as the reverse complement.
TGTGGGTAGTCTACATCCTTATTACAAAACTCACATATAAAATTTGTTGATGTGGCAAAAACCCTTTTTTACAATGAGGCCAAGAAACATAATATCATTTATTTTTTCCCAAAATGTCATTTACTATTGCAACACAGTAATAGACAACATCCTGTAAATAAAATTCAAAGTACAAAATAGTTGTTCTTGATCAAACAATAAAGTTGGTAAAGAGAATTTGTAACCCAATTTGTTTACCATATTACTCCTTGATGTTGCTTTCGACAAAAGTTCAGATATAGTCTTCCAAATTTGAGGTGAGGTCACCTTGCTTCACTTGTGCTACTTGTTTAGCAACTTCATCTAAACAAGACAAATATGATCGAATCTGTAGAGTCTTTAACATCAAGCTCTGAACGAAACCTACTTACATATATAAGATTAATTGAGGATGTATATTTTTTCACATATACAATCTCGAGAATGGGAAAAGTTTTCTTTATTTTACCTTTGTATTAGTGATTTAAATACTAATATTAAATTGATATGAATACCCGGGCTTTGGATAATCTACATCCTTTTTACAAAACTCACATATGAAATTTGTAGATGTGGCAAAAACCCTTTTTTACAATGAGGGCAAGAAACATAATGTCATTTATTTTTTACCGAAATGTCATTTACTATTGCAACACAGTAATAGACAACATCCTGTAATTAAAATTTAAAGTATAAAATAGTTGTTCTTGATCAAACAATAAAGTTGGTAAAGAGAATTTGTAACCCAATTTGTTTACCATATTACTCCTTGATGTTGCTTTCGACAAAAGTTCAGATATAGTCTTCCAAATTTGAGGTGAGGTCACCTAGCTTCACTTGTGCTACTTGTTTAGCAACTTCGTCAAACAATTCAAATATGATCAAATCTGTAGAGTCTTTGACATCAAGCTCTGAACGAAACCTACTTACATATATAAGATTAATTGAGGATGTATATTTTTTTCACATATACAATCTCAGAAAGGGAAAAGTTTTTCTTTATTTAACCTTTGTATTAGTGATTTAAATACTAATATTAAATTGATATGAATACCCGGGCTTTGGATAATCTACATCCTTTTTACAAAACTCACATATGAAATTTGTAGATGTGGCAAAAACCCTTTTTTACAATGAGGGCAAGAAACATAATGTCATTTATTTTTTACCGAAATGTCATTTACTATTGCAACACAGTAATAGACAACATCCTGTAATTAAAATTCAAAGTATAAAATAGTTGTTCTTGATCAAACAATAAAGTTGGTAAAGAGAATTTGTAACCCAATTTGTTTACTATATTACTCCTTGATGTTGCTTTCGACAAAAGTTCAGATATAGTCTTCCAAATTAGAGGTGAGGTCACCTAGCTTCACTTGTGCTACTTGTTTAGCAACTTCGTCAAAAAATACAAATACGATCGAATCTGTAGAGTCTTTAACATCAAGCCCTGAACGAAACCTACTTACATATATAAGATTAATTGAGTATGTATATTTTTTTCACATATACAATCTCAGAAAGGGAAAAGTTTTTCTTTATTTTACCTTTGTATTAGTGATTTAAATTCTAATATTTAATTGATATGAATACCCGGGCTTTGGGTAGTCTACATCCTTATTACAAAACTCACATATGAAATTTGTTGATGTGGCAAAAACCCTTTTTTACATTGAGGGCAAGAAACATAATATCATTTATTTTTTCCCAAAATGTCATTTACTATTGCAACACAGTAATAGACAACTTCCTGTAATTAAAATTCAAAGTATAAAATAGTTGTTCTTGATCAAACAATAAAGTTGGTAAAGAGAATTTTTAACCCAATTTGTTTACCATATTACTCCTTGATGTTGCTTTCGACAAAAGTTCAGATATAGTCTTCCAAATTTGAGGTGAGGTCACCTAGCTTCACTTGAGCTGCTTGTTTAGCAACTTCGTCAAACAATACAAATATGATCGAATCTGTAGAGTCTTTGACATCAAGCTCTGAACGAAACTTACTTACATATATAAGATTAATTGAAGATGTATATTTTTTTCACATATACAATCTTAGAAAGGGAATTTTTTTTCTTTATTTTACCTTTGTATTAGCACTACAACATTTATTGCTTCTAGCAACACTTTTTTTGCCAACAGGTAAGAAATGTTGCCTAAAACCAGATCAGGCAACATTTCAAGACTGTTGCCATAAAATTTATGTTTTAGACAACACTACTCTTACAACACCGAATAAATGTTCCCATATATAAAAATGGGAACAGTTATAAACCGTTGCTACCATATTTTTGTTTCAACTTCATATAACTGTCCCCTTAACTCTATTAGGAAATATTAGGAAACAATTGTAAAATGTTGCCATAGTTATTCGAAAAGGCTACATTTTTACATTGTCTAAAAAAAAATTAAAACATCTTTTGCCAATTAAAACTTCCCACGAGGGCGGGAGCCATTTTTTTTCGTTCCCCTCCTTTATTTTTTCAATGTTTCTTCATATCCGATCGAAATCCCAGTTTCTTTTCCTCTTTCTTCTCTAAGCAGCAGCAGCGCAGCGCCGCACCATGGTGGCTGCCTCTCAGGCGCCATTCGAACCACCATGACCACCGCCACGAAGCCCCTTTATCTCCCTCTGTTTCGTGCTCTCCCTCTCCCTCTCCTTCACATCTGTCACGTGAGCACAACGGCGGAAGGACCCAACGTCACCGCGGCCTTCTATGACATTTTCCGGCCAACTCCGGTCGCGAAACGGAGCAGCACCACCTCCATTTTTCACCCCTCCTCAAGCTCTACAATACCCATCCAAGTTTCGAGCAAAATGGAGCGAAAATGGACAGATCAAAAACGGAAAACCGCGCCTTCAAGGCCATTTTCTGGCCGACCTAGACCTCCAACCAGAAAACGAACTTGATATTTGGAATCACCTCAGCGTCCGCAACAAAACCCCTAAACCAGAGCCCAAAACGAAGTACCTTCGCTGGAGCTCCATCATGTCTTGAAATCGCCACCACCGCGTCTGAGTTTCTTGTTTGTGTCGTCTTCTTCTTTCTTGTTTGGTAAGTTGATTCCTCCCCTTGTTTCAACTAAGATTTGGTTTCCCTAAATTTTCTTAAGAACCCTAACTCTGATTTGGTTTCAATCTCAACTACTACATCTGTTTTGATCAAATCCGAATTGTATACCCTATTCTGACTTGCAGTAGGGGGTTTTTTAATTTCAGAATTTGTGGATTATTAATTTGCTTTTTATTCAAATTTAGAGATTATTGATCAGCAGGGTTTGGTTAGTAGCGAATGTGTGATTGAATGCATGGCTTCTTACGAAAATTTGATGCACGAGGCACAGAAGACCTTAATATTTATGCTTAACCTTTGATGTTTCTGTATTTAAATGTGTGGTAATGCGGTTATCACTAGTATCTATTATTATTTGGTTTGACTAAATCTACATGATCATGTAGACATTAATCTTCATATTACCACTTTGTGCACTTTTAGGACTTATGCTGGTTTTAATGAGTACAAATGTTTGTGTAGGACAGAGAAGAAGTGCAGCATCTTATATCCGTCTTGCTTTTTGTTGGGTTAGCTTGTGTTGTGGCTTTATGATGCTTTTGTTCACAAGGTTATTTGGTGCTGCAACACTTACGGGTATTGAAAATGGAGTGCTTTAGCCATTTGTGCTTTTTAACACATTTTGGATAACAAGAATTTGATTATGCCCTTTTCAGCTTCCTTGGTTCAAAGAATGTACATATAGTACATGCAAATAACACTTACGTCTGGTATGTTTTAAAAATTCAAGAAGTCATAGGAAGTAATTTAAGGCTTCATCAATTTCCATTTTATTGTAAATGTCGATGAAGGTATTAACAGAACTTTTTTCATGAAGGGATAAAAGCTCGTAAATAAGATTCAACTTTATGTTTGTTAATAATTTGTTTTTGAAAATGGTGAAGCTATAGTATTCTGCTAGGCTTGATTTCTTGTAGTGACGGGTATTTTAAGTTATTTTATGTTATGTTTGTGATAGAATATGTTATGCATATTTTTTCCTTAATATTTTCAATATTCCTTTCTTAACTTCCTATATGTTTGATTCTCTGTTGTTCATGATCTTGAACTCCCACCAGATGTCACCAAATTTTCGTAAGATCTTATAGTAATATGTAAAGGATATCTTCCTAAGTCATTCTAGGGAGGCGTTGGCTACTTATTAGTTACTGGAGTTTTTGGAACATTTTGAAAATCAATTCTCCTGTTCTTAATCTGTGTTCATTTTGACACACAAACTAATATATTAATGTAGAGATTTCTCCTCCTTGTTTCAGATTATGAAGCACTAAGAGCTTTGGATTCAGATAATGTTCCTACTACGCCTTCTATGTTCTGTCTTTTTTACTGAATTTGGATATTTAAAACCAATAACTGTGTCTCTGCGAGGACTGCTAGGTGTTCCAAAAGTTATACCAAAAGCTTGTTCAAAGTTATGTCGCAATCCAACCCACTAATCACTGTTGTCTTCTTGTTACAAATTAACCTCAACAGCCACCACTTACAGCCATTTCTTTTAAAGAAATTCTCGTCTTAATTTAGTGTTTTCATATTTTGCTCACAAAATATAGTTTGCATTCAACTTTTGGATTATCAAAAAGTATAAAATTGTCATGCCTTCAATGATATTTGGACTGGATTAAACTTTTTAGGAAATGTTTAAACCAACTGAAAGGGGAATATGGCTGCATGACATATGAATTTTTAAGAGTATACACTTTTGAGAAATTTTAATTCCAAACTTCTGAGTATTTGACAAGAAGTTGCTTTGGTTACTGTAGTGGATCCTCAACACAGCAAGCTTCATCTTCCACTCTTGGCGAGGTATCACCAACATCTCTAGTCTTTTTATATAAATATATTTTGGCCAAAACAAGTGAGTCATGTCACATCTCATGAAAATTTCACTGGTTACGCGTACTGTATCTGTACTTGCTATAGATGTGATTTTCTTATGGAATTGCAGAAGTCTTTGATACTCCTCAAAGCGCATCATATATGATGATGATGATTTTGCTGTAGATGTATAATGCATTTATCATGGTTTAGTAATTTGGAAATCGTCAATGCCATTAGACAGATAGTATTTATAATCTTATTATTGACATCCACCTGTGTCTATTCATTTCATCCTAAGTTTGTGGAACCCTCCGCCAAATATTCTTTATCTGCTTATATTAGATGTAACTGCTCTCAAGCAGAAATCTCGTTTTCATGGGTAGTTAATAAGAAAAGCTTTGATCACACATTCATGTCTTCCAGTTTTCCTTGCTATCACTGGAAAATCTTTCACTTTATGAGTTCTTAGTGTAGGGCGACAGATTGACGTAATTTATTGCTTCTGTTTTGTTTGTGGCAGAAGAAGCAAAATAGTTCAAATGCAGTTGGGGGCATGAAAGCCTCCGATGATGAGTTGACTTGCAGTGTATGTTTGGAGCAAGTTAACGTTGGAGATATACTTCGTAGCTTGCCCTGCTTGCATCAGGTTCACCTCCTAGCTTTAATAAGTATTTCTTTAGCAAATTGTTTGTTTCCTTTCCAGACTCTGACTAATAGTACATTCTATCGGTCCATCTCTGCAAACTATAATCAGAGTCACACATATATGGAAGAATGATATCGAGTCACTTTGACATATAGGATGGAAGAGCAGGCTTACTATTTTTCAATCTCAACTTTTGATCACCTCTATGGCCTAAGATTATATGTGGGATTCAAGTCTGCATAAATCTCACTACATTGAACCTGGGTTTGGGAAGTACATTGCTGATATGGTCTTTATTTTATATTTTTGGGTTAATTACGTTTTTCATCCCCAAAAATTAGCAAATATTTGGTTTTAGTCCCTAAAGTTTAAAAAGTTCCTTTTTCGTCCCCAGTTTCCTGAAATGTGCTGCAATTGGTTATTGTTGTTTTGTTTTAGTCCTTATAGTATCATTTTTTCTTGTTTTAACCCTGTATTTTCGCTAATTTTGGGGGATGAAAAACATAATTAACCTTGTATTTTTTCTTGAAAGCTTCTGGATTCTTCATTGTGAGCTGAACTATTTGTATTGTGTGGTGAATGGATTTAAGTACACACACTTGAGTCTGGGGCTGTTGGAACTTGGAGACGTACTGTGGTCCATGCGTATGCATTATTTAGATATGATGACTAATTTTGTTGTGAAATGAATGTTATTTTACTCTTATCTTCAGAAACTAATTCATCCTATATTTTAGTAAAATGTTGAGGTTGATATTATTCATTCATCTCAAATGTGACACTGAGACTCTTTTTTTTTTTCCCTTCTAAGTTTCATGCCAATTGCATTGATCCCTGGCTAAGGCAACAAGGAACATGCCCTGTCTGTAAATTCAGAGCAGGGTCTGGGTGGCATGAAACTGGACAAGATGCAAATGACGAGGAGATGCAAGATTTAATGGAGGAGTTCCAAGATGACGACGCATTTGGATTTTAGTAGCGAGCAGATGCAAGATTTTATGGAGGAGTTTCAAGATGACGCATATGGATTTTAGTTCTTACTAGATATTTGTTTTGGTTGTATTTTTTTTTGCTAGCCTCATACTTCAAAATGTTAGATTTGATCAAACTATGATGTTATTTTGTTTATGGATTGATGTTTCAACTCATTTGCTGTTTAACAACTATTGCAGAACATATATATTATGTGACACTTGATCCATTTACTATTTATGAATTGTCTCTATGAAAATTTAAAGTTGGATGCAAATTGAATATGGAATCAATTTAGGATTTTATTTGTATACTTGTGGAATATATTAAGGTAAAATATTTTCTTAATTTAATAGTGTTATTTTAAATTTTTTGAAATTAAAATAAAATTAAGGCTACAGTCGTAAAATGTTTTCTTTAGTCTTTTACGCTACAGTTAAAAAATGTTGTCTATAAGCTATAGTTACAGTTTTAAAATGATGAGTTTTTCAGTTTAGGCAACAGTTGCGACCTGTAGTTAAGTTAATCAACATTTTCTCGATTGCGTTAGGTTAGCGATAATCAAGGTTGCCTATTCGTAATAACAGCAAATAGCTTTTTGAAGTGTGGCCAAAGGTATGAAAAAATGTTGCCTAAACAATAGGTAACGCTCATACAGACTACTCCCGAAAACTGTTGCCTATACGTTTAGGCAACATTTTTTAGAGTTTTGCCTACACTTTTCAAATGTTGCCAAAAAGCAAAAATGTTGTAGTGTAGTGATTTAAATACTAATATTAAATTGATATGAATACCCGGGCTGTGGGTAGTCTACATCCTTATTACAAAACTCACATATGAAATTTGTTGATGTGGCAAAAACCCTTTTTTACAATGAGGCCAAGAAACATAATATCATTTATTTTTTCCCAAAATGTCATTTACTATTGCAACACAGTAATAGACAACATCCTGTAAATAAAATTCAAAGTACAAAATAGTTGTTCTTGATCAAACAATAAAGTTGGTAAAGAGAATTTGTAACCCAATTTGTTTACCATATTACTCCTTGATGTTGCTTTCGACAAAAGTTCAGATATAGTCTTCCAAATTTGAGGTGAGGTCACCTTGCTTCACTTGTGCTACTTGTTTAGCAACTTCACAAACAGTACAAATATGATCGAATCTGTAGAGTCTTTAACATCAAGCTCTGAACGAAACCTACTTACATATATAAGATTAATTGAGGATGTATATTTTTTTCACATATACAATCTCAGAATGGGAAAAGTTTTTCTTTATTTTACCTTTGTATTAGTGATTTAAATACTAATATTAAATTGATATGAATACCCGGGCTTTGGATAATCTACATCCTTTTTACAAAACTCACATATGAAATTTGTAGATGTGGCAAAAACCCTTTTTTACAATGAGGGCAAGAAACATAATGTCATTTATTTTTTACCGAAATGTCATTTACTATTGCAACACAGTAATAGACAACATCCTGTAATTAAAATTTAAAGTATAAAATAGTTGTTCTTGATCAAACAATAAAGTTGGTAAAGAGAATTTGTAACCCAATTTGTTTACCATATTACTCCTTGATGTTGCTTTCGACAAAAGTTCAGATATAGTCTTCCAAATTTGAGGTGAGGTCACCTAGCTTCACTTGTGCTACTTGTTTAGCAACTTCGTCAAACAATACAAATATGATCGAATCTGTAGAGTCTTTGACATCAAGCTACAAGCGAAACCTACTTACATATATAAGATTAATTGAGGATGTATATTTTTTTCACATATACAATCTCAGAAAGGGAAAAGTTTTTCTTTATTTAACCTTTGTATTAGTGATTTAAATACTAATATTAAATTGATATGAATACCCGGGCTTTGGATAATCTACATCCTTTTTACAAAACTCACATATGAAATTTGTAGATGTGGCAAAAACCCTTTTTTACAATGAGGGCAAGAAACATAATGTCATTTATTTTTTACCGAAATGTCATTTACTATTGCAACACAGTAATAGACAACATCCTGTAATTAAAATTCAAAGTATAAAATAGTTGTTCTTGATCAAACAATAAAGTTGGTAAAGAGAATTTGTAACCCAATTTGTTTACTATATTACTCCTTGATGTTGCTTTCGACAAAAGTTCAGATATAGTCTTCCAAATTAGAGGTGAGGTCACCTAGCTTCACTTGTGCTACTTGTTTAGCAACTTCGTCAAAAAATACAAATACGATCGAATCTGTAGAGTCTTTAACATCAAGCCCTGAACGAAACCTACTTACATATATAAGATTAATTGAGTATGTATATTTTTTTCACATATACAATCTCAGAAAGGGAAAAGTTTTCTTTATTTTACCTTTGTATTAGTGATTTAAATTCTAATATTTAATTGATATGAATACCCGGGCTTTGGGTAGTCTACATCCTTATTACAAAACTCACATATGAAATTTGTTGATGTGGCAAAAACCCTTTTTTACATTGAGGGCAAGAAACATAATATCATTTATTTTTTCCCAAAATGTCATTTACTATTGCAACACAGTAATAGACAACTTCCTGTAATTAAAATTCAAAGTATAAAATAGTTGTTCTTGATCAAACAATAAAGTTGGTAAAGAGAATTTTTAACCCAATTTGTTTACCATATTACTCCTTGATGTTGCTTTCGACAAAAGTTCAGATATAGTCTTCCAAATTTGAGGTGAGGTCACCTAGCTTCACTTGAGCTGCTTGTTTAGCAACTTCGTCAAACAATACAAATATGATCGAATCTGTAGAGTCTTTGACATCAAGCTCTGAACGAAACTTACTTACATATATAAGATTAATTGAAGATGTATATTTTTTTCACATATACAATCTTAGAAAGGGAATTTTTTTTCTTTATTTTACCTTTGTATTAGCACTACAACATTTATTGCTTCTAGCAACACTTTTTTTGCCAACAGGTAAGAAATGTTGCCTAAAACCAGATCAGGCAACATTTCAAGACTGTTGCCATAAAATTTCTGTTTTAGACAACACTACTCTTACAACACCGAATAAATGTTCCCATATAAAAAAATGGAACCGGATATAAACCGTCACTACCATATTTTTGTTTCAACTTCATATAACTGTCCCCTTAACTCTATTAGGAAATATTAGGAAACAATTGTAAAATGTTGCCATAGTTATTCGAAAAGGCTACATTTTTACCTGTTGTCTAAAAAAAAATTAAAACATCTTTTGCCAATTAAAACTTCCCACGAGGGCGGGAGCCATTTTTTTTCGTTCCCCTCCTTTATTTTTTCAATGTTTCTTCATATCCGATCGAAATCCCAGTTTCTTTTCCTCTTTCTTCTCTAAGCGGAAGAAATGCGCCAAGACCATGGTGGTCGCCTCTTAGGCGCCATTCGAACCACCATGACCACCGCCACGAAGCCCCTTTATCTCCCTCTGTTTCGTGCTCTCCCTCTCCCTCTCCTTCACATCTGTCACGTGAGCACAACGGCGGAAGGACCCAACGTCACCGCGGCCTTCTATGACATTTTTCGGCCAACTCCGGTCGCGAAACGGAGCAGCACCACCTCCATTTTTCACCCCTCCTCAAGCTCTACAATACCCATCCAAGTTTCGAGCAAAATGGAGCGAAAATGGACAGATCAAAAACGGAAAACCGCGCCTTCAAGGCCATTTTCTGGCCGACCTAGACCTCCAACCAGAAAACGAACTTGATATTTGGAATCACCTCAGCGTCCGCAACAAAACCCCTAAACCAGAGCCCAAAACGAAGTACCTTCGCTGGAGCTCCACTGTGCCGGAAATCGCCACCACCGTGCCGGAGTTACTGGCTGTTGTGTCGTCTTCTTCTTTCTTGTTTGGTAAGTTGATTCCTCCCCTTGTTTCAACTAAGATTTGGTTTCCCTAAATTTTCTTAAGAACCCTAACTCTGATTTGGTTTCAATCTCAACTACTACATCTGTTTTGATCAAATCAATTGTATACCCTATTCGACTTGCAGTAGGGGGTTTTTTAATTTCAGAATTTGTGGATTATTAATTTGCTTTTTATTCAAATTTAGAGATTATTGATCAGCAGGGTTTGGTTAGTAGCGAATGTGTGATTGAATGCATGGCTTCTTACGAAAATTTGATGCACGAGGCACAGAAGACCTTAATATTTATGCTTAACCTTTGATGTTGCTGTATTTAAATGTGTGGTAATGCGGTTATCACTAGTATCTATTATTATTTGGTTTGACTAAATCTACATGATCATGTAGACATTAATCTTCATATTACCACTTTGTGCACTTTTAGGACTTATCTTTGGTTTTAATGAGTACAAATGTTTGTGTAGGACAGAGAAGAAGTGCAGCATCTTATATCTGTCTTGCTTTTTGTTGGGTTAGCTTGTGTTGTGGCTTTATGATGCTTTTGTTCACAAGGTTATTTGGTGCTGCAACACTTACGGGTATTGAAAATGGAGTGCTTTAGCCATTTGTGCTTTTTAACACATTTTGGATAACAAGAATTTGATTATGCCCTTTTAAACTTCCACTTGGTTCAAAGAATGTACATATAGTACATGCACTAACACTTACGTCTGGTATGTTTTAAAAATTCAAGAAGTCATAGGAAGTAATTTAAGGCTTCATCAATTTCCATTTTATTGTAAATGTCGATGAAGGTATTAATGTAACTTTTTCATGAAGGGATAAAAGCTCGTAAATAAGATTCAACTTTATGTTTGTTAATAATTTGTTTTTGAAAATGATCAAGCTATAGTATTCTCCTAGGCTTGATTTCTTGTAGTGACGGGTATTTTAAGTTATTTTATGTTATGTTTGTGATAGAATATGTTATGCATATTTTTTCCTTAATATTTTCAATATTCCTTTCTTAACTTCCTATATGTTTCAGTTCTCCTGTTGTTCATGATACTGAACTCCCACCAGATGTCACCAAATTTTCTGGTAAGATCTTATAGTAATATGTAAAGGATATCTTCCTAAGTCATTCTAGGGGGAGGCAGTGGCTACTTATTAGTTACTGGAGTTTTTGGAACATTTTGAAAATCAATTCTCCTGTTCTTAATCTGTGTTCATTTTGACACACAAACTAATATATTAATGTAGAGATTTCTCCTCCTTGTTTCAGATTATGAAGCACTAAGAGCTTTGGATTCAGATAATGTTCCTACTACGCCTTCTATGTTCTGTCTTTTTTACTGAATTTGGATATTTAAAACCAATAACTGTGTCTCTGCGAGGACTGCTAGGTGTTCCAAAAGTTATACCAAAAGCTTGTTCAAAGTTATGTCGCAATCCAACCCACTAATCACTGTTGTCTTCTTGTTACAAATTAACCTCAACAGCCACCACTTACAGCCATTTCTTTTAAAGAAATTCTCGTCTTAATTTAGTGTTTTCATATTTTGCTCACAAAATATAGTTTGCATTCAACTTTTGGATTATCAAAAAGTATAAAATTGTCATGCCTTCAATGATATTTGGACTGGATTAAACTTTTTAGGAAATGTTTAAACCAACTGAAAGGGGAATATGGCTGCATGACATATGAATTTTTAAGAGTATACACTTTTGAGAAATTTTAATTCCAAACTTCTGAGTATTTGACAAGAAGTTGCTTTGGTTACTGTAGTGGATCCTCAACACAGCAAGCTTCATCTTCCACTCTTGGCGAGGTATCACCAACATCTCTAGTCTTTTTATATAAATATATTTTGGCCAAAACAAGTGAGTCATGTCACATCTCATGAAAATTTCACTTTGATTCTGGCGTCTTGTATCTGTACTTGCTATAGATGTGATTTTCTTATGGAATTGCAGAAGTGCTGATACTCCTCAAACTGCATCATATATGATGATGATGATTTTGCTGTAGATGTATAATGCATTTATCATGGTTTAGTAATTTGGAAATCGTCAATGCCATTAGACAGATAGTATTTATAATCTTATTATTGACATCCACCTGTGTCTATTCATTTCATCCTAAGTTTGTGGAACCCTCCGCCAAATATTCTTTATCTGCTTATATTAGATGTAATCTGTTCTCAAGCAGAAATCTCGTTTTCATGGGTAGTTAATAAGAAAAGCTTTGATCACACATTCATGTCTTCCAGTTTTCCTTGCTATCACTGGAAAATCTTTCACTTTATGAGTTCTTAGTGTAGGGCGACAGATTGACGTAATTTATTGCTTCTGTTTTGTTTGTGGCAGAAGAAGCAAAATAGTTCAAATGCAGTTGGGGGCATGAAAGCCTCCGATGATGAGTTGACTTGCAGTGTATGTTTGGAGCAAGTTAACGTTGGAGATATACTTCGTAGCTTGCCCTGCTTGCATCAGGTTCACCTCCTAGCTTTAATAAGTATTTCTTTAGCAAATTGTTTGTTTCCTTTCCGGACTCGACTAATAGTACATTCTATCGGTCCATCTCGCAAACTATAATCGAGTCACACATATATGGAAGAATGATATCGAGTCACTTTGACATATAGGATGGAAGAAGCAGGCTTACTATTTTTCAATCTCAACTTTTGATCACCTCTATGGCCTAAGATTATATGTGGGATTCAGTCTGCATTAAATCTCGGCTACATTGAAACTGGATTTGGGAAGTACATTCTTGATATGGTCTTTATTTTATATTTTTGGGTTAATTACGTTTTCATCCCCAAAAATTAGCAAATATTTGGTTTTAGTCCCTAAAGTTTAAAAAGTTCCTTTTTAGTCCCAGTTTCTGAAATGTCTTTGCAATTGGTTATTGTTGTTTTGTTTTAGTCCTTATAGTATCATTTTTTCTTGTTTTAACCCTGTATTTTCGCTAATTTTGGGGGATGAAAAACATAATTAACCTTGTATTTTTTCTTGAAAGCTTCTGGATTCTTCATTGTGAGCTGAACTATTTGTATTGTGTGGTGAATGGATTTAAGTACACACACTTGAGTCTGGGGCTGTTGGAACTTGGAGACGTACTGTGGTCCATGCGTATGCATTATTTAGATATGATGACTAATTTTGTTGTGAAATGAATGTTATTTTACTCTTATCTTCAGAAACTAATTCATCCTATATTTTAGTAAAATGTTGAGGTTGATATTATTCATTCATCTCAAATGTGACACTGAGACTCTTTTTTTTTTTCCCTTCTAAGTTTCATGCCAATTGCATTGATCCCTGGCTAAGGCAACAAGGAACATGCCCTGTCTGTAAATTCAGAGCAGGGTCTGGGTGGCATGAAACTGGACAAGATGCAAATGACGAGGAGATGCAAGATTTAATGGAGGAGTTCCAAGATGACGACGCATTTGGATTTTAGTAGCGAGCAGATGCAAGATTTTATGGAGGAGTTTCAAGATGACGCATATGGATTTTAGTTCTTACTAGATATTTGTTTTGGTTGTATTTTTTTTGCTAGCCTCATACTTCAAAATGTTAGATTTGATCAAACTATGATGTTATTTTGTTTATGGATTGATGTTTCAACTCATTTCTTTGTTTAACAACTATTGCAGAACATATATATTATGTGACACTTGATCCATTTACTATTTATGAATTGTCTCTATGAAAATTTAAAGTTGGATGCAAATTGAATATGGAATCAATTTAGGATTTTATTTGTATACTTGTGGAATATATTAAGGTAAAATATTTTCTTAATTTAATAGTGTTATTTTAAATTTTTTGAAATTAAAATAAAATTAAGGCTACAGTCGTAAAATGTTTTCTTTAGTCTTTTACGCTACAGTTAAAAAATGTTGTCTATAAGCTATAGTTACAGTTTTAAAATGATGAGTTTTTCAGTTTAGGCAACAGTTGCGACCTGTAGTTAAGTTAATCAACATTTTCTGACTGTTGCGTTAGGTTAGCGCGATAACTGTTGCCTATTCGTAACAACAGGCAACAGTTTTTTGAAGTGTGGCCAAAAGGTATGAAAAAATGTTGCCTAAACAATAGGTAACGCTCATACAGACTACTCCCGAAAACTGTTGCCTATACGTTTAGGCAACATTTTTTAGAGTTTTGCCTACACTTTTCAAATGTTGCCAAAAAGCAAAAATGTTGTAGTGTAGTGATTTAAATACTAATATTAAATTGATATGAATACCCGGGCTGTGGGTAGTCTACATCCTTATTACAAAACTCACATATGAAATTTGTTGATGTGGCAAAAACCCTTTTTTACAATGAGGCCAAGAAACATAATATCATTTATTTTTTCCCAAAATGTCATTTACTATTGCAACACAGTAATAGACAACATCCTGTAAATAAAATTCAAAGTACAAAATAGTTGTTCTTGATCAAACAATAAAGTTGGTAAAGAGAATTTGTAACCCAATTTGTTTACCATATTACTCCTTGATGTTGCTTTCGACAAAAGTTCAGATATAGTCTTCCAAATTTGAGGTGAGGTCACCTTGCTTCACTTGTGCTACTTGTTTAGCAACTTCGTCAAACAGTACAAATATGATCGAATCTGTAGAGTCTTTAACATCAAGCTCTGAACGAAACCTACTTACATATATAAGATTAATTGAGGATGTATATTTTTTTCACATATACAATCTCAGAATGGGAAAAGTTTTTCTTTATTTTACCTTTGTATTAGTGATTTAAATACTAATATTAAATTGATATGAATACCCGGGCTTTGGATAATCTACATCCTTTTTACAAAACTCACATATGAAATTTGTAGATGTGGCAAAAACCCTTTTTTACAATGAGGGCAAGAAACATAATGTCATTTATTTTTTACCGAAATGTCATTTACTATTGCAACACAGTAATAGACAACATCCTGTAATTAAAATTTAAAGTATAAAATAGTTGTTCTTGATCAAACAATAAAGTTGGTAAAGAGAATTTGTAACCCAATTTGTTTACCATATTACTCCTTGATGTTGCTTTCGACAAAAGTTCAGATATAGTCTTCCAAATTTGAGGTGAGGTCACCTAGCTTCACTTGTGCTACTTGTTTAGCAACTTCACAAACAATTCAAATATGATCGAATCTGTAGAGTCTTTGACATCAAGCTCACGAACGAAACCTACTTACATATATAAGATTAATTGAGGATGTATATTTTTTTCACATATACAATCTCAGAAAGGGAAAAGTTTTTCTTTATTTAACCTTTGTATTAGTGATTTAAATACTAATATTAAATTGATATGAATACCCGGGCTTTGGATAATCTACATCCTTTTTACAAAACTCACATATGAAATTTGTAGATGTGGCAAAAACCCTTTTTTACAATGAGGGCAAGAAACATAATGTCATTTATTTTTTACCGAAATGTCATTTACTATTGCAACACAGTAATAGACAACATCCTGTAATTAAAATTTAAAGTATAAAATAGTTGTTCTTGATCAAACAATAAAGTTGGTAAAGAGAATTTGTAACCCAATTTGTTTACCATATTACTCCTTGATGTTGCTTTCGACAAAAGTTCAGATATAGTCTTTACTTTGTCAACTTTGGGATGGACAGCATAATGTGCGATATTCATATTTTCAGATGTATGCACATCATTGGTATTCCTGTAATAATAACATTATAACATAATTATATATTGTGCTATAAATATAAATATTAATGTTAATTAAAAGAACACCATAAAAATTACTTACTTGAATGATTGCATGATCTCGTTAGCGTCTGGGATGTCTATGTTGATATAGATCTTTGTTGATCTTGATGATGAAATAAAAACCTCGTCTTCAAATTTAAATATATATTAGTGTTCAAAATAAAGGGTATTATATTTACTTTAGATCAATCTTTTAATAAAAAAATTATACTATATGTTACCTCGAAATTCTTTCACTATAGTAGATGTGAAATGTAACACCCCGTTTCTGGAGTGCTACTAAACTAGTATTCTGACAAAAGTTGACATGTTTCCGAAATGTGGAATACTCTGCTCGTAGGGTCTCTGAAAAATGTGGTTCTATTTTTTTTTCTTTTTTCTGCAAAACTTCTTTTTAAACTAGCGGACAGAGTATCACAGCGACTTTTAGAAACATGGCGGTGAATAATTTAAGACACCAAATAAACTACATTAGTGACATTTATTTATTTCCATCAATTCATATATGATAATACATGTTGAAAGCATAACAGGCACTTTATTACAACACTGGAATGATCTACAAATATCCTATAGTTGGTCGACACGCTACACTCCTTACTAGACTACTAGTAAGTTCCACAACCATAACACCAGTAGAACGCTGGACGACTATCCTCAGCTGCTCCTCTCTGTAGTTCCGAATCCTCCGCTTGCTCCGCCATCTGGGTTACATTCATCAATTGAAAGAACCACTAGCAAGGATCAACTTCTCAAATAAAGAGACAGATGCACATACGACAATATATTCGACAACAAAGCATATAACAACACAACATAAAGCAAGAGACAACAAGATGCACAAATGCCCATAATGCAACTCTCGACACACTCTCTCAAGACACTTTCGACAATTTTCGGAAGTAACGCCGAACAAGCTGCTGAATTCCAGCCATTAGCCTTGGGCTCCACGACTACCCTAGGATATTCAGATCGAGTTCCTTGACGCTACGACGCCTAGCTAAGCTGTCGAAAAACCAGCCGGAGCTTTTTAGGGGATCCTAGCACCCTAGGTTAAACGGATCGAAGCTAAAAAACGTCACGACTAAACTTTCGCCCTCCAATGAATAAATCGCCACATACGATAATTCGAGAAGCAATTCGAATAAGTATTCAACCACATATCAAATAAATATTCACGCCAAGCTTAATACAATGCAACACAGTTTAACAGTATAAGCAATCCATCACAATCAATCATATCTCATCAAGCAACGACATTGACAACTCAGTTCATCCCTCTGCAACTCAGTGGGGTTGGCAGAGAGGTAATCATACAAGTGTGGGGGTTGGGGACAGCTGCCAACCACTTGCAGACAAGCCCATTAGATAATAACATAAGCTTAAATACTAAAACGAAGGGGTACGAGACCCTCACTTCGAACCCTGAGGCTCTCAGACTTCTTCGATATGCAAATCAAAATTTAAATCTTATTCATATTTAAAAGTTGCCCTTACTGAACTCCAAACCATGCGTATCCACGTATTCCTCGATCCTTGATCCCACGTCGCACGAACTCGGATCCCTCGACTCCTATCACACGAGGTAAGCTTAGCACAATTCTAAAGCTAAATTTAAAACCTTAGGCTCTCACCCTAATCCCTTTATCCTAGCCAATCACCATCACATTGGACTTAATTTAAAAGTGCTAACTTTCAAAGAATCATTTTTCTACATCTATAAAACCTTGAAATATATTAATCAAGCATTTAAAATCAAGTTCACGGAATAATTTTCCTCCCAAAATCTTCCTTTGGGGCTCTCGGCTTTTGCACCCCTTTTCTAAAAATTTTGCCAAACTTCCTTTTAAAATAAACAAGCCACTTCTACTTCATTTAATTAAACACCAAGACATCACACTATCAAGACACATCCAAGGCATAGTTCCAAGCACATTTCAAAGCATATTACAAGTCATATACCACTTTCCAAAATCATGCTTTCAAGTAAGTGTTTTTCACAAAACTTATCCACTCAAGTTTTCAATTAAGCATGCATCATTAATACAAGTCTTTGCAAGAAAATTTCCTTTTTCCTACACCTATAAGGCTCACGGCTAGGGGTCTAAAATCAATGACCAATTTGCAAATTTTTCAACAATAAAATAGTGCCATTTCACTTAGCATTTTTCTTTCAAATAACAAGTCACAAATCAAGACCAAGTCCAACCAAGTTTCAAAACTTGTTTTCAAAACATTTCAAGAGTAAGGTTTTACAAGAAATCTTTTCAATTCTTTGACCCAAAATATTTAAACTATGGTAATGACAATGCTAATAATTAAGGACAACTCAATCAAGTCCCAACATGCTTTTTAAGTCCCTCAAGAACCAATTTTCACAATTAGCTTACTAACTCTTCTACTTAAGCATATATAATAAACCCAATATCGATTTTATCAACCCAAACATATTATTCAACAACTAATTACATGATTCATAACATTATTACCACTAATCCCCTTTCCCTCAATAATAGGTTTTTATCAAAAACAATACCCAATCAAAGTTTTAATCCCAAACTATCAATTTAAAACAACAACAACAACATCAATTAAGTTAGAAACACCAATTAATTTCCAAGATTCACAAGAGATCACACAAATCCCTCTTTTCCTTAGGTTAGGGTTTCAAGAATTTGGGGATAATGTGTTCCTTTCTCTTATTGATCATAATCAAGTAAAATACAAAGCATAAATATAAGAATGGAAGCAAGAATACTCATCCTATTTCTCCTAGGAGGCTCACGGCCAAGGGGTTGATGTGGGGGAGGAAAATGTGACTCACCAACTTGCTTAAATAAGGAGGTAAGTGGTAGCAAGGAGAAGGAGAAACTAGTCGCAAGAATGATGAAAAGATAGAAGTGGGATCAAGCTCAAGGAAAAGGTGAGAAGGATGGCCATGGGGGTCACGATTTGGGGCTGTTTTTGGTGTGAGAAATGTGGCTCTCAACTTGCTCACATGATGTAATAAATGGTAGTGAAGAGAAGAAGAAACAAGGTGCAAGAAGTGTGGAAGAATGGAGGTGGAACTATCTCAAAACTTATGGAGGAAAGGTTGCCATGGGTGAGCTCTTGAGCTTTCTCTCACTAAGATGAGGAAGATGAAGTAAAATGAAGGGTTAGAGAGTGGGAGGGGGGCGCTGCTCAGCTCACATAAAGGGGAGGGTTTTTAATTTTATAAAACACATATTTAACAAGTATGCATATATTAATACCTCACTTAAAATCATTTAAGTAAATATTGTGAGTGAACAAATAAGGGTAGGTGAAAAAGGGGGCTGGATCATGCTGGCTAAGAGAAGAAAAGGGGAATAAAAAATAATAATTAAATGCTAAAACACTTGGCTAGGATTAATTAGGAAAAGTACCACTAATAAACCACCAAAAGTGTGACACCTAGACTATAAAGTAAGAAGCTAATCAAATCACAAGTCCAACCCATCTAATCTCTCATCTCTCATGATTACCCTCTAATTTTAGAGTCTAAAGCGTACTAAAAAACACATCGTTGAATAATCGTGTTACCGATTAATTCTTTTGTCGGTAAATTCGTGAAAATTAATTTACCGAGAAATTAATTCACCGCATGCTAAAATATTATCATAAATAATAAAAACACTCTAAAACACTCAAGAATATTCACAACAAGTTACAATTCGATTTTCATCGAAATCGAAGTTCATTTAAAATTTTACTCGCGGGTAAAGACTACCCGGTGATTCGAAACGCGACGAAACTTCATTAGAGTTTTCCGATGATTTTCGAACCATGAATTAATATTAAATATTAATTCTTGAATTTAACTTTATATTGATTTAATTTAATCAATTTCTTAGTCAACAAAAATACGCGTTACCGCGTCACGCAGAAAACTTATAATAAGTATAATTGATGAATTCTCTTTAAAAGCATCACACGTCTACGTTATCAATTAATTCAAATTAACGTCATGAATAATAATTATTTATAAGAAATAAATTATTCAAAATAACTCAAAATAATTTCTCGTACTCTCAGTAAATCATTGAGGTGATCAATCTCTGTGACTTATTTTTCGAGTATTTAGGATTTTATTGCTAGAATCACTTTTCTTAAAAATTGGGATGTTACATGAAAATTGCAACATTTGGTTTAGGAGCATCAAGCATGTTCTTTTCTAATATCTGACCAAATATTATAGCATATTCATCCCATAATATGACTTCGACTATGTTTCCCCTGTCAAGTTTATATTAAAAAATTCATAGCTTGATGATTGTATATTCCTAGGCACATAATATAATTGTCGTACATATCTAGCAACAATTAACATAAAAAGGTTGGGTATAACATATTAAGTTGTATCTTATATCTTTAAATTGAAGTGTCATCATATTAGCTTTACCGTTAGCTGTTGTCTTCTCTTCAATTGGATTTATATCAATTATAACTCCAATGACATCTGATAAGGAAGAAAATTATACAAATGTTTATAGGATTTAGAATGACTAATCAATGCATATAATAATATGACAAACTAACTTGTCAGCATCTTTGCCACGTCGATTTATCAAATCTTCTAAATTCACAAATTCAAAAATATGTCAGGGGATTATGTCATCATCATTGTCTTTCTCCTTCACCATTGTCGTAGCATAGAATTCAATCATTGAGAGATTGTTTTCAACCACAACAAATTTTTCTTGATTGTTTGACGCTCTAAATTTGTTAATGACATATATTTTGCCTTCTTGCAAAATTGGCTTGAATGCATTTGCAATATTCCTTCCTATAATAGCATGTAAGCAATTGCCCTGGAAAAACATTTAAAATATTTAGAAAAAGATATTATTTTAATTTGATAACAATTGTGTAATCATTATAGAAATTGGCACCTTTTCATCAATTAACACCATATTTGTACTCATTAGTTCGTTGTTCCGACGTATGTTGAGAGTTTTCCACAATCTTGAAATTCTCACTTTTATACTGCATCCATCTGTGGTGTCGAATAGTTTGTTTAGAAAACTATGGACAACATCATCGTTATTTTTTTTCCTCCTAAAAAAATACGTTGAACATATAAATCTAATAGGCAAATAAATTGGTGGGATATAAAGTGTTCTACTTACTTGTTGACACTGGTATCAGTAGTAGCCATGGTTTTAGGTAGGAAGTCCTAAACGTGGAATGAGCTTTGAAAAAAGGCTGATGATGTAAAATGTTGAGGCATGCACAAAGTGGATGATTAGTGTTGTTATAAGGTAAGAGAGAAAACAAAGCAATCAATTTTGTGTTTTGTGGATTTTATTGGAGATAAATTGGAACCCAAGAGAATATGGAGTAAGGCTGAAATCAGTTTTTTTTTTTTGTTATGGCTGCAATCAATTGTTGAGGCTGAAATCAGTTTTTTTGTTTGATTTCTTAAATATTTGCTTTTGTGTCTTCTTAATTATTTGCTTTTGCTTCTTCGTCTGAATGTTTTCTTGTTGTGGTTGTTTTAGGTTCCAAAATTTAATGGAATGAAGGATGGTAGCAAAAAAATAAGCTTAAATTGTGTTTGATTGTATTGTGTTTATTTTAGGATTATAAGATTATTTAAGCTTAAGTGTTTGATTGTATTTATTTTCTTATAACACTGGCGTCTTGTCTTTTTAATTTTTTGTTAAAATAATTTTTTGGAGATAGTAACTTCGATTGCAGCATTTTTTATTTTTTAAGGCAATAGAATTATTGAAGACTTAATTTTTAATTGATCAATTATGCTCTTTTATTAATTGTTATTATTTCTAATTCTAATTATTCTTATTTATAGGTTTTATGCTTCAACTTCCAGTATGTTAAGCCATCTCGTTTTATGTGCTGTTTTTTACTGATCTCATTTTATGTGCTTTTTTTTACTAATCTCGTTTTATGTGCTTAAATGTGGTTAAATTACAAGCATTCATTTTTGTAGTGGTAGGTGATGTGATAGCTAGCCGAAATATTTGGCACTGCAGTATTGATTGTTTTATTTATTTATTTTTTCTTTCTTTCGTTATTCAAGCATCATTGTTCATTGATTTCTCCTTTCAAATAGAGAAATCACACTTTATTTAGCTAACAACCATTCTGCGTGTGGTTCTTCATGAGAGAAGATGATGATCGAAGGCGTCAATGGGTTTGGTTTAGTTAAACTATTTCACTTCACAACAACAAACACCGATTTAATTTGGTTTTTAGTTCCTTGTCTTTTTTGAATAAACTTAGAAGTTGTTAAAAGAAATTTGAATGACGTACAAATGAATATGAATGAATCATCTCAGTTACATAGGTAATATTTTAATAAAATAATGTTTTTAATTTTCCATTTATTTTAAAAATGTTGTTCCTTTATTCTAAAAAGTTCTGAACTCAATCGACACTTGTATATTGATAGTTCAAGGGTTAGATGATTCTAAATACAAATAATAACAAAAGCACATTAGAAGAGGTAAGATAAAATTTAATATGAAGCCGTTAAATTACTAATGCATGACAATTAATTAAACTTGAAAGTTGAAATTTAATAGGAGTAACTTTTGTCTAAATTACTCTGGTTAATATTTCTCTGTAGACATCAAATTTCTTCAATCGAACCATCAAATTAAAAGTTCTTATTGAATAGATCAACACCATAAAACTTCATAAAATTTTAAAAATAATTGATATTTCATCAAATCACTTCAATTCAACGTATAATATACGTTTTAATTTACAATTACAAGTAAAATGTTGACCATATGATTACATAGCTACAGATGTCCAATTTATCTAAAATTATGCATGACGATTAACATAATATGACGATATTTGACGGTTCGATTGATGAAATTTAATGTCTATAGAGAGATATTAACCGGAGTACCTCGGACAAGAGTTATTCCTAGAGTTACTTGATCCTTTCCCATATATATATATTATGTATTTTTTCCATTAAAACTAAAATTAAAAAATATATTAAATATTATAAGTTTGACCTTGGTTTAACCCGGTCAGATCCTTGAACCTTGAACTGGTGTCTATAGCGGTTCGATGATAGGTTCGGTTTTGATTACCTTGACTAAGGTAGTTAGGGATTTTTTGATATTCCTACATGTGCTTGAATAATTTGTTGATTGGTCTGTATGATCAAGGTTATGTATTCTTGTTTGATATATGAATTTGAATGTTCTTTATGGGAGTAATGAACCTTTAATCAAGATGATGGTAATTATTGTGTGCAATTTATGATGAATGATGATTTTTACTATGTTTATGTGATTGATAATTATTTTGTGATTCATGATTTCTTTCTGATGTTTGAATGATGGTTATGTCGTACGAACGTTTAGGTTGTAATTTCAAGAAGTTTGAATATGTTCTGTAATCGAAATCGGATCAGAAGTAAGGTCTCATCGACTAACATGATTGCTTTAATTGGTTAGGTGAATAACAAAACGCATAATGCAGGAATCATTGGGTTAACTGATTAGGTCCTGCTGTCTAACTGATTAAAATAATGCTCTAACAGCTTAAGTTCCCTTCTAACTAATTAGATCTTACCTTCAAGCGATTAAACATGAAGAAAAGACCCTTAATCGATTAGTTGATACATATAACCAATTAGATAGTACCGGAACATAAAAGTATGATGTTGTGAGGTAATCGAATCGCCTAAATATCACCTTTAGTCGCTTAAACACTTGTGAACAATGGTAAGACCGCTTAGGGACAACTCATGATGATATAGAGATAGGCTGATTAATCAATCATGATTTAATAGGTATATGTTTGGCTATGAACATGATTGGTTGCCAGATTGTTAAGATAGGGCACTGAGGGGTATTACATGTCTCCACATTGGTATGATATTGTCCATTCTAGGCTTTAAGCCCTCGTGGATTTGCTTTTCTCATACTAATAGGGGCATTTCCTTGCTTATAAACTTATGTTCTTCCTCTTGTTTAGCCAATGTAGGACTTTGTTTGCACCTCAATAATCTTCCCCTCAAACAAAGGACCATGGTTCATCCTCCCATCCAGCGGAAGCCTCTGAGTATTTAGCCTCTTTATACTTGTATCGCCGACTAATGGGACATGTCGCCTGATCACCACACCGCCAGGAAGACTTTCGACACAAGGATCTTCGATTCAGATCCACAATGGCTATTCCAATACTCGCCCAAGCTGGCACCATCGACTTTGATACCACTTGTAGGGCACCGAGGGGTCATACATGTCTCCACATTGGTATGATATTGTCCATCTGGGCTTTAAGACCTCATGGATTTGCTTTTAGACATTCCCCAAAATGCCTCATATAATGGGGACATTTTCTTGCTTATAAATTCATGTGCTTCCTCTTGTTTAGCTAATGTGAGACTTTGTTTGCACCTTAACAGTTAATTGTGATCAATGGTTGATGTTAGTTGATGATAAATTAGTATGATGATGCTAATAATCCCATTGTGGAATGTTGTTGCAGATCAACGTTAACGAATCATGGTGGATGGTTGGATGTTATTGATTGATTATGCATGTTTGCATTGTTGTTGTTAGTTCAGAGGGAGCAAATGATGAAGCCCGTGAATGGGGGTCACGATGGCCTTGGGGTAGATAATGTGTTGGAGTCTTATATAGAGGCAGAGGATAGCTACCGCTGCTGAGGCGCCTTTCGAGCAGGATCACCCTGACATGTCACAATCCGTTATCAAGAATGACAAGAGTATCGGTGGGGGATCATGCTAATTGGTGATCTCGCAAGGCCAACCGAATATAGAGCTCCCATTTATCTTCCCTAAGTTAGTTGGTTATGGATCTGCGTTGCATACGGAGTAGTTGGAGTAACATAGGTATATGTCTTACATTATTATGCACCATTCTCGTGTCACGATACGATTGTGTATGTATGAGTGAGCGTTGAATGTTGGTATGGTGTATTATGGTAACTACTGTTATGCGCACCTATCATGGTATACAACTCTATGTTTCTTATACGGTTTGGATATGCTTTCTTACCCATATGAACTTTTTAGACTTGACCTTTGAGCGAAGATGGAGCAATCTACGATGGACATGCAACAACGACGAATCACCCAATGACTTGTTGCTATTTGAGAACGTGGAAAGTGAATGTGGCAAAAACACAAGAAAGGGGGTTTGAATTGGGTTTTAGAAACTTTTCGTAAAACTTGTGTGTTTATGAAAACCTTTTTTAAAAAACAACTAGTTAATGAAATAAGGCATTGCGTAAGTAAAAAGAAGAGAGAAGAGGGTGACACAATGATTTATACTAGTTCACTATTACCTGATAGCTACGTCTAGTCCCTTCACACACTTGAAGGATTTCTCCACTTTAATCAACCTGATTACACTTGAGAGTATAATACTGCCAAGCTGACACACTCACAACTTCTTAGAACGACTTAGTACAGTCAAGCCTCTAAGGAATACAGCCACTACTGGGCTAAATACAATGTTAAAAAATGTTTTGAAGCAATATCAAATAACTCTCATAGAGAGAATATACAATAAAAAGAAACTTAAGCACAATGAATAACTTTCAAACTAAAAGAATAAAAACGATTAAGTGCTTTGTTCAATGTGATCTCAGATACTTGGAATAATTCTTGGTTGCTCACTTTGTATCATAGAGTTAACCTACTTCAGTGGATGAAGTAAGGTATATATAGCTAGGGTTGTGAATAGTGTCATTGACACCTAACAGCTCTTTTCACCTAGGTCAAAAGACTTCAAATCCCCTTTTTGTGGCTTTAGCAAGTCACGTCGTTTTCCACTCTGCTCAAAGTATACTGACACAGCAGACAGAATCAGAGTGTTTGTCTCTTGTGAGCTTTTTGAATATTAGACCCTTCGAGAGCAAGTTTCCTGATGATTATATTCGTTGACATTCCCTTTGGCCTTTGATACCTCGTACATTAAAATGTTTCATCAATGAGGTCTCTTAAATACGTGAGGTAGCCTTAAATAAGCTTCAGTCTGTTTCCTATCAGAGCTGCACTGTTCATCAGAGTGAGCTCGAAACAGAGGCAACTTCTTTAGCGTAGAATTCATTTGTCTTTCATATAACAGAGAGTCTTGTAGAATTACGTGAGGGCTTCCATAGAGTGGTCTAACCATAGTCTGTTGTATGCGTTGACTGAAGACCAGAGCGTTGACTAATCAGAATGTGGTCTCAACAGTGTTGTCTACCAGAGCGTTGACTGACCAAACAGAGTTGACCAAGTCAAGAGCTAGTCTTGCCAGAGCTTGGTTTACCAACAGAGTTTACTAAGTCATGTATGGTCTCACCAGAGCGTTGACTACCAACAGAATTGACTAACTTCAGAGCAAGGCTTTCACATCAAAATAGAGGATCAAAGCCAGACTTAGATGTGTGAAATTCAAGATTTCACTAAGTCTTCTGAGATATCTTCTTCTGATGAATAGTGATTTCTACACACTAACAAACACATCAGAGAATAAATTGTTCTCTTAATAATTTGTTATCATCAAAACAATTAAGGGTCATTGTTTCTGAATCCACTTGATTCCAACAATCTCCCCCTTTTTGATGATGACAAATACATATATTGATGAACAATTTATCTTTAGAAAAAATATTTATTTCAAATAATTTCAGAGGCTCCCCCTGAATTAAGCATATATAAATATTTTTCAAGTTTAAATGTCATATCACACTCAATACAGTATCAGAGTATTGGATGTAGTATCAGAACTTGCCAAACAAATATATGCAACTATCGGAGCACATAACTTTATTCCATGTTAATGTATCAGAGTTAATTAGTGCAAGAAATGCAATGCATGATGACATTTGGTTGATACATTAGGTTCATCAATCACTCTATCTATATTTTCTTCTCCTCCTTTTGTCATTAGACAAAAAGGTTAAGAATAAATAAAGAATATCATAGTCAAAATATTAACTGAGAAAGATAGAGTTAAATCAGTAAGAGCCAAAAATTGATTTCATTAACCACAAAGTGCCAAATTACAAAGAAAATTTAACTAAAGAAATATAAATAACAGGCTAAAAACAAAACAAAAAAAATCCTAAAGGCTGTCTAAGGCTTAGGCAACCGATCCAGAATGGCCTGCAGCATATCAGTAACAACATCATGCTTCCTCTCTGAGGCTTCCAAACGCTTCTCAGTAGTTTCCATATATTTCTTGAAGAGCTTGTTATCTTCAACAAGCTGATCCAAGACTTCCTGAGGAACAACTACAGAACGGCTTGCAGATGCAGAAGCAGCTCCAGAACCAGAGATAGATGGTTGAGTGATCATAGCAGTTGTAGCAGGAGGAGAGGTAACAGGTTCTGTGGCAGGAGGAGGTGGAGGAATAGGTGCAGGTGGAGCAGATAGGAGTATGGGAGCAGGTTCAGGTTCCCAAACTGTAGGGGGTTTCTCCTTTGAGGCACATTCCAAGTAGAAGTAGCAACTAATCTTCTATTCCTTTCGAGTTGATCCTTTTTGTGCTGTTCAAACCAGGTATGCACAAATTACTAATTGGCAAGAAGGTCATCTTGAGCCTGTGCAGACAGAACTTCATCAATTCTTTCTTCTTCAATGATTTTCCAGTCTTGATATTCACGGTATCTCTTAGCCCTAAGACTCTCAAAACCAGTAATCAGGTGTGGATAGCGTTCAGGCACAATTCTTGCTTCCTGATGGTTGGGAGGAGGCTCACAACCAATCTGAATAATGGGGCCATGGGGTGCAGGAAGAAGCAGGGTTGGTGGGTCAATGATGGCAACAACATTATCATCAGGTTCAGCCAATAGTGGTGAATGAGGTGGGGAAAGAATTTGTGGTGAAAAAGGTACAAGAATTGTAAGTTGAAAAGAGGAGTCAGGTACTGGTTGGAGGATAGAGAGGGGTTGTGCTTCACAAACAGTATCAGAGCTAGGTGAAGGGGATAAGGTTTCCTGGATAATAGGCTCAGGTTCTATTTCAGTGAAAGGTTCGGGTTGTGAAGGTATGTTGAGGTCAGGTTGAGTCAAAGGAGGTGATTGAGGTCGAGGTGGTGATTTGAGGCTAAGTGGAGGAGTAGTAGGTTTAGGTTGTGGTGAAGGTGTTTTGGTTATTTGTGGTTGATGTGATGGAATGTTAGCGGGTTGTGGTGGTGGTGCAGAAGTAGAGGTTGAGGGATGAATTGCAGAAATGGGTTCAATATAAGGAAATTGAACATGGGGTTGAGATCTTTATCTCTGTCTCAGAGGGACATAATTAGCTTCCTCTTCATCAGATGAGGATGAGTCAGAAGGTAAAGAAGGCAAAGGCTTTTTAGAAAGTTTGGGTTGGGAAGGTTTTGATGGGGGAATAGGTTTAGAGGGTTGTGGAGGAGGGATTGGTTTAGATACAATAGATGCAGAACCATAAACAGAATCATACAAACGTACTGCATCATCTAGTACCTTGGTTTTCTTTGCTGCTGGAAGATCACTCACCTTGGTTATCTGCTTCAACTTTGAAGTGGCAGGTGCAGCAGTAGTACCAGGAATAGCAGTGTTGATGGTTGCAGGAGCAGAAGTGCCAGAGGCAACAACAGGAGCAGTGGAGGAAGGAGCAACAACTTTAACAGAGGCTTGTCCCTTTAGCCTTTCTTCTTTGAGGTGTAGGTAATATTGATAGCTGTCTTCCTTACATTTGGCTATCATCTCATCAACCTCAGCTTTCTTCTCCTTAATTTCTTCTGGCATTACTGAGGGCATGAATGCAGGTCTCATTGGTTGAACCAAGTGATTGGGCTCAGCAATGTGGATGCCAGTGCTCCTAGTTACTCTCCTTGTTGGCTCAGCAGTAACTTCACTTATCTTCCTTTTTTCCCTTCCTGACAGGTTTTCTCACACCTTCTTCTTCTTTTTGCATCTCAGCAATAATCTCTTCGGATAGAAGCTTCATTCTCCTCAAGTTCTCACTGGAGAAAGTTGGTATGGTTTTGACTGCAACTCCAGCTTCTTCAGTGTGAAGCTCTTGAAGATGCCGAATCAAGCCTTGAGTTTCCATTATAGCAGAGAGCATTCTTCCATAAGGGATGTTCAAGTTTTTTCCTTTTCTGGAGAACATAATGTTTCTGCGCAGATGGTCAAAAATGAGGCTTGGCATG
Source organism: Calophaca sinica (assembly GCA_037113605.1). Lineage (NCBI taxonomy): Eukaryota > Viridiplantae > Streptophyta > Magnoliopsida > Fabales > Fabaceae > Calophaca > Calophaca sinica. The sequence continues at coordinate 96,747,738 of CM073735.1, read as the reverse complement.
TTGAGTTTGGCCTTTGTCTCATAGTTCCACATAATGAACGTGTGGTCACTGCTTACAGTGTCCACAGATCCAAACTTTGGTACAATGCAGTGCATTATGATCTTGAAGAGCACTCTGAACCTGTTCTTCATGTCCACAGCCTTAGAACTACCAGGTTTCTCATAGATGGAGTTGTTGATTGTTTCCCAGCCACCAAAATCCTTTTCCCAGCCTTCTTTGATAACAGCTCCAGAATTAGGGCATTTGATAACATCAGCAATGATGTCCCGAGTGATCAGAATATTCTGAACGTAGCTGTGAATGGTGCTGTCCTTGCACCGAGCATACATCCAAAATTCCTTTACCAGTTTCTCATATACTGGGTAGTTTTCCATACAAAAGAAATCCATTGTCCCCATATCAATGAAGTCGGTTCGGAAAGGGTACCCTATTTCAGCTAGGTCTTGGAAGTTAACCTGGTGTTCCACCATCACCTTCAGTTGGTGTTGCTCAGCGTTCACCAAGGTAGGTTGAGGTTCTTCCTCAGGACCATAAGCAAACAGTTGTGGAGCAGCCATTGCAAGAACAGAGAGTTGCAGATAGAAGATAGAAGACGAAAGGGGTTTAGGGTTGCAAACAGTGAGGCTTCTCAGAGAGATAGTGTGAGTAGTGGGTGTAGTGAGTGAGTGAGTGGGTAATAAAATGTGTTGAAGAAGGCAAACCGCCTTTTTCAAAGCTCAAAATAAATGAAATAAAAAATGTGTCATTTTAGAACTGAAACATGCCATACACTGAGTAAACGAGGCGCAGTAAAACTGTCATCGGGTAGTAAAAGATAATAATGACTCAGTGAGAGTAATTCTTAGCCACTAACGCATCAACCAGTATCATACAGACACGTGTACACAAAGATTCCCAGAGGTATCTTTGTGATAAATGCAACAGACTCATATGAACAGTCATCAAAATAGATGATACAAAAATTAAATAATAAAATAATAAACTATAAACAGATGATTAATAATTAAGCAATAATCAGAGCTAACTTATAAACAGAGGCATGTATGCAACAGTAGAGGCAGCAACAAAACAGAGGCAAATCAATCGGACGCAGACATTTCAGAGGCACACACAACAGAGGCAACCATTTTCAAATTAAACATTTAATCCTTTATGAGATGAAAATTCAAATTCTTTTTTATAAAGTTGAATCTATCTTCAGCAAGAGGTTTTGTAAAGATATCTGCCCATTGATGGTCAGTATCAATAACTTTAATTTCAAGTATCCCTTTCTGAACATAATCTTTGATGAAGTGATGTTTAATTTCAATATGTTAGCACGCGAATGTAAAATATGATTTTTAGTCAAACATATTATAGAGGTATTATCACAGTATATAGGAATATTACTCTTTTTAATCTGATAGTCCTCAAGCTGATACTTCATCCATAGTAATTGTGAGCTACTGCTTGCAGCAGATATATACTCAGCTTTTGCAGTTGATAGTGCAATTGCCTTTTGCTGGACCAAGAGATAAAGTTTGCTCGAAGAAATTGGCAGCCGCCACTTGTGCTCTTTCTTTCAATTCTATCTCCAACAAAGTCAGCATCACAGAAACCCACTAGCTTGTAATTTTCTGAGTTCTTATAAAGAAAACCAAGGTTAGTAGTTCCTTTGAGATACCTAAAGATTCTCTTAACAGCAGTTAAGTGAGATTCTCTAGGATCAGATTGAAATCTTGTACATAAGCAGACACTAAACATAATATCAGGCCTTGAGGCAATTAAATAAAGAAGTGAACCGATCATACCTCTATACACCTTTTGATCTACCTTTTTACTCGATTCATCTTTGCCAAGAGCACATGTTGGATGCATTGGTGTGCTCATAGGTTTGGTTTCCTCAAGCTTGAACTTCTTTTGGAGTTCTCTCACATATTTAGTTTGATGGATATAGGTTCCATCTTGACATTGCTTGATTTGAATACCAAGGAAGAATTTTAATTCTCCCATCATACTCATTTCAAACTCATTCTGCATAAGCTTAGAGAATTCCTCACAAAGAGATTCATTAATAGCACCAAAGTAAATATCATCAACATATATTTGAACTATAATATAATGCTTTTTAGATGATTTTCTAAAGAGTGTAGTGTCCACCTGTCCTCTTTCAAAACTGTTTGACATTAAAAAGGAACTTAATCTGTCATACCAAGCTCTTGGAGCTTGTTTAAGACCATAAAGAGTCTTTTTAAGTTTGAAAACATGTTCTGGATAAGTAATGTCTTCAAATCTAGGTGGTTGTTTCACAAACACTTCCTCACTTATAAAACCATTTAAAAATGCACTCTTAACATCCATTTGATATAAAGTAATGCCATGATGTGCATCAAAAGATAATAAGATTCTAATTGGTTCAAGTCTAGCTACAGGAGCAAAGGTTTCAGTATAATCAATACCTTCCTCTTGTGAGTACCCTTGAGCAACAAGTCTTGCCTTGTTTCTTACCACTTTGCCATCTTCATCAAGTTTGTTTCTGAAAACCCACTTGGTTCCAATGGCTTGCTTATCCTCTGGAGGAGGCACAAGCTTCCAAACATCATTCTTCTGAAATTGATTGAGCTTTTCTTGCATAACAAGTATCCATCCATCGTCTGTTAGTGCTTCATCAATTGTTTTGGGTTCTATTTCTAACAACAAAGCAAAGTCAGAGTGTTCCCTGAGAGATGATATTGTTCTAACTCTATCACTTGGTTCGCCAAGAATCTGATCCTTTGGGTGATGAGGTTTGAACTTCCAGTCTGTTATTGGTTCCTTTTGGATCTTATCACCAGACGCAGAACCAGACATAGAATCTGAGTCAGCACCTGTGACACCTTCATCTGTTTCTTTGCTAATCTGTAGATCTGCAAAGACTTCATCTAGCTCTGACATTTCATTGTCAGGCTTCTTGTCATCAAATCTCACATGCATAGATTCATCAACAATTAATGTTTCTTTGTTAAATAATCTGTAAGCTTTAGAGCGTTCAGAATATCCTAAAAAAATAGCTTTGTGCGATTTTGAATCAAATTTTCCAAGACTGTCATTTGTATTAAGAACAAAGCAGTCACATCCAAATTGGTGAAAGTATGAAATGTTGGGTTTTCTTCCTTTCCACAATTCATAAGGAGTTTTATTCAAGATAGGTCTGATATAGATTCTATTTTGAATATAACATGCAGTGTTTACTGCTTCTGCCCAAAAGTGTTTTGCAATATTAGTTTCGTGAATCATGGTTCTGGCCATTTCTTGTAAAGATCTATTTTTCCTTTCTACAACACCATTTTGCTGTGTTGTTCTAGGGGATGAAAAATTGTGAGAGATGCCATGCTCTTCACAAAAGTTTTGAAATGATTCATTTTCAAATTCTTCACCATGATCACTTCTAATGGTTGTAATACAAAAACCTTTTTCATTTTGCACTTGTTTGCATAACACAGAAAATATTGCAAATGACTCATCCTTATGAGCTAGGAATTTTACCCATGTCCATCTAGTATAGTCATCAACAATAACAAGCCCATATTTCTTTCCGGATAAAGATGCGGTTCTAGTTGGACCAAATAAATCTAAATGCAACAGCTCAAGTGGCCTTGAGGTGGAAAAAATATTTTTGGATTCAAAAGAAGATATTGTTTGTTTCCCTTTTTGGCATGCTTCACAAAGAGCATCAGATTAATACCTAAGATTTGTAGGCCTCTAACAAGTTCTTTCTTGTTAAGCTTTGAGATTAATCTCAAGCTGGCATGCCCCAATCTTTTGTGCCAAGTCCATTGCTCTTCATCAACTGACAAAAAGTATTTTACATTTTGATTTGCCAACTCAGAAAGTTTTATTTTATAAATATTGTTCTTTCACTTTGCTTTAAAGAAAATGGATCCATCCTTTTTGCTTTTGACTATACAGGCATTATCACTAAAGCCAACATCATAACCACTATCGCATAATTGACTTACACTTAGTAGGTTATTCTTCAGGCCATCAACGAATAAGACATTATCAATAGAAGGTAGGAGTTTCTCACCAACTTTTTCACTTCCAATAATTTTACCTTTTTGGTTTCCTCCGAAACCTACTGTTCCACTTTCTTTAAGTTGGAGTTCTTGGAACATACGCCTTTCTCCCGTCATGTGACGTGAGCATCCACTGTCCAAGTACCAGGACTGGTGTTGTAACTCTGTTGCTAAGCAGATCTGCAACATATACAATTTTGTCCTTAGGTACCCAAGTCTTTTTGGGTACTCTTTTGTTAGTTCTAGAAGGAAACTTGTCCTTCTTATTTTTCAATTTATAACAAGTACTTCTAATGTGTCCTTTCTTATTGCAAAAGGTACAAAGCAGACAATCACTATGGTTATTAGTATCTTTGGTTTTCAAATTTGTGTTTTGGAAAGTGGGTTCCTCTGGTTTGTAACCAAGACCCTTTTTATCATTTTGGCTTACGCCCCAAATCATAGATGCTTGTTTACTTCGCGTAACACATTCAGCAAGAAATCTTTGAAATTCCTCTTCATATTTTGAAGAGTTGCATTCAGCCTTTTCCTCAGTCTTAGAGCTGTCATTCACCAAACGGTGATTTTCAGCTTTGAGCTTCTCAGTCTCCTCATTGAGTATTTGAAATTCTTTTGAAAGTTTTGAGAATTTCTTTTTCAAAGCTTTATACTCAGTGTTGAGTTTAGAAGACTCATCTAATAGTTCATCAAAAGCTATTTCAATATCAGAAGATGGATTAGAATCTACCTTTTCATCTTCTTCTTCACTGTCTGACCCTATGGTAGCCATTAGAGCCATGTTTGCGTGTTCCTCATCATCATCAGATGAAGATGAATCATAATCATCCCATGTTGCCATGAGACCTTTCTTCTTCTTGCTTTTAAAACCACTTTTCCTTGGTTTCTCAAGTTGTGGACATTCAGACTTGAAATGTCCTGGCTTTTTGCACTCGTAGCAAGTAACTTGGCTTTTGTCCTTGTAGTCCTTCTTATCCCTTGAATCTTGCCTTTCCCTTGAGTCCTTTTTGTCTAACTACTTTCTGAACCTTCCTTTGTTTTTCCACATGTGTTGAATTTTCCTTGATATTAAGGAAATTTCTTCGTCTGTGTCTCCATCGCTCTCATCAGACGATGCTTCGTCTATTTCAAGTTCAGCTTGTAGAGCTTTGGAGGAAGATGCTTTGTTTGTAGATTTCAAAGCAATAGACTTTGATTTCTTGGGAAGTTCTTCTTCATCTAGCTCAAGCTCATGAGCTCTCAAAGAACTCAGAAGATCTTCAAGTTGCAAGGCATTCAGGTCATTTGCTTCCTGAATAGCAGTGACCTTAGGTATCCACTTCTTTGGCAGGCTTCTTAAGATTTTCTTAACGTGATCAGTAGTGGTATAGCTTTTCTTAAGAACCTTTAGACCATGAACTAGTGTTTGGGATCTTCCAAACATAGTTTCAATGCTTTCACCCTCTTCCATTTTGAAGAGTTCATATTGTCTAACCAAGATATTAGCTTTGGTTTCTTGCACTTGGGAAGTACCCTCATAAGCCAAGGCCAATGAGTCCCAAATTTCCTTGGCGGTATCATTTTTTCCGCATTTCTCGTATTCCTTCTCAAAGATAGCACAGATAAGGAAATATCTTGCTTTCTGATGTAGTTGATAAGCTTTCTTATGCTATTCTGTCCATTTATCCCTAGGAATGGGATTTTCTTTGGAATCAACTGGTTCGGTGTATTGTTTTTGAACCATATCCTAGAGTTCGAGTTGTTGAGACTCGAAGAATGATTTAACTTTGTCTTTCCAGTAGACGAAGTTTGTTCCAGTGAACAATGGAGGACAATTAACGTGACCACCGACTTCGTTGCTTGCCATGAATAGAGAATAAGATCTTTTCCTCTTACACTGTTAAGTGCTCAACCAAGAGGCCGAGCTCTGGTACTAATTGAAAGTGGCAAAAACACAAGAAATGGGGTTTGAATTAAGTTTTAGAAACTTTTCGTAAAACTTGTGTGTTTATGAAAACCTTTTTAAAAACAACTAGTTAATAAAATAAGGCATTGCGTAAGTAAAAAGAAGAGAGAAGAGGGTGACACAATGATTTATACTAGTTCACTATTACCTGATAGCTACGTCTAGTCCCTTCACACACTTGAAGGATTTCTCCACTTTAATCAACCTGATTACACTTGAGAGTATAATACTGCCAAGCTGACACACTCACAACTTCTTAGAACGACTTAGTACAGTCAAGCCTCTAAGGAATACAGCCACTACTGGGCTAAATACAATGTTAAAAAATGTTTTGAAGCAATATCAAATAACTCTCATAGAGAGAATATACAATAAAAAGAAACTTAAGCACAATGAATAACTTTCAAACTGAAAGAATAAAAACGATTAAGTGCTCTGTTCAATGTGATCTCAGATACTTGGAATAATTCTTGGTTGCTTACTTTGTGTAACATCCCAATTTTTAAGAAAAGTGATTTTTGCAATAAAATCCTGAATACTCGAAAAATAAATCATAGAGATTGATCACCTCAATGATTTACTGAGAGTACGTGGAATTATTTTGTCTCATTTTAAATAATTTATTTATTATAAATAATTATTATTCATGATGTCAATTCAAATTAATAGACATCGTAGACGTATGCTGCTTTAATGTGAATTCATCAATTTAAACATTATATAAGTTTTCGGTGTGACGCGGTAACGCGTATTTTTGTTGACGAAGAAAATGATTGAATTAAATCAAGATGAAATTAAATTTAAGAATTAATATTTTATATTAATTCATGGTTCAAATCTCGTCGGAAAACTCTAACAAAGTTTCGCCGCATTTTTGAAACATCGGGTAAATTTTACCCGTATTAAAATTTAAAACGAATTCCGATTTCGACGAAAATCGAATCATAACTCATTGTGATTATTTTTGAGTGTTTTAAATTGTTTTTAGTATTTATGATAAAATATTATCTCGCGGTGAATTAATTTCTCGGTAAATTAATTTTTGCGAATTAAATTGCCGAAGAATTAATCGGTAATGCGATTACTCGACGCCGTATTTTTAGCACGTTTTAGACTCTAGAATTAGGGGGTAATCATGAGAGAAGAGAGATTAGATGTTTTAGACTTATTGATGGGATTAGAATCTTGCTTTATGGGGTTAGGTGTAAAGTTTTTGGTAATTAATTTAAATGCCTTTTCCTAAAAAAATTCCTCGACAAGTAAATTGTTTTGGTTTAGTTTTTTTTATTATTATTCCTTCCCTTCTATTTTTTTATCAGGCCGCAACCCTCCCTTCATATTCCCTTAATTTTATTTTATTTTGTTCTCCATCTCCTCCTTTTCTTTCTTATGAGCCGTAGCCCTCCCCCATTCATCATCTTTTCTTGTTATTTTACGTTCCCTTTGCTTATCTATGTCTTGGTGAGAAAGGAGAACAAACCAAGTATCCATTTCTTCCCCTTTTCTTTGTTCAGCCGAACCCACCTCTCCATTCTAATATCTCATTTGTTCATTTCCATCTTGCTTTAGTGTGGGTGAAATGGAAGTTCAAGACAAGCTATCGTCCTCCTTCCTTGTTTCCTCTAGGCATGACTTCTTCTTCTTCTTCTCACACCATCAGATTTTTCCATTTCCTTCCTCTAGGTACCATCTCTATCTAGGCCTAGGAAGTTAGTGTAAGATCAAACTCTCTTCCCTTTTTTTTTAGAAACACCGTAGCTTCCATTATAGGATGTAGGAGATGATTGTCTTGCTTATTTCTTTGCTATTTGTTTATTTTATAGCTTGATTATGATCATGAGAAAGAGGAACACAATTTTCCCCAAATTCTACAAACCCTTGGTTGAATGACCTAAGGGAAAGGGGTTGTGTGATTTGCATGTGAATTATCTAATTGCTTTGTGGTTCTTAGTTCTTGAAAATTGTTATTGTTGTCAATTTTGGCTTTGGATCAATGAAATTGTGAATTTTGGAAACCCTTGAATTCTTGAAATGAGTCATGATTGGGTATTTGGCTTTGATAATGCTTTGTTTTTTTTAATCATTTGTTGTTTTGTGAAAGAAATCAATTATTGAATGAGGTTGTTTTAGTTGATTGGAAGTTTGCAAAAAAAATTTTAAAAAGGAAATGAAGGGTGTGGCCGCGAGCTCTTTGAGCTTAGAAAGAAATTATTTTGTGTGTTCTTTGCTTTGATTAAGTGCTTTGAGTTGTTGTATAAGTTTGGGAAAATTTGGGAATGGGTTGATTGAAGTGAAAGTGATTTTGGGATGGTTAAGGCAATGAAGCACTTAGGTGAATAGGATTCTTTGTAATCCTAAAAGCCAAGTGGAGCCTAATTAAAGATTTTATTGAGGTTAGTATAAAAAGTATTGAATCTTAGTGTGTTTAAGAATTTTTCTAGTATTGGAGAGTTTTTAGAAAAGATTTTTGATTGAATTTGAAGTGATTTGGAATGTAAGGCTATGATGCATTAAGGTGCAAAGAGATTTCATAATCCTAAGACCTAGTGGAGCCTTGAATCAAATATTATTATTATTGAGATTGAAATCTAGTTATGGTTTTATGTCTTAAGTTTTAGAAAGGAAATGAGTCTTAGTCTTTAAAACCTTACTCTTCCAATTGTTAGTTATTTCTTTCAAGTGTAGGTGATTCTTTAAAATGTTAATTTTAATTTGTGTGTATTCAAGTGTAAGTGTTTTGGTTATCTAAGAGGTTTTTGGGTTTTGAGAACCTAGGAAGTAGAACCAAGTCTAAGCTTAAGGGGTTATTTTGAGTGGCTTAGGATTGTACTAAGTTTTGTTGTGGTGTTAGGTTATGTTTTGTGCAAAATTGAAGCTTGGAGGACTAGAATGGCATGTAAGATTTGATTGAGTTATTCTTTAATTTTTAACATGTTATGACTACGATTTAAATATTTTTGGAATTCTTAAATTGGTTTGATTGAAAGAATTTTTGGGGAAAAACTTATTCTTGAAAAGTTTGAAAATGGGTTTTTGGAACTTAATAGTTTGGTCTTGAAAACATGATTAGGTATTTATTTAGAATTTTGAGATTCTTGAAGTGTTGTATAACAGGTCTAGACTTGTTGATATAAGTTGTCTTAGGTGGATTAAATGCTATTTGATGATTGTTTGGGTTTAGAAATCATGCATGGAAATGGTTATCTATTTAAAAGAAGATTTTGCAAATTTTATTAAGGAAAGAGGGGTTGTGGCCGAGAGGCCTACAAAGGTGTAGGGAAGGAAGTTTTAATTGTGAACTTAAATTTAACACTTGTATGTGAAATGTTTTAGACGTTAGAAATTCTATGAAAAGTGTTTAATTGATTTTGTGTTATGCTTAAGGTTTCAAGAAAAGGGTTCTTTAAAAGTTAGTATTTTCTTAAATTAGGTGCTATGTGTTAACTTTGCAAGAAAATTGATTTTGAGTCAAAATCTTATTCTTTTCAAGTAAGTTAGTATTTCCGAATTAATATGTGTTATGTTAACCTTTCAAGAATTGGTTTTGATTCTAAAACCCTATTTTTTTCAAGTAGCAAGTAGATTAGATGTTGAATGGAAATGCTTGGTTAGAAAGGGTTAGATTTTGAGAGCCTAAGGTGTTAGTGTAGTTTTAGAGTTGTGCTAAGTGTGCTCTGTGTATTAGGCTCGAGGGATCCGAGACCGTGCGGTATAGAAATCGAGGAGTATGTGGACGCGAGGCTTGGAGCTCGGTAAGGGCACTTCTAGACATTTGTAGGCTTTATCTTTGTATGTCCTTGTGTAAGGGCAATTTTGAATATTGTTAGAATTTAATTTCAAGTGTTTATGCGAAGAAGTCTGAGAACCTCATGGTTCGAAGTGAGGGTCTTGTACCCCTTCGCTTTATTTTTTTTTGATATACTGATTATTTAGGGGGTTTGTCTGCAAGTGGTTGGCAGCTGTCCCCAACCCCCCACACTTGTTTGTTCCTCTCTGTGAACTCCATTGAGTTGCAGAGGGATGAATTCTATGAGTTGATTGTCGTCTGTTGCTGAGCTGTGCAATTATTTAATATGCGGTTGAATAATGCTTTGTGAATTGCTTATCTTTGTTTGTATCGTTGAATTGCGTTTCTTCATGCAAGCTGCTTTTATTGCTTAAGTTGTTGAATTGCGTTTCTTCATATTAAGCATGCTCTTATTATTTGATATGCGGTCGAATAATCTTGCGTATAACTCTTTGAATATCGTATGCGGCGAATTGTTCATCGAATCTGAGAGCATTATCGAGTCGTCGAGACGTTTTTGAGCTGTGAGCCGGACAACTGAGGGTGCTAGGTCCCCTTTGTTCATGGTGGATTAGCTAGGCGTCGCTGCGTAGGAACCGGGGCTGCTTACCTAGGGAAAAGCAAAAGATCCCAAGGCTACGGCTGGTATGTCAGTTGATGGATCTGCGTCTGCTTTCCGGAATAATTGTCGTGTCAAGAGAAAATGATTCGAGTCTAGAGAGAGAAAATCTTGAGTCTGCATTGTGTCTCGAGAACTGTACATGCTGTTGTTGCTTATTGCTATGATTTTCTATTTCCTATAACATGTTGCATTGTTATATGCTTTGTTGCCATTGTCGAATAAGTGTAACAGACTCTTTATTTTAAGAAGTTGACCCTTGCCAGTGGTTCTGTCAATTAATGATTGTAACCCAAATGGCGGAGCAAGCAGAGGATTTGGAACTGCAAGGAGGAGCAGCTGGGGATGGTTGTTTAGCTTTCCACTTGTGTTGTGGTTGCAGAACCTACTAGTAGTCTTGTGAGGAGCTTGTTGTGTCGACCAGCTATAGGACGCTTGAATTTATTTCTGTATTGTAATAAATGTCGATTATGTTTCTAGGCACATGCTGTTATGTGTGAGTTGATGTAATAATTGAATGTGGTTACATGGTGTCTCTAAATAATTCCGCTATGTTTCTAAAGTCGCTGCAATACTCTGACAGCCATTTTGAAAAAGAAGTTTTGAAAAAAAAAATAGAACCACATTTTTGGAAAACGTGCAAGGCAGAGTATTTCGCCTTTCGGAAATATGTAAACTGTTGTCAAGATACTGGCTTAGTAGCGTTCCAGAAAACGGGTCGTTACACTTTGTATCACAGCATTAACCTACTTCAGTGGATGAAGTAAGGTATATATAGCTAGGGTTGTGAATAGTACCATTGAGACCTAACAACTCTTTTCACCTAGGTCAAAAGACTTCAGATCCCCTTTTTGTGGCTTTAGCAGGTCACGTCATTTTTCACTCTGCTCAAAGCATATTAACACAGCAGACAGAATCAGAGTGTTCGTCTCTTGTGAGCTTCTTGAATATTAGACCCTTCGAGAGCAAGTTTCCTGATGATTATATTCGTTGACATTCCCTTTGGCCTTTGATACCTCGTACATTAAAATACTTCATCAATGAGGTCTCTTAAATACGTGAGGTAGCCTTAAATAAGCTTCAGTCTGTTTCCTATCAGAGCTGTACTGTTCATCAGAGTGAGCTCGAAACAGAGGCAACTTCTTCAACGTAGAATTCATTTGCCTTTCATATAACAGAGAGTCTTGTATAATTACGTGAGGGCTTCCATAAAGTGATCTCACCAGAGCGTTGACTACCAACAGAGTTGACCAACTTCAGAGCAAGACTTTCACATCAAAGCAGAGGATCAAAACCAGACTTAGATGTGTGAAATTCAAGATTTCACTAAGTCTTCTGAGATATCTTCTTCGATGAATAGTGATTTTTGCACACTAACAAACACATCAGAGAATAAATTATTCTCTTAATCATTTGTTATCATCAAAACAATTAAGGGTCATTGTTTCTGAATCCACTTGATTCCAACAGAAAGTTGATTTATAGTAATTGAATGATTCTTGATTTTATGAGTTACTGATAAAGTGATGTTCTTTACTTTGTGAAAATCATTTGAACACCTACTTTTTTCTAAACAAAGTTACTCAAATGTCTGCACGATATACTCATCAAAACGTTTCGGGCCAAAGGGGTCAGATTTGTCATTTGATAATCCGATAAATTATATAGGATTTTCCATTACATTTATGTATTTAAATTTAAATTTATTTACAATCTTGTTTACAATTATGTTGCCTTGATAAAAAGAACTCGACCCACTTCGCAAGAGATCCGAGTAAGTAGGAAAGGCATTATACTATAGTAGCCAGTTACCCGTGCGATAACACGGGTCCTTGGTTTTTACACATATGTTTAGCACCTACTTTTTTAAATTAGGAAAGTTGAATATATTAAGTCTATCAAAGGGGGTTTTATCTCATCTTTAATAAAATTGTTATACAAAAGTATCAAAATGATCAAAATATCGATGCAAGAAGAAGATATAACAACAACATAGACAACTCGATGAATCAAAACTAAAATAACCATTTACAAATAATAAAACATTTCTAGAATTTGATACGTGTTTAAATGAAATGAAATTTTATAATGTTTTTCCGTCGGGATTCAAGAGCAAAATAATCATTTATAAATAAGAGTAAATAGTCATTTTGGTCCCTAAATGTGTGAGGCGCTGTCACTATAGTCCCTGAATGTGTCAAAATTTTAAAAAACATCCCTAAATGTATCTTCTGGTAGTAACTTCAGAGATCAAATTGACTAACAAAAGACACATTTGAGGACCAAGTTGACTATCGAAAGGTATATTCGAGGACAACGCTGACTAACGAAAGACACATTCAAAAAAAATTTGGGGTAATGGTCACTTTGGTCCCTGAAAGTATAACTCGCTGTCATTTTAGTCCCTGAAAGCATATAAACAATAAAATAGTCCTTGTAAGTCTTCTCATTCTGTCAATTTAGTACCTACTGTTAACTATTTAATTTTCTCCATTTCAAAACGTTACGTGACAACTGACGTGTCAAATAAATTGATGACTGAGCCTCAATTTAAATCCCAACGTGGCAAATAAAAATTAAATCACTGAGATTATTTTTCTAACCCAATTTAATTTAATTATTTAATAAAAAAAAGAGAAAACAATGGCGAACATAGAACAGACTCATCTTCTCCAACAGACCCACTTTATTTCTTCCATCTTCCTTTCGCCAAATACATTCTATTACGCAACCACTTAGTCAGAAAGGCTTCTCCTTTGCAAAGCATTCTTCGAGGGCATGTCTGGTTAGAGCAGTTAAATTTGTTTTTGCAAAACTTTTCCACTTCTGGCGACTGTGAAAGATTATGCTCTGCAAGCTCCATTTCAAAAAGCTGCTCCCTTTCCCTCCAATCCCTTTTTCATTTCTCACCGAATGCTTCTCAAACTCTTCTCATCAACCCCATCCATGCAGCTCCCTGAACAGACTCAGAGACCCTGACACTGTTCATTTGTTTTGTTCTAACGCCCTCAAAGTCTCTGCCAAAAAGGCCTTTCTTCCTAAAGGAAAACAAATACATTCCCATTTGATAAAGTTTGGATTTTGCCATGTGCTTTCCTTACAAAATCAGATTTTGAGTGTTGATCTTAAATGTAAAGAAACCAAAGATGCAGAGAAACTGTTTGAGGAATTGCCTGGGAGAAATGTGGTGTCCTGGAATATCATGATTCGTGGTATTGTTGGATATGACAATGAAAATGACTCAAATCCACAACTTTGTTTTTCTTATTTTAACAGGATGTTGATGGAAATGGTGGTTCCAGTTATATAGGGACACCGAGAAGTGGGACTGCTCTTTGCCAAACTCTTGCAAGTAGGATTTGGTTTGGATTCTTTTGTTGGCTGTGCTCTTGTTGATTTATATGCAAAATGTGGTTTGGTTGAGAATGCCAGAAGTATATATTTAGACCTGCACATTTAGAAAAAGGAAATTAACAATGACAATTCAGTTCAGTCCACACATGTTCAATTATGAAGGAGGAAAGTTACCATGAATGTTCACAAAGATGCAGACTATGGTATAAATCCAAAGTGGCCAGCTGCAAAATTGAAAAAGTGTGAAAGATTGAAGATTGAAGTGGATCAGTTAGAATATAGAAATGTTTCATCCCAATTGGCTACTGAGGTTGGGGATTGTTGGGTTTTTCTCATTGTAATTACTTGGTGAACTTGAAATATGTACAGCTATTGCTCCATTGTTATTTTGTATAGTGGAAACTTGCAAAACATGTAACTACTTGGTGAAATAATAGAATGGTTGATTCACAGACTCTGCAAAAAAATTCTGCATAGCACAAAATTATGCATCATTAAAAATTCTGCATAATGTTATATTCATTCCTTTCCCATGCTTGTTTGGAGATGAATTGTAGTCATGAAAAAGGCATATTCTAGTAATAATTGATTTTGCGGTTGTTGATTTTAATGGTTGTGCTAAAGATGCTTAAAGCATAATGCTTCTGCTACCATCCCAATAATGAATGTTTCATATCTTTGGTGAGGTATATCACAATTGTTGGCATAAAAACATATGTTTCTAATTTCATAAAGTAAAAACAGATGCTGCCAAAGTATGCATAAAACCAGTATGCATAAAACCAGAATGCGTAAAACATACTGCTTAAAACATTGTCAAGTATGCATTTGCAAACCAACAGATGTTGTATGTGACTTCAATAGCAAAGAACAACAAATATATAATTATCAAGTTATGCAAACCAGTACCTAAAGATGCAAACCAGAGCATATGAATGTATGCATTTAGCAATGACACTAATGTACCTAATGCAAAATGCAGAATGTAGAATGCATAAAACCAGTGCAGTAACAAAACCGGCTGAATAAAACCAGAATGCAGAATGCAGTAATGCAGTAGCTAAATCATTAATGTAGTAGCTAAATCTAGTAAACCATAATCATCAAACCAGAAATTCTGTTTTGCAATTTTGCTGCATTCTGGTTTATTACTGACTTATTGGTAGCATAGTGGTCCAATTTCTTTGCAGTCTGTTTTGCTACATTTTCTTTGCAATTTTCTTTGCATTATTGGCGACATATATTTAGCCTTTATTTGTTTTCCTTTAGAGGACAATTGTCACAAAGACAACACATGAATTAGTTCACCAATTGTCACTCACGTGTGCCATATGTTCAGTAGAAATACACCATGCACGCGATTATTGAAGTTTTTGATCTTTGTCATAAAGGATCAATCGTAATTAGAATGTTTGGCAAACATTGGTATTGTGATTGGTGATTGTATCGATATTTTAGATTTTATGCGTAACACTAGTGTCTTTTGTCAATGAACATCAATTGCAAAGCAATAAAATTGTGCATTTAGGTCTTGGTTTTGTCTTTGCATCATGTAAGAGTGTGAGGAACATTTGTTTGGAAAATTAAAAGCGTCTGGGGTGACACGTTGTGGGCATCTGGAAAATTAAAAAATGTATGAAAAAGGTCAGCGGAGGAGAGAAGAATGTTCGGAAGAGGAAAGAAGAAAGAAAGAAAACGAATTCCGGCAGCGTCGTATCTGATTCTTGATTCTAAGAATGTTTGGAAGAGGAAAGAACATTTGATTCTTGATTCTCGATTTGATTCCTTTGTTGCGATTTTGCGATTCCGCTTCTTTGCTTCCATTTCATCTCCTCCAATGACCCTTATGCTATGAACTACCATTTCATAGCAGCCATGTATGGAGCTTTGTCCCTTCAGGATTGTGGGTGGTTGCTGGCTCTGCAGTTTGGTGCGGTTGTTGTTGGAAGGGTGCATGTGGGGTTCCCTTTGGATTATATGTTTCTTGAAGGATTTGGCAAGCTTCGATCGTGGGCTTGTTGTGATTCATAGCAGTTGTAGGTGGTGGGGGCAGACAAATGTGAAAAATTATTGTCAGTATTCAAGATGCAGACATGAAGAAGAAAAAGAAGAGGCTACAGAGAAAGAGATGAGAGGGTTAGGGTTCTATTGTTTTTTTTTTAATTTCATTTTCGTCCCTCTAGCCACGCTGGTGATTAAATTGAGGCTGAGTCAACAATTTGGTTCACACATCAGCAGCCAAGTCAGCATTTCTGACGGTGTCAACTAATTGAATAACGCCAGGGACTAAATTGACGGACATAAAGCACTTACGAGGACTAATATATAGTTTATATGCTTTCAAGGACTAACGTGATAGCGAGTTACACTTCTTGGGACAAAAGTGACCATTACCCCCAAAAAATTTATACTTTTGATACATTCAGGGACTATAATGACAGTGTCTCACACATTCAGGGACCAAAATGGTTGTTTACTATATAAATAATAAAGTTATTTATGAAATTTATATGTGCTCAAAGACAATAAAATCATACCAACAACATGTAATGTTTCCTTGTCGAGACTCAAAAGCAAAATAATCATTTATAAAAAATAAAGACATTTACAAAATTGATATGTGTTTAAGATAATGAAATTATATCAATAACATGTAATGAAATTATATCGATAACATATAATGTTTTTTTAGTCGGGACTCAAAAGCAAAATAATCATTTATATATAATAAAAATGTTAATGAAAATGATATGTGCTCAAAAACCAATAAAAAAATACTGACAACATGTAATGTCTCCCTATCGGACTCAAAAGTAAAATAATCATTTATAAATAATAAGAGTAAATAGTGATTTTGGTCTCTAAATGTGTGAGGCGCTGTCACTATAGTCCCTGAATGTGTCAAAATTTCAAAAAACATCCCTGAATGTATCTTTTGGTAGTAACTTCAGAGATTAGATTGACTAACAAAAAACACATTTGAGGACCAAGTTGACTATCGAAAGGTATATTCGAGGACAAAACTGACTAACGAAAGATACATTCAAAGATTTTGTTGTACTTTTGATAAATTCAGGGACTATAATGACAGTGCTTCACACATTCAGGGACCAAAATGGTTGTTTACTATATAAATAATAAAGTTATTTATGAAATTTATATGTGCTCAAAGACAATAAAATCATACCAACAACATGTAATATTTCTTTATCGAGACTCAAAAGCAAAATAATCACTTATAAATAATAAAGACATTTATAAAATTGATATGTGTTTAAGACAATGAAATTATATTGATAACATGTAATATTTTTCCAGTCGAGACTCAAAAGAAAAATAGTCATTTATAAATAATAAAAATGTTAATGAAAATGATATGTGCTCAAAAACCAAAAAAAAAAAAAACTGACAACATGTATGTTTTTCCTATCGGAACTCAAAAGTAAAATAATCATTTATAAATAATAAAAATATTTATAAAATTTGATATGTGCCCAAAGACAATAAAACTATATCAACAATGTGCAATATTTCCACGTTGAGACTTAACTGCAAAATAATCATTTATAAATAATAAAGACATTTATAAAGACAGAAATTAAAAATAAATATTAAAATTAAAAATTAAAAAATATAAATTAAAAAAATGAAAAATGAAAAAAAAACAAAAATATTTAAAAGTGACACGTGTCCCAAATTTTTTTGGAGAGAAATAAAACGTATGAGAGTTTGCCACGTGTCCTTAATGTAGCTGTTTTAAAAAAAATTAAATATTTAAATTGGTATGAAGGTGACACGTGTCCCAATTTAAAAAAAAATAGAATGTATGGGAGTTTGTCAAGTGACCTCTGTGTAGAATAGAATAAAAGTTGGAAAAATAAATAAAAAATATATACAGAAAAAGTGGTGCTTTGTTTTCCCCAAGAAAAAATAGTTTTTTTTTCTTTTGGAGGGAAAACTTTTTATTAGAAGGTGACATGTATCCAAGGGGATTACTTTTATTAAAGTAGGTAGATAGTCGTGTAGTTGTATTTTAATGAAGTGGACAAGAAAGAATTTCCAATTTTATTCTACTCTTCTGGAGCACTCCTGCTCAAAAACAAAAAAAAAACAAAAAAACTTAGTCCCAGCTGCTTGCATGAGAGGGATTTTAATTCTTCCTCACTCACAAAGCCCACCTGCTCACTGTATCATTATACTAATCTTATTTGCAAATCTTTTGACATATATGGATAGACACACATACATATTTATATACACACATAGGGATGGCAATTTACAACTATAGGTGGGGATCCCTATGGGGACTGCCCCGATTGGGGCCCCGTGGGCGGGGAATTTTTCCCCGTGGGGACGGGGACGAGGGAGAAAATCCCCCCACAGCCACTTTGGGGACGGGGATAGGGATCACACCCCCTGCCCCGCAGGGTCCCCGCCCCGATCATATTACATAAATGTCCCTAGAAATACATATATATCTATTACAATTACTAGTCTTTTTAGTCTTTTTATTTGTCTTTTAAAAACTATAATTAATTCTTTAGTAAATAAAACAAATACATATATCTCACTCATCAGAAAATATCAGATTCTTTTGTCAAAAAAAAAAATAACAGATTCACATAATCACATTCCTTCATCCTTCCCTCATTCAAATCGTAACCCTAGCCGCAACCAGCCCTGCTCCCTCGCGTGCGTCGCCGTTCTTCTCCCTCGCGTTGCCAGATCTGCTTCCTCGCCTCGCGTCACCAGTTCTGCTCCCTACCTCTGCATCTGCTCGCGAGGGGCCGCCTCTGTCGCCCCTGTCTCCACCTCTATTGTGGCCCCTGATCGCGGATCTGCTTCCTCTCACTTCTGCTCGCGGATCTGCTTCTTCTGCTCGCGATTCTTACTTCTTCTTGCATCGCCGTCTGTCATCGCGTTTGTTTTTTTTTCTATCTTAATTCTTCTCGCCTCTTCTCGCCTCTTCTTGCTTCATCTGTTTTTTTAATTTTTTGTGTTATTTGGAGAAGAAGAGTAAAGCTGTAGAGGTTTATAAAAAATAAAAAAAATTACATCTTCCTTAGTCCCGTTTGTTTTCTTCTAAACCCTAGATCTCAAATTTCATCTTCTCCTAGTGTCTCTGAAGTCGATCCTGCAGTGAATGCTCAGAACCCTTTAAAATTGTTGTTGTTGTTGTTGCTGCTGCTTTCTTTTACTGCAATTTTAGTATTTTTTGCATTTTTTTTAAAATTTTCGGGGCCCCGTGGGTATCTGCGGGGATCCGTAGGGACGGGGATGGGGGAGAAAAACTTCCCATGGCGAGGATCGGGGACGGGGCGAAACCTGGGGGGCGGGGCGGGGAGTGGGGGAGCACTCCCCGGTACCGCCCCGCCCCGTTGCCATCCTTATACACACATATAAATACATAGAGGGGAGAAGTGGTTACACCTATGTATGATTGAGACCCTTATAATTTTTCTTTCACTCTGTACGGTGAATTTTATTTTTTTTTGTTAAATTATAATCAATTTTTTTATCTTGATTGTTTATGTTAAGTTTTGAACATTTCCTCAAAAAAATGTTTTGTGCAAATAAAATAAGAATAAGAAAATAATAGTTATTTCTGTCAAAAAAAAGAATATAATAGTTATTATTTTTATATATTTCTAAAGTCAATATCACGTCAATTGCAATGATTTAAATAACTTTATATTAATTTTTTAAAGATTTATTTATCAAGTGTTTGAAAGTTAAGAGTTAATATGAATTATGATTTTCATAAACAATTTTTGTATGGTGACAACTCTCATACCCGAGAATTTTTTTGGGTATGATACCCAGTGGGCAATCATTTGATGTCACATAATTTTTTTTATATTTAATTTTTAAGTGAAATTAAGAGTCTGTTTGTTATATTTTTTTATGGAAAAAATTCATTTTTTTTAAAAAATAATCACTTTTAAGAGTTTTGCATTTGTTTGTTACATCTTTTAAAAAAAATGAGAATTTGAAAATAATATAAAAACTAATAAAAATGAGAAGTTATTTTCACTAGATTCTCATAAAAATAATTTTTTTGAATCATTTTGAATTGCTTTTTATCCCATTTTGAATTACCCCCATTTTGAATTCATCCCATTTTGAATTATTACAGTATTCAAATATATATAAAAATTAATTTTTTAAAATAAATATGCTTTCTTGAAAATGATTTTTTTATGTCTTTTATGATTCTTTTATAGAAAAAAACACTTTTATATGGTTGTATCTTAATAAGTTAAAAATAACTTATTTTTAAAAAAAAATAAATTTTATGACTGTAAACAAACATAAATTAATATTTACTTTTCTTAGAATTCTCAAACAAAAAAATAATCACTAAATTATTTTATATCAAGATCATTTTTTTTAATCTTTAACAAAATGATACTGAGTTTTAAGTTATTTTTGCCTCAAGGATATCGATACCCAATTTTTTTCTATCAAAGAATTCACCTTTTTGTATTCTTGTGAAATGATGACATTTCTGATGTGGACAACGTGCGAAATTCGATTCCCTGCATTGTCAAATTGCGCTGCATTTGAAACTGCGGCTGTGCAGTTCTATATCTATCCATTAAAGTCTACTAAAATTTATTTAAAATTATAAATTTATCATTTTATATAATACTATAATATAATTTAAGATAGATATTTTCTTTTCAAAAGTGTAGACGTACTAATTCATTGGCAGACTGTGTGGCCCCGGAGGCAGCGGGGAAACTAGGATCCAGATTCCGGTCAATAGAAGACATTGTTGAATTATTGGTGCTAAAATATAAATAACTATAAGCCGCCGCCTGCAACTATTGTTTATTTGATTTTTGTTTTTGGGAACAATTGTTTATTTGATTTTTGGTGCTACCTATCATCAGAGAAGAATTATATGAATGAAAGAGCTGATTTCATTAACTTGGAAAATAAGAGATACAGATCAGTTTCTAATAACCGTAAACTAACCAAATGGGTTAACTACTAACTATGGTTAAGTTACTAGTTACAGCTAAATCACACCTCATTACAGCTAGCTAAGGATCCTCTAATACCCTCCACCCCCCACACACACACAAAAAAAGTTGTTGGTTGGAATATATCCACCGAACCAAGCTTGGTTCTGAAAGGAGAAAAAGCATGAGGCAGTAGGCTTTTAGTTAACACATCAGTAAGCTGGGCATTAGTGGAAACCGACAGTAACTTCATCAAACCAGAAGCAGATTTATCGCATATAATGTGGCATTCAATATCCAAGTGTTTTGTGTGCTCATGAAAAAGGGGATTAGCGGCAATGTGCAGAGCACTTTGATTGTCACAGAAGAAGACTGGAGTGCGGACACAACTGACATGTAGATCACGCAGAATGTAGGACAGCCATTGCAGTTGACAGGTTGCAGCAGCTAAAGCTTTATACTCAGCCCCGGAGGAAGATTTAGACACAGCTGGTTGCTTCTTTGAACGCCGACAAATTAAAGAATTACCCAAGAAGAAACAGTAACCCGTGATGGAACGACAGGTGTCAACACAAGTTCCTCAATCAGCATCACTATAACCTTGTAACTGTAATTCTGCATTTTTGGGAAAGAAAAGGCCACGACCTGGGCAGAATTTAAGATATCTAAGAACTTTTATTGCTGCCTTGTAATGGGACTCAGTAGGATTAGCCATGAACTGGATCAATTGTTGCACAGAAAAGGTAATATCCGGCCGAGTGTTAGTTAAGTAGATAAGTCTGCCCACAAGTCTGCGATAATCAGCAGGGTCTGAACAAGGGGGGCCATTATCTTGATATAACCTACAGGAAGAATATGAGGGAGTAGAAATAGGCTTGCAACCAAGAAAACCTGTGTTAGTCAAGAGATCCAGACAATATTTCCTTTGACACAAAGATAAACCCTTGGAAGTATGTGCAATTTCAAAACCCAAAAAATACTTCAAAATACCCAAATCTTTAATGCCAAATGAAGCATGTAGGGCTTCCTTGACAGTAGCAAACTCATGTGTGGAGTTGCCAACAAGTAATACATCATCAACATATATTGCCAAAGCAGTAAAAGTGTGTGAAGTGGATTTTACAAATAAGGAATGGTCAGAAGTGGACTGAGTATAACCATGAAATAGAAGCAAAGAAATCAGCTTCTCATGCCACTGTCTACTAGCCTGTTTAATGCCATATAGAGATTTGACCAACTTACACATTTGATTGGGTTTGGAATAGGGGACACCTGGTGGCAAGACCATGTAAACTTCTTCCTTGAGATCACCATGCAAAAATGCATTGTTGATATCAAGTTGATGTTGATGGATGTGCCATTTGTTAATGGCAGCTAAAGCAAGAAGGATCCGGACTGCTATAAGCTTAGTGACTGGAGAGAAAGTGTCCAAATAATCCAATCCTTCAATTTGAGTGTATCCCTTCGCCACTAAACGAGCCTTATACCTATCAATGGACCCGTCAGCCTTCCTCTTGATTTTGTAAACCCACTTGTTGCCAATAGGAACAACATCAGGAGGTAAGTCAACCAATTTCCATGTGCCATTCTGCTCTAGAGCTTGTAATTCAGCCTGCATAGCCTTGTTCCAACAATCATATTTGCTTGCATCGGCAAAATTCTTTGGTTCAATGATAACAGTCAAGGACAAGCAAAAATGGCAGTGTGTAGGAGATAAATTGGCATAAGAAACATAAGAAGAAATTGGATAAGAAGACTTACTTGATTGGTTGACCTTGCTTGATGGTGGATTGCAAATGTAGTCTGCTAGATGAGGAGGTTTATGAGGAACCCGTGTTGATTTCCTAGCGGGAACAAGGTTAGATGACTGTATAGTGTTATGAGGAGGTGAAATAACAGGGTTAGAAGGTGAGTTAGTGGGTTTAGAAGGTGAGTCAGTAGGATAAGAAGGTGCAACAATAGGGTTAAAAGGCAAATCAGTGGGGTTAGATTGTGAGGTGGGTGTGGGAATTGATGATGGATTAGGTTTGGTCCTTTCCATGTAACGCCAAAATTTAATCCTAATCTCAACTATAAACTATTTGTGAATACCCAATTTAGTCGGTTGAAATTTCACACGTAGGTTATTTGGTCCAAGAAACGAAAGATATTCTAAAATAGTTTCCATAATTGAAAATCGTTGATCATGTTAGTCCATTTGAATCTGTTAATTTTGTCCTTGAAGTTGTCAATCACATTAGTTCTTTTGCGCCCGTCAATTTAGTCATTTGAAATTATTATTTTTAGTCTAGATCCTCATCATCTAAAAGTCATATTAGACTCTGACTAATTCGAGTCGAACCAGGTTGACACATATAAGGGGGACAAAAGTCTCCTAGGGGATGTTTGTTTCGGGTATTCTAAGATTATTCCTAGGAAAGGGAGGAAGGAATGTTTGATTCTTATGTTTGTAAGTTTTTAAAAAATATTTTCAGGTATTATTTATTCACATGAATTTTATTTACACTTATCTTTCTCCCTTTTTTATTCCCATGTTAAAAGGGAGGGAATCATACATTCCTATGGGAATAAAATTCAACTACTTATAACTTTTCACTCCGACCTCATTTTATCACATTATTTTCTATTTTTTCTTTTTTTTTTAAATTAAAAAAATTTAAATACATTCCTAGGAATATTAAATACTTACCAAACACATACTTGTAATAAAATTTTTAGTAATAATATTCCCAGATCTTCATTCCTAGGAACTTAACTTTATAACTCGAAACAAATACACTCCTATGGTTTATTTTTCCCATCCACAATATTCGATCTTGAAACCTTGGTTCTTGCCACTTGGTTAATCTTTGAAATTATCCTAAAAGACTAATGTGATTGGAAATTTTTAATCGTAAATTATTTTAAAATTTTGCTAATTTTAGGGATAAAATTGTCTGACTCTAAAATTTCAACGACCAGATCGATGATTAACCCATAAAATATTACTCAATCCGAAGCCAAAAGTCCAAAACCATAATTTTTCTTTTTTCTATTTTCTATTTTCCACGTCACAACGTTTGAAATTCACTGTTCATGTAGTCAAGATCTGACCCTTCCATAAATTGACATTTAGCACCTAACTAGACTGCACTCGTTCTTTGAAGCTTCTCTAAATCAAGTAGTTTTTTCTTTTTTTTTTTTCTTTTTTTTTTTTGGGGTTCAACATACAATTGACCACGTTGCCAATTCAGCTAATCATAGCTATGCCGTGTACATATTCCTGTTGCTCAATTCAGATAAACACTTCCAATTTTAAGACTTTTCCGTCACACCCTTTTGCTTCATGAGTTTTGCTGGTTTGGTTTAAACAAGACCCCTTTCATCATGGGAAGCTCTTGTGCAAAACCAGTTGCTCATGTTTCTTCTTCTAATTTTGCTGGTTAGTTTCTCATCATTTCAATCATTTTTTCTGTGTTCTCCCTTCATTTGATGCCACTATATACTTTTTTCTTAATTTGTTTCTCCCTTAAATTTTCTCTTATTCTATTCTGCACTAATCATACAACCAGGCTTAAATTTCAACTTTTTGCTTCCTATGGTGAATGCTTTGACCTTTCTTATTGGTTTGTAAAGGTTAAAATTGTTGTCTATATGATGTAAGTGTAACACTGAATGGTTATAGAGTGTTTCTATTTATTTGTTGTTCTCTAATCCTTGGTACGAAAAGTAAAGATTCTGAGGCTGCTTTGCATTCAGGTAGCAAAGAATGTTGAACAATTCTGAGTAATTGGTTAATGCATGATTAGGTGAAGCCAAAATGAATTTTGAACCTTCGAAAAATTAGTGGAGCTAAGTATGCCAACATTTTCTGTAAAATTGTTAAAGCTAAGTATGTCACTACAGATCTTAATCTAAGTGAACTGCAAATTAGAAGCACCAGAGCTCTTCCAGCATTATCCCAAGACTCCTAATCCATTACTTGTCCAAAACCTCTTCTTGGATGATTTTAGAATTAGTTTTCTTGGCACTGACTATATTATACATTCTTCACAAGTTTACATGTGATAGTGCTATCTACATGATTTTTTAGTGTTAATCTCATGGTTGATTTTTATTTTTATTTTAAACTTGCATCTCATTTACTCACAGGAAGTAAGAAGCCTCAAAGCACAACAAAGCAGTATTCAAATTCTTCTCCACAAAAAGCTGCTTTACAAACATCACAAACAAATGTAGATAAATCAGATAAATCAATCTCCAATAAACTTAAGTCCTTCAGCTTGAATGATCTGAAGGAGGCCACTAAGAACTTCCGGGGAGAAAATTTAATCGGAGAGGGAGGGTTCGGGCGTATCTTCAAGGGATGGATTGATGAGAACACATATGGTCCTACAAAACCAGGGAGTGGAATTGTAGTGGCCATTAAGATTCTTAAGCCAGAAAGCTTCCAAGGCCACAAGGAATGGCTTGTATGTGTAACAAGAATCATAAATGAAAACTTTTTTGTTTTCGTCTCTCTTGATTGATTGGTATTGCTAGGTATTGATTGATTTTACATGCTTTTAATTGGCAGGCAGAAGTCAATTATCTAGGGCAGCTTTACCATGAAAATCTGGTGAAACTTATTGGTTATTGCTTGCAAGGAAAAAACAGGCTTCTAGTTTATGAGTTCATGCAAAAAGGAAGTTTGGAGAATCATTTGTTCAGAAGTAAGTAAATTTCACACTATGCATACTTGGTATCTCAGTTGTCACATACTTCCCTTCCCTATCAATTCCTTACTAGTTTTCAGGTATAACTGCAATTTGATGTGCTTGATGCTTTGTCAAATTTGATTATTATGATGTTTTCTCAATTTCCCAATTCCATCTCTTTAACTGTCTTCGCTTGTCTAAATAAAGCACAATGCTGTTGTGTTGATTTGAACAAAGCAACAATTCCAGTAATCTACTTAGAAAGGTTTTAAATTGCGGTCACTATCACGATCCTTGATATTACAGATAATCGCGGTCAAATGCGCCTGATGCAACTTTAATCATGGTCGCAGAGACATTAAAAAACCTTGATGTCGCGGCCTTGATCGTGATCACAAACATTTTTTTAAAACCTACTACTTAGTACAAAAATGCAGCATGTTTATTTTGATCTGAGCGATTATTGCAATTTATTCATAATAATACCTTAAATTTTGTTTTTTATTTCTGCAGAAGGTGTTCAACCTATTTCCTGGGCTACACGTGTCAACATTGCTGTCGGTGTTGCAAGAGGATTAGCATTCTTACATTCCCTAAATGCAAATGTTATCTTTCGTGATTTAAAGGCCTCCAATATCCTACTTGATTCAGTATGTAACATTAAAAATTTGGTTTATAGAAAATGTAGTTACATTATATCATAGTTTACATGTAAGTTTCCATTCTGAAAGATAAGAATTTTATGTAGGATTTCAATGCAAAGCTTTCAGATTTTGGGTTAGCAAGAGATGGTCCTACTGGCGATAATACTCACGTTTCAACCAGAGTTATTGGAACTCAAGGTTATGCTGCACCAGAATATGTTGCTACAGGTGTGGCTCCTTTGTCTTGATCAAATGTTAAGATCTAAGTTTCTAATTCAACATTTAGCACAATCAAAACATTTGTGATACAGAATTATTCATTTGTTATATAGAATTATTGAGTGGTGTCAGTGTACTAAGTCTTACAACATTGTTCATTATCTTGGAACATCAATTTAAATCCTTATCTATATAAACTTCTAGATACTGAATCATAGGAGATCATTTATATTCCATAACTCATTGAGTTTCATTCTTTTTCTTTTTTTACTTCTAATTGTTCTGTTCCTTACAAGAAAATAATGAACATGGTAGATTTTTCCATGCTGCTTGTTAACATTATCAAAAGCACATACAATAGGAAGTGTGGTAGGCTAGCTTAAAACTGCCACAGAGAATAATTAACTCCTACTCCCACTTTAAGGAACTAGTCTTGTTCTACAGTTCAACTAAAACAGTGGAAACTGAAGTGTGTTTGCAACCCATTAGTAACTCAAGTTGAACAACTTACTAGTTCCTAGTTCATTTTTCACCTCTTTGTAGTATCTAATTGTTACAGGATTGAATTCAGTTAGAGTTTGTTAGATTTCTCTTGGTTGGTTCTCTAGTTAGTTAGTTAGTTAATCACTTCATCTCATAGTATAAATACCCTCTCCATGTATCTCATTGATCATCTTTTACAATGAAACCTCTGCTAGAGACTTTCTCTCATCCAAGCTTCCTTTCCCCTTTTTCTCCCCCTCTGATGCCTCAGACTAATTAAAGCAGGCAATTGAAGTTCTGTTACTTATAGCCTTCCCTTCGCGCGCGCGCACACGCATACATATTAGGAAGCATAGCAACCAACATAGAAGTTAAGTCTTGTCATGCTCTTCTTGTGCATGCGTGCGTGTGTGTCTCTGTCTCTCTCTATACATATTGTATGAGAGGGTGAAAGGAGTAAATCTGGGTCATACAACCATGCATGAATGGTTAGGGCTAAAAGTTATTTAATGATCACATGACTACTTAAAAAAGTCACATGAATTTATGTTTTAATCTTAATCATTCATGGTTTCATCAAATAGTCAGGATTCACTCCTCTCATTCTGTTATGATAAGAACCCTCTCACTTGATATGCTACACACACACAGAGAGATATATATAAACCTGTCTTTGCCTCATTCTAAATTTACTTTCAATTAAACAGGTCATTTGACACCAAGGAGTGATGTATACAGCTTTGGGGTAGTCTTGTTAGAGTTACTAACAGGAAGGCGTGCTATCGAAGACGATATACCTGGATTTTCAGAGGAAACTCTGGTGGATTGGGCAAAGCCCTTCCTGAATGATAGCAGAAGAGTTTTGAGAATCATGGACACCAGGTTGGGTGGTCAATACTCCAAGAAAGGAGCACAAGCTGCAGCTGCACTTGCATTGCAATGCCTCAACACAGACCCCAAATTGAGACCACCTATGGTAGATGTTCTAGCAACATTAGAAGGACTTCAATCATCAAGTATATTCCCAAGGACACCAAAATATGGAAATGAGAGTCCTGCAACCAAGCATTCTGGTTATCAACAAAGGTAAAAATGGAAATGCATGACAAGTTTGAGATGCTTGTTTTGTCTTGTTTTCACTTTTTGGAAGAAAGAACAACAGAATACCGTGTTATACCAATAAATGCTTTGTTCTTTCATTAATATTCCTAAAGAGAGAGTGATTATACCATCTGTGTGGGCTTTTCACAGTAAGTATTACATTTTGGAAGCAGCTAGGTTCTTGTGTTGTGACATTGTTTGATTCTTTTGAGCTTTTGAAATTTGTACTGTTATATATACAATTTTTTTTTTTAGTTTATATATCAAGGTAAAATGGCTTTATATACAAGTTGTGTGAGTAAATTTTTTCTTTATTTTGAAAGATATCTTTCTAACATTAGCCCTCAAAAGTTTGGACTTTGTGTTTCAAACACTAGCAATACCAGCAATTGTGTACGGATTATATTTGATGAAAGAAACATATAAAGGTAGAAAGAAGTGTAGCAACTCAAAACCACGCCATGATATAGTGTTTCTATCAATAGTGTTAATTTTTTTTTTTTTTTTGACAATAACAAACTTGTTTCATTTCCTTCAAAATAGTCTCAGCAACACTGGCTGACTATATTGTTAAAAAAAAAAAATGGCGACTAGCATAAAATCGTGACGCCCTTGTTAGAATATGAGCTACACAATTTGCTGTCTCGTGGTGAAACTAGCCAATAGTGTTATTTTGAAAAATCCTAATTCACATTCAACTCAAAACCATGTCATGATATGCCTTTTATGTTGTAGAGCCATGGAGAACGCTTAGATTGATGGAAGGCGATGGATCCATGAGTAAAATATGTTATCTCACTACTCCAAACTGTTCATTTAATCCCATTAAAAATCTTTTCTCATAGTCTTGTTGTTCATAAATGTTTACATTCCTCATAGCATCATCTCATGAACATCGAACACTACAACACATTATGTGATTGCTCTATAGTTATTTACTTCTTCCCAAAGAACCTTTCACAAGATAGGGTTGAACTGTGTTTTAGAAAATCTTTTCTAAAACAAAACTTTGTTACTTTCAAAGTAAGTTTAAAAATAAGTTTACTAGATAAAAACTGGCAGGTGATGAAAACAAACAGACAGAAAGCAAAGAAAGACACAGTGATATATCCCGGTTCACTATCCAACTAATAGCTACGTCCAGTCCCTTTGTTACGGAAGGATTTTCCACTATAATTAACCTGATTACAAACGCTCTTGAGAGTGTACTATTGTCAGACCTTGGCTATACTCCCAACTTCTCAAAACAACTCAATATGGTCGAGTCTTTGAGGAAAAGCCTTCATTCGGCTTTTACAAAGAATTTCTCAAAACGACTGAGTACAGTCGAGTCTTTGAGAAACAAGCCTTCACTCGGCTTTTACAAAGTTTGGATAAGAAGTTTTGAAATCAAAGTAAACTCTTATGCAGGAGAGGATCTACAAATAACAAAGAATAACTTTCAAACAAGAAAGAATTTGG
This sequence comes from Calophaca sinica, assembly GCA_037113605.1. Taxonomy (NCBI): domain Eukaryota; kingdom Viridiplantae; phylum Streptophyta; class Magnoliopsida; order Fabales; family Fabaceae; genus Calophaca; species Calophaca sinica. Next base: position 96,718,450 of record CM073735.1, on the reverse strand, counting down.
CAAAGAAGTTCGCAGAGATTTCAAACAGGTAGGGCTTTTGCACTATATTCAACAGTTCTACTTCCTGCCTTCAGGTCTTGAGGTATTTATAGCTTTTTCTGAAATAGAGATGTTGTGACTCAGCTACAATACCGTTGTGTGACACACGCTTGAAAATTTTGAATTTGTCCGTTGCCTTTGTCTTCTTCTGAGTAATGATGATAATATATGTACAAGATCCTACTTTTTAAGAAAAGTAGTTGTCCTTTTTGTATAAATTACTTTTGTATCTCCAGCGGCTTTCCCAATGCTGCCAACTGGCTAAATTTGAATTTAATAATGTTTGACATTCCTTTGTATGTACTCTTCAGACTTTGAGATTGATTGTGTAGACAAATATTCCTCGTTCCAAGTCAGACAGGATAAATGCGTTGTTTGCCTTACAAGGAAGTCAGACACTCTGATTTAAGAATGCAGACATCTACTCAAAAGATTCCTTGTGAAGATCCTCTTGAAAACAAACATGTGATGATCTTTATGATGAGCATAGTCAGACATGTGATTCCACTTGTTGTGTCTGGTTTTATTAGATCGTGTCTTGAGAGGTTCTCTTTAATTTCCAACTTCAGACATGTGCAGTGTGACTTCTTTGCATTAATTGTCTACTAAATTAAAGAATACTGAGATTATTTTTAGACCATTAGACAATGTATCAATACACTTTAATACGTTCAGCACACTTCAAAACACATGTTATAAACCTTAAGATAAATTGTTCACTTAGATAGTATTTGTTATCATCAAAATTATTGACGGTCAAGATTTATCGCTCGTCTTGGTTCCAACACTGCATTAGTTACTCCTTTGGCTTGGAGAGTTTTGTCTTAGTCCTTAAAGTCCTTGTGTGCTTTATCCGTTAGGCTTGTTAGCTTGCTATCTGTATTATCTACTGGATCAACCTCTCCATATATATGTTCTAGTCAGTCAGAGCTTGATCATCCACTAACAAGAATGTGATCCAAGCCTTCTCATCTTGAGTAGCTTCAGTAGTGATGATAGTTAGAGTTGGTTCTGAGGATCTTCGTGAAATGTCTGCATCTCCCTTTTGACTTGTACTCTAGTGACAGATATTTAAAGTATGCAATACAAACTTAATGTGAGTTTTGTCACATGACTTCAAGCTTACTCTTGTGTAGTTTCTGATGCAGTTTCTTCTGTCATGATCCTTCAGCCGTGAACCTTCCTCTTCTTGATGTAAACCTTCTCTTCTTTTGTGACTTGCTTTTCTTGCTTGAACCTTTTGGTGATGTGATGAGCAAAACTCCAGATGGTAGTTTTCTCATCCTCTCAGTAAATCTTCTCAAGGTTCTGCAGTAGTCTTCTAATGTCTTCATGAAGCTTGTGATACTACTGTAATCCTCTGATGCTACTCTGATTCTTCTATGGTTGAGTAGATACCATGCACTTTGTTGATATAACTGGCTTCTAGCTTGTCCACTTCTAAGATACGTATTCTTTCAACAAACTCAAGTGCAAACATCAATAGATCACCATTTAGAAAACTTATCATTTGGTTCAGAAGGTTTGTTGTAATTAAAACCATATATCAAAAAGGTTTCGACCCTAACAATTTGTTGGGTTTGAGTCCCAATGGAGATTCCAATATTGAAGACATAGATTCGAGACTCTTTCAAGTTTTCACCATAGGACTTCTAGCCTCTTAAAAGCTACGTTGTTTAAAATGTGTAAATTAGGATTTTAAATTCAAAGTACTTTTCATCTATCTCTATTTTAGAAAACAAACCTCTATTAGTACAGGTGTCAACTTTTCATGGTTTTTGTTTCCCTCCAATACCACTCTCATGTTTCTTTTGTTTTTGTTTTTTTAATCTCCCTCCTTTTCATTTTAAATTCCTTCCCTCTCTTTTTTCATGCTACTGTCTGCTTTAACAAAACAGACCCTTTGGCTGGAATATAATATTATTTTAATATTTATAATTTTTATTTATTTTTTAGGTAAAATTATTTCAGAGATCATTTATTTAATTTAAAGTTTTTAGTTAGTATTTTATCCTTTTTTTGTTTCAATTTAGTCTTACATGTTTTTATACGTTAATTTCGAGAAAATTGTTGGTTGATCCACAATGAGAAATGCATGTGTGACACAAGAACAATCTCGCGTATCAAATTGTGTCACAAATCAGAACCCAAAAAGCTATTGCAAAATCCCAACCAACTTGGCAAACATTTTCAACATTTTAGAACATGTGAGACTAAGCTGTAATTAAAATTTATTTTTGAAGGATTATATATTTTTTATGATTTTTAATTTTTTAATTTCATTTTATTTTTTTATTTTAGTTTTAGATTTTTTATTTTTATTCTTTTAAGTTTTCCTATTTTTCTTATATTTATATTTATATTTATTATTTTCTTTTTTTTAATGATTTTCATTTCTTTAATTTTTTAATTTTTAATTTTTAATATTTTATCTTTATAAATGTCTTTATTATTTATCTACTTTAACTGAACAAACCTCTTGGCTGGAATATAATATTATTTTAATATCTTATTGTTATTTTTTAGGCAAAAATATTACTGATGTCATTTATCTTAATTTAAAGTTTCAAGTTAGTCCTTTATCATTTTTTTTGTTTCAATTTCGTCTCACATGTTATTTTACATTAATTTCGAGACAAACTGTTGGCTGATCCACAACAGGAAATGCATATGTGCCACAAGCCCAATCTGACGTATCAAATTGTGTCAAAAGTTAGAACCCAAAAAGCTATTGCGAAAAGCCAAAAGCGGCCCAATTTGACAAACATTGTCAGTATTTTAGAACAAGTGAGATTAAACATAAACTAAAATTAATTTTAGAGATTATATATTTTTTCAGATTTTTAGTTTTTGAATTTCATTTTTTTATTTTTATTTCTGGAATTTTTCTTTTTTTACTTTTAATTTCCTATTTTTTCTTATATTTATATTTATTATTTTCTTTTATTTTTTTGAATGTTTTCATTTCTCTAATTCTTTATTTGTTTATTTTTTACAATTTATATTTATAAATGGTAAATGATAAATGATTATTTTTCTTTTAAGTCTAAACGGGGAAACAATACATGTTGCCGGTAAAATTTAATTATCTTTGATCACGTATCAAAATTTGTAAATGTCTTTATTATTTATAAATGATTATTTTACTTTTGATTATCAACGAAAAACCATTACATGTCGGCATAAATGATTACATTTATTTTGAGTCCCGACGGAAAAAAATTACATGTTATTCGTATAATTTCATCGTCTTTGAGTACATATCATAATAAAATTTTATAAATTTTATTTTGTTATTTATAATCGATTATTTTAATTTTGAGTCCCTGCTGGGAATTTTTAAAATTTTTACTTTTAAAATTTTTCTTATATTTATATTTCTCATTTTCTTTTCATTTTCTCTTAATGTTTTATTTCTTTCGTTTTTTTTATTTTTAATTTTTAATTTATATTTATAAATGTATTTATTATTTATAAATAATAAACAATTATTTTGCTTTAAGTCCCAACGGAGAAACATTACATGTTACCGATATAATTTTATCGTCTTTGATCACGTATCAAAATTTTACAAATGTCTTTATTTTTATAAATGATTATTTTATTCTTGAATCCCTGACAAGAAAACATTATATAACACCCCGAATTTTCGAAGCGCTGCTGATCTAATATAACATATTAATGTTGAAATAATTTTGGTGACAATACTCTACTTGCATGTTTTTCGCAAAATGTGGGTCAAAAATTTTCTTTCTTTTCAAACTTCTTTCAAAATAACAATCAAAGTATTGCAACATTTTCGAAACGTGATGTACAAATAAAAACACAATAACCATGCAAATAAATATAAATAAACATTTACACGAAGGCAATCCAAGATTTGAAAATACAAGATACCTAATACAACTCGAAGGGAATACATTTAAGACACCTATAGCTGGTCAACCCTACAATGCTTACTGTATCCTACAGCAAGTCTAATCAGCCATGACTTCAAGGAAGGTAGTCGGATGAGGTCCTCCTCTGCATCGGTTGCTGACCTCGAGTAACTACTATTCTTCAGCTTGTACCATCATCTGGGGTGACATCCATGAGAATGCCCATATATAGAAAGGGTCATCTTCCGAAAATAAAACATCATAACAATAGCATATTATACTAACAGAGTATAATTAAACACAGAGCATCATGGCATAAAACATCCAAAAGCAATCAATAAAATAAGGATGCTCCACATATCCCTATTGGTTAGTCTACATGCCAATGCAGATGATTCTGGAATTCCAACAACAACGCCTACCCATACCAATGGGTAATAATGACACTGGTCCCACAAGATTGCTTCAGGTCTTGATACTGGTCCCGCAGGATTACTTCAGGTTGGAACTCATTAATTTCCCCGCAGGGATACATGTTCAGTACCACGCAAGGATTTACCTGAGACATGCCATCGACACAGGTCCCTCGGGATTGCTTCAGGTCGGCACCTCCTTAATCTCCCCGCAGGGATCATGTATTGATAAGTGCCAATTTTACTTACATTTTTAGAGCTTTTTATGGCATTTATTAACTCATTTGTTTGAATTAAAAGATGTTTTCTTACCTCAAGTTAGTATTTGTAAATATTTTTATTAGAGTACTATGTTTTTAATGATGTTAGAATTCATCCAAAATTCCTTGTTAATTTTATGTAGGTTGAAATGAGGCAAATCAAAGAAGGAATCAAAGCTGTCCAATTTTCGCTCAAGCCAGGAACACTCGCTCAAGCGAATCTGGCGCAGAATTGTTACCTGCAAACCGACTCAAATTCGCTTGAGCGAAAATGCTGCGCTAAGCGACGTACGTTTCTTCAGCATGAAGAATGCTATGCAGCCAAGCGAAATCCTTGGAGCTAAGCGAATTCTAAGCGGTTTAAAACTCTGTTTTACTGAATTGGAGCAATATAAAAGGACAGTTCATTTCAGCTTTGAAGGAGATCTCACGGAGAGAGAGCAATCAAAGGGGGAGAAAAGAAGAGAACCTTTGGGGAATCAAAGGGACACTAAATTTCATCTTTCATCTCTCAATTTTCATGGTATTTGTATATGGATCTCATGATAATGAGTAGCTAACTCTTTTGTAGTTGGGATTTGGATGTAATCAACCAAACTTCTATGTAATTTCTTTACAATTATATGCTATCTCTTCTTATCAATAATAGTGATTTCATTCTATGTTTAATGCTTTATATGACTTGATCACTCGTATTTAGATTTGTGAGTTAGATTGTGATTGGAAAATACTTTCTAATTCTAGATTTGAATGAAATCACCTAATGAGTTTTGTTACTAGGAATAGAGTTTGATTCATTAGTTACTTTTGAATGCTAATCTTAATGCAAGTAATCTCTTTGAATAATCAAGGAATTGTTATTTAAAGTGAAGAGCTTAGAATCTCCTTTACTAAGGAATTGGTAATTGAGTAAACTTCATTCATAATATCATTGGTAATGAAAATAGTCGTATATGAGTATCGAATTCATAAGTGGTGAGGTTGATGAAATCCAATCCCAACTCGTTTCCAAGACTATCATCAATCCGCTTTACTCATTAGTGTTTATTTTCTTTAAAACTTAGAATTTGTATGTTAGAAACTCTTAATCTAAAAACATGAGATATTTTGTGAATATATATGTACATAGATCTTTTGGACTTAATTAGTATAAGTGTGAATTAACCGAGTATTGCACGATTCCCTGTGGATACGACAACTCTACTTATCACTGTAAACTTCGGTATTTTGGTACGCTTGCCAAAATCGTAACAAGTTTCTGGCGCCATTGCCGGGGAATTCTGTGTTAGATACTTTCCAAATTCACATTTATTACTTGTTAAGTTTGTTAATTTTAATTTTATTAGTGTATAGTTATAATATATCTTCTTTTTAATAGTATTTGGTGCTGACCCTTTGTTTAGTGTCTTTGTTCTGTCTATGTGAGGTAAAACTCCTAAAGATCAATTGTTATTTGATCCGGAGATTGAAAAAACAGCAAGGAAGAACAATAGCAAGACAAGGAAAGAGAAGTTGCTAAACAAATTACAGCAACAACAAGCAGGCCCTTCTACTCCTACTTATTCTGAAGTTGTGCAACAACAGGATAAAATGGATCCACCAGGGAACAACAATAACAACAATCCACCAGGAAATAACAATGCCAACAACAACAATGCTCAGAATCAGAATAATCAGAGAAGAACCCTGGGAGACTATGCTCAGCAGCAGGGTCCCAGACATTTTTCGAGCATTGCCAGACCATCAGCCAATACCATGGAAATGAAGCCAGCTTTGTTAAGTTTGATTAATTCAAATCAGTTTGCAGGCTTAGACCATGAAGACCCATACACTCACCTCTCCACCTTTTATGAGTTGTGTGGTACAATGGGATTTTCCGAAGATGATGAAGAAGCTGTCTATCTGAGGTTGTTTCCATTTTCATTGACAGGAAAAGCTAAGACTTGGCTTCAATCCCATCCAAATCAGAGTCTTACCACATGGGAAGATGTTGAAGAAAAGTTCTTAGCCAGATTTTTCCCACCATCTAGATATATTAGTGCAAAATCTGCCATTGCTACTTTTTCGCAGGGAGCTGATGAACCATTGTGTGAAGCATGGGAGCGATATAAAGCTTTATTGAGAAAATGTCCTAATCATGGCTTTGATGATATAGCTCAGCTGCACATATTTTGCAATGGATTGAGACGTCAAACGAAGATGATTTTGGATGCATCAGTTGGAGGTTCAATGATGTCAAAAAGCTCTGAGGAAGCGATAGCTATCATTGATGTGATAGCTGAAAATGATCATCAAGCTCAACATGACAGAAGTTCCATACATAAGAGAGGAATCATAGAGCTGGACACTCAAACTACCATTCTAGCTCAGAACAAACTTATGACTCAACAGCTTGAAGCATTGACGAAGCAAATGTCTAAGCTTCCACAACAACTGCAGGGTATGCAAAGCTCTTCCTCTCAACAGATTCAAAGATGTGATTTTTGTCAAGGAGATCATCCAAATGGCCATTGTTCAACCCCAGATGCAACACAAGAGGAGCAAGCAAATTACTTGGGCAATCAAGGAAGGCAAGGTAATTATTCTAACAATTACTCTCAAGGTTGGAGACCAAATCCAAATTCTAACCTTGGATGGAGACAAGATGCTGGACCTTCAAATAGACCTACTCAACCTGATAGGATGTCTAAGATAGAAGATACTCTTACTCAGTTTATGCAAGCTTCCATGAACAATCAGAAAAATACGGAAGCTTCCATCAAGTACCTTGAAGTACAGGTAGGACAATTGGCAAAGCAGCTGGCTGGACAAAATCAAGGTAACTTTTCTGCTAATACACAGGTTAATCCAAGGGAGAAAGGTAATACAGAGCATTGTAATTCCATTACAACAAGGAGAGGTACTGTGATTGGAAAGGGTATTGGAGAGAATCTGGAAGTTGAAGAGAAGGTTGTTAATGAAAAAGAAAAAGAGAGTGATAAAGGAGTAGAGTTGAATAAAGAGGGTGAAAAAAATGAAAAAGAAAAAGAGACTGAACAAGAAAAAAAAGAAGAGATGGAGAAAAAACAAAATGAAGACAAGAAAAAGAAGAATCAGTTAGCTAAGGAAGAAATATTAAAAAGTCCTCCACACAAACATCTTCCTTATACTCATGCTCAAACAAGAAAGGAGAAAGAAAGCGAATTTGCAAGATTTCTTGATATTTTCAAAAGACTGCAGATCAACATTCCATTTGCTGAAGCCTTGGAGCAGATGCCCGCTTATGCTAAGTTCATGAAAGAACTCTTAACTAAGAAGAGAAGATTTACGTAAGAAGAAACAATTGAACTGAAGTGGTTGCGTGCAATTATTCAGAAATCATTGCCTCAAAAATCAAAGGATCCTGGAAGCTTTACTCTTCTTGTCACTATAGGATGTTTATCTGTTGGTAAGGCACTCCTTGACTTAGGTGCAAGCATCAATCTTATGCCTCTCTCTATGCTAGAAAGAATTGGTGAGGGGGAGGTAGAAATCAAACCTACAAGGATGACGTTACAGTTAGCTGACAGATCAATCAAACGACCTCATGGTGTTGTGGAAGATGTGCTTGTGAAGGTAGATAAATTCATGTTTCCAGTGGACTTTGTGGTGATGGATATGGAGGAAGATAAAGGAGTTCCTCTTATTTTGGGTAGGCACTTTCATGAACACTGCCAAAGTTTTAATTGATGTTGATGATGGCAAGTTAAAGGTGAGAGTTCAAGGAGATGAAGTCAATTTCAATGTCTTTGAAGCTATGAAACATCCCAATGACAATGGGGAATGTTTTAGAGTAGATGTTCTTGATGAAGTGTTTTTGAAGGCAAGTAAGGAGTTGCATACTTCAAGTCCTTTGGAGAAAGCTTTAATTGATGCCTTTGATGTGCTGAATGAAGAAGAAGAAAAGGAGATTGAAAAATGCTTGAAAGATCTTGACACATTCAAAGAAGTTTCTTTACATGAAGTTGTGATAGAAGAATTGAAGGGTGAAGGCAAGTTGCAAGATCAAAAACTGGAGCTGAAAATGTTGCCTCCACATTTAAAATATGTTTTTCTTGAGAAGGGGAGCAGCAAACCAGTGATTATCAGCAGCTCTTTATCAAGCAAGGAGGAGGAAGAATTGATTAAAGTGTTGAAGGTGAATCAAGGAGCAATTGGCTGGAATCTTTCTGATCTTAAAGGTATAAGTCCTTCATATTGTATGCATAAAATCTTTATGGAATAAGACTTTAAGCCGATAGCTCAACCTCAAAGACGCCTCAATCCAACTATGAAAGAAGTAGTTCGAAAGGAGGTGATAAAATTGCTTGACGCTGGGATGATTTACCCCATTTACGACAAAGGTTTGGGTAAGCCCGGTTCAAGTAGTTCCAAAGAAAGGTGGAATGACGGTCATCCATAATGAGAAAAATGAATTGATTCGACTAAATCGTCATCCTTTGGTTGGAGAATGTGTATTGATTACAGGAAGCTGAATCAAGCAACTAGAAAGGATCATTTTCCATTACCCTTTATGGATCAGATGTTGGAAAGATTGGCAGGTCAAGCTTTTTATTGTTTCTTGGATGGGTACTCGGGATACAATCAAATTGCAGTGGATCCTGAGGATCAAGAAAAGACAGCCTTCACATGCCCTTTTGGTGTCTTTGCATATAAAAAGATGCCATTTGGGCTTTGCAACGCACCAGCCACTTTTCAACGATGCATGCTTGCCGTATTTTCTGATCTGGTTGAGAAGTGCATTGAGGTTTTCATGGATGACTTTTCTGTTTTTGGTCATTCCTTTGAATCTTGCTTGGCAAATCTGAATACCATTCTAAATCGGTGTGTGGAGACCAATTTGGTTCTAAATTGGGAGAAATGTCACTTTATGGTGACAGAAGGCATTGTGTTAGGCCACAAGATCTCTTCCAGAGGTATTGAAGTTGACAAAGCCAAGATTGAAGTCATTGAGAAGCTTCCTCCACCAATAAATGTCAAAGGAATCAGAAGCTTCTTGGGACATGCAGGATTTTACAGGCGCTTCATCAAAGATTTCTCCAAGATTGCTAAACCATTGAGCAATCTCCTCAATAAGGACACTTCTTTTAAATTTGATAATGCATGCCTTATCGCTTTTGAGCTTTTGAAACAAAAATTGATTTCTGCACCCATAATCACAGCTCCTGATTGGAAATTTGATTTTGAATTAATGTGTGATGCTAGTGATTATGCGGTAGGAGCAGTTCTTGGTCAGAGAAAAAATAAGGTTTTTCATGCTGTGCATTATGCAAGTAAAGTGTTGAATGAAACTCAAGTTAACTATGCAACAACTGAAAAAGAATTGCTTGCAATTGTGTATGCTTTGGAAAAATTCAGGTCTTATCTTATTGGTTCCAAAGTCATTGTATATACTGATCATGCTGCTATTAAATATTTGTTAACCAAATCTGATTCTAAGCCAAGACTTATTAGATGGATTTTGTTGTTGCAGGAATTTGATTTGGAGATCAAAGATAAAAAAGGAAGTGAGAATCTAGTAGCTGATCATTTGTCTAGATTGGTGAATAATGAGGTGACCACAAAAGAATTGGAGGTCTTGGAAGAATTTCCTGATGAAAAACTTTTGTCGATGCAAGAAAGACCTTGGTTTGCAGATATGGTGAACTTTAAGGCTGCTGGTGTAATTCCTGAAGATTTTAACTGGCACCAGAAAAAGAAATTCTTTCGAGACGCCAATTATTTCGTGTGGGATAATCCTTACTTATTCAAACTTGGGGCTGATAATTTGCTAAGGAGGTGTGTCACAACAGAGGAGTCAAGGGATATTTTGTGGCACTGTCATAACTCTCCTTATGAAGGGCATTATAATGGTGAAAGGACTGCTGCAAAGGTCATTCAATCAGGTTTTTATTGGCCCACTCTATTCAAGGATGCTCATGATCATGTGCAAAGATGTGACAATTGTCAGAGGTCTGGGAGCATTACAAGAAGACATGAAATGCCACTGCAGAATATTCTTGAAGTAGAAGCTTTTGATTGTTGGGGAATTGACTTTGTTGGACCCTTGCCATCCTCTTACTCAAATGAATACATTCTGGTGGCAGTGGACTATGTTACCAAGTGGGTTGAAGCAATGGCTGCACCCAAAGCTGATGCCAAAACTGTGATCAGATTTTTGAAGAAAAATATCTTTACTAGGTTTAGCACTCCGAGAGTTTTGATAAGTGATGGAGGATCTCACTTTTGCAATCAACAATTGAAGAAAGTCTTGGAGCATTACAGTGTAAAGCACAAGGTAGCATCTCCATATCATCCTCAAACCAATGGCCAAGCTGAGGTTTCAAACCGGGAAATTAAGAGAATCTTGGAGAAAACAGTTGCTTCTTCAAGAAAAGATTGGGCCATGAAGTTGGATGATGCCTTGTGGGCTTATAGGACAGCTTTCAAAACTCCTATTGGCCTTTCTCCTTTTCAGATGGTGTACGGGAAAGCATGTCATCTCCCGGTTGAATTAGAGCACAAAGCATTTTGGGCTCTAAAGTTCTTGAATTTTGATCCTAAGGCAGCTGGTAAAAAAAGAAAATTACAACTTCATGAGCTTGAAGAAATGAGATTACAAGCTTATGAATCCTCCAAGCATTACAAGCAAAAGGTCAAAGCCTATCATGACAAGAAAATCTTGAAGAGGGAATTTAGGCCAGGCCAACAAGTTTTATTGTTTAATTCCAGGCTGAGATTGTTTCCTGGAAAGCTTAAATCAAAATGGTCAGGGCTATTTATTATCATAGAGGTAAGACCATATGGTGCAATTGAATTGGAAGATCCATCATCAAAGAGAAGTTGGACTATAAATGGGCAAAGGCTCAAGCTCTACTTAGGTGGTGAAGTTGAAAGGCTCACCATGGTGATTCATCTAGCTGACCCTTGAGGACACATCCAACGTCAAGCTAATGACGTTAAAGAAGCGCTTATTGGGAGGCAACCCAATTTTCTATCCCTTTTTAATCTTTTAGCTTGTGTGTTTTGATTTTTAGTTTGTGTTTTCTTAGTGATTTTGGTGGATGAGTTGTTTAAATCCAATGTTTTAATGTGTTAGTGTTCATTTGGTGTCATGAGTCTTGAAGTGGTTGTGTGAAAATTGGAAAAAATTTTTTAAGGTTTTGGAAAGGGTGAAATTCTGTCCCATATTCGCTTAAGCCACTCGGGTTAAACAGCGAATTATGCAGAAAAATCGATGAAAAATTTTGTTCCGCTATTTTCGCTTGTTTAAACTCACTCGCTCAGCGCCAGAAACAAAGCCTGGGAAGTACTTTTTCTGAGCTATTTTCGCTTAAGCGAAACACACTCGCTTAGCGCATGAAATTTTTTTTTAGAGAGCACAAGTCTGAGTCATTTTCGCTTAAGCGAAACCCAGTCGCTTAGCGCAAGTCTCAAGCCATTCACTTCTGAGTGAATCTCGCTTAAGCGAGCGAGATGGGCTAAGCAAGACTCTTTAATTTTGCGTCTTAAATGGAAGGAAAAAAAACCCAATCCACGAACAAGCACAACTTCCACCCTCATTTCTCCTTCCCACGAACAGGGCACTCCTAACCCATTTCTCTCACTCTTCATTTCACGCAACCCATCATTCTCAAAGCACTTCTTCATTGCTCTCGTCTCTCTTCATTTCACGTAACTCATCATTCTCAGCACCTCACGCACTCGTCTCTCTGTGCATTTTCATCATTCCCATCACTATTTCAGTTACTCAAGTAAGTGATTTTCGTTCGTTTTTTGCTTAAGTTGTGAATAATGTTGGCTTGTTTTGATGAATGCTTAGATTTTTCTTGTTTCACTATGTTTAGGCTTCAATGTTTGTTTGGATTTCCACAACCCACATGCATGTCTTTACAATTTCTGAAATTAGGTTGGGTTTGGGGCAAAATTGTGGAATAATTAGGGAATGGTGTTGTAAGAATGTTGGGACAAAATTGCATCACTGTTGATGAATGCTGCCATTTGAAATGATGTCCTATTGATGTTAAAAGAATGCTTTGGCAATGCTGGTTCTGTTGGTTCTGCTTGAAATGATGCTTTGGCAATGTTGTTTGAAATGATGTTTTTAAAGTATTTGTTAAAATGGCAGCATTGTTAGGGTCAAATGTTCATTGTGCTTAATGTTTGATTACAAATTCTAATGGGGAAAGCATGTTTTGCATTGGTTCTAATTATTTCAGGATGCCTCCAAGGAAAGCAGTTCACCAAATACCATCAAGCAAGAAAAGAAAGGGCAAAGCATCCGAAGCTACTTCTCATGAGGATGAACCAGTGGAAGAACCAATGGACCTTCACTGCCAGAAAACACGGGATTACCGACGGTCTAAAGCCGTCGGTAATCCTTCAAAACCGTCGGTAAGTCTGGACTACCGACGGCTTACCGACGGCCCATAACCCGTCGGAAATATGGTCGTCGCAAATGATTACCGACGGACTATTCTTTGCCGTCGGTATTACCGACGGTAGACCGTCGGTAAATTCGACGGTATTCCGACGGCAAAGCCGTTGTTATATTTCCGACGGACATGACCGCTTGTAGACTGATGTTTTCCGACGGGCATAGGCCGCCGGTAATCGGAAGTTTTTTTTTGCTTAATAAAAATTGACTTTAATTAATTTTATATTAATAAAATTATTAATTAATAAAAATTAATTTTATTCTTTTATTAATTAATTAATTTAATTATTTATTTGTTTAATTGTAAAAATAATTTTATTAATAAAATTATTAATTAATAACCAAATTAATTTTATTCTTTAATTAATTTCTCATATTAAAAATATTTATTTATTAATTTAATTAAAAATTACTTATAATTTAATTTAAATTTAATTATTAATTGATTTCCATATATAAAAATGTGATAACCTAAACTAAAAAAAAAAATAAAAAAAAAAAAAAAATTAAATAAAAATTCAACAAATAAAAATCAAGAACTAAAATAATATCCAAACGAAAAACATGATATCCAAAAATATGAAAAATATAAGTACAAACAGAACTAATAGTCTGGTACTCGATCATCATCGAGATGCTCTACATCAATCGCATCATCGACATGACCATGAGTACGCGGAGGCGAAGGCGAGGCGAGGCGAGGTCGAGGCCGAGGCCGGGAGTAGGCCGGCGCGAGCTAGCATCTGGTACATCTGCTCCTGTCGCTGCAGCACCTGAGTCAAAAGCTCTTGCTGCTGGGCCACGGTCCGCCTCAACTCGGCTATCTCCTGGTCATCCGCGGCAGAGCGACCAGTGGCAGCACTTCTACTCGACGACTCTCCAAAGGTGTAGGCGGCGGCCCTTTGTAGTTGCCGGGCAAGGTCGCCAGCACCATCTAGGCCACCCTTCTTCTTTCCGCCAACCACTTCCGCCCAAACCCTCGGCCGGTGTAGATAGATCGTCAGGGCTCGAGATGGAGAACATGATGAGCTCGAGATCTGCCGAGACATCCTCGCCTCAAACTCCTCCGTTAAACAAACAAATAAGTCAAATCTTTTTTTTTTAACAAAACAATATAAACATTATTAAAAATATTTATTATATTTTATAATTACCGAGTCCGCCTCGAACGCTCATCAACGAAATCACCAAGATTCTCTTCAGATGAAGTTGCAAGATGGAGCTCGTGCAATCAACTTCTCTCCCCAACCTCCTCGACTGAGATTGTATTAATAAAAAAAATTAAATAAATAATAATAATAATAATAATAAAATAATAATAATAACAATTTTATAACACGTACAAGTCTAATCTGCGTCTGCGCTCGACTAACACCGCCTCCAGCAGTAAGTTGCCACCCTTCTCAGAGGCCCTATTCTTCTTGGCCTTCGCGCTGGTCGCCTGGAACTCAGGGGTGTTCCAGTGCGCTACCAGCTGCTGCCAGAGGTCATCCCCTATCCAACTGGGCTGGCCCCTGATGCGGGCATCTCGAAGCATGTCAGAAAGGCGGTGGGAGGCCTTCATATGAAAATTCTTCTCCATCAGCTCCTCATATTTTTCCTCCCAAGCAACCCTCGCTCAGATCAATATAAGACATTATTAGACAAAATTGATATTTACGAAAATAAAATACAATGCAATAAAATAAAGATTGCGACTTACTCAGAAAGCCTTAAACATATGGTCCCGCTCAAACTCCTGAAGTGTCCCCCAGGTGGGCCAAAACTCCTGGTAATTCTCCTCAATTGTCTTTGTGATAATGACGCAAAGAAGCTTTGAGGGAATAAACCTGAACAATAAAAACATGTTAAATAAAAAAAAAATATATATATATATATACATGTAAATTATTAATAACTCGAAAAAATTGCAAATACTTACCCTTTACCAGATGGTCTGATAAGAACTCGACCATCATACAACATCTCAAGAGTGTCAGGCTCCTGGCCCCCCCTGCTCAGGAACCTCCTCCTGCCGCACCTCTCGCTTCCTCCCCGCCCCGCCCAACATCGCGTCATCGTGTGTATGGCCTGTACTATAATCATGGTCGGACTGATGAGCATCGGCCACCGGATCAGGCACAACATGGGAACTCGAAGCGCCATGTGCAAACTGGAACCCCGGGGTGGGGATCATGTCAATGTGAGGCAAAGGTGCCGAACGTGCCCGAGTCTGTAGCTGGTGTCCAATGTGCCTGAAGTCTGTAGGTGGTGCGTATATCGCCTAGGTGCAGGAGGTGTATCAGTCGTCTCGACGTAGATGTACTAGGACGACGTAGATGACAACGCCGAAACCCATAGGTCACGCCTAATGATGGGCGGCCCCTCACGACGAGGGGGGTCGAGGACGATCCCCTCTCCCTTCCATTTACCACCACTGGGTGTTCGGGGGGTCTGCTCCTGAACCTCCTGATGCCATATCCGTCTATAGAGCAATTGAATAATAATACTATGAAATATTATATTTAAACATAACAATATTACAAATGAATTCCATAAAAATAAACAAGTTATGAAAATAACCGACAAATTAAAATATATTGTTACACATTAATTTCTCAAATTGTAAAAATTAAACAATTTCAATCTGCCCATTCTGCCCACTCAATTTCGGCATCGTCTTCAGATCTTGATGGTTCTGCCACTTCTTCATTTAATTCTTCATCCCCATCTACATCTTCATATGTGATTGGATTGTCACGTAGTCGAGTAATGGGTTCCACTTCATTTACTACGTTGACATGAGACATCTCATCCACTTGATAAGCCACTTCTTCCTGTGTATCATCTCCTTCAATGCGACCCCGTGGTTTTATCTTTATTGCGACACACCAACCTTGTTTGTCCCTTCGAGTTGATGGATAAGGGACATAATACACTTGTCTTACATGTTGTGCCATGATAAACGGATCAAACATTTGGTATCTTCTGCTCATATGTATGTCAACAAGATATATTTTCGATCCACTCTTGTCCCTCTTTATGATGGATCAACCCAATTACAATAAAATAGCACTATTTTTTAGTATAGTCTAAAGTATTGTACGCCGGTTCATATATATGTTGAATCACGCCAGAAAGTCATCTTCACCTCCATCTGCGGGCACCTTTTACATAAACCCCGCCATTAATCGCTTTTTTCCTCTGTTTTTGACTGGTTTGGAATTTGTATCCATTTACAAAGAATGTGTGCCATTCTTTTACACGTGATTTAGGACCATGAGATAAATTTCTCAAGTGTTGGATTTTAGGGGATTCTGCCTCGCTATACACCTGTGTACACACCATGTGCAAACAAATTATGGTTCCTATTTTCAAACAATATTTTTGTATTTTCAAACAATAAATAATAATAATATATATATGACGACTCAAAAAACATACCTGGTTCCTAAACCACGATGGGAAATATTCATGAATATAGCGTAAGAGTCTTGTACGCTTGTGGGCTTAGTTAACAAGAATGCACTGATCAAGTCATTATCAAACAAATGATCAAGAGCAATTGTGGATTAAAGAAATTGAAAGTGGTCAAAATGATACATACGTTAGATACGGTGATACTTCTGCACAGTTGATCAACACGTGAACGTGGGCTGACTTCCACACTTCGCCCGTTATCCAGTTATCCACCTCCTTTCCACCATGACGACCGGAAAGGCAAAATACTGATAAGGCAAGCGGGTGTCTTTCACTTTCAATTTCTACTTCATTCCTACTATTTGTTGGTGTCAACATGAAGTTCGTAAAATAATGGGAACAGAAATGGATTGTCTCACGGTGTAAGTAAGTTGCACAAATAGATCCTTCAACCCTGGCCTTATTTTTCACCGACCGTTTTGAGTCACCCATAAATCTAAAAAATAACAACGTTGATGATAAAAATTGATACATTTAACCCTTCAAATAAATATTTATTTTAGAGAATACTTTATTATAGTACCTTTCGAATGGATACATCCATCTGTATTGAACCGGTCCACCAAGCCTAGCTTCATGTGCAGATGCACTGCTAGATGCTCCATAGAATCAAAGAAAGTAGGGGGAAATATTCTCTCCAACTTACAAAGAATGACTGGTATGTTCTGCTCCATCCTTATGAGATCATCCTCTCTCAATGTCGCAGAACACAAATCTTTAAAGAATTGGCCGAGTTCAACAAGGATTTAAAACATTTGACTGCAAGGAACTAAATACAATAGGAAGTAAACACTCCATGAATACATGACAATCATGGCTTTTCATCCCAATCATGGTTCCTTTGTTCACATCGGCACATCTTGCCAAATTAGAAGAATAACCATCCGCATCCGAAGTTCTTTTATCCACCGACAGATCGACTTGGCTTCCTCGGCAGCTTAAAGAGTAACAAAGCTTTGGGTTTCGTGGTCTTCCCATCCGCCGATTCGTCAAATGCAAGTCCTTTCGCCTACAGAAAGTGGTAAGTCTAGTCCGCCTTCTCATTGTCTTTGTTTTTCCTCGACGTTCATCACCGTGAGAAAAACATTGTCAAAAAGTTCTTCTCAATGTGCATAACATCAAGGTTGTGTCTCAATAAATTATCTCTCCGGTATGGCGGATCCCAAAAATACTTCTTTTGTCCAATTATGCCATTGTCCATATCCTTCAAATCGATCCAATTTGCCAAAATCATGATTTTGGGCGCTCCATAACCCTTTCCCAGATCTGCTCAAGGCCAACCTTGGGGGCGCCATC
This sequence comes from Calophaca sinica, assembly GCA_037113605.1. NCBI lineage: Eukaryota > Viridiplantae > Streptophyta > Magnoliopsida > Fabales > Fabaceae > Calophaca > Calophaca sinica. The sequence continues at coordinate 96,700,671 of CM073735.1, read as the reverse complement.
TAATTCAACTTCCCCTTCTTGAAAGCGTTCTTATTCCGCCTAAATGCATGGTCATCGGGTAAAACCTCGCGATGTGAGTCAAACCAAGAACTCTTCCCCAAATTTCAAGGTAAAGGCCTTTGTATGCTCCATGCAATGCGGACATGCCATTTTACCATGAGTACCCCAACCGCACAACATGCCATATGCAGGGAAGTCATTAATGGTCCACATCAACGCTGCCCTCATTGTAAAATTCCTCTTTCGTGCAATATCGTGACGTCACAACACCATTCCACAACCTTTGAGATCGCCAATAAGAGGCTCTAAATAGATGTCAATACCATCCGTTTGATTATCTGGACCCTTATAACACAACTCAAGAACATATAAGGCTTAGACATGCACATTTCGGAGGAAGATTGTATGGGTAACAATAATCGCCAACAAGAATAAGGTTTCGCCGTGGATTGAACATACGGGGTAAAACCATCAGAGCATAAGCCAAGTCGTACATTACGTGGATCTGCTGCAAAATCAGGATGCACACGATCAAAGTGCTTCCAAGCTTCACCATCAGAAGGGTGGCGCAACATACCTGAAGTGCTTCTATTCTCATAGTGCCATGTCATTTTGTCTGCAGTCTGTGGTGATGCAAACATTCTCTATGACCTTGGAATAATTGGCAAATAAAACATTGCCTTCACCGAACTAGTCTTTGTCTAGCCGTCCGATTATTAGTATGTGACATATCCCTAGGCTCACCACAAAATTTCCATTCAACTAGCGCACCATCGTTTTTACCAAACTCATTGTCGTAATACAACATACACCCTCTCACACAACAATCAATCCTTTTAGATTCCAAATTTCAACTTGGACACTAAGCTTTTAGCCTCGTAATAACTTTTTGGCAAACCATCTTTGATAGGTGACGAGTCCAACATCATTTTCAAGTTCACGAGATCCAAGCACACTTCTGTAGCACCACAGCTTGGACTTAAGAGCTAAGAGCCTCACACACATTGATAACTTAGAGTCCTGTAGACCCTTCAAACAACTGGCTTATTTGTTTCTAACAACAGATTATAAAATTTTTGTGCTTTGTCTCATTTGGAAGTTCATCTGTGTCATCATACTCGCTGCTCATCGAATAACACGCTCACCCCCAAGGCATCACAAACCATATCTTGCATCAATTCAATCGCTCACCACATCCCGACCCACGAATCGCCAAGCACCTTCGCAATTATCAAGAACCCCTAAATCAACGTGAGGCAACTTTTTCACCATGTGTAGTCCAAATCCAGTAATTAAGCCTAAATCCAATCAATACAGTGGTGCGTGACCTCACTTGGGCTCTTAATCCTTCTGCAATCGCAATTAAAGCACGGACATCTAATCCCTCCATTAGTTTTGAAATCTTTATGTGCCATTGCGACTTGGACAAAGTACGCAACCCCAAATAAGCAAAATCTGGTTTCAAACCCCTCTCCCGGATACAACCTATCGTGACATCCAACTACGACTCGAAAGAAAATATTCCATCTTCTCGCATGTCAAAAAAATCACAGCTTTCAAAGAAGACGACGTTCTTACAACCGCTCTCTTTCTTTATATGGTATGACTTATCCTATTCGAGAAAAAACTTGTAACTCGTATAATAATCATTCCTTAATTCTCGTGATCTTATACTTGACAAAATTTCGGCAAAGATTTCCATTGGTCTCTCGAGTACACAAAATGAACGCAGCTTATGAACACCGCAATGAAGTATGCACGCAGAGAACAAAAGGAAATGAATCGAACCGAAATTTCATCAAATATAAAGATACGAGAATTAAGCAACAACTACTATACGAGTAAACAAAAAGTTTTGTCCCAAACTGGCCGACTTGGATAATTCAAGGTTCAATATACAATGAGCACATGGTACCCTAAAAGAGTATATGCACTCAATAATATATTAAACCTCAAACTGAAGCTAAGGCTTCTCTCCGATACTAATAACAAATATCAAACATCCATTCGATCAATGATTAACATAACAATTAGACAAGCAGAAGTGACAAGGGTAGAATTAGTTTTATTATATATATATATATATATATATATATATATATAATAAAAAATATTTTATTTTCCTTTTTCATTTAATTTTTTATATGATAATTTTTAATGTTGTTATTTTTTATTTCTTTTTTATTGAAATTTTTTTAACTCTTCTCTTCTTCAGATCTTTTTTCATTTTTGTTATATCATATTTTTTAACGATTGTTTCCCTTGTTTCTCTTTTTTTAATTCGCTTCATCTGTTAATTATTTTTACAATTCTGCTTTTTCAATCCGTCTAGTTTTTTAATTATGTTATTTTTCAATTGTATCTCATTTCGCTTTGTTATTCTCTTCTTTCTTCTTTAAAATCTGCTTTTATTCTATTGTTCTTAAAAATTCTGCTTTTTAATTATTTTTTATTTTAAATCTATTTTTTAATTCTATTATTATTTATCATTTCCAATTCAAATCTGTATTGTTTCTTTGAGCAATGGTCCATTTATTGTGTGTGTAGTTTTATTAATCATTTAGTTGCCACTACGCCATCCGCCATATATAATAAAAAAATTTATTTTTCAATAAATAATAATTATTAACAAATCAATGCTCATGTGCAATTTTAATTTATATATTTTATTTTCTTAAAACGGAAGAACTACTTATTCATTCAGGGTTTATTTAAACTTATTTTAATATATAATTTTATAATTTTATTTATTTCACCCGCTATTTAACTTACGCTATATGCCCGCTATTTTACGCTATCCTACTAATTTTATGCTATTTTTCGCGATCCTCGATTAACAACACTGGAATTTTCATTAAAAATATACAATCAAAGTCATCAAAATGTTTACAATAAAAGCGGTTATGTTTCTAAGCAAATATATTACATAAAGGAAATAAAAAGCAAAGATAAATTTTCATTAAAAATAAAATCATAGAAACAGTGAATAGATGAGGTTATGCAGGAATACGAATAAGCCCAACCATAAACTGAAACTACAACAGTACAACTATAACATATGGCTCTCAAACCTTCTTTGACACTTTAAATATTGTCTTAAACATGTGTCAACAATTCCAATACAAAAACATGCAATGCTGACATTTTTGTGTCACTGCTATAACACAAATTACAAGTTGTACCTGCCCATAGACTTTTTTTTCCCTCTTGTGTCTCAAATATATTAAATTGCAAATCGAATGGAATTATTTGAAAGATCAGAAAAAGCATATGTATTATTCTGGAAGCATGCTTGTTAAAGAACATAATCTTTAAAGCAAATGAAGCCAGGCTTCCATTGTTACAATGAAACACAAACATAATTCCCTCACTCAATAAATTTTGGGCCAAAGAGACACCCTTTGAGATGCAAGCATTCTACTCCAACGAATAACTATACACTCCAAAGGACCACTTAAATGCATGCTGCCACAAAATTTTAGCCTTGTTATGAAGCGTTAGATTTCTTAATAAATTTAACTCAGAGGAATTCCACACATTTGAAGAACAGATATAGAAATGTTAATCAAGGTTCTAGAGGACAGACTACCAGATTTCCAAATAAATTTACTAAGAAGGACCTTCTCTCAGTGCAGAAAGAATGGAAGCACTTATAAGAATTCTCCTACAGGTCAAGATCAAGACTCGAGAGCCCATATTCTTCAATCAATATGACAAGATAAATGCATAAAATCAAGCAAGAGCAAGAGGTGTAGTAAATTCCTCCAACCCCCTTCTTTCCAAACCAAAATAAAGAAGTGAAAAGAAAAATAGAAAGCAAAGAAAAAGATAACAAATACACAGAGTCTATTTGATGAACAAAGGAACTAATACCTCCAAAACAATAGGTATAATAGAGTTAAAAACCTGGTAAAGCACCACAATAGTTGGCTTTGAACAAATCAGAGAAATTTGATATCCAAAACTTGGAGCTCCTCAAGCCTAAAAACAAATGAAACATAAATTTAGTAAACTATATCGAAATGTAAACACAAAAAGAGAAAAAGAAAATCTAGGATAGAAAATTACAAGGAAAAAATGCTTGCACTGTGGTCTTGAAGAGAGAGAGAGTAGGTCCTAGTTGCTTTTGTCCCACTAAGCTATCAAGACACATTGCAACTTTTTGAATAAAAAGTTTAAAAGAAAGAAGAAGAACATGGTGAATCTCATAAAATCAAGAAAACATGATTTTTCACTTGCCTTTGTTGATGACCGTAACTTAAAAACACACAAGAAAAACTTTCTTATTTGCATACAAAATGTAACACTATACCAAAGAAAAATCACATACCAAGATGGTTCACATAGTCTTTTATTTGTATCAAAAGCTTCTTGCTATAAACTTGATTCACATGTACATATGTCAACTAATCATGCATAGAATTGAAAAGCTAACTAATAAATGACCTAGATAACATACATCGTTACATCGTTGTTTTCCCATTTTGTCGCAACAAACTAACACATCAATCAACGTTACTACAGTTCTTATGTCCAAAAATTTTACCACTATAAGATTCAGTTCAATGATAACCCCACTCCAATTACTATCTTAAATTAACACAGCTTGTGTCTAACATTGGATACGCCGGGTTAACAAGCAAAATATTTCTAAACTTAACCAGTTTAAGTATATCAAGGAAATGAATAAAATTGCAATGCATTTGATCTCCAAATTGAAAAAATGAATGAATGACTGAAAAATTAGTCTTGGCCCCAATATAAAACACCACAATGGACAACATATATAGAACTTCCTATGGAGAAACAACATATATATATATATAGATTAACCTTTTTTATATTATAATAAATTTTATTCAATGTTGTAGCTCAAACTTTACACAAGGCAATTCTAGAATGAAGCTAAAACTCAAGGTTGTTTTACACACACACACACATATATATATATAGATTAACCCTTTTTATAAGATTTTTAATACATGGTTGTTATTTTAAGCAGCATTTTCTGGACCTGGTTTGTTACTACTATTGTAATCAAAGTCAAACTGTCTGTTGACTATCCAATCAAAGTTTTAAAATATAAACTTATAACTGTTTTAATAATTTTATTTGACAAAATAACTGTTTTTTAATAATTAAATGAAATACATTCATTTTTTTTATTCTAAATGTGATAAATCCTTTCGTATGGTTTTTAATAGTGTATTACACCAGAATAAGTGACCCGTTCTATATGCACGGGTAATTGACATTAGTAGAATATGAATATTTAATGTGAAAAATACACTATTATATTTAAAAGATGTTATTAGTAAGAAAGAAAAAGACAATAATTTGTATAAAAAAATATTAATATACAAACTTATATGGAGAGAATGCCTACTCTCGTGAACTAATTAAAATTTGTTGTTCAGTGTAAATCCCCATACTTTTTTCATTCGAAATTTTATTGTCACATGTAATGTTTTACTATGATTTTTATATTGATCAATTTACATATAGATAGTAATGTTTTTTTGGTATAAAATATTATGTTGAATGTAATTTTCTCTTATAATTAAGAAGTTAATATGGTTTTACATAATATGTTCATTACGGTGAATTAAGTATAATTTTTCCTATTTACTTTCATATAAAAAATATTCAAATGTGTGTCATATTTAGCTATAAATTTTACATTAATAATCATAATCTAATTTTTTATTATTGTAAACAAATATTAATTCCTTTAAAATAAGGTAAATAATATTATTATTATTTAAATTTTAATTTTTAAAATATATTGAATATATATTAATGCCTTGTACGCTTCTTATTTCAATCAACCAATAATAAACAAATTTTTCTTGCTTTCTCTCGTCAAAATTAATATATCAATAATAAACAAAGTAAACTCAAAAGCGTGCCTTACTCTCTCCCTCTTGCTTTCTCTCAAACGAAACCATGAAAAACGCAGAACCGCACCGGAGTTGCAGAGAAGAGAACAGAGAGCGAGTTCTAAGAAAACACTTGGGTTTTTTCTCCGCTGCTGGCGCTCCGACCGCAATACGCTCGCGATTTGGCCGCTTCCGACGCTACATACACCGCAACGAAACCGCCCGCCACGGTATTTTGCGTGGCGCTCGCTTCGCTACGCAACGCCATCGCCGCTTATTGCGGTCAAGAACGCCCGCTTATTGACTACAGAGAGCCAAACATTAATCAAATCCAATCAATTAGGAAAAAAAGTTGAAAATGGGCTTTTCTAACAATTCAAAACCTCTAATAATTATGAAATTGGGGTAGACACACCCAAATCAAGCTTTCCACCCCACAAAAACACCTCAATTGGAAAACATTTCTCGGAAGAAAGCGGTTCAAAGCCCACCAAGATAACATCCCAACAATCAAAACTTTACCTTCAATCAATCATATTAAACCCCAATACAACAAAGATTCAGATCACAGACTAAAAAAATAATCCATCCAATCCAATTACTCTACATTTGATTAATTTGTTCCAAACTTCCAATCATGACATTTAGAAAAGCAATTGTGAATGTTGTTGATAAATAGAGAGGAGATGAATGAAAGACTTGACCTGATATTGTCCAAATTAAAACGACAAAGAATCGCAGCCAAAACGACAAAGAATCGGCGGAGGTTGAACGAGGTTGAACGACAGCAACTGCGGCGGAGGGCGAACGACAGCAACTGCGGCGGAGGGCGAACGAGGTTGATGACGGGAGGCTACGGCGGAGGGCGAACGAGGGAGATGAAGGGAGGCTACGGCGGAGGCCGAACGAGGGAGACGAAGGGAGTGAATGAATTGAGTTCTGAGGTCGACGGAGATGAAATATAGGGAGACGAAGGGAGAGGTCGAGGGAGATGAAATATTGAGGTCGAGGGAGATGAGTTCAGGCCGAGGTCGAGGAAGAAGAAGAAGAAGAAGGATTCTGTTCTGGCCAAATAAAGAGCTTACCGACGGCCATTGTAAACTAACCGACGCTTTCACCGCTTGCAGAACAACACGGATTAGCGACGGCTAATCCGTCGGTAAAGATGGTAAATGGGCGCCAGTATTCAAAAACATGCGCAATTTTTCAAAATTTACGGCTTCACCGACGGACACCCACCGACGGCTTTAATCCGTCGCTAAAAATGGGATTTCCGACGCTTAAACCGCTTGCAACGTCCATCAGATGACGGGACGCGTTTTCCGACGGTCTTACCCGTCGGAAATCCCGCTTTTTAACCGACGGACGAAAGCCGTCGGTAAATGGCCGTCGGTAATCCCGTGTTTTCTTGTAGTGCTTCCGCAAATGCCTATGGAACCACTCAACAGACGAAGATTCATAAGCCGTTCTACACAACAAAAGTATTTGATGGTTGAGACACGAGACTTGTTGTGTGAACGGAAAGTGGAGTTAGATGAGGGGGAATATGACGAGTTTTTGAATCAAATCAAAAGGAGAAAATGGGAAAAGCTGGCCACACCTGTGGAGTCAATTAATGAAGAAATTGTCAAAGAATTCTATGTCAATGCCTGGCCAGTAAAAAGGGGATCCAAGACCAGAAAATCTTGGGTGAGGACCAAGTGGATTCCTTATGATCGAAATGCTATCAGTGATCTTTTGGGGAATCCCCTTCCTTTGAAAGAGGTTGAGAAGTGTTCATATCAGATTCAAATGGACCAGAGGCATACTTTACGAGGATTGACAGCAACGGATGTGGCTAAGTTTTTGTGTCTTCCCAGTAGGACTTATGAGGTTAATGCGCAAGGTCAGCCATTGAGAATTAAAAGAGCTAATATGAGAACGCTAACCCAAATTTGGACTAGCTTCATGCTTTCCAACATAGTTCCTAATTCTCATACCTCGGATATCCCAATCCTACGAGCTTTCCTCATTTATGCCATCATGAAAAAGAAGAATACGGATGTTGCTGCCATAATTTCGGCGGAAATACACAACTTTGTTCTTTCCGACCAGCCTAAGAAACCATTGGGCTTCCCGGCATTGATAACTGCATTGTGTTTGGCTCATGGTGTTGATGTCCCGAGCCATCCAAAAACCAAACTGAGGATGCCAATCAATGCAAGTTTTATCGAGAATTACCGCCTTAATCCAAAGAGAGCAAGAACTTGGAGAAAGCTCTACCCAACCTGCACCTGTTAGGCAGCCTCCAATGATTCCAATGACTCCCATGGAGACTCGCCTCACTGCTCATCTCACTCATTTAGAGCAACAACAGGCTGCCAACTATAGGGCATACACAAGCTTGAACGACTCCTTCTACCGATTCACTTTGCATCAGCATCAAGGAGATGCTAACCTGTTTCCATGGCCCACACCAGATATGTTTGCTGCACATGTTGCATGGCCTGGGGACAGGCCAATTTTTCCGGAGGGGGAAGAAAATGTGGAAGAAGCTGGAAATGAAGGGGAAGCTGCTGAAGCTGGAAATGAAGGACAAGGTGGAGATGATGGCGGAGAGGAGCTGAATGAGGAGGACTTCATGAATGACATCCTCGGAGATTGATAATTTCTCATCCCTTATCTTTTATTGCTTTTGGTAGTTGTAGTTTTTGTGTTTATTTTGAATCTCTGTGTTGAACATTTTGTTGACCCAAAATTTTTTGTGTGACTATGGTTTGAAAAAAATCAATTGTCAAAACTGATGCATGATGATGAATTGAATCTGGACTGAATGACTGAAAAAGAAAAATGGTGGTATACATGAATAGTATAGCCTTGATACATGTCGCATAGTTCAATGGTTAGTCATAGAGAGTAACATGAAACAATCATCAATCAGGGAATACATGAGCCTTAAGTTTGTGGGTTTTGAGCATCCAGAATTAAATGCATTGAGAGTCATCACTGTTATTCATGCTAGTTGATTTTGCTTAATTCTCTGATAGTCACTTTGTATATATGATGCATGGAAAGGATCAAGGCAATTTATTTTTTGTGTGATTAAGCCTTTGGGCAAAAAAAAGCTAACCATGCATGATGTGAGTATAACCTTTGATACCCCTTTTGAGCCTAAAAAGTTATGTTTTTCATGAGAACAAATTCCCTTTTGAGCTTAAAAGAAAAACCAAATTCTCACCCCCACCTAAAAGGATGAAGAGAGCATTTGGTATTTACTATGGACTGAATAGATTGTTTCCATTGTATATAAGTTTGGGAATTTATTTCGGTTTGCATTTGTAAAGGGGAAGCATTTGAAGGTAAATCAAGGTTAAGGTTGTTGATTGTGAAAAAAAAATTATTAAAAATTAAAAATTTTCTCTCTGTTTTTTGAAAAATCAATTTTGTACATATGTATATATGTTCAAAAAAAAATATAAATATAGAAAAACAGAGAGAAAGAAAAAGAAGGAGAAGGAATTGTATGTAAACAAAGGATTTAGACATATTTGGTTGTTCAAGAGAATAGAGGGTTATGGTTGTTATTTTGGAAGAATGTAGTTAATATCATATGCTCTCTTAATCTTTTAAGGTGATTAGTCTTTATCTAGAAAAACCAAATTCCTTTGTAGCCAGGCCACATTTCAACCTTTGAAAGACCTTAGTGATCCATGCTTGATTATGTACTTTGTGACACAATATTTGTGATGAAAAACAAATTTGATTTTGTGTGGATGCAGTGTATGGATGAGAGAAATACTCACCTTGGCCATGTTATTGTGTGAAACACTTTGATGTGAGGAAATTATGTTATTCTTTGATTGATTGACTGCAAATTGTGAATTCAGTGACTGCTAATAGGATTGTACATTTGTATCTTGGTTATGGATTTCATTTTAAGACATCATTCAAAAACAAATTTTGATACTTATCAGTCCAGCAGTAAAAATTTTCGTGCAGTTGATTGTTTTCAAACCATGTCTTCTTTTGTGTAAATAGTTTGGGTCATGATAACTCTATTTTGATGTGTTGACTTTTTTTTGAGGACAAGCAAAATGCTAAGTTGGGGGGAGTTGATAAGTGCCAATTTTACTTACATTTTTAGAGCTTTTTATGGCATTTATTAACTCATTTGTTTGAATTAAAAGATGTTTTCTTACCTTAAGTTAGTATTTGTAAATATTTTTATTAGAGTACTATGTTTTTAATGATGTTAGAATTCATCCAAAATTCCTTGTTAATTTTATGTAGGTTGAAATGAGGCAAATCAAAGAAGGAATCAAAGCTGTCCAATTTTCGCTCAAGCCAGGAACACTCGCTCACGCGAATCTGGCGCATAATTGTTACCTGCAAACCGACTCAAATTCGCTTGAGCGAAAATGCTGCGCTAAGCGACGCACGCTTCTTCAGCATGAAGAATGCTATGCAGCCAAGCGAAATCCTTGGAGCTGAGCGAATTCTAAGCGGTTTAAAACTCTGTTTTACTGAATTGGAGCAATATAAAAGGACAGTTCATTTCAGCTTTGAAGGAGATCTCACGGAGAGAGAGGAATCAAACGGGGAGAAAAGAAGAGAACCTTTGGTGAATCAAAGGGACACTAAATTTCATCTTTCATCTCTCAATTTTCATGGTATTTGTATATGGCTCTCATGATAATGAGTAGCTAACTCTTTTGTAGTTGGGATTTGGATGTAATCAACCAAACTTCTATGTAATTTCTTTACAATTATATGTTATCTCTTCTTATCAATGATAGTGATTTCATTCTATGTTTAATGCTTTATATGACTTGATCACTCATATTTAGATTTGTGAGTTAGATTGTGATTGGAAAATACTTTCTAATTCTAGATTTGAATGAAATCACCTAATGAGTTTTGTTACTAGGAATAGAGCTTGATTCATTAGTTACTTTTGAATGCTAATCTTAATGCAAGTAATCTCTTTGAATAATCAAGGAATTGTTATTTAAAGTGAAGAGCTTAGAATCTCATTTACTAAGGAATTGGTAATTGAGTAAACTTCATTCGTAATATCATTGGTAATAAAAATAGTCGTATATGAGTATCGAATTCATAAGTGGTGAGGTTGATGAAATCCAATCCCAACTTGTTTCCAAGACTATCATCAATCCGCTTTACTCATTAGTGTTTATTTTCTTTAAAACTTAGAATTTGTATGTTAGAAACTCTTAATCTAAAAACATGAGATATTTTGTGAATATATATGTACATAGATCTTTTGGACTTAATTAGTATAAGTGTGAATTAACCGACTATTGCACGATTCCCTGTGGATACGACAACCCTACTTATCACTATAAACTTCGGTATTTTGGTACGCTTGCCAAAATCCTAACATGTATGCATGGAAATACATCACCACAGTTAGTCACCACAACGGGATCACTCACACAGAGTATTGTCTCGACTCACCTATTCTAGAACCCCGTCTTATTGTCTCGAAACCTCACGTGGTATCCCTAAGGTTCTCTTTGTAACATCCCTGATTTTTCAGTTTTTCAAAAACGTGTTTTCTGTATATAAAATATACAAGGGTATTTTGGTCATTTTAAAAAGTGCGTAATTTTGGGAAACGGACTTTACAGTTGTATTCCAAATGTTTCATTTAGCTAGTGGTGATATTTTCAGGTTTTAGTTCTGAAGGAAACCGGACGTCACGGCTAACGTTTTTACCAACGGAAAAGTCTGTTTGGACTTCAACACATTCATAATTTGAAATTTTTACTGCTCGTCAATAGATGACGATCTACGAGAAGATACTAATTTTATTATTGCTTTGATAATTTTACAGACGCCAGTCTAATCGCATAATGTTTTAGTCGCGCGATGAGTTTTAAGCAGTATAATTAGGATAATTCCTAATTATTATTTTTGGATAATTATTAAATGTTATAAATAAATTATATTGAAGAATATTTTGAGTTACATAATTATATTTGATATATATTTGAATTACATAACTATATTTAATAAAAATTTGAATTACAAAGGCATATTTTATATTTTGAAATCAATAAACTAAATTGAATTTATTTTCAATTACAAAAAAACTATATTGGATATAATTTTGGATTACAAAACTATATTTAATAAAGTTTGAGTTACATAATCATATTAATAATTTTTGAGTTACAAAACTTAATTTAATTAATTTTTGAAGTCCAACAATGTTTATAAATAACCATTCTTGCATCATTTTTTTCATTCTCCCTCCCATTTTCATTTCATCAAGTTTTAGAAAAGAGAGAAGGAAGAGAAGAAAGAAGAAGAGAAAAAAGAAGAGGGAAAGAGAAAAAGAGAGGGAAAAGGCCGTGTGAGAGAGAGAGGGAGAGAAGGGGGCTCTTGAGAGGATAAAGGCTAACATGGAGAAGAAGAGAAGAAGAACAACTATGGAAGAAGAAGATGAAGGAGTAGAAGAATCAAGAAAAAAATGGTCTTGCATGGAGGAGGAGAAGAGAAGAACTCAACCTCCATGGAAGGGATTCAAGGAGACTACATGTTCAGGGAAGTATACTAATCATCAGGAAGGCAATAATAGATTTTAATATAATAATATGGCGTTGGGGAAACTCATAACCCTTTGCACTTATGTGCTTATCTGATTGATTGCTTGCTTGCTTGATTGCTTGGTTGGTTGTTTACAGGAATACTGTACAAGATGCTGTAACAAGTTTTATGTGATTACTTTGTTAGTTGATTTGACAACATAATAGTCTATAACCTGATGCATGGATTTTGTGTGAATATTGAATTATGACGAGCTTGACTGGTTGACGAGTGTTGATACTCATATCGTGATGGCAATTGAGTTATGCCTAAAAGGGCATACTTCTCACTGTAGTGGTGAGGCGAGTTTGAGTATTAGGCTCTTAGACTGAAACATAGTTCTAGATAAAAATGAATTTCATGGCATATACGTATGTTATCCTTATTCTGCTTGTATGGGAATAAGTACTTTCGCTCCGAGGGGTGGTCAGTTTTACTTGTTTGTACGGGGTAACAAATCACTATCCTCTATGAGGAAGTGACCCACCGCCTGTGCCCGGGGGTACTGGTCAGAATAGGACGACCGACATGCATTTCAGGATCAGAATCACACAAGTAATGTTGTACTTGGTTATGAATCTTACATGATTATATGTTGTTATTGAGTGATTACATGTTATTGTATTAATTTCTATCTCTGTTTTCCTGTTTTATGATGATTAGTTGTACTTACCTCCTATTTTTGTATTGTTTGCTTGGCTTTTATTTTCGAAAACGTTAGATGAACAAAAGGACGAGTAACAAGTGTAAGCGGGATCTGAGGAGTAGGTTTCTCAGTCAGGAGTTTCAGTTTATAATTATGTTGGATTTTGTTCTTAGTACCACGGCCAGTGGATTTCATTTTGTAATAAATACACTTGTATTTTTTTCCGCGTTACTCTGATGAAATAAAATTTTATGTGTTGCACGTTCTTAAAGTTCTCCGTTGTTTTCAGTTTAAATATTTTTATTTATACGTGACACCTTTATTTTTCGGAGGGTGTTACACTTTTTCTTGTCAAAACTCTTATTAGTTATAAAATATTAGTATTTGAAAATTCCACAATTAGTTCAAAAATAATTGTTTTTAATAATTCTAACACTCACTTCACTCTTTTTAAGAAAAAGTGGTTAATCCTTTACTAATTTAGGGTTTTTAGGAAAATTCACATTTAAGTGTCTCATTGATTTTACATAAAAATCCCTTAGGTTTTTATTCCAAAACTTTAACAATCTCAACCAACGGCTTACTTCATCACCCATCTCTTTTTCTCGGTAATCTCTTATCATCCTTCGGTTATTAAACTCTTGGTCAAATGGGTCTCGGCGTCGCAAAATCACGGCATTAGGTGATCGCGTTACCGATTGTTCGTTCGACGATTAATCGCGTAAATTAATTTAACAAGAAATTAAATTTAACGCGTGACTAAGAAATTATTCTCGAATAATTTCTTCACCAATAAATCATAAACTTTCTCTAATAAAATCATACAACATCACGCCAAGACACCATTCGATTTTCATCAAAATCGGTATTCATTAGAATTTTCTCTCGGGTAAAAATTACTCGGCGGCTCAAAACGCGACGAAACTCCGTTAGAATTTTTCGATAGGATTTGAACCATGAATTAATAATAAATATTAATTCTCAATTATATTTTCATCCTAATAAAATTTCATTCACTTGATTTACAACAAAAATACGTGTCACCGCGTCAAACCAAAAACTCACAGAAAAATCTGTTGGTGATTTCACATTAAAAGCAGCATACGTCTACACTGTCCGTTAATCTGAATTTTCACCAAATTAGAAATTTTTGAAAATAACTCTACACAGTTCCTCGTATTCTTAGCAAGTCATTGAGATGATCAATCTCTACAACTTACCTTCAACTATTCAGGACTTTACTAATAAAACAATATTCAAAAAAATTGGGGTGTTACACATTACGTTTCGGTATAAATGATTACTTATCTTTTTCTTCTTTACAAGGAAGCATTACGCGTTGTTGTTATAATTTCATTGTCTTTGAGCAAGTATCAAATGTTATAAATATTTTATTATTTATAAATGATCATTTTACTTTTGAGTCCTTACGGGGATTTTTTTTTTAACATTTTGATATTTTTTTAATATTTATGTTTCTTATTATTTTCGTTTGTTCTTGATGTTTTTATTTCTTTGGTTTATTAATTTTTTAATTTTAATTTTAATATATTATCTTTATAAATGTCTTTGTTATTTTTAAATAATAAAAGAGTATTTTACTTTTAAGTCACAACAAACATTACATGTTGTTTGTATATTTCATCATCTTTGACCATGTATCAAAATTTTATAAATGTCTTTATTGTTTTTAAATAATTATTTTATTCTTGAATCCCGACAGGAAAATATTACATGTTAACAGTATAATATTATTATCTTTTATCACATAATACCTCTATAAATCTCCTTATTATTTATAAATGATTATATTTTTCTTGAGTCTCGGCAGAAAAATATTACATGTTGCTTACTCTCACTTTTTCTGTATTTTTAGGGAACGAAAACAGCTAATTATGTTTGTCACAGTGTATAATTTTAATTTTATAAACAAATCTATTGAAAAATGCATGAAAACAGTGTGACCCATGCGTATGCACGGGTATCTTGCTAGTTTTGATTGTAAATCTTCTACTTAGGACTTATTTCCTTTATGTTGGTTGAAAGAGCCTTGTTGGGCTTGGTTTAGTGAGGTCGTCGCCTAGGTATTGTTGGAGCCTAAACGATTGACAAGTTTAGACCCTCAATAATTTTGATGATAACAAAGTATCTATGTGGGAACAATTTACCTTTTGATAAGTCTTGAAGTGTGTAGGATGTAATTTGTCTATATATTGGAAATATCACAAAAGCAAGAAGAAAAAGTTTACAAGAAGACTAGTGCGGTAAAAGCTGTTTCAATCTGGTCCTGCACCTGCATCTGGTACTTGGTCACAGCGAGCGCCCGATTTTCAGATATTGTGACACGTGGAACCGACTCAAAGCTAGTTAGCATTTGGTACAGTTTAGCGAGCATCCGGTTTATTAGTGAAGTACGTATGAAGCACGCTTCGTTTTTCTGCTCTCTGTCTCAGCGTATCTCTGCAGTAAATTCAAATACTCTTTTGCACTCAATTTGATAGTACGAGGTATTAAAGGTGACGCCTTTAGCTAAAGGACAAAGATTGTACACTTTTCAAATTGTGTCAGGCTGCAAATGATTGGAAAAGGAAATAGTACAAATGGTAACAAAGATGTACTATTCGAATATTCCCATGGAAAAGGAATTACTGATATTCTCTTCAATTACCTCACTTAATGATTGGAGTTGATTTACCTCATAATGGTAACCTTAAAGCTGCCTATAAATACTCCAATTCTACCATTGAAGAAGGTTATAGAATTACAATCAAGTGAGCAATCAAGAATTCTGTGCCAAGCACTCTGCGAACTAGACAGTGAACAAAGCTTTCAACATCTTATTCTTTCTTTTAGAAAGTTATCTATTTGGTTCTTAAACTTTTTATCTTCTCGTGTTGAGAATTATTTTTCTGTGTTCAAATCATTCTTGTAAAACTTGTGTAGCCTTATAATAGGCTGATTCCTCAAAGGCTCGAATGTATTGAGTCGTTTTGAGAAGTTAAGAGTATAGTCAAGTTGTGACAGTAGTATACTCTTAAGGGAATTTGCAATCAGTGTGATTATAGTGAAAAATCCTTCAGCAACAAAGGGACTAGACGTAGCTACCAGTTGGTGATGAACTAGTATAAACTTCTTCTCTATTGCCTTTACTTTACTTTACTTTCTGATCTACGTGAAAACAAGTTTTCATAACCTATTTTTTAGCATCCAGCATTCCCTATGTCCCATAGTAACCACTTTTGAAAAGAACCTGAGTTTTATTAAATTGTTTTTGAAGAGAATATAATTTCTGTATCAAATATTTTCAAAAAGTTTTGATCACAAATCAACCCCCTTCTTGTGTTCATGTTCAGGTATCCCATTACGGGAGATTGACGCTTCTTTTGAATTTCCGTTAGGGAGGGAACTCATTTCCTATAAATAGGTGTCTTGTACCTTCATGGCTAGTTTTGAATGCCATTTCAATTTCGCATACTTGTGAACTATGATTTGAGTGAAGTATCCTCCTCTAAGCTTCTTACTTGAACCAATTTGAATCCTATGAAGAGACTTCAAGACTCTTGTGGCAACCTAGTCTTCTTCATCTTCTATCTCTTTCCATTTTGTATGTTTGTTTGATTTCACTTGTTTAGATCCATTCTCTTCTTGGTTATGTTGATGGAGTTGAAGTCCAAAGAAGTATCCCAAGGCTTGATAAATCCAAGGGGCTTCTAGTGATGGATTCATCCTTGATCATATGTATAGCTTTGATAGTTTTTTCTCTTTATGTTTCATGCCTAGATCTTCTTGTTCTTCACCTTTATTCTTTTCAATTCTTGTTGTCAATTAGAAATCAAGTCATGGATATGATCCTAATTGTTGAACTAAATCCTATGTTCACATCAAGTGATATCACAGTCAAATCCATGTGTTTCATTGATTTTTAATTTGAATTACATTTTTGGTGCCAAGAACATTATCCTCTTCATTTTTTGAATTTTCAAATTCTATATCCAAATTTTGTAAATCTTGCTTTGATATACTTGTTTCTTAATTGTATGTGGCTAAATTGTGCTTACTTGACGATTTTTGGCCTTGATTTGCCAAGCTTTCTTGTTTGGGAATTTTTATCTCAATTTGGCGCCAAAACCATATCCATCCCTATCTTGGGATTTGTGCCATTCTTTATCCAATTTTGTGTATGATCTATGTGTTTGTTTGATTGATTCAAGTTCTATTCATCATCTTGATCATTTCTACTAGTTTGGTTCACAAATTTGTGTTTCTTGAAGCTTAAGTTTCATATTGGTGTTGTTCATCTTCATACATGTTCTTGACATATTCATATATTCATCACCATTGTTAAGCTTGAATCCTTAGATGTTGATGAAAATTGAACTATGTTGTTTGTTGTTAATCAAAAATTCTTTTGAAAGGAAATAAAAAAGGCTTTCCAACAAGCACTTCATCTTGTTCATAGCATTTTTCTACATCAAATTAAAAGAAAAAGAAAATCCAAGATCCAAGCTCTTTTCATCTGAATTTTCTTCATTAAGAGACACTCTGATCCATATTGAAAAAAAACGAGGTGAAGGAGGTGCAAATAGTAAACGGCGTTATTCCGAAAAAAGGCACTTTAAGTATTTCTTATTTGTGACCTCTTAGTTGATAAATTCCATTGTGTGTTTTTTTTTCACAATTGCATTGAAGTTTTCTTTTTCGATAATTGAGAATTCAATTTGATTCATTTAAGAACTCCAAGCAGAGGATTTAGAGAGTGGAAAAAGGCAAGAGAGAAAAAATTACACAAGAGCCAAGAAAGTGTAAACACGAGTGGACATCCAAGAGTGTAAACGCTTAACTTGAGTGGAGAGGTTTTTCTTTTCATCTATTCTTTTATTTTTCTCTATTGGAAATATGGCTAGTGGAGGAAGTTCTGCTCTACCTTTACCAAAAATCGCCAACCTCATGGCCCATATAACTAACATTGAAAGAGAAATGCAAAGGGAAAAGAGGAAGCTTAGCGAGGATCTTGGGGAAAGGATGACTTCGGTTTAACGGAGCACGAGATCAAGATATATGAGATATTCACATGCTAGTGAAGAAGAATTTGATTCCATAAAAGAGGATGAACCTAGAATTTATGACTGAAGGAGGAGGACTAGAGGACCTAGGAGAAGGCATAGGAATGACTTTGAGGGTGAAAGGAGGAACGATAGGAATTAGACAGAAAATGATAATTGGAGGGAGGAGAAATTAAGCATTCCTAGTTTCCATGGGAAGGTGGATCCCGAGGCTTATTTGGATTGGGAACTTAAAGTGGAGAAATTTTTTTGTTGTCGTGATATGAAGGAGGACATAAGGTTAAGGTAGCTACACTTGATTTCACGGATTATTCCTTGTTACGGTGGGATCAAAACCAAAAGGAGAGAAGGAGGTGTGGAGCTATACCAATTGATACATGGAAGGAATTGGAGACTATTATGAGGAAGAGATATGCTCCAAGCCATACCATAGAGACTTGAATACTAGACTTCAAAATCTCACGCAAGGCACTAAAAGTGTGGATGAGTATTATAAGGAGTTGGAGGTTGCTAAGATTAGAGCCAATGTAAAGGGAAAAAATGAGGTGGCTATGGCTAGGTTTATGAATGGCTTAAACTATGAGATAAGGGATGTAGTGGAGCTTCATCATTATCTTTATTTGGAGGAGTTGGTCTACCAAGCCTCAAAGGTGGAGCAACAGCTTAAGAGAAGTAGCTCCTATAAAAGATCCACTTCTAATTACAATTCTTCAAGTTGGGAGGACAAGCCAAAGAAGGAGAGACCATCCTCCTCTAAACCTCAAGAGGCCGTAGGTAAGTAATTGATTAAGAACACTTCTAACTCAAATTCTTCTTTTTCTATCACTTCTACTAAATGCTTTAAGTGTCTAGGAAGGGGGCACATTTCTTTCAATTGTCCAAACAAAATAGCCTTGGTCATGAAGAATGGGATTGTAATGACTGATGGTGAACATGAACATTCTTCTACTTTTTCTCAAAATTCTAGTGAAAGTGAGGGAAAGTGTGAGGATACACCCTTGCAAGGTGATTTGTTAATGGTAAGGCGGTTCTTAGGAGTGCAAATGAAAGAAGATGATACCTCACAAATGGAAAACATGTTTCAAATTAGGTGCCCAGTTGAAGGGAAGATTTGATCCTTTATTATTGATGGTAGTAGTTGCACTACTGTGGATAACACTACATTACTCACTAAACTCAATCTTAAAACCACTCCCCACCCTAGGCCCTGTAAGCTTCAATGGTTAAGAGATAATGAGGAAATTTTTGTAAATAAGTAAGTTTTAGTGCACTTTAACATAAAAAAAGTACAAGAACAAAATTTTGTTTGATTTAGTCCCTATAGATGCCGGCCATATTTTACTTGGTAGGCCATGGATATTTGATAGGAAAGTCATCCATGATTATTTAACAAACAAATTCAATTTTTTTCCACAACAAGCACAAAATTACTCTATCACCTTTCAGTCTAAAGGAAGTGTGTGAAGATCAAAATGCCCTAAAGCATAAAAGAGAACAAGAAAAGAGGGAATTGAGTGGAAAAAACATTGTGGCAGAAAAAGAGAGAGGAGGTCGAGAGCATGATAAACAAAGAGAAAAGAAAGGAGTTGGAATAAAAGAGAGAAAAATTGAGAACTTGTGCGTGAGAGAGTGGAATTGAAAGAGCTTTGTTAGTTAAACAACCAGTTTACTTTCTTTACTATAATGATTTGTGTTTGTCTACTAACCCCATTTCATTGCCAAGTCCAATTGATGCTCTCTTGAAATAATTCCATGATGTTTATCCAAGTGATATTCCTCAAGGCCTCCCCCACTAAGGGAGTTGAACATCAAATGGATCTTATCCCAAGTGCTTCATTGCCTAATAGGCCATCGTATAGGAGTAATCTCGAAGATACAAAGGAAATTGAAAGGAAAGTTCGAAAGCTCTAAGAAAAAGGATGGGTAAAGGAAAGATTTAGCCATTGTGTTATGCCTGTCATTTTAGTGCTAAAGAAGGTTCGCACATGGCAGATGTGTAACGATTGTAGAGCCATAAACAATGTGACACTCAAATACCCCTTATGCGATTAAAGTGACAAAAGACATACAAATATGCGGAAAATATAATAAAATGTAGTCTTCACATAAAAGGTATCAAAGTATCACTTGATCAACACTAACATGCTGAAAATACGAATAACAAAATCCGAAACAAATAATAAAGTGATGCAAGAAATAAAAAAAAACACACTGATATCACACTGATCAGAGCATAATCCTTCTAATACAAAATGTCGGTAAACTAAACAGAGCGTAAATCCTACAACTACTAGGCCAACATCCATCACTCCTTTAATGTAGCCTCCAACTCTGCCAGCTTAGCAGCCGTGACCTCGTTGTCAGTCAGCTCTCAGCTATTCATAGTAACGAACAAATACAAGCAGACATATATAAGGATGAGAAATCATTTTCAAAACATGTGTAAGGTAATCGAATTATAAAAGAAACAGATGCATCAAATACATAGACAAGACCAGCCATGAATCACATGTCCTAACTATCTCGATGAATGACGATATATGCAGATCCTAGACACCAACTACTTCACATTCATGTGGATTCGTACTAACTTTGGAAAGTCAAATGGGTGCTTTGTATTTGGTTTTAATGTGGGTGGCTCACTGATCAACATGATCCTTCCTCCGAATACGAGACACTCCTGATAACGTATTGTGGCTCAGTAGGGTAGTTTGGCTTGGTTAAATGGATCGCTCCTAGTAACGAGTATCTAGCTTATGCCGATAATGGTAACAGCTTATACCAGACTCGCGTGCCATCAAGGTCTCTTGGTGACCTCCACTATCACGTCTCAACATTACCTTTAATGATGCAATATTGCACAACAACACAACAACGTCCAACCATCCTTCGTTTATCATTGTATCAATGTTTCATCATCAGATGACATCTTGTTGCCCATATCGTCATCGTTAGTTGTAGCATCGTAGCATACATTGCCGATTTTTATCGAAAGAACGATAAAAAATTAACTTATAAACGATAGATCAATTCCTATAGGTCTTACTATCCTCAAAATACATTATAATGGTCGTATCGTAGGCTTAAATTATCATACTAAGGATCTTAAATGGTTTTCAGATCATATCTTTACATTCTTTGGCTTATGTGATCCTTTAATCGGTTAACTCATGTCCCTTAATCGGTTAAAGGTCTAACTTAGGCATGTTCCTGGTTTCTGATCATCTAACGGGTTAGGCCATTTCTTCTATGGGTGTAGATCGTAACTTAAGAGTTCTAATAGTCCATAAAATCACCTCAGTAGCCATCGTAACTATCCTAATTAGGTTGACCATTAAAATCATCACTTTCAACTCTGAACTAAGGTTTAATCGGTTAACTACTACAAGTTAATCGGTTAACATGAACAAATTTGAATTCTTGGTTTTCTAAGTTTCTTTAGTCAGTTAAGCTATTGGTCTTAATTGATTAACACGAGCAAAACAACAATAATGGTAGAAACAAAACCTAGATTTTTCATATTTATTCCTAATGGTTTTCTAACCTCGAATCACGTTTTCTAACCCTCCACTAACCTAGAAAACATCACATAATGCTCCATACAATCTCATAATGTGAAATCATCATCCAAATACATAACACATTATACAACATGTTTTCCTATCATTGATATTCACAATTCATGAATATTTAGTTGTGCTCCTACACAAACTAGCAATCATAGCAATCAAAATCACTTAATTAATAGGTTCAATTATAGATTCGTTAATTCATAATAGCCTTGTTCCTACAAGGTTTCATAATATTAACAATAAACATAAACGGAATCATGGAAATCCCTCCATCTCTCATCCTCTTAGAATACCCATATGTTAGAGATCACTCTCCTTCATACCTGGAAATAAGGTCAGAAATCAACAAGGCATAAGAAGAGAAGGATCCTCGTTGGTGTTCTTCACGCAAACTACTAATCTAAAGAGAAGAAAAAGGAGTTTTTAGGGTTCCAAGGATCCAAGAACAATTTGAGGATTTAACCTATGAATTGTCACCTTTTTTTTTAAAGCAAAAGAAAGGAAAGGAGCCTCGTTAAAACCTTCTGATGCAAAACCCTTCTTAGAAAAAAAAAACATCTAGAAGGAAAAAGAGTACTCCTCCCTAAATTTTATTAATAATAAAAAAGGAAAAAAGATAAACAAAAATCATGGGGGGACTAGGCCAAAACCCATGAACAAAAACAATAGTGAATCCAATAGGAATGAGAGGCAAACCTACAGAAAAGAAACTAAATCTAAGAAAAGCAATAATGGTGTGCAAAAGCATCACTATAATGACTTTCATCCCAACTATGTTGGCACCAAAGACATTAACAATCATTTGCAGCACACCAAAATCAAAACAGCAGGGACTGTCAACGAACCCAAGGAGAATCATCTAAACCTGTAACTAGGCAAACCTAACCTATTTCTGAAAAAATCCTCAGCAATGAAACTAGGAATAAGGTCCCACCAAACAAAACCACTGATACTAGACCCATGACCGGCGAGCTTATCAGCGCAAACATTGCCCTCTCAATAAATATGAGTGCAAACAAAGATCATCTGTCTGGTCAAGTGAACACAATTATTCCATCTATTTCTGAGCTTCCAAGGAACCACCTGACTATTCTTGAAAGCAGAAACCACCAACTGAGAATCACACTCCAACCACAAATAATTCCAACCTTTGTTAAAAGCTAATTCAATTGCCAACATTGCTCCAACAAGCTCCGCATGAAGCGCATAGTTGATACCAATGTTCGCAGAGAAGCAACCAAGGACAGCAGCACTTTTATCTCTAAAAATACCACCACAGGAGGCTGGGCCAGGACAACCTTTGGCAGCCCCATCAGTGTTGCACTTAACCATAAAAGGAGCACGGGGGATCCAAGTAACCTCTTTGATGTTCGGAGAGCTTCTGTAATTACCATTAATCTTGAAAGCCTTTAAAATCATAAAATCAGCAACCGAAAAGGACATGGGAGAATTGGAGGCATTACCTGCTAAAGCCACATTGGAAAGGATTAAGCTAATGATAGAGTGCAAAGGGATAATAATATTATCAAACCTGGCCTTGTTTCTCCAGCGCCAGATCGCCTAACAAACATTAACAATAGCAGCAGAGATAATGTCACAAATCTGAGGGCTCCAACCATGAAGAGGCAAAGATAAAATATTCTAAAAATAAGAGCTATCTATCGAAGTACTTAGAATACCTCCAAGCCAATTCCAAATAGATTTGGCAAAAGCACAGTCAAGAAAAAGGTGATGAGTGGATTCTGAAGTATTACCACAAAGACTACAAACTGAAACAACAGTGCAACCTCTGTACCAAAGTTCATCATTCATCGGCATCCTTTTATGAAGAATCCTCCAAAGGATGAAGGATTTAGAAGATGGAATAAAATTCTTCCAAACTAATTTGGTCCAGGGGACCACCTGTCCCACAGTGTTATGGAAGAGGAAAGCATCTTTAAAAGTCAAGTCCCCTGAATTAGATGTATTCCACATCAACTTGTCATCCACCGGAACAGAAGGAATAACCTATCCTGTATTTCAGAATAAAGCTGTGGGAAATGAATAAAAAGAGCAGCAGGGATAGACATCTACCATTAATAATAAAGTCACTCAAAGTAGCTTTAAATCCCTTATGCAAATTAGAAGGGATACCAAGTATATACACAATTGGCCTATGAATTGTCACCTTGATTTTTCTCTATAGAAGAATAAGAAATGCACTAGAATGATGAGGAAATCCCTTGCGCTACTGGAGCTCTTCTCTTGTTTTTTGAAAAGGTGAAAGAGAAGCTTTAAATTTGAAATTCAAAGCAATTAGAAGAGGTGAATAATTAGGACCCTAAGCACGTTTTTATAGGCTCTGGAATAGATTAGATCATGGCATTTTAATTTGAGAAGGATTATGATTTGTTTTGAAAAGATTAGAATCATTTAAAACAGGATTTGAATCAGATCTGTGGTTAGCAGATTTTCCAGACCTTTAATCGATTAACACGATGTTGTAATTGATTAACACGAGTTAAATGGCTTTAATCGATTAAACCAAGTGTTGTAATCGATTAACAAACGCAGAAACTCATAGAAACAAGTTTCCTATGAATCTAACTATCCAAACACATTCTAAACTATATAAGATGATCTTAATACAGCCCTAAGCACACAATATCATAGATTCGAAAGACAGGGTGTTACAAACAACATCACAATCAAGTATAGACATCAATTCCAAGGTTGGATGACTTACTTGATGAGCTGCATCGTTCTTGTTTCTTCTTCAAAATTGGCTTAAAAAGTGGTTATCACCAAATCTGAGTTCATGGAAAACGACATTTGTCTATGTGAATGGCTTGTTATGCCATTTGGTTTGACAAAATGCCTAAGTACCTTTATGAGGTTTATGAACCACATTTTAAGGCATTTCATTGGAAAGTTTGTTGTGGTCAATTTTGATGATATTCGTATCTATAGTGTGACACTTGAGGATCATGTTGATTATTTAAGAAGTTTCATGGTTGTTTTGAGAAAAGAACAATTGTATGCTAATCTTGAAAAAAAATATGCACTTTTTGAAAAAGTGAAGTTGTTTTTTTTTTGGGTTTTGTGAAAGTTGATGAAGAGAATATAAAGGCCATCAAGGATTGGCCAACCCCTAAAAATGTAAGTGAACTGGGAAGCTTCCATGGTCTAGCAGTTTTTATAGAAGATTTGTGAAAAAATTTAGTACCATGGCTTCTCCTTTGAATGATGTAGTCAAGAAAAATATGGTATTTAAATGGGGTGAAGGGCTAGAAAAGGCTTTCCATGAACTCAAAAATATATAGATAATGCTCCTATCCTAGCTTTGCCTAATTTTTCTAAGACGAGTGTGATGATTCCAACATAGGTATATTTTAATACAAGAAGAATAACTGTTGCTTATTTTAGTGAAAAACTATGTGGTGCTTGCTTGAATTATTCCACCTATGACAAAGAATTATATTCTTCAATTAGAGCTTTTCATACTTGGAAACACTATTTGTTTCCTAAGGAGTTTGTGATCCATAGTGGTCACGAATCCTTGAAGTACCTCAAAGGCCAAGGAAAATTGAATAAGAGGCATGCAAAGTGGGTTGAGTTTTGGAACAATTTTCCTATGTGATCAAGCATAAAAGATGCCTTATCTAGGAGGCATGTCTTACTCTCTTCTCTTGAAACTCTCTTATCTTGAAACTAAGCTTCTTGGTTTTAAGCACCTAAGACAACTATATGCGTGTGATGTTGATTTTGCCAAATTATATAATGCTTGTGAGTGTGGTGCATATGAGGGGCATTTTCGACAAATGGGTTTCAATAGAAGTAGATTATGCATTCCTAATTGTTTTATTAGGGAATTATTGGTTAGGGAAGTGCATGAATGGGGTTTAATGGGACATTTTGGGGAATAAAACACTTGAGGTGTTGCATGAACACTTCTATTAGCTTAAAATGAAACATGATGAGCATCAAGTGTGTGCTAAATGAATTATGTGCAACAGAGTTAAATCTAAGTCTATGCATCATGGATTGTACACCCCCTCCCCATTCCTTCTACACCTTGGGTGGATGTTTCTATGGATTTTGTGCTAAGTCTCCCAAGGAATAAGAATGGTCGTCAGTTTATATTTTTTGTGGTGGACAAATTTTCAAAGATGGCACACTTCATTCCGTGCAACGAAGTAGATGATGCTTGTCACATTGCAAACTTGTTGTTCAAAGAGGTGGTAAGGCTATATGGTATCCCAACAACAATTGTTTTGGATAGGGACTCCAAGTTCATAAGTCACTTTTGGAAGACTTTGTGGTGTAAGCTTGGTACTGAGTTACTTTTCTCTGCTACTTGTCATCCCCAAATGGATGGACAAACCGAGGTAACAAATTGGACTCTTGGTATACTTTGCTTAGAACTCTTCTAAAGTCCAACATTAAAACTTGGGAGGATTGTCTACCATTGGTTGAATTTGCATAAAATAGGGTTCCATATGGATCCACTTCCCATTCCCTATTTGAGGTTGTATATGGTTTCAATCTCATCACCCCCCACCACCATTGACTTGTTGCCTTTACCATTAAATTCTTCAATAGTGCATGGTAATGGAAAGGCCAAGGCCCAACTTGTAAAGAAAATGCATGAAAATGGTCAAGCCAAAATTGAGCAAAAATATGAACAATATGCAAGGCAAGCAAACAAGGAAAGAAAAAAGGTTGCCTTTAAACCCGAAGATTGGGTGTAGGTGCGCCTAAGGAAGGAAAGGTTTCCTTTGTTAAGGAAATCTAAACTTCATCCATGGGGGTGATAGCCCTTTCCAAGTCCTAGAAAGGATTGGTGATAATGCTTATAAAATAGATATGCCTGGTGATTATGAAGTAAGTGTTGTGCTACCTTTAATGCTAGTGATTTGAGCTTATTTGATGTAGGTGATGGTGACTTCACCTCGTGGATGAATTCTTCTAAAGAAGGAGGGGATGATGAGGACTTCCAAGAACCACCAAGAATGAAGCATGAAGGAGCAATCACAAGAAGCAAGGCAAAGAGGATGCAAGAAGAAATGGAAGGTGCAATTAGTAACTTGTTGGGTTTGAGGCCCAATGGAGAGCTCAATAACGAAGACAAAGATTTAAAGCTCTTTCAAGTTTTCATCATAAGACTTCTAGCCTCTTAAAAGCTAAGTTGGTATTAAATTTGTAAATTAGGATTTAAAATTTCTAATACTTTTCATTTGGGTTGTAAATCTTCTAATTAGGACTTGTTTCCTTTATGTTGGTTGAAAGAGCTTTGTTGGGCTTGGTTTAGTGAGGCCACCGCCTAGGTAGCCCATTAGGGGAAATTGGCGCCTCTTTTGAATTTCCATTAGGGAAGGAAAAATAGGTGTCTTGCATTTTCATGACTAGTTTCCAATGCCATTTGAATTTCTCGTACTTGAGAATTGTGAGTTGAGTTGAGTGTAAGTATTTTGCTCTAAGGTTCTTGCTTGAACAAATTTGAATCTTATCAAGAGGTTCCAAGACTCTTGAAATAATTCCACACTTTCGGCTTATCTTCTTCAATGGAAGTGGCAACCTAGTTTTCTCCATATTCTATCTCTTTCCATTTTGCAAGTTTGTTTGATTTCACTTGTTTAGATCCATTGTTGTTTTTTTCCATCTTTATTTTCGATTACGTTGATGGAGTTGAGGTCCAATGAAGTATCCCAAGGCTTGCTAAATCCAGGGGCTTCTAATGATGGATCTATCCTTTACTTGATCATCTTTATAGCTTTGATCTTCATTCATTACAATGTCGGATCTCTATGTTTCATGCCTAGATCTTCTTGTTCTTCACCTTTATTCTTTTCAATTCTTGTGGCTAATTGGAAATCAAGTCATGGACATGATCCTAATTGGTGAACTAGAATGAAAGTTCACATCATTTTTTGCCTTTCAAATTACAATTGAAACAGTAAGTTACAAAGTATTGTACTCTAAACCCCAAGAAAACAAAATTCAGTACAGGGTCGCATACCAGAAACAATATTAACTAGAACACTAGCTTGTTACATATCAAGACTTGAAGCAGAGACTTGAGTTAAAAAAAAAAAAAAAAAATACTTGAAGCAGCTTGAGTCAAAAAAAAAAAAAATACTCGTAGCAGACTGCTTTCATTAAAAAATCATGCAGATATAACAAAATATATTAAAATTAACAACTACAAAAACACCAAGAGGTTCTCTCTCTTTTCGTGGTCTCTATATAGCTTAAGGACCAAATATGTCAGGAGCTTCACAAATACTTCCAGGCAGTTCAAGTAATCATACTATTATATCACCAATCTAAAATCCATAGGGATCATATATTTTTCTCAAAAACTCCATCCATCATAACTGATCTTTCAATCACTGCTTATCAAGCACCATCTTTTTTTTTTTTTTTTGATTAAGTGCTTATCAGGCACCATCTCATCAGAGCATCAGCAAATCACAACAATCTGATAAGAAAATGTTCTACTGCTGCCAACCATACTGTTGGTTGCGATTCCCACCCATCATGTTTGAGCCACGACCAGCTGCCGATCCACCATACGGACCACCTTGAGGATAATTTGGAGCACCAACTCCATAGCCACTACCACCTCCACCACGAGGACCACCACTGGGCCCAGTAGGCATACCACTAGACCCATAAGGGGGCCCCCGCCCCTGAGGAGGATATGGTCCACTGCCGTAACCACCACCTCCTCCTTGACCTCCACGATTTGGGTGATTGTATCCCCCGGCAGGGTTCCCACCAGGAGGGTATCTTCCTGGCCCACCAGATGGACCTCGAGGCTTCCCATAATGATGGCTAGGTCCTGCTGCAACAGCTGGTTGAGAGCCATGAATAGGGTGGGTGGGACCTTGCCGCATTTGAGCATGTTGTTGCCCAGCCTGCTGAATCGGGGGAAGACGAGTATGCTGCTGGGGATGCTGCATTTTAAGACGTTTGGCATTTTCTTCATTTTGCCGTTGCTGCTGGCGTTTTTTCTTGGTCTGAAACTCGTGTGACGACTCATACTTCGGTAAACTAAAGGAAAACACAACGGTAGTAATGAGTTAAAAAAAAATAGTAGAAAATGATTAATCGATGGAAACGACCACCTTTAAAGGGGAAGGAATGGATAGGATGGGCATTTACCTCATGAAGATCACAAAGTAAAATTACTATTTTGAAAATGAAAAACTCAAGTGCATGTGAGGTCCATACCTCTTGGGATCACATGGTAATGGATCAGTCCAGAAATACTCAGCATCAAGTGCATCCTTGGCAGTAATTCTCTATTAATAAATCAAAATGGCAAACAAATATTAGGATTAGATCAAGAACAGAATTATTCATCATAAAAGCATACTGAATAACATTGGATTGCACTGAAAAACAATGCAATGTACTTCATGTTTTAAGTCATGCTAATATTACGCCATCGACTTTCTTTTTTCCAATTTTGATCACATAACACAAGTCAACTTTTTCATTCGTCAAGTCAACTGTGTATCCCTCCCACTCTTTTCTTCTTTGTTTTGGTCTCTCTTTGGGAATGAGAGTGAAAATGAATAGATAGTTTGAGATGCAGAGGAAGAGGAAGAGCATGAAATACTAGAGGAGGAGGATGAACCAAGTGATATTTATCTTGGGGTTGATGAATGAGACTGAAGAGTAGTTAGATTATTTTTTTAGGAGTTGAAGCACTAGTTTTTTTTTATTTATGACTTGAATCTTGAATTATTTTGAAGTCCATATATGATATATTAGCTCATATTGTTTGCATATGTTAAGAAAAATGTCATATTTTTATTGATAATGTATCTTACGATTCATAAAAAGATACGATACAAGATTCGGAAAATAGGTCTTCCGATTCACGATAAATATCCCAATTTGATAACCATGATCTGTACCACATAAAATAACAATTAAACATTTATTCAGCAATTAATAGATCTGACACATGAGTGATGAAATGATACCTGAGCAGGATCAAGTGTCAGCATCTTCTCCAACAATTCCAGAGCATGGCGATCAAAACTATAATTCATGTCACGGAGAAAAGCTATTCGGATTAATCGGGTAAAAGATAATGAAAGAGAAAACAGCATTTAATTACTTTTTTTGTATAAATTAAAAAAACATATATGATGACCAATGTTCATACTCTGATACTTACTGCCTGAAAACTTCCCTCAGACGCCTTTTCATTGGTCTTGTTGGCTTAAATTGATTATACCAAGGAGTCTTAGTAACTCCGGGCCAGTTCACCTCATCTGGTGCTCCACACAGCTCAAAAATCTTATTTAATTGTTCTGGCTACAATAGTTACAAAGAAAACATGCATTACGTTCAAGCTGTAGTGAAGACAACTACCACATGCATACACTGCAGGTCTTACATTGTAAAAGCAAATATGGAATAAATGTGAGAACATAAATAACTCAATTTCTAAAAAATATTGAGCAGGTAAGATCTGGCAATCATGCCAGACATTGTTATTAGCATGCCATCTAGCCCTGTGAGAGCAGTATAAAAATCACTTCCAGTATGATGCATATAATGGACGCACATACCATGGTAGTAAGTATCACACGTAGGTAGTAAGTATCGCACGATATGTGCGATACGATAGGAAAAGGGGTCCAATCGATACGAATCGCAAGCCGAATCGGAAAACGCCATGAATCAGTCGTCTATCGTTGAGAATCGCATCTGAATCGCAGAATCGCGATTCAAATCCTGTATCGCGCGATACGGTTTCAGCGAAGACGACAACCGCGAACCAGATCGGGCCGTGCGGCCCGCGGCGTTTTAATGGGTTTTAGGGTTTATTTTTTAAAAAACGAATGCAAATGACGCTGTTTTGGGCTGGGTAGGGTTTTTTTTTTGAGGACGAAACAGATCGGGTTCTCTTTTATTTTTTTTCTCTCTGTTTCGTTTTCGTTCAAAACAGTACGCCGTTCCATCTTTTATTTTATCTGTTTCCTTTTCCAAACGCAGACAAACTCATTGATTTATTTATTCCTGTCTCTCTTTTTTTGGTGTTGATTTATTCTTGTCTCTCTGTTTACACAACATTGATCCCCCACTTTTTATTTATTTATTCTCCATACCACCCCACACGTTAGCCTCACTGCCTCCAACTCCAGCTCTATTTTATATTCTTCTACTGTTTTATTTGGTCATGGGAAGGCATTTGGGGATGATGAGGAATTGAGGATGTTTAGATTATGCATTTTTAGGGGTTGAAAACACTTTTTTGTGGTTGATGACTTGAACCTTGATCTGTTTTGAAGTTCATATATGATATATTACTCATGTATTTTTGCTTATATTATTTATTTTTACTTAAAAGTGTCATAATTTTTATTGATCATGTATCTTACGATACATGATACGATACGATACACGATTCAAAAAATAGGTCCAACGATACACGATACGATACATGATTCGATAACCATGGCACATACATCATTGATCTACATAATAAAATGAACATTTTCATATGTAAACCATTATTTAGATTGCCACGATAACTCTAGATGAAGACAGAAAGGCTGAGCAAGTGATATGAAGAATCTCTTCCTCATACGTTAATGCATAGCTGTAGTGAGTAGTAGATTACCGAAAATACACCGGACAAAACAAATCCGGGGCCAATAAAAAATTCTGTAACAATCATTCACCATTTTGCCCCTAACTCTGCTCAAGATTATATATCGAGTATTACTAACCTCATCTTTTCCGGGAAAGATGGGCTTCCCGTGAAGAAGCTCTGCAAAAATGCACCCAACAGACCACATATCTACAGCCGGCCCATACCTTGTTGTCCCTAGTAGTAATTCAGGGGGTCTAAATATATAAAAAAATATATCAATGTTTATCTAGGCAAATTTCATATAAAGTAAGGCAGGCCAAAGTTAAAACCCAACACTAGTGACATGATAAAGTGAAGATGAATTACCTGTACCATAATGTGATGACTCGATTTGTAAGATTTGCATTGTGCTCATTAGAGAATGATCGAGCCAGTCCAAAATCTGCAAGCTTCAGATTACCTTCATTATCTATAAGAAGATTTGAGCCTGCAGAGGAACAAAATACATCACTTAGGAGTAATAGATTTGATAAGATTTAAAATCAAAATCTTAGACACGTAACATTTTGGAAGAAATAGCAAAAGAGAACCTTTGATATCACGATGTAGTACTTGGTTGACATGGCAATAGTGAAGTCCCGTCAAAAGCTGTCTCATGTAACACTTCGGAAGGGGGAAAATAACAACTCATGCATCAATAAAAAGAAATAACTAATAGAATATGAATTAACAGTTCAACAATAATACCTTAATTTGGGGGACAGTAAATCTCATCCCAGGTCGGTCGGCGAGACCTGTTAAATCATGATCCATGTACTCAAAGACCATGTAGATGCCCCCTTTATATTTGTTACCATCTGCACAATCCCAAACAAAAACGTAAAAAGATGAGACAGGAAATTATGGAAATAAAACAATCCAAAAGGAGGTAAAGGGTATACTCATATAGCCAAAACAATAACACATTATATGCTACTGTAAAATTAAGTAATTGACTAATATCATGAAAGGGAATAACTTGCCTGGCCTCCCTTGTTCATCTTTCTCAGGGCCTGTAAAAAGAGACCCAAAAGTTAAGTGAATATAGCAATCTTTTTAAAGCCATAAAGCAATCTTTTTAAAGCCAACATCATTATGATTAGAGGGGGGGAAAACATTTAGATCATTGAAAAATGTACCTGGAGAAGTCACAATTTCCTTCAACTTGATTACATTTTCATGGTGTAGTTTCTTTAGAATTTTGATTTCACGAATAGCAGTTATAGGAAACTGCAATGACATAATTTAGTGTACAATTCAGAGGAGAAACACTATTACAGAAACAATAACAGATTGCTACCGCAGCTTAAGATTTTGGTTCACAGAACTGCACAAACGAATCATATGTCTGAAAATGCAGCAACGATACACCAGGATATCACAAATGAAGTACTTACGAAACCAATAACATTGACTTAAATGTTATGCATTCAAAATATACTAAATGAGACTTTCAGCAAGGGTGATCAAAGATATACCCCTTCTCTCTCATTGTCCATTCGTATTTTCTTCAGAGCAACAATTTCACCAGTTTTGATCTCTTTAGCCATGTAAACCTGACTGCAAGCATAAGCATGTTAAAGCATCGATTATTTCCCTTCAGGAAATAGCAGCAATGACCAACGAGGTAGAAACAGTTACTGGAACATGAAGTAGCAAAGTAATTCCTATCCAAGGTGAAATATTAAAGCATTTCATAGATGTCAGATGTCATATAAGCACGAACAAATATCCCAAAAAAGGCGTGAATAAGATAAGAAGGGTAAATTTTTTTAGCATTTAAAGAATCAAATAAAATCAGGAACTACGTCAGAAAACAAAAATAAGTGTGATACAAGACAGAATAATTCTGATGAGACTTAGGGTCTGTTTGGTTCAAATGAGTGGAGGGAAGGGATTTTAATGGACTGGAGGGGAGGGGAGGGGAAGGATTTAATTTGATATTGTGTTTAGTTGAGAAGAGGGGAAGGGAGCTTTTACTTGTTTGGTTCAAGAGGGGAGGGAAGGGATTAATTTACTTTTATATTCTTATTTTATATAAGGATTTTTGAGTAATTTTTATTTTAAATGATTTAAGCTCTCCTCCCCTCCACAAAAACCCCAATATTGGAGGGGAGCCAAAATTGAGTTAACAGGGATTTTGCTCCCCTCCCTTCCCCTCTCCTCCCGTCTAAAAAACTGAACCAAAGATACAAAGTTTTAAAATAATCCCTCCTCTTCATTCCCCTCAACCAAACACTACCTTACGGAAGAAAAAAGAAAGAAAACCCTACTAATGGATATAAGTTTCACTGAGTTTTTAAAATTAAGACTACAAATTATCAGTAAAATGTTCTGAATATTTAAGAAAAAGATGAAAGGGAAAGAAAATATTCTATCGCACTCAGAGCTTGGGACCCAAGAGAAAATGCCAAACTCACTTACCAAATTCTTCCCTACCTCCACTTTTCCCACATTCCCCTCTTAATAACGACCATGTCAGAAATCTCTCTCGCTCTCGCCATCTCTTGCATAACTACCAACCTCCACACTTCCTCGGAAATCGGCACATCTCCCTTCTCTTCTGAGAATAAACTTTCAAAATACATAACCAAAAGGCAGAACATTCTCGCCAAAATCTTCCCTGCCTCCACCTTTCCCACATTCCCCTCTTAATAACCACCAACATGTCAAAAATCTCTCTCCCCACCTCTTGCATCACTACCAATTCCCACACCTCCTTAACACATCTCTCTTCTTTTCCTAGAATAAGCTTTCAAAATATGTAGCCGATGACTCAACTGATCAAGAGTTTGGCCCATTTCTTCACCTTGATCACTCAGATCTCTCTCAAATTTACAAGACAGAAGAATTTATAAGAGAAAAAACAGCAGTTGAAAAATTCTGCTT
Source organism: Calophaca sinica (assembly GCA_037113605.1). Classification (NCBI taxonomy): domain Eukaryota; kingdom Viridiplantae; phylum Streptophyta; class Magnoliopsida; order Fabales; family Fabaceae; genus Calophaca; species Calophaca sinica. Next base: position 96,666,397 of record CM073735.1, on the reverse strand, counting down.
CAAAAGCAAAAAGAGGTGAAGCAAACACAACACATGGAGATTTTTTTAATCAGCTAAATAAACCCTATAAAATGAAGAAATAAGTTTCGCAAAAGAGATAAATAAACTGCAAACTTGAAAAACCTAACTTCTGCCTCACCTAATGTCTGATAAAATCTTCAAAACCTTTGTATGAAAAACCCAGCCAAGGGAGGGTTGCTGCCCCATATTCTTTTAATGTCGTGCATATGATATTTTTAATGTCCAGCATATGATATTATTCCCTATAGAAGTTTCCACTTTCCACTAAAATGATTGCATCACTAATCAAATGTTGCTGGTAGATATAGCAACATTCTCATCATCAATCAAGGATTCAACTTTAAGTATCAATTAGGCTTACCATAGCATAAAAGTATCTCTCTAGAAATCCTAATAGAGAATTATTTGTAATTAAGCATGTGATATATAACCAATAACGAAAGCAGAAGCAACCAAATAAGAAGCTAACAAAATAACATAAGAACATCATTTATCCAATAATTTAAAATCATTCTATAGGCTTCCGCAAAATTGAAATAGAAAACCAGAGAGGTAGAAACATAATGCTAGAATCAACAAAAAATGGAACTATAAATGTAATTTCGACTGACATAGTAAAATTAGAAAAACCCAACTGCTGTGACCAAGACCTCCATAGCACAAAAGTATAGAATTTCTAATATTACCAACCCAAGGGAACTATTATCTTCTATTCAAACAACCAGTGAATTTTAGGAAGTCATTGATGGGTCAAACAAGCAGCATTAGAATTTAGAAATGAAGAGAGATTTAGAAGTAGAAGATGTTCAAAATAAAAAGTGATCCAAACAATGCATATCATATCAATCAACTTGAAAAATTAGTGCTATACTGTAAGTAGTTTATCAACAAAAAAAAGGCTACAATAGCAGATTCCTCTAGTTATAAAAACAAGAATGACCATATAACCATTTTTAGGAAAGTATTCAAATTGATTGTGAACAGTATACACAGACTTTTCTAAAATATATAAATGTTTTTGGACAATGCCAACAGTTAACGCATTTTAGATGCTAGAAATATTAGTCTCTCGCTTTCCCTCTTCACCACAAAAATGTTAGGCTCTCGCTTTCCCTCTTCACCACAAAGATGGTTCCAGAAATTTCACAAGTAAAGCACATGATAAATTATAAATTATAAATAAATTATAAATGGTATACATACAAGACATTTCAAAAGTAAGGTACTTGCAAATGAGTGATTCAATTTTTAAATGTAGAAAAAATGAGTTTTGGAAAACAGATAACCCTTAAGATGGCAAAAGGATATGGAAATGATAAGGAGAACTGGATCAACATAGTTTTATTTATGTTCCTGATAAGATGTTACACTTGTGGAAAAGAGTTTTTTTTTTTTTTTTTTCAGCAATCAAAGTGAGTGAATGTATCATGTTTTAAGAAGTCCCATTCACTAGCGAACTATCTCATACTCTTATGCAACTTCTCCATAGTCGAAGGGTAAAAACTTGATATCCCGCCCTTAATGGGTAATGTTAAAGGGACTAGGGTTTAGGATATACCATTGATAAAACCTGAAACATCAATGAAAGTCCTCCCAGTGCTTCTATCTTGTTGGCATATCACATATGGAGTCTAAAGCTTCCCGAATACACATATACCCCTCCCCAAAAAAAAAAAAAAAAAGTCCAAGTTGAACTAGAGAACCAGTATTACCATTGAAGCCATAAACTTCTATTGCATAGTACAGTATACACAAATTTTTTTCCAATTCAATCCCCAAAAGAAATAACAATTTAAATTATGATAACATGATCAAACATATGTTGTTGTCCATAACCATAAACCACATCACACCTACATAAACAAAGAAAACGCAAATAAATAAACAGAAATTTCAAAACAAAAAAAATGGAGCACATAACAAGAATAACATATGAATCAAGTACAATAAAAATTTAAAAACAAAAACAAAACAATGAAGAAGTCGTTATGGTGAGAAATCACGTTTTGATGAAAAAAGAACACTGACCCATAAGTTCCCTCGCCAATTTGCTCCAACTTCTCGAAGCAATCGACGCTTCTGGATCCCCACGAAGGGGATTCATTCACGTTGAGTTGACCTGGGGCTGCCATTGCCATTACTCTCAAACCCTAAAAGTGTCTTATTCTACGTGAAATTCACCGATAAAGAAGATATGACGACAATCAAAAGAGGGTCTTTGGAAGGGTTTCTCTATACGAGCGAGAGACACGGAGGGAGAGAGGAAGCAGGAAATTTTCCTGGAAAATCTACGAGAAAGTGGACGCGATAATCAGAATGGGACTGGGAATCGAAGCGTGCCAACAAAGGCTGCGAATAGAATAGACGATGGATTTTTTTTTTGGGTGCTAGATTATGATGGGTTTTGCTATGGGTTTAAAAATGGGCTTGATATTATGTTTGATCTACAGGTCTTTGATCGGCGTGGACGAAAAAGGGATCCGATTAATTTAGAGTTCGGCCGTGAGGTAAGTAAAATCTGACACCAAATTGTTCCATCGCCATAAATAGAACTCGGGTATTAACTGAGTCTGTCCCTGTAGATAGAATGCGTTAAGCCATTAACTACTCGTACCAAACCTCAGGGTTTCATTGTCATTATTTTAATGAACATATAAAAAAAATTATCGGATTTTTTTATATAAAAAAACTTATCGGATTTTTTTACACGATACTAGCAAGATATCTGTACATACGCACGGGTCACTCTGTTTTCATGCATCTTTGAAATACAATACAGTTGTTTATAAAATTAATGTTTTAGTTCTCTAAAGATACAGAGACTCAGAGAGAGAGTGAAAGAGAGTGAGAGTGAGCAATATGTAATATTTCTCTATCGAGACTCATGAGTAAAATATATATTTATAAATAATAAGGATATTTATAAAATTACTATGTGATAAAAGACAATAAAACTATACAGTTACCATATAATATTTTCCCGTTGGGACTCAAAGGCAAAATACTCATTTATAAAAAAGATATTTATAAAATTGATATGTGCAAAGACAATAAATTTTACCAAAACATGTAATATTTTTCCGTTGAGACTCAAAACTAATATAACAATCATATCATACCGACAACATTTAATATTTTTTCAAAAGAAAAAATAATTATTTATAAATAATAAAGTCATTCATAAAGTGATAATATAAAATTGATATGTACTCAAGAGAATAAATTTATACTGACAAAATGTAATATTTTCTTGTCAAAACTCATGAGTAAAATAATCATTTATCATTTATAAATAATAAAGACATTCATAAGACAAAATGTAAAAAATAATTTAAAAAAACTAAAAAATAAGAAATACAGAAAAAAAATTACAAATATTAAGAAAAAAACAAAATAATAAATATAAATATAAATATAAGAAGAATAGAAAAAGTAAAAAGTATATAAAAATTTCACGTAGGGGCTCAAAATTAAAATAATCATTTATAAATAATAAAACATTTATAAAATTTTATACGTGATGAAATTACATCAACAACATATAATGTTTTTCTGTCACAGACAATAAAATTATACCGTTAACATGTAAAGTTTCCCAAAATTAAAATAAACAATTTTAAAAAATATAAGAAAAATAGAAAACAAAAAAGAAAGAAAGAAAAAATTAAAAAGTAATTTATAAATAATAAAGATATTTATAAAGTTTATATATGCTTAAAGACAATAAAATTATAATGACAACATCTAATGTTTTCTGTCGGGATGTAAAAGAAAAATAATAAAGACACTTATAAAACTTATATGTGCTCAAAGAGAATAAAGTAATACTGACAATACATAATGTTACTCTGATGAGACTTAAAAGCAAAATAAGAAAATTAAATTAATAAATTTAAAAGAATAAAGAAATAAAAACCTTAAGAAAAAAAACAAAAGAAAATACAAATACAAATATAAGAAAATAAAAACTAAACAATGAAAATAAAAAAGATTAAGAAAAAACTAATAAAATAAAAAAACATATAAGAAAAATAGAAACAATAAAAAAATTAAGAAAAATAAATAAAAATTGTAAGAAGAATAAAAAAATCATAATTTAATAATAAGGAGAAAATAAAAATAATCATTTTCAAGTACTAAAATTATTTAAAAAAATTAAAATTAAAATTATAATATTGTCTGTTGCCTACACCTACGTATATTATTATATTATTAGAGTTTAATTTATATGAACTGACGATGTAAAAAAGTTTTATATCATCATTCAATCTTATCTCACACAGTAGATGTTTGTTGAGATGTTTTAACAAAGTGGCACAATGGTGAAATATTTCATTGGAAGATGGTGTAAAACGTTTTTACACTATCGGTACATATAAATTAAACTCATATTATTAAGAGTAGTTGGTCATATTGGTACTTAAAAGTGTAACTCGGTGTCACTTTGGTCCCTGAAAGAGTGAAAAATCCAAAATAGTCCCTGAAAGTGTTTAAGGTTTGTCCATTTGGTCCCTGTCGTTAACAATTTCATTGATTCCGTGAGTAATTGGTCACATTGGTCCCTGAAAGTGTAACTTGGTGTCACTTTGGTCCTTTGAAGAGTAACAACTCCAAAATAGTCCCTAAAAGTATTCTACGTTTATCACCTTGGTCCCTACCGTTAGCCATTTGATTGTTTCCATTCCAAAATAATGCCTAGTCCAACAGATTTGCACCTTTTCAAAGAAGGGATTCGTCCTTTGTGGGAGGTAGATACTTAGTGTGTGTTTGGATTAGATTCCAAAACACCGGTAGAGCAAGAAAACGCCGATGGCGTTGGAAAAAAGGAGAAAATGGATTTTTGGTGGTGTTTGTTTTAGATTGTGGGTGGAAAAAATGGATTTTGGCTTTGCCAAAATCAATTTTGTTGGCAGTAACCAATGGGTTGCTTCTCAGTTTCCAAAACACCGTTTCGTATTTTTAACACATTAAAAGTGATTCTACTTTGTCAACCAAACACAAATCAATTTTTTTGAACTCACTTTTAAATACCATTACCAAACACAAATCAATTTTTTTTAACTCAATTTTTTTAAAATCAATTTTTTAAACAAAATTCTCCACAATCTATTCTACTAGAATCTAAAACAAACGGACCCTTAATGGTCCTAGCAGAAGTTGCATTTTCTTGGTTTTGAGAATTTGAGTGGTTCTGCTTCGGAGGGAGGAAAGGAGAGGTGTGTCCTTTAACATCTTTTAATTTGCTATGAGTCACTGCATGACTTTTTTTTGAAGGACTCTGCTAACTGCAACGGTGGGAAATGGATTATACGATTCAAAAAAGTTGTCTCAGGTCGCTTTTTGGAGGACCTGGTAAGTGGAAATATTTTCTTCTGAGGCTTGTTTTGTCTATTGATAAAATGTCTGACATGATAATGGAAAATGTTAACACTTCAATTTATTGAATGATTATTCAAATTTGTACTTGCACGAAATAGTTTCACTGAAAATTTGGTTTTGATAGATCCCAATCATGTGGATTGATACTGAGTAGGATGAGTCTCCGTGGTTGTTGTTGTTGATATCTAAATTTTCCATTAAAATTACACAATAGTCAAGTAATTAAAATCCTTTATGGGCATCAAACGATTTTGTTGTTGATATCTCAATAACCTAGTTTCAGATTCAGATTTATAATTTATAATTTAGAAACTTGTCTCTGAATTGTTCCATATGGGGCTGTTCACAGTGCATTGATTTGAGGTTGATAAGGTTTCGACTAAACAGATGTGTCTTTAAATTTGGGATGGCGAAAGGTTTTTAAAGCCTTTCGTAATCAGATTCTGAAAAAATGAAAATTAAAATAGATGAGTTCGAAAATGAAGAATTCTAGTTCTTGCAGATATTTGGGTGGGAGACTAATGTGAACCGAACTATATACTACCTCCGTCCCAAATTATAAGTATCTTTTGACCAAAACATTGAGATTAAGAAAACTATTTAACTAATTTAATTTGTCTAGAAAGTGTAATAGTTTTCCATACTATCCTTCAATTATTGAGACAAAATCTTTAATACTCCACTTTAGCTTCTCACATATGGTGTAAATATGATGAGGAAGGTGAGTAAGGAATGAAACCACTCGACCATGGAAACCACTCAGCCAGAAAATCAACCTATTACTCTTACCTCTTCTCTGTTTCTTCCTAGATCTTGTACAAAAACCCTTTCTAACAAAATCGAAAATCTCATCGAGTATTCCTATGTTCCTGATGACGCTAAAATTGATGAAACTATGTCTCCATTCTTGAGTCCTTATAATATCTTCAAGAGAAGAAGATCACTCACTCGCTCTATCACTCAGTTGATTTCCACAAAACTGCCAGCCTGAGCATATCATCCTCTGATTCTCAAGAGGTTCCTGAAACTCCTCCACCAAAATTCCAAAAGGAAGAACTTTCCAGTAAACCCTCTTAAGCCATGACAGTTACTTCTGTTCAAAATAATGAATCCTCCCAAGAAGAATATTTGCCTAAGCCAACTAATTTTCCAAAAGAAGTTGATAATGAAACCACTTATGAAGAAGAAGATTCTTCTCAATACACTGGATCTGCAGAATCCTCAGAATCTTCACAACCCAATTCATCCTATACTGAATCAAAATCTGAAAAAGATTACATGAATGTTTCTGGGCTATTCATGGTTGACATAAAAGAAGAAGGTTCATTTTATGATGAATCTTCTGAGGAAGAAAACAATTCTGCCGAACAACCAAAAATATCCAGTGGTCCGTAGTTCACCCTTGATGATATACCTCCAAGCCGTTGGAGAAAAAAGACTTCTTGATTTCGGTGCATGGCTTGATACACAGATGATGAAAACAAGTGCTGACCCTTACAAGGTCATTGGAGAATTTTGTTGCAGAATGACTGGTACCTTAAAAGAATGGTATCACAATCTTGGTGCATTTAAACAAGATGAATTTCATAGATTGACAAATACTACCTCAGTCCTTGGAGTTATTCACCAAGAATTTATTGGTGATATGGATATCTTTGATAGAAAAAATAGACAAGAATTTTTTGAGATGAAATGTTGTTCTCTTAAAGTCAAGGATCTTGAAAGACATTATCAAAGGATGTCTCAGAGATTCTATCTCCTCAATGGATTTAATGATCCAAGTCTCAAAAATACTTATGTCTCTTCATTACCACAAGAACTCCAGCCTGAGATTCACAAGATGGCAGCAACGGCTCAAAAGGATATCAAGACATTGACTCTTGGTCAAATTCACCAAATGACACTTGAAGCACTTGACAAGTTATGCAGACTGCATCAACATTTTTCAGATATTGTGAATCAAAAATCTAAGTTCACAAAGGCGTGCAAAAAGCCTTATCTGGAAATCAAATGCAAAGATAGGAACTGCAACTGTTCAACAAAAAAGAAGTCTCATCGGCAAAGATTCACCAAGTTTTCTAAATTTTCCAAAAAAGGGAAAAAGAAGAAGACTTTCAAGTTTTTCAAGAGGAAGAAATTTCGTGGAAAAAGAGGAAACCAGAGATGCTTTATCTGTGGAAAGAAAGGACATTTCTCGAAGAATTGTCCTAACAAGTCAGACAAAGCTGCCAAGCTGATCAACTCCTTACGTCCATTAGAAGGAGATCTGGAATCCTTATATTTAGAACAAAGCTCTGCAGATGAAGAAACTGCTTTTGCTCTACAAATTCCCCTTCTAGTGAGGGATCTTTTACTGAATCTGATGATGAGTATTTTCCTATATACTCATTCAAAGAAATAGACAGTTCTTTGCCTACTCCTCCACAACCTTGTGTTGAAATCCATGTCTTACCATCCAAGTTTTCTCACCCTAAAAAAGTCATACCTTATATGGATACAGGTGCTAAGAAAACAATGATGAATCCAAGTATCCTGCCTTCAGATGCATGGGTGAAACATGCTGCGTTCTTTGTAGCAGCTGATGGAAAAATGTTCAGGACTGATCTGATTACCAAAGATAAAATAAATCAGATTTTTCCCTGAATGCATAGTATAGACAAAAGTTATTGGCAGCAGTCTTCCCAACAAAGACATTCTTATTGGAATAGATGTCTACTCAGCAGCCAATAAACTTCAAATCCTTCCTACAGGAATCAAGTTTAAAAAAGAATTCAAGTCGTATTCAGATGTTTTAAAATTTATTCTCTATCTGAGGTTCTTAAAGGATATGAAGAAATTAAGTCCAACTTGCTCATGCTTTGTGCAGACAGTCATGAGAAATTTGTTCATCCAAAACCTTTGTGGACAAATGAAGATTTCTTTGTTCAACTTCCTTTCAAACTTAATGAAAACATCAACCCAACAAAAGCCACTCATCCTGGAATGAGTCCATCTGATCTAGCACTAGCACGTGAGGAATGCAATCAATTGATGAAACAAGGATTAATTGAACCCACTAAATCTGAGTGGGCTTGCTAAGCATTCTACGTGGAAAAAAGATCTGAAAAGGTAAGAGGGAAAAAGAGGTTGGTGATTGATTATAGACCTCTTAATCATTTTCTCAAAGATGACAAGTTTTCAATTCCAAAAGCCTCTTCACTTAACATCTTCATTAAAGCTGCTCAGATATATTCCAAGTTTGATATGAAATCAGGATTTTGGCAACTAGGTGTTGAACCTGCTGATTGACCCAAAACAACCTTCTGTATTCCAAATGCCCAATACCAATGGAAAGTCTTACCATTTGGGCTTAAAGTCGCCTCATCACTATTTCAAAAGGCCATGACCAAAATTTTTGAGCCCATTCTCGATAGTATCCTTGTCTATATTGATGATGTCTTATTGTTCTCAAAAGATGAAAAGTCTCACAAACAATTATTGAGCCAATTTTTCCAACTAGCCTAAGACCATGGAATAATGCTTTCTGAAAAGAAAAGCCAATTGGGCCAAACAGAAATTGATTTTTTGGGTATGCACTTCTCTCAAGGAAAGTATCGGCCTCAGCCTCACATTGCTGAAGAACTATTAAATTTTCCTGATGAAAATCTGACGATGAAGCAGATTCAACAATTTCTTGGCATTGTCAATTATATTAGGGATTTTATTCCTAAAGTTGCCAAGTATACCAGTCAACTCTCTCAATTGCTCAAGAAAAATCCTCCTCCATGGGGTCAAAAGCAAACTGAAGCAGTCAAAGCTCTGAAGAAAATTGCACAAACACCACCAGCTTTGAAGATTCCGAGTAATGGCAAAAGGATTCTACAAACTGATGCCAGTGATCAGTATTGGGGTGCAGTCTTGATTGAAGAAGTCAACAATATTAAACACTATTGTGGTTATGCTAGTGGAAAATTCAAATAAGCTGAGATGCATTACTATACCACTTACAAGGAAGCCCTTGCTGTCAAATATGACATTCAAAAGTTTGACTTTTCATTTACGGGGATTTTATTTTGAAGTTCAAATGGATAACTCCTCTTTTCCTAGAGTCCTTAAATTCAAAAACAAAATGCCTCCTGATCCTCAACCTCTCAGACTGAAAGATTGGTTTTCAAGATATGATTTCACTGTGAAACATATCAAAGGAAATCAAAACATAATACCTGATCTACTCTCCAGACCAATAAAACCCGTCCAAGTCATCACAGAAACCCACATCTTTCCTTTGATCTTTATGGTCAATCCATTACCAGCCATAGCCTTAGTCAACAAAATGCTTCCACCAAAAGTTGACTCATTCTTCTCTCCTACCAAACTCAAAAAATACGCCAAAAATAACCTTTAACATTTCATGACTAGAGCCATGAACAAATCCAACATTTTCCCAGAAAAATCCATTTTTCTTCCAGATACTCCATTTCTTGTTCCTTTTCTGATAAATCCAAATAAAGAATTCTCAGAAGACCATTTGTGGTACTTATGATGTGCAACTGTCCTATATAGCATGCCAGTTCTTATTCCCACAGAAGTCATGTTCTTACATCTTACAGATCCCACAAAACATGATTATCTCATATGGACTGCATTAGAATGGTTTTCTCCATTAGACTGGTGGAGAAATGAATTAAAATTAATTTTAGATGATGCAGGAGTTCGAGGATTAAGTCTTGAAGTAATTAAAAAATTTAAATCTGTTTTTATGCTTCACAGGCCTTATCAGATGGATCCTCAAGATCAACTTCTTTGGTCCAGAAATCATGCATATCTATGGGAGACACTTGATGATTATCCTCCCAGTCCAAGATTGGGAAAAGAATTAATGGATTATGTCTGTTTTGTTAATCATCATGAACACAAAGAAAAGCAGGTTACTGCCACTTGTATCAGCCATGGAAACCTTGTTAATCAACCCCAGTGGCAATCAGTGGATAGTCAAGTCTTTGGTCAAAGCTCAAATCATGCGTGGCATGATAGTCAAATTGTTGGAGAAAGTTCAAACCAAGCTTCAACAAGTCAACAAAGAGAAGACTCTCAGATGCTTGTTGAGAAATTTGCCAGTCTAGATCCATATCTTGATGAGAATATGAAATTTGAAGAAGATATTCCAGAAAATCCAAACTCAGAAGACTTGAATTCAGATGACATGAATATCAAAATAGACATTGATTACTGTTGGGATCAATGGTATGAGTCACGTATGAATGAAGACAATCTGTCTGATCAGAGTCTGTCTCCAAGCCATTCGCCCATCAAAAAGTACTGAGACACGTACTGAGACGTATCATGGAGGCAGAGACCCAGTTAAAGTCTGATGTGATGTGATATAATGTATAATTAAAGCTGAGAGTTACGTGTCATGTACCATAAATAAATCGATGAGATATGTCTCCTGAGGTCTCCAAGATCATAAATACATGTCTGGTGAAGTGTCTTGAGATATAAATAGGCAGATGTGACATATTTTGTCTTTTGTAATAAATAGAGTGCTAAGTCATCACTAGGTTTCGTCTTCTTGTAATAATTATAGGCTGAGTCACTACTATATTTGTCTTTTGTAATAAATAGTGTGCCGAGTCACTAATGGTGATGTCTTGTCCTTGGCTCATCTCCTTTCCTATATAAGGAGAGCTACTTATAACACTCAGAACCAGAAGTGAACGACAATAAATAAAACTTGTGTGTTTTATCAGTAAATGTTTCTAAACTCTCTTTATTCTTCCTGAAAACCAGAGTTATCATGTTTATACCATAAATACCTCTACAGAGATGCAAGTATGCTCTGCACTTGCCTCAGAAATGAGGATCCTGTGTATCAGAACGCATCAGACTATTGATCCATGCTACGGTCCTCTCTATCATGAGACGATAGTTTTGATTGCAAGTCTGTGCTTGAGACTCTTGAATGCCTGTGGTAGGCTTGTTTGTGTCTCGCTTGACTATGTAATTATGACTAGTTTCATGGTATGTGAGGCTCCCAGCCAGTGTGGTATCAGAGCCACGTCTAGTTTGCAGAGAAGCGGGGGTGCATATGGTGTAAATATGATGAGGAAGGTGAGTAAGGAAGGAAACCACTCGACCATGGAAACCAATTAATTCTTGTAAAGAATCAATAATGCACCTTGTAAATTGAAAAAAGGGCTTATATTTTGGGACAATTTTTTTTTTTTTTTTGTAAAGTGGGCTTATAATTTGGGATGGAGGTAGTATTATTGAACCAGCTGGGCCTGCATTTGTGTGGAAGATTTGTGGGATATTGAGCGATGATTTAATCAATTTCTGATTTCAGCGTAAGAAAAACATTGACCCAAGGCTGCCATTAACAAGTTTTCTTTTTGTTTTGTTATGTTTCTCCCTTATTTTGTTGTGTAATATACATTTAGAAGGAGACTTCAATTTTTTTTGGTCATAGATCTTTAGTCTAACTCTCTGCTTGATAAGACTAAATCGAAAGCAACCAATGTATTTTTTGAGTCAGTATGGAACCGCTTGCACCTCTAATCCATTTAGGACCACCTGGGGATGGTGGGGCTTTGTTTTTGTCCCTAGATTTTTCGTCTATTTTGAGTAGCTATGCCTTCATTAATTTTACCCATCCTTTGAGTTTGTGCAAACTACATTACTTTTATTTTCCACAAAAAGATTTCCTCTTCATTTTATGGTGTCAACTAATTAATAATTGTTGGTTGGTAAAGACTTTAGCGCATAAGTGGTTGTTTCAAAATATATCTTCTTTCTCAATTGAAAAGCAGGACTATTCTGCTCAATGTAAAGGCTAATTAGTCAAGAAAGAATTCTGCGTTTATTGTTCTGCGTGTCCCATTTCTTGAATCACGAGGGCCCTCTATTTTGTTTAAAACACTTTTCAGAATATAGCAGATACTCTGTCCATTTATAAACCATACAGTGGATAAGATAACGACTTCTCACTGCATACTGGGATACAGCTAAAACTAGATCATCTGGGCAAAATGGTGTTGATTTTGCCTTGGTGAATAATGTTGGTTCTTTGGAAGTTAACATAAAAAAATGTAATGGCGATTAAACAAATGATATGATTTTTATTTGGTTTTCCACCAGATTTTGTTTATCTAAATCCCTTCTTGCTCTGTTTATAAGTTTATTTGTTTATGATGGCTAGATAAGAACCAACCAAATTGCCATTTGGAATTTCTCTTGCTTTCATGATCTAGACCCTCGATTATAATTATATTTCTGTCCTTTGTTGCTGTAGACATGAAATTTGTAATAATATTACATTGCTAAGTGCAGGTTCTTGCCTTGGTGGGTGACCAATTGGATTATGGGGATAACATATGTGGTGCAGTACTAAGAATTCGTTTCAACGAGGATATACTCTGCATTTGGCTTCCCAAGAAATGCTTCCACTCAGGATCACTTGCTACTGTTGCCGCTATAACCTTTAAAATGTCAAATACAAGTTGTGAATACTCAGCTGTCATACAAATCTTCTCTAATAGTGATAGGCGGTGGCTCCATGTGAAGTAAGTCCTCAAAAATGGAAAATGATGCGATGAAGCAAAGAATAGAGGAAACTATTAGAAAGATTACACAAAACTCAGATCTATCGAAGACTACGACATTCGATGTTCGCAAACAGGCTTCAAATGAAATGGAGCTCGACCTTGATCATTCCCTCTTGCTGTTCTTCCTCTTCATCCTTCTCTTGTTGCTCTTGCTTTTTCTCTTCGCAGATAGCATTCACAAACTGCTTCACATAGGCTTTTAAATCTGGCTGATCAAGGTCTACGAAGCTCGGATACTCCAAAACAGGAAATATATCCGTGTTGTACCCGTATCGGATACTGATACTCTTCGGATACTTCTCGATACGTGTCCTAAAAGTATCCCTATTATCTTTTTTATTAAAAAATATTTATTATTGAGGATACTTTTTGATACTCCTCAGATACTTTTCGAGTCTCGTATCCCAGCGACAAATCCTTTCTTTCATTTGCGACGGCGGTTCTGTTATCTCCATCCTGTCGGCGGTTTTTGGTCTCTCCATCTTTGGTTTTCTTTTTCCAACAAAAGCAGTGATGTAGGGTTTTTTTTTGACGTTATATGTCTTGTTTATTCACCTATTGTGTTGTACTATTTGTAAAAAAAAAATTATAAAATAGCTGGGAAAAGAGTTCAAGTGTTGGATCTAGTACTATTGATCCAATGCCTATTTCCTAATAAGTATTATGTATATATATAAGTTTTTATATAAAATTTTGTTAACGTATCCAGGCCATATCGTATCCTAAATTTCAGAAACTTCCTCATATCAGTATCGTATCGTACCCATATCGTATTACGTATCCGAGCTTCATAGATCAAGGTCGAGCTCCAGTTCATTTGAAGCCTGTATTAGAGAAGATTTGCATGGCAGCTGAGTATTCACAACTTTTATTTGACATTTTAAAGGTTATAGCGGCAACAGTAGCAAGTGATCCAGAGTTTGACTCGGAGAAGTGGGGAGGTTGAAAGTTCTATTTCTTGGGAAGCCGGTCGGAAGTTCTTTAAACTTAAGTTGATTTAATTCTAGCAATAAAGCACTGTTAGTTTTGTGGGTCCAGATTTTGTGGTTGATAATTTTAATGAGTTTCAAAGGGTTCAGATATAAAATGCAATCGATTATTTGAATTTGATATTTTTTTTTTTACTCGTCAATGTGTTAATAGGTAAATTAATTGATAGAAAATAGTTGTTAAATAATAAAATAATAATAATGATAAAATAATAATTGTGAAATAATGGAATGTGTTTTTTCCTTCTATGCTGGTTTTTTCTTTGTCATTTCTATCCTTTATTACTAATATGAAATAAATAAAAATAGAAAATAATCGAATAAACAAATCAGCATATAAAGAAATGTTATCCATCTGAAAAACAAAAATTAAAATTCCCTTTGACAACTATCACAATCTATGAAGCACGGACACCTCTTCGTAATATCGTGTCTACGTGTCCGTGTCGTGTCCGACACCGACATTCGTCAGACACCGACACGACACGTGTCCGTTATCCTTTTACGGTGTCACAATTAAAAAATATTTTTTTTGACTTGGACACCACTTGGACACTTCTCAGACACTCTAATAATAATTTTTTTAAAAAAAAAATAAACTTCTTGGAATCTTTTAAATTATTATAGAAGGATTCAAGCTTATCAACTTTGTTTTTAGAAGGTGAATAGATAAATGATTTATCTAGGTGGATGGATCTAGGCAAAAGACTATTACTATATCTTGTTGTAGAATCTTTTTTTGTAATGAAACAAAGTGCTCAATTTATATGATTTATAAATTTTGCTTCTCAATTTAGATCTTTTATATTTATTATAAATGACGCTTATATTTTATTTTATTTAATTAATTAATATATATATATAGCGGTGTCCGTGTCCTGTGTTTTTTATATTAGCGGTGTCCGCGTGTCCGTTTCCGTGTCGTGTCGCGGTGTCCGTGTCAGAATCCGTGCTTCATAGATCACAATGCATAACTTTCACATTCGACCTCACATTGTGAATCAATCATTTGCGGGTTTAACTCATCAGTCAAATATGACAACACAATATCTGCAACCCCCTATGAATGTGACGCATCTCCAACGAAATTTTGGCCCCCAGTGGGTTCCTCCTACCCATGGTAACAATATACAGCCAAGCAGCGGACCGCCCTATGGAGCGCCTGCACAAGGAACTGCGTGGCCTCAACATGTTTCTAGAAGTAGGGGACTTTAGTTTTTTCAGTGTGAAGTTTAGATCCTTTTTTTCTTTATTATTTTTTTATGCCTTTTACATATGTAGGCATGTAAACTTAATGATAAAGTGTCAGGTTGTTTCTGTCTTATTGTAACATCAGTACCTTTTCTATCTTTCTGTAGCATCAATACCTTGTAGTTGCAGAGGCAGTACAGCAAACGAATGACTTTTCTTCTCATCTGTTTTAGCTTGCCAACAGTAGGTGTTGTGCTGCAGTGAATATATATGATGGACGATACAATATTACTTGCTTTAGCATATGTTTGGATCTGTGTTCGAATGCCCAATTTCGCATCCCAATGCAAAGACACTGCAAAAAAACAGAAGCGACAATATGTAGATTCTGCATGAACATGAAAAAATGGACGTGATTTTCACTCAACGTGAAAAATTGGACTCCAAACTAAACATATAAGCCTATATGTTTGAGCCAGCGTCCAATTTCTCACGGTGAGCTGAAAGCTATACTGCGTAGCTTCTGCATTTTCGCGTTGATTTTGCTGTCTGACGCGCGTTTGTCTGTTCTAACGCTGAACCAAACACACTATTAGTTTTAGGGTAGTTTTAAATTTCCACGGTGCTTTCTCGTTACGTTGGCTGTTTTATATGTAATGCAACACCTGTGAGAGTGCGTACTTTGAAGGTATAGAACCCGAAAAACTTTACGATCAAAATATGCATGAATTCTGACCGGGGGGATATGCGCAAAATGTGCAATTTAGAACCTACTGTATATTAGTGTATTACCGTTTACATTTTACAGTTTTAGCAAAGATTACAACAATAAGAAGACCCATGTTACACCAAAAAATATGTACGGAAAGTTATAAATCACCAGAAAAATGATACCAAAAAAAAAAAAACCAAGAATTTCTAAGGTCAATTATGGAAACAGTGAATAAGAATGGAGATAGGTAAGAGCATCCACAATGGGAGGAGCTTAACTTGAGCATCTTAACACTATTTTGTGGGCCCAAAATGCCACATAGGATTTAAGACACCCATAAGACATTCTTTTAGTTTTTGCTCCAATGGTGGTATCTTATTTTTTTTGTTGGGTCCCACAATGGACCCCACATATTTATATTATTTTATTTGAACCCAATTTTGATTTAAATTTAAATATTAAATCAATTATTTTAATTAATATATATAAAATTATTAAATATTTAAAAAATGTAGAATTTTTTTAAAATAATATTTAACATAATAAATTAAAAAGAATAATAAAAAAACATAACATTATATTATATAATTAAAAACGATAGGAAATACATAACGATAGAGAAGTAAGTAACAATACATTTTAACTGAAATACATAATGTAAGACTCATAATTAATTTTCATTATTCTCATGCCCGAAACGCTCCCAAATGTGCTCCACTAAGTCTGCTTGAAGTTGGCGATGGATTGGTCTTTGACGAACATGTGCTCTTCTTTCAAAGAAATTTGTAAAATTGGGAAGAGCACTGTTATGTACTTCAGATGTGGAGACATCATTATCTACCTAATCGTAATCAAAATTACCCCTGTATGTGTCTCGCTCATCTTCAACAATCATGTTATGCAAAATGATGCATGCATACATTATATGCTTCATTGTGTTCACATGCCAAGCGCGTGCCGGGCCACGCACAATCGCGAATCGAGATTGGAGCACTCCAAACGCCCGTTCCACATCCTTTCTTGCTGATTCTTGTCGTTTGGCAAATAATTTTCTCTTTTCTCCTTGAGGCATTGAGATGGTCTTAACAAATGTAGCCCACTCGGGATAAATACCATCTGCTAGATAGTACCCCATATGATATGGGGTTCTATTCACCATGTATTACCTTTGTGGGAGCTTCTCCATTCAAAACTTCAGTAAACACATCGATTGGTTTAACACATTAATATCATTGTTAGAACCTCGCAATAGAAAAATGCATGCCAAATCCACAAATCTTGTGACGCCATCGCTTCAAGCATGATTGTAGGTTTGGTATGATCATCTCGAGAAAATTTGCCTTTCCACGAATCGACAATTTTTCCATTCCCAATGCATACAATCAATGGAACCCAACATACCTGGAAAACCGCGTGTCTCCCCGCTTGCGAGGCATGCAATGTCTTCGTTGTTTGGCCTTCTCAAGTACTCAAAGACCAAATATTGCGCACACACTGTTACAAATCTCTAAGCACTCCAATGCAAGTGCTTTCTCCAATTCGAACATAGTCATCCACACTATCGCCAGTGATCCGTATGCCAATATACGAATAGCGGCGGTGCACTTCGTAATGGTGAAAGGCCCTTCTACGAATCGCATCAACCCTCATCCGAAGTACTCATCATGATTGCCAAGAGCTTCTACAATTCGATGGAACACATGTTTTCTCATTCGTAACCTTCGTTTAAACCGAGCTTCTGTGGTATACTTTGGGTTTTCGGAAGTAGTCACCAAGCAATCGGTTATGCCCTTCTTCACGAGATCGATCTATGACTGTTCTTCTTCGTCTGCGCCCAGTGGTGTTGTCAGCTTGTTGTTGCCCTTCAATTACTAACCTCATGTATTCTTCTTCAATGGGGTCATTATGTAGTTCATCTACGATTTCGTCCCAAATTGTATCAAAGTCGGGTAAATTGTTTGGATCCATTATAGGGAGGATTCAAAGTGAGAGAATGAGAGAAGATAGCACAATTATATGATAAGATGAGAGAATGAAAGAAGATTTCACAATGAGAGATTGAGAGGAGTCAAGTATATATAGAAGATTACAACGGCTCTTTTTATAACGGCTAGTTTTTTTACAACGGCTCTTTTTTTAACGGCTACTTTTACAACGACTAGTTTTTTACAATGGCTCTTTTTTTACAACGACTAGTTTTTTTACAACGACTCTTTTTTTACAACGGCTAGTTTTTTAAAATAATAACTATTTTTTAACAACTAGTACATAATGACATATTATAATAATATTGCAACATTGAGATGGTACATAATGATAATATTAAAATACTGAGCTATTACATAATGGAAATTAGTACAATTGACGCTTAATATAATCACAATAGAAGTTATGATTTGCTTTTTGTTCCTCGGACATCTCAGATGTGTCCTTCATAAGGATTTCATAAAACTGGACGTTGGTCTCCCTCTTCTTTGCCTCGGCTACTTGTGCTATTATAGCATTTTTTTCCTTCAGATAGGTTTCCATGGCAGACAGATGGACGTTGTTAGAAGACGATTCACCTTCTTTTGAACTGGCCTTTCTTTTAGCCGCCTTTTGTCCCATTGGGCGGGCAGAGGGTTGTGCTGAATCATACTCTGAACAATCAATTGGCGTCCCCGGGTTAGACGATGGTGTGTGCGCTTCAGTAGTAGAACCCCCTGATCTCCTTGAATAGCTTGGCATTGCTTCACCCTTCCACTTTGGTTCTTCTTTCAACAACCGCCATGCATGCTCAAATTTGAATTTTTTATTCTTATTATCTTGAGCATACATGGCAAGCGCATCAATCATGATGTCGTTCTCTGAGTGACCGCTTCTCTTAAGACGAGCAACATCATTGTAGCAACCAACAAATTTTTGAACCGCACCATTCATCCGAAACCATCGAGATTTAAGTGCATTAAATCTCCTCTCAGGATATTTCCCGCGATAGCTATTGTAGTTCTCTCTGATTCTAGACCAAAAGCCTTCTGCACTTTGGTCAACTCCAACGATTGCATCCTTTGAGACGTTTAGCCATGACTGAATAAGAAGTATATCTTCTTCCATTGTGAATCCGTTGCGATTTTTTTCCATCGTGGGAGTGGGAGGGCCTCCTTCTTCATTAACGGCAATTGTGTCTAGGCCACCTTGAGTTGAGAATTGTGGCATTTGAGACACATCGTTAGGGGACTCTACATGGTTGGTGGTACCTATTGGAGGAGGCCTAAACCACATATTGGGATTGGTTGGATGCATAAAAAAATTAGGATTTTGAGAACTAACACCACTATGGCCAATGTATGGATGTGGTGGATACATCATGTAATTAGGATTTTGAGAACTATCACCGGTAGGGCCATTGAGTGGGGGTGATTTGTTTTGTAAAATATTTATATAAGACTCATAACACTACAAAAAAACACGGGATTACCGACGGCCTAAAGCCGTCGGTAAGCGATAAAAGCCGTCGGTAACCCACTTTTACCGACGGATAACCGACGGCCTAAAACCCGTCGGAAATATGGTCGTCGCAAAGGATTACCGACGGACTCTTCTTCGCCGTCGGTAATACCGACGGTTATACCCGTCGGTAAAATGACGTCGAATACCGACGGGTAAAGCCGTCGTTATATTTCCGACGGACGTGACCGTCGGTAAATCTGAAGTGTTTCCGACGGCTTAGGCCGTCGGTAATCGGGAATTTTTTTTTTAATTAAATTTATTAATAAATTAATTTTAATTAATAACCAAATTAATTTTATTCTTTAATTAATTAATTAATTAATTAATTTAATTATTTATTTGTTTAATTATAAAAATAATTTACTCTCATATTAAAAATATTTATTTATTAATTTAATTAAAAATTACTTGTAATTTAATTTAATTTAATTATTAATTGATTTTCCATATATAAAAATGTGATAACGTAAACTAAAAAGCAAATTAAAAAAAGAAAACATAATAAATAAAAAAATTCAACGAATAAAAATCAGTAACTAAAATAATATCCGAAACGAAAAAAAAATGATATCCAAAAATATGAAAAAATATAAGTACAAACAGAACTAATAGTCCTGGTACTCCTGATCATGATCGAGATGCTCTACATCATCTGCATCATCGACATGACCATGAGTACGCGGAGGCGAAGGCGGAGGCGGAGGCGGAGGCGGAGGCTGAGGCTGAGGCGGAGTAGGCTGCTGGCGAGCTAGCAACTGGTACATCTGCTCCTGTCGCTGCAGCACCTGAGTCAAAAGCTCCTGCTGCTGGGCCACGGTCCGCTTCAACTCGGCTATCTCCTGGTCATCCGCGGCAGAGCGACCAGTGGCAGCACTACTACTCGACGACTCTCCAGTGTGTAGGCGGCGGGCCCCTTTTTTGTAGTTCTTTGGCAAGGTCGCCAAAGACCATATAAGCGACTCTTCTTCTTCCGCCAACTACTTCCGCCAAACCTCGGCGGTGTAGAAAGATGGTCAGGGCTCTGAGATGGAGAACATGATGAGCTCTGAGATCTAAGCTGAGACATCCTCGCCTCAAACTCCTCCTGTTAAACAAACAAATAAGTCAAATCTTTTTTTAAACAAAACAATATAAACATTATTAAAAAAATATTTATTATATTTTATAATTACCTGAGTCCGCCTCGAACGCTCATCAACGAAATCACCAGTACTCCTCTTCGTATGAGTTGCAAGATGGAGCTCGTGCAATCGAACTTCTCTCCCAACCTCCTCGATCGAGATTGTATTAATAAAAATTTTAAATAAATAATAATAATAATAAAATAATAATAATAACAATTTTATAACACGTACAAGTCTAAGCTCGCGTCTTTGCGCTGACCGACACTTGCCTCCAGGTGTGCAAGCTGCCACCCTTCTCGAGAGGCCCTATTCTTCTTGGCCTTGAAGCTGGTCGCCTGGAACTCGGGGTGTTCCAGTCGCTACCAGCTGCCAGAAGCTTCGTCCTATCCACTGGCCTGGCGATCCACGATGTGGGCATCTCGAAGCATGTCGAGAAAGGCGGTGGGAGGCCTTCATATGAAAATTCTTCTCCATCGCCTCCTCATATTTTTCCTCCCAAGCAACCTCGTCAGTATCAATATAAGACATTATTAAACATAATTGAAATTTACGAAAATAAAATATGCAATAAAATAAAAATTACAAACTTACTCTGAAAGAATTAAACATATGGTCCCGCCAAAATCCTTGATTGTCCCCAGGTGGGCTAAAACTCCTGGTAATTCTCCTCAATTGTTCTTTGTGATAGCTAACGCAGCAGGCTTTGAGGGAAGAAACCTGAACAATAAAAACATGTTAAATAAAAAAAAAATATATATATATACATGTAAATTATTAATAACTCGAAAAAATTGTAAATACTTACCCTTTACCAGATGGCCTGATAAGAACTCGACCATCATATAACATCTCAAGAGTGTCAGGCTCCTGGCCCTCCCCCTGCTCAAGAACCTCCTCCTGCTGAACCTCCTGCTCCTCCCCGTCCTGCCCAACATCAGTGTCATCAGGTGTATGGCCCGTACTATAATCATGGTCGGACTGATGAACATCGGCCACCGGATCAGGCACAACATGGGAACTCGAAGCGCCATGTGCAAACTGGAACCCCGGGGTGGGGATCATGTCAATGTGAGGCAAGGTGCCGAACGTGCCCGAGTCTGTAGCCGTGTCCAATGTGCCCGAGTCCGTAGGTGGTGCGTAAGGCCGTCTAGGTGCGTGAGGTGTATCAGTCGTCTCGGCGTAGATGTACTAGGGCGACGTGTAGATGACAATGTCGAAAACCCGCAGGGTCACGCCTAATGATGGTCGGCCTCGACGGCGCGGGGGCCGAGGGCGCCCCCCTTCCCCTTCCATTTACCACCACTGGGTGGTCGGGGGGGTCTGCTCCTGAACCTCCTGATGCCATATATGTCTATAGAGCAATTGAATAATAACAGTCATGAAATATTATATTTAAACATAACAATATTACAAATGAATTCCATAAAAATAAACAAGTTATGAAAATAATCGACAAATTAAAATATATTGTTACACATTAATTTCTCAAATTGTAAAAAGTTAAACAATATCAATCGCCCATTCTCGCCCACTCAATTTCAAAGATCGCCTTCAGATCTTGATGGTTCTCGCCACTTCTTCATTTAATTCCTCATCCCCATCTACATCTTCATATGTGATTGGATTGTCACATAGTCGAGTAATGGGTTCCACTTCATTTACTACATTGACATGAGATATCTCATCCACTTGATAAGCCACTTCTTCCTGTGTATCATCTGCTTCAATGCGACCACGTGGTTTTATCTTTATTGCGACACACCAACCTTGTTTGTCCCTTCGAGTTGATGGATAAGGGACATAATACACTTGTCTTACATGTTGTGCCATGATAAACGGATCAAATATTTGGTATCTTCTGCTCATGTGTATGTCAACAGTATTATATTTTCGATCCACTCTTGTGCCTCTATTTGACGGATCAAACCAATTACAATAAAATAGCACTATTTTTTAGTATAGTCTAAAGTATTGTACGTCAATTCATATATATGTTGAATCACGCCAGTAAAGTCATCTTCACCTCCATCTGTGGCACCTTTTACATAAACCCCGCCATTAACTGCTTTTTCCCTCTGCTTTTGACTGGTTTGGAATTTGTATCCATTTACAAAGAATGTGTGCCATTCTTTTACACGTGATTTAGGACCATGAGATAAATTTCTCAAGTGTTGGATTTTAGGGATTCTCACCGCTATACACCTGTACACACCATGTGCAAACAAATTATGGTTCCTATTTTCAAACAATATTTTTGTATTTTCAAACAATAAATAATAATAATAATATATATATGACGACTCAAAAAACATATCTGGTTCCTAAACCACGTTGGGAAATATTCATGAATATAGGCGTAAGAGTCTTGTATGCGCTTGTGGGCTTAGTTAACAAGAATGCCCCGATCAAGTCATTATCAAACAAATGATCAAGAGCAATTGTGGATTAAAGAAATTGAAAGTGGTCAAAATGATACATACGTTAGATCACGGTGATACTTCTGCAGTTGATCAACACGTGAACGTGGTGACTTCCACACTTCGCCTGTTATCCGATTATCCACCTCCTTTCCACCATGACTAGGAAAGGCAAAATACTAATAAGGCAAGCGGGTGTCTTTCACTTTCAATTTCTACTGCTCCTACTATTTGTTGGTGTCAACATGAAGTTCGTAAAATAATGGGAACAGAAATGGATTGTCTCACCTGTAAGTAAGTTGCACAAATAGATCCTTCAACCCTGGCCTTATTTTTCACCGACCCCTTTGAGTCACCCATAAATCTACAAAATAACAACGTTGATGATAAAAATTGATACATTTAACCCTTCAAATAAATATTTATTTTAGAGAATACTTTATTATAGTACCTTTCGAATGGATACATCCATCTGTATTGAACCGGTCCACCAAGCCTAGCTTCATGTGCAAGATGCACTGCTAGATGCTCCATAGAATCAAAGAAAGCAGGGGGAAATATTCTCTCCAACTTACAAAGAATGACTGGTATGTTCTGTTCCATCCTTATGAGATCATCCTCTCTCAAGTCGCAGAACACAAATCTTTAAAGAATTGGTGAGTTCAACAAGGGATTTAAACATTTGACGGCAAGGAACTAAATGCAATAGGAAGTAAACACTCCCTGAATACATGACAATCATGGCTTTTCATCCCAATCATGGTTCCTTTGTTCACATCGGCACATCTTGCCAAATTAGAAGAATAACCATTTGGCATCCGGTTCTTTTATCCACCGACAGAATCGACTTGGCTTCCTCGCCAGCTAAAGAGTAACAGGCTTTGGGTTTCGTGGTCTTCCCATCCGACCGATTCACGAAATGCAAGTCCTTTCGCCACAAAGAAAGTGGTAAGTCTAGTCCGCCTTCTCATTGTCTTTTGTTTTTCCTCCGACGTTCATCAATGTGAAAAAACATTGTCAAAAAGTTCTTCTCAATGTGCATAACTTCAAGGTTGCGTCTCAATAAATTATCTCTCCGATTATGGCGGATCCCAAAAAATACTTCTTTTTGTCCAATTATGCCATTGTCCATATCCTTCAAATCGATCCAATTTGCCAAAACTGTGATTTTGGCGCTCCATAACCCTTTCCCAGATACGTTAAGGCGTCAACCTTGAGGGGCGCCATCTAATTCAACTTCCCCTTCTTGAAAGCGTTCTTATTCCGCCTAAATGCATGATCATCCCAGTAAAACCTGCGATGTGAGTCAAACCAAGAACTCTTCCCCCCAAATTTCAAGGTAAAGGCCTTTGTATGCTCCATGCAATGCGGACATGCCATTTTACCATGAGTACCCCAACCAGACAACATGCCATATGCATGTCAGTCATTAATGGTCCACATAAGCGCTGCCCTCATTGTAAAATTCCTCTTTCGTGCAATATCGTACGTCACAACACCATTCCACAACCTTTTGAGATCGTCAATAAGAGGCTCTAAATAGATGTCAATACCATCTGTCGGATTATCTGGACCCGGTATAACACAAGTCAAGAACATATAAGGCTTAGACATGCACATTTCGGGAGGAAGATTGTATGGGGTAACGATAACTGGCCAGCAAGAATAAGGTTTCGCCGTGGATTGAACATACGGGGTAAAACCATCAGAGCATAAGCCAAGTCGTACATTACGTGGATCTGCTGCAAAATCAGGATGCACACGATCAAAGTGCTTCCAAGCTTCACCATCAGAAGGGTGGCGCAACATACCTGAAGTGCTTCTATTCTCACAGTGCCATGTCATTTTGTCTGCAGTCTGTGGTGATGCAAACATTCTCTGCAGCCTTGGAATAATTGGCAAATAAAACATTGCATTCACTGGAACTAGTTTTTGTCTACCCGTCCGATTATTAGTATGTGACATATACCTAGGCTCACCACAAAATTTGCATTCAACTAGCGCACCATCGTTTTTACCAAACTCATTGTCGTAATACAACATACACCCTCTCACACAACAATCAATCCTTTTAGATTCCAGCCCCAACTTGGACACTAAGCTTTTAGCCTCGTAATAACTTTTTGGCAAACCATCTTTGATAGGTGACGAGTCCAACATCATTTTTGTTACGAGATCCAAGCACACTTTGTAGCGCCACGCTTGGACTTAAGAGCTAAGAGCCTCACACACATTGATAACTTAGAGTCTCAGAGACCCTTCAAACAACGGCTTGTTTGTTTCTAACAATAGATTATAAAAATTTTGTGTTGTCTCATTTGGAAGTTCATCCGTGTCATCATCTTTGTTGCTCCTCGAATAACACGCTCACCCCCAAGGCATCACAAACCATATCTTGCATCAATTCAATCTGCTCACCACATCCCGATCTACGTGAATCGCTTGAAGCACCTTCGCAATTATCACCAACCCCTAAATCAACGTGAGGCAACTTTTCACCATGTGTAGTCCAAATCCAGTAATTAAGCCTAAATCCAATCGAATACGGTGGTGCGTGACCTCACTTGGGCTCTTAATCCTTCCGCAATCGCAATTAAAGCACGGACATCTAATCCCTCCATTAGTTTTGAAATCTTTATGTGCCATTGCGACTTGGACAAAGCACGCAACCCCAAATAAGAAAAATCTGGTTTCAAACCCCTCTCCCTGATACAACCTATCGTACATCCAACTACGACTCGAAAGAAAATATTCCATCTTCTACATGTCAAAAAAATGACAATTTCAAAGAAGACGACGTTCTTACAACCGCTCTCTTTCTTTAAATGGTATGACCATATCCCATTCGAGAAAAAACTTTTGAACTCGTATAATAATCATTCCTTAATTCCTCATATCTTATACTTGACAAAATTTCAAAGAAGATTTCCCATTAGTCTCTCGAGTACAAAAAATGAACGCAGTTATGAACACCGCAATCAAGTATGCACCCAGAGAACAAAAGGAAATGAATCGAACCGAAATTTCATCAAATATAAAGATACGAGAATTAAGCAACAACTATTATACGAGTAAAGAAAAAGTTTTTTCCCAAACTGTCCGACTTGGACAATTCAAGGTTCAATATACAATGAGCACATGGTACCCTAAAAGAGTATATGAACTCAATAATATATTAAACCTCAAACGGGAAGCTAAGGCTTCTCTCCGATACTAATAATAAATATCAAACATCCATTCGATCAATGATTAACATAACAATTAGACAAGCAGAAGTGACAAGGGTAGAATTAGTTTTATTATATATATATATATATATATATATATAATAAAAAATATTTTATTTTCCTTTTTCATTTAATTTCTTATATGATAATTTTTAATGTTGTTATTTTTTATTTCTTTTTTATTGAAATTTTTTAATTCTTCTCTTCTTGAGATCTTTTTCATTTTTGTTATATCATTTTTTTTATCGATTGTTTCTCTTGTTTCTCTTTTTTTAATTCTGCTAATCTCTTAATTATTTTTTCAATTCTGTTTTTTGAATCCTTCTAATTTTTTAATTATGTTATTTTTCAATTCTATCTAATTTCTTTTTGTTTTTCTCTTCTTTCTTTTTAAAATCTGCTTTTTTATTCTATTGTTCTTAAAAATTCTGCTTTTTAATTATTTTTATCTTTAAATCTATTTTTTAATTCTATTATTATTTGTCCTTTCCAATTCAAATCATCTTGTTTCTTTGAGCAATGGTCCATTTACTGTGTGTGTAGTTTTGTTAATCATTTAGTTGCCACTACGCCATCCGCCATATATAAAATAAAATATTTTATTTTTCAATAAATAATAATTATTAACAATTCAATCAATATTGCAATTTTAATTTATATATTTTATTTTCTTAAAACGGAAGAGCTACTTATTCATTCAAGGTTTATTTAAACTTATTTTACATCACTTAAAATAAATGCTGATATTAATATTCAAATATATCAACATAAAACATATTCATATGCTCTCTTCATTTTATTTTAATAAGCCTCTAAAGTAATTTATGAATAAATAATCACTTAAGTTTCTAAAAATAGCTCATTAAATAAATAATCACTTAAGCCTCTAAAGTAATTTTACTAACCGTTTTGTTTAAAAAAATATAATATTTAAACTTAGGCATATACATATAATTTACTGTAATTAATGTTTAATAATTTTCAAGTTTATTTAATTATATATAATTAGATTAGATATTTACAAGTTACACTCTAAAATTAATGCACCAGCTGCACGCCTCCCAATACGCGCTTTTGAACGGCCCAATGTGAAAAACTGCATAGTGCTTTTCGATGTCTAACTTTTTTAAAAAAAAAAACCTCTTCTTATTCCTTCTGTGATTTCATTCAATATTTTTTCTTGGTGTTCGTTCTTTTACAGAAGCGACAAACATTGACGAGATGCAAACGGCGAACCAAACACGCACTCATATCTATAAAATTCAAATTCTCATAAGCTATTTGATATCATTTTTACATTAGCACACTAGTTAAAATTTAACACAATAGAAAATCCAACCAAGCAGCGCATGAAATCAGAGTGACAATCCTCATATTGAGAGCATTTTCTATGCAACAAAAATAGCATTAAAACCCTAAATAAGAAATCAAGGAATTCAACATAAATCATTACTATGAATTTAGGGCTCTATGTCAAGCCTCAAAACTTACCAACATAATGGACAACACATAACCACACTCATACCTTTGGAGCTCAATGGAGCACACAAAGGAGCAAACATCAAACATACAAGTTGTGTGGGAGGTTGAGGCGGGAAGCCAACCTCTTTACTGCACTCCACTATACAATCAAATCAATAATAATAAACTTTATTTCATAAGGGAATTGAAATCCCTAACTTGAACCTAAGGTTCACATGTTACTAAAGGAAAGGAATTAATCCATACCTGAAGAAGAGAAGAATGTGGCGTCTGCAAGCTGGAGGAAGGAAGAGGCGAGTCTGTGTCACCGCAGTATGTAATCGCAAACACAAGATTAAACTCAAAGAACTACACAAGAACAATAAAAGCATATACTAACAGAAAAACAAAATCATTACCCAAACAAAGGCAAAGGTCTTGCGTGGGATTGTCAATCGAAGGGGAGGTAAGAACCGAAGCGCTTACTAAAGCTCAGATCATGCACATAATTGGAAAACCAAATTAAACTCATAACTCACAAAGGATAAAATTAGACAAGCAGAAGTGGCAAGGAAAAGAAATACAGAGAGAAGTGCAAAGCAAATTGCACCAACTTGTAAACAGATTTACTTCACGACCATCTTGTCCCTTATCGCTAGCAACTATAAAGATCGGACCGTAGAACTATAAAGATGATATTACAAGGTACAAAATAGAAATGGTTTACAAACATATATAAGATACAACTTTCATTAGTGTAAAAGTTATAGACAATGGGAATCAATAAATTACATAATAAAGTCAAGGGAAACCAAAGTCACAAAGGTGAGATTTTATCCAAATTAGCTCTAAGTTTTAGTTATTCCTCCTCTAAATCATGGCAAGATTAGGAAACAAGTCAATGAAAAGAAAGTGAGAGTTGTAACAAATTAAATCCAGTGAGAGCATTAGACAAGCATCCTATGCAGTAAACTAAAAAAAGGATAACATGAATTGTCTTTGAAGGCATCAACATGGCTATTTCAATAATAAAAGGTAAATTCCATCAAAAAAATAATAATAAAAGATAAATAAAAATTATTCACCTATTTTCTATTAAATTCTGAATTTATGTATTACAAAAAATAATTATTAGGGATGACTTTAGCTGTGAAGGGGATTGATTTTTCTCATGGGAAAATTTCAGAACAAAAGGGAGAAAGAGTATATGAATAATTATGTAAAAAAAGGTTCTGGGAGACAAAGTAGAGTGCGTTGTCACATTATATTGATCGTAACCGAACAATGAAAAACTAATGTTACAGTGTTGTTGGGAGAGGAGAGGAGAAGAAGAGAAGCGGCGGCGACGTTGGGAGATTAGAAGAAAAGAAGTAAAAATGGGAAAGGGGAAGGAAGGGGTCGCGCTTCTGGTTGTATCCAAACATTACCGACGGCCTCAACCCGTCGGTAAATTGATCGGGATTACCGACGGTCATTTTCAAATACCAGCAACCGCTTCGGTAATTGAAAAAAGCGGGAACCATAAAACGTAACGAGCGGATACCGACTGCATATGACCAAACCAGAAATATTTTCTTAACTTATAATATTAAACACAAACCACAACCATTTTTTTAATTCACATATCCAAATAACAGCTATTTCTCTATCTAATTTAAAATTGAAAATGGAACCTTGGAACTGGGCTTAAATCATCACATTAAATAAAATCAACCAATCTTATAGCTTTCAAAGCAAACCACCATGCCAAAACATAAAAAAATGAGGCACAAATTCATAAAAAGAAACAAAAAAACTAGTGCCAAATGTTTCTCCAATAATTTATGTGTGTGTGTGTGGGGATCTTGATATAAAGAATCGAGAACGTAGCATGCAAAATTCTTCCTTTCAGAGATAAAATTATGTATATCAAAATCAAAATCAATATGCAAGGCATTCACTCATGGACATATTTTGTAATAAAGATTCTTTTAGTATATTATTGGTGATTGTATATATGCTACTCATAGCTATCAATGCAAATACAAAAGGAGAACCTGTGAAAACTTACATTCTCAGTGCAACAATATATAGCACTGAAAAAGAATAAAGAAAGAAACTTCTGTCATAACTTACTTTGTGGAAGCAAAAAGTTGCTCTAGTGCAGCCCTGTCCCTGAGGTCTACCTGCAGCGGGCAAAAAACAATCAATCTTGCCGGCCACCACCATAATAAAATAGCTGCAAATATGCTCCACTTCACTTAGACAACAAGATGGAAAATTAAGTAATCAAATAGCTTGGCATCCATGATTGCCTATGATAGAATAAAGAAGACATGCACAGGTAGATTTGAAATAGTCAAGATGAAACTAGCAGGGATTATTGAACTTTGAGAACCATTAAACAAATTTATCTCACAATTTTTTGAAAAGAAACCAGGACAGATAAGTCTTGGCTTATAAAGGATGAAATATATAAAAGCTAACATCACACAGAGCTCTAGAACAAGATTGGATCTGTCAACATAACAAACCAGCCATTCCTCAAAATTACATCACATACAAAACTCCACCATGAACCTTTCAAATGAATTTGAAACAGACAGAGCACCAATTCTATTTTCAATTATTCTAAAAACACACGACGGAACAAAGCACAAAACTTCACTTTTCGAGCCCACCGCAATTACAAAATCAAGACAAATCCAACTAAACGAATTGCGAAATTGAAAACAACAGCACAAATTGATAAACCTAAATCGGCCAGAAAAACCCAAATAATATGTACCTCTTGAAGTAGCACGGTGGAGAAGAGGAGAGGAGAGGTGGTGCGACCCACGTAGTGGAGGTGGCGATCCACGATGGCCGAATCGGTGAGCGACAAAGGGTCACCGTTAGTGGCTCCAGTTAGAGGTTGCGCCTTGCAGATTCTATGGGTGAGAAGCTATTTGTGATGGTTGAGGGGCTTTGGAATGGGTGGCCCTAGGGATGGTGAAGAAGCGATGAGTAGAACGGCGGAGAAGACATGAGTAGAGCGACGAGGACTTGAGCAGAGCGGCGTGTGTGGTGCGCAATTTGGAAGAAAACGTGAGCAGAGCGGCATGCGTGGCTGGAGTGGACACCGACTGGGTGGGACGAAGAGAGGCCGGAGTTGTTGCGTGGTGGTCGGAGACACTCTTGGGGAGCTATCACAAAGAGAGAAAGAGATGAGATAGAAGGGTGACTGAACAGTGTGGGGAGAAGGTCATGATCTGCATCCTAACTGCTGAGTACCGACGGCCTGTGCCCGTCGAAAATACGAAAAAATAATATGCGGCCTTACCGCCGGTTATTCTCAAATCCTGACGGGCACAGGCCCGTCGGTAATAAAAAAATTGGAAGGACTCAAAAAGGCGTCCAGTATACCGACGGGTAATGCCGTCGGTAATCTTCAACGGACGACGTAAGAGCTTTAACGACGGATAAAGCCGCCGATAAACAACAAGAACGAGGCGAAGTCTTCTGAAGCGGCTAAAGCCGTCGGAAATCCCTATTTTTTTGCGATGGTTCCTGCCCGTCGGTAAAAAGCCATCGGTATCCGCATTTTTTCTTGTAGTGTAACCCCATTGATTGGGATCCATTTGACAAAAAAAACACACACAAGGAGGTGGTTTGGTAACATTAAATTAAATTAGGAGAACAATATTTATAGGCCAACTATTGCCAACGGTAACATCAAAGTGAAAACGGTAACATTTTTTCAAACGGTAACATTCATTAACGTCACAATTTCCATTTGGGTCACAATTTGTTATTTCTTTTTGTTATTTCTTTTTTTTTAATGAACGGTCACAATTTCAATTTGGGTCAAGCCCAAACGTGACCAACCCTCTCCAGAACCTTCGCCCTCTCATCATCTCATCCTCATCATCTCATCCTCTCATTTCCTCGCCCTCAGAACCTTCGCCCTCTCATCATCTCATCCTCTCATTTCCTCGCCCTCTCCAGAACCAACTGTTTACACCAGCACCATCATCTCCTCTCCCTCGCCACTGACCCTCTCATCTCCCTCGCCTCACCTCACCTCACCTCCGTTCTTCTCTTCCCTGTTCTGTGCTTCCGTGCGTGCGTGTCTCGTTCTTCTGCTCTTATTCTCCGGCACGGCTTGCCGAGCCACGGCATCTACGGTGCGGTGCGGTGCGGCGAGTTCCGGCGCCTCCAGTCACGGCACTGCTAGGTTTCATGGTTGTTCTGTAATTTCAATTTTTGTTGTAATTTTCTGTAATGTTCTGTACCAAATGAGTATGATCTCCCTCTTCCATTTCGGTTTTTTTTTAATTTTTGTTCTTGAACAAATCTGTGGATGTTGAGATTCTGGTATTTTCCGTTTTTTCCCCACCTCTTTCTTGTTGAATCTGTGTTGTTGATGTTGTTTTGTGTTGTTGATCGTTGTTTTGTGTTGTTGAGGAGAGAGAAACAACAATTTTTTAAGAATAAGAC
The DNA here is from genome assembly GCA_037113605.1 of Calophaca sinica. Taxonomy (NCBI): domain Eukaryota; kingdom Viridiplantae; phylum Streptophyta; class Magnoliopsida; order Fabales; family Fabaceae; genus Calophaca; species Calophaca sinica. The sequence goes on along the minus strand of CM073735.1, from coordinate 96,634,346 downwards.
ACGGTATGTCAACATAGATGCTGGATCGAAAATTGAAGACGCCGAGCTTCCCACGTAGACAATCTCCAACGCCAAAGAAAACAAGCTCCTCTTCCACGTAGACAAGGCACTCCACAAGCTCCTAGCGCTGTGGATGCTCTAAGTAAGAACATCTGAGCATGATCCTCAAGCTGCCAATGCTCGCTTTAGTCCTGCACGTTGGTCTGATGTCAATCTTGGAGGGAACTTAACCTCAAATACGATCCTCAAATCACCCCTATGACCAGGCTCCTTTGTTATTGGCATTCCTTCATTTGCAACAACCAGCTCGTAACCAGGGCTCACAATGGTTGTCACTCGGATACATAAATTGCGTACGTCGAGAAGTGGCGGATCCAGAAAATTTTTCTGTTGGGGGCAAAATTCTGTCTTTTATAATTTTTAATGTTCATTTTTTCTAAAAAGTAAGGACCCAAATTAGTACAAAAAAATGCGAAAATCTATTTACTCTCTGGGAAATAAAAAGTATCAATTTGGTTCTCAAAAATCTTAAATATCGGACATATTAGTCAATTTTAGTATAATTTTTAGCGATATTTTAGTCTCTCAAGGATTAATTTGATCGATATTTGAGATTTTCGAAGACTTAATTGACAATTTTTATTTCTGAAGGACCAAATAAGTCTCCATATTTTTTGTCAATGACCATTTTAAACCTTTACTCTAAAGGGGTCAACATCTATTTTTTTATGAGGGCACAATATAAAATTATGAAGATTTTTGAAGTTAAAAAAAAATTATTTATGGGAGCAGTTGCCGCCAAACTCATGTAGGTAGATCCGCCATTGCTGTCAAGTGTCCTGAGATTCACTGAAGTTCCTCCAATTGCCTCTGCTAGTGTTATCCTTTTGTTCGCAATGAAGTCATTCCCATCTCTCTTGAACAAATCATGAGGCTTCTCATCAATCACAAATACAAGGTCTGCTGGTAGTTGATTTGGTTGCTGATTCCCTCTATCTGGGAATGTAATCTTCGTCCCTATTTTCCAACCTGGCTTTACTTCAATGCTTAGGATCTCCGTTTCTGGAATTGGCCGGCCTTCTGCAATTTATGCCATCATATTAACAAAAGAGAAATTTTATTTATATATATATCTAAATATGAGTTTGTTTAATGGATATACTAAAATGTCGCAACTCATTAATCATTAATTGAACTTTATTAACCATGATTTTGAACGTCAATGTTAACGTTTGACTGTTCAATTAAAGGTAAAGATAAATTAATAAATTATAGTTATCCATTGGCATCCATTACGGTTCTTGAGATCTTCATTTTCCTTGTAGATCTAGAATACAACTCCTCCAAACTACAAGGCAATTTGCTCTCCACGGGTGGTGGCTTCTTTGGCATATTCCCTCTTTCACTAGGTGTTCTAAAACTATGGTCACTTCCACTGAATCCACCAAATACTCCCCCTCCATCAGACTGGAATCTCTTTGACCTCCCTGCTCCACCAGATGATCCAAATCCAAAAGGGCTACTTCCAAAGAATTCTGCAAAAATATCCTCTGCATTTCATGGATTAAACCCACTTGATGGTTCATTATGATCAGGTGGTGGCCTATCTTTCAATAGTCTCTTTTCATGGACACCCAGATTATAGAATCAACCATTCTTTTTGTAAAGTTGATAACTTGCTCATTAGCGTTCATTGAAGATGAAATGTCATGAACGTTGAAAAGAAAAAAAAATGATCAACAATATATAGAGAGGATATCCCCTTTTGGTGTAGACTTTTATTTAGACATAAATAACCTTTAGAATAACCACAACAAACACCACAATGATCAACCACTATAAACCGCCAAAATTTTTATTTGCTGTATCACTTTTTATTTTGCCCTTTCTCCACTATTTTCAAATTCTTTTTGTTACCTTTTTTTTGTTTTAAAAAAAAATATCTATAACAATATATAAAGAGGATATCCCCTTTTGGTGTAGACTTTTATTTAGACATAAATAACCTTTAGAATAATCACCACAAACACCACAATGATCAACCACTATGAACCGCCAAAATTTTTATTTGCTGTATCACTTTTTATTTTGCCCTTTCTCCACTATTTTCAAATTCTTTATGTTACATTTTTTTTGTTTAAATATATATATATATATATATATTCTTTTGTTTTCGAAAATCGAAACAATATTGTGGCATTTGCAAAAAGATTTAACAAGGATTCAAGTGGTGGAAATGGATGAGATTTTTTGTGCCTGCCCCTTATTCTCTCTCTTTCTCTCTCTCTCTCTCTCTCTCTCTCTGTTATTATTCACCTTTTTCTTTTGCTCTTCATTTCTATTACACCTTGCTGATTTTGTTTGTGTGTGTGTGTTAATGATGCCATTTTGGTTGGTTGGTGGTGACCAACGTCTTTTCTTCAATTTTGACAGGGAGATATTCTGTTGTAGATGGGGAATACCGAACAGGGGACGCGATTCGGAATGAGAGAGCAAGTCTTTGGGTTTACGGATCCAGCATGTGTCTTGGGATATTCTATTGTAGATGGAAGAATACATAATAGGCTTGTGAACATATAAAAAAAATTATCGGATTTTTTTATATAAAAAAACTTATTGGATTTTTTTATACGATACTAGCAAGATATCTGTGCATACGCACGGGTCACTATGTTTTTATGCATCTTTGAAATACAGTTGTTTATAAAATTAATGTTTTAGTTCTCTAAAGATACAGAGACTCAGAGAGAGAGTGAAAGAGAGTGAGAGTGAGCAATATGTAATATTTCTCTATCGAGACTCATGAGTAAAATATACATTTATAAATAATAAGGATATTTATAAAATTACTATGTGATAAAAGACAATAAAACTATACAGTTACCATATAATATTTTCCCGTTGGGACTCAAAGGCAAAATACTCATTTATAAAAAAGATATTTATAAAATTGATATGTCCAAAGACAATAAATTTTACCAAAACATGTAATGTTTTTCCGTAGAGACTCAAAACTAATATAGCAATCATATCACACCGACAACATTTAATATTTTTTCAAAGAAAAAAATAATTATTTATAAATAATAAAGTCATTCATAAAGTTGATAATATAAAATTGATATGTACTCAAGAGAATAAATTTATACTGACAACATGTAATATTTTACTGTCAAAACTCATGAGTAAAATAATCATTTATCATTTATAAATAATAAAGACATTCATAAGACAAAATGTAAAAAATAATTTAAAAACTAAAAATAAGAAATACAGAATTTTTTTAAAAATATTAAGAAAAAACAAAATAATAAATATAAATATAAATATAAGAAGAATAGAAAAAGTAAAAAGTATATAAAAATTCCACGTAGGGGCTCAAAATTAAAATAATAATTTATAAATAATAAAACATTTATAAAATTTGATACGTGATAAAATTACATCAACAACATATAATGTTTTCCCGTCACAGACAATAAAATTATACCGTTAACATGTAAAGTTTCCCAAAATTAAAATAATCAATTTTAAAAAATATAAGAAAAATAGAAAACAAAAAAGAAAAAAAGAAAAAATTAAAAAGTAATTTATAAATAATAAAGACATTTATAAAGTTTATATATGCTTAAAGACAATAAAATTATAACGACAACATCTAATGTTTTCTGTCGGGATGTAAAAGAAAAATAATAAAGACACTTATAAAACTTATATGTGCTCAAAGAGAATAAAGTAATACTGACAATACATAACGTTACTCCGATGAGACTTAAAAGCAAAATAAGAAAATTAAATTAATAAATTTAAAAGAATAAATAAATAAAAACCTTAAGAAAAAAAACAAAAAGAAAATACAAATACAAATATAAGAAAATAAAAACTAAACAATGAAAATAAAAAGATTAAGAAAAAACTAATAAAATAAAAAACATATTAGAAAAATAGAAACAATAAAAAAATTAAGAAAAAATAAATAAAAATTGTAAGAAGAATAAAAAAATCATAATTTAATAAAAAAGAGAAAATATAAATAATCATTTTCAAGTACTAAAATTATTTAAAAAAATTAAAATTATAGTTATAATATTGTCTGTTGCCTACACCTACGTATATTATTACATTATTAGAGTTTAATTTATATGAACTAAGGATGTAAAAAAGTTTTATATCATCATTCACTCTTATCTCACACAGTAGATGTTTGTTGAGATGTTTTAGAGAATGATATAACAAAGTGGCACAATAGTGAAATATTTCATTGGAAGATGGTGTAAAACGTTTTTACACTATGGGTACATATAAATTAAACTCATATTATTAAGAGTAGTTGGTCACATTGGTACTTGAAAGTGTAACTCGGTGTCACTTTGGTCCCTGAAAGAGTGAAAACTCGAAAATAGTCTCTGACAGTGTTTAACGTTTGTCACTTTGGTCCCTGTCGTTAACAATTTCATTGATTCCGTGAGTAATTGGTCACATTGGTCCCTGAAAGTGTAACTTGGTGTCACTTTGGTCCTTTGAAGAGTAACAACTCCAAAATAGTCCCTAAAAGTATTCTACGTTTATCACCTTGGTCCCTACCGTTAGCCATTTGATTGTTTCCATTCCAAAATAATGCCTAGTCCAACAGATTTGCACCTTTTCAAAGAAGGGATTCGTCCTTTGTGGGAGGTAGATACTTTGTGTGTGTTTGGATTAGATTCCAAAACACCGATAGAGCAAGAAAACGCCGATGGCGTTGGAAAAAAGGAGAAAATGAATTTTTGGTGGTGTTTGTTTTTGATTGTGGGTGGAAAAAATGGATTTTGGCTTTGCCAAAATCAATTTTGTTGGCAGTAACCAATGGGTTACTTCTCAGTTTCCAAAACACCGTTTTGTATTTTTAACACATTAAAACTGATTCTACTTTGTCAACTAAACACAAATCAATTCTTCTGAACTCACTTTTAAATACCATTACCAAACACAAATCAATTTTTTTAAACTCAATTTTTTTAAAATCAATTTTTTTAAACAAGATTCTCCACAATCTATTCCACTAGAATCTAAAACAAACGGACCCTTAATGGTCCTAGCTGAAGTTGCATTTTCTTGGTTTTGAGAATTTGAGTGGTTCTGCTTCGGAGGGAGGAAAGGAGAGGTGTGTCCTTTAACATCTTTTAATTTGCTATGAGTCACTGCATGACTTTTTTTGAAGGACTCTGCTAACTGCAACGGTGGGAAATGGATTATACGATTCAAAAAAGTTGTCTCAGGTCGTTTTTTGGAGGACCTGGTAAGTGGAAATATTTTCTTCTGAGGCTTGTTTTGTCTATTGATAAAATGTCTGACATGATAATGGAAAATGTTAACACTTCAATTTATTGAATGATTATTCAAATTTGTACTTGCACGAAATAGTTTCACTGAAAATTTGGTTTTGATAGATCCTAATCATGTGGATTGATACTGAGTAGGATGAGTCTCCGTGGTTGTTGTTGTTGATATCTAAATTTTCCATTAAAATTACACAATAGTCAAGTAATTAAAATCCTTTATGGGCATCAAACGATTTTGTTATTGATATCTTAATAACCTAGTTTATAATTTATAATTTATAAACTTGTCTCTGAATTGTTCCATATGGGGCTGTTCACAGTGCATTGATTTGAGGTTGATAAGGTTTCGACTAAACAGATGTGTCTTTAAATTTGGGATGGCGAAAGGTTTTTAAAGCCTTTTGTAATCAGATTCTGAAAAAAATGAAAATGAAAATTAAAATTAAAATACATGAGTTCGAAAATGAAGAATTCTAGTTCTTGCAGATATTTGGGTGGGAGACTAATGTGAACTGAACTATATACTACCTCCGTCCCAAATTATATGCATCTTTTGACCAAAACACGGAGATTAAGAAAACTATTTAACTAATTTAATTTGTCTAGAAAGTGTAATAGTTTTCCATACTATCCTTCAATTATTGAGACAAAATCTTTAATACTCCATTTTGGCTTCTCACATATGGTGTAAATATGATGAGGAAGGTGAGTAAGGAATGAAACCACTCGACCATGAAAACCACTCAGCCAGAAAATCAGCCTATTACTCTTACCTCTTCTCTGTTTCTTCCTAGATCTTGTACAAAAACCCTTTCTAACAAAATCGAAAATCTCATCGAGTATTCCTATGTTCCTGATGACGCTAAAATTGAGGAAACTATGTCTCCATTCTTGAGTCCTTATAATATCTTCAAGAGAAGAAGATCACTCACTCGCTCTATCACTCAGTTGATTTCCACAAATCGACCTCAGGTGAAGGAATATGTCCAGTCATCCCGATTGGATCAGTGCCAGCCACTAGTGCAAAAACTACCTTTAATCGCGGTTTTTTTGGACTTTTAACGCCGGTTTTCAATCCGGCGTCAATGCTTCCAACGTTGTAAGTGTAAATATGTAACGCCGGTTTTTAAACCGCGGTTATAAGTAAGTTTTAATCGCGGTTTTTAACAAAAACGGCGTTAAATCCTGACGTAAAAGGACCAAAAAAATTGAAAAAACGGAAAAAATACTTATAACCGCGGTTTTTTAGTGAAAACCGACGCCGTAGGTCACTTATGACCGCGGTTTTATAACAAAACCGGCGCCGTATGTCACTTTGAAAATTTGAAAAAACGAAAAAACAGTTTTAACCGCGGTTTCTGCGGAAAACCGCGCCAGTAGGTCACTTTTAACCGCGGTTTTTAACAAAACCGGCCAGTATGTCACTTTGAAAATATGAAAAAGAAGTTATAACCGCGGTTTTTTAGTGAAAACCGGCGCCGTAGGTCACTTTTGACCGCGGTTTTATAACAAAACCGGCGCCGGATGTCACTTTGAAAATTTGAAAAAACAAAAAACAGGTTTAACCGCGGTTTCATGGAAACCGGCCGTAGAGTCACTTTTAACCGCGGTTTTTAACAAAACCGACGCCGTATGTCACTTTGTGAATCGATTCCCAGGCCCTGTGAATCGATTCAGGGCTGTGGGTTTGCTGGGACTCGATTAGGTTTGCAGTGAATCGCAGAGTGAATCGATTCACAAAAATTGATCCTCTGTGAATCGCAGCATGAATCGATTCACAAAAGTCAGTTATCTGTGAATCGAATCTGGGAACTGCAGGAATCGATATGAAAAAAAAAGTTATAACCGCGGTTTTTTAGTGAAAACCGACGCCGTAGGTCACTTTTGACCGCGGTTTTATAACAAAACCGGCGCCGTATGTCACTTTGAAAATTTGAAAAAACGAAAAAACAGTTTTAACCGCAGGTTTTCAGAAAACCGGTGCCGTAGGTCGCTTTTAACCGCGGTTTTTTAGGAAAACCGCCAGAGGTATAATTTTTATCCATTTTTTTAAATTTCCCGGTACCAGGATATAAACAATATCCACACAGAATTCACAAACATAACTGGTCAAAAGATTTATCCACACAGGATATATACAATATTCACAAACAGAATTCACAAAACATAACTTCCAAAACAAATAAAGGCATTGATCCACAAAGGCATAACACATGATACATTTATCCACAAAGGCATTGAAGGATGTAAACTATGAAGAGCAATTAAAGGCAAAACAATTATCTAACATAAGCAATAGTACAAAAACAATTCATTCAAATTTTATCGCACCATGTCATTTTTTGTATTGCTTTTCTTGTTCAGCGTCTTGGTGGTTACGGGTTTAGATTTTGCTCCTCAATCTTAGTCACAAAAAGCGTGCCCAAGTTTTGAATCTCAACAATTTCTTCAGATCAAATGGGTTACAACCATCGAATAACTACAAGTTCAATTCAAAAGATCTAATTAACAAACTTCAAATATTGTAAGGTATAAAAAAGATCAATTAACAAGTTAAGAAATGTTTTATTACCAAATCCCATCCAGATGTAATCCTCATTGTGACAATGGACAACATGGTCTTCATGACATAGTAGCCACACGCCCATGAGTTGTCTTGGTGAGGCCCCTACAAATGACAATATAAATTACTACAAATTATGTATACACATAACTAATACGCCTTTTAATACGTAAATATCATATAAAGACAACCTACTTACTATTAGTATGTTCCAATTAGGCTTCTTTTCTTGTCCCAGACCTTTTTTACTATTATAATCCACCATAGCTCTGATAAAATAATATAAGTTATATATATAAGATAAATACATATATGACATCACAAGTATGACAACTAAATTAAAAGTTTACCCCTCAAGGACACGCTTAATCAGAGGCTTGGCCTTTGATGAAGTGAGCATATCCAGGACAATGAGATTATGTTTAGGACAAATGACAATCAACTGCCAATGATTGCTAGGTAACAACAATAAATGTATATTAGAAACACATAAAGAAAAACGTATGCTATGAATAAAAGTGTACTCACTTGTGCACGTGCGGTCCTAAGAAAACATCTTTGTCCTGCCGAATTAGCTTATCCAGTATGTAAGCTTGAACAGAGTCATTAGGCTGTTTTGGGTTGGGCTTGACAACCATCAACGTTGGATCCAAGAATCCATATACATCACTGATGTTGTTCTGAATACATATACGATGCAGATACCTAGGAGTTGAAACAAAATAATGTTAATTATATATAATTGATACAAAGGAGTTAAAAATATACAAATATGTTAATTAATACTTACGAGGACCATAATTGCAAGTGTTGATTGGCAAGCCGTGGTCATCACCGAAGCGGCAGTCCGTTAGGTCCTTCGCGAAAATGTAAAAAATTGGAAGATCATCATGCTCTAAGGTAATCCCAACTTGTCCATTGGGAAGATCAAAAGCCATGTGACCAATGCGTCTTAAAATGTCATCGTTAGGATCCTCCTCATTTTCTGGCGAACAACTATCCTTGGTGCTGACATGCGCAATGGCTTTAGGAGAAGGCACTATATTATGAGTTAGTTGGGCTTCCACATCTGACTTGAACTGGGGTTTGTAAGCTTCAAACTTAGCTTCAAACATTTGACTAAGGTCCTGCATGATCTGATGTCTCATGGCATCCACGTCCACTTGCTTTGACTGACTGCATGAAATTCCTCCGAAGTATTTCTTAAAGCCCACACGTCGACCAGCAGTGCGGACATGACCATAATGCTCGGGTGTTCCAAGGGCAGTAGTCAAGATATCTTGACGTCCAGTTGGAATAAAAGTACCATGAGATTCATCTTCAACCAATGACTCCTACAACCAAATTCAATCACAGAAGTCGTTGATCAGTCGACCTAAATTGGTTACAAATCACATAATATTAAATAAGGCAGATACACTTACAATTTTAGAAGCAACTGAGGCCACAAAGATCGGATGTATAAGATCCTGATGGTTTTGTTCGAGCCATAGCCCATAGCTCATACCGGTTTGGTTTTGGAGGGGATTCCAAGGCTTCATCTCCAGCCTCTTCCTGCAAGGCTTTCTTTCTGTGTGCTATTATATTCTTCTCAAGTCTATCATAACCCCCACGAGACAATAGGTGGGGGTAGATATTCTTTCCAGCATTTGTCTTTCCCTTTTCTTTTTTTTTCTGTTACAAATAACATAACACACCACAAAATAAAATAAGTAAAAAATTATATTAGCCAAGTTAAAAAACATAATTCAAACTAACCAGAAACGCTTCTTCCGTGCGGCTCCTAAAAAACTCATTCCATATGTCCTCTGAAAGGAAATTATACTTTTGACAAGGATTTGTGCAACCATTTTTGTCTCCTTTCCTAAATATAAATGTCCTGGAGAGTTTAGACTTAAATTCCTTCCAACGCTCACCCGCATAGGACAACCATCGGTCCCTAAACTTTTTATCAAGGGGAACATCAAATTTATCCTACAATACATAACAAAATGGTGGTGTTAGTAAATACATACACACAAGGATCAATAAAGCTAAATACAAATCTGTATACAAATAGAGATAAAGGTCAATACCATGACATCTTCCCATATCATATCTTTGGTTTTTTCAGGGACATCTCTCCATTTAGGTATCAGAATGGAGGTCTTGCTTCGTGCAATGTACGACAAATAAGTGCAGAAGCTAGCTGCATTATCACCATAAGGTCGCCCAGTATCTGGATCAAATTCAATAGAAAACTTCACCGAGGAAGAAGTCTATTTTTCAATTGTGATGTAGTGGTAACACCTCTAGTCCTTTTTTTGGGGGACTCTGATGTGGATGGATCAGCCATATATGATGCCTGTTTAAACAAACAAACAAACAAATGTGAGAAACAATGTGAGATAATCTAACAAACATGTATCAATATATATAATTATAACGGATAATCTAATGAGATATTAATTGTGGATAATCTAACAAACATGTAGTCACCTATAAAATTCTTTGGCGAGTTAAGTTTGAATGTCCTCCAATATCCCTTCTTGATGATCATCACGAGTGGCATATACATCGTCTACTTCATTTTCATCATCGAAGATGGGTCTTTGTGTTGAGAAAGAAGGGGTGTCATTGATATCTAGTGTTAAATCTTGATTTTCATCACTCTCATGCATACTTCTTCTTTGGAGAACCACAGACCACCTTTTGTTAGAAGGATCCTTGACATAAAACACTTGTTTTGCATGAATTGCCATGATGAAAGGCTCATCCTTATAACCTACCTTATCAAGATCCACCATTGTAAAACCTAATTCATCGGTTTGTACACCACCGCATCAAGTAACCCACTTACATTTAAAAGCAGGCACTTTGAATTTATTATAATCGATCTCCCAAATCTCTTCAATGACCCCAAAGTAGGCTATGGATGCGAGCGGGTTTTTATCCTTTGAACTAGAGAAATGCATAGAAGAAGCCATAACCATAACCCCACTGTTTTGTACGGTGCTCTTGTCATCCTGTGACTTTGTATAAAAAGAAAATTTGTTGATATCGTATCCTCTCCATGTCAAGACATTAAATTTAGGATCATGTGCTAGCCATGTTAATGTCTCAGAAGCAGTATCATCACTCAAAACCTGTTCTTTAAACCAAGGTATGAATGTCTTGTTATGCTCCTTCAACACCTAATTTTCATTCATTCGAGGATTTTTGGCCTTGACATGATTTTGTGAGCGCACAAGTAAGGTTCAACTTCATCAATATTATTCAATATATACGAATGTGCTTGCAACACTTCCGCTCGACCCATGCTCTTAGTTTTTAGACCTAGTGTGCCCTTACCTTCACATCTTCCCTCATGACGAGACTTGGGAAGCCCTACAGGTGCCGCTTCTGACAAATAATCTGAACAAAACTCAATGGCTTCTTCTGTTACGTACCTTTCAACAATAGATGTTTGGGACGATATAGATTCTTCACATACCCTTTCAATATTTTCATGTATCGCTCAATAGGGTACATCCACCTTAAATAAACCGGGCCACATACTCTAATCTCTCTGACTACATGAACAATTAAATGAACCATGATGTCAAAAAATGACGGAGGAAAGAACATCTCCAACTGACACAAAACGATAGCGACCTCATTTTCCAACTTGTCCAATTTACGAGGGTCAATAGCTTTGCTACATACCATTGAAAAATAAACACAATCTAATTATGGCATATCGAACATTTTTGGCAAGATGCCACGAATAGCCACGGTAGTAATTGTTGCATCAAGACGCGTGGCCAGTCATGAGATTTTAAGCCAACTAATTTGAGATCTGTCATTGATACAAGACTCTTTATATTTGAAGAGTAACCCTGTGGCACTTTCACACCACGTAGACACTCGCAAAACCTTTTTTTCTCTTCCTTTGACAATGTATGACAAGCTGGTGGAAAATATGTCTTGTTACCTCTTGGTCGAGGAGCTACCTCCTCTCTTATCCCCATGGCACCAAGGTCTAGACGACCATTCACTCCATCTTTTGTCTTGCCCTGAATATTGAGAAGAGTACCGATTACACTATCACACACATTTTTCTCCACATGCATCACATCAATACAGTGTCTTACATCAAGACTTGACCAAGATGGAAGATCAAAGAACACCGACCTTTTCTTCCATATGTTTTTCACGGAAGAATGTTTTTCCTCTTGTTTTTCCCCTGCATTTAACATTGATGGAGTTCACTCGTTGATAAACTTCTTCGCCGATTAAAGCTTTCGGAGCAATTTCGTTCTCCTGACATCCATTAAAAGCCTTTTTCAACCTGCGATATGGGTGATCATGTCTCAAAAATCTTCTATGCCCAAAGTAACAAGTCTTCCTCCCATTTTTCAATGAAAGAAACATGTGCCATCTTCACAAATAGGGCATGCTTTATGCCCCTTAACACTATACCTGACAAGTTCCCATATCTTTGGAAAGTCGTTGATGGTGCAAAATAACATGGCACGCAACTTGAAATCTTCACCTGAAAACCTATCAAAGACATCAATGCCTTCTGCCCACAAAATTCTCAAGTCAACAATCAAGGGAATTAGATAAACAACTATGTCATTTTCCGTTGTTTTGGAGCGAAAATCATCATAGATAGCATAACGCATTTGCGCTTCATGCACCCAAGGAGACAGGTTGTAAATTACTAAGAAAACAGGTCATGGACTATGGATGCTACTTAAGTTACCATATGGATTCATTCCATCTGTAGCAAGTCCAAGCCTAAGGTTTCTTGGCTCATTGCCGAACTCCGGAAACAATGAATCAACTCTCTTCCATTGCAAAGAATCATTGGGATGGCGAAGCTTTCCATCACATTTCCTATCATCCGCATGCCATCTAAGGTTCTTTGCATCATTTATATTGGCGACGATCGCTTAAACCTTGGAATAATTGGAAGATACCATAACACCTTCAGCAGAGGACCTTTTTGCTCACATCATCACAACTATCATCACTTGTCCTTCTTTTTGTAGCGTGGTGTATTACACTCGGGACACTCTTCTTTGTCTTCATGCTCTTTCCAGTACAATATGCAATCCTTCGGGCATGCGTGTATTTTCTTATACTCCACACCCATCAGACATAATATCTTCTTCGCTTCATAATTACTTTTCAGCAATGTGTTCTCTATCGGAAGCATGTCATTCAACAGTTTAAGCAATTCAGTAAAGCTCTTGTCAGTCCACCCATTTATCGCCTTCAGATTGAACAATTTCAGCACAGCTGACAACCGTGTGAAATTTTTGCAGTCCGGATACAGAGGTTCTTCCTTGTCGCTACATAGAGTTTCATACACATGTGCCCGCTGAAAAGACTCTGGTCCAATATCACGAATCATGTCCTCTAGTCGATCGTCCATATCTACATCAACTTCCTCTCTTGTGGACACACTTGGCTTGTTTAACACTTCACCATGCCAGGTCCATGTCGTATATCTTTGCCAAATCCCAAAAGTACGAAGATGATTCCGTATCTCCTCAACATTTAGTTTTGGTCCATTCAAACACTTAACACAAGGACAATAGAAAGTTGTTTGATTAGGAAAATTTGCTTGGGAAAATTGTAAGAACTCTTCGACCCCGCTCTTATACTCATCACCTAAACGATGTTTTTGCATCCAACTACGATCCATAACTGTGTTCTGAAATAATATACACACACTTTTAAATGCTTAGATATTTAACTAATATTGACATGTTTGTATATAGTGTGCTATTCACAAACTCATCCACATCAATTAATTGTTCATCATTCTGAAACTTAATTAACAAAACTCACCCCAAAACCAAACCCATCATCAACAGAACCCCACAACCCACCAAGCCAAACCCAAAAAAACTTTTCAAAAGAAGATCAGAACCAACCGAAGCAGCATAAGCAAAAGCATAGATTATGGGAAAAACCCACATACCTAATCAGCAAAAGCAGAGATGGAAAAATCAGTGAGAACGATTCAGCTATGACGAAGCAAAAAGCAAAAAGTCGTGATTCGATGCGAATCCGCTGCAGTTAGAAGTGAGTGTCGCGACCTCACGGCGGAAAGCGAGAGTTGACCACCTTCACGGTGGAGACCCGCGACGAAGGAAGAAGCGGCGGAGGAGGAGACAAGTGCCAAGCAAGGTGCAGCGTCGGTGGGAGAGAGACCACAAAGCAAGAGGTTCTTTCTCCTCCCTTGATGCGATCTCGATTTAAACCGAGAAAGGTGAGAGGAAAACAGATCTGCTTTTGGTGCACGAAAGGGACGACGCAGAGGGAGACGAACGGCGCGAGGGAGACGACTGGCAATGGAGAGGATCAACAAGAGGGAAACGAATCTGCCGAGGGAGAGGACTGCGGCGAGAATGGCGGACGGTTCGCGAGGAGAGAGAGGTGACGGCACGAATGAAAAGAGGAGTGAGAGATTAATAGATATGGAGGGAAATTAATTTTTAAGAAAGGATACGACCGCGGTTTTTAGATAAAAACGGCGCCATATGTAGAGATACAACCGCGGTTTTAAGTTAAAACCGCGGTCGTATGTAACGCTGAATATATGGCGCCGGTTTTACCCTAAACCGGCGCCATAGGTCTCACAATTTTTTGCCACTGGGTTAAACATATGGCGCCGGGTTTAGGGTAAAACCGGCGCCATATATCTCGCATTACATACGACCGCGGTTTTAACTTAAAACCGGCGCCATAGGTGTTGGAGATACGACCGCGGTTTTACCCTAAAACTGGCGCCATAGGTATCGCTTTACATACGACCGCGGTTTTTACTTAAAACCGGCACCATAAGTCTCACAATTTTTTTAAACATATGGCGCCGGTTTTAGGATAAAACCGGCGCCATATGTCTCGCGTTACATACGACCGCGGTTTTAACGTAAAACCGGCGCCATAGGTGTTGGAGATACGATCGCGATTTTACCCTAAAACCGGCGCCATAGGTATCGCGTTACATACGACCGCGGTTTTACCCTAAAACCGGCGCCATAGATCTCACAATTTCATCATTTAATTTCAAAAATACCACCGCGTTATATGTTACGCCGGTTATCCCCAAAACCGGCGTTATAAATATGTATTTTAGGTGTATTTCGCACTAGTGAGCTTAGAGCCACAAGCCAGAAGCAGTATGTAGACTTAGAGATTCCTCAAAGTCTCATAAATCACTGGAAATCTCAAGGATACACTGCTTTACACTTTGGAGCTGTCAGACTAATTCTCTCACTTCATGGGAGAAAAAGTATGTCTGTTTCAGCCAGAATAGCTCTTCTTGATTCGAGCTATCTTCATTATGAAAACGCTGTAATTGGAACTGTTCTTACTACTCTTCATGCTGGATCTTGTACGGTTGAAAAAATATACATAAAACAAAGACAAAACCTAAAATATTATTAATATGGTTTGTCAAAAATTTTCACAAAACTAATTTGTCGATAAATCTTTTTAAAAGTAGAGTTACTGAAATAATTTTAAAAGGGTTTTTAAAAAAACATTATAAATACGATTTAGCAAAAAAAACTTATAAAAATTTATAGATATCTTTTTAAAAAATAGGTAGAGGTTAGCAAAATCTCCTTGCGGGCATGGCAGAAATCATTTCTCCTGCTCCTAGATAAATCATTTCTCCTGCTCCTAGATAAAACCATTTCTTCTTATGAAATCTTAAAAGCACATAACTATAATTAAAACATCAGTTTTAATTAATTTGTTATTCTATGTGACTTTGGATTAATGCTAAACGAGGTTGCATTGTGGGTTTATACTGGTAATATGAGCTCTGCACTGTTTTGCTGCATTAGTGTTGTACGTTTTCTGTCTTCCTTTTTCTTTGATGATGGAGCGGTTCCATCCCCACTCCCATAAATTATGGTTACTTATTTCTTGCGGTTAGTATTTTTTGTGCTTTGGAGGCAAGGGCAAAAATGGATAAAAAATTAGGACACCAAAAAACAATTATCAATAGATGTTCTCTTTATATATACTAGCGGCAAGTTTTTCCGCATTTCTACTGCGCCACAATATATATTATTTTATCGTGTTTTAATGTCTAATATTGTTTTCAAGGAATTTTATTATGCATTTCAAGTAGTTCATGACACTAATTTTTCATAATGACACTAAATTATTAACACATGTTGATTGGGAGAGAGGACCAGTGAGTTATAGCAGTTGGTTAAGGTTATAGACAAAATGGTGAACCGTGTCATTTTCCATTTCTTAAACTTTTGGTGGTTTTGTAACTGCTCTATTATATTTACGTAATTAGATGTTTCGAAGTGGAAGTTTCAAATGCATTTGCTTATGTTTAAAGGGTAAAATGGGGACAAAAAGTAGTACACCAAAATGGCAGTTACCAACACCCATTCTCTTTATATAATGGTATATATATATATATATATATATATATATATATATATATAATCAAAATCACACACAGACACACATATTATGTAGTAATTTTTATAAAAAGAAACAGGTGTTTTGATGTTAATCTCTCTACTAATATATGAATTTAATTTATGTGCACTGTCGGTGTAAAATTATTTTACATTGACATCCAATAATATGTTGTAAACTCATTTAATGAGTTTAAAAATACATGACTTATTATATTCATTAAATGACGTGAAAGCACATCATTAGATGTATCTATAAAATATTTTTACACCGATGATGCATACAAATTAAATTCTTAATATATTTTATAAAAAATGTCTTACTATTATTTATGAATTTTAATAATTAATGCCTCCATTCAGTTTTGAGTGTCAGTTTCTTGAAAAAATATATTTATATTTATAAGTCGATTTAAATGTGTAAGATAATGTTAATTATTAATTTTTCTATTATATCATTATTCTCACCTAATTTTTTTTTGTTACATTTATTTTTAGGGGGTGTTCACATCCAAACCAATCCAAATAAAAATCGCTAACCAATCCATAAAAACCGAAAACCGCATGAAACCGATTTTTATTAGATATTTTTTTATCTCTTTTTGTAAAAACTGATCGGATTGGATCGAATTTTGGATTCATTTTTTGAAACTGAACTAATCCAAACCAAATCGCATATATAAATTTTGATTCTTATTTATTTTGTTATTAGTATGAGATATTGTATAAATCTATTATTTGTTGGTTTTTTTGTTTTTTAATATACTTAATAGTTAAATGTGACCTAATTATTTATCATTTTATACGTTTCAAACAAAAAATTGTTACTTGTTATTTCGTAATATTTTAATAGCTAAATGTGACCTAATTATTTATCATTTTATATGTTTCAAACAAAAAATTGTTACTTGTTATTTCGTAATATTTTAATTTTTACTATGTTATATGTTATATATGTGCTTTTGATACGTGCTTATCTCAAAAAAAAAAATCGAGTAAGTATATATAAGGTTTAAAATTTTACTCAATTTTACTTGTAATATGTTATTTGACGTAATATAAATATGTAATGACGTGTCGGTAAAAACCGAATCATCCAATCCAATCCAATCAAAACCGCACCTAATCGGATCGGATTGGATCATATTTTTTAAGGAATCAATCCAAAACCAAAAAAAACCGCATGTTATTTTAATCTTTGGATCAAATGACTTTTTGCCTCAAAACCGATCGAAACCGATCTGCGAATACCCCTACTTATTTTCACCTAATGTAATAAATAAAAGAGAGGATTATGAAAATATGATATATTAAAGAGACAAATAACATATTAAAAAATTTAAACAAGATGGGTATTAGTTAACAATTCCAAAAATTGATTACTTTGTTAATCACAAACCGAAAAATCATTCCCCGAAGTAATCGAATACCAAACCTGGTATTTGTCTACTTTGAGCTACCTTGGAAATCGTGAGGTCTGATATAAAAAGTAATCATTTACCTGTAAGATTAAAAAGACCATATTATATGAATTTAGAATACTGATATTATTTACTTGATGAAGACATGATCACCCTTTGGTTCCTTGTTGACCTTTAGGCATTACGACTTAAGGTGCCCTAGTTTCTTACACTCGTAACAAACCACTTGAATTTTTGTCCTTGAAGTCCTTCTTGTCCTTTATCTGCTTCTTTTGGAATTGTCTTCTGAACCTTCCTTTCTTTCTCAACATTTTTTGCATCTTGCGAGAAATAAAGGTGAGTTCATCATCAGACCTTTCATCTTCTTCAACAGACACTTATTCCTCGTCTGATGTATCTTCAACTTTAAGGGCTTGGAAGAGGTACTTTTGTTGTTTGCTTTTAAGGCAATGACCTTGCCTTTTCTTGAAGAGTCTTCTTCCTTGAGTTCCAACTCATGAACTCTGAGTGATCCAAGTAGTTCTTCCAGACATAAAGTATTTAGATCCTTTGCTTTCTGGATAGTAGTGACCTTGGGTCTCCATTGCTTGGGTAAACTTCTAAGAATTTTTGTAATATGATCAAAAGTAGAGTAGTTCTTCCAACGACCTGACATCGTTAATGATTGTTTGGAATCTTCCAAATATTTTCCTAATGTTTCACTGTCTTCTATCTTGAAGAGTTCATATTGGCAAACCAATATGCTGGCTTTAGATTCTTTGACTTGGGAAGTTCCTTCATGAGCTAGAGCCAAAGTATCCCACAACTCTTTGACAGTAACACAACTATGATACTTATCATAATCAGATGTAGTGATAAGACACATGAGATAGTGTCTATCCTTTTGATTGAGTTGATATCATTTCTTTTACTCATCAGTCCACTAACCACTAGGAATAGGAACTCCATCAGCAGCTGGTAGAGTGTAGCCATTTTCGATCATGTCTTAGTGTTCAACTTAATTTGCTTCAAAGAAGGTCTTCATTTTCTCCTTCCAGTAGTCAAAGTTAGAACTAGTGAACAAAGGAGACATGTTCACGTTCTTTCCTTCAGTGGCCATGTTTGTGGATAGGATCTCGATTCCTTTGCACTGTTATGTGCTCAATCCAAAGGCCGAGCTCTGATGCCAACTAAAATACAATAGGAAAACACAAGAAGAGGGGTTGAATTGTATTTTTCAAAATCTTTTTGCAAAAGTCTTTTCAAACACACTGATAAAATCGTAAGTCTGGGTGCTTCGTAATAACTTTCACAAGAGAGGATAATAAATACAACCACTTAAAAGAATGAAAGAATGAATGAAATAAATCCTGCAGAGTTTCAACACAGTGGTCATTCCTTTCTCTATATTCTTCTTCTTCATTCTTCTTGTATTTATAACCAATGATTAAATAGTTCTGTTTAGACTTGGCTTCTTTCCGTTGTGAAATGGCATCTGTCTCCATTGAATAGCATTAAATATGTTATCCGATTTCCTTGTCCTTTTCTTGAGTAATGGTAGCCTTTCTACATAAAGAGTGACCACATTTCAGGAAAAATGTACTATCTCTGAAACATCGAATGGTTGCTGCTCCACTTTTTTCCAAGCTTTCTCTTTTCTACGTTAGACAAGACTGCTCCTTCTAAAGATCCTTTTGTCTATGTCCCATACTAGGTAACTTGCTTCTTCGGAGTTGACTTAATTCTACTAAACACAAGAAGCTTCTCTTGGAATCCTTAAGAGTGTTGCCCAGTCATCACATGCAGATGAAAGCTTGTTGATTTGAACTAATCATCAAACACAAATCCTTGCAGTATGGTTCAGAGCATGGTCTTTTATTCAAACAGATAAGCTTCTTCCTTAATGAAGTCGCAGTAAATGATTTGTATCTTGATCGTGCTGCTTCTGCCTTAGGTTTAGACATAAATTGTTGCTTCTTCTTTAAGAACTTAACCAATAAGTTGCTTGTAATCATATTATCATCACACTTAACAAACTTGTTAGATACTCTTAAGAAACTTGTTCATTCAAATTGCTTTGTTATTATCAAAACTATTGAGGGGTCAGACTTATCAACCGTCTGTGTTCCAACAATAGTCTATTCCTATTCACTTAATAAATACATTAGTACAACTCACACATTAGTTATTGATTCATTTAAATGTTTTGATTTAGGACACCCTTAACCCCAAAATACGTTTATTACATAAGATAGTAATTAAAATTGGTTTTCGGTAGAAGAAAGACATGGGTTTACAAAAACTTTCACATGAAGTTAAGAACATCATAAACGTCATAACTCAAAGTCTCGTGATAAATTGAAACTTAAAACAAACATTGTCTCGCATGTTCACATAGTAAAATAAAACCATAATAGTAATAACCCATAACCCGATGTCACACTAAGCAGATCTATACAAATCCCATGAAATCAATTACATAACTCAATATACAAATGGAAACTAAAAACATAAATAAGGCATAGGTGCCTCCAACACCGTTATCTCGAAGTGGGTCTCCAATCGATCACTCATCGGCTTCCGACTGAGGATCCACTGTATATAAAGCACATAACGTAAGAGAAACACATATACGAAAGGGGTGAGTACATCATAAGCATAGTATGTGGTAAAGAAGCAGAAATAGATGAAACAAGCACAAAACATCACATGGCATTTCGAAAACCTTATATCAACATTAAAAGTCATGTTATAATGCATGGTAATAATGCAATGATCCATCATATTCTATTCCATATGCATGTGGTACCAATCCCATTAACTACTCAGGAAAGTTTGACATGGAGTACATGTTCCATTTTAAGGACAAGAGGGCCCCTATCTGAGGTGAATACTCAGATACATCACACTATCACTAGTTCTTGAAATGTTTAGTGACTCATCAGGGTAGTCTAATTTGCTTGTGTTGTCTTGGCTCTAGAGGATTAGTCAGGACCATTTGAGTTTTCCACACCCAACTAGCAACACCCTTAACGTTGGGATCTTTCCTCCTCATTTCAACGATACTTTCCACCCAACATAACTCATCTCAAAACACATGACACATGTTAAAAAAGAATACACAAAATGCTTCCATCGAACTCCTCATCTCAATCTCATGTAGGTAACATCCTCACTTCTCTCAGGCTAGGTCCCTTCTAAACATTGATATTAACTGAATACTATCCTCGTATCTCTTATGCTATGTCACTCATCATATTAGTATCAATTCACAAAAACACATCTCAATCATAAGTAACTCATCAAGCGCAAGTATCCTCAAGCATACTTATCATATGATCTCAATAAGTGTAATCTTAACCGAGAAACTCTAACTTTGCTAATCAAGTTATGAAGATTATATTCTCAATTCAACTATCTAATTGTCCTATAATCATACATCACCAAAGGACAAGCAAAAAAGGGTGAAAAACTCTAAACAAGTGTCAAGAGTCAGTTCATGAGAGCCATGAATCAATTCACAGAGGCTCAACAACTCAAGCAGGTCAAATAGTAAATTATGAATCGATTTCTGGAAGGCCATAAATCGATTCATAAAGAGCTTACAAAGAATGAAATGATTCACACAACTCATGGGTCGTTTCACGCTGGGCAATTTATGTGGTAATAATATTTTAATTTGTAGTGCTATTATGGGTTTTAGGTCACTTTAATCCATTCATATATTAGTTCTATCACGTTTTCCATCATTTTAAGTGTTTCTATGATTTAAAACGAAACACCTAAACGTTACACTTCAAAACCATTAATTAAACCTCAAATGACGTGAAATCGTCTAATTACATTCTCACAAATGTTCATTCATTCTATTATGCATACTCCAAGTCCTACAATTCTCTAAACTAGTAATCACCACACACACAAATTAATGCCTAATCCTCTGACTGTAAATGCACATAATTATCATATTCTAGACCAACTCTCATAATGGTTCCTCAAGAATTGTACATAACCACATAAACTCACTCTCATGGCAACAAATATTCACATCTCATAATTCATCATCATCACATATTCAATTCATCAATCACTCATCATATAACATTTACATAATCTCATCACCAATCCATTTCACACATCATTGAGCATCACAATTCAACCAATACACATATGCATAAAGAATGAAACACAATATCACATATACACAATGAGGTCTAGGCCCAACCCTGCCATCTAAATCCACTCCATTACCCATATTTACGATAATATCTCCCTTACTTGGAAATAAGTGTGGCCCATACTAGGAGATAATAGGAAATTGATGGCAATGAAAACCTGGTGACTCGAGCACTTCCTAAAATCACAAAACACAAGAAGGGATTTAGCAATCACTGAACCCAATCAGAAATCCCTAAGATCAAAAAGCGAAAACTCAAGGGTTAAGGTTCTTAACAAGGGAGTAACACTAGAGTAACATCTGCAGCATTACGACAAAGGGAAAGAGATGAAAACTCCAACGAAGAGCTCCTTAGTGATGGAAATCACAATAGAGAAAGCGGTTTCTCTTAGGAAGAGGCTAGAGAACAAGAAAGAGCACTTAGAGAGGTTGAGAGAAGATGAAAAGTGATAGGATTAGTGATAAATGAGGGTTTTAGACAGCTTAGCATTTAGGGGCGAGTTGGGCTCTAGAACCTTGCCCAGGATGCATAAATTTGATAAAACTTGTGCATGAACTAATTCACATACAACATGACTTATGCTGCTTAAAATTCAAAAAAAAAAGAATCCTTCTCACTCTAAGACACAAGATACCTTTCCCAAAGTTATTCCAGCCCAAATATATACTCAAAAACACATGCAAACAAATCATAAAATCATCAAACAATACACACATGGGAAAGGATAATTGAGGGTGTTACAATTCTTCCATCCTTAAAAAATTTCATTCTCAAATTTTATCCTAAGTAAAAAATTATGGATAAAACTATCACATCTGACTCTCCAACTCCCAGGTAGCACTTTCTTTAGTAGCTTCTCCTCAAACAACCTGGACTAAATGAATCTTTTTTCCTCTTAAATGTTTAACCTTTTGATCCTCAATCCTCTGCGACAATGCCTTACGAGTAGGGTTATCTTTTAATGGTACATCATCAAGCTCAATCACATGCGTAGGATCATGAACATATTTTTTAAGTTGAGAAACTTGAAAAACATTATGAAGGTTTGAAAGAAATGAGGGGTAAGGCTAGATGGTAAGCAAATGGTCCGACTCTCTTAAGAATTTGGTAAGGACCAATAATTTGAGGGGTAAGTCTCCGATACTTCATTACCCGACCAACCCCAGTTGTCGGAGTAACTTGAAAGAATACTTGATAATCTTCCTAAAATTTGAGAGCTTTCATCATCTTGTTATGATAACTCTTTTGCCTGCTCTATAGCACTCTCATTTTATCCTGAATCATCTTAACATTCTTAATAGTCTATTGCACTCTCTCAAATCCTAACACAAGGTTCTCATTGAACTCAAACTAACATAAAGGGGTTCTACATTTTCTCATATTTTCTCACATATATAGCTTCACAGGGTGTCATCCCAATACTAAATTGAAACCATTATTATAAGTAAAATCTATAAGGGGTAAAAATTGATCCTAAATTCCATTATGCTACAACACACCATCTCTCAATAGACCCTCTAAAGATTGGATGGCTCGCTCAGTCCAACTATCTGTCTATGAATGGTAGGCTGGACTTAATCTAAGCTTAGTTCCTAAAGAATGGTGCAAACTATCCCAAAGCGACATTTGAGCAGTTGAACAACGATGCTTGGAGTTTTCGAAATTTGCATCAAGGAGGAGTGTTAAAAGTGATGCAAACTTCTCTAGAATATTCTAGCAAATATATGAAGCAATTAGTGTAAGCAAAAATCTAGAATAATGTAGTCAAATAAAACTAGAATGATCTAAATATAAAAAAAAAAAGAACCGACATATTGGAGTCAGTGGAATGCTTCCTATAAATATAGGCTCCAACAATTTGTAAATTGAGCACCTAGAATGTTACGTGCTCCTGGTGTCCTAGTGTTCAGCTTCACATGTGATATTCAATAAATCAACATTTGCTATATTTCCATCCATGTGTCTAAAACCTCTCCTCCTTACTAAACCATTTTCATAAAAACTATTTTATCTCTTCCTAATTTTCAACAAGTGGTATCAGAGCTGCGTTTGGTCATATACTGGGCGTAGCTAAATATGTCCTCTTGTCACTAACTATTTTCTAAACTATTTCTTCTACAACTCTATATCACCTGCTATCTCCTACAGCAGAAAACTAGGCCTCCGGCTCAAACAAAAAGGAGTACAGGTAGCCACACAGTTCGACTCTGTTGAGCTCAAGCCCAGAACTAAAAAAGAGAGAGAGGAGTTCAGGTAGCCCAATAGCCCGACCCTCTTGAGTTCAAGTCCAACTAATATTGTAAACCTGTGGCCTCTGAGACTCAAGTCCAGATAGAAAGCACAAGCTTGGACAATAACTAAAAATGGAGACCTGTGGCCTCTGAGGCTCAGCTTGAGTACAAGCCCAGGAGGTAAATCTAGGATATCTATCTGACGCTATGCTAGAGGATATACATACAATCTAACAACCTCCTTAATGTGTAACTTGGTAAACTTATCTAATGGAAACTCAATGTTAATGGTTATGGAATGAGAAGATTTTGTCAACCTATTCACTGACCTATATAGCATCAAATCCAGTCCTACCACAAAATTCATAGCGATATTATGCCACTTCCACTTCAGAGTACATAAAGGTTGCAACTAACTTGCCGATTTTTTGTGTTCTATTTTATCCTTCTAAAACACTAAGAAAGAATACAGAAAACCTACCACTTCCTTTTTAATTCTAAACCACCAAAATATCCTTTTCAAATCCGAGTACATCTTTGTGCCTCTAAGGTGGACACTCAAACCAGTCCTATAACTTCCTCTAAAATCAACTTAAGCAAATTCTATCTTAGAGTCTCAAAATCCCACCAATTCCTTCACTAAAACCTATATCTTTACCTTGAGCTATCAACTATCTCTGATCTAAAATATGCAAATCTATTTTCTGACCTTTCTTAATCTGATACAACAAACCAGTGGTAACCTTTAACATTCCCAACCTAACACTTTTCACAAACTAAGTCCAGGTCTCTAAACTCCTCAATCAAGTCCATATCTCTAATCATCATTACCGAAATGTGTAAGGATTTTCTACATAGAGCATGACTACTACATTGGCTTTACCTGGTTGTTAAGTCAACTCAAAATTAAAATCTTTTAGAAATTTTATCCACTTATGGTGCCTGCTATTCAACTTCTTCTGATCAAAAAAATATCTCAAACTATTGTGATCACTAAACACCTCAAATCTAGCTCCATAAATACAATGTTTCCACATTTTCAACACAAACATTGTGATTGCTAACTCCAAGTCATGGTTAGGGTAGTTCCTCTCATGAGTTTTCAACTGTCTAGAAGCATAAGCTATTACCTGACCATTCTGTATCAACACACCTCCTAATCGCAGCTTAGAAGCATCAGAATATACAACAAAAGGTTCACTAGGGTTACATAACACTAACACAGGGGCTGAAGATAACCTTATCTTTAGGTCTTGAAAACTATCATCATACTTTGGAATCCCACACAAAGGCATGACACTTACGGGTAAGACGAGTCAAAGGTAATTCTATCTAAGAGATTCCTTTTATAAACCTTCTATAGTAACCCACTAAGCCCAAGAAACTCCTAATTTCAGTCACTGATTTAGGTGCTTACCATTGTACACAATCTCTACTTTAGATGGGTCTACAACAATATCTCCTTTAGAAATCACATGTCCTTGGAAACTTAACTTTTGTAACCAAAATTCACAATTAGATAACTTAGCATACAATTGTTTCTCCTTAAGGATTTGCAAACTATCCTCTAATGCTCAATATGTTCTTCTATGGTCTTAGAATACCCTAGGATGTTATTTATAAAGACCACTACAAACTTATCAAGATAAGGGTGAAAGATCATGTTCACGTAGTCTATGAGCACAATAGGAGCATTAGTCAATACTCTGATCTTTAGAAGTTTATTTGTTTAGATTTCTTGGCATATATGCAAATACACTAGTTCATGGGTATTTATAGGCACACAAGACACTTCTTGATATACGTGACATGACTCTTAAAAACTATAAGTAATTGAATCAATATATATATATATATATATATATATATATATACATATATATATATATATATATATATATATATATATATATATATATATATATATATGAGGAAAAAAAATATATATTACTATGAACATTAAAATGTATGAACAAGAATGAATCAAGTTTAAGTAATTACTCCAATATCATAATTGCTCCATCTTTAGGACAAGTTTTGATTAGAAATCTTTACCTGACACTAATGCCTTGAGATCTGCATCAGTAACTCTCTAAAAGCACCAAGAACTAAAGTCAGATAGTAGGAAGAAAGTTTTCAATAATGATCAAAGTGGATGCATTTTTATTTTATTAAATATAATAACAATACAAATATAATTATGTTTTAAAATAAATTAATAAATTGTGCTTAGATATAGAAAAGCTCATGGATGGACAAAGGAAAGTAAGGAATAAGGATGGGCCTTACCTCTATCTCAAGAGGCTTAAGTGAAAATTGTTTGCCCCATATTGAAAACTTCGTAAGTGTATGCATTATGCCTTTGTGTATTGAGTGCAATATCAGACCTCTTATCTTAAAATGGTGTTGACTTTTGTAAATTTATGGTTGGGGGGATGTATCACTTGATATAAAGCAAAATTAATACACCATAACATATGAACACCACGAGGAAGCCTAAGGACCCTAGTCCAAGTTTTGATGGAGAAGATAGAAATAAATGAAGATTAATATGATAGCTATTTATGCATTCCTAATTATTTTCGTCTTTTAAATGGTCATGAATTTCTATGCTTACTGTAACATCCCAATTTTTGAAGCCTTAGTTATGTATGATTTGAGTGCTTATTGAAGTGCTTGGTTAAGTCAATGGAATAGTATACAATAGGTACCAGAACAACATGTGGGATATCCCGAAAGTCCTCAGTGAAGTTATTATCAGGTACCGCAGAAGAGGAGAAGAATGGGCAAGTCTCAAAAAATGTGACATCAGCAGAAACAATGTATCGTTGTAGTTGAGGGCAAAAACAATGATAACCTTTTTGTACACGTGAGTAGCCCAGAAAAATACATTTGAGAGACTTAGTTGAGAGTTTATTTTTACCTGGAGTGAGGTCATGGACAAAACATGTGCAACCAAAGACACGAAGAGGAATGGGATAGAGATCCTGTTGTGGGTACACAAGAGAGTATGGAACTTGATCATGAAGAACAGAGGAAGACATGTGGTTGATAAGGTAACAGGTCGTGAGGAGCGCATCACCCCAAAAACGAAGAGGAACATTATGATGAAGGAGAAGGGTACGTGTTGTTTCAACCAAATGACGATTCTTTCATTCGGCCACACCGTTCTGTTATGGTGTGTGGGCACATGATGTTTGGTGAATAATTCCCTGGGAAGACAAAAACGATTGAAATTGGGCAGACAAATATTCACGAGCATTATCAGCGCGTAACATTTTAATGGAAGTACCAAACTGGTTTTGAACTTTTGCACAAAATCCTTGAAAAATATTAAAAACATCAGAATGATTTTTCATTAAAAATAACCAAGTACACCAAGAAAAGTCGTCAATGAAAGTGACAAAGTAATAAAAGCCTAGAATTGAACAGACACGACTAGGACCCCAAATATCAGAATGAACTAAAGCAAAAGGTGACACAACACTTTTATTGACTCGCTGATTATAAGTTTGACGAGTATGCTTTCCTAACTGACACGGCTGACACTCAAATGATAAAATCTTAGAAAAACTAGGAACCATAAGACGCATTTTATTGAGGCTAGGGTGACCCAGACGTTGATGCGTAAGGGTTTGAGAAGCAGTAGAGACACAAGCCACCGGCAGTGAAAGGTGATATAATCCTCTAGACTCATGTCCTGTTCCAATCGTCCGTCCCGTACGTCGTTCCTACACATAAACAGAGTTATCAACAAAGATGACCGAGTAATCAAGGGTATGAGTGAGTTTGTTAATGGATATTAAATTAAAAGGACAACCAGGAACATAAAGTACAGAATGTAAGGAAAGTTTGGGAAGGGGTTGGGCTTGACCAATGCCTTGAACTTTGATTTTAGAGCCATTTGCCATGGTGATGCATTTCAAACAATCGTGAGTAAGACAGATGAGAGAAAAGGATTTGTTACCATATGGTCGGGCACCGAGTCAAGTACCCATGGTCCAAGAGAGGAGGATTGAGAGACAAAGGCTACAGGATTACCAGACTGAGCGACGGCAGCAGAAGATGTTGGCTGATGGGCTGCTTTGAACTGAACTCATTGTAATTAGCGGCCGAAATAGTAACATCTTCGGTGATTGCAGTATGAGCAACATTGGCAACCTTAGACTGTTGTTGTCTTACTTTGGTGCGACATTCCGCTTCAATATGACCATAGCGATTGCAATAGTTGCAGCGAGTACCACGACGTTGGCCACCACGTCCTCCATTTCGTCCACCACGACCAGGATAGTGGGAGACAAGTGCGGAGGAATCAGCAGGACTGGAGGAGTGGCCAAAAGCATGAGGAGTAACAAGACGCAACAGTTGTTCACTAACTGTGTCATAGGAAGTGTTCCGGACTGGGCCAAGGCCCAATCCGACAATTTGCAGCACCACGGCCCAATTCCGCGTCCAGTTCGTTCCCCTCGCTCAGAGCCATGTCGACATGGCAGATCAGACGACCCATAATTCTTCCTACCAGCACGTCATGGTCTGGCAAGATCAGACGGTACCCTGCATCACGCGGGAACGGTTATCCCTCAGCAACTAACTTGGTCAGGTATATAAGCGGATCTCCACGCGACGATCCAGGTAACCGCTCATTCTGCATCACTTACTCTCCTCATTTCAAACACTGACTTGAGCATCGGAGTATTTGTAGGTACACCACCCCGAGCGCCGTCGTCAACAATCGTGACCTCATCGCTCCGCTTCGACTCCGGCCATTCCTAAGTTCAGTTCAGAACATTGGCGCCGTCTGTGGGAACTTTTCCAATTCCCTCCTTTCCGAAGTTCCTTTCTTCGTACACGATGACTGGATCGAAGCGCACGATGATGACTCGCAGTTCACAACTTCGCGAGGATCAACGTCCACCGCCTCCTCAAATTGCCTCTGCTCCGGTCGCCGCGGTGGATGGAACTCAACGAGAACATGTGCCGTTCTCTATTGAATATGAGAGGCCGAGGAGCCTTCCTCCACCGCCAAGTGATGTGATCCCGATCTTCACCGTCCCAGCGGCAACTGAAACAAGAGAAACCGCACCTTCCGCCGCCGTCATCCTCCAGGAGCTTCGCGAGTTCATGCGAAATCATGCCGTAGCAGTGCAAACTCAGAATCAACGCCTCGACCGAATGGAGAATCAACAGCAAGAAATCTCCGTTCGCGTTGCTACACAGATCGAGAATAGAGCAGATTCGGTTCTTTCCCCCTCTCACCGCTCAAGAGGATCTGAGAATCGCAGATCTGTCCATCACCGCCATCGCGAAACGGCACCGCGCCGATCTCCGCGCCTCACGCATCGCCGTAGCCAGTCCTTGGATCCTGTTTCGCCTCGCCGCCACCGATCTCAGACTTGTTCTCCAAGAACTAGAAAAGGAAGGAAAGAAAAAATACCGAAAGATTCTTCATCGGAAACTGAGGCAAGGCGTTCACCGCCACGCCGCCGTCACTCCTCACGTCGTTCTCCCCGCCGTGGAAATGCCACCGCCAGCAGTGACACTCCCCCTCGCAAGCCCAATCCATCACGACGTCGAGCCAGATCTTCAGAACGCACCTCACGTCACCGCCATACTCGTTCCCTATCATCAAGCTCTGAGCAAAGCGAGGGAAGCGACGCATGCGAGGCGTTTGGTCCTTTCACCTCCAAGATCATGAAGTTTCCGATCCCAAAGCATCTGCAGAAACCGCCGTCTCTAGATTCCTATTACGGCACGGCTGATCCAGACGAACACCTCGGATGCTTCGACACCCTTATGGGATACCGAGGTGCCCAAGGACCAGTCAAATGCCGAATCTTCCCACTTACATTGAAGAAAGCTGCACTGTCTTGGTTCCAAAGCTTAAAGAAAGGCTCGGTCGACTCCTGGACCGACCTGACAGTTCAGTTCTCTGCCCACTTCACCGCATCTAAGATTCAGCCCAAGTTAGCAAACGCCTTGGTCGCGATCAGACAAAGGAAAGACGAGTCGATCAGAGACTACGTCGAGCGATTCAACAAGGAAGCGATCTCGGTGAAGAAATGCTCAGATGAAATGAAGTCAGATTGTTGGAACAGGGTCGGTCAAGGCGACCTCTTGACGCCGATGTCGGTGTTCACAAGCCGAAGACACTGAACGACTTCCTCAGGCGAGCTCAGAAATATATGAACTATGAGGAGAAGCTGATAGCATCAAAGATCAAAGGCAAGTCACAAGAGAAGATCGGCGGACAATGCGAAGACAGGTCGAAGAAAGAAAAAGAGAACCGAGCTCTCTCCAAACGATACGATGAGCATACTCCTCTGAATACCACTCCAAAGCGTATACTAAACGAATGCGCCAACACCGAGTTTAAGCACGTCAAATTTCCCCAGAAGGGGAAGGAGAACCCGAATGCTGACAAGTCGAAGTACTGCCACTTCCACAAGTGCGCTGGGCATGAAACCGATGAGTGTTTTCACCTGAGAGACGTGATCGAACAGTTAATCCAAAAGGGAAAACTGTCGAAATACGTGAAGGCCAAACCAAGGTTCGGTGACAGAAGGTCCAGATCAAGATCACCTCGGCCACAGAGGAAAGAGTCCGCATCTGTAACACGACAAGATGAGAAAGGTCGGGCAACGGAGGAAGACAAAGAAAAAACTCGACCTCCTCCTGTTGCCTTAGTCATCTCAGGGGGGTTCTCCGACAAGGGAGGTGCAAGCATCAGTTCAGCCAAGAGAAAGATAAGGGAGACAATGTCCGTCTCCACCGTTTTTCCCTCGTCTAGTAGGCGCAAGGGAAGGCCTCCCCTCGCCTTCTACGATGAAGACTTGGTCGATGGGAGACCGAATTTTTTAATTCCCCTTCTAGTCAAAGCCTACATGGCCAACTTCGACGTCCGGCGATTCTCATGTAACAAGCGGAGTTCATGGATATTATCTTCCACGAGTTGTTCAAAACCTTGAAACTTGCGCAGAAGCGACCTCGTACATACCCGGGGCCGATCTGACCGGCTTCAACTGCTCGAGAACCAAGCCTCGGGCTACGTGGAATTGATGGTGACTTTGGAGAGCCACCTACATCCAAGACTGCCAAGGTACAATTCGTAGTCCTTCCATGTAAGTCCGCTTACAATCAGATTACCGGTCGCCCTACTTTGGGAGAGCTCGGCGTGGTGACATCGACAGTCCATCTGAAAATGCGTTTCCATGGAGACCACGATGAAATCGTCACCATCGAGACTGATCAGGAAGTTGCTAGGAGGTGCTACCTCCTATCCCTAAAAGAAGATACAGCTGAGATGAAACAGCATCCACTTCCCAAGAAGAATGCCCGCACAGAGGCTGCGGCAGAAGTCAACCTCACCGATTTTGATGCCAGGATCGAATCAGAAGACGAAATTCAAGAGGAGGATCCTTTAGAAAAAGAGTTGCAACAAAAGATCCAAAGGCCAGTACCCGACGGCGAGTTCGTCCAAATCCAGCTAGGAGAAGACAACACGAAGACAGTGAAACTCGGAGCCGACCTCCCTGAATCAGTTAAACTACAATTGACTGAATGCCTGAAATCCAATGTCGATCTATTCGCTTGGACCGCAGCTGATATGCCAGGTATCTCCCCAGATATCGCGTGCCATCAACTCGCTCTGGACCCGAAGGCTCGCTGGGTGGCGCAGCGACGTCGCAAACAAGCTCCCGAGAAAGCTCAAGCTGCAGCCAAGGCAGTAGATGATCTGATTAAAGCTGATTTCATTAGGGAGATTAAGTATACTACTTGGCTTTCCAATGTTGTACTTGTTAAAAAATCTAATGGAAAATGTCGCATGTGTGTTGACTACACTGATCTTAACAAGGCGTGCCCCAAAGACGCCTATCCCCTTCCCAATATCGACAAATTGGTTGATAATTCCTCTGGTTTTCAATTGTTGTCGTTCATGGATGCGTATTCTGGTTATAACCAGATTCCCATGCACACCACCGACCAAGATAAGATCAAGGCTCATGACTTGACAAAGGTAATTACTGCTACAAAGTAATGCCTTTCCGCCTCAAGAACGCCGGAGCCACGCATCAAATGAACGATGAATAAGGTGTTTGAGAAGCGGATCGGAAGAATGCTCGGCGTACATGGATGCCATGATCGTAAAAACTCAGAAGAGGTCGACCACATTTTTGACTTAGAAGAAGTGTTCAAAGAAGTCCGACGACACGACATGAGGCTCAATCATGAGAAATGCACTTTCGGAGTGCGAAGTTGAAATTTCGCCTACTTAACCGAGAGGCATTGAAGCAAATCCCGACAAATGTCGAGCTATCACCAAGACGCAAAGAACCGCCTTCAAAGAAAAACATCCAAGAACTCACGGAATGCTCGCTTCTCGACAAGGTTTATTGCGAATCACCAAGACGCATTACCCTTTTTTCCGTCTGCTCAAAAAGTGGAATTCAGCTTTGAATGGTCTCCAGAGTGCGAAGAAGCCTTGGTACAGATAAACGCATCCTGTCGTAACCACCGGCCTTGACAAGACCAGACTGGTGAGATCTCTATACCTTTACTTGGCGGTGGCCAACGAAGGCGTGAGTGCCGTGACTCGTCGGAACCGACAAGCGCGGCCAAAGCCCGTACTTTGTAAGCAAAGCTCTCCAAGGCCCAGAATCGAGATACCAGAGGATCGAGAAGGTCGCGCTTGCGCTAATTATCGCACCGACGGCTGAGACAAGATTTCCTCGCGCATCCCATAGTAGTTCGGACAGACCAACCGATCAAGCGCATCTTACATAAGCCGACCGCGGACGATGATCAGTGGCTCGCTGATTTGTCCGAAGTTCTGGTAACTTTGAAGCAAGACAGCCGTCAAAGCCCGGTGTTTGGCGATTTCATTGCCGAGATGACTCAGGGGCCGTAGAGCCGTGTTCCGCGGATCGCCCATGTCGACGGTCATCCAACGCAGCGGTCGTGGGCGCAGGTCATACTCGAGAACGACGATGGGCCGATCGTTGAGTTCTCCCCGGGATTTTTGTTCCCACATCCAACAACCAAGTCAATACGGCGTGTTTGGCAGTGGCTCACACTAGCTCGAGACTTTGGGGTCAAGAGGTAAAACTCGTAATCGATTCTCGCCTAGTTGTATCCCGCATCAATGGAGAATACCAGGCTAAAGATCCACTGCTCCAGAAGTATCTCGCCTTGGTAAAGAAGAAAATGAGCGATTTCTCGACCGTCGAGGTCTCCCATATCCTGAGGGAACAGAATGCCCGAGCTGACATTCTGTCCAAACTCGCCAGCACAAGAAACTCGGGAAACAACCGATCCGTGATACAAGAAACACTAGCTAAGCCCAGCGTTACCTCGGTGGATGACGCCACTTCCGACGAGATACCAGGTATCCTCCCGAAGTTCTGCTTTGCGATTTCGCAGGCCAGCATAGACGATGTGGAGTGTCCACCAGAAAATTGGATGACCCCCATCCAGAAGTTCATTCAGGGGGGCGAGCTCCCTGACGACCAGAAAGAAGCGATAAAGGTTCGTAAGAAAGCATCTTCTTACTCCATAGTGGATGGTGTTCTATACCGAAGAGGGCTCTCCACACCCTTGTTGAAGTGTCTTGACGACACTCAGGCTCAATACGCGCTCGCCGAAGTACATGAAGGTATATGCGGGCAACACCTTGGAGGACATTCCCTAGCAAAGAAAGTCCTCCGCGGCGTGCTACCATCGCCGTCAATGAATGCAGATGCGAGGCTGTTCGTCAAGAAGTGCGATAAATGCCAGAGACACGGCGACGTCCATTTGGCTCCTCTTGCGGAATTAACGTCCCTGACATCTCCATGGCCGTTCGCCTGGTGGGGGATTGACATTCTAGGGCCATTCCTAATGGTTCCTGGACAAGTGAAATACTTAGCTGTTGCAGTAGACTACTTCACCAAGTGGTTAGAAGCAGAGGCGCTGGCAAAGATAACTGCGAAGAATTTGATTAAGTTCTTCAAAAGGTACATTCTGACGAGGTTTGGCATACCCAAGTCGCTGCCATCGACAACGGAACACGCCAGGCCGTGGTTTCAGAAAAACCTTGGAAGATCTAAACATTAAACAAGATTTCACCTCCGTAGAGCACCCCTGCATTTAATGGCCAGGCCGAGGCCGCAAATAGGGTCATCTTACGAGGATTGAGCGAAGGCTCGATGAAGCTAAGAGCGGAAAGGCGTAAGAACTTCCCGTCTTTGTGGGCATATCGCACTACTCCTCACTCGACGACAGGGGAATCCCCTTTTCGTCTCACATACGGGACCGAGGCGGTCATTCCCGTAGAGATCGGAGAACTCGGTACCGAGAACTTCACACTTCAAAGATAGCATCGACAACTATCGGTCATGAGAAGAACTCGACCTTCGATGAATGCCGAGAATCGGCAAAGACTCAACGAGATCAGCCGTTAAACAAAAAATCGCTGCAAGGTACAAACTGCAGTGTTGTGCCCAGAGAATTTACACTCCAACGACCTCGCCCCGCGATTTGTCGATGCGCGGGTCAAGAACGCTTCCCGCGGAAACCGCACCCAACTGGGAAGGACCATACCGAGTTATAGCGAAGACTGGTACCGGGGCGTACACCCTCGAGACACTGAAAGGCGAACAGATTCCGAGAACATGGAACGCAGCAAAGTTGAAGAAGTACTACAGCTGATAACAAATGCAACTGAAACTTACAAATGTTGATCAATAAAATGAGACTAAAGTTAAAGAACTTGCTTCTTCAACTAAGCCTCGTGCCCGAAGCCACGAGCACGCTCAACCGAGACTCGTGCTCGAAGCGCCATGAGCTCGTTGAATCTAAAGCCTCGGGCGATCCTATAGCAACAAAGGCTCGTGCCCGAGCGCCACGAGCACGTTCAACCGAGACTCGTGCCCGAGCGCCGCGAGCTCGTTGAACGGAAAGCCTTGGGCAATCCCAAGCAACAAATCCTCGTGCCCAAGCACGTTCGACCGAGACTCGTGCTCGAGCGCCACGAGCTCGTTCACAAAAGTGGTAAACCCTCTGAGTAGGGGTCTTTCAGAGGAAAATAAGGTAAATAGATAAGGTAAACATTTTACTAAAAGAAATAAACAAGATAAATTTGACACAGGGCAAACATCTTTGTCCGATTACAAAAAGAGGAAATCCAAAATCAAAAGAATTACAGGCTTAAAAACTAAGGCTCGCGAGATACATTTGCCTCCGAGGTCGAAGGAATTACAGCTTCCTGGGGTGGAGAGGGGACGACGCCAGACGCACCAGGAGGAGGGATGTCGGAAAACGGGTTGGGACCAACGTGAATCACCTCCTTCGTTTGCGCATCCACGATCTTGTTCCCCTCAACAATTCCTTCGGGAGCCATTCCCACGGTGTTAAAAACAAGGCCTGGGTTGAGGACCCGAATCTGATCAATGGCGTTAGCAAAAAGATCGTCACCAGCTTTAACGATCAGGGTCACCATGGCTGAGTTATCCTCCTCCAGCTTTTTCACCTTCTCTGAAAGTTCGAGGAAATCCTGACTCTGCCTAGCAAGAAGGTCGACCTCCGAGTTCAGCTCTTCTACCTTACGCCGATACTCGAGAACCTCCAGCTTCAAGTTCTCCTATGACTTCTTGAGGTTTCCCCGTTCCTCGACCAACTTTTCCTTATCCGAAGAAAGTGGTTTTGACCTTTGGGACAAGTTGGTAACCTCGCTTCGCCGACCCAATCGGAGTACGAAGATCGGTTTCAGTCCCTTCCAGAGACTTAACCTTCGTTTCCAAAGACTCAATCTTCTTGTCGAGCTCCGACCTACCTTCCCGGAGACTTCCGAGCTCAACTTCCAAATGTTTATTCTTCTCAAAAATCCACTTAGTGACGTCAATATCACACAGCTTGTAAGTCAGATTCTCGAAGAATTTATCTTCTTTTGCGCTTTCTGAGAGCTCGTTGAAAAAAGCTTCGGATGGAGGAACAAGCTTCGCAACATCCTCCGCAACCACAAGATCGGTCTCCACTGCATCGACGGAACCTCCCAAAGCGGTTTCACGACCCCTTCCTTTGGTAGATTTTCCGCCGCTTTGCCAATCGACACCGGGCCGAGTCTTGGCCGAGGAAGAGACTTCTTTGTTCTCTTCGCCAGAGGCTCCTCTCGAAGTCGGGACAGAAGCTCGCTTACTTCCTCCAGTAACCCCTACGGCTAAGGTTCTACTGGCGGCTTGATCTTGACTCTGGTGGCTTCAGACACTCGAAAGCAGGAGACACTACGGAGGACAGAGTACGAGCAGCTGCACGTTGGCTGGAGCTCTCTTCACCCACAGGACTCTTCTCAGCCAAACCCTTCCTCTTCACACTCGCCAAAAACGCCGATGTCGCCATCGAATCTGCAAAATAACAAATTTAGAATGGTAAGAAGGGAAATGCAAACAAGCAATTTCACAAGGATTACCTAAGCATGCATCATCCTCATCTTGGGTCTTGCACTTAAGGAGCCGACGAGTGTCGACAAACCCCTTCTCAACAACCAGTTCCCCTTTCTTATTCGTACGATGTCGAGGTCTCAGCTTCTCAACAAAGTTACGAATGCATTCAAACCGTACCGGGCGTTGTCATCAAGTTCATCAATGCTGTATGTGAACTCACTTTTGTCGAAATCAAAATGTTTATTACACCAACAGAGTGGAAACTTTTCATGCCAACTGATCACCACTTCTCCATCCTCATTGAGCTCTTCTACGGCCTCACATACATTCTTCATCACGCTTCAATCGATGGCCTCGACAATGAAATACTTCGACTTGAATCCTCGGTGGGACTCAGAACACGGCTCAAAACTTTCCCGCTTTATTTCAAATGACACCCAACCTTGGCGTCTTGCACGGATCTACCTCCGTCCATAATGGAGAAAAGAGGGCAAAGAACGCCTCCAACAAGAGGTCGATACCCAAATAAGTGGCACAAGAACTGAAACCTCGGATAAACGCCAAGCGTTCGGATGTAGTCGCAAGGAGCAAGCTCTAGATGGTGAAGAAGCGAAACTTCAAAGTCAAGAAGGAAGTCTAAATCCCAAATCCTTGAATAAAACCTCATACATGAACATCAATATACGCTAGACTACGAACAAATTCGCATCGAATCGGGACGAAACACTTTCCAATTGTCGAAATTGCCGACCCTTCCGCGACATCCAGAGATCTCGACATAATGGCAAAATTTTCCTTTGATGAATAAAGAGAACGGGTGCAACAAAGCGTCTTCTGCGACTCCGGTCGAACTCCTCCGCATTCGGGGCAAAACGAAATCATCCCTCCGAGTAACTTCTACCCATATCCGATCTAGCCAAGTCATCGTCATGAAAAAAAGTGGCGATATTCATCTATCTCTATCAACCACTCTCCTACTTCCTCTCGGTGAATGTCCGATTGAAGAAAGTCGTTAATGTTACGTAAAGTTTTTGAATTTCGACCAGGATCCCACAGGGGACACGCTTTATCCTCACGATCCTCGGCGAAAAGTCCCGGAAATAAGTTATAGGGAGGAATTTCCTCAACAGATTCACTAAACATAGCTGCCAGTCGGCGATAAGCAACCGCCATTGGCGTCATCATCATCATATAGACTCCTAGAAGAACTACCCGAAGAAAAAGAACTAGAAAAGCCGGATATGGAAGAGGACGAAGACCGGTCTCTTAAAACGGATCTAATGTTGCTACCCATTTCGAAGATGTAGAAAGGGAAAGCAGAAAAGAAATTTACCTGTAAACCCGGGTATGCAGTAGAAATTTCTCGCAAATGGAACGAGCATGAACACCAGGAATGAATCTCCAGAAATGAAATCGTCGAACCGGCAAGTATCTGCAACCACCAGAAAGAGAAACAACGCTCGAGAATTAACCGGAAAGAAGAGATTCACCAGAGAAGAAAGCCTGAGAATAAAGGTTTCAGAAAGATTGCAAAGCAAAAGAAACAAAGAGATAGGGTTACGAGTATTTATAAGTCCCAGGACTGGAAGAACTACGCGACCACTCCTCTTCCCAACCGTTGATTCCAGTTAGACGACGTTACATTTCTTTTCTTCACACCGTTGATAGAGGACGCGTGTACTCCTTGGCACACAAAGAAACGAACATTCATTACTCCTCGAAACGATGCGCCGCTTGCAAATCCCAAAGGCGGCTGATGCGATATTTTTGGGATTCAAACCTGACATTCACGCGCCCAAGACGCGACAACGTTCGCTTCTTTCACCGCCCTAAAACAAACAAATACACCCTTGTGGAACACTACATCAGTGTCGATACTTCCGATCTAATCATTTCGACAAGTCACCACCTCGACATCGAAGCTACCGACTGGGGGTAATCGTTCGATCGGGCCAAGGCCCAATCCGACACCCGCAGAGCCATGTCGACGCGTGGCGATCAGACGACCCATAATTCTTCCTACCAAAGACGTCCACTACCTGGCAAGATCGACGGTACCCGCATCACGGAACGGTTATCCTCAAAGAACTAACTCCTGGCCAGGTATATGCGGATCTCCACGCGACAATCCAGGTAACCGCCATTCTCGCATCACTTACTCTCCTCATTTCAAACATCGACTTGAAAGGCCGGAGTATTTGCAAGTACACCACCCGAAGCGTCGTCAACAACCGTGACCTCATCGCTCCGCTTCGACTCCGGCCATTCCTGAGTTCGCCGTAATGTGAAGGAACAAAGTGGAGCCTGATAAAATCTGGTTGCGCATCAATCAAGTTACGGTGGTAGGCCTATACAAGAATCATGAAAAACTTGCTGCGTTGATCGGCATTTAGCCGCATCACTAGTAAAGGGCATGAGAGATTGAAAATCAAGAATCAAATGATCAAGCTTACTAAGGTAAGTCCTGCACATCCATGTTTTCCAAATTTCAGAGATGAGGTTGAGAACGACACTATAAAGGCGACGAACATCATTGGAGTAGACTTTCTTGGCTTTTTCCCAAACATCGTAGCAAGTGGTGAATGCTTGATATTACGGTTGGAGCTTGGGCGCAATGGAAAACCATAGGACAGTACATAGGGAGGCATCAACTTGCTTCCATTTTGATTGATCTTTGGTAGGAATATCCTTGGCTTGTTTGGTCAAGTGGTCTTCACGTCCTTGACCTTGAAACCAAAGCTTGACAACAGCAGCCCAAATGCTGTAGTTGGCTATCCCGGTTAGTTTTTCACACGGGATAAGCGGAACCTTGGTGAATGTCACGGTGTCGGAATCAGAGTCATCACCCATGAGTGTATGAAGTTGAGGAACTGCTAGATAGGGGCGCCTGGTGGTGGGGAAGACGGCGGAAGAGGCGGCGGACGGTGGGCCGCGCTGAAAAACGGCGAAAAACGAGATCTGTGTGCGCGCGCGTGGGTGACACGCGCCGGAGACTGGCCGCACGTGGGGGCACGTGCAGAGGAGGTTGAGGACGCGCTTCCGGCGATTGGGTCGACTTGGGGCGGCGGTTCGACCGGTGGTTGCAGACTGGAGAGATGAGTCACGGTTGCGGAGAAAACTGGCTTCTCAGTGGCGGCGTGCACTATTCACGCAGGAAGGGAATGGCCACTGAGGCTGAGGCAGGGAAATAAAAGGAAATTTGGAACAAAACCTAAACTACTGATACCATATTAGAAATAAAGAAGAATATTGGAATGTTGTGTGTCTTATATGACCACACAGACTGTATTTATAATCATAGGATACAATCGTATAATAATTACAAAGGATCAAATCAAATCCTTGATTTGTATAACTATATCCCTAATTACCAGAACGTATTAATTATATAATGAGCACATGTTTAAATATGCTTTCTAACAAGAATATTAGGGTAGTTTCTAGTGGGTGAATTAGGAATTTAGGTACATTGGAGCTTTATTTTTAGGTTATATCTTCAAGCTCACAAGTTAATGGTTTTTGTCTAATCCTAGTTTCCTAATTTGATTTTTATGACCTCGTTGTTTTAATTGAAGAACTTTGTTGTTATATGTGGTATAGATACTATAACTCCAAGTACATTCAAAGGCAGTTGGCAAGGACAATCAATCACAATGAACCTTACATTGACAGTTTTTGCAAGCAGTTTTATCTTAAGGGTGTGTAGCATCTTAAGTTCTACTTTTAAGGTAAGATTAATTGGTTTTGTCTCAAGACACGTAATATATTAAGACCTCGTGTTTTTTATGAAGCTACACACTTCTTGAGTTGATTATACTTAAAAAAGGCCAAATGATCCACCATTGACAATGGAAATTGTGGAGTTTAGAGTGCCTTAAAATCAGTTTGGAGGATCATGGAATTGCTTGGAAGTGTTTCTTGAACACTGGGAATCGATTCCCTAGCTATGGGAATCGATTCAAGCATGTTTGGTTCTCTGGGAATCGAAGCACGCCTCTGTGAATCGCATGGGAAGCCTGCAGGAATCGATTCACTTCATTAATTCGTGCAGGGGAAGTTTTTTAACTAGGTGAATCGATTCACCTATGTCTGTGAATCGATTCACAGTCGGGTTTTATAAACCTGACGCTGCAGAAACGGGTCAGTACGACGTGCAGTCTTTCTAGGGTTGTGTGCAGCCGTTCTTGAGCGTCTTTGTGAGGTTTTAGGGGCTGGGAAACACTGTAAAACACCTTGGGATCTTAAGAGAGAATAGAGTGAGGTTTGAAGGCTCTCTCTATTGTTGTTCTTGAGAGTTTATCATAGAGGGAAAGAGAGAGAGATTGGGAACTCTTGGGTTTGTTCTTTGTGGACATTGTAAAGGGGGTTCAAAGCAATTGTAATCTCTTGTAAGACTCATTGATAGTGAAACTGAGGGTTGCTCTCTCCCGCAGACGTAGGCCATCTTCTTTGGGGCCGAACTGCGTAACCAAATTGCGGTGTCTTCTTCTCTTCCTTTTATCTCCTTTGTTTGTTTGTTTTATTACATCTTGTTGATTGATTGATTGCTGGATATTATTTAGTTATTGGTTGCCATTGAAGTTTGTTCCATTAATCTTGTTTGAATCTCAACAAGTGGCGCCGTCTGTGGGAAGGAACAAATCATTCAAGTGAGCACCATGGGTACCAAATGGGACATCGAGAAATTTTCCAGAACAACGACTTGGTCTATGGAAGGTGAAGATGGAAGCAATACTTATTCAATGTAGTGTTTTGAAGCCTTGAAGGGTGAGGCAAGAATGCCACACCCTGCCTCAAACGGAGAAGAATGAGATGATAGATAAGGCAAGAAGTGCCATTATCTTGTGCCTTGGCGATAAGGCACCGAGGAAGTTGCAAGAGAGAAGGCATCGGCGGAGATGTGGGCAAAGTTAGAATCGTTGTACATGACAAAGTCATTGGCCCACGTGTTATGTCTGAAACAACATCTCTACTCATTCAAGATGGTAGAGACCAAACCTATTGTGGAGCAACTAGCGTAATTCAACAAAATTATTGATGACCTGCAGAACATTGATGTGAAGCTTCGATGATGAGGATAAGGCTCTGCTCTTATTGAATTCGTTGCCTAGATCCTTTGAACACTTTAAGGATGCACTCCTATGGCAAGGAGTCCACTATTACTTTGGAGGAGGTCCAACAATCTATTAGGACCAAGGAGCTAACCAAGCTCCAAGACTTGAAAGTGGATGATAGTGGTGAAGGCTTAAGTGTGTCAAGGGAAGAAGTGAGAGTAGAGGAAACCACAACAAAGGGAAGAATTCTAGGTCAAAGTCCAAGTCAAAGGGAACAATAAGAAGTATAAGTGCTTGATTGTCACAAGACCGCCACTTTAAGAAGGACTGTCCTGAGAAAGGGGGCAGGTGATTACGTGGATGTTG
The DNA here is from genome assembly GCA_037113605.1 of Calophaca sinica. Classification (NCBI taxonomy): domain Eukaryota; kingdom Viridiplantae; phylum Streptophyta; class Magnoliopsida; order Fabales; family Fabaceae; genus Calophaca; species Calophaca sinica. The sequence goes on along the minus strand of CM073735.1, from coordinate 96,592,394 downwards.
CAATTGCTATGGAGGATGGTTATGAGAGCGGGGCTCTAGTGGTGTCGAGTTTGGAATCAAAAGAACTGGATCATGGACTCGGGATGTTCTTATCACATGTGTCCTAGGAAGGAATACTTTGAGACTTTGAAGCTTAAAGAAGGTGGAGTCGATTACTTTGGGTGACAACCGAGCTTGTAAGGTGCAAGGTATGGGTTCGATTCGTCTCAAGATGTTTGACAACCGTGAATTCCTTTTACAAGATGTGAGGTATGTTCCTGAACTCAAACGAAATCTTTTATCTATAAGCATGTTTGATGGATTAGGCTATAGTACTAGGATTGAACATGGCATGATTAAAATTTCGAATGGTGCATTAGTAATGGCTAAAGGATCTAAAATGTGTGGCTTATACATATTAGATGGTTGTATCAAGTTATAGGGCATGCATCATTAGCTAGCCAAGCACAGCATGATAAAACTAAACTATGGCATTTAAGGTTAGGGCATGTTAGTGAAAGAGGTTTAGTTGAACTAGCTAAACAAGGTTTGCTAGGTAGTGATAAATTGGATAAGCTAGAATTTTGTGATAATTGCATACTAGGCAAACAACATAGGGTTAAGTTTGGAAGTGGCATGCATCATTCTAGCAAGCCCTGAGTATATTCACTTTCGGACCTTTGGGGTCCTCAAGAGTGACAACTCATGGAGGGGTTCCTATTTTCTCACCATGATTGATGATTTCTCTAGGAGAGTATGGGTTCACATTTTGAAAAATAAAAGTGACACATTTGAAAAATTCAAAGAATGGCATACTCATAGGAAATCAAATAGGAACTAAACTGAAAGTTTTAAGGACTGACAATGGCCTGGAGTTTGTTTCAGAGCAGCTTTAATGAGTTTTGCAGAAACAGGAATTAAGAGACATAGGACTGCAGGTGGGACACCTCAACAAAATGGTGCAGCGAGCATGAACAGGACTATTTTGGAGCGGGTCGATGTATGCTTTGGGAGTGGGCTACCTAAAAGTTTCTGGGGTGAAGCTGTGAGTACAGCAGCTTACTTGATCAACAGATGCCCATCAACGGCTTTAAACTTCAAGACACCTATGGAAGTTTGGAGTGGAAAACCGGCAATATTCTACATTGAAGGTTTTGGCTTTGGCGTTTGCTCATGTCGACAAGACAAACTTGAAGCCGTGGTCAGAAATGTGTCTTCATTGGCTATCCTGGAAGGTGTGAAGGGTACAAGCCGTGGAAGATGGAGCCTGGGGATCAAGATTCATAATAAGGTGGATGTGACTTTTGATGAGACTCGTATGGGGATGAAGTGCAAGGACCTGGAGAATAGTAACTCGAAACAGAGGTAGAAGACTCGATTGAGGTGGAGCCTTCCACTAGTGAGGCAGGGAATGATGAAGAGGAGAACAGTTCTCCACCATCAGCTCTAGAGGAAGACAACCAACAGTGGATCCTGGCTATCGATTGGCAAGAGATAGGAAAGGAGGGAAACCGTGGCACCTAAGAGATATGGCTATGCAGACTTAATTTATTATGCTCTAAATGCTAAGAAGATGTGCAAGACTCAGAACCAAAGACATTCAGGGAAGCAATGAGAGCAAAGAGGTCGAAGTGGTTAGAGGCAGTGAATGAGGAAATGAATTCATTGGAGAAGAACCAGACCTGGAAACTTGTGAAACTACCTAAGAAGCAAAGGGTGGTTGGATGCAAGTGGATCTTCAAGAAGAAGGAAGGCATTCCGGGAATTGAAGAACCAAGATATAAAGCAAGACTTGTGGCGAGGTTTCACACAGGTTGAGGGAATTGATTACAACGAGATTTTCTCACCCGTGGTGAAACATTGTTGCATAAGGGTTCTTATGGCAATCGTAAATCAGTACGATCTTGAGTTGGAACAAATGGACGTGAAGACCGCATTCTTACATGGAGACCTAGAAGAGACAATCTACATGCAACAACCAGAAGGTTTTGTAGAGGACAAGTCTAAGGTATGTCTTTGAAGAAATCCTTGTATGGGTTGAAACAAAGCCCTAAGCAATGGTATCTTCGCTTTGACGATTTTCTTGAAGACGGGATTTGTGAGAAGTGGGTACGATAGTTGTGTGTACATTTTGAAGAGGGATGAGAAAGTGGTTCTCTACCTACTTCTATGTTGATGACATCCCGATGGCAAGCTCTAGCAAAGAGGAGATTAACATTCTCAAGGAGAAGCTAAATTCAGAATTTGAGATGAAGGACCTTGGGGCCGCTAAGAGGATACTTGGGATGGATATCATGAGGACCAGGAAGAAGGGTGAGTTATTCTTATCTCAAAGACGGGTACTTGAAGAAAGTGGTGGAGCGGTTTAGGATGCATGAAGCTAAACCTTAGCACTCCTTTGGGTCATCACACAAAGCTCTCGATGACACAAGCTCCCGAGTCCAAGAGAGAGGAGGAAGATGGTTACTACTCCATATGCTAGTGGGGTAGGAAGCATCATGTATGGCATGGTTTGTAGTAGACTGCACTTAGCATATGCAACAAGATAGTAAGTCGGTTTATGGCAAATCCGCCAAGCTCATCGGGAAGCAATCAAGTGGGTTTTGAGGTATTTGAATGGGTCACTCAAAGGTGGTTTGAGGTACACAAGAGCAACTCGAGGAGAAGACGCTTTGGAGGGTTATGTAGATGCAGATTATGCAGAAATGTGGATACAAGGAAATCCTTATCCGGGTTTGTATTTACATTGTTTGGAACGGCAATAAGTTGGAAGGCTAACCAACAAATCAGTTGTGGCGCTATCTACTACTCAAAGTGAGTATATCGCCTAGTTGAAGGGGTGAAGGAGGCCATATGGTTGAAAGGTATGATTGGGGAGCTAGGAATTACACAAGGATATGTGAAGGTACATTGTGATAGTCAAAGTGCTATCCACTTGGCAAATCACCAAGTGTATCATGAAAGGACAAAGCACATTGACATCCGCCTACATTTCATTAGAGGCGTCGTGGAAGCTAAGAAAAATGTGGTTGAGAAGGTTGCATCGAGGACAACCCATGGATGTATTCACCAAGTCATTACCTAGATCAAAGTTCAAGCATTGCTTGGACTTGATGAATTTCTCTCGAGACGTAATTCCAATAATGGAGAGAGCAGCTAGTGGTTGATGGATAAAGTTGAGCATCACCACTGATTTGAAGTCAAGGTGGAGAATTGTGGAGTTTAGAGTGCCTTAAAATCAGTTTGGAGGATCATGGAATTGCTTGGAAGTGTTTCTTGAACACGGGAATCGATTCCCAGCTATGGGAATCGATTCAAGCATGTTTGCCTCTGGGAATCGAAGCACGCCTGCGTGAATCGCATGGGAAGCTGCGCAGGAATCGATTCACTTCATTAATTCTCAGGGGAAGTTTTTTAACTAGGTGAATCGATTCACCTATGTCTGTGAATCGATTCACAGTCGGGTTTGATAAATCTGACGCTGCAGAAACGGGTCAGGACGACGTGCAGTCTTTCTAGGGTTGTGTGCACTGCTTCGAGCGTCTTTGTGAGGTTTTAGGGTCAAAACATCAGAAACACCTTGGGATCTTAAGAGATAATAGAGTGAGGTTTGAAGGCTCTCTCTATTGTTGTTCTTGAGAGTTTATCATAGAGGAAAAGAGAGAGAGATTGGGAACTCTTGGGTTTGTTCTTTGTGGACATTGTAAAGGGGGTTCAAAGCAATTGTAATCTCTTGTAAGACTCATTGATAGTGAAACGGAGGGCTGCTCTCTCCCGCAGACGTAGGCCATCTTCTTTGGGGCCGAACTGCGTAACCAAATTGCGGTGTCTTCTTCTCTTCCTTTTATCTCCTTTGTTTGTTTGTTTTATTACATCTTGTTGATTGATTGATTGCTGGATATTATTTAGTTATTAGTTGCCATTGAAGTTTGTTCCATTAATCTTGTTTGAATCTCAACAGAAATCACAAGTATCCAGACATTAAGTGTTTATGTAATGAGAAATGTCCAAATAAACTATAAACATGTTCTTCTAAATTTCCCTAAAACATTGCTAGCAATATCTAGATGTATATCATGTTCACAATTTGAAAGAAAAAATTGGAAAGGAAAACAAAATTCATTAGTTCTTAACCTTTTTTCTCTCAGCCACTGCTTTGAATTGCCAAAACACGCTCTCAACTTCATCGTCGTTTAGTTCATAACCAAGCTGAAACAACAGAGAATAACACACGGAACAAAGGAAACTAACATTTAATATGCCTTTACCTACATACGAAATAATGAATACCTCTTTAAGTCGCTTTCTCAATGCCGTGCGTCCGCTGTATCAATTGGTGTAAACATGTTAATGAAATTGACAAAATATATGAGTCACAAATTTGATTTCATTGTGTCCAAGAAACAAGATTAATGAAATAACCGTTACCAAACTACAAGCAAAAAATAAAAAGTCATCTCAATTAAAATTGGCACATATAAGCCCTTGTGATTGTCAGATGTTAAAATCAACTTTATAAATCAAGTTAGGGTGCCATTTAAGGTTGCTAGTAACATGTTGGTACTTCCTTAATTTTTATTTACATAAAAAATCCCAACCCAATTATATGGAAATTGGCATCTTCTGGCGACACCCCTTGTTCTAAGGAAGCAACTAAACAAAACAAGTGTCAACGTGCTTATATGTAGAAGATCTTCTATGCTAGAAGCAAAGGAATCAAATATGAGGTAAGTACTTATTTGTTCTGGATTTTGAGTTATGTTCCCACCTCAAGTCTGCAGCATCGTTTTCCGTGGTATTGTCCACTTTGGACCACATGTGATGTGGGCCCTCATGGTTTTGTCCTTAAAAGGCGTCTCGGTGGGTTAAGGCATGTGAGTGTTTATAAACTCCCATTGGCCTTGATTCCCAAGCAATGTGGGACTTTGTCCGTCAAGGCCAAGGGGCTAAAGGGCCGTCAGCCCTCATGTGTAGCTTAGGCCCTCCTTCTAACGCCAATGTTCCAACCTCAAGTCCGCAACATCGTTTTCTGAGGTATTGTCTACTTTGGGCCACATGTGATGTGGGCCCTCATGGTTTTGTCTTTAAAAGGCACATCGGTGGGTTAAGACATGTGGGTGTGTATAAACTCCCCTTGGCCTTGATTCCCAAGCAATGTGAGACTTTGTGGTGTATCCGGAACAAGTTACATGTTTCTTTTGTGAACACAAATATCGACCTTTTCATTTTTTTTAGGTTGGTTGAAATGAGAAACACCAATCAATTGAGCCTAACAATTCAGTGTTGGCCAGCTACATTAGATCCATTGTCCGTAAGATGATTCCAATTAACTGTGGAAACTAGAAAGATCCAAACATCCAAGTATACAAGGACAACATCTGGAAGGATATATTGTTAATTGATATACTAATTAATTATATTTCTCAGATTTGTCAATCTAACTATCTTCTTTAATTAATTATATTTTTTATTGCAAAAGGTGTTTGATATGGATGAATCCCACCGCTAAGTTGTACTTATGGTGGACAGGAAGCTGCATAGGGTCTTCAGACACCGAAATCGAAGAAACGTCTAAGCCCATCCACAACGGGAGTAAACTACCCACGTTGTTTTACTGACACCATGGCTCACTTTTCTCTCTCTCAATTACGGTGCGCTCTTTCTCTCTCTCATAATGGACACAGTTTTGCTTTTAGTTACCGGTAACTATATAGATGGTTTGACCAAGAATTAGTAGACGGTGCACTAAATTTTTCTACCACATCAACCAAATTACGGTGCACTAAATCAACGCAACTACCACTAAAGTTGCCCTAAGAGATGCTGAGAGAAATGTCAACGAACATCCTTCTATGCACACATAATAAAAGAGGATAATGCTCATAAAAAATAAAATAAAAAAGAGGATACCTGGAGAGACTTAGTACAGTCACGTTTAGTTGAACCTTTTCAAGTAATATCATTGTTAATAATTGCCTATCGTTATCTAAATAAGAGTAAAGCCAAACATGCCTGGAATTACTTGCTCAAGAAACACTCAAGAGAGAGAATAGAGAGAGAGATGGAGGAGAGAGGAGGAATAACTGAGGGGAACATAGAAAGAGAATTGATCTACGTGGGATCAAAAAGAGGAGGGAAATTGGTTTTTCGAGAAACAATTCTAAAGTTTCTCACCAGAATCAAATAGCAATGGTATCGTTCTACTTTACAAATTTTCCTATAGAATGGGGGTGGAAGCACTGTTGAATGTGTTTTGGGTAGAGACATGGTACTCTTTTCTCGGATTTGAGCAGCTTTGTTGCTACATTTGACCTTTCGAAAGGTGTTTCTGAAGGGGTGCTAGGGTAGGACTTTCGCTATTTGGTGGTGAAGGGTCTCACAAGGATGATGGTGGAGACCTAAGTGTATTATGAGAAAAGAAGTGCAAAGTTTTTCAAAGAACGAAGGTGTTGCTAAATAGAGAATTTCGGAACAATGATTCAGAGGCAAGCACAAGTATAAATTTGGGTATTCGCAGAAGCAGAGAATAGTCGCACGAAAGAATTGACATAAAAGCAAGGGGCAGGAGAAAGAGGATGGTTGTTCATCATAAACAGCTCTGCACTTGACACAAAATCAAGGTTATTCCCTTCCTGGAAATTCAAGTTCTGAAGATTGAAAGTATTGGATGTTGCTAAAGAAAAATCCAATTGATAGTGCAAAAGATGTTTATAAAAAAATAATTAAGTATGTATTGACATGATTACTAACTTTTTTTTTACGATTACTAAGCAATATAAATCAACATAGAGCATCAAAACCTTAGTTTCCATACAAATCACGCATAGAGTATGCATGTCTTGAGCAAAAATTGGTAAGTATACACACGCACACACATATGGTCTTATATCGTAGCAGTGATTTTTAATAGGTATAACTATTGTCTTATAAATAGAGAGAGGAATAAGGATCAAAGGTCACGTGCATGTCCCATCATGTTGTGTGGAAGGCTTTCAGGGTGAACAAGGAATGGGTGATTCAAGAAGCAAATGGTTGGTAGGTTTGGGATCAACGCGTAAGTACAAATAATAATAATAATAATAATAATAATAATAATAATAATAAACATGTACATTTCTATTTGTGTGTTTCAAGATAACTTATCACATACTCTCTCTGGAGGAGATAGAGTCGGACACTCATCGAGACATACTTTTCCGGGCATTAAAAGTCTAGGAGTACCTTAAGTATGTTAGGGGGTGTGATTTGGGGTCTCATTGAGACTACCTCCCATTATCAATTCCTTAGTTAGTTCCTGGTCTTTACTCTTTTTCCCATTATCTTTCAGTATCAGTCTTTGCACAGTTCACAAAAACCTAGTACATAGTTATTTGGAAAAGGGCCAAATGACATACCTAAGCTTCCCCAGTACAATATTGACCTCAGTGGATCTTTCAAGACCGATATCCTCAGGAGATATTATTTCGTATGTGCCTCTATGTTTTAACATGCCATCCTATAAAGTATAAAATAAAATTAGACAAGTAAAAAGGGAAAAGATCGATCAAAGAAACGCTTCAACATACGTAGGCATACATATACATACATAGAGCTTATCTATAACTAGAAAAATGACATGCATGAGTTCCAAAAATAGATAAAAGAAAAACTATGTTGCAATAAAAAAGCAAAACACTTGGCTATATTGCATCTGAATAAAACTAGACATGTAAAAGGAATCAAAACAAAATTCTAATTTGAAATTGATTGTGTTTTAGAAGGGCATTTTGCATTAACTTTAAAAGGTTTAATTTGTTATCAAATGTATCTGTCCGTATTAAAAAATAAAGGTCAGAAATAAATTTAAAATTGTTGGATGTTCAATGGGATAACGATTTCATCGAATGTATTGATCTAGGCTAGGTTGACAAATTCTCTTGTATAGAGCATTGTCAATATAAGAAATTCAACAATATCTACGAATCCATCATGAAAAAGTGGAAGCTCTTGGTCTCCCAAGTCCTGAGTCATGCAAATACACGCGTCTCAATAATTTCCTAAAGTTGGGCATATGTCAAAGTAATTAGAATCTAAACTGGATCTAAAACTGACGTCACATTTGGAGAAAAAAATCTAGTGTACACAAAAAAGTTAATGGTCATTCCTCAATTATCGACACACATTCAAGCTCATATCAAATCCTTCAAAGGAGGTAACAAGTTCTAATTTTCCAGCTTCATAGGATGAAATAAAAAGCCTGACAATTGAAGATGACCTTGACCTCCTAATTTCTATAAAAAAAAAAAAAACCAAAAAGGTACCAAACAACAACTGTATCTTCTGTCAAATTATCTCTCATTTCAAAAATTCTTACAAACCCACAAGATTTTCATGGTAAATCTGAACACTACTTCCATTCCCACTTATGTTTCTAAGACAAGCCATGGATATTGATTTGGGGTAAAAATAAGAGCTCACCATGGATAGGACCAGCATAACCAATCGAATGCTCATACACCTGAAACGAACTCTCATATGAACCCATAATCATGCTCATATAATGTGATTTTAAGCAAATCTCCCTGGGACAGGAGTGAGGGAAAATCATGCAACTTAGACTGTCCCCCCTATTTAGGAACCTGTTATAGGGGCCCCATACAGACCATGTACAAAACATACCGGCAATATTTTTCAGCAGCTGGGGATGTGTCCCCTCCAATAGGGTGTGACCTCGACCACATAAAGACAAGGGGAGTAGTCCCCGATTCCCCATCTATGAAAGGATGACCATACTCCATGCAGAGGTATATACATTGTTCCATTCTCTTGGCCACAACTAAAACACCTCACTAACTTGAGCATAGGAGTGCCTTTGAAGATACCCAACTCTACTGGTCTTAGCTACACAGATTAGAGAAAGCTGCTTCTTGGTCCATTGGAGGAAGGCCCAATACACTCACCAACCAACAAGAGATTTGGGACAGAGAATTGGCATTGTCTGCGGGAAGAGATAAACTCATTCTAACTAACTCTGCCATCATCTTAGAGAAAAAATTATTGTTCTAACTCGTTCCCAACAGTAGGTGAAATCGTTGCAGGACACAACACCCAAGAGAACGTCCCTGGGGGCACGTCCAAACATCGAATGAGGAAAATGCTGAGAGCTCACTGGTAGTGCAAGGATACCTGCAATCTTAGGAGTTGCAGGGCCTGACAGAAAAGCTGTAGAGCCTACCCTCGTCACCTTCCACCTGTTTCAAGGGGAGTAGCTGTTAGTCAAAGGAGGCAACCCACTAACCAAAATAAGGAAAAACATGGGTTGGAAAATATGGAAAGTCATAAAACACATGATGGTAGGTGGCCATCCAATTTGATGTGTTCATATTATATGTTCACATTGCAAACCTTGCCTAAGTCATAAAACACATGATGGTAGGTGGCCATCCAATTTGATGTGTTCATATTATATGTTCACATTGCAAACCTTGCCTATAAATAGAAGCTTGAAGGCAAGAGCAAATCATTCCAACATTGAGAGAATTCCAACCAAGTGAGTTCCAAAGCTTAGAGAGATAAGCATTTGTGAGATAAAATTCTAGTGACAGAATTTTTGTGAGAAATATTTAGAGAGAAATATTTCTTTGGGTGTAATTGGGTTGTGGGTTTTGCGAGAGAGTGTGAGTGTTTGTAAACACAGTGTGTATTTCCTTTTTCAATATAAGGTCTGCAGCAGCCCGGAGACGTAGGCATTATTGGCCGAACTCCGTTATCAATTTTTGTGTGTGCTTCCGCATTTATTTTTGCTTTTCCACTAATCTGACTATGGGGAAATTTTGCGTAGTTTCCTAACAACTGGTATCAGAGCTAGTTGGTTACTTCTGCTAAATCTTAGCGAGGATACTGTTCACGTGAATAGTAATTTTTGTGAATATTAATTTTCGTGAATAGTGAAATTTGTCGGCGCTACCAATTTGTCCACGGAGGTGTTCTAAAAGCACGGTGGTTAGTAGAAATTGTCAGAAACGATCCTGAGAAGTCAGACTCGAGTGGGAGTGATGGCCGCAGACGAAGGAAAGGTGAAAATTGAAAAGTTCGACGGTGCGGACTTTGGCTTTTGGAAGATGCAGATCGAGGATTATCTGTATCAGAAAAAGTTGTATCAACCTCTCACAGGAAAGAAACCAGCGGAGATGAAGGAAGATGAATGGATCCTTCTCGATAGACAAGCCCTCGGCGTTATCCGGTTGACGTTATCCCGTAATGTTGCGTTCAACATTGCAAAAGAAAAGACCACGGCGGATCTTATGAAGGCTCTTTCCAACATGTACGAAGCGTCGGCCTCAAACAAAGTTCATTTGATGAGGCGGTTGTTTAACTGCGGATGACTGGAAGGTGCATCGGTGGCACAACATCTCAATGAACTCAACATAGTCACAACCCGGTTGAGTTCGGTTGGAATCGAATTTGATGATGAGGTACGAGCATTGATACTTTTGTCTTCTTCCGGAGAGTTGGAATGCCATCGCCACAAATTGTGAGTAGCTCAACGAAACAATAAGTTGAAATCGGCGATGTTCGTGATCCGGTTCTCGGCGAAGAGATCCGACGGAGAGAGTCGGGTGAATCTTCATCCTCTTGATGTGCATACGAGTCGAGGAAGAAATTCAACCGCAGGAAATGGACGTGGCAAATCAAAGGGCGGCGGTCCAAATCCGTAAATCATCATAGTTCTCAAAACTCCAACTCGAAGATTATCGAGTGTTGGAATTGCGGGAAGACCGGGCACTACAAAAATCAGTGCAGGAGTGCACCGAAGAACCAGGAGGCGAAGGACGAGGCAAATGTTGCTTCCACCTCAGGAGGAGGTGACGCGTTGATATGCTCTTTGGAGAGCAAGGAGGAGTCTTGGGTGTTAGACTGCGAGCATCTTTTTCATGCCACTGCAGAAAGAATTCTTCGAGAACTATGTACCCGAAACCTTGGTAAAGTTTACCTTGGTAATGAAACAGTCTTGTGAGATTGTTGGCAAAGGTGTAGTGAAGATTAAGTTGAGCAGTGCAGTATGGGAATTGAAAAATGTCGGACATATTCCCGACCGACGAAGAACTTAATCTCGGTAGGCGGTTGGCGATGGCGGCTACACAACGATCTTCCACGGCGATCATTGGAAGATTTCAAAGGGTGCAACGACGATTGCTCATGGCGAAAGAGTGGTACTCTTTATAAGACAACGAGGAGCATGCCATTTGATTACAGTTGCAGCAAATGATAGTCCCAATCTATGGCACCAGAGACTAGGCCATATGAGTGAAAAAGGGATGAAGATCATGCACTCGAGGGGGAAATTGCCGTGTCTTGATCATAGAAATTAACATGTGTGAAGACTGCATACTTGGAAAGCAGAAAAGAGTTAGCTTTCAGACAAGTGGAAGAACCCCAAAGAAAGAGAAACTCGAGCTTGTTCACTCTGATGTTTGGGGTCCAATGACTGTCTCATCCATCAGTGGGAAGCAATACTTCGTGACTTTTATTGATGATCACTCTAGGAAGGTATGGGTATACTTTCTGAAACATAAGTCTGAAGTATTCGAGGCTTTCAAGATGTGGAAAGCCATGGTAGAAAATGAGACAGGATTGAAGATCAAAAAGCTCAGAACCGACAATGGTGGTGAATATGAAGACACCAGATTCAAGAAGTTCTGCTATGAGCACGGGATCAGAATGGAAAGAACCGTGCTAGGTACGCCTCAACACAATGGTGTAGCTGAGCGTATGAATCGAACGTTGACAGAGAGCGAGAAGCTTGCGGGTGCGGTCGAGCTTCAAGCGGATTACGGCGGCGATCAACACGGCGACTTACTTGATCAACCGAGGTCCATCGGTACCATTGGAGCACAGAATACCAGAAGAGGTATGGAGCGGAAAAGAGGTAAAACTCTCACATCTTAGAGTTTTCGGCTGCGTAGCATATGTGCATATCAGTGATCAAGGCAGCAATAAACTTGATCCCAAATCGAAAAAGTGCACTTTCATTCGTTATGGTGGAGATGAGTTTGGCTACCGCCTTTGGGATGATGAAAACAAAAAGGCGATCCGCAAGAGAGATGTGATCTTCAATGAAAGAGTGATGTACAAGGGCGGGCATAACACGGATGCCAAAGACTTCGTAACGAGTGGGCGGTGTATGCAGAGGTGGGCGATGACCCGTAAAATCCTATAGTTGAGAATCCTCATCGGAGGAATCAATTGACGCACTGCAGCCTCCTACTCCACTCGGCGATGAAAGTCTTCTCGAGTTCCTGTGCCCAACAGGAGATACATGGACTACATGTTGTTGACTGATGAAGGGGAGCCTGAAGATTATGCAAAAGCATGTCAGACCGTAGATGCTAGCAAGTGGGAGCTTGCCATGAAAGACGAGATGAAGTCTTTGATCTCCAATCAAACATGGGAACTAGCTGAGTTACCCGTGGGAAAGAAGGCACTTCACAACAAATGGGTGTATCGGGTGAAAGAGGAGAATGTTGGCTCCAAGAGATACAAAGTCCGACTAGTCGTTAAAGGATTCCAGCAAAAGGAAGGAGTTGACTACACCGAAATTTTTGCTCGGTTGTGGCTTCAATACCATCAGTCGGTGTTAAGTATTGTTGCAAGCGAAGAGCTCTACCTTGGCGATTGGACGTGAAAACTGCGTTTCTTCACTGAGACTTAGATGAGGAGATCTATATGCACCAACCTGAAGGTTTCTTAGAAGATGGAAACAAAAATATGGTGTGCAGATTAAAGAAGAGCTTGTATGGCCTGAAATAAGCTCAGACAAGGGTACAGGAAGTTTGAAAGCTTCATGCACAAGGAAGGCTTTCGAAGTGCAACGCCGACCACTTTATTGTTTCTTCAAGAGATATAAGTCCAGATTATATCATTTTGTTACTTTATGTCGATGATATGTTAGTAGCGAGTTCGAGATATGGATGAGATTAAAAACTTGAAGATGCAAATGTCAAAAGAATTTGACATGAAGGACTTGGGTCCAAAGAAAGAAGATCCTTGGAATGCAAATCACGAGAGATAAGCGAGAGGAATTTTGCGATTATCTCAAAGTGAGTACATCAACCATGTTTTGCAAAGATTCAACATGGGTAACGCCAAATCGGTCAAAGACACCTTTGGCCAGTCATTTTCGCCTATCCAAGGAACAGTCACCTCAGACGGAGGAAGAAAGAGAATCCATGGCTAAGATACCATATGCTTCAGCCATTGGAAGTTTGATGTACGCAATGGTCTGTACGAGGCCAGACATTGGGAGTAGTTAGCAGGTTTATGTCAAATCCAGGAAAAGCTCATTGGGAAGCAGTGAAATGGACTTTGAGGTATCTACGAGGCACCACAGAGAAGTGTTTGTACTTTGGCAAAGGAGAAATAAAAGTACAAGGCTACGTAGATGCAGACTTTGCAGGTGAAGTCGATCACCGAAGAAGTACCACTGGTTACGTATTTACTGTTGGTACTACAACAGTTAGTTGGATGTCGCGGATACAGAAGATTGTTGCTTTATCCACTACAGAGGCTGAGTATGTAGCGATGTGAAGCCAGAAAGAATTGATATGGCTTCGTGGATTGTTAATGAGTTGGGTTTGACACAGAGAAGAGTGTTTTGCACGGTGATAGTCGAGTGCGATACATCCGCAAAGAATTCAGCATTTCACCCGAACAAAGCACATTGGTCTTCGTTATCACTTCATCGGATCTCTGCTTGAGGATGAGGTGTTAATGTTGAAGAAGATTCAAGGAAGTAAGAACTTCAGCGGACATGTTGACAAAGGTGGTGACTATCGACAAATCAAGTTGTGCTCAACTTCGGTTGGTCCGCTCAAATAATGCACTGGGAAGGCTGCTTGATCGAGGTGTGAAGACCGATTGAAATCAGTCTTCAAGTGGGAGATTGTTAGTCAAAGGAGGCAACCCACTAACCAAAATAAGGAAAAACATGGGTTGGAAAATATGGAAAGTCATAAAACACATGATGGTAGGTGGCCATCCAATTTGATGTGTTCATATTATATGTTCACATTGCAAACCTTGCCTAAGTCATAAAACACATGATGGTAGGTGGCCATCCAATTTGATGTGTTCATATTATATGTTCACATTGCAAACCTTGCCTATAAATAGAAGCTTGAAGGCAAGAGCAAATCATTCCAACATTGAGAGAATTCCAACCAAGTGAGTTCCAAAGCTTAGAGAGATAAGCATTTGTGAGATAAAATTCTAGTGACAGAATTTTTGTGAGAAATATTTAGAGAGAAATATTTCTTTGGGTGTAATTGGGTTGTGGGTTTTGCGAGAGAGTGTGAGTGTTTGTAAACACAGTGTGTATTTCCTTTTTCAATATAAGGTCTGCAGCAGCCCGGAGACGTAGGCATTATTGGCCGAACTCCGTTATCAATTTTTGTGTGTGCTTCCGCATTTATTTTTGCTTTTCCACTAATCTGACTATGGGGAAATTTTGCGTAGTTTCCTAACAGTAGCCCTTCACGATGATGTACACCCAGCAGTGGAAAACTTGATGTTGGGTGCCAAATTTCAAATTTGGGTTGATCGACGGAATGTTATAAATTCGACAAGTAAAGGCGTAAGAGACCAGAACAAGAACAAGGGATGAAAATTGACTAAGTTTGAGAGACCAAGTGATGGGGCGGTTGTTCGACGGAAAGCATGAAGCGTCGAAGATGTCAAAATGAGCATGGTCGAAACAGACTTAGTTATTAAGTAAAGATCAATGTACAGCTCGACAGGAAGTGCTATTGTCGATTAGGTAGTTTTTAGCAAAAACTTAACTACCAACCCGTGTCCGTACACGTGTCAGGTTGGATGTTAGGTAGTTTTTTCATATTTTTCCTATAAATAGTAGTTTCTACGATGTAACTCAGGTTGGATACATGATCTAATTCCTAATATCTCGACGGCTAAAGAAGATTAACGGAAAACGATCACTGTATGCCTTCCAAACTCTATTTTTCTGCATTTTAATCAATTTCAGTCTATTTTCAATTCTTTGCATTTTCATTTATGTCATTTACATTCTAGTCAATTTGCATTTCCTTGCTTCGCATTTACATTCTTTAATTCTCTGTCATTTACTGTTTCTGCACTTTTCCTTTCAAAGTCATTTACAAGCTTTTTTTTAATTCATGTTCATTTAAACGCTTTCATTTTATTTCATGCTCTTTAAATTTATCCTTTTACCTTTTCAACAATCTATTTTTCTGTCATTTATCTTCATGCATTTACATGCTTTCCTTTTGATTCATGTTCTTTACACTTCTGTCATTTAAATTCATGTATTTACATGTTTTCATTTAAATTCATGCCTTTTTAACAGTGTTTCTTAAATTCTGTCAATTTACTTGTCTTCTTTTACATTTCTGCGTTAATTTCAATTGCATATTGGGATTCAGTAATGCATGTCTCATGACTTTGCATTAGTGTATTCTTGTTTTAGATTTTTTCTTTAATTTGCGTGTAATCCAAGTTATTGGCTTTAAATGACCAATCTTGTTTAGTTAAGTCAGTATTGCCATTTCGACAACAACTTGTTTGTTAGTTGGAATTCTCATATACAGATTTGGCATAAGACACAACAATTAATGGCTCTGAAGCCAAGAATGTTACAAAACTGATAACGTGTCGAGAAATTGACCGTTATTTTCAAAAACCGTTGTTTGCAAAACGAGATTACCACATAACTCGTCGATCTTACAATCGTTTGAACTAATTATTTGTTACTTTGCTGAATTTAGTAAAAATACACTTAGAAACCAAATTTCTCAGTAAACAGGTATAAGGGGAAGGTCCAACCTCCCCTAAACTATGAAAGAGGCGGAGGGAAGAATCTGGAGACTCGAGCATCATTTGGTCTGTTCTTGGCCCCCATGCCAGTTGTCATATGTGAAGCACCCCACTAATGGCAGCTCCAGTGGTACTTCAACCCCTAGATCCTTTCCTGTATTAGACATCTAGTATTTATACCTTGCTAGTGAATGCAAACTCCCTTAGATCAACATTAACCCACCTCACTATCCGGCATACATGCCACCCTCATACTGGCTGCACACCCATCTTAAATCCAACAACCATATGTGTCGAAACAGGCACAAAAAGGAAACTATCACCACCTTAAGGAAACGAGGAAATCACTCATCATCGACACCCATTTTCCAACACTCTTATGACAAAGCACATCTCAAAAGCAATGTTAAAGCCTTCGGGAGAGATAGAGGCATACGTTCGGGATGCTAACCCATAACAGCACTCGAATACATTTTGTAATGTGATGATTGTCATGGGGTACTCGAACATAGTCTTTTGTTGTGTATTTCTGTGTACCCTGAAAAGGGGGGGTTCTTACATGCATAAAACCATTGGCCCCCCAATCCATCTTGGGATGGGACGAGCTAGCATATCAGTTTGACTAGTTCTTTATCACCAACAAATAGCTTCCTAAGACCTGGTTTTAGTCAAACAATAAGAATAAGAGCGATTAAGGGACTTCTTGCCAAGAATTTACTAGGAGGACACATTAGTTCCTGGAAGGAAAGGCCAACTAAGCTTGCTTGCACCTGATTATGGAGGCATTGAAACTTGGGGCATTTAAAAACTCCTTGGTGAAAACTTCGCCACAGGGTATAGAGGAGTTCAGGGAGTGGGCGACAAAGTATGTCAACCTAGAGGATGCCACACTTTTTATGGCCCCAGGGGCAACAGACTCAGCCCCTCAACCCCATACGCGTACCTATAGAAGGAAATCCTCTATCATAATCGGAACTAGAAGATGAACTAAAGAAAGGAAGAATGAAAGGCGTAAGAGTCGAGCTCCTACAAAATGGAATATGTCTTTATAGTGGCCCCGAACTGCGGGTTGACTTCCTTTGAAGAAGAACATGGAAAAAATCGTTCCAGTTAGACTGCCATGACAATGGAGAGTGACAAAGAATTTCTGCAAAGGAATCATCCTCAAACTCCCTTAGAGTCACCATCACTCCCTGGAAAATGTAAGAGAAGAAATGGCATAGAAAATACATAACATGAATAGAGGAAATAGAAGTTGTTGATGATCAAGAATGAAGCTTGTACTAGAAACAACACGAATGTAGGGGAACGAGTTGGAGATAGACCGAGAAAATTGGGTTCGAGCGAGATGAAATGAAGTGAAGGAAAGTGGGAAGCCCTAATCTTCCTTAAGAAGGAGGTTTCAAATAAGTAGGGTCAAAGGTGACTTTTCCAAAAAGAAATCACTGAAAAGATAGATCGTGTAAAGCGCTCTGACGAAGTGCAGCTACCAAAAGATGTTTATCGCATTTTGAAGCAAAACATGGCCTAATACGACGTGTCAGCTATAATGTGGAGCGACGCTCGAGGCATGAGAACTGCAACAGACAGAAAATTCAAATTCCAGAATAATTCTCATTTTATTACCATAGGAGAAGAGTGGGAAATACATTACAAATTTCCTAAGCTGTTACAAGTGTCACTTACCTAGTCTCTAGGATGATCGAACGTAGCACATCAAGTGGACAAATATTTTATAAAGGAGGAGATCGATAGTGGCTTGATTTGTAGTCCGTATGGACCCACATAAGGACAATATGTAATATTCTTACCAAAGAATTAAGTAGCCCAATTTTTGAACGAATCATATCCAAGCTAAGAATGGAATACCCATTCACCTTGAGGGGGTGTGGTAAAATATGTATATTTTATTTTATTTTTTGAAATATGTATATTTTATTTTATTTTTTGGTAAAAAAATATGTATATTTTAGGACTGCAAGTATTAGGTACTATAATTATATCTTTATTTTAGTAAATAGTGTAGGTTCCCCAAATCAAGGGATTAAAATATTTATGCTATCATTAGAATTAATACCTTGCACGACACCTATGTATGTATTGCTTATTGTTGATAAATAATATTTGCGAATTTTACCCCTGAATTCTTAAGAGTAACTATAGTGAATATGTTATTGGAAAACATAAGTGCAAAATCCTACGTAAAGGTTTTAAGGGGCCATCTAATATGGTCCTGGTCCAAAGGTGGACCCTTAAATGCAACCTGCTACAGCAGGTAAAAAAATAAAAACGTTTTAATATTTTTTTCCAGTGCTTCTCAACAACCCGTTTCCCTGTTTTTACTCATCAAACAACTGCGAATCACATCCAATAAAATCCCCAATCCATTTTTAGAGACTATAAGCAACAAATTGAATTGTTCCATCTCGTCAAACCTAAATTGTATAATATAAAGAACAAAAAGAAACACAGTCACTTAATCTGCTAAATTATACTTTTAGTCCCTTAAGATTATTGTAGGTTTCAGTTTGACCCCTTATGTATTAAAAGTCTTAAATTGGTCCTTTATATATAAAAGATATATCAATATAGTCCCTCTTTTTTTGTTTTGAAGTCGTTCCTTGTGTTATAAAAATTATACCAATGTGGTCCCCTTTTTTGTAAAAATAAGAGGGAAAAAAGGACCACGTTGGTATAATTTTTATAAAATAAGAGACCATTTCGGAACAAAAAATATAAGAGGGACTATATTGGTATAACTTTTACACATAAGTGACAAATTCGAAACTTTTAATACATAAAGGACCAAACCAAGACCTAAAATAAATATAAAGACCAAAAGAATAATTTAGATTCTAATCGGTTCATGAAAACTAAAAAAAAATGGATTACTTACAATTAATAAAATCAGAGACGAAAGGGGAAGATAAAACAATACCCCCCGGAATTATTGTGCTATGGTAAAGTGACTCAAAATCTCAAAAATCATAGCAGTGACCGTTGCGTTCCCATAGCTGGTGGGCTCAAGCACTTTGAGCCCGTTGACCTTACCCGTTTCTTTTTTTGGGGAGAATTTGTTCACACCGTTGTCTTCCTCTTCTTCCATTTGGATTTGTTTGTTCTCATTGTGGAGAGCTTCTAGCGGTGCTTGTGCCTGTTCTCTAACAGGATTCTCATGGTGTCGTTGATTCGAGGAAGAGCAGAGGAGTCGCGTCACTGAGTTGGAAACAGAGCAAGTCTAGTGCTCTGATCCGGTGCGACGAAGAACAAGGTCGAATGCAGAGGAGAGCAAACGAGGGAAAGCGATGGGACGAGAGATCCGAAAACTCATACGCGCAGATGGGATAAACAAAATATGGGAGTCAGATGATGTTGGCGACGTTGTCGCCGTGCACGGTGGCGAGCACCAGTACATGCAGTGGATCTGTCCTAAATGTGGACTTCAAAAAAGAATTAAGAAATATAAAAACCTGTTATATCCGGTAAAGATAGAAAGGTCAATGTTTGGACCCATTTTAAAAGGGTGCATATTAGATGGACCATTTTTAAGACTTAATGAAGAATACAATAACAAGTGTACTACATATGAATTACTCCCTTCCTTCCGTTATAAGTGTCATCTTAAGTTATTTTATGTTGATTGATTTATTAAAAAAAAATTAAATTACTTTAATAAATTGATTTTACGTTTCTGAAATTATTTTTGTACGTTGTATGACATAACCATTCAAGTGTGTCATTATATGATTTATTGTTAAAAGTTACGTTGAGCAGCAGTTTACGTTTCGCACCAAATTGAATTTGGTTTAATAGTGTTTAATACCCATTTAAATGATGGTCATTCGCTTTCAAGTAATATGACCAGTACAAAAAGGAGAGCAATAACGTGAAAAACAATCAACAATATTATATAAAATAGAGTTTTGTCACGTGAAATTATGACACGTGTCACCTCCATATTCATCAATTTTTTTACCTAAAACAAAAATTAATTTTTATTTATTATAATTTTAAAACAGTTATTATTACATTATCTCAATTAATTACCATTAACCATCAGAAATATATTTGCTTAAATGACTTACTTATTTTAAATTATATAATATTCATTTTCATCAATTATCATTTATTATATTTATAACTAAAATGAAATAATTATTAACTTGCCTTACAAAGTTAATAATTATTATATATTGTATGACAACGATTATTTTTTGTGCATTATTACTTAATTTAATTAGTTAGTACCCGTGCAAGTCACGGATAATTTCGCTAGTATAGCTAAAAATTGAGTCTTCCCTTGTGTTTTGTTTTCCGAGCAGTATTGTATTTTTGTGAGAATATTGGCTTGTTGGGTTCTCTTTTGTGCAGAGAGTTCCCTTACTCAGTTTAGAGGGCTGTTTTATCCTGAGGACGACGAGGTTGTACACTGCTGCACACTTCAGGCAGAGCAGGGAAACGTCTTAAATAGAGCGACCTAGTCTGCGACTCAGCCTAATTTTATTTTCGTGTTCGATATTTGCAGCAACATTTTACACAGACTAAGAAAATCTAATAAATAGATGAAAGAGTGTATTGATTTTACGAAATTATCCTTATTAACTATTTGTCACTAATCATTGTCATAAATGCATAGTCAAGTATAATGACTTGAAAGTGATGCATATATAATACTAATTTAGGGGGTAAGTGTTTTTTTTTTTGACTGAATTTGGGGATAAGTTGGAATAAAATAATTAATGTTATATTGAAAAGATAAAATGACAATTATTTTGGGACATATTTTTTTCTCTTACACGTTACTTATTTTGGGATAGAGCGAGTATTATATAGCTATACATGCATACGCATTAATATTACCAACCTGATGAATGCCACTTTCATGAAGAAAAGCATTAGCACCCACCAGAGCCTTGTGCGGCTGTAAATGCATACCGGAGTACTCTTCCACCTATTTTAAAAAAAAATGATGAAATATGAATCGATAAAAGGCAACTCAAAGGAGGGGAATCCGAAAGAACAAGAAGAGTTTCAAATATGGAACCATTTTGCTTGTCTTCAATATGTGTGTTGTATTTACTCCTGTATGTAGACCTCCTAAGACGTGGTTCCCTCTGCATGTCAGGGCCATCACGACCTTGAATAGAAAAAATGAAAATGAGAGAATGAGTGATAAAGTACTAAATGGAAAAGAAGCTCAATGACCAATTCGATAATTTTAATAACAAGTAACATTTGCGAACAAGAAATAGCTGTATAGATATATTTATTATTTCTAACAAATTTAGTATTAAGATGAATTAAGAATCAAAGGGAAAAAAGTTGTAAAACATTCATTATTCAACTGATATTTGTAGTACAATAGGGAATATTATGATAAGCAATAAAATAGGTAAGCTTTATCATGTTCTCACTACTATACTTAACCGCTTTAGCAACATTTAAGCATTAATATTTATAAAAATGTTACTAAAAGGTTTAGGGAATGCAGTATTGTAACGTTTAAAAGAAAGGAGGAAATTTTATCACCATATTTTATTTTGTCATTGTTAGTAATTAATAGCTACATGTTCATGTAATAATGAGTGAAGGTGCAAGCATCATCAGTTCTAACATATTTCACTGAAGTTGTCGCTCGCATTGGGATCGAGAAATCCAATGCCTATGCTCCCTCTTTCCAAGAGGAAGATCTACTTTACCAGAGTAAGAAGAAGGTTAGGATTCGCAACGATGGTGAGATTGGCGAAGATTTCGAAACAGAGGAAATGATGGAAGACGTTGAAGGTTCCCTCTCGCCAAACTCTTAGAGAGTTTCTGATGAATGACCCTTTAGCGAGGACAGTGCCGATGAAGAGTGCTGGGGAGATTGTTTGGAGGATGAGTTGCCAGAGAACAAGTGGTACCGTATAAGGACAAGAGGGGGAATATGCTCCAAAGCCTTTTGTCCTCAGGCTAGAAATTCCACTAACTGATGAAGAACTGTGTAGATGGTCCCAACCATGGAAGAACACACTAATTGTCAAGGTCCTTGGAAAAAGAGTGAGTTTTCGGTTGTTGGAGAATATTTTACAAAAAAACTGGGTAAAGAATAGTACGATAAAGATTATCGATTTAGTGGATGATTTATATTTGAGGAGGTTGTCCTATAGGCATGCCTTGATCGAAGCCCCATAGAAAGTGGTTGGCCATTATCTGATTGTTCAAAGATGGAGACCCCTCTTCTATCGTACGACCTCCATGACGAGAAATATCGCAGTCTGGATTAGGATCCCAAAACTCCACCAGGAGTTATGCAATGATCAATTCCTGAAGCGAATTGGTTCCTCTATGGGAACTATGTTCGAAGTGGACAAGTTGACAGTTTATTACCGCGTCTGGTTTTCATCCACAAATCCCAAAACCTCTGGCTCTGTCGCCGACGTCGACTCGGAGCTGTCGTTCCCCATCAAGAAGGGCATCAACCAGATCCAGTCCCTCTGCGTCGAGATTGACCGCCTATGGCATTGGTCCATCGTCGCCAAACCTCTGAGTGATATTTGGAAAAGGGGACGAATCGAAATCATAACATTTAGATCCTAATCATGTCGAATTGGTTGTTTCTCTGAGGATTCTTATTTGTTTTGACAAAACTCTCTTCGACATTTTACGTTTTTGAATGTATAACAATTTTATTTTTCCTCACCATAATGTTGTCGTACTCTCTGTCACTATACTGCTATATCGCACCCTCTGTCGCTGCATCGTGCAATTGGCAGCCTCTCCTCCTTCTCTCTTCCCTTTGTTATTTCAGTATTTTATTTAGTGCCATTTAGGTTAGTTTGATCTTAATAGTAAACCGTTACTCTAGGTGTCACATCAGTAACATTTATATAGCAAAACCGCTAACTAATGTGAGATTCATTTGTGATTCATAACCACTATCCAATATGACCCTTTTTTATTTCACCAACCTATTTAATAATTGAAACTGCTACACGATATCGATAATTAACCGCTGCCCAAGGCTTTTTCTTATGCAGTAGGAGAAATTAACATTCAAATGAGCCTTGCATAACAATGCTTCATTTATATCTATTAAATTTTATACATAATGGAAGATCGATACTCACCTCTTCTAATGAGGCATTACTTCACCAATCCCATTAATTGTTGTTTCTAAGAGTCTTGCACCAGCACGCGCACCCTAAAAGCAGCAAATGACAAATAAAATCATGTAATATACTTCTCCCGGTCTTTTTTATAAGAAATAAAATGATTATTTTTCTTGGTCCTAAATATAAGAAATATGTTTCAATTTTTTAATGTATTAATTGCTACTTTTCATTTGTGTCCTTAATTTTCTAATGCATTTATTGCTAATTTCCTAATTGCATTAATTATATATCATTTCCTAAAATGGGTAGTTTTGAAAAAGAAACTAAATCTTTAAGAGTATTAATTAGAAAAAACATATTTCAACGCAATTCATTTGTTTGTGTGAAATAAGGTTTTGTTCCTTATAAAAAGGGCCGGAGTGAGTATTTTTTAAGGAGGTTTGTTTAAACTTTATTTAATTAAGTAAATCTTCATGATATAACTTTTTAACAAATACAATTTCTAGTTTTTGAGAAATAATACAAAAATATTTTTAAAATTTTTGTTTTAAAAATTATCATATATTTTTTAAATGCATCTTTTAATTAAAAAATATTTTTCTTTATCAGAACGGGCCACATTAAGTAGTAGAATTATGGTTATACCTCTATGGTGTTAGCAGTAGCAAGTCCAAGATCATTATGACAATGGGTTCCAATGGTAACATTTTCAATTCCAGGAGTATTGGATATTATATCAGCAATGAGATTTCCATATTCGAATGGCATTGATATGCCCACCGTGTCAGGTACGATCACAGTTGTTGCCCCGGCCTTAATAACTTCTCCAAAAATTTGATAAAGAAACTCCTTGTCCGATCTGGTATCCAATGGCAATGAAGATTGAATAATTACCGCATAAATAACAACTCAAAATTCAAGAAAAGTAAACCTTTGCAACATATATAGCGCGATATGTTGCCTATTACTACTTCGGACTTAAATATAAAAGCAAAAAACCAAGTAATGTTTAGTGGATTTAAATATAGGTCAGGTTAACAAGTACCCTAAGAGTATTGTTTAAGGTTTCTAAGCAAGATTAATACATTCCGTCAAAAAAAAAAAGATAAATACTTATTGAAAAACTAAGTTAATCAGTTTCCAATGCACTAAATACACAATTTTCTATAAAAGTTTACTTTTTTAGACCTATTAAACAATGCCTTTAGGGCACTCATTAGCATTTTCCTTTAAATATAAACAAATTTTAACTAATTCCACTCTATTTAATGTTACCATTCTCAAAATACCCTTCTTTTATTGTTATCATTCACAAAGTTCCCATAGAAAATTAAATGAAACAAAATGACACTTTAGGAAATGCAATTAGGTTTTTGATTACATCAAAAAAATTAAATATACTTAACTAACTTCCTTAATCAGCGTAAAATTAGGTATTTTTGCTTATATTTAAGGTTGGGGGGTATCAAGTATCAACTGGTTGTGAATATTTGAAACAAATAGCATTTGCAGACCGATCGGGACTGTCGGCAGAATTTTTGACTATTCTAAAGTGAATAGAGAGTAAAATAATAATCTGAATCATTTATGAGAAAATTAAGAGGTGATTTGATATGCTTATGTGCTTAATATCAACCCCTGATTTTCTCATCAATGGTTGATATTACTTACTTTAATCTCTAAAGTGAATTGCTCACTTCCATTATCAATCCCAACTCCTTTGTCATCATCCTTAAGAAATCCCAACCAACTTCTTTGTCCCACATCAAGTCCTTTTGATTAAATAAAAACTTTAAGCTCTTGTAGTCACTGAAAATGTCGAACTTACATTCATACTGATAATGCCTTCAAATTTTTAGTGCAACCACTGCGCAACTAACTCCATATTATACACTAGATAATTCCTCTTGTGAACCTTCAATTATCTCCTAACATAAACCCCCATCTTCTGATATTTTGAATTAACAGTGTTACAATCTTTGCAAATCCCTCAATAAACCTTATATAGTACCCAGTCAATCCCACTAACTACAGGTTTTCGAGATCGTTATTGGCTATTCTTAATCTAGTAATATTTCCACGTATTGATGCGAACCTACTACTGTATCAAATAGTGAATAAAGTTGTATATTACGAAGATAGTTCGACTTCATGGTGTGCATTCAAGTATAATTTCGGATAGGGATTTGAAGGTTGCTTTGTAATTGGAGAAGCTTACACTGAACATAGAGCGCAAAGCTAAGAGTGAGTTCTGCCTATCACTTGCGGACATGGATAGACGGAAAGAGTGATTCAGCCACTAGAGGAATTATTGAGTGCCTGGGTGTTGGACAACTAAAGGAGTTGGGATGATCTGTTTTCATTGGTGGAATCCATGCATAATAACAATTTTATTCTAGCATAGGACGATACTCTATGAGGCATTCTCTGGCCAAGGATGTTCAGAACTCGGTGTTGGTATCAAGACGGAGAAAGTTCAATAATAGTTTTGAACTAGTCTGAGAAATAGACAAGAAAGCTCAGTAGATTCAAATGTTAGGGATTATCTGGAATTAAGCAACGAGATGCAATGTGAGAACTAGAGAATGAGATGAGATCGCAGTATCCTAACTAGTTTTAGGATGAGCAATTTTCGAGGACGAAAATTATTTTAGAAGGGTAGAATGTAACATCCCTGATTTATGTGTTTCAAAAACGTGTTTTCAGTATTTTTTATACACAGGGGTATTTTCATAATTTTATGAAAGTGCGTAATTTTGGAAAACGGACTTCACGGTTGAATTCCAAATATTTTATTTAGCAAGAGACAATATTTTTAGATTTTAATTCTGACAGAAAGCAGACGTTGTTTAATAACCCAGTTAACGTTTTTATCGTTTGAAAAGTCTGTTTTTGACCCAAAAATATTCGTTATTTGAAAATTTTACTGCTCGTCAAAAGCTGACGATTGTGTGAAGGTATTGATTTTATTATTGTTTTGTTGATTTCGCAGACGTCAGTTTAATCGCGTAAAGTTTTAATTGCACTGTTGTATTTTTTATTGGTAAAAAGTAAAAACTCTAGGTAAAAATATTATTTTATGATGGGTAAAAAATTTATTAATCAAATTTAATTATTTCTTAATTACATAATTATATTTCATAATTTTTGGATTACATAATCATATTTTATAAGATTTGGATTACATAACTTAATTTAATTAACATTTGGAGCACAAATTTGAAAATGCCAAACATATCCCCTCCTTTTAAACCCCCAAAACCAATCAGCCCTTCTTTTTTTCCGCCATATTTTCATTTCTTCAAGTTTTAGAGAGAGAAGAAGAAAGAGGAAAAGGAAAACCTAGAGAGAGAAAGTGAAGATTTTGGCTCAAAAATCCATCTAAATTCAAATCCAAGCACATCTTCATCATCCTTGAGGTATTCTCTTCATTTATATCTTTGTAAAATTTTGATTCTATGAAGTTTTTAGAAAATGATATTATGATGAATTTTGGAAGTTTTTTAGGTTAGAAATGATGTTTTTCTACTTGATTTTCAAGTATAAGCTTGGAAATAATTTATACAACATTATCTAAACCTTATTTTGAATTTAAATGGATGGAAAACAATTTTTCTCCCCTTTTCCTTGGGCTGGCCGTGGAGGTATTTAAGAGAGGGAGGAGAGATTTTAAGACTTCCTTTGTTGATTCGTGTTTATATGATGGTATATTAGGTTGTTTGTGTGTTGGTGGAAGTTGTAAGCACCAAGGAATTCTTGGAAAGCTTGGAAACTCTAATTCTTAAGGTAAGGGAAATCATTATTGAGTTTTAGCTTTCATGGGTATTCGATGTTGCATGAATTGGTTGTTGTTGTAATTGGAAAGTGTAATTATATGCTTTATGTGATCATGTTTTGTTGTTGGATGAATTTTGTGAAGTAGGAATATATGCAAGTAATATGTTTATATGCATAAATGTGCAAATTTGATGATGATTTGAAATTGGAAAGTTGGAAATTAGTTCATGTGAAATATGAATATTATTGTGTTTGATTATGTGTAAAATTGAGAAAATGGTGTAAGAATTATTTTGCATATGATTATGCTTGAATAATATTTAAAGGTGATTGGAACATGATTGGAATCATTTATTGAATTGATTGGAATTTAATATAAGTGTTTTTATAAATTTAACTACTTTATGGTAAAATTTTACCAAATAAATAGTAACTATGACCAAATGAATAGTAATTTGCCAAATTGTGTTTTGAATAACTTGAGTTTTAAATTGATTTTTTGAAAAGTTTTTAAGATAGGAAGTAATCTTATATAAATCTCTAAGTGTGGAAAAAAAAAGTTAGGTCATTTCAATAAACAAGGGTCCTAAAATTGCCAAATGATTTTTAGTGCATTTTAACGTTTCAAAGAGGTACTTAAAGGGGTTTTTGGGTGAAAAATATGTTAAGTTTGGTTTTTAACCTAAGTTATTTAAAATGATTTCATGCTTGGTTTATGGATTTAAATAATGAGTTTTGTCTAAAATAATTTGTACTTGGTTTATGAACTGAGAAAATAAGTTTTGGACGTAGTATGCCCAATAAAAGCAAATATGTGGTTTTATATATATATATATATATATATATATATATATATATATATATATATATATATATATATATATATACACACATTATTTTCAAACGGAATTTTGTGTGATATTACTATTGATGTGTTGCATTCATATTCATGATGCATGGGATTTACTTGAACTACATGCGAAATGCCTTAGTGTCAGGTAAATGTAACGTACACCTAAGTATGTGGCGTTACATGTGGAATGCTCACTTTGCATGTACCGGCTGGACGATTCGGGACGAACACCTCTCTAAGTATGTGGCGTTGCCGCCTCATTTAATGTTTGCGTCTGGGACATGCCATTAATTGTTGAACCAACCGAGTATGATAGATGGTCTGGGACCATAGACGTTCGCATCTGGGATGTGAGGTTATCCTATTGGTATAATAAACTTGTTCCATTGGTATGGAAACTGTTGAAAGCGCTCATAAACAGAATCATGGCATGCATGTATTGTTTACTAACACATACCATGCATACTAACTATTGGTTGACTTAAATTCTTGATGTTGTGACATGAACTTTTGTGTGATGATCGTGCTACTTATTGGATATAGAACTGTGAAACATGGTCTGGTATGCTTATGTGAACTATATGTACTAATGATGTGTTCATGTTAATGTTTGTGCTCATGAATAGCTTGTGATGAACTCTTGAAGCTAGTGATTTAACCTTGCAATTGTTTTCTCTGTATTTGTTTTATTTAAAATTTTAGACCATGCGGATAGAGCCGTCGGTTCACTTCGAGTTTTGGAAGAGGCGAGCCCGACCGGATGTCCTATTGTTGACTCGCTGGACTGATAAGCTTAGTGGAGAACTAAAGTCAGAGTCTTTTCTTCGGGCAAAGTGGTTTGTGTTTTGGTCAGACTAGAGTTTGGTGTAAACCAGCCTCTAGTACTTTTGCCCAATAGGTTAGATTTTCTAAATGTGTTTACGCTTGTTGTGTATTCAAAGGATTTTCAAAAGGATATGAGTCTCATGGTGAGAATTATTTTAAAATTTTAAATGATAAATTTAAGTCTGTTCTTGTTTAATTGTTGGATGTTTTGGCATCGTATTTTTCTCAACAAATTTGAGAGCCTTTCGAAAAAAAATTTAAACAGTTTGAAATAAAATTATGTCCTTAAAATTTGATGTCATGGAAGGTGTTAGAGTTCATTTGCAAGTAATGCCACTTTTTGTACTCTGGAAATGAGGGTGTTACATTGTGGTATCAGAGCAGTTCGGTCCTAACTGGACTGTGAGTTAGGTAGCTAGAGTTGGTCGTGTCTTTCGGGATCTAAGTTATGGATTCCTTGCGTTTTTGCTGTGTTTACTCTGTGTTTGTTTTGGTATAGGTCAGTAGGAGGAGGAATAGTTGGGAGTGATTTGTTTCTTATGGAATCTAACCAATTTGATTGGTTGCATTCAAATATTAAGATGAAGTGGTGACGTGTTTGCCAAGGAGGTTAATAGGTTGGGGCAGGCTCCAAGTGAAGCAAAAGAGGTATAGTAGTAGCTTATGAATCTGAAATAAATGATACTTGAGTTATGTGAACTTTATGTTGCCTTCAGAATTGTCTTTTAATTGGGATGATATGTGCATACCCTGTTTTCTTTTGGAAGTTATACGTGTTATGGTACATATTTGATTGATTGATTTTCCTCGTTAGGTTCTGACCGATTTTGGCTTTGTAGGAACCTAATGCCTTCTATAGTGTGATTAGTTCTAAGTATAACTATTTGTGATGTCCTTTGGATATACGTTCCTTTTGAACCTTAGTGATTGCATATGTTCTTGAATGTTGTGTGACTGGATACATGTTTGCTGTCTAGGAATCTCTGTCTACTTGTTATGTTGGTATGTTAAGATTAAAATTCTTCATGAACTAGAATGAGGTCTAGTGTCACTTTATGAGATTAGAATGACCTAATCCTATAATTTTACGACGTGACGAATCCTTACTGAAAGGATTGTCCAGATTATGGACGAGTGGTAAATAAAATCGACGAAGCGACTACTTGTTCGCTAGTAAGAGTTAAAGTTTTGGTATGAGATATAAATGGGATAGTAAGAGAATGATGAAGCCTTGGTAAATTTTGATAAGTTATGATGGGGAATGTGTCGCGAGCATTCTCACATTCAGGACTTAACCAGAAGATTACTAAGGGCTCAATCACTTAGGCCCAAGTCTATTGTGTTTTCTTGAGGTCAGATTAAGGATGGAGTTAGTTATCCTATACAATCATTATGTCTTCTGACTATTTGAGTAAGTTATGGGACTGATCACCCTTATGACTTGCCAAGAGCAGAATGAACCATGATGACTGGAATAGGATGATGATGTCAAATTTTTAGAGTCAGTCAAGCTTTTTATTTGTGTTTTCTGATAAGTTAAGATGAGTGTCTATGGTCAGTTGGGAAGAACTATCTAATTCTTGGACTATGTTAGAGAAATAATCGTATTTTTGATTTGTTTCATGTGAGTCTTTGTTGTATTTGTAGGTTATATGGAAGGTTTAATTTTTTTTTCTTATTTCTCTGTTGTCGTCCGATCTGATTGTTTCTATGTTGACTGTTAAGACTGTGATTTCAACTGTTGCACGATTGAGTTGCTCTATTGTTATTTAGAATAGGAAAGTTTTTATCAACCTGTTATGTTGCCTTTAAAGCATGAGAATGTTATTTTAGGAAGGACTGGTAGTCTATCAGTTATATTTTGGGTTGGGCTGTATGCGCAAGACTTTAGCTTTTCCCTGACATGGAAAACTCCGGATTTTCTGTCTTCTAGTCACAAGCAAACTTTCTATGAAAGAAGTTGCTCCGGAATATGCGATCTTATTCTCGTCTAGTTTGAGAATTAGGAAGAAGTGAATTTTAGTAGTGTTCTGGCAGTGAAGGACCTTTCTGATGATTTCATGATGGTGTTCTGGGATTATCGCCAGTTAGAGAGATGGAATATTCAATCGACTTAGTTTCTGGAATGGGATCGATTTTCATTGCTCCTTATCAAAGTTCGCATGTGGAGATCGTTGAATTAGAAACTCAACCAGGGGATCTGTTGTCTAAGTGGTTCATTAGACCCAGTATTTTTCCTTGGGGAAGCGCTAGTATTGCTGGTAAGAAGAAGGATGGATGATTATGGGTGGACTATCGACAGCTCAATAAGGTGACAATTAAGGACCAATATTCTTTACCACGAATTGATGACCTGATGGACCAGCCACGAGGGACTCGATTTTCTCAAAAATTGATTTAAAGATTTGGTACCATCAGATTCGAGTGAAGACTGAGGATATACCTAAGACCACATTTAGAAGACGCTATGGTCATGTCGATTAACCAGTAAAGTCTTTTGGAGCGGCAAATACACCTACAATTTTTTTTATGGAATGCATGAATATGATTTACAATTCATTTTAGACTAGTGTGTTGTCGTGTTCATTGATTAACATTCTCATATATATATATATATATATATATATATATATATATATATATATATATATATATATATATATATACCCTTAAAAAAATTGGTATTTTCCTCATTAGACAATTTTTTAAGTAGAAAGCTATAAGAAATAAAAGATAGAATAAATTGATACTAGTTTTATCATTTATCCTTTTTTAATTTTTATTGCTCTTCTAACATTAAATATACACAATGACACATAACACATTAGAGTTTGAAAAAGAAACATCGTCCTTGACAAAGAGAGAAAGAGATTAACAAACTCAAAAGAACATAGATGATTTTCTTTGTGATTTTTTATCAAGACCATTAGACCAAGAGGCAAGAATGTAAGACCAGCTAGCGAGGAACATATGAAAGATGAATAGTTAAATGATTGTTTAGTTACATAAGCAGAGATATATTTTAACAATATTGTCAATGAAAAAATCACACAACGTTTTCAATATACGAAAATACATAAGGACAATTGTAATTAGTAGAAGCTTAGGCATTTTGAGTTTTTTTTTGTCATGAGATTATGTAATTTATAAAAACTTATAGGTTTAAATATATTTTCCATCCTTACAAATATATATACAAGATTTTGCTTTTAGTCCCTGCTAAATTTTTTATTTTTTTAGTCCCTAAAACAAGAAAATTTTCTTTTATATTAGTCCTTGTCAGTTTTTGTCAGTATAATATTTGTTCACATTAATTGGTTAAAGTCCTTATAATATGTGAATGATATTGATTTTTTTTTTTGGGTAAGAAAAAAAAAATATCATTAACATGGGAATCTAGACTCAAGCACAAGTAGTGCAAGAGACAAGTTACGAAAATGTACTTTTACATATATGCAGATTTATTCTACTGCATGCTGCACACAAAGATACAAAACATAGCACCTATATACTCAGCCATCAAAAGTGCTAACCAAACAACCCACTAGCCATCTAATATGCCTTACTTTCCAGAAATATGAATAACAAATATATATAAGGATTAATTCCAACGTGAACAAATATTAATTACAAGGACTAAAACAAAATAATAAGGACTAAAAGCAATTTTTTTATGTTTTAAAGACTAAAAATAAACAAAAACAGAAACTGACATATATATTTGGAAGTATTAACTTTAGAACAAATTTATGCTCTGTTTAGTAAAAAAGTAGCGAATAGCGAATAAACTAACTGATAGCGGATAAGCTAGCAAATAGTGGATGAGCTTATAGTAGATAAACTAACAGATTAAATTTAAAATATTTAGTGAAATTAGCAGATAATAAATATAAAATGACATAAAAATATTTTTAATAAATGAGAGAGAGAAAGCGATAATAAATAATTGTTTACTCATTTAATAGAGGATAAATGATGAATTAAATTAAAATAAGAGTGCTGCTATATGTCGCTTGATAATTTTCTCGCGAATGTTCATGAATGACGCGGTTAATAAAAAAAAAGGACACGTTATTAAAATGTTTAAGAAATATCCTCCGACAGTTTCTCCTTCACCAGGTAATCTCTTTTCTCTCTCCTTCAAGTGTTTCTCTCTCCTTTCTCTCTCAATCATTGAAGGGTTCAGAAAAGTGGAGTATGTGGAGACTACAATATCCAAGTGAATCGGAAAGAGGTTGGGTGATACAGATACATTGGCCTGCATCTAGAAGCCAGGCATGCACCACCACCAACCCCTCCATGTGAAGACTCATCATTTTCAACTCAAAGCCACTATTGTTGACAACTTGCATTTTTATACAACTAGCATTCATATGTATTTTCTTTTGTATTACAACTTTATCCATCTACCTAAGGCCTCTAGGATTAGTATAAAAGGCCACTCTCCTCCATGTATTGGATATCTTGAAGTTTATGAGAAATTGAGTATTTTGAGTTAGAGAGTTTTTCTCTCTTGTTCCTGAGCCATTTTGGCATCAGAGCAAGTTCTTAGATCCCGGAGTTGAGTTTGAGTGAGAAAATCAACTAAAGTTAAGTGTTTTAGGTGAGCAAGAGAGTTGTCCGCCGTAAACTCCACTTTACGGCCATTTTTTCAGAAACTAACGCCGCCATCGCGTCCTAAGGGCCAAAACCTTAGGAACCCAAGTTTCGAGGCCAACTGAGCCTCCACGCGCCTCCACGAGCGTTCTTAAAGTTCGCCGGAAACTGTTCCGCCGCCGGTGTTTCGTAACCACCACGGAGTTGTAGACCATTGCTTAGGAAAATCGAGGTTGAAGACGACCACGTCGGCGTGCCACATCACGGACACGTGTCACCTTCACCACTCTCTTCACGCCACGTGTCAAGGAGCCACATCACCGATCAAAGTCTACCTTTGACTCGGTAGCCACCTCAGCACCACGTCGTCATTCACCAACCAATCGCCACGCGTCACTTTGACCGATCAACATCCACGCTGTCTGGTTATCAAATTATAGATAAGCCCCTATACTTTGCAGTATTTACATTTTTGCACCTAATCTTTTGAAAATTACAATTTAGCCCCTAAACTTTTGAAAAATTGCAATTTGGCCCCTAAATTTTTGATGAATTGTAATTTGACCCCTACACTTTTGTGAATTGCAATTTGACCCTTAAACTTTTCAAATTTATAAAATTGCCCCTCTATAATTTTCCCACACAAAGTACCAAATTGTTCTTTGTTATTGGAAAAGAAATTGTGGAATTATAAAAAGTGCATTTCAAGAAAGGTCTGGCTAAGGAAAGACAAGGTTATTAAGTACGCTTAGCGACACCTCTCTTTCCTGGGAACTTCCTTGGTGTTCTAGTTATAAAACTACAATCTCCAACTGCAACCCAAGTATTTCACCAATTTTATTCTACGTCCAAAATGCCTCCCCGAAGACAACCTCTACGAGACCTTGAAATGGCAGAAATGCGAAGACAAATTCAGGAATTACAAGACGCTTTACAGGCACATCAGGTCCTATTAGAGGAACGCCACCAGCCTTCAGAAGAGGAAGAATATTCCAGTGATTCCTCATCAACCCGACGTCCCCAGAGATCCACCTACAGAAACTTCTCCTCCAATAATCCACCTTACACTCGTAAACCACCCACCAACCAACCTAGTTCATCTAGTAAACCTCCTGCCAAACCTACCACCACTGAAAACAAAACCAAGGTCGTCAAATGTTTCAAATGCCAAGGCTTTGGTCATATAGCCTCCAACTGCCCGACAAGGAGAACCATTACCATCATCAAAGGAGAAGCTTATGAAATTTCTGAAGAAGAGGAGGCTCGAGTAGAACCTGAAGGAGAAGAAGAGTTAGATCCAATATACGATGAAGAACTCACTGTTGCTGACCATGGTGAATCCTTAGTAATCAGACGAAGCTTGCATACGATGTCGTGAAAGGAAGAACCTTGGTTGAGGCACAATATTTTCCACACTCGTTGCACTTCACGAAAAAGTTTGTGGACGTTATCAGAGACAGTGGAAGTTGTGAAAATGTTGTTTCCAACTATATGGTGGAAAAATTGGATCTACCAACCCGATACATCCACACCCTTACAAGTTGCATTGGCTCGGCAAAGGAAGTGAAGTGAAAGTTGACAAGCGATGCCTTGTGACCTTTTCCATTGGCCGAAATACCAGGATCAAGTCCGTGTGATGTTGTACCTATGGATGCCTGTCATCTCCTCCTTGGAAGACCTGGCAATATGATCGTCATGCACTATATGACTGTTATACCAACACCTACTACTTTGTCAAAGATGGAGTAAAGATCAAGCTAACTCCTTTACCGAATGAGCTTGATAAAGGCAAGAAAGAAGCCAAACCATTGGTGTCCTTAGTCACAAAGGAACAACTCAAAGAAGTCGCAAAGGAAGTTCAAACCATGAGCTTTATTCTACTGCTCGAGTCAAATAACGAGACTATCATTCAAGTGGAAATTAAACAAATACTTGAAGAGTTTCCAGATGTTATACCGGAAGAAGTTCCGGTAGGACTCACCGCGATCACGAGACATCCAAAGACGCCATTGACTTCATTCCTGAGCGGTCATTCCCAATAGACCGACTACAGTAATGAGTCCCCAGGAGCATCTTTGAAATCCAGCGCCAAGTTGAAGGATTGTTAAAAAGGATTGATACAGAAAGTATTAGCTCTTGTCTTTGTTCTGCAATCCTAGTGCCCAAGAAAGATGGAAGTGGAGAATGTGTGTTGATAGTCGAAATGTCAACAAGATTACCATCTAGTACCTGCTTTCCCATACCCGGACTTGATGATTTATTGGATCGATTACATGGTGCCACTATCTTTTCAAAGATTGATCTTCGTAGTGGATACCATCGATCGTGCTAAGGCCCGAGATGAATGGAAGATCGCCTTCAAAACCAGAGATGGCCTTTATGAATGGACCGTTATGCCTTTTGGGTTGTCAATGCCCCAAGTACATTCATGCGCTGATGAATCAAGTCCTTCGACCCTTTATTGGTAAATTTGTCGCCATCTATTTTGATGACATTCGATTTTTAGCAAGGACAAAGAAGAACACTTGGAGCACCTTCGGCAAGTGCTACTGGACTCTTCGTGAAACGTAAACTCTATGCCAACTTGAAAAAATGTTCTTTCTTAACCAACGGTTACTTTTCTTGGTTATATCATCACATCCGAAGGCATACGAGTTGATCCGTAAAAGATAGAAGCGATCAATATTGGCACGTCCCACAATCAATCCGTGAGGTGAGAAGTTTCCATGGATTATCCTCCTTTACGTAAGATTCATCAAGAACTTCAGCTCAATTGCCGCTCCACTCACAGATTGCATAAAAGGAGACAAGTTTCAATGGACAGAGGTCGCACAGAAAAGTTTTGACGAACTGAAGAAACATTTGACTGAAGCACCAGTGTTAGCCCTTCCCAATTTTGATCAAGTGTTCGAAGTTAGCTGTGACGCTTCCAACACTAGAATTGGTGTTGTTCTAAATCAAGAAGGTCATCCCATAGCCTTCTTCAGTGAGAAGCTCAACAATGCTAAACTCCGATATTCTACATATGATAAAGAGTTCTATGCAATTGTTCGTGCTTTGCAACATTGGAGCCACTACTTGTTGAATAAGGAATTCATTCTTTATTCTGATCATGAAGCCTTAAAGCATTTGAACTCTCAACAGAAGATTAGTCGCAGACATGCTGCTTGGAGTGAGTATTTACAGCCTTTTCCCTTTCTGATCAAGCATAAGGCTGGAGTTCAAAATATTGTAGCAGATGCCCTCAGTAGGCGTCATACTCTACTTTCCACCCTACAAACAAAAGTAGTTGGCTTTGAAACAATTAAAGAGTTGTATCCGGATGATCCTGACCTCCAGAAAATTTGGAATGCCACCGAGTTTCATTCTTCACAAGACTACTATAGGCATGAGGGATTTTTATTCAAAGGAAAGACCTTGTGTATTCCTCAATGCTCGCTACGAGAAGCTATTATTTGGGAAACACATGATGGAGGATTAGCAGGTCATTTTGGACGAGATAAAACTGTGGCTTTAGTAAAAGAGAATTTCTATTGGCCAAGACTGGAAAGAGATGTCAACCGACATATACAAAGATGTAGAATCTGTCATTTGGCCAAGTCTAAATGCCAAAACACTGGATTATATATGCCACTTCCAGCCTGTAGCACCAAGGGAAGATGTTAGCATGGATTTCATTCTAGGACTCCCACGAACTCAACGCGTCGTAAAGATTCCATCATGGTTGTGGTAGATGATTTTCAAAGATGACCCATTTCATTCCTTGCCGGAAGACCAATGATGCTGTTCAAGTCATTGATCCAGATTTCAAAGAAATTGTTCGTCTTCATGGAATTCCAAAACCATCACTTCCGACCGAGATGTAAAGTTCTTAAGCCACTTTTGGAGAACCTTGTGGAAAAAATGGGAACTAAACTTGATTCGAAGGCTACCATCATCCCAGACGGATGGACAAACAGAGGCCGTCAAAGCTTTTGGGAAATCTACTTGAAGTTTTGTTGGTAAAAATCAAACAGTGGGATCTTATTTCTTGCACAAGTTGAATTTGCTTACAACAATTCAACTAATCAAGCCACCGGAAAATGTCCTTTGAAGTAGTCTATGGCACTCGTCCGCTGAGTCCACTTGATTTAACTCCTTTAATGCATAAGCAACGCTTTAGTTCAGATGCAGATAACCGAGCAAAGGAGATCAAGAAATCTGTATGAACAAGTTCGAGAGCGGATTCACAAACGAATTCAAGGTACAAATCTCAGTGACAAACATCGAAAGCGACAAATTTTTAAAATTGGAGATTTGGTATGGATTCACCTACTAAGGAACGGTTTCCAAATCAACCAAATGCTAAGTTGTCCCCAAGAGTGATGGACCATTCCGAGTCATGCAGAAAATCAATGACAATGCTTATAAGATAGAACTACCGGGATCATATGGTGTTTCGCAACTTTCAATGTCACGATCTTTCACCATATTTAGATAATGAAGCGGATCTAAACTCGAGGACGAGTTCTATCCAACCCGGGGAGTATGATACAGATACATTGGCCTGCATCTAGAAGGCATGCACCACCACCAACCCCTCCATGTGAAGACTCATCATTTTCAACTCAAAGCCACTATTGTTGACAACTTGCATTTTTATACAACTAGCATTCACATGTATTTTCTTTTGTATTACAACTTTATCCATCTACCTAAGGCCTCTAAGATTAGTATAAAAGGCCACTCTCCTCCATGTATTGGATATCTTGAAGTTTATGAGAAATTGAGTATTTTGAGTTAGAGAGTTTTTCTCTCTTGTTCCTGAGCCATTGGGTGCCCAAAATTGTTGCGCAGGAAGTGGAAGAACACAAAGAAATGGCACTGCCACTGCAAGTCGAACGCGTGCTGGACCTCGTCGCCACCGTGAGCTTCTTCCATCTCGCTTCCATTTTAATTAAACCCCTACTTCCAAACCTATCAAACAACAACGTATTTGTATCGCAAAATCAACTAGAGGTGCCGTATAGAACCACTGAATCCATCCAAGACCGCAATTGATGGCGGTGACATCCCCTCTATCGTGCTACAAGGAAGGGGCCCCTATTGCTTTCTCTAAAACATAAACAAGTCTTAAACTTAAAATTACTTTCAGATACCCTCACTTTTTGCAACTGGTTTTCATTATTTTTGGGTTTCACAAATTGCGATAGCACTAAATGGAGGAGGAGTACTAATGTTGGGTGGTGGTTGAAGGACTGTGCGGTTTGGAACAGAGAAAAGAAAGAAGGAACATTCAAGGATGAAGAACGAATAACTTGCAGAATAACTTTCATGGTGGTTGTCCATGGCACAGTGCTAGACTTGCCACACAGGTGGTTTGAAACGTGCTCGCCAAAGGAAAAAAAACTGGAAGTAGGCGTTGATTGTTTGCAAAAGAGATCAAGAGCTGCCAACAGAGGTTGGAACGGTGGATCTACAACGAAAATAGGAGAGAGGGGGAGAGAGCGACTGAAATAAATGATGACACGTCATTCGGGATTCTCTCGTGATGTTACTTCTCACAACATCAAGCATTTCCCTTAAAATAATAAGGGTAAAAACAAGAGAAAAAATGATACGCTATAAGCTCAAACGCTACTTCAAGTTTAGCATATGGAAAAACGCTATATGCTAGTAAAAAAACACTATAAACCAGTGATTACCAAATACCTACTACAAGCTTATCCGCTATACGCAAGTGGTGAGCCTTTTGTTTGGTGAAAATATTATAAATTATTTTTTCTAAAAGATTAAAATAAGAAAATTGAAGTTAACGGTTGCGGCAGAAGTAGAAGCAGAACCTGGTAGCATCTTCAGCAGCGAAGGCGACGTCATTGCAGCCTAAACTCCGTGCAAAGGTGACCATATCCCTAGCAATGTTAAGTACCTGATCTTTAGTCTTTCTAAGCTTATGTTCCATGTGAATGGGACTGGTGGCTATAAAAGTAGAAAGCCTTGGCCTTTTTGCATACTTGACGGCCTCCCATGCAGTTACGATGTCCTTCACATTGCACCTACAAACAGCATTTATGACAGGAACATAGTACCCATCATTGTCGATATTGCCAACCTCTTGGGCTATCATTTTGACAGCTAGGATGTCTTCGTTTGAGGCAGAAGGGAAGCCAGCATCAATTATATCCACATGCAGTTTTGCAAGCTGGCGTGCAATGTCAAGTTTCTCTTTACATGACATTGCAGCCCCAGGGGCCTGCTCCCCATCGCGGAGCGTGGTGTCCAAGATTCGAACATAGGTTGGATCGGGAATGTGGTTTGGAATGTAGTAGTAGTATTGAGGGTGAGTGCCATTCAATATATGGGATTCACAAATGGAAGGTTTGCTTGCCATGGGGTTAATTCATTGATTGAAGTAGAGATCGATCGAGGCTTCACATTCTGAAGCTCCCAACCAAATATATGCCCTCCATTTTCTTAGTACTAGTAGCATAATAATCTATAGTAGTATATCCTCAATCATTCATGTATTTTTTTTTATGAAACATTATTCAGGATCCAATGACACATTTCACATCGTTGGTAGGCCAGGTTTCAAAATCGTGCTCCCTTTTCTTTTCTTGACAGATCGAGATACCGATTTATCGTACACTTACTTCATTATTTCGGTTATTTACCTAGTAGGTGTATTTTAACACCAAAATTACCAAAAAAGAAAAAAAAAATCCTGTCGGATGTAAGTCAAGACGATGTAAGTCAAGACTTTAAATAAGTTGTGGTCACGACCCACCCATTTTTATTATTTTTTTAAATTATATTTTTTTAACTAAAAAAAACCTTATTTTTCATGAGTTAGGTTTTTTTTTATTTTTCTAAAAAATTAGGATAAAGTCATGGACGATGAAAGGATTCAAAATATAAATTTTAATAATTTTTTGATAAAATTTGGGTCGAAAAACGATCTAATTAAATCTTGTCAGACAACATGTAAAAATTCGGTAAAATTTTAAATCTAAATTTTAGTCGTAGCCTATTATGATATAATATGTTTGATCTATTAGTTTACTTTTATGAAATTCATTCACTTGATCATAGTTTAAAAATAGTTGATTGAATTGATCAAGTGAGTAAATTTCATAAAAGTAAATTAATAGATCAAACATATTATATCATAATAAGCTACGACTAAAATTTGGAATTAAAATTTCACCAAATTTTGGACAGTGTTCTGCACCCGATAATACCAATTGGACTGTCTTTTAGACCCAAATTTTATCAAAAAATTCTCAAAATTTATATTTTAAATCTTTTTATCGTCCATGACTTTGTCCTAATTTTTTTAAAAAAAAAAAAACCTAACTCATGAAAAATAAAGTTTTTTTAATTTAAAAATATAATTTAAAAAATAAAATAAAAAAGGGTGGGTCGTGACCAATAGTTACACCAAAAAAAATAAAAAAAAAAGTCGTGAATGCCAAACACGACTTATTTAAAAAAAAAAATAAGTCAAGACTATCGACTTACAACAGATAAGAAAATTTTTTCTGGCTATATCAAATCGATAATTTTGGTGTTAAAATACATCTGACCATCGTTATCTTCATAAGTCCATAGTGTACGTTTGGTTGCGCGTTGGAATCACGGTAGTTCGGCTGTCACCACAAAACCTACAACGTGTGGTTCAAGTCGACACACGTACAAGTGGTACCAACCGCTGTTCCAAACACGCTATTAATTGTTTGGTGAATGAAATGACAAGCTGAAGTTATTGCCTTGCCTGTATTCAATCATAGTAAGAGACAAATTATTAAAAAATTATATGAATATTATAATATATCACAAAATGATTATTAAAAGTTAAAAAAAATTCAACAATCATTATAGTACAAAATTATTACTTAAAAAATTATGAAACAAAATAAGATTAAAATAAATTTAAGAATTAAAAAGAGTTTCATATATACTACAAAACTACAATATAAAATACCCTGAGAATGAATATAGTATATTATTTGCGTCTTATATATATATATACAACAGAGCTGTTATTTGAACACACAAATAGACACAACAATAAACACATATACTATCCGTACAGTACGGACACCACTTTTTTTTTGTAAAAAAAATTTCAATTTTTTTTATCTGGTTAACGGAGTTCATTTATCTGGTTAATGATTCACATTATCTGGTGAATGCCAACCCCAAAACTTAACACATTCCATTTTATTTATCTGGTTAACGCAGTTCACTTATCTGGTTAATGGTTCACATTATCTGGTGAATGCCAAACTCACATTTCATTATTTATCTGGTTAACGAAGTTCATTTATCTGGTTAATGCAGTTCATTATCTGGTTAATGACAAATATTTTTTAACCATTTAAAAAAAATCTAAAAAAAATTGGAAAAAAAAATTGTATCCGTACTGTATGGACCGTATGTCTGTACAGTACGGACCGTATACGTATTGTATCTGTATCATTTTTTGAGTTCAAAAAACATTATTGTATACTACAATATAAACTATTATATAATAACGATTATTTGCATCTATTTAATATAATAATCTTATTTGTGTCTAATATAACCATCGTTGCTGTGCATATAATAGATACATATTTACTTATTTTGTTGAAAAAGAATATCGATTATGCATAATTATTTGTTTATTTTTTTTATTATTATTTTTTTTTTTACAAAAATGTAACTGAACCACATGCATCACACCTTCCTCACAAGTGCCATTT
Source organism: Calophaca sinica (assembly GCA_037113605.1). NCBI lineage: Eukaryota > Viridiplantae > Streptophyta > Magnoliopsida > Fabales > Fabaceae > Calophaca > Calophaca sinica. Next base: position 96,550,716 of record CM073735.1, on the reverse strand, counting down.
CATCAACACAACACCATCGCTTATCCAAAAAAAAAACAAAACAAAAAAAAAAACACCCACACACACACAACACCATCTTTAAGCTCGCAACTTGCGTAAAAATAACAATAAAATTGTTACAGGCAAAAAGGTGCAGCAAACGATTCGAACACGCACGCAATCGGTGCATGTACCACATTGCTCACCATAAGCTCCGAATAAGCCTTGTCATAACCTAGTAATATGGACTTATGAAAATAAGTTATAAAAAGCTTATGGACCGTTATAAGCTCTTATCATAAGCTATTTTTAAAGACTTTTATAAGCTCTTATATCAGTAGATAAGCTTTGTATAAGCTAATCCAAACAGACTCTTAGACCATATTTGGATAAACAGCATATTTAGGCACTTATACTATAAGAGCTTATCGCATGAAAGTTTATGCTATAAGAGCTTATATTTAATATGCTATTTACTTTTGGATATGCATATTGAAATCGCTTATACAAAATTGAAGTGTTTGGATATATTATTGCATAAGCACTTACAAAACATTATACATTTTAAAAATTAAAAAGTTAATAATGAAACAATAATTAAAAATAAACTAAAAATTTATAAAATAACATAAAATTAATATTAAAAATATATATATCATCAAAATTAATATATGTATATATATATATATATATAAAACACAAACCATAAATAAAAATTTAATAATATATATCATAAAATTATCTATTACTAATAATATAGCGACGTTTTCTTCATACACGTGTCAATTTTTTTGTTAATCCCTTCTCTTGGAAAATCTGTTTCTCTCGTCTCTCACTTCAAAAAACTTGCTCTGCACTCATCTTTTTGGTTCCTTTCAACTTCCCGCTCAATACAAAGAAACAGATTTCATTGTTTTTTCGTTTGAAATTTGAAACAAATCTTTCATTTTCTTCGTTTAGTTTTCCACCCAAATTTCATTTGCCAACACTCAGTTCTAACCAAGGGAAGATCATATGGCCTCCCTCCTGCACTTCTACATTTTTCTTCTTGAACGGGTGTATTTTCTTTCTCCTTTCTATTGCCTATTCTTCAATTTTTTCACATTTCTCATCTTGATTTCGTTTCTCCTTGGTTGTCTTCTTTCCTAACCTAATGTTCGCTGCCATAACCCCAAGTCTCGCAGAAAGCTACTATTCACATTTCTCTGCTCTCTCTCACTGCTCTCGATCTGCTACCTCCATTTTTCTCTCTCACAACTTTCCTCCTTCTCCCTCCATCGTGTACTTCCTCCTTCTCCTTCCTCTGATTCTCGCATCCCTCTCTTCCTTGTAACCACCACCAACCTTAACCCTAGGAGATGGCCGCGGTGGCCACTCCTTCTCCATCTCTTCTTCTCCTTTTCTTTTCTCCTCTAGCTGCGGTGCAACCCATTGTTTCTGTTTTTCATTTTTTTTTATTGTGCGAAGAGATGTGTGTTTCTGGTCTTCCCCTTTCTCTCCTATTTTGTTTTTAACAGTTTGTTTTATTGTTACAGGGCACATTTCGTTGGTCTCAGCTTGCTTTCTGATAGAGCTTTTGAGGTTTGGTCTTGCATGGGTTTGAGATTGCCCTTAAGATTTCACTATCTGGTCTGAGTATCTATTTGTGTTGTTTCTTTATTTTCTTAGGTTTTGTTATTTTGATTTTAACACAAACATATTATAGTTGTTTATCATTATAGTTGATTGTTGTTGTAGGGAATAGATTGGTTAGAATCTTCCCTGTAGAATATTTTTCTCAATTATAGTTGTTTATCATTATAGTTGATTGTTGTTGTAGGGAATAGATTGGTTAGAATCTTCCCTGTAGAATATTTTTCTCACAATTATATGACATTCAGATTTTTTTTGTTCTTTTTTCAGCAATGGCAAGAGGAGAAATCAAAAAAATTCATGGATACAAAAGTGGAAGATCAAGGTAACTACAGGTATGTAAATATTTTCAAGTACTTTTTGTGATATTGAAATTTTCATAGAATTTGTCAATTAGTAATGTCACTATTCAATTTCTGATAATATTATTATAGTATGAATTCTATGTACCTAATTTGAAGTGTATATCTATTTATTTACACTATTAAATAATTTTACTTGGCCCAAATGTTAGAGTTTTGTATTTACACTGATATCAGTTGAAGAATACTTTCACTATTTTGTAATATGCAATTTGTGATAAATGGCTGCATTGTTTCATTTCCTATAGGATCAAGTCAATATTGTTTCTTTCCTTTAATGGTTTGTAATAATATGTTCATAATGTGTACTATAATGATCTCTTGGACAAAGAAAAATTGTAATGTGCACTGCTCAACTACGAATTATATTGACTTTCTAAAAGTTAATAGTTTTTTGTCAATTTCTTGAAAGTTTTATTATGCAGTGAGATGGATGAATGGGGAGGAGGTTCCATGATGGTGCTTGCAGCATGAAAAGGTCTCTTTCTCTCTCAATCTTCTCTCTTTCAAGTTACTGCTACCTTTGTCTTCTTTTTCAAATTTGTTTTCCAATTTTTATTTTCTTCCTCTTTCCAATTTTCTTCCTCTTTCCATTTTTCTGATATTTGTTTACTATTGCACTGCCTTCTTGGCTGGGAAGGATAGCTTGGTTGTAAATGGGGGAGAACATGTTTGCTTGATCTGTGGATATGAATTGCTAGAGGGGTAGAATATAATAGCAATTTGGTCAAATTATTTCAATCACATCCTATAATGATGTATTTGGCAGCACAAGTTCACATCCTATAATGACATTCTATCTTGAAGTTAATTGTATTGGTTGAATATTAATGAATAATACTTACTATGGGTATATATTTCTAGAGAGAAAGATCTATTTAATTTCTTAGCTTACTTTTCCTATTTTCTTAAGAAAACTTGCTTTGAGATCACACTAAAACTGGCATACAAGGTTTGGTATTTCCTATAGTTTTGTTCATGCTCTATTGCTTTATGGTTAGTAACATGATTGCTTACTTTTAACCGTTTTGTTTTAAATTTGCAGGAAGGGGAATTGCTTTTTTGAGAGGAAGATGATTGGTAGAGAAAGATAAATGAGTTAATATGCTTGAGAGCAATGATTGTAGAGAAAGATGATTGAGTGCAGTGATTGGGTAAAATAACTCTATTATCAAACTCTATTATCTACTAAAATAACTCTATTTTTTATTTTCTGCTTTGCAAGCTCCAGTAGCTTTAGCTGTGTGGTATTTCTTCTTATTAGTGAGCTCCCTTCCATAACGTGTACCGTGCAGTTCTTTTTCAAATTTTTGAGAGTTGTCTATTAGTCCTTATACCAAGTTCAGCTTTTATTGATTACTATTTGTGCTTTCTGTTAAACCAGGAAACTTATTCACGTCATTGAGAGCATTTGGGGATTTTGAAACTAGCAACATTGAAGGTATGAGATTTTTTTGCCCTTCTTTGGTCTTTTACGCTTTTACTATGAATCTTTATAATAGTTAAATTGGTTTGTTAGCTTTTCAACAAAGCAAAAGACATCCAAATTTACCATATCTAGCTTAAGTTATGAAAGAATGAACATCAACCATTTAGATGAGGACAATATGCTAAAAGAAGTTCAGCATAGTATGTGATGCATGTAATCTGTTCGAAAATGTAGTTTTCTATTTCCTTTTTGTCATGCAATGCAAAATCAATAATTGGATGAGATGCAAAATTAACTTCCCTTGAACAAATTTTGCTGCTAGCCATCTAAATTAAGATAGATTCCTAACAACCAGATTCTATTGCAGAATTTTCTGCACAAGTCACAGCCACCAGGTAGTTAAGTCAGCATAAAGTAACTACTAACCTACCAAATTTTAAATGTAGAATCAACATCTATATAATCAATACATAGTTTCCACTTTAATCTAATCTACTATTGCTACCACTTTAATAGAGCTCACAAGCATTGGTACAACGCACAAGCACAAAATATACACAACACAGCCACTTGCACAGTTACACTAACACAACACGTTTCACACATCACAAAACATCTAACACAAAAACATATACATACATTCTACTTTGACAATCATTGACACACATACTCACATATAATTATCATAGAGCACAAAAGAACTTATAGAGACACCCAAAATGTGTACCATATTAGTGTGCTGCCATGAAATCTAAAACAGAACAAATGCTATGTATTCATATTTTTGATCTTATATTTTGTAATATATTCACATTTCCCATCCTAAAACAGTAAGGGAGAGAGTTTGGGTCAAAAGCCTTTGTAATTCAAATCTACTACTTAGAGGTCACCTACGTTAAAACATGCCTTGCATCCTGACATCTTAAATCAATGTTTAGGCCTTCCAGCTATCTATCTTACCCAAATCTATCAATTAAGTCCCTTATCTAAAACCAATTAGGCTCAGAGAAACAATTAAAACTGCACTAAATAAGGGTTATTTATAGTTACTATACTATATTGACATGAATTAGCCTAGATAAGTTAGCGTTCAAGTGAACTACTAATTTTCCATTCAACGCCACTTCTCAAATCTTTTTCCAGACAAATTTAAGATTAGAACTCACTTAGAAATCATCCATTTTACTGTGAATTGTATTATATGTTTTGGAAGACATATAATTCTTTTTTCATATGTGGATTGTATTACATGTTTTGGAAGACAGTAATCCAATCGAGGAAACTGTGAAGATAGAAACGTAAGAATCTGAACAACCTTCAAAGGAAACTAAAATCAATGAACCAGCTGAGGAAACAGCAGTGGAACCAAATTCTACCCTGACACAATAGATAGGGAATCCAGTGTAAAAGGAAATGATATTTGGGTGATCTAATTTTTAATATGAACTTGATATTTTGTAAATCCAAATGATTATATGTATACAAATTTATAGTTTGATGAACTCACTTCGAATTTCATAAAACCAAAATAAAAGTGTTAACTAGCTGTATTGAGCATCCAATTATAACTATTGGTTTATGAAGTCACTGCTCTTTTCGTTTTGTGAAATAGTTTAGCATTGTTATAAATTGCTACTTGTAAGACTAATGAGTTTCCTTTCATATAACATAAGTTATTGGTAATGATAGGAGAAATTCTGATTTTGGATTTTATTTTTTGTGCCTTCTAGCACAAGCATATGGTAACTTAACACCTTCATTCTTCACTGCAGGATGGACTACTTTTCTTTATTGCCATCTTTGGTGATTCTTTCCATTCATCATTGCAATATTCACATTTCCTCAAGAGAGTGCCCTGATGAATATAAGGAACGAACATCAAATGCATATAGAATTAGCAGTAGATCCCTATTCTCCCCTTCTTCCACTTTTTCTTCTGATCTTCCTTTTTTGCTTCTGTTTTCTTCTATATTTACCTTCTGCCTTTCTTTGTTCACAGGTTCGCTGGAGATGGTTGAAAAGATGAAGACTATAGGTGAAGTCAATTACTAGGCCAGCAGCCAAACATGTCTTCTGCAAAGCTAGCAACTTTGATTTGGCTGTATTGAGCATCCAATTATAACTATTGGTTTATGAAGTGACTGCTCTTTTCGTTTTGTGAAATAGTTTAGCATTGTTATAAATTGCTACTTATAAGACTAATGAGTTTCCTTTCATATAACATAAGTTATTGGTAATGATAGGAGAAATTCTGATTTTGGATTTTATTTTTTGTGCCTTCTAGCACAAACATATCTATTACTAATAGTAAAGCAACGTTTTCTTGACACACGTGTCAATTTTGCATCTAAACGCATAACCCTTAAAATGAAACGCAAATCAGCTCCTTCTAATCAACTAAAACACACCAAATGCTAAATTTCAAATTTTGAAACTCAATCTCAAAGTTTCAGTCTCTCACGAACTCCCTCGTCTTCTCCCTCTGTTCTCCATCTGCCTCTGTCTGCTCCCTCCGTCTTCTACCTCCTCCCTCTGATCTCCATCTCGATCTCAATCTTCTCTCTCTCGACAATCTTCTCTCTCTCGACCTGCCTCTTCTGATTCATCTTTTTCCCTCCCCCTCTTTTTTTTTTTTGAAAGGAATGTTTTCCTCTTCTGATTCATCTCCTTCTCTCTATAATTTTTCCCTCTTCATTTTCCAGAAAATCAGTCCTCTCTCCTGCACACATGGTTGCACGTTTATGGGACTTCTACCGTGTTTCCAAACATGCTATTAGTGGCGGTGCTGCACTTGGATTCTTCCTCTTGAAATCCATCTTCGTCCTTCTGTTTACTGCTCAGCATCACTTATTTGGTTAGGGTTTTGGGAATTTACCAAGGGCAACAAATAAATGGTAAATATTTCATTCTTTTTGCTGTTAAAATTTTTCAGTTCTCATATTATTTCTTCTGATTTTGTGGTATCGCATATCAGTTTAGGGTTTTCCATTTTTCATTTTTATTTCATTTCATTTTTGTTTTGTATTTTTTGATATTTTTGGGTTTTGAATCTTGCAGTTTGACATGTTTGTAGCTCAAAATACAATTTCCCGACAGACAACTTTCGTTAGGCTACACGGGCACTCTCTCAACAATGCTGAATATTGTTTTTGTGTTGTGATTTTAAGAACTACTAATCTCATTCTGACTTCTGAGCAAGCAAGGCCAACACTTTTTGTTTTGTTTATTTTATTAAGAAAAATAAAACTTTTAATAAATTTTGAGTTGATGAAATAGATTTTGTTATATCCTTACTCAATGTTAGTGTAATGTTTATTTGGTGATGGTATTATCCCAAATACCTGGTGGTGAATGCAAAATATGAGGTTGTGAAGCTTAGGGTTGCAGCTCCAAAGCACATTTCATAAGTGAATTATTGTTTGAAGGGACTCGGGGGATGAAGATATGATGTCTTCAACAGATTGGATATGAGTTTCTTCATGATCTTAGTTTTCTATTGATGAAGTTGGCATTTTAGCGTTTGAGGTTGCAAACACTACTGTCAATGGTTTTAGTCTTATGGAATCTCTTTCAACAAAAGTATTTGATTACTTGAAAGATCAGTGCTTACATTAGAGGGTGTGCAAGATTTAGTATCAAAGGATATGAATAAGCTTATAAGAATTGTTGCCGCAAATAAGAGGTAATGGATTGAGTCATTTATGTTCCTAAAATTATTCATGCGAACATTAAATCAAATTTATTTTCCATGTTCGTGTGGTGGTGTTTTGTCTGATTATTTTTCCAAGTTCATGTCGTAGATGTCTCTTATAAAAACTTATATGGTAATGCAAAGGCTTACAGATTTTACCAACTCTTTCTTCTTGGGTATGATTATAACAATGAATGTCTTATTTGCAATTTGGATTAATCTTCATTAATCAATTGTTGTATAGTTTCGTTATTTTGAAGGAGTCTTAGCTCATGTGAATAGTTGATAGTAGCCAAGAATGGAGGCATAGATGGGGAGATGTATTTTTCAATATCCGCTTTTTCAAATTTCAGCACCTAGCGCTTGTTTATTCTTTGGATTGCGATATATTATTGTGGTTTAAGATCGTAACCAACTCGACAACGAGCGTAACCAACCAACTCGACAACGAAGCTTGAACCAATCTCTCGAACGAGCAGATCCAACCAACTCTCAAGATCGAAAGCGTAACCAACCAACTTCGGCCGACCAGAACCAACCAACTCGACTTCGAGCAGAACCAAACTTCTCGACAACGAGCTTGGACCAATCTCGACAACGAGCAGAACTAAACCAACCAACTCGACATCGAGCAGATCCAATGAACCAATCTCGACATCGAGCAGAACTAAACCAACCAACTCGACATCGAGCAGATCCAACCAACTCGACATCGAGCAGAAATAACCAACTCGACAACGAGCAGAACCAACCAACTCGACAACGAGCAGAACCAACCAACTCGACAACGAGCTTGAACCAATCTCGACATCGAGCTTGAACCAATCTCGACATCGAGCAGAACTTAACCAACCAACTCGACATCGAGCAGATCCAACCAACACGACAACGAGCAGAACCAACCAACTCGACAACGAGCAGAACCAACCAACTCGACTACGAGCTTGAACCAATCTCGACATCGAGCTTGAACCAATCTCGACATCGAGCAGAACTTAACCAACCAACTCGACATCGAAAGGCATCCAACCAACATGACATCGGCGAATCCAACCAACTCGACAACGAGCAGAACCAACCAACTCGACAACGAGCTTGAACCAATCTCGACATCGAGCTTGAACCAATCTCGACATCGAGCAGAACTTAACCAACCAACTCGACATCGAGCAGATCCAACCAACACGACATCGAGCAGAACTTAACCAACCAACTCGACAACGAGCAGAACCAACCAACCAACCAACTCGACAACGAGCAGAACCAACCAACTCGACAACGAGCAGAACCAACCAACTCGACAACGAGCTTGAACCAATCTCGACAACGAGCAGAACTAAACTCGACAATGAACAGGCCCAACTCGACAAGGCCCAATATGATTTGGATTATATCACAATATTTTCTACCTCCTTCTCTTTCTTTTCATGATGAGTGAGTTTTGAAAACCTATTATCTCTACTCGACAGTGAACCAACTCGACAACGAGCAGAACCAACCAACTCGACAACGAGCTTGAACCAATTTCGGCAACGAGCAGATCCAACCAACTCGGCATCGAGCAGATCCAACCAACTCGGCTTCGAGCAGAACCAACCAACTCGACTTCGAGCAGAACCAAACTTCTCGACAACGAGCTTGGACCAATCTCGACATCGAGCAGAACTAAACCAACCAACTTGACATCGAGCAAATCCAATGAACCAATCTCGACATCGAGCAGAACTAAACCAACCAACTCGACATCGAGCAGATCCAACTAACTCGACATCAAGCAGAACCAACCAACTCGACATCGAAAGCGTAATCCAACCAACTCGACATCGAAAGCGCATCCAACCAACACGACATCGAAAGCGTAATCCAACCAACTCGACAACGAAAGCGTAATCCAACCAAGTCGACAACGAGCAGAACCAACCAACTCGACAACGAGCTTGAACCAATCTCGACAACGAGCAGAACTAAACTCGACAATGAACAGGCCCAACTCGACAAGGCCCAATATGATTTGGATTATATCACAATATTTTCTACCTCCTTCTCTTTCTTTTCATGATGAGTGAGTTTTGGAAACCTATTATCTCTACTCGACAAGGAACCAAACCGACAACGAGCACAACCAACCAACTTCGACAACGAGCTTGAACCAATCTCGAAACGAGCGTAACTAAACCAACCAACTCGACAACGAGCAGAACTAACCCTATTATCTCTACTCGACAGTGAACCAACTCGAATTCACTATTGAGTTTGTTGATGAGTTATTCTATTTTCTCTGTTGAGTTTGTTGGTGAGTTATTTGATGGTATATAGAGTTATTACTTGCTTATTTAATGTATTGATTGATCTTGATTTGTTTTTATGGTTCAAATTTGTTCTAATTTTTGTTTCTAATTGTCTATAACTTGAAAGAGACTGTGTTATCATGTAATCACAGTTTTTTTAATATCTTATTATTAAAAGTAAAAACAGAATTTGAGGATGGTTTTTTTTTGGATGAATGGGGATTAGAACTGCCTTATGATGCATCTAAACTTATGTACATAATCATTGCATACTTGACAGTAAACAAAGGAACAAACCATATTTTATTATGTTGTCTTAGCATTTTACCATACGTAGACAAGGAAGGAACTAGAGAATAAATTAAAATATTTATTTGTATCCTAATATTTCTCCTTTGATGTCCTAATGTTTGGATATGCAACTTTTGTGGGTGTGTCTTGAAAATATGATGTTTCTATTACCTCTTTGCTCTAGGTAGGTTATTCTGGAAAACCATGGTTAGTTTGAGCCTCAAATTATATGTTGGTGACATTGGCGGGCTTCTTTTCTTATTTGAGGATTCTTCCTCTACCTCCTGGACATTTCTTGGCTTTGGTGTAGTAACTCGACTATGTAAACTCCTTTTTTGACTTTTTTATATTTATTCATCTTTTTGCACATTTTCACTGATTTATCTTTAGTATTTTTGTGAATTTCTGATGTAAATCTATAATGTTGTAAATGTTGTTGGGAATAAAACAAGAACAATGCTCTATTATGCTCAAAATTTTTGTGCAGTATCTTACCATTGTCTATGGCCATGTCTTTGGTGATAGAACAGTCTAACAACAAGGTATTGAAGTAAGCTATTCTTGAGCTAGGTAGGTGTTTTTACATTAAAGTTCAAGTTTTTATTAAGCAAGTATTGGTACAGCATTAAAGTTTAATTTATGGGCCATGTACAGGTTTGATTGCTCTTTGCTAAATAAAATATTAAATTGAACTTTAATTTACGGGCCATATGCCACCTATCTTTAATACATGCCTACTATCTAAAAATCTACATGCTTGATGAAAATATTATATTGATAGGTCTTAAATGATTTGAGTGGATTATATCAACACCAACTCATATTGTTTATCATTGTTAGCTACTCCATGTTGGTATGGATATACCTTTTTTATTTATTTGATTTGGTCTTCATTGCAATCATTATTATACAGGAGAATTCATGAGTGGTTTGGCAGGGGAAAGAAAGCAAGGTCATTGCAGGGGAAAGAAAGCAAGGTCATTGTTTTTTTCGCTTTTTTCTTCTCCAATATATCTCTCTTAGTGAAGCCATTTGCTAAAAGTTTTAATTGAGTTTGGCTTTCATGATTCTATAGGAAAGGGACATTATCGTGCATGTATCACTTTGTTCATGAAAGCAATTATCGTGCATGTATCAATGTACATGTATATTCTTATTTGTTAAATGTTGATATGTTAGCAAACCTCGTGTCGGTTCTAGATTTTGGTATGTTAAATGTTGGTATTCTCATGTCGTATATTCTCACATTCATCCATCCTTATCTTGATTATATGAATGTCTTATGCAGATGGGAATTTCATCGTGGATCTTTGCATAAAGGGAGGAGAATAGCTTGATTTGAACACAGTGGTACCTTGATTTGAACACATTTGGCTCAGTTTGATAGCTTGCTTTGTTTCATTTAACTTTATTAGCTTCCCTTTTCTTCACTTATTTTTAGGCTCTCATAGTTCTAAAGGAAGGAGAAGTTCGACAGATAAAAACAACTGCACGGGAAAATCACAGTCAAGATGAATGTCGACACGGTATGAACATTTGGAGCTGTGCATATTAGAACAAGGATTTAGGATTCAAGTGACCAACTACGGTACTTTACTGTTGAGGTATGACAAAAAATGTTTCCTGTTCATTGACTCATCGCATAAATATTACTGCATCAATTACCCACCAAGCATCACAGAAACAATATTATACTAAGTGAATGTAGTTGGTGTTTTTGCTAAGTGAACATTTTGTTTAGGCATTAGTTTCAACAGTGCTGATCCTTTTAATAGAATGAAATATTCATTTCTTACGAACTTATATTATGTCATATGTCTTGCTGAGTTATATTTGTTCACTTGCATATATTTTTCTTTCTTTTAAGGACTGATTTTCAATTTTTAATCATGTGAGTATCGGCATCTATTTTAGTGAGATTAAGCCATTCAATTAACACAATATTTATACGGATAAGTCTTTTGGTGATGAGCCTAGCCAAACTACCTGTTCCATTAATGTTAAACAACTTTTTTGTTCAAACTTTCAATTCATTCTTCAATTGCAGAACAGCTTGCAATTGCATCTTTGAAACATTAAATTCTTTTTAATTATGTTAGTGTCTTCACAAAATATTGAACTTCTAATGTACTTGACAAATAGAAAAGATATTCCCTCTATATCACATCTATAATACCTGTATTGCACATAAATTAATATGTAAAGAATAACAATCAACGAAAATAAATTAGAAGATTTTACTTGAAACTTTTGTTGTCCTGTACTATTGTGCAGATCAGATTTTGTGTATCACCCTTTACTATTGTGCATATCGATTTTCAATCTCATTTCAAATATGTAAGCTGATTTGACTTGATTGCTATCACTAATATGCGATTTCAATTGTATTGTAATTTTAAGTCACCAAAACTTTGTGGTTACTCATTTTGCAGATGTGTTCAGTCAAGTTTGTTCATTACACATGACCATGGATTAGAGAAAGTCATGGTTATCCACAAAGAAGCATCAAACTGTTACATATTAGATCTGATATTTTGATATTTTGAAAACTTCTTACTATGCAACTTTCATTCTGTCACTTGATTCCTCATTATGTAAACAATGCACATGGTTCAAATTATCTGACTTAAGAATGTTTTTTTTCTATATTTCATGATTCATGTTTGACCTAGAAAAGATATTGGACATGAACTATGGTTTCTATTGGCTTTATAAGACTTTGAATGACCTAAGAAATTTGTGTTTGTAGTTCATTTGATGGTTTAAATGGGGTGAAAAATATTGAAAATTTGTTATCTTGCATGCATTTTGTGAAATTTAGAAATATGGACATATTAATATGTGTGTTAGAAAGTTTAATTTAAAACTGTACTTTTCTATGATGTTTTCTTGAAATACTAAAATATAGACATGTTTATATGTATGTTGGGATGTTTCATATTAAATTTGGTAGCATTTGAATCATGTTCGATGGATCAAGTAATTTTTAGGACACTTTCTGCTCATCATGCTCTAGATGCCGATTTTTTACACATGCATTATGGTCAAAGGAGTTATTTTATATACCTTCTTTTATTCTGACTTTTTTCTTTAAAATCTAAATTTTGTTGTTCTTTGATCTTTCATTCGTTAGTTTTTTTGGTTTCAGATACAATGTTTAACTTTTAGTAAAGATAAGCAGCAAAACGGATGACCTTCTCGAATCCGAATGGCAGGGAGGTGTAATGAGCTTCAAATATTATTTCTATTTAAGCTTCTATTATTTAGCATTTTACTGTGGGGTGGATCAAGCTCTAATCACGGCTCTTTTACTTGGTCAATTTGCTGCAGCAGATTTATATTGCAACAGTTTTTTTGTAAACTTTCATTGTGATAAACTCTGTCATGGAAGGAGATCTACTCTTATTCCAGTTTTAGGAATTAAATTGGAATGAAAGGTTATTTACTCTTCCATGAAATAGATGGAGATAAATTAAGACAACTAATAAATAGAGGTTGTATTTTAAAGTTATATTTTGATCTAAGTCTTCTCAGTTACATGAGTGTTAACTTTAACTATCTTTTTCTATTTCCAGGGTGTAATGAAGGGGCATAAATTTAAGGGAATGCCATCATCCCACATCATTATTACATAGAAGTCTTGGTTCTACAGGACAAAGGGATGCTTCAGGAAAGGTAAGATGGAGTCCTTTAGATTAGTATTCTTTCTTAATTGTATCAATGGTTGTTATGCTTTGGTTCTAATCCTTCTATCAAATCATGAGTAGTTATAATACGAATGAAATTTACCCACAGCATCCGACGATATTTCCACAATGTAGCTCTGGGAATGCAATTAACTAGAAGCCTAGAAGCATATAAATAGTTGCACTTAATTGTTTTTATTGATACTAAGCGGCAACACGGGCCATCTAAGGCATGACTTGGCCAATATTTTCACAATGTATCTCACTTTATATGTATGCATCTTTTTTCTCTTATGCATTATATTTGTTTGCATTTTTCTCTACATATGTTAGTACAGGTACTTGATGTACATAGGTAGTTTTCACTCAATCACCCCTAGAACTTTATGGGAAAATAGATTCAAAGGTTGTTTGTACTTTTCATACTTTTGCATCTACTCAAAATGTGTTCATGTGTACAGTGGGTCGGCCTACAAAATCGGGAAACTAAATGTGATTCAAACAATTTTTCATGTACACAAATTGCACATTAATGAATTCTTTGATACGATAATGAATTCTTTCAAATCCGGCTCAATTCTTTGATATTGTACATTAATGAATCTTTTCAAATCCTTGCAGATTATCCATTTATGAATTTTTTCAATTATCTGATAATGCACATTAATGAATCCTTTCTTATTTTGATGCATTTCCTCATTCCCCATTCTCTATTTTTTTATTGCATGCTTTCTTCTTTGGCATTTCATTTCCATTTCTCTCTTTTCAAAATTTCCTTTTCTTGAAAAATAAAATTATGAAACAACCTCAAGTGAAATGGTTTCCAACTATGAGATTTTATAACATGTATTGTGTGCAATGAGACCATCAAAAGTTGTGCTCTTTCTCAACATATTTTCCTCTTTCTTTTATTTAAAAATGTTTTGATATCTATCACCCTTAAGTATCGGCTTTTGTTTATCTTTTTATAATCCCCATTGCCGATTCTCAGAACTAAGTTAACTTGATGCGAAATATGTGTGAAGGAATTGATTGGTAGCTCCTCTTTTCAGGGTAGTTCCATATATTACTTATAGTGGATTGGTATTGTGATTGACCCGTGTGAAGGATTTGATGAGTATCTCTTCTCTTTTATTTCTAGATTTTTGCATTTTAGCAAATTTGTCTTTTTATTCTTGAGAAGGAATCTTTGAGTTGGTGTCTCAAGGGTATTCTCTTAGTGCTTAGTATTTTAGTTTCTGACGGATCCAATGTTATCTTATTCTCGAAAGATCTTTTATTGCAATGTAAGGGGAAACACTTGGAGAAGAATCCTTTCTCCTATTCTCAATCTTTCAATAAAATTGTTCTTTTCTTTTAGTTATCTTTGTCAAAATGAAAGGTTACATTTTTTGTTGTATTATTTAATTTGCTTCTCTTTCGTTATCATTAAGAATGTAGAGATATACTTCTCTTATGCCATTTCCTCCTAATGTCCAAAGAAATTGTAGTCTTAAGGACACATTTAATATAGATAGATGATTTGTTTTTCTTTTATTTGTAATATAATTCCCTCGCTCTACGTTTTTCGTGGCAGGTTTTTATTACATGACCATTTTATTGTAGACAACAATAAAATACAAAAAGTAGACAATATTTTATTGTTTATGAATTTTTTTACAATTTCTTGTGCCAAGCAGCGCAATCGACCCGTGCGAATGCACGGGTCATATTACTAGTTACTAAGAATAATATATATATCATCAAATTATAATTAAAAATAAAGAAATTGATATTTTTTGTTGTCATTCACTACTTGTCATTCACTATTTGATTAATAGCGACCTGCTAACAAACAAAGTAACCAAGCTACCAAATGAATGTTGATCAGGAAAAAAAAATTAACCAAACAAACAAAAATATATCTTCTCGTGTGGCTCGACTCTCTGAGTTGGAGGTTAGAGTGCTTGGTAAATTATGGAAGAGGTTGGCTCCCTCAAAGGTAATAGCCTTTTCTTGGAAGTAACTTTTGGATAGAGTCCCGACTCGGACAAATTTGTTTAGCAGAGGTATTATTTCTGATATGGCTGCAACTACTTGTGTGTTGTGTGGATCACACTGAGAGTCGGGGTTACATCTCTTCGGCAGGTGTGGCTTCTCCTCTACGGTTTGGTACGCCATTGCTAGCTGGTTGGGTTGTGACTATGTGTAGCCGCTGGAACTCTTCTCCTCATATTCTCATTTCACACACCTTGGGTGTAGCTCTCGATGTAAGGGTGGTTTGGCTTTGATATGGCATACAGTGCTGTGACTTATTTGGGGGCTCCGGAACGATTGTATTTTTTCGGGGGGTGTGCCTGATGTGGGATAGACAATCGATCGTATTCGATCCTGATCCTGGAGGTGGTTTTTGGCCAGGGTTAAATTTACTCCGTGTTTGTATTACGAGTGGTTTGCCAATCTCATAACTTGTATTATGAGGGCTTAGCCTCCCAGAGTTCTATTTTGTTCTTTTACCTTGTTGAGCCTTTGGGTTCTTCTAGTTGGACCTTTAGGCTCTGTTTGTCTGGTTATATTGGGTTAGGGTACCCCCTTATACCTCCTAATATATATATATATATTGCCATTCAAAATAAATACAAAAGTAATGTACTACAAGTGCTGCCACTGTCAAAAAAAAAAAAAAACCAAAAGCGAGCCATAAAAAACAAAAGGAAGCCATCACAGATTCGAACACAGGTTGAACGCATTTACTCTGCGTGTCTTTCAATAAGGTCTGCATAAGCTATACATAAGCTGTGCGAAGAAGCTTATGAAAATATGCTCAAATCGGCTTATAGGATAGTCATAAGCTTTTATATAAAATTCACCCAAACATCTTTATAAAAGCTTATGTCAATAGATAAGCTCAAATAAGCCAATCCAAACAGGAAGGGACTAACATAATGATGAATCGAAAACCGCCTATTTGCTTATCACTAACACTTAAATTGAATCAAATATTGCAACAAAGAACCGTTTATAATGTTTAATTGTAAGAGAATTATATATTTTTTTCAACGAATCAACAAAGGATCTCAATATAGTGGGTAAAATAATAAGATGAGTACTCGTAATAAAATCATCATAATATGTTTGACCTATTAATTTACTTTTATGAAATTCACTCACTTGATCATAATTTAAAAATAGTTGATTGAATTGATCAAGTGAGTGGATTTCATAAAAGTAAATTAATAGATCAAACATATTATATCATAATAAGCTACAACTAAAATTTGGATTTAAAATTTTACCAAATTTTGGACAGTGTTCTGTACCCGACAATACCAACTGGACTGTCTTTTAGACCCAAATTTTATCAAAAAATTCTCAAAATTTATATTTTAGATCCTTTTATCGTCCATGAGTTTGTCCTAATTTTTTAAAAAAAATAAAAAAAACCTAACTCATGAAAAATAAAGTTTTTTTAATTTAAAAAATAAAATAAAAAAGGGTGGGTCGTGACCAACAGTTACACCAAAAAAAATAAAAAAAAAGTCGTAGATGCCAACCATGACTTATTTAAAAAAAAAGTAAGTCGAGACTCTCGACTTACAACAGATAAGAAAATTTTTTCTGGCTATATTAAATCGATAATTTTGGTGTTAAAATACACATCTGAGATTAATAACAATCGTTATCTTCATAAGTCCATAGTGTACGTTTGGTTGCGCGTTGGAATCACGGTAGTTCGGCTGTCGCCACCAAACCTACAACGTGTGGTTCAAGTCGACACACGTACAAGTGGTACCAACCGCTGTTCCAAACACGCTATTAATAGTTTGGTGAATGAAATGACAAGCTGAAGTCATTGCCTTGCCTGTATTCAATCATAGTAAGAGACAAATTATTAAAAAATTATATGAATATTATAATATATCACAAAATGATTATTAAAAGTTAAAAAAAATTCAACAATCATTATTGTACAAAATTATTACTTAAAAAATTATGAATCAAAATAAGATTAAAATAAATTTAAGAATTAAAAAGAGTTTCATATATACTACAAAACTACAATATAAAATACCCTGAGAATGAATATCGTATATTATTTGCGTCTCATATACTACAATATAAACTATTATATAATAACGATTATTTGCATCTATTTAATATAATAATCTTATTTGTGTCTAATATAACCATCGCTGCTGTGCATATCATAGATACATATTTACTTATTTTGTTGAAAAAGAATATCGATTATGCATAATTATTTGTTTATTTTTTTTATTATTATTATTATTTTTTTTACAAAAGTGTAACTGAACCGCTTGCATCACACCTTCCTCACAAGTGCCATTTCATCAACACAACACCATCGCTTATCCAAAAAAAAAAAAAAGAAAAAACACACACACACACAACACCATCTTTAAGCTCGCAACTTGCGTAAAAATAACAATAAAATTGTTACCCGCAAAAAGGTGCAGCAAACGATTCGAACACGCGCAATCGGTGCATGTACCCGCATTGCTCACCATAAGCTCCGAATAAGCCTTGTCATATCATAAGCTATTTTCAAACACTTTCATAAGCTCTTATATAAATAAATAAGCTTTGTATAAGCTAATCCAAACAGACTCTTAGACCTTATTTGGATAAACAGCATATTTAGGCACTTATACTATAAGAGCTTATCGCATGAAAGCTTATGCTATAAGAGCTTATATTTAATATACTATTTACGTTTAGATATGCATATTGAAATCGCATATACAAAATTGAAGTGTTTGGATATATTATTGCATAAGCACTTACAAAACGTTATAAATTTTAAAAATTAAAAAGTTAATAATGAAACAATAATTAAAAATAAACTAAAATTTTATAAAATAACATAAAATTAATATTAAAAAAATATATATCATCAAAATTAATATATATATATATATAACACAAACCATAAATAAAAATTTAATAATATATATCATAAAATTATTACTAAGAATAATATATATATATATATATATATATATATCACCAAATTATAATTAAAAATAAAGAAATTGATATTTTTTTGTTGTCATTCACTACTTGTCATTCACTATTTGATTAATAGCGACCTGCTAACAAACAAAGTAACCAAGCTACCAAATGAATGTTGATCAGGAAAAAAAAAACCAAACAAACAAAAATATATCTTCTCGTGTGGCTCGACTTTCTGAGTTGGAGGTTAGAGTGCTTGGCAAATTATGGAAGAGGTTGACTCCCTCAAAGGTAATAGCATTTTCTTGGTAGTTACTTTTAGATAGAGTCCCGACTCGGACAAATTTGTTTAGCAGAGGTATTATTTCTGATATGGCTGCAACTACTTGTGTGTTGTGTGGATCACACTGAGAGTCGGGGTTACATCTCTTCGGCAGGTGTGGTTTCTCCTCTACGGTTTGGTACGCCATTGCTAGCTGGTTGGGTTGTGACTATGTGCAGCCGCTGGAACTCTTCTCCTCGTATTCTCATTTCACACACCTTGGGTGTAGCTCTCGATGTAAGGGTGGTTTGGCTTTGATCTGGCATACAGTGCTGTGACTTATTTGGGGGCTCCGGAACGATTGTATTTTTTCGGGGGGTGTGCCTGTGTGGGACAGACAATCGATCGTGATCCTGGAGGTGGTTTTTGGCCAGGGTTAAATCTACTCCGTGTTTGTATTACGAGTGGTTTGCCAATCCCATAACTTGTATTTTGAGGGCTTAGCCTCCCAGAGTTCTATTTTTGTTCTTTTACCTTGTCGAGCCTTTGGGTTTGTAACGCCCGTAACTCAGTATTACTTGAATTTACGACAATTTACAGAAATGGCACAAGGGTTACCAATAATTTAAACTTGAAAATGGGCATTACAAGTCCAAATTTAAAATATAGTCGATGGTCTAAAAGTTAGGTTACAACTTCCAAGTATTAAGTATTTGGATTACAAAATGCGATAACGAGGTTCCAAATATCCAAAGGACATATGAGTTGTTACATCACAAAATGTAGAATTAAACTAAAGGATTCAACTTCTAACTTGCTTGACCGCCTTTCGGGTCCTGCTCATCTGAAAAACAATGGAAAGAGTGAGATAAAAATCTCAGTGAGCCCCCCCTACGGACCCCTTACCAACCCATTTCCCAACACAATATTACAAACTCACAGTGAGGACAATTCATAATGTACAAGAACCCAATTAACATTCACAAATGCTCAATGAATCCAAGAGGGATGTATAATTAACCCCCAATGGAATTCTTCTATCAATGATACACAATGAATCCAAGAAAGTATAGCAGTGACTTTCCATGGAATTCTTCAATAAACAATACACTATGAATCCAAGAAAGTATAGCGTTGACTTTCTGCAGAGTTCTTCAATAAACAATTCGTTATGAGTTATTACACAATCAATAAGTTCAATCCTATGAACAACTTAACCATTCTCATAAGCATTTTAATAGTCTACCCATTGATACAAATCTCCCTAAGACCATAGCATTAAGTAAGATTGAACCAAAAGAGGAAGGATTTAGAAATAAAAAGGGGAAAATCTGCCCCTAATCGCTTAAGCGGTCGGGAATTAAGCTCGGCCTTCGCTCGGCGCTTGATTTTTCGCTCAGCGAAAGTCGCGCAGAATACACCCCCTGAGCAGTGCGTAGCCAGCTCGCTCAGCGCCTGCTTCTCGCTTAAGCGAAAGTAGCGCGAATGCACCCCAAGCGTAGCGTAGCCCTCGCTCGGCGCTTCTCGCAAGCGAATTTGACGGTCTGCTCAAATTTGATTTTCTTTCCAAACCAAACATCACCAAATCCAACCATACTCAATCCCAATCATCAATCACCAAGCACAAAGCTCTAAATCAAACATTTAACATATCAATATACAATATCAAGAGCATTGCATAACTTATCAACTACACAATCAAACATATTTCAACATGTCTTAGAATCTTCAAAATAAACATAAACTCATCTCCCTCATCATGCATTCCCAAATCCACAACTTGCATTAAGAAACACACAACCACACAAGTAAAATGGAAAATCCTAAATGGTGGGACTTATGGGTTGCCCAACCTCTAAGTAAGAGGAACTCACATTAAGCTCAAATGAATGAGCTATGGAGCTTGAAGACTTGAGACCCTCTCCTCCTCTTCTTCTCCAAGTTCAAACTTCTTTCCCAATGATCTAGAACAACTCCAAATCTTCAATGTAGCCCCAAATACTCAGTTTCAAATGTTTAGAAGCAAGGAATGGTGAAGGAAACACCAACTCTCCTCTTCCCCTTCCCAAGCCAAAGCCCTAGCTCTCCACCTCCTTCCTCTTCTTTCCTTGATCAGAAAAATAGAGAGAGAGTAGAAAGAATGGGCTGGTTGTCGTGGGTGAGGGGAGAAAAGGGAGAAGGAAATTGTGGTTTGACCAATTTACCCTTCCTTCAATCACTTAACTACACTACACCTTGCTATTCACACCCCCAACATTTCTAAATACTATCCCCTATTTCAATTACTTAACTATTAATTTGAAATCTAAGCCTAAATTAATTTAATTAAATAATTGAATTAGGCAGGGTGTTACACTACCACCCACCTTTTAAGATTTTTGTCCTAAAAAATGAGACAAGGTACATACCTATTGAAATAAATACGGGTAGTGAGTTCGCATTTCTTCCTCAGTCTCCCAAGTAGCCTCCTCAGACGTAGATCCTTCCCAGATGATCTTGACCAAAGGGACGTCCTTATTCCTTAACCTTTTGAAGTTGCGGTCCACAACTTGTATAGGCATAGGCTGGTATGTCAAATCTGATCTCAGTTGTATCGACTCATGATCCAAAGGTTGACAAGGATCAGGAATGTACTTTTTAAGCTGAGACACATGGAACACATTGTGTAGATTTGACAGAGATGGAGGTAGAGCGATTTGATAAGCAACAGGACCGCTCTTTGAAGGATTTCAAAGGGACCGATATAACGAGGACAAAGCTTTTTAGCTCGGAGTGCCCTACCAATGCCTATCGTAGGAGTGACCCTTAGGAACACATGTTCTCCTTCTCCAAATTCAAGGGGTTTCCTTCTCTCATCAAAGATAGCTCTTTCTGTCCACTTTGAGCAATTTTCAACTTGTCCCTAATCTTCCAGATTTGATCTGTAGTTTCCTGAATTAGGTCTGGCCCTAACAATCTTTTCTCACCTACGTCAAACCAACACAGAGGAGTTCTACACTTGCGACCGTATAGTGCCTCATACGATTGCCATGCCTATGCTCGAATGATAGCTATTGTTGTAAGCGAATTCAATGAGAGCCAAATGCTCGTCGAGCCTCCCTCCATCATCTAACACGCATGCCCTAAGCATATCCTCTAGGGTTTGGATAGTACGCTCTGTCTGACCATCCGTGCATGGATGATAAGAGGTGCTAAGATTTAGCCTTGTGCTAAGGCCTGGCTGGAAGTGCTTCCAAAATCGGGAGGTGAACTTAGGATCTCTATCAGAGACAATGCTAGTGGGTACTCCATGGAGTTTAACAATTTCTCTAATATATATCCTAGCTAATCTCGCCGTGTTGTAAGTGGACTTGATTGGGAGAAAATGGGCGGAACTTAGTTAGCTTTGTCAACAATGACCCAAATGGAGTCATACCCAGACCGTGTGTGGAGCAAACCCGCCACGAAGCCCATGGATATGCCCTCCCATTTCCATTCTGGAATTTCTAGAGGTTGAAGCAAACCGGAGGGTCTTTGGTGCTCTATTTTAGTTTTCTGACGGACTGCCATTGAGCAACAAATTCACCTATGTCATTTTTCATTCCCGGCCACCAATACCTTTGCCTAAGGTCATGATACATCTTGGTAGAACCAGGGTGTACCGAGAATCCACTCTTATGGGCTTCTTCAAGAATTTGACTCTTGAGTGCCACATCTTTTGGAACACAAATCCTTTGATTGAAAAGGATCATACCATCATCAGATTCGGAGAATCCATAGTGATGTTTCCTAGCTTCCAATTCTACATCCAAAGCTTGGGCATCCCTAATCTGGTCTCTAAAACCACAAGTGATCTCCAGGTGTCCTACAATCAAACTATCCCCGGTTGTGAATATTCCCAAGTTTAAATCTCTAAAAGATTCTAACAATGCCATCTCCCTAACCATCATAGAAGAGGCGTGAAGAGATTTTCGACTCAGGGCATCGGCAACTACATTTGCCTTACCTGGATGATATTTTAAATCAAAATCATAATCCTTAAGGAACTCTACCCACCTCCTTTGCCTCATATTTAGCTCCCTTTGATCAAACAGATATTTTAAACTTTTATGATCGCTGAATACTTCAAATCGAGCACCATATAAATAATGCCGCCAAATTTTCAAGGCAAAGACTATAGCTGCAAGCTCTAGATCGTGAGTTGGATAGTTTTCCTCGTGGGGCTTCAATTGTCTAGATGCATAGGCGACTACCTGCCTATTCTGCATCAAGACACAACCCAAACCTCTTTTAGAAGCATCACTGAAAACTTCGAAACCTAAGGTTGGGTCAGGGATAATCAAAACCGGCGTACTTGTCAATCGGAGTTTGAGTTTTAGGAAACTGTCCTCACAACTTTCATCCCACACAAATGGTTGTCCCTTGCGGGTTAATCAAGTCAAAGGAAGAACCAATTGAGAGAATCCATGGATAAACCTTCGGTAATACCCGGCTAATCCTAAGAAACTTCTAACCTCCGTAAGATGGTGGGTCGCTCCCATTCAAGAACGGCCTCTATCTTACTAGGATCAATCGCTACTCACTTTGAGAAATGACATGACCCAAAACTTAACTTCCTGAGCGTAACTCACACTTCTCGGGTTTTGCAAATAATCTCTTCTCCCTAAGAATGCCTAACACAATTCTAAGGTGTTCCGCGTGTTCCTGGGAATCCCTAGAATATATAAGGATATCATCAATGAATACCACTACAAATCTATCAAGGTAAGGTCGAAAAATTCTATTCATGTAAACCAACAATATTGGCCCAGCGTTTGTTAAACCAAAAGGCATCACAACATACTCGTAATGGCCGTACCGAGTCCTAAATGCGGTTTCGGTATATCCTCACCTTGACTCGATTTGGTGATATCCGGACCTAAGATCAATCTTAGAGAATACCAAGCTCCCTAAGTTGGTCTAACAGTCATCAATCCTAGGAAGCGGATATTTATTCTTAATTGTGACCTTATTCAGTTGCCTATAGTCTATGCACAAACGCATCCTACCATCCTTCTTCTTGACAAGGAGAACAGGTGCTCCCCAAGGAGAAGCACTAGGCCTAATGAACCGTCTAGAAATCAAATCCTCCAATTGAACCTTAAGTTCTTGCAGTTCTAAAGGGGACATCCTATACGGTGCCACGTAAATTGGACCGCTCACGGAGCCAACTCTATTGAGAACCCAACCTCTCTATCAGGTGGTAAAGAAGTAACCTCATCCGAGAATATATCTAAAAATTCATTCACTATAGGGACGGTTTCTAATTCAACATCTGAAATTGAAGAGAGTAACAAGATATAACCCAAGTGTCCCTCAAATACGCAATGGTGCAATTGAAAAACACTAGCCATTTCATTCAGACAAGCCTGAGTAGGAAAGGACTGAGTTAAGGGGAATTCTATAGTTTTTGTAAAACAATTCATAACCACTTGGTTAGCCGATAACCAATCCATACCCAGGATAATGTCCATCCCTTTTAAGGGTAGACAGACCAAATTAACCACAAATGTTCTTCCTTGAATAACAAGAGAACAATTCTCGCATATCAGGGAAGTGGAAATACTGCCTTCAGCTGGGGTTTGGACATTCAAAGGAATAGGTAGGGAAGAAACACATAACTCTAGCCTTTTCACACGCTTACAGGAGATGAACGAATGGGTCGCACCAGAGTCATACAATACTACTAAAGTGTGATCATGAAGCAGACATATACCTTTCATCAGATTTTCCACATCCTGCGCCTTCCTACCACTCAAGGTGTGAACACGTCCCTGCAACTGGTCGTCAGGTCGGGACAATCCCCTTGCTTTCATCTTATTACAATCTTTAATGAAGTGTCCTGGTTGTTGGCAGTAAAAACAAACAGGTTTCCCAGAATTGCACTCTCCCCTATGGGACTTGCCACATTTGGAACATTCCTTCGGCCTGGAAGCCTCGGAAGCTTGAACGTGTTTTCCTTTATCCTTGTTTCCTTTACCCTTGGAGGGTTGGGATGGCTTGCCTTCATCATTCCTCTTTTTCCACAGGAGATGACGTTCATCATACATTTTCTTCAAGCTTTCTTCGGCCTTATAACTTTTGCGAACCAGCGAGGCAAAGGTATAGAATTCAGTTTGGGCTAAGTTATTACGAGATGTCAGCCCTAAGTCCCCACATAAACTGGTTTATCTTCCATGTCTCATCCGGCGCATATTTGGCATGAGAAGAAAACCTCGCCAACTCCTCAAACCTCCTGACATATTCAGACATAGTCAGATCCCCTTGCTTAAAATGAGTGAACTCGCGTTCCTTCCGATCCTTGACCGTTTGGGGAAAATATTTCTCTAAAAAGGCCTCCTTGAAGTCTTTCCATTCAATCTGTTCCTCATCTTCTTCCAAATATGCCCGTGCCCCCTCCCACCAATGGGCAGCCCCTTCGGTGAGGTAGTGCGTAGCGAAGGTTACCTTTTGTTCCTCCATACATATCACCACTTTGAATATTCGTTCCATAGCTTCCAGCCAATGCTGAGCCTCCATAGCGTCATCACTTCCAGGGAAACTCGGAGGATTAAGCTTATGAAACTTAAGGAAAGCTGAATGTAGGTCAGTTGGTTGAGCGGTGGTGGCTCGGTGGAGGTGGTTGCGGGACTTCTTTGTTATTCTTGAAGAAATTGCTTTGCATCATATTGTTAGTGGCTTCATTTTGGGCTCTCGGAAGTTCATTCTCGATCCTCAACATTTGCATCATATCGATCCAATGAGCCTCCTCCGCATCTACTTTGCGGTGTCTCCTACGGTGCCTTCCATGTTCATCTGCCATATTCTGCATACACGGTACAAAGTATTAAGCTGATCAGACTTAATATTCCATACTAAGTACCAGAATATAGAGAGAATTTCAAGCAAAAAAAAAATAATCCGCAATAATAGACCACAGTCCCTAATGGACTAAACCTCTCTGATACCATAATGTAATGCCTGTAACTCAGTATTACTTGAATTTATGACAATTTACAGAAATGGCACAAGGGTTACCAATAATTTAAACTTGAAAATGGGCATTACAAGTCCAAATTTAAAATATAGTCGATGGTCTAAAAGTTAGGTTACAACTTCCAAGTATTAAGTATTTGGATTACAAAATGCGATAACGAGGTTCCAAATATCCAAAGGACATATGAGTTGTTACATCACAAAATGTAGAATTAAACTAAAGGATTCAACTTCTAACTTGCTTGGCGCTTTCGGGTCCTGCTTATCTGAAAAACAATGGAAAGAGTGAGATAAAAATCTCAGTGAGCCCCCCCAACGGACCCCTTACCAACCCATTTCCCAACACAATATTACAAACTCACAGTGAGGACAATTCATAATGTACAAGAACCCAATTAACATTCACAAATGCTCAATGAATCCAAGAGGGATGTATAATTAACCCCCAATGGAATTCTTCTATCAATGATACACAATGAATCCAAGAAAGTATAGCAGTGACTTTCCATGGAATTCTTCAATAAACAATACACTATGAATCCAAGAAAGTATAGCAGTGACTTTCTCTGGAGTTCTTCAATAAACAATTCGTTATGAGTTATTTCACAATCAATAAGTTCAATCCTATGAACAACTTAACCATTCTCATAAGTATTTTAATAGTCTACCCATTGATACAAATCTCCCTAAGACCATAGCATTAAGTAAGATTGAACCAAAAGAGGAAGGATTTAGAAATAAAAAGGGGAAAATCTGCCCCAGAATCGCTTAAGCGGATTAAGGTCGCTCACCTACCTTCGCTCGGCGCTTGATTTTTAAGCTCGGCGAAATCGCGAGAATACACCCCCTGGCGGTCGTAGCGACTTGCTCGGCGCTTCTCGCTTAGCGAAAGTAGCGCCAGAATGCACCCCAGGTAGCGGCGTGAGCCAGCTCACCGCCTTCGCTTCTCGCGAATTTGACAGATTCTGCTCAAATTTCAGATTTTCTTTCCAAACCAAACATCACCAAATCCAACCATACTCAATCCCAATCATCAATCACCAAGCACAAAGCTCTAAATCAAACATTTAACATATCAATATACAATATCAAGAGCATTGCATAACTTATCAACTACACAATCAAACATATTTCAACATGTCTTAGAATCTTCAAAATAAACATAAACTCATCTCCCTCATCATGCATTCCCAAATCCACAACTTGCATTAAGAAACACACAACCACACAAGTAAAATGGAAAGTCCTAAATGGTGGGACTTATGGGTTGACCTCTAAGTAAGAGGAACTCACATTAAGCTCAAATGAATGAGCTAGGGAGCTTGAAGACTTGAGACCATCTCCTCCTCTTCTTCTCCAAGTTCAAACTTCTTTCCCAATGATCTAGAACAACTCCAAATCTTCAATGTAGCCCCAAATACTCAGTTTCAAATGTTTAGAAGCAAGGAATGGTGAAGGAAACACCAACTCTCCTCTTCGCCTTTGACCAAGCCACAGCTCTCCACCTCCTTCCTCTTCTTTCCTTGATCGTAAATAGAGAGAGAGTAGAAAGAATGGGCTGGTTGTCGTGGGTGAGGGGAGAAAAGGGAGAAGGAAATTGTGGTTTGACCAATTTACCCTTCCTTCAATCACTTAACTACACTACACCTTGCTATTCACACCCCCAACATTTCTAAATACTATCCCCTATTTCAATTACTTAACTATTAATTTGAAATCTAAGCCTAAATTAATTTAATTAAATAATTGAATTAGGCAGGGTGTTACAGGGTTCTTCTAGTTGGACCTTTAGGCTCTGTTTGTCTGGTTGTATTGGGTTGGGGTACCCCTTGTACCTCCTAATATATATATATATATATTGCCATTCAAAAAAAATACGAAAGTAATGTACTGCAAGTGCTGCCACTGTCAAAAATAAAAAAAACCAAAAGCGAGCAATAAAAAACAAAAAGGAAGCCATCACAGATTCGAACACAGGTTGAACGTATATACTATGCCTGTCTTTCAATAAGCTCTGCATAAGCTATACATAAGCTGTGCGAAGAAGCTTATGAAAATATGCTCAAATCGGCTTATAGGATAGTCATAAGCTTTTATATAAAATTCACCTAAACATTTTTATAAAAGCTTATGTCAATATATAAGCTCAAATAAGCCAATCCAAACAGGAAGGGACTAACATAATGATGAATCGAAAACCATCTATTCGCTTATCGCTAACCCTTAAATTGAATCAAATATTGCAACAAAGAACCATTTATAATGTTTAATTGTAAGAGAATTATATATTTTTTTCAACGAATCAACAAAGGATCTCAATATAGTGGATAAAATAATAAGACGAGTACTCGTAATAAAATGATCATAAGCATCTTTTATTCTAAACTATGCTATATTTTTAGCATATTATAATTATTAAAATTCATTTTTTTTGGGTGAAAATTAAAATTTCATGTTGTGAAATACGAAAATTAATTTAATATAACCTAACATATTATATATATATATATATATATATATAATTTCACTTGGCATGTTATTATTATATTTATTTTTTCCTCAAAAATTACATTTTACCATAAACTTATTCTTTTTTAGTATATTATTTACAGTTTATTATTTATGTTAATCGTACTG
Source organism: Calophaca sinica (assembly GCA_037113605.1). Classification (NCBI taxonomy): domain Eukaryota; kingdom Viridiplantae; phylum Streptophyta; class Magnoliopsida; order Fabales; family Fabaceae; genus Calophaca; species Calophaca sinica. The sequence continues at coordinate 96,522,513 of CM073735.1, read as the reverse complement.
AATACAATATACACATTTTCAGGTAATTAATATTATTATTTCCTTTTTATAATTAATATAGTCGTCAAGAAATCAATTGGACATATGTTTATTTATACACAGTCAATTCAATTATTTTATTTTAAAAAAATTAGTGCATATATTTATTCAGTGGATATCTATTTTATGAACTAAATTTGGAAGATGTTATCAATCATTCAGTCAACCAATATAAAATAAAATAATTTTAAAATCAAAACTTATATTTCTATATATATTCATAAAATCTGATTTGACTTGTAAGAACTTAAATAATAATACTATATTTCGAAACATTTGGCTTAAAGTATTTCTTCAATAACATGATATATTAATTGATTTTATCCAATAATATTTGATTTGATATACAAAAATTATTGCATTTAATAATATAAAAAGGTATATTAAATTTGTTTAATTTCAAAATATAAAATATTTTTACACATACAAGACACGAGTTAACCAGTATAAGATAAATAAGAGCGCAACTTCTTGAAACATATATAAATAATTTTGCATAATTATATGAGGGCAATATATTTTATTTGATTGATTCTATTTTATTGTAAAAGTCTGTCCAATTAATCTGCATTGCATAAAGGGATATTGCCTTGCTCTTACAATTATTTTGCATTACATAAAGGGATAATGCATCATATAATTGGGGATCAAAGACTTGCAAAGTTTTCAAGTGCATCATTTTCTCTGGGAACGGAAACATGATAATGTAAGTACTCCCCGTAATTGAATTGTCGGTAACGAAGAGGGTGCTTTTTGTCATCCACCAACTCAGAAGGCACGTTAATGACCATATCTTTCTTTGGCACTGCAAAAAACACAAATGTGTACCTCTCTTTATCTCCGCTCATCACCACTTTGTGTTTGGCTGCCTGAAGTCTCCCATTGCTCCATGCCTATTGTTGTTATCATCATAATTAATTATAACTATTCGATTGAATTTGAATTCAATATTAAGTAGCCATAAATAATTGTATAGTACTAGAGTAATTGACCCGTGCCATGCACGGGGTAATTGATGTTTGTAGAGATTCTCTCCATTTCTCAAAAGAAATTGAAATCTCCATTACTATAGTTTTGGATGTATAAATGCATATATTTTTAAAATAATGACATTAATTATGCATTTATGTGTAATTATACACCCAAAACTATAGTAATGAAAATCTACATTTCTGAAAGGATCTCTACTCGTTAGTAGAACATGGATACTTAATGTGAAAAATAAATTATTATATTGAACATGGTTTATTAATTGTAGATATAAACAATTAGAATAACAGAAGTTAAATATAATTATACAGAGTAATAGTGAACAAAATTTTTCGTGTAATATGTTGTATTGAATGCAATTTCTCTATGTGTATTCTTGTAAAATGTCCATCCCCGTGTCTTATGAATGTAATTTCTCTATGTGTTCTTTCATGTAAAATATTCAATATCCTTTAATTTAATTAATAAAATAAAATAAAATAAAATAAAAACTAACTATATAATACGAGGAAAATGTACCCATAAGCAATAAACACTTGCGTTTATAATTATATGTGAAATGATAGTAAGACACCATCTAACACTCTTTTCAACACATATTCTCCAATTGGTTAGAATTCATGTGGATCCTACAAAATTTAAGTGGGTATAACATAATTTGGCGGGACCCATTCCTAAAATAATGAAATCCATATAAATTTCAACCAATAAGAGTATGTGTTCGGAAAAAAATAGTGTTAGAAAATTTGTTACTAGTTTACCTTCAATATGTCACCAACAATTACCACAAAGCCATTTGGAGGAACTTTTAATTCAATCCATTTTCCTGTTTTGGTCAACACTTGCAGACCATGGACTTCATTTTCACATAGAATGGTTATGGCGCCTTTGTCGGTATGAGTTGCCATGGCAATCTCGGAATCGATGTTGTTTCCAGGAACTTCGTACCTAGTCAACCGTAAATCACCTTTGCTCTTCATGTCTTCAACATCCAAGGTGTAATTATGTGGAAGACCATAACCCTCCAGAATCATTTTCAGGATAAGGAGGCATAGTTCCAGCATTTTTGAGCTCATGGAGTTTAGTGTCTCACTGCACATCGTCGATCATGTCCCATTCAATTCACAAAGAAAAAAAAAAAGTTAAATTTAAAGAAAAATATATGTATGAAACTAATGGTAGTTATTTCTCAATCATATAGTTATTGACTTTCATCCACATTCTTTTTTTAGCAAAAATTGGCATGCAAAAACATCACTGTGTAGCCTGACATCCTAACAACGTTGGCATCCCAGGTTCTACCAATCATTTGGAAACACGTCAAAAATTTTATTAAGAAAAGAGAGAAAATGCAACCATCATCACGGGGGACATAAACCAAAACTCCTGGAAACATTATTTGAAACGGACAAACGGCAATAAGGTAATCCTACCCTATTACGAAAGAAATCCTCCCTAACAAAATGAAAAGCAGGATTGATTGCACCAGCCGGGAAAAAAGAATAAAGTAGTTGTTTGGGGCTTCAGCCCATCCCCAAAACTCACATAAATCAAAAGTTAAAAGATGTCGCGATTCAAATCAGTTAAGAGAAAGTACTAATATCAATTTTCCTCGATAAAAAGTTATAAATACATTATAACATAATTTAGACTCACCTCCCGAGAAGTAAATATATAGGGTAAATTATTCTCCCCTTACAGATGTTTGAATTACACTCTGCTGTCTTAAGAAGTAAATATGTGTTACACTTTAATCCATTTTAACATAAATGCATATTTTAATGGTAGAAAAATAACTTAAAACCATCATTTAGGGGGGAAAATTCATTTCTTTATACTTCCTCTTGCCTCTATTGTTTGATGTTTAAAGTTTTGTACAAGAATTAAGAAATATATTTAATGTTTTTAGGATTCATAAAAAAATATTATGTTATATTCTAATATACCCTTTATCAAAAAACACATTAATGATAGTTAAAAGTAAAATAGGAAAAAAAATATTTAATACTTGATTGATATTATAAAATGACAATCAATTTGACACAAACCTATTTTCTTATAGAATCGGTTAGTCTAGTAATTAAACCTGATGTTTTTCTTACCAAGGACAGGGTCATTGGCCCAAGAAAAAACAACGACAAATAAATTCTTACATCGATAGAAACTCCTATTAAATCTTGAAACCGACTTTTTCCCATTTCCGGATTCCAAACGTTAATTCAGCCTAGTAGTAGTTGGAATTCTCCATTATTCTATTTTTCTATTCTTTGGTACCTTGAAAATTTTTAAAATATTATTTTTATTTTATAAAATATATATTGTTTATATGTTATATTAATAAGAAATAAATTCGTAAGTATTTTACTTTTTAAAAAATAACGGTTACATACAAGTGTTTTTTTTACGGAAAAAAATATTGAAAAAAATTGAAAAAAATCACGGTTATATATATATATATATATATATATATATATATATGTTTTGATGAAACTTATGCAGGCTATTAATAGGTAGTAGTAATTAAAAAAAAATTACCAAAAAGATGGATTTCCTTTAGGCCACATGAGGTTAGTGAAGGTCTGAGTCGTAGCTGGCAGAATTGCGTCATCAATTCGAAAGGTTTCACATAGTGGAATGGCATGGATCTTTTTCTGGTAGCCGCTATAAGCCATTGGGCTAACGTGCTTCTGCTTGATCTCTTCTGGCAGATCAAATAGTGTTTTCATGTTCATGAACATTTCCTCACATAAACTCTTCGGGATCTGATCACACATTAAGAGGAAGCAACCATGACTCTCACATGCTTCTCTCACTTTCTTGCTCATTGCTTTCCACCCTTCACTCCCTTCTTCTAATGATAGTCTATCACTCCTACGAAAATCCAGACATGGAATCATCTCATTCTCGTTACCCATTTACTAGTACCTTTCTTGATCCTTTTTGTTTGCACCGTCTCTGTTCGATGGATTGTTCTCATACAAAATATATGCAGATTCTCCACACGTGTAAAACACTACGCTTGAGTGAGGTTCTTTTTTGTTAATTTAATTTAATTTAGGTATATTTATTTAACATTTGTCATTAAAAGAAGGCCATGAGTTCCATACATATTATCCAATCCAATTTTAAACAAAAAAAAAATTAAAGTAAATTGTTTAAAATGAATGAACTTAATTCAAACGTTATCGAAAGGCTTTTTCTACTGACACCCCCTATTGGACTACTCCTACCACTGAAAAGCTGCCACGTAACACTTGGACAATTATACCTTTCACTTTTTGTGCTTTTTTTTTTTACGTTTTTGATCTATACGTGAATTAAAATTAAAATCACGTATATACACGTAAATTAAATTTACGTAAGCACACACATATTTAATTTATGTAAGGGTTAAAAATTTTGAGACTTACGTAAACTTAAATCACCTAGGTTACCTCAACTTAACTACGTAAACTTAAATCACGTACATTCACGTAACTTACATAAACTTAAATCACGTACTGTTACGTGAACTACGTAATAGTCATGATTCTGGAAAAAAAAACGAAAACGCAGAGAAGCGAAGGAAAAAAGAAAGAAGAAAAGAAATGATTGAGAGGATCACGGTAGAGTAGGAGGCTTTTAAACGGAGTTGATATTGTCGGATTTACTAACAGATTTATTTTCTATTTTTTTTTATTCATTCATCCCTTCTGCATGTTTGAGAATTTACGAGAAAAAAAAGTGAGAGAAGATTTAATTTGGGGGAGGGGATCGCTGCTCAACAGGGAGCAGGGGTGAGAAAGGGTGAAAAAGAGCGAGAGAAGAGTGGTAGATTTGTAAAAAAAAAAAAAAAAAAAAAAAAGAAAAGAAAAGAGTGGTAGATTTGGAAAATTTGACTCAAGAGTGAGGGTATTTTAATCTTTTTATCCTGACAGGAGATGGGACTAGTCTAATGGAGAGCGCCGATAGAAAAAGCCTTACCTAAATTGCGCTCCCACACGCCATCAATAATCAATAAACAAAGAATCAAAAGCAAAACAACAAAAGATAGTACACTAAATAAATAAATACAACAATTATGGGGATTTCCAAGCAAAATGGCAAGAAAAATCCAAATAACGCCTGAGACTCTTCTGCCACTACGCGGTCCAATGATGGAAGGGTGGAACCCTGAACTTTATTGCTGGGACCCTGAACCGGATACTAGCGTAAGAGCATTCACAGGGACTGGCACACTGAGTAGATTTCGCATGCGGAACAGCTGGCAGCCATTAATTCAAGTGAATAAAGTCAAAAAAAAAAAACAAGAAAGGTAATAAATAATAAATGTGAGGAATAATTTTGTAAATTTATTTTTGTTAACCACCGGGTTATGAACCATTATTATAAATTATAAATATATAGTAAATAATAATGTGTTGAGAGTGATACACATAATATTAATTTGAAAGTAAAATTGAAAAAATTAATTAATATTATTTTGAAAAAATAATACAACACTTATTTTAGAATATTTTTTATTTTCTTAAACACCCTTATTTTGGAATCAAGGTAGCATTTACAATATCAAAAAATATATTTTTAGATAAATTTTAGTTGTCTCCGTATATATATAGACACACGCACGCACACGCGTACTAGAAGTATATTTTTGAATGTGATAAGCATATTTTCAGGAAAAAAAAAAAAGACAACAAATAGAAGTTGGTATGCCGTGCATGCAAAACTCAAGCATATCATTGAACAATCGTAAAAAAAGATGTCTCTATTAACTAAATTAAAATAAATTAAACAATAAACTAATTAAGTAATTTAATTTCTTAATTAAATTTATTTTGATAATAGATTAAATTCAAATAATATAAATTTTGTTATGAATAATATTGAAGATTGATGTCCAATAGTCTCTATAGTTACATAGTAAAAGGAATATTAGAAGACACTCATTTATGTGAATTTTAATGGACATTATTATTCCTTATGATGATGTTTGTAACTCCATGTATTATTGACTCTATAAATAGAGAATGTAAGTCACTTGAAAGCGGTACCTTATAAAGCATAATACAGATACTCTTTTCTTCTCTTATTCTCTCTGTCTCCCCGGCCTATATCTATTCTTCTATATTTTTATAGTTTCTTGATCTTGTTTCGGTTAAATTCATGACACGTTATCAAACTCTACCACATATGGCTTAATCAACTTAGGGATTATATTGCAAGAATACTTCTTGTTCTCACTATCTTTGGGCTAATCTAAATCATGATCATGTTCATTCTCATAGCTTTGTTTTTCCATATTAATCATTTATATTTTATGCATAAAAATTTATTATGACTTTTGTTTAGCTAACACAATCATTATATTTTGCTTGTTCTTGATAAATTCTGGAAGATTTAATATTCAAGCATCCTTGTAGGATTGCACAAACTATAATTTTCTTTGGTCATCCTTTATATGAAGATTTGTGGTATAGTTCCTGAAGAACTAACCCTTGAGATCATGAATGAAATTTAAAAAATATATCCTGGAGTAGTGAAAATGAGAAAATATTTTCAAGAATATTTTGAAAGTTTAGATATTATTGTGATTAAACACAAGAGCAGTTATTGATTAAAAATGAAAAAGGTAGTGTAATGGATTGAACTTTATTCCCAGAAGTGAATAAGTTACACATGAAGGGTGGTAAAAATGTCATTAGTATGATTTGTGGTTATGATCTTTACTAATAATTATTTAGTAACTCATATACATTATGGAGAAGTGTCACTTCTTTCCCTACTAATGCTTGGTATAAAGACGTTATTTTGTAGGAAGAAATAAGAAGAAGAAATAGTGGTATGGCTAGTTCCTGAATAACTAGGTCATTTTATGTTCTTATTTTATTTGTCCCAATATCTTCTTATTTCTTTTTACATGTTACCTTAATGTTGTATCAAGTATAAAAATGACATTGATCATAACTGGCATATGTCAAAATTTTGCAAAGAATTACGAGTGGGTTTCAATCAAGGTAAATATAAACGGTTGTCTCTTCAATCCTACAAGTGAGCTATAGGTTAGTTTTCTTCTGCAATTTCAGATGAATACATTTTCTCTTATTTTGATTTAGTTTATAATTATTTAAATATGTATGGTTTATAAAATTTTATTCATTGAAGAAAATTGTGTGTTCCTAATTCTTTATATATAAATGGTAATATTTGTTACATGTATTGTAATGCTAAAAGTAATTCAAGTCTCTATAATAACTTCTATATTTTATTATTTGGACTTTCAAAGTTTTATAAATTATTTTTATTCATTATCAATTCAAATAGTTATGGGTGCAATTAAAATGTATGGTGAGGTGAACCAGAATTTACTAAGCACTTATAAAAGAAAAAAATGCTATTTTGTTGTAAACCCGGAGTTTACTAGTCTACATAGTTTTATTACTTGGTATATGGTCAGCAAGATTATCCTAAATTAACAGTGGGATCTCATATTGATATTTTTGAAGGACCAGATATAATGAATTTTTATTTGTCATATGTTCTTAATGCTGGTTAATTATAATCCTATTTAGCTAGCTAAAAATAGAGTTGAATTTAGTAAATATTCTAAATTTTTAGAATATAACTAAGACGATATTTGTGTATTTTATAATAAATCATGTGTATTGTTTATATAGTTATGGCCAGAAGCCATACGATCACGTGTGTAGTTATCATCAACTAACAACTAGGAGTTTGAAAGTGTAATTGAAGACTCTGGAAGAGCTAATGTATTGTTAATTGAAGGAGCAAAGTTACACACTAATACTGTATTATATTTTTTGTCTCATAGAAACTTATTAAGTTTCAAGGATATCCATCTAAATGGATACCAAAAAATAAAGGAAATATCAAATATTTTTATATCACGAGACTTACCTTAAATAAAAAAAAATATATGTATTAGCAAAATTACCCTTTTTTCCTTCGGTTTGTACTAAGCGCATATTAGTACAATACATACTATCGTAAACCAAAGTTTATGGATCATAATAAGTTCATTATTTGGCATGACCGGTTAGGCCATCTCGAGTCTATTATGATGTGAAAATAATTTAAAATTCACGGGACATCCATTGAAGAGCCAGGAGATTCTTCAGTCCAATGATTTAGCATGTAATGCTTGTTCCCAAGGGAAATTGATAATTTGATCATCATCAATAAAAATTGGAAAGTGAATCTCTCACATTTTTAGAATATATACAAGGTGATAGTTGTGAACCAATACACTTACCATGTGGACCATTTAGATATTTTATGGTTTTAATTGATGCATCCACTAAATGGTCATATGTCTGTTTGTTGTCAACTTGCAACCAGGCGTTTGCGAGATTGCTAGCTCAAGTAATTTGATGAAGAGCTTCTTTTATCGATTATCCAATTATAAAAATGTGTCTAGATAATATTGGTGAATTTACATCTCATAGTATCATATGTGTATTGATATTGAACATCCTGTAGCACATGTTCTTAAAAAATGGACTTGCAAAATCATTCATTAAGCATCTAAGATTGTTTGCAAGAATATTACTTATGAGATCAAAACTTTCAATTTCTACTTAGGGACATGCATTCTTGCAAGTTGTGACATTGATTTGCATCAAGCCAACAAGTTATCACAAGTTCTTCCTTTTGCAAATGATTTTTGGTTAGCAACCTAATATTTCCCATCTAAGAATTTTTGGATGTGTTGGGTAAATTCCAATTGCTCCAAACAATACACTAAGATGGGTCTTCAAAGAAGGTTGGGAATATATGTTGGATATGAATCTTCATCTATATCTTGAACTGTGACACCCTCTACCCCGTCAAGGCATTTTAGCAATGTAAGAAGAAAATAACACAAGATAAAAAAAAAAATTCATTCGGATAAAACTTTCCTTTGAAACGAAATAGAGTTGTCACGTTCACAACATGCGGAAATAGAAAATGAGTATGAAATACAATTACTAAAAATAACCCAAGTCCCCGATGTCACAATAATTCAGAGCTCTTCCCCTAATCATTACATCGGAAGAATACAATAACTTAAACAAGTAAACACAAGTCTTCTATCTATCACAACGAGCTATCGTGATTACTTGCCGGCATTCGTATCCTCAATACCTGCAGCCTCAAGATCTACACATACCCCGTGGGATATGCATAGCCACAAGAGGGTTAGTCATCATAACCTCAAATAGTGCATACAAATGTAGGAAATTAATGAACAATGCGCAATATACAACAATTCCAATAAGGACATCTAATCACTAGCGTTAAGGCATAAGATGGTACCACAACGGCCAAATATCACATGCTACAAAGACCAATCACAACATTAAGGTACATTACCACAACAATTATATATCACATGCCACGGCATCAACCACAACAACAAGGTACATTACCAACACTAAACAACCAGGCACATGATCATGTAAAACAATGTATTTATAGAACCATAATCGTATGCATGTAGATCCACTTAAAACGGCGGGATACCTTGCCCGCTTTGAATACCATGTCGATGGTGTACCAATAACAACAGGGCCGAACCTCACCCGCCACGGATACCTTGCCCGATTCGCCCCATTAATCGTAGGGACCGGAAACCTCGCCCGATCACGGGATACCTTGCTCGATTCGCCTACTAACCAAAGGATCGAAACCTCGCCGTCACGGGATACCTTGCCCGATTCGCCTTTTTTTCTTTTAACCGTAGGGATAGGAAACCTTGCCCGTCACGGGATACCTTGCCCGATTCGCCCTAATAACCAAAGGACCGGGAACCTTGCCCGTCACGGGATACCTTGCCCGATTCGCCCTTTTTAACTGTAGGACCGGGAAACCTTGCCCGTCACGGGATATCTTGCCCGATTCGCCCTAATAACCAAAGGACCGGGAACCTTGCCCGTCACGGGATACCTTGCCCGATTCGCCCTTTTTAACCGTAGGACCGGGAAACCTCGCCCGTCACGGGATACCTTGCCCGATACGCCCTACTAACAACAACAACAACAACAACAACAACAACAATGACGACACCAAGATGCATGAACATGACCAAACGCGGTGTCTAACCATAACATCCTCTATCGCCATATTTTCGACAGAGTAACAACAACAACAACAGCAGAACACAAATTCATAAGTTAGCTAGTGCCTTCTACCAATAACATGAACATTTAATATTCTTAGCAACTTTGATTAAGCACATACATCCAAGTGAAACTTTGGCATAGAAGGACTAGTTCTCTCAGATTATCATACTAATAAATCAATAGGCATCATAAATGAACCTTAGACATTCTACTTAAGCTTTACAATATCAACATAATTATGGGACTCGAGTTCTTTGATTCATACTTAGTGGCTACACTTTCATAGGGTCTAAAGCCTACTATTTAGTTATTTAATTTCCTTACATTGTCATTTGATAACAACCAATTTACGTACATCAAGCATATAACAACCAAAGCTCAATCATCACGCCAATTTCAACAACCAATAAAATTATCACATCACGTTACAATAAATATCACTAGTCAAGAATAGTAATTGAGGAGTTCGGATGTCTCCTATCACGGTGGTGATAGTGCTCGCTTTTTCGTTATCACATGAGGCGTAGGGGTCATGGGACACCCCTATTGTTCATACATGTTCCATACACTCACTAGAAGAGAACAACTACCCTTACCTCAAGTGAATTTCGTGCTCCTAGGATGGGATGAAGTAACACCAAGCTTTTCCTTTCCTAGTGAAGCTTTCTTCAAAGAAACACAAGAGCAAGGGTTTAGGAATGGAAAAATCATGGTTTAGAACCCTAACATTGATCTTAAAGACAAAGCTTATCATTATAAGACTTACCACCTCCTATTCCTCCCAATGAGGCTGTACGAGTTACAATAACGATGCTCCCCGGTCGAGTCCCGTAGCGTAGTCTTGAGTTAGAGCCCTTGACACCACAAAATTGGAAGAAGGGAAGGAAGAGCTTTTCTCTGTTTGGATTGGTCTTATGAGAAGCTCCTAATCATGTTTAGGGTCTTAGAACTGATGCTTAGTGGCTAGGTTAAGTCTAGGGGTCGTGGTTGCCCTTTCAGGTCGAGAATGGGTCACACTGGGTCACAGAACCGGCCCAAAACGAGTTAAAATGCGAAACAGCGCGTAGTCACTTATCAGCTGTGGGCGCCGGGCGCCTGCACTCCCTGGGCGCCCTGCGCCTGCTCTCGGTGAGGCCTGGGCGCCCGAGCTTCAGTCTGGGCGCCCTGCGCCTGAGTCTAGACACTTGGTGCCACTGTTTTGGTCGTATCTGGAGCTATAGATGTCCGATTGAGGCGTTCTTGGTGTCGTTGGAAAGCTAAGCGAATTTCCTACAATTTTATATCTAATAGGCTTACCCAAATTCGGACTCTAACAGGATCAAAAATGCAGTTGAAATATACTATAATATTCCTAAGTGTGACGCTTGCGTTGTGTTGACTCCAGAGAGCATATCTAGAGTTGTAGGTATCGAAATCGAGTCGAACAAAAGCCAACTAAAAGATAAGAGATAATGCTACAACTTTATTGAAGGGACGTAAATCCAATAGAGTTTTTAAGAGGTTCGAAAATGGGGAATACGGTGACCGAAATAACTAAATATAGGAATAAAGGTACATCTGGACACTTAATCGGCTGAAGGAACGGTAAAACATATGAAACCCATCCCAAGCAACAATAAGCATGTTCTAATACCCTAAGACATATCCTAATCTTGAAGGATGAAAAATTAGGGCTGTTACATGAACCATCAATGAGAGATTTATTTATAGCTCAGTTTTTCGATTATCATTTTGATGAATCAGTTTTTCCAATATCAGAGGAGAAAATATGCAGCTGGAAAAGGAGATTAGTTGGAATGAATTATCATTATCTCTTATTGATCCTCATACAAAACAATGTGAACCAGAATTTCAAAAGATAATTCATTTACAATGCGTAGCATACCAGTTACCAAATGCATTCACCAGCTGCTAATGCTCCAATCAAAATTAATGTCTCTGTTGGACAATCTAAAATGAGTCTCAACCATGCATAAAGCGTGGTAGACCTGTCGATTCCAAAGATAAAAATCCTCGAATAAGAAAAGAAGCTAAAAAACAAGATGACCTAAGTGAGGATATGGAAACTCTAAAAGAGTCATCAGACATAATTTCAGTTCTAGAAGAGACTGATCAAGTACCTAAAATTTGTGAAAATCAAGAGATGTCAATAAATTATGTCATGAATGGAATACGATGGAACCAAAATGAAGTCAACGTTGATGATGTTTTTGCATATAATATTGCGCTAAATGTGAATAATGGTAATGAGGATCACGAACTAAAGTCTACTAAGGATTGTATACAAAACAGTGATTGGCCAAAAACAGAAAAAACGCAAATGATGTAAAATTGAACTCACTTTGCAAGCAAAAAGTTTTTGGACATGTAGTTCGAATACTTAAAGTGTAATGACAGTTGGATACAAATTGGTTTTTGTTCAAAAACAAAATGTAAATGGTGAAATTGGGAGACACAAAGAACAACATGTTTCCACAAACATTCTTGCTCTATTTTTGGTTCAAACACTTGACATTGATTTTGAAGAGACATATTCACCCGTCGTGGATGCAAGTACTTTTCAATACTCAATTAGTCTGGTAGCAAATAAAGGACCTCAATTTATATGACGTGAAGGTTGAACTCGAGTTATCTCTACTCGGAAAATCCTAGAAGGATTAAAAATATAAAGAAATATCTTAAAATGAAATATGTTTGAAAGACAAAGTTTTGTCTCGACCTGCAATCGAATGCTTAGCTAATTGAATTTTTGTATAACAAGTTATAAAGAATTAGTTCTTAAGTGACTCATGATAAATTATATCCATTGAGTACATGAGTTGTGTGTCAAGAAGATAATAAATATAATGGTCCCGAAGACCATAACTTAGAGCTATAAAAGCATATGCGCATATTGTTAATTAAATGTTACTTGACTTGATATAGTAATATTAATGTGATACTTATTAGTAAGATATAATTCATCACCAAGTAAAAGACATCGAACCAAAGTGAAATGTATATATTTGTTTTATATTTTGACAATACAATTGATGCAATTATTCTATGAATATATGTTCAACAAATTGATCATGCAGATGAAATGTATCTTTCTGATCCAAATGAAGTCAGATATCAAACCTGTTGTTATTTACGTGCGGTAGTATTGATACATCATTACGATATACAAAGCAATCTATAGGTATCACTTCTTCATATCATGCTCAAATAACAACAATTCATGGAGGAAGTCCTGAAGATAATACTGCTTGCAAGCTCAATTGAAAGGAGGATAAATCAAAGGTGACAAAGCGAAGAAAATTACTTCAAATGCTTCAGAGGGAGAAAATCAGAATGTTAGAGTTCATATTTTTAAGTGATACTTCTAACAGGGGGAGAAAACTGTACTCTTTTTCCCTTGATCAAGGTTTTATCCTACATGGTTTTCCTTGATAAGGTTTTTAATGAGGCAGCTCCCACATGAAGGATATTGTACTTTTTTTCTTTCACTAGGATTTTTTTCCATTGGGTTTTTTTTTCTAATAAGGTTTTAATGAGGCATATCCTTAATGGACATCCAATGAGGAGTGTTATGAATAATATTGAAAATGGATGTCTAATAATCTCTATAGTTACATAGTAAAATGAATATTAGAAGACACTCATTTATGTGAATTTTAATGGATATTATTATTCCTTATGATAATGTTTGCACTGATTTATGCCATTTCTGTGAAGATGGTGTAGAGAACACTCGACATCTTTTCTTTGCATGTAATTATAGCCGTGATTGCTAGTTAAAGGTTGGCTTGTGGCACATTATTGAGCCTCATTTATTGGTTGCCGAGAGTGCTTCTCAGATGCTTTTTCAAGTCCTCGATGCCACGGCTAAGGAAGATCGATATATGTAGGGTTGATGGTTTGGAGCTTATGAAAAACCAGGAATAATCTGATATGGAACAACCTTGTAAAGTCAGTTCATGCGACTGTTAGTCGGGCTAGTTGCTGTTGGAATGACTGGAAGTTGGCACAAGGTGTGGCTACTGCCCAACAACCTCTGCATGTTCCTAATACTGGGCAACGTTGGACTAAGCCGAGAATGGGGTATTTAAAGATTAACACTGACGCAGGCATTCAGTCGAGCAATAATTCATCAAGCTTTGGGCTGTGTATTCGTGATGACACTGGCTCTTTTCAAATGGCGCGCACCGGATGGTTTCAACCAGAGTTGGCCCCGCATGAAGCTTCTTGATGTTGTAGTTTTTGAGCTGGATTCTTTTCAAGTAGTTTCTGCTATGACGTCTCAGCTGCCAGATATATCTATGTTTGGAGCTATTATTAGTTATCGTAAGGGCATTTTTGTGTCGCACCCTTCTTTCTCTGTTGAGCATGTTAGGAAGGGAGCAAATGTAGTAGCTGACACTTTATCCAGACAAGCTACATCTTGGGCTCCCCTTCAGGATTTTGATGACGTGCCCATTTTTATTGCTGCAATTATTGAAAATGAAATGAGTTAAATTTGCTACCGTCAAAAAATACAAAGACTCTCTTATTCTCTCTCTCTCCCCTATATCTATTATTCTATATTTTATAGTTTCTTGATCTTGTTTCGTTTAATTTCATAACAAAATTATATATTTATTTTTTAGTTCAATAATATTTTTGTCTTTTCAAAAATTAAACATACTTCTTTCTCTTTTATTTCTCTTATTTTTCTCTTATATCAAACAATACGTCAAATTTACTCTATTTCTTACATCTTTCTCTTTTTTCACACTTTTTCTCATCTATTTCTTTTTTCTCAATTTTTTCTCACAACCAAATATACCCTTAGTGGAGTGGTGTGCGATGTGAACGCGGGTGAGAGAGAGAAAAGTGAGTGTGGTAATTAATTAGTGAAAATGGGTGCACGTGATTGAGTGAGTGAAGTGAGGAAAATGACACACAAAGCTATCACCGTACTCGGCCAAAATACCTCCGGCGGACATAAATTTTTTAAAAGAATGATATACTTCGAAACTTTATTTCCAAGGACAATTGGCCAAACTGTCCGGAAATATATTTTAGGAGACAACTGGCCAATATTTGTGGATGTTATAAAATGTATGGAAATAACATTCCGATAGGCATATAAGTTAACTTCGAGACAGGAGTTTTATGTGAAAAAGACGAAAATCCCTTCAAGAAATGCATGTTAGCAAAAATATAGGGTATTTTTAGTATTCTCTTAATTCAAAGTTGTCATAGCGCGTGCCAAGTATGTGGAAGACTGATAGGTATTAGGTACCTTCGAAAGGAAAGGGGGAAATAGAATTTTTATTAATGATTCTGTCCAAGGGGATAGCTCGGTTGGTGAGCTGTGGACACTTAAGGAGGAGCTAACCAAGAGATACGGGGTTCGAACCTCCTCACCCAACTAAAAATTAACATTTGCCATTCAAAAAATAAATTAATGATTCTCTCCACATCAAGTGTCACAATCGATCACCATATATAGCAGCTAGTCTTTGGATACCAGAATTCACAAAATATCAAAGTAAACCTAGCAAGTCAAATAACAAGGTGACAACACACCAATTCTATATAACATACTCTCTAATTTATTGACAACTCATCTATTCCATTGGTCGTATGAATAATTTTTTTTTGGTCTGGAATATAATTGGATTTCCATTGAACAAAAAACGGCCCAATGGGCTTACACCGGAAAGCAACAGCGACACAATGCTGGATCACTCTAGTAACAAACGTTCCTATATTACAGGGTAAACCATCAAAAGCAGAGGAGCACCAGAGAAATGCATGAGATAGCGAATCTAATGAAACGGGAAGTACATTCCCAACCTGACAAGATCTAGCACTAAAACGATTCGCAGAGATTAATCCTAACTCCGAGACGCATTACAGCTCAGATCTCAGAAAGAATCCTACCCCCATACAACAAACGGGCCCTAACTGAGATCGGAAGCCTCTAAACGATCACACATCACCGGGAGGTGGGGGAAGAAGGCAACCGAATCTGGTTTGGCTAAGATGGTCGCCAGAACCCACCGACGACCTGCCAGAGACTATATCATTCTCAACAAAATCAACCAAATTATGCCTGACACTAGAAGGATTGAGGCCAGCAGAATCACTATGAAGTACATCAGCAAGGGTCTTAGGAGGCAAGGCTAACCAGTTGCAAGGGAGTGATCGGTTTGCCACCATGAGAGCTACTGTGTGAGCTGCTTGGTTTCCAGATCTGGGAGTCCATGAGAAGCCACAGTGGTTAAAATCACTTTGAAACGCATGGATATCCTGAATGATTTGAAGAATTTCTCCTCTTTGCAAGTCCTTTTTACACGATCTGGCCACCTCTAGGGAATCCGATTCAATCACAACATACCTGAAGCCAAGATTCTGAGCAAGGTTAATACCATCCCGAACAGCGTTAGCTTGTACCACCAATGGTGAGAGGGATGGGAAGCACCTAGCAGAAGCATAAACAAGTTTGCCAGAGAAACCCCTGAGAGGGGGTCTCCATTTTTTCGCATTGCTCGTGCCTGTTGACCTGTCCCTTTGTGTTTCCCTAACCCCTAACCGGGCTTGGAAATACTCCTGAATATTGATAATACTCTGTTTCAGAGTAGTCATAGGGTTTGGGGATTTGGTCATAAAAACCAAATCATTTCTAGCCTTTCAGACAACCCAAAGAGTGAAACAGACAGAAGCAAAAGCATAGTGCTTATAATCATTTAGGGGTTTCAAGTTCGTGATAACCTTCCAATCCACTCCCTAGCACTAGTAACTGAATCTGGCAAGGGTACACATTGAATCTAGGAGCCAAACCAAACTGGTATAGTCCATGGGCACAATAATAGAGCATGCTCCATAGTTTCAACATGAGACTCACAAATGGGGCAAGTGTTATTCCGGAGAATCCGCTTCCTGCATAGGTTATCTTTGACAACAATACTGTTATGGCAGATGCGCCAGATGAAGTTTTTTAAATTCTGAGGGATAGAAGCCTGCCAAATATATAACCAAGGGAAGTCAAGGTCAGCACCTGAGGTAGAGGGGCCTCTATGGATGGTCTGGGTACTGTTACAGGCAGCAATGAAGCCAGTCTTGACACTATATTCTCCTGAGGCTGTAAGGGGCCACCAGAATTTGTCCTTAGCATGTGTCCAACTGATAGGAGTCTGATAAGCAGCTCTGACCGAGGCTGGGGTTAGGGTCTGCTGCAACTTGTTGACATCCCATGAGTGATTAGAGTGATTGATGAGATCACCAACTTTGGCGTTAAGAGTAGGGATGGTAGGCTCAGCTTTAAAGCCAGAAGCAACCCAAAGGTCTTTAGTAACATTGATATCACTCCCATTTCCCACAGCCCACCTTCCATCTCTCTTCACAACATCTCTACCTTTAAGGATGCTTGACCACACCTAAGAGCTTTGTCTCTTCTTTGGTACCTACAAAAAACAAGAGTTAGGAAAATAAAGTCCCTTAAGGGTTTTCACCCTTAGGGCATCCGGATTTTGAATCACTCGCCAAGCCTGTTTTCCTAATAGTGCTAGATTCATTTCCTCAAAACTTTGGAACCCCATGCCGCCTCTTTCTTCCTACTAGTCATGAGATTCCAACTTTTCCAGTGGATACCATCCATTCGTTTTTTCTTTTTCTTACATACTCATGTCGTTTTTTTTAAATTACCAGAAAAATAATTGAACAAACTGGTTCCTTGACACCCTTATTGAACTTGCTCTCAATCAAAGATTATGGATGACCAAGAGATGAAAGATGACGTCAACCAGCTAAAGGAACAGATGAGCAAAGTTTTAGAGCTTCTACAGTCTCTAGACAAGGACAAGGTCGCGAATGGGGTGTCTTCACCAGCGAATGATGAAAATTAAGCTACGCTTTACCACCCACCTGGCTTTAGTCCAATGCAGTTGCAATACGGTCTCAATGCTCTAGGGATGATGGTACCTTTTGTAACTTACCCATAAGATCCTACACATTCACCAGCTAGCAACCCTCAGAATCAAATAACACAATTCCCACTTTACGGTCTTCCACCTGGTTATACGCCACCTATGACTAGTGATGATTCTGCGAACCATAATCCTCAAGGCCCCTGTGCACAACAGCTCAAATATTTGGTCTCTGCCTGTTACACCGCCAAAGCTAACAATAACTCTGCAAAAACTGATTCCCAAGCACTTGTTGTACAAGATGTAGCTCAGCCTCAAGGATCTGGTTCAGGTACTAAAACCATACCAGTCCAAAGCACATCTCCTATTTTCATGACATACACCTTTCCACCTGGTTACGTTCCACCCCATGTCGGGAATACTCAAGGAGTCAGTATGCCTGTAGTGACCCCCGTGGTGAATCCCCAATCATTTGGTCACCCCTATTATGTTCAAGGAAACCGATTAAATCCCCAGACTAACCGTGTTGCCTGGCCACCAGCCACGGGGGGATCCAATCTGAGCGTCCCAATTGGGAATCAATGGTCTGATACAAAGTTGCGAATCCTTGAAGATAGACTAAAGACATAGACGGAGTGAGTTATCTCGGTTCAAGTAATGCTTCAGATCTTTGTCTCGTACCAAATGTTGTCATACCACCAAAGTTCAAGGTGCCAGGCTTTGATAAGTATAAAAGGGCAACTTGCCCAAAAAGCTACTTGACCATGTACTGTAGGAAGATTGCATCCTATGCACATGATGACAAACTTCTAGTTCACTTTTTCCAGGATAGTTTAACAGGGGTAGAGTTGAGTCAGTATACACACCTTGAGCGATCTCATATTTGCTGTTGGAAGGATTTGGTGGATGCTTTCTTGAAGCAGTATAAGTATAACGTTGATATGGCTCCTGATAGAATGCAGTTGCAAAATAAGGCAAAAAAGGGCAATGAGACTTTTAAGGAATATGCCCAACGATGGAGAGGATTGGCAGCCCAAGTGGAACCGCCTCTGATCGAAAAAGAAATGGTGGCTATGTTCATGGATACTCTTCAATCACCCTTCTATGACAAAATGATCGGAAGTGTATCATCAAACTTTTCAGATATGGTCATCGTAGGGAAAATAGTTGAAGGAGGAATGAGAAACGGAAAGATTACCCAAAATTTTGCTGGAACCAATAATGCCAAGAGACCCCCTACAAACTTTGTAAAGAAGAAAGAAGGGGAAACCAATCTGTGATAACAAGCCCGGGAGGACAAACTCAAGGAAAACCACCCAAATTCTTTACCAATTTCCCACATTCTTTTCCGTACCCCTACTTTCCACCTCCATACATTGCTGCTGCCTCTCATAATCCAACCCCTCGGCCAAACTAACCAATAATGCCCTTTCGTCCACCTTCCCCTGTCCAATCACAAGCACAACCAGTTGCACCCACCCAAATTTAAACTGAATCGCAGAAGAAGAATCGCGCTAAACCTAGTCATATCGATAACCTTCTCTAAAGATGGAACGAATAATCAGTCATTAAGCTTATTAGAGTGCAATTGATCCAAAAAAAGAAAGATTAATCATCCAGAAATAGAAAATTGCAAAAAATACAAAACTCTGTCCATTACATGTCCAAAAATTACAAGAAGGGTAATAATAATAATAAAATAGAGCAGGGATGCACATGGCATCTTGGTAAACAGCAGCAACATTTTGAGGATGAAGCCAGGGACCCTTTCTCCATATTCCTAGCCTATTTTCTATTTTTTCCAAGACCAAGCAGCTTTGCAGGCACCATCCTGCATCCTCTGAAATCTCCAGCCATCTCTCATGTCCCTGCAACAAGCTTCCAATACAAGGGTCAATCACTATTGTCCTATTAGAGCCCTTTTCACTCTATAAATACAGCTTCAATTCAGAGAAAAGAGGAGGAATTTCTGAGGAATTCTGAGACTTTTACCACCAAGCAGAGAATTAGAGACTCTACATTGGGGTCCTAATTCAATCTAGTTTTGAACGCAGAGAGAAAAAAGGATAGAGTTGGGTATTAAGAAAGGCAACAAGACAGTAGCAGAGAAGAGAAAATCAGTGTCATTACCTTCTGCTGTAGTCACATCTCTTCCCACTCTAAAGAACTTGGTATCCAGGTAGGTCTATTGAATATTTTTGTGCCGTGAATGCTGCTTGAGTAAAGTGTTGTTGCCATTGTCCATAGCCTGTTAACAAGGTTTTTCAGAATAAAATGAAACAGCAATAAAATCAAATAAGGGCAAATCAAGGAATAACCAGAAATAGAATGAGCAATAGAAAAGAATAGGAAGAATGGAATCAGAAGGAAAACTAGAGAGCAAAAATGGCGATTTAAGTTAGAATTGAAGTCACGAAGGAAAATCAGAAAAGAAAGAGGAAGGGAGAAGACCCACCTCCGGCGAGGTTCCCCCACCACCACCAGCCACTGTTCACACCCTCTAAAACCCGCATCTCACAGCGTCCATCCCTCTCCCTCCCTGCGTCATCTCTCTCTTTTGCCCCGAACCTCTCGCTCGCGGCCGCGCGCGTCCAGGGATGGCGCGCGACAACTGCGTCTCCCTCTCCCTTCTCGCTAGTCGCCTTTCCCCTTCTTCACCCGCGGCTTCGACTCCACCCTGTTGGAACCTAAACGATTGAGAAGTTTAGACCCTCATTAATTTTGATGATAACAAAGTATTCACAAGAGAACAATTTATGTTCTAACATTTCTTGAAGTGTGCAGATACTAATAATACATATATTCTAAGCCACTCAAGCAAGAAGAAAGTAATTCTCAAGAGAAGGATTCATTCTATGTGTTAACATTCGGCTCATCCTTGTGAGCGTCTGGAATTTCCTCTTTATGCACTATGCTTATCTAATTGCTACGAGCGTCTGAACTTCCGATTCTGAGCGAGCGTCTGAACTTCATTTCAAATCACGTGTTAGTCACGTTGCTGCTCTTCCTCTCAGAAGTTTTTGGAACGGATTTCAAAATTGATTCTGAGCGCTAAAATTGTTGTACGAGGTATCAAAGGTGACACCTTTAGCTACAAGACAAAAATCGTACAAGCAATTGTGAAAAGCAAGGTAAGATTTAAACGGTAATATGTACTACTGGGATATTCTCTGCAAAGGAAGAAAGAGACAGCTTTTTGAATTTACCTCACTCAATGGAAAGGAGCCATTTTTACCGTAACGGTAATATCCTTGGAACTCTTATATATATCTCATGGTATCCATTGAAGAAGTAACGAACATACTGTGAAAAAGCTTGCTGAAATTCTGCTGAAATATTACCTCATTTACAGAGAACAAGCACTGCTTCTGTGAGCAACCAAGTCTCATGCTAAGTCTCTGGACTACAAGAACTGAACTCAGCGTCCGACCCTTTCTTTAAGAAAGTTTTTCTATAGTTGAGCTTAATCTTTTATCCTCTCTGTGAGAGTTATTTTTAACTGTATTTCAACTCACTTGTAAAAGTTTGTTTTGGCCTAGTTAAGGCTGTATCCTCAAAGGCTCGACTGTACTGAGTCGTTTTGAGAAGTTGAGAGTATTGTCAAGTTGTGACAGTAGAATACTCTTGAGGAAATTGTAATCAGATTGATTATAGTGGAAAATCCTTCAGGAACGAAGGGACTAGACGTAGCTACCAGTTTGGTAGTGAACTAGTATAAATTTCTGTGTCTCCTGCTTTACTGCTTTCTATTCATTTCTATCTTGTTGTGTTAAAAACAAGTTTTATCAAACTGCTTTTTCGGTCCGATTATTTCCAGCATCCGATAAACAAACAGTTTTGAAAAACTTGTGTTCTAAAGTGTTTCTAACTTAAAGTTTGCGAAAAGTTTTTAACACAATTCAACCCCCCTTCTTGTGTTCACGTTCAGTTGGTACCAGAGCTCGGCCTCTTGGTTGAGCACTTAACAGTGTCAAGAGAAAAGATCCTATATTGTGAACATGTCTACTGAAGGTGGTCATATGAATCGTCCTCCTCTATTCAATGGAGAAAAATTTGATTACTGGAAAGATAAGATGAACGCATTCCTTGAGGCACAAAGTCTTGATTTGTGGGATATAGTTGAAAGCGGATACATTCTTCCCGCTAATGCCCTTGGCGTTGCAATACCTAGGGAAAACCAGTCCGATGATCGAGAAAAGAGATATCAAACCAATCGTAGGGCGATTTATTCTCATCTGTGCTATGACAGAAAGAGAATATGATAAATGTGGTAAGTTTGATACTGCCAAAGAAATCTGGGATTCTCTTGTGTTATCTTATGAGGGTTCTGCCCAAGTAAGAGAAACAAAAGCTAGCATGATGGTACGCCAATATGAGCTATTCAGAATGGAAGATGGAGAAAATATTGAAACTATGTTTGGAAGGTTCCAAACACTTGTTCATGGGTTGCAGGCCTTTGGAAAAAGTTATACTACACCTGATAATGTGAGAAAGATCTTGAGAAGCTTGACTAAGCAGTGGAGACCCAAAGTCAATGCTATTCAAGAAGCAAAAGATCTAAATGCTCTTCGGCTTGAAGATCTTATGAGTTCTTTGAAAGCTCATGAACTTGAGCTAAATGAAGAAGAACCTACCAAGAAGAGTAAGTCTATTGCTTTAAAAGTTAATCAACATAAACCTAGTACTTCTAAAGCTTTTCAGGCTGAAGAAGAAGAATCAGATGATGAAGCTTCAGAAGGAGATTCTGATGGATCAGACGATGAGCTAGCATTCATATCTAAGAAGATCCAGAGAATGTGGAAGAAAATAAACTTGTAAGGAAGTTTCGTAAGAAAGATTCAAAGGACAGAAGGAGAGCAAAGACAAGGACAAAGCCCAAGTCATTTGCTATGAATGTAAAGCCCTGGACATTTCAAATCCGAGTGCCCTAATCTTAAAGAAAAGCCCACAAAAAGCTCCTTCAAGAAAAAGAAGAAAGGTCTCATGGCAACATGGGAAGATCTTGACTTATCCTCCTCTGAGGAAGATAAAGAAGAAGAAGCTCACATTGCCCTCATGGCAGACACTGACATTGACTCAAAAGAAGAAGTTGAAGAGGTAATAGTATATGATTCCTACTCTGAACTTCAACTTGCTTTTGATGATCTTCTTAAGGACTCTGCCACTCTCTCTACTGAGTATAAGAACTTGAAAAAGAAATTTTTAAAACTATCACAAGATTTTCATTCTTTACGTAATGAAAACTCAGACTCGATGAAGAGAACGGAAAATTTGGCGAAAATCAGCGTCTGGTTGATAACCAGCGTCTGGAAGCTAACAAGCAACCAGAAGCTGAGAGCTCTCAAGCTAAGAGTTCTGTAGTTACAGGCAAGCCTAACTGCAAATCAAATGACTATGAACAAGCATTTCAAAAGTTTCTTGCCGAGAGTGTAACTCGTAGCAAGCAAGCTTCAATGATCTGGGGTGTCAGTAAAACGACAACTCATGGTCTTGGTTATATATCAGATGAAACCCTTTTGGAAAATGAATCAGCATCTGATAAATCCCATAGTCATAGTAAATGCTTACATTGTACTTACTGCAATAAATCTGGTCATTTGAAAAGTGCATGTAATGTTTTTAAAACTGCGAAGGATAAGCCTCCTTCAAGAACTAACAAGAAAGGACCCAAAAAGATATGGGTACCTAAAGATAAAATAGTCTATGTTGCAGACATGCTTAGCAACAAAGTTAATACACCAATCTTGGTACTTAGACAGTGGATGCTCGCGTCACATGACGGGAGAAAAGCATATGTTCCAAGAACTAAGACCTAGAGAAGCTGGATTTGTTGGTTTCGGAGGAAACCAGAAAGGTAAAATAGTTGGAATTGGTCGCATAGGTAAAGGCTCTCTTCCTTCTATTGATAATGTTTTATATGTTGAAGGAATGAAACATAATCTACTGAGCATAAGTCAATTATATGACAATGGTTATAGTGTTGTCTTTACAGAAACTGGATGTTTAGTAAAAAGCAAAAACGATGGATCTATATTCTTTACAGCAAAGAGGAAACAAAATGTTTATAAAGTTGATCTTTCTGAACTTGAAAAACAAGATGTCAAGTGTCTTATGTCTGTTGAAGATGAGCAATGGATTTGGCACAAAAGATTAGGTCATGCCAACTTGAGGTTAATCTCAAAATTAAACAAGCACAATCTTGTTAAAGGCTTACCAAATCTTAAGTACCAATCTGATGCCCTCTGTGAGGCGTGTCAAAAAGGAAAACAAGTTAAAACTTCCTTTCATTTAAAAAATGTTGTTTCAACTTCTAGACCACTTGAACTTTTACATCTTGATCTTTTTGGTCCCACAAGGACAGCCTCTTTAACTGGAAAGAAATATGGTTTAGTCATTGTTGATGATTTTACTAGATGGACATGGGTTAAATTCCTTGCCCACAAGGATGAGTCTTTTAAAGTATTTACTGTCTTCTGCAAATCAGTTCAAAATGAAAAAGGCATTTGTATTTCTTCTATCAGAAGTGATCATGGGGGAGAATTTGAAAATGAGAACTTTCAAAAATTTTATGAAGAAAATGGCATCTCTCACAATTTCTCCTCTCCTAGAACACCTCAACAAAATGGTGTTGTAGAAAGGAAAAATAGGTCCCTCCAGGAAATGGCCAGGACCATGATCAATGAAGCTGATATTGCAAAACATTTTTGAAGCGTATAGCGATAAACACGACTTGTTATATTCAAAATAGAATTTATATAAGACCTATTTTGAATAAGACTCCTTATGAATTGTGGAAAGGAAGAAAACCAAACATTTCTTACTTTCATCCTTTTGGTTGTATTTGTTATATCTTAAATACTAAAGATCAGCTTGGTAAGTTTGATTCCAAGGCTGACAAAGGAATCTTTTTAGGATATTTTGAAAGATCTAAAGCCTTTAGAATATACAACAAAGAAACTTTGACAGTTGAAGAGTCCATTCATGTCAAGTTTGATGATAAGAAGCCTGACACTGCAATGTCAGAGCTAGATGAGTTATTTTCAGATTTAAACCTCGGTGACAAGCCAGACGGTGAATATACATCTTCATCATCCGGTGGTAACAAGACGAAGAATTCTACTCAGCGGTGAAGCAAGAAAAAGTCGAAGTACAAAACCAATCATCCAAAAGATCAAATCATAGGAGAACCTGGTGACAAAGTACGAACCAGATCCTCTTTCAAGGAGCATGCTGATTTTGCACTTCTCTCTGAGATGGAACCTAAGACGATTGATCAAGCGTTGGAAGATGAAGGGTGGAT
Organism: Calophaca sinica; assembly: GCA_037113605.1. NCBI lineage: Eukaryota > Viridiplantae > Streptophyta > Magnoliopsida > Fabales > Fabaceae > Calophaca > Calophaca sinica. The sequence goes on along the minus strand of CM073735.1, from coordinate 96,497,188 downwards.
TCTAGCAATGCAAGATGAATTAAATCAGTTCCAAAGGAATGACGTATGGAAGCTAGTCACTCTACCAGAAGATAAGCAAGCTATTGGTACTAAATGGGTATTTAGAAATAAGCTTGATGAAGACGGTAAAGTTGTGAGAAATAAAGCAAGGTTAGTTGCTCAAGGCTACTCACAAGAAGAAGGTATTGATTTCACTGAAACTTTTGCACCTGTTGCAAGATTAGAAGCTATTCGCATTTTACTTTCATTTCGCAAAGACATCATGAGATAACTTTATATCAAATGGATGTGAAAAGTGCTTTTCTAAATGGTTTTATAACTGAGGAAGTTTATGTTAAACAACCTCCTGGCTTTGAAGATATTGAATTTCCAGAACATGTTTTTAAACTTAAAAAGGCACTATATGGTCTTAAACAAGCTCCCAGAGCATGGTATGATAGACTAAGTTCTTTTTTAATGGAAAATGGATTTACAAGAGGTTTAGTTGACACTACTCTTTTCAGAAAAACCTCAAACAAGCATTTCATACTTGTTCAAATATATGTTGATGATATTATTTTTGGAGCCACTAATGAAAGCCTTTGCAAAGAATTTTCTAAGCTTATGCAGGCTGAATTTGAGATGAGCATGATGGGAGAATTAAAGTTCTTCCTTGGAATACAAATCAAGCAATGCAGTGATGGTATTTATATTCATCAAAGCAAATACATCAAAGAATTATTGAAGAAATTCAAGATGCTGGAGTGCTAGCCTATGTGTACACCTATGCATCCTACCTGCACTCTTAGTAAAGATGAAATTGGTAAGAAGGTAGATCAGAAACTATACAGAGGTATGATTGGATCTCTACTTTATCTTACGGCTTCAAGACCTGATATTATGTTCAGTGTCTGCCTGTGTGCTAGGTTTCAATCAGATCCTAGAGAATCACACCTAAGTGCTGTTAAAAGAATATTTAGATATTTGCAAGGAACTACTAATCTTGGTTTGCTTTATAAGAAATCAAAAGATTACAAATTAGTAGGTTTCTGTGATGCTGACTTTGCTGGAGATCGAATTGAAAGAAAAAGCACAAGTGGAGGCTGCCAGTTTCTTGGAGCTAATCTTGTGTCTTGGTCAAGCAAAAGGCAAAGCACAATAGCACTCTCAACAAAGCAGGTTTAATACATCTCAGCAGCAAGTTGCAGTTCTCAACTTCTGTGGATGAAGTATCAACTTGAAGACTACTTGATAAAAGAGAGTAACATTCCTATCTTCTGTGATAATACATCTGCCATATGTCTTACTAAAAATCCTATATTGCATTCTAGAGCAAAGCACATTGAGATTAAGCATCATTTTATAAGAGACTATGTTCAGAAGGGTATTTTAGAAATAAAATTTGTAGACACTGATCATCAGTGGGCTGGCATATTTACAAAACCCCTTGCTGAAGATAGATTCAATTTTATAAGAAGAAATTTAAACTTTCATCTTATAGAAGAATGATTAATCTCAGCGTCTGATAATAATCTAAATCTCAGCATCTGATATGACATAAGCATGTATGTACATCAGCATCTTATTTGTCATATGCATCATAACTCATCATCCGGTAAGTCGGTTGCGTGCGTCCGAGCACACCCACACGTGTCACACGTGTTAAGGATTCAAGCGTCTCATCATATCTACTGAGTCATGATTATTTACGTTTTCAATAAAATCTTTTACTTTTATTTTGGCGTCCGCATTTAATGAAAAAGCTAATCTTTATTTTCTTTTCTTTTTGATTTATTTTTTATAAGAGTATACGAAGCGATATTTTGAAAAATAACTGTACCATTCTCCTTTAACTTTCCCACTACTCCACATTTTTCGCTCCACTCTGTGTTTTCTGCAAAACTGTACTCGTTCTTTTTTTTCTCTCTATCTCTCTGTGTGTGTGTTTAAACCCTAAAACCTCCATCACCTCCATCTCTCAACTGCAATCATGGCTGGAGTAACAACTTCTGAATATACAGCTATCTACGACACCATAACTGAAGGAAAAGTCTTGTTAGAAAATCGAGTTGATTTGGAAAACTTCAAGCTCTATGGCTTCGACTTCTACAATGGGTTCAAGGCAACGGGTCGGGAACAAAGATTTCTTCTAGAACCCGGTTGAAGTTCTGGTGACTGCGATTAAAGAATTTTGGGGTAATGTTCGGTTACACAAAGGTGGCATCTTTGAAGGAACAGTGAAAGGATTCAAGTTTGTTTTTACCATCAAAAATATTTCTGAAGTTACTGGGTGTCCGTGTGAAGGCATCGTCTTCTATTCAGAATGGGCTGACGCATTTCATGGGATTGAGAAGGTCAATGATGATCTGTTTGAGAACTACAAGCAGCTGAAAGAATCTGGTGAAACACCTACTGCCAAGAATCTGAAAAGTCATTTCAGAGTTCTTCATAAGATAATCACCAAGAGCGTCTTGTTGAAAGCTGGCTCCAGTGACATTGTCAACTACGAACAGAAATTCATCATGAGACACTTCATGGCTGGTAACAAGGTGAGCCTGCCAAGGTTAATCTACAACAACCTGCTTAATGCACTGGTTAACTCAAGAAAAGGTGTTGCTGACAAGAAGAACACCTACAATTTCATTCCTTATGGTGTCCTGCTCACCAAAATGATGATCAAGAATCTGGTCATAAACAAGCTGACTGCTTTACCAGATCAAGAGAAGGCAAAGTATTTTGGTGCTGATAATATTGTGATTCCTGACACTTTTGGAGTCAACAGCCTGGTAAGAATGAAATTGCTCACTGGGTCCATGATCAAGAAGGTGAAAGTTGAGCAACAGGAAGAGGAAGTGGAAAGAAAACCACCGTAAGCTCAAAGCCTGGTGTGAAAAGACCTGCTGAGTCTCCTTCACGAGAGACCAGAAGAACAAAACATAAGGTGGCTCCTGCACCTATTGTTGAAGAACCAGAAGATGAGGACAGAGTTCCCATCACCAGGTTACGAGAAAAGGAGCAAGCTGAAGGCGAAGCAAGTCTCAAAGATCCGGTCAATAGAAGAAGGATATTCAGCATCCGCCTCAAAGAATCGCCCCAGCATTGTCAAGAGATCGGTCAGGCATTCTGAACCCGTACCAAAGGTACTGAATTCTCCTGATGAATCTGTATCTGTTTTTGCATCTGATACTATTCCTGCTCCACCAATATCCGTTGCACAACCATCAAACACTCAAACCCGTATACAGAAAACCCCCATAGTTTCTAAACAACTTACCCAACCATCATCCACTACACTCAACCTTAACCTACCACAAATTTCCCCAAACACTTCACTCACTTCATACATTTCCAAGCTTCATTCTCATCCTTTTAACCTCCTTTTCAAAACACCTCCCATTAATCCCTTCAAACCCTTCTCACCAAAAGCCTACAAAATCACCAAAGCCACTCCCACCTTACTTACCTTACCATTAAACCCACAGGCGTTGGTGGAAAGAAACATATCTCATACAAACCACTTTGTTTGTCAAGTATGAGATATATAACAAAGATCTACAACCGCCCCTCCACCTGGCATTTAAAAACCTTCACCTCTGAGTGCCAGATTGGAAATTGCCGCTCAATAAGTGCAACCTTCAAGGATGGGGAAGACCACATCCAAATGTCTTTCAAAGGAAGGTTGAGACCAGATCCCAAGCGAGCAATTCCCTTCTCTATTGATCTTCCTAGATCCCTACCACGATCTGAACCGCTCACATTGGAAGAATGTGGAAGGTGGATCACAGAATGAAGAAGCTGCCTTCATGGCACACCGTCTTGAGCGTAAAAGGCTTGAAGTCATAGGACAATACCGAGACCCATCATCTGCTTACATTAAGATAGTACTAGATAGACAAAGGTGGCTACCTTGGTCTATCCCCTGGGAAAAAGGAAGGAACTCGCTCGCAAGCAGCCTTTCAAAGAAGATCGGGCTAAAGGAGTATGAGAAGGCACACGCAAAATGCAGTCTTAAGGAATTCCTCGACTCGATTGCCAAGATCTCTCGAGGATCATGCCGTAAGGTATTACCTGACTTCTCCGAAGATAGATGAATGGAGAAGCGGCTCCTCAAACCGCCAATCTTTGAAAAAGGCCACTATTTCAACTGTTGGGACAATCAGCAGAGTTACTGACATCAACCTCAGAACAGTATTCTTCGATGATATGTTCAGATGCTCAGTAATCAGACCCTTGGATTGCATGAAGATTTATGACCAATGGGCTGCTGTGACCAAGCACTTCGACATTGGGTTTACGTGGAGTCAATGGTCTGAATCGTGGAAAGCCAAAGCCATATTACCATGCCTCGACCCCCTAGTGCTAGAAGAATATGACAGGGAAAATCTGAGAAGAATTTACCTGGCAGAAAATGAAGCACTCTCCTTCACCTGTGAAGCATTGAGTGTCTTTATCAGAAATTTATGGGGAGAAGACGCTGGGAATAGGTTTGACTCTTACACAGCTGATGTTGTTCTTCATAGAGAAACCATCTTCATGAATTTGCTATATCCAGAAGATGTGAAGCATCAATGGAAGATTCAGACAGAATCAGAGCTCAGAAGACTCAGAAATTTCATCAAATGGGCTATACCAAATGATGCATTCTTCTTGAGAGCTCAAAGGAAGAAGGATTTGAGACTGAAGTTATCCAACTGGGTGCTAGCAGAGCATCAGAAGATGAAGTCTGCATCTGTACCAGAAGCTTGACCTTCTACTTCTACTTCTGCAGTTGAGATGGTCACCATTCCCAAAGCAGAATTTGAAGAAATGAAGCTACAAACTTGAAGGTTACTCAGCTGGAGACTGCACTGAAGCTACTCTATGAACGTCTCAATATCCCACCTCCACCTCCTCCAAACCCTTGAATTTTTTTTACTTGTGTGTGATATAAAATCTATTTGGTTGATACAATTATATATATATAAATATGTTTGATCTAATTATCTGGCTTTTGTTCAAATTTTTCTAAGTCTTATTTTGACTATGATGTGTTTTTACAATCTTTTTGTCTGATGACAAAAGGGGGAGTAAAAGAAAGGTATGATGAACACGAAAGAAAGGTATTATTGAACACGTGAAAATCCGATAATCCACACTAAAGTATCATGCATAGCATTTCATACATAGCATTTGTGTGTGCTAATATTCATTGATTTAGTACTCTTATAATGTTAAATAAATTTTGGTATAATGAAATATATTTGATTAAATCAATCTATTTGGTATATAATCAGCATCCGATCTCACTTTATTAAATACATGCTCTGATACATTTACGGATTTTTCGTAATCACTTAAATAAATTTGTTTACCAATAATTGCCTTAATACCTGAATTGTTCATATATATCTAAACTGTTAAATTCAGGGGGAGACCCTTAATGTCTTTTTGAAACTAAATTGTTCATCAACCTTAGATATTTGTCATCATCAAAAAGGGGGAGATTGTTGGAACCTAAACGATTGAGAAGTTTAGACCCTCATTAATTTTGATGATAACAAAGTATTCACAAGAGAACAATTTATGTTCTAACATTTCTTGAAGTGTGCAGATACTAATAATACATATATTCTAAGCCACTCAAGCAAGAAGAAAGTAATTCTCAAGAGAAGGATTCATTCTATGTGTCAGCATCCGGCTCATCCTTGTGAGCGTCTGGAATTTCCTCTTTATGCACTATGCTTATCCAATTGCTACGAGCGTCCGAACTTCCGATTCTGAGCGAGCGTCTGAACTTCATTTCAAATCACGTGTTAGTCACGTTGCTGCTCTTCCTCTCAGAAGTTTCTGGAACGGATTTCAAAATTGATTCTGAGCGCTAAAATTGTTGTACGAGGTATCAAAGGTGACACCTTTAGCTACAAGACAAAAATCGTACAAGTAATTGTGAAAAGCAAGTAGTACGAAAACGGTAATATGTACTACTGGGATATTCTCTGCAAAGGAAGAAAGAGACAGCTTTTTGAATTTACCTCACTCAATGGAAATGAGCCATTTTTACCGTAACGGTAATAACCTTGGAACTCCTATATATATCTCATGGTATCCATTGAAGAAGTAACGAACATACTGTGAAAAAGCTTGCTGAAATTCTGCTGAAATATTACCTCATTTACTGAGAACAAGCACTGCTTCTGTGAGCAACCAAGTCTCGTGCTAAGTCTCTGGACTACAAGAACTGAACTCAGCGTCTGACCCTTTCTTTAAGAAAGTTTTTCTATAGTTGAGCTTAATCTTTTATCCTCTCTGTGAGAGTTATTTTTAACTGTATTTCAACTCACTTGTAAAAGTTTGTTTTGGCCTAGTTAAGGCTGTATCCTCAAAGGCTCGACTGTACTGAGTCATTTTGAGAAGTTGAGAGTATTGTCAAGTTGTGACAGTAGAATACTCTTGAGGAAATTGTAATCAGATTGATTATAGTGGAAAATCCTTCAGGAACGAAGGGACTAGACGTAGCTACCAGTTTGGTAGTGAACTAGTATAAATTTCTGTGTCTCTTGCTTTACTGCTTTCTATTCATTTCTATCTTGCTGTGTTAAAAACAAGTTTTATCAAACTGCTTTTTCAGCGTCCGATTATTTCCAGCATCCGATAAACAAACAGTTTTGAAAAACTTGTGTTCTAAAGTGTTTCTAACTTAAAGTTTGCAAAAAGTTTTTAACACAATTCAACCCCCCTTCTTGTGTTCACGTTCACACCCCCCTTAGTCATGCGCATGGCCGCGCGCGGCCAAGGATGGCGTGCACTGGCCGCATCCCTTCCCCTCCCTTATGCGCCGTTCCCTTTTCCTTTCTCTCTGCACATGCGGCTGCTCAACAGCTTTGCCATCTCAATTTAGGGTTTCAAATGAAACCTGTGAGCTAACCCCCTCCCCGTTTATTTCATTTAACTTTTTTTATTATTTTATTATTTATCTATTTTATTTTATAATGATTAGTTATATATTATTATCATTATTAGTATTATTATTAGTCAAATTAGGACAATTTTTTTTACTCAACTAAACTTCAATTTGTCACACAAATTTTGAGACCATTTTTCTTGGAAAACACATAATAAAAATTGTGAAGATTAATTTATTAGTAATGATCACTCGAGATTCCTTCCCATTTGATCATTGCGAACACCTTAATTTTTTAAATAAAAAATGGGTTGTTAGTGAGGACCACTCTTGATTGCTTCCTGTTTGGTCCCCATGAAAACCTACCTTCTTTATATAAAATAAAATCAGTTCTTTTTACTAGTAATAATCACTCGAGATTGCTTCCCATTTGATCATTACGAACACCTTAATTTTCTAAACAAAAATAGGTTGTTAGTGAGGACCACTCTCGATTGCTTCCTGTTTGGTCCCCACGAAAACATAGCTTTTTATATAAAAATATATATAATTAAAATCAACTAACACACAATCATTTTCTACCCAAGAACTACGTAGCCTTTGAGTTTTCCACTGCACCCGAAGATACGTAGGAGCAAGAGCCCATTCCTGTCAAGCGCAAAAATAAACAACTTTTATTAAGTCCTCCTTTTTTTATCTTTGTTAATTCTTGTCTTTTTTTAATAAAAGGGAAATTGATATTTTTAGAAGTTAATATAATTTTGCACAATTATTTAGAGGTAACCTTTTTCAAAAGGATGCCGTAGGGTGCTAATACCTTCCCTACGCATAATTCGACTCCCGAACCCAATTCTGGTCTCAAGGACCATTTTTTTCAAAAAGGGGGTTTTTCCAATATTTTTTCCAAAAATAAATTATTGGTGGCGGCTCCATTAAACTCGAATAAATCCCTTCAGATTTTCTGGTCACTATAGATGGCGACTCCACTGGGGAGACGCGCCGCGCCGTGTAACCACTGAGACCCTAACTTTTGCTTGGATTGCTCTTTCAAGTTTTCAATCCAACGGGTCGCTCTAACTTTTGCCTTGGTCGCCCTTTTGGGTTTTCAATATAGCGTGCTCATTTTTGCTCGGCTATTTATATATATATATATATTGTAAATAATTATTTATTATTTATTACGTATTTGTTTATTTTTAATTTTTTGTGAATATTATGTATATGTTAAACATTAGGATAGATGTCTATCTTTGTATGCTTTGTTTGTTTTGCAGCTTGGATAGTGTTAGGGTGTTGCCCCTCTCACACACCACACCTACATGTTTGCACACACATATGAGTAAGGCTCTATTCCCGGGTCAGAGCAAAGCTTAAGTTGAGTGAAGGTTCGGCGATAATCAATCGGAATTTGCTTTCCTATCTCATCTAGAGTGTGCTCCTTCTGGGTATTCCGCACCAGATAGTTATCTATCATTGTGGCTAATATTCTGGAGGAGACTTTAGCTCTAGAGGCCTTTGGTGAGAATGTGATTAGAGCTACCCGTGAGATCTATCACTCAATACAAGATTATAGACCCTTAGGTTAGAAAATCCCTAACTTTAGGTTTAACCCACTTAAGACACAAGGGGCATCATGTCATTTTTGTTCTTCCACCCAAAATCTGTTTTATCATGTCGGTACATAAAAAGGGTTTACTAAACCACATATATTTACGCATGCTATACATCATCACCCAACATTATATCTTCACGCATTCATACTTCAAAAAAAAAAACATGTTGAATTTTTTAAAAAAATATATCATTCAATTCTCATTTCATTTTAGGTCGCCAGAGAATCTTAGGAACTCAAAAGTTTGGCTGCAAGTATTTTGTGAGGTAATATGGGATCAAGCGGCGAAACCGTCCCCATGAAGAAGCACATACATCCGAGAATAAAGAAGCCTGAAGTAGAAAGCCTGAAGAAGTGTGCTAGTTTAATGACGACAAGCATTCAGCGTATAACCTTCATTGGAAAGTATGGGAATATTCTCAAATTGCTAGAGGTGGACGTACAAGTAGATGCCATTTTTGCACTTATCCAGTTCTATGATTCTCTCATGAGATGCTTCATTTTTTGGAATTTCTAAATGGCTCCCACATTGGAAGAATTTGCTCGGATTTTAGGATACCCGACAGAAAACATGAAACCCTACCAACGCACCCGAGATTTTGATATCCTGCAAGAGATTGCTATAATTCTGAAAGACAAGGAGGACGAATTAAAGAAAAAAAAGCTAAACCAACATGGTGTTGAAAGTTTCGCTAGAGTATTTTGAAGAGAAGATGAGGCATTTGGCTAATGTTCAAGATTGGGTGTCTTTCATGGAAGTGTTGGCTCTTACAATTTTTGGAATTATGTTATTTCCACACATTGATGGTTATGTAGACTTGGCCTCGATTGATGTGTTCCTAGCCTTTAAAAAAGGGAAAGAGAGCCCAATATCAGCCATTCTCGCGGATACTTATTGTACCCTCACTCATTGTCATGAAAAGAAAGGGAAGAAGTTGTCATGCTGCTTATCCACTCTCTATGTGGCTTATCACCCACGTATTCAAAAATAGGAAAATATCATGTCCCATTGCAGACTTTAATACATGTGATGTAAGGATCAAAGATGGAAATCAGTGGGTTGTAACTTTGGCAGATCTTGATGAGAAGACGGTCCGATGGTACCCAGGGTGGATGGACATACATGAAGTGATCTATCAGTGCGGGAATTTCCCTAATGTTCCACTTATAGGAATAAGAGGGTGCGTTAACTATAATCCTTCTCTGCTGCTAAGACAACTCGGCTACCCTATGATGAACCCACCGTTAGATCAGATGATAATCCCCTTTGTGGTATACGAGATGGATCAAGGAAATAGTGGAATGCTTAAAACGGTCCGACATGCTTGGGACCAAGTCGCTCGGAAAGGAAAAGTTCTCGAAAAAAAGAGCATTAGTGCTACGGATAGCTATCACCAATGGATTGAAGATAGGGTTCGGGAAATCAATTTGCCATTCCATGGTACACCCCCACTGGAGCAAGAAGCGCCTGAACCTACCCTTGTTACGAGTGAAGAGATGGAAGAGCTTAACGTAGCATTGTCAAAATCTAATGAGGAAAAGGAAGAATTGCAAGTAAGGTTAGAAAAGGTACTTCAAGAGAACAAGTGCTTGCATTCGGAAAACATTCTAAAGGGGAAGTTCATCGAGAGGAGCAACAAAAAGGCAAAAGTAGAGGAAAAGAGTAAGCGTGATATACAATTTTTTCTGAGAGGGGTGAATGAAGAGATAGAGCTGTGTAATCAAGAAAGGGATAAGGCTATTGATGATGCCTATATGTGGAAGGAGTTGTGGACAAAATCCATAATTACTGAAAAGAATGCGCAAAAAGAGCTTGAAGGTTTAAAATAATAGCTTAGGGAAGTGGTAGCTGAATATGAGAACCGAGTAAAGAATGAGAAGCGTGACAAGGAAGAAATAGAGGAAATACTTGTGAAGTATCAGGATGCATTGAAAAAAGAGCAAGAAGACACAAGTGAGATGAAAAATTATAGTGGCTACAAAGAGCAGATATATGATGACCTGAAGATTGAAAGCATGTACTAGGAGGATCATTTTAAAAAATTGGTCAATTAGCTGGAGAATCATGAGATCATTAATGAACTGAGAAATGAAGGAATACATTGGAGGGACTGTTTTTCAAAGTTGGCAAGGTTGGCCAATCAAGTGATCATAGATATCCCAAGGCATCTAGAGGAGGTTGATGTGGCAATGCATCCACTAAACACTCCAGTCAAAGTTTATGAATTTGTTGAATTTTGTAAGAATCTGATAGAAGAGTTGAGAGAAAAGGCTGGTTGTCCTATTAAGAAGAAAAAAAGCGCGGCTAATTGATGAAGTTTTAGTTTGAACAAATTGTACTCTTCTCCTTCTCATCAATAAAGAATTTGTTACTTTGCTTATTGATCCCATTTTATTCTCCAAAGACTTAACGCTTTTAAAGAAATAAACGGATAATTATAACAAAGCAATGAAGCCTACAGTTCCCCGACACAAAATGAATAGATTCATGCATCCACATCCATTCATTTTTTCTTTTTCTTACATACTTATGTCGTTTTTTTTTAAATTACCAGAAAAATAATTGAACAAACTGGTTCCTCGGCACCCTTATCGAACTCGCTTTCAATCAAAGATCATGGGTGACCAAGAGATGAAAGAAGACGCCAACTAGCTGAAGAAATAGATGAGCAAAGTTTTAGAGCTTCTGCAGTCTCTAGACAAGGACAAGGTCGCAGATGGGGAGTCTTCACCAGCGAATGATGAAAATCAAGCTACGCTTTCCCACCCACCTGGCTTCAGTCCAATGCAGATGCAATGTGGTCTCAATGCTTTAGGGATGATGGTACCATTTGTAACTTACCCACAAGGTCCTACACATTCACCAGCTAGCAACCCTCAGAACCAAGTATCGCAATTCCCACTTTACGGTCTCCCACCTGGTTATACGCCACCTATGACCAGTGATGATTCTGCGAACCATAATCCTCAAGGCCCCCAAGCACAACAGTTCCCGCTATTTGGTCTCCCGCCCGGTTACACTCCACCAGGTGCTAACAATAACTCTGCAGAAACTGATTCCCAAGCACTTGTTGTACAAGATGTAGCTCAGCCTCAAGGATCTGGTTCAGGTACTGAAACCATGCCAGTCCAAAGCACAATTCATGTTTTCATGACATACACCTTTCCACATGGTTACATTCCACCCCATGTCGGGAATACTCAATGAGTCAGTACGCCTCTAATGACCTCCGTGGTGAATCCTCGATCATTTGGTCACCCTATTATGTTCAAGGAAACCCATTAAATCACCAGACTAACCAAGTTTCCTGGCCTTCAGCCATGGGGGGATCCAATCTGAGTATCCCAATTAGGAATCAATGGTCTGATACAAAGTTGCGAATCCTTGAAGATAGACTAAAGGCCATAGAAGGAGTGAGTTATCTCGGTTCAAGTAATGCTTCCTATCTTTGTCTCGTACCAAATGTGGTCATACCACCAAAGTTCAAAGGTGCCAGACTTGGATAAGTATAAAAGGGTAACTTGCTCAAAAAGCCACTTGACCATGTACTGTAGGAAGATGGCATCCTATGCACATGATGACAAACTTCTGGTTCACTTTTTCCAGGATAGTTTAATAGGGGTAGAGTCCAGTTGGTATACACACCTTGAGCGATCTCATATTCACTGTTGGAAGGATTTGGTGAATGCTTTCTTGAAGCAGTATAAGTATAATGTTGATATGGCTCCTGATAGAATGCAGTTACAAAATATGGCAAAAAAGGACAATGAGACTTTTAAGGAATATGCCCAACGATGGAGAGGATTAGCAGCCCAAGTGGAACTGCCTCTGATCGAAAAAGAAATGGTGGCTATGTTCATGGATACTTTTCGATCACCCTTCTATGACAAAATGATCGGAAGTGTATCGTCAAACTTTTCAGATATGGTCATCGTAGGGGAAAAAGTTGAAGGAGGAATAAGAAACGGAAAGATCGCCCAAAATTTTGCTGGAAACAATAATACTAAGAGACCCCCTACAAATTTGTAAAGAAGAAAGAAGGGGAAACCAATGCTGTGATAACAAGCTCGGGAGGACAAACCCAAGGTAAACCACCCCATTTCTTTACCAATGTCCCACATCCTTTTCCGTACCCTTATTTTCCTATTTTCCACCTCCATACATTGCTGCTACCTCTCATAATCCAACCCCTCGGCCAAACTAACCAATAATGCCCTTTCGCCCACATTCCCCTGTCCAACCACAAGCACAACCAATTGCACCCACCCAATCTAACTAAAACCAGAAACAGGCAAATGACCAAGAAAAGAAAGCAGTCCAATTTGACCCTATTCCCATAACATATATAGATTTGTTCCATCACCTCATCAGCAACTCCTTGGTCTCCCCGCGCTCAATGAAACCACTTCAACCTCCCTTCCCAAGAGGGTATGACTCAAACGCTAAGTGTGAGTTTTATGCAAGGCAGTAGGCCACACAACTGAAAATTGCAAGGCCTTGAAGTACGTGGTTCAGGATCTGATCAATGCCAAATGGTTGAATTTTAAGGAGGATGGTCCTAATGTGGGTAATAATCCCCTTCTAGGTCATGGGGGTTCAGCAGTTAATGCCGTTATTGAAGAGTTTGAGGACCATCCCCTAATAATGAAAGTGGAAGATGTCCATACTCTCTTGAGGATCATTTATACCGAACTCTGCAAGTTCGGTATAATTGAGATGAAACATGATAAGAGAGGCTTGTGTAGCTTTCATCCTGATGGCGATCATTGCATAGAGGAATGCGAGGAATTCAGGCAAATCCTCCAAAAACTGTTAGACGGACACTTGATACAGGTGGGCCGTGTGAAGAAAGATGAAAACATATCGACCTTTCAGTCAAGTGAAGATAAGAACACGACCTTCCCAAAGCCGTTGCAGATTCGCTACAACAAGGGGAATCTGAAGCCAATTCTAGGCGTGCCTAAACTGATAACTATTCATGTACTGTCAAAAACATTAATGCAATGCAATGAGATTACAGTATAAAGGTCTCTATGGACGGTTCAAAGGCTGACCTGCTAAAAGCAGAGTCTGGCTCTGGCAATTTTGCTATCACTAACATCTCGGGAATCGGTGGGATGACCGGAACTGGACGAATCTACACCCCTATCGAAAAAAGTCACATGAAGAAGAGGAAGCTCGTAAGGGAAAGGGTAAAGAAGAAGAGTCTATTGATAAAAATGTGGGTAAGAGGGCAAAGAAAGAAGAAGAAAACAAGAAAGTGGTGTCTGAAGAAGAGGCTTATGAGTTCTTGAAATTTATGAAGCAGAGTGAATACAAGGTGGTGGATCAGTTGAATCACACTCCTGCAAAAATATCTGTGTTATCACTGCTGCTGAACTCCGAGCGTCATAGGGAATCATTGATGAAAGTGCTAAATGAAGCCCATGTTACCCACGACATCACAGTTAACCAATTCGACGGGATTGTGGGTAATATTGCTGCTAGTAAGTACCTCACCTTCACTGATGAGGAAATTTCGGTCGAAGGAATGGGATATAATAAAGCACTGTACATTTCTGTGTAGTGTGGAGATTATATCCTTGCTAGGGTACTCGTCGGTAATGGGTCATCTCTGAATGTTATGCCAAAATCTACCCTGGAAAAGTTGTCCATTGATGGATCGTACATGAAGCCCAGTTCCATGGTAGTAAGAGCCTTCAATGGGTCTAGAAGAGAGGTTATTGGAGAAATCGAGCTACCTATACAAGTCGGCCCTCGCAGATTTGAGGTAGTCTTGCAGGTGATGGAAATCGTGCCAGCATACAGCTGCCTCCTAGGAAGGCCGTGGATCCATACAGTTGGAGTTGTGCCTTTAACCCTACACCAAAGCTGAAATTTATAATGGACAATAAGTTGATGACTGTCTCTGGCGAAGAAGAAATGTTAGTAAGCAAGCCATCCTCCACGTGCTATATCGAGGCTGCAGAAGAAGCTCTTGAGACGTCTTTTCAAACGTTGGAGATTGCAAATGTCATCTTTGTGGGGGAAGGAGTCTTAATGATGAAACCAAAGCTGTCTGAAACGTCCATGATGATCGGTAAAGTTTTGGTGAAAGGGGGTATCAGGCCGGATGTGGATTGGGAAGATATGAACAAGGGATTATGACGTTGGTAGAGCTTCCAGATAACAGAAACAGATATGGGTTGGGATAGGAACCTAACAAGTTTGACAAAAGGAGGATTGCCAAAGAAAGAAAAGAAAAGAAAAAAGGGTAGCTAGATTGGAAGGCAGGGAGCCAAAAGATGAGAATATCCCTATCTATGATATCAGTCAAAGCTTTCAAAGTGCAGGAATGTTGAACCCGAATCAGATAGCAGCTATCAAAGATGATCGTAGTGCATAAAACGACAATGTCAACCTTGTCCACTCTTGCCCGCCGAATGAAGAACTTGGAAATTGGGAGATTGTTGAGTTTCCCGTGATTTTTAATTCAAAGCAATTATGTAATGCAAATTCTATTGCTCTGCCCAAGGCCTTAGGATAATTTATTGTAAAAAAGGCGCACATGTTTCATTTCAGTATCATTAACAATAAAATGCACTTTGAATTTTCCAATCATTTCCCTTTTCTTTCTTTTTCATCTTTTCCATCTCTTTTCATCTTTTTCTGCTTTTCATTTCTTTATTTTTAACTAATGCAGATCCAAAAACATTGTCTTTGAAAATAACGATGCCAGTAACTCATACTATAATTTTGAATACCCCATTAATCATACTGAGGAAGATAATGAGGACAATTGGGAAACTCCTCCTGAATTAATGAGGTTGATGGAACAAGAAGCTAAAGTGATTCAACCCCACGAGGAAGAAACTGAAACAATCAATCTAGGCACTCAAAATGACAAGAAAGAAGTTAAGATTGGCACCACAATGAAAAGCAGTAAAAGAGAAAAGTTGGTTAAACTCCTATTTGAGTATGTTGACATTTTCGCATGGACATACCGAGATATGCCTGGACTAGATACTATCATAGTCGAGCACAAGTTGCCATTGAAACCTGAATGCTCGCCAGTCAAGCAGAAGTTGCGAAGAATGAAACCAGAGATGTCACTCAAGATTAAAGATGAGGTTAAAAAACAATTCGATGCCGGCGTTCTAGCTGTAACAAAATACCCTCAATGGGTGACTAACATTGTTCCAGTCCCGAAGAAGGATGGAAAGGTCCGAATGTGTGTTGACTATCGAGATTTAAACAGGGCCAGCCCTAAGGATGACTTTCCTTTTCCACATATCGATGTCTTGGTAGATAGCACTGCTCAACACTCTGTCTTCTCTTTCATGGATGGGTATTCTGGCTATAACCAAATCAAGATGGCTCCCAAAGATATGGAGAAAAACCACGTTTATCACTTTGTGGGGAACTTTCTGTTACAAAGTAATGCCTTTTGGATTGAGAAATGTTGGGGCAATATACCAAAGAGAAATGGTGGCCTTGTTCCATGACATGATGCACAAAGAGATAAAGGTCTATGTGGATGACATGATTGTAAAGTCCAAAACAGAGGAAGATTATGTCATTAACCTACAAAAGCTTTTTGAACGACTGAGGAAGTATAAACTCCAGTTAAACTTAGCTAAGTGTAACTTTGGTGTAAGGTCAGGTAAGCTGCTAGGGTTTATAGTCAGCCAGAAAGGAATAGAAGTTGATCCAGCCAAAGTGAAAGCAATCCTGGAAATGCCAGCTCCTCGCACCGAAAAAGAAGTTCGTGGATTCCTAGGAATATTGAACTACATTGCCAGGTTTATATCCCAGCTAACTGCTACTTGTGACCAATTTTCAAGCTGCTGTGTAAGAACCAGGAAACCAAATGGAACGACAATTGCCATAAAACTTTTGAGAAGATCAAATTGTACTTACAGGATCCACCGGTTTTGGTGCCTCCTGTGCCAGGGAGACCCCTCATCATGTACTTTATAGTGCTAGACGAATCAATAGGTTATGTGCTAGGACAACATGATGAATCTGGTAAGAGGGAGCATGTCATTTACTACTTGAGCAAGAAATTCACTAGTTGCGAGACGAGATATTCGTTGTTAGAACAAACATGTTGCGCTTTAGCCTGGACCGCACATCGGTTGAAACAATATATGATGTCCCACACGACTTGTTTGGTGTCCAAAATGGATCCAATCAAATATATTTTTGAAAAGCCTGCTCTCACAGGAAGAATTGCTCGTTGGTAAATGTTGTTATCCGAGTATGATATTGTGTATGTTACACAAAAAGCGATCAAATGCAGTACCTTAGCTGAATACTTGGCTCATCAACCCGTAGAAGACTATCAGTCAATGCAGTGTGATTTCCCAGATGAAGACATAATGGCTCTGTTTGAAGAAAAAGAATCTCCTAACAGTGAAAAATGGATCTTGTTGTTTGACGGTGCTTCTAATGCATTGGGACATAATGACTGCTTTTTAGCCCACCAAAACACCAAATTTGTACCAAGAAATACATAAGCTCCTGAAGTTGATCTTCGATCATTAGGATCAGATCCCCAATTCGCATCACAATAAGCTGTTAGACTAACAGGAGATGTAGGAATCAACTTGAGATGCAAGCCCCAAGAGATGGTGCCTTTCAAGTAGCGCATAATTCTTTTTACAGCAACCCAATGAACTTCAAGAGGTTTAGCCAAGAATTGGCACACTTTGTTGATTGAGAAGCTAATATCTGGTCTGGTTGTGTAACACCCTCTATTTTATTATTATTATTATTATTATTATTATTATTATTATTATTATTATTATTATTATTATTATTATTAATCAAACCTCCTATATTAATCTCTAATCTTATATAAATAGATATGTGATTAATTATATTAGTTTGTGAGTACGGGTTCTTGAGTGTTAATACATAATATTGTGCGTGATAATGCATGATTATGTTGAACATGTGTTTAATATGTTAGTGTGTGATTTATTCATTTAAATATATGTTGTTTTAGTATGTAGTATATTGGTATGGTGTATTATTATTTTATTATTTAAATTTTTATTAAATATTAGTCTTCATGTATTAATATTATTTTGGAAACAATATTTTTAAAAAGAGTGTAGAAATGGGTTTAGAATTATTAAGGAGTATATGATATGAATGTTTCAAGAGATAATTGTTAAAAAAAAAAAGAAATGGATTTGATAACAAAACACGCTGCAGCCTTCGCTTTGTTTAAAAAAATAAAAATCAGCTAGCTGCACCCCACGCTTTCCTCCCGGCACACCCTATTCTCACTTAAGCATGCATCGCTCATCGTCATCAACATTACGTTATGCGCACTGTGTTTTATAACCTAACGCATCAAAAACTCCTCTCATCTCGTTCTCTCCTCATTTGATTGCGGCAAGCTACAAAACTTTACCACCCAACTCAAAATTGACCCCCGAACACGCTTTCTAACCTCTCGCTCGATCAATCTGAGTCCCGTTAAATCGCATTTAATTCATTGGGCGGACTGAAATTCCCTTTTTCCAGTCACCACGGTTGTCGGTTTGAAAAACGGACGTCATTTTTGGATTCATCGCGTCGAAACCTTCAGGAAACACTATTCGTTCCCCCGTTTTAGTGAAGTTGACGCCGATCCCCTAACCCTCTTGTCTCGGTAAGACGTTTTCCGGTCAATCTTTTGCTTTCCTTTTGACTTCGTTTCAGCTTTAAAAATTCCCAAATATTATTTGATATTGATTGTCATTTTTTTTCTAATCGTATTCTGTCCTTTACGTGACCGTTAATTTTCTCTGTGGTCGTTTGGTGCCTAATTCGGGTGCTGTAGGCAAATCCTCCTTGCTCTCTTAAACACTGCGGTTTTTCTCGACTAAGGTAAGGGCTTTTCTCCTACAAGTTAGAGCTAAATGTTGGTAGTTGGTTAAATATAGATAGAAATTTGTGTGGTGTCTTGTTGAAAGGAAAAATTTATATTCTTATCAAATAAAAGTCTATACTGTTTCACTATTTTATTTTTATTTTCGTGTAACCCTCTAAGTGAATATGTTGATGATTTTCTTGCTATTTTATTGATTCTATACTCATATGTTGTTGAAAATCGTGGGAGTTATATTTTTAGTGCTAAAGATTTATTCTATATTGTCCATGAAATATGTATTGTGGCTCCGTAATTTGATAAGGATGGATATAAATATGTTTTATCTCTTGATGATTTATTATATTTCATTGATAAGGAAAACTATTTTTGATATATGTAGATTAACATGGATAGTTGCTAATTCTTGTCATCTTGATTTGGTGCAAATCGGTTATGTGATTTATTTATTGTGATTTTAAATAATATGTTTATTGTGGATTGTTGAACTTGTTTAATTAATTTGTGATGGATGTGCATTTGTGGTGCTATGGCCTTGAGATGACGAGGTTAGTTCAGGAAGGAAATTTTGATATGTGTGATGTGCATTGTGTTGTGTTAAGATCGTGATAAGATTAGGCTATTTCATAAAAGAAAATTTGATATGTGGTATTTGGATATGACGTGTATTGGATTCTCTGGTGAATTACCTCTCATGGCATGAATTGACTTGACTAAATGACATGCATCATGTAGAACGGCATGTGTAGGGCCTTCGTGGCGGTGATATGATTTAATTCCCCATTGGTATGGGAGGTAGCTATTGTTTTGGACCTTTATATTTAAGGCCTTTGTGGCGGTGATATGCTTTGATTCCCCATTGGTATGGGAGGTAGCTATTATTTTTGGACGACCTTTGTGGTTAAGGCCTTCATGGCGTTGTTAAATTAAATTCCCCATTGGTATGGGATGACTATATCGCGATCGTGAGAGTCTTGCATAAGGCATGCATACTAACTTGAATATGCTGATTTTTGTGGTGTTGATAAGTTGATTATTTTATTTGTAAGTTAGTATAAAAAAAAAGGAATAGATTTTCTTTTGTCTTAAATGTGATTAATTTTAATTTCAAGTTCGTATGTAGATGTAAATACATTTTCTCATTTGTTATGATAATTCTTGTCTTACTTATTTTTATTTAGATGTGAAAAGAGAAATTATAAATAGTATTTGAGCAATTTTTCATGTTTTAGCTTATTACAACTTGTCACGTGAACTGACCCTTACACCACTTTTTAGGTACAAGTGGATTTGAGAAGCCTCAAGTATAATTTGTTTGCATTATGTGTGATGGTGCTGTCGACGAATAATTGTGGGTACATGGGTGTTAGATGCTCTGTGCTACTTTTGAACGTTAACTTTATCTTGCAAAAATTGAACTTGGTATTTTCTTTTTATTGCAGACATGGTGTTTTTCCCGCTAAGCAATTGGGATAATTTAAAATTGGTTATTTTTCCTATAATTTATAATTTCAAAATTTTATTACGTTTCGGTTGGGTTGAAGAGTAGTTACAGGCATTTATTAATTTAGTTTCACCAGATTTAAAATTAAATTAAATTTTCAATTAGACTAAAATTAGTTTAATGATTAATTAGAGTCGTTGCTATTAATCAAATTTTTATAAATGACAATAAAGCAGTTTCGTGATTATTAAACGCTTTACTAGTTATTAACGGTAACTTTATTGAAAAAAAAAATATAAGCCGATTTTTCTAAAAACAGATGAGTTAACGCTTCGAAAATTCGGGGCGTCACATTGTGGTATCAGAGCTTAGGATGAGTCTTCGGACTTTTTGGTGGGGCGATCTTGTTTGGCGTATGCATCTGATTACTTTCTTGCATTAATTAATTTAGTTCTTAATTCTGAAATACTATTTGCAAATTTGCAGATTTATTGATTTTGTTTTATTGTGATAATAGCATGCTTGGTTTTCCTTGATCAGTGATTGCTAAATTATTAGTTTGGTTTTATAGACCCCAGAGTTACGATCAAATCGTGAAAGTCTTTTCTGACCCAATGAAACTGTAGGAATTAAAATGGTTCGTCCTGCAAGTCAACCCGCCTCAGCTGAAGGAAACGAAATGGCAGGAGCAATCCGAGCCATGACTGCTATGGCCGCTGCAATGAACCAATAGGCAGCTGCGGTTGCTCAACAGGCTGAAGCCCAGACTCAGCGTGACATTCTGAGACAACAGAGAGAGGAAGCTGCGGTTGCATCCAAAGGCCTGGTGGACTTTCGTCGTCACGACCCACCTAAGTTCAAGGGAGAGCATGACCCAGACAAGGCTGACCTGTGGACGCAGGAGATTGAAAAGATCTTTAACATTCTCCACTGTCCTGAGAATGTGAAAGTAGAGTATGCTACTTATCTGCTGTCAGGAGAGGCTGAATATTGGTGGAGAGGCACCAAACAGATGATGGAGGCCAGTCATGAGGAATTGACTTGGGAAACATTTAAGAAGAAGTTTCTAGACAAGTACTTTCCAAAGAGTGCCAGAGCTGAGAAGGAGGCACAATTTCTGAGACTATATCAGGGGAACTTGACCATTGCTGAGTATGCGGCCAGATTTGAATCACTGGCTAAACACTTTCGCTATTTCCAGAACCAGATGGACGAGGAGTACATGTGTGAGAGGTTTGAATATGGACTCAGGTATGAGATCAAGGAGTCGGTGGAGCCACTTGAGATTCGTGAGTATCAGAAGCTGGTGGAAAAGTGTAAGAAGGTAGAGATTATGAAGAGAGGCAAGCTGAACAGGGCAGCAACAGGTGGACCAGTTAGGTCCCAGGGGCAGAATGACAACCATCAGGGTAGAGGAAGACAGATTTTCCAGCCGAAGCCCTATGCCCGTCCTCAGGGGAATGCCAGAGAGCAACCCCGACCACGACCACCTTTTGGAGGAGGTCAGAGAACACAGAACCGGGTGCAAAATAGGCCACCAGGGCCGAACCAAACCCAGACTATCCGTTGTTATGCTTGCGGGAAAGAGGGGCACAAAGCCAATGAGTGTGCCGACAGGGCCAAAGTTTGTTACAACTGCCAGAAACTGGGTCACCTTTCTAGAGATTGCCGAGCACCAAGGGTACAACCTGCTAACAACAACATCAGTGCTGCACGTCCTACTGCTAGGGGTCGTGTCTATCAGATGGGTGGGGAAGAAGTCCTGCCTTCTTCGGAGCTAATTCAGGGTGAGTGTGAAATTGCTGGTAAACTATTTTCTGTGTTATATGATTCAGGAGGACGCATTCTATCATTTCTTTGGATTGTGTGAATTCTCTGCAATTACTTGTTACTTCACTGCCTTTTGATTTAGTGGTCACTATACCTTCTGCTGAATCGGTGATTGCTAATACAGCATGTTTACAATGCTCTTTGACTGTGCTAAACATGAAATTCAATGTTGATTTGGTCTGTATTCCCCTTAAGCATTTGGGAGTGATCCTTGGGATGGATTGGCTGTCTAACCATTATATTCTACTGGATTGCGCTCGTAAGTCTGTGATATTTCCAGACCCAGGTGTTTCGCGATTCCTCGATGCCAACAAGTTGAAGTTTTCTCTGAAGGGAGGAGTTCAGAAGTATGTATTCCTCAATTCAATCAGTATGAAGCCAGAGGTGGAGATAGACGGAGTGTTGGTGGTCAGAGATTTTTCGGAGGTGTTCCCGTCAGATGTGCCAGGGTTACCCCCAGTCCGGGATATTGAGTTCTCAATTGATGTGACTCCGGGTACTGGACCTATTTCTATTGCCCCATGTAGGATGTCTCCATCAGAGCTATCAGAATTAAAAAATCAGTTGGAAGACCTCTTGTCTAAACAGTTTATATGACCAAGTGTCTCGCCTTGGGGAGCTCCTGTGCTCCTAGTGAAGAAGAAGGATGGAAAGTCCAGACTTTGTGTAGATTACCGGCAACTCAACAAAGTCACCATTAAGAACAGGTATCCCTTGCCACGTATTGATGACTTAATGGACCAACTTAGAGGAGCCATGGTATTTTCCAAGATTGATCCGGCGGGGTACCATCAGATTCTGGTGAAGGAAGAGGATATACCTAAGACCGCTTTCAGGACGCGTTATGGGCACTTTGAATACTTGGTGATGCCTTTTGGAGTAACCAACGCGCCAGCTATTTTCATGGACTACATGAATCGCATTTTCC
The DNA here is from genome assembly GCA_037113605.1 of Calophaca sinica. Lineage (NCBI taxonomy): Eukaryota > Viridiplantae > Streptophyta > Magnoliopsida > Fabales > Fabaceae > Calophaca > Calophaca sinica. Next base: position 96,474,652 of record CM073735.1, on the reverse strand, counting down.
ATCCGTTCTTAGACAAGTTTGTGGTGGTTTTCATTGACGATGTATTGATCTATTCAAAGAGTCGGGAGGAACACAAAGACCATCTGCGCCAAGTTTTACAGGTCTTGAAAGAAGAGTAGTTGTATGCTAACTTGGGGAAATGTGAATTCTGGTTGGAGGAAGTGAAGTTTCTAGGGCATGTCATTTCTAAGGAAGGAATTGCTGTTGATCCAGCCAAAGTGGAAGTTATCGTGGCTTGGGAACAGCCAAAGACTGCTACAGAGATCAGGAGTTTTGTGGGCTTGGCAGGGTATTATAGGAGGTTCATTGAGGGGTTCGCTAAGATCGTAGCTCCGTTGACACAGCTCACTAGGAAGAATCAAATTTTTGCATGGACTGAGGAGTGTGAGAGGAGTTTTCAACAAATGAAGGAGAAATTGACCACATCACCGGTGCTAGTGTTGCCACGGCCGAATGTGCCATATGAAGTTTACTGCGATGCATCTCATCAAGGGTTGGGTTGTGTGCTTATGCAGAGTAAATAGGCTGTAGCCTACGCTTCGAGACAGTTGAAGGCTCACGAGAAAAATTATCCCACACATGACTTGGAATTGGCTGGAATAGTTTTTGCATTGAAGATTTGGAGGCACTATCTTTATGGGTGCAACTTCGAAGTATTTAGCGATCACAAGAGCTTGAAGTACTTGTTTGATCAGAAGGAGCTTAACATGAGACAGAGGAGGTGGATGGAATTCATCAATGATTATGAGTTCACGTTGCACTATCATCCGGGGAAGGCAAATGTCGTGGCCGATGCCTTGAGTAGGAAGCGGATCCACGCCTCGGCCATGACGGTAAAGGGGTTAGAGTTGTTGGAAAATTTCCGCGACTTAGACGTTAACATGGACTCATCGACAGGAAAGGTGTACTATGGGATGATTACTGTAAGTAATAAGCTGATGGACGAGATCAGGATACTTCAGGAGACTGATGAGGTGATTCAGGAGAAGAGGAGTTTGATTGAGACTGGTAAGGCACCTGAATTTAAAGTGGGTCCGGATAATGTCTTGAGGTGTAACGAACGTGTTTGTGTGCCCAACGATTCAGAGTTGAGAAGGACTATCATGGATGAGGCTCATAAAAGTAAGCTGAGCATTCACCCCGGTGCTACAAAGATGTATCAGGACCTAAAGCAGAGATTTTGGTGGCCAGGAATGAAGAAGCAGGTGGCAGAGTATGTAGCGTCGTGTTTGACTTGCCAGAAGGCTAAGGTGGAACATCAGAAACCAGCTGGGCTACTACAATCGTTGAATGTGCCAGAGTGGAAGTGGGACAACATATCTATGGACTTCGTAGTGGCATTACCAAGGACCCAGAGGAAGTTTGATTCGATTTGGGTGATTGTAGACAGGTTGACGAAGTCTGCTCACTTCCTACCGGTGAAGACTACTTATGATGTGGCTAAGCTGGCAGAGATCTATGTTGCAGAGATTGTCAGATTGCACGGAGTACCTTCCAGTATTGTGTCGGATAGAGATCCAAAGTTCACCTCTCATTTTTGGAAAGCATTGCATGATGCTTTGGGCACCAGGCTGAGGTTGAGTTCTGCCTATCACCCCCAGATGGATGGGCAGACAGAGAGGACCATTCAGACGTTAGAGGATTTGTTGAGGGCTTGTGTACTGGATGATCGGGGAAGTTGGGATGATCTGTTGCCCCTTGTTGAGTTCACCTACAACAACAGTTATCATGCGAGTATTGGGATGGCCCCATATGAGGCCTTGTATGGGCGTAAGTGTCAAACCCCCTTGTGTTGGTATCAGGATGGAGAGAGTTTGATCGTAGGACCTGAATTAGTGCAGCAAACCACCGAAAAGGTCAAACTAATTCAAGAAAGAATGAGGAAAGCTCAGAGCCGACAAAAGAGTTATGCAGACCACCGTAGGAGACCTCTAGAGTTTCAAGAGGGTGAACATGTGTTCTTGAGAGTGACGCCTACTACCGGTGTGGGCAGGGCTTTGAAGTCCAAGAAACTTACCCCTAAGTTTATTGGGCCATATCAGATTCTTCGACGTGTGGGTCCTGTAGCGTATCAAATTGTTTTACTTCCGAATTTGGCCAACCTCCATAATGTGTTTCATGTGTCTCAGTTGAGGAAGTACATGGCCGATCCTTCACACGTTATTGCACCAGATGATATCTAATTGAAGGAGAACCTCTCCTTCGATGTTCCACCGATGAGTATTGGAGATAGGACAGTTAAGCACTTGAGGGGCAAGGAAATTCCTTTGGTGAAAGTGATTTGGAATCAGACGACTGGAGATGCTACTTGGGAGTTGGAAGACAAAATGAGGGAGCTCCACCCTAACCACTTCGAGTCTGCCTAGTTTCGAGGACGAAACTATTTTAAGGGGGTAAGTATTGTAACACCCTCTATTTTATTATTATTATTATTATTATTATTAATCAAACCTCCTATATTAATCTCTAATCTTATATAAATAGATATGTGATTAATTATATTAGTTTGTGAGTACGGGTTCTTGAGTGTTAATACATAATATTGTGCGTGATAATGCATGATTATGTTGAACATGTGTTTAATATGTTAGTGTGTGATTTATTCATTTAAATATATGTTGTTTTAGTATGTAGTATATTGGTATGGTGTATTATTATTTTATTATTTAAATTTTTATTAAATATTAGTCTTCATGTATTAATATTATTTTGGAAACAATATTTTTTAAAAAGAGTGTAGAAATGGGTTTAGAATTATTAAGGAGTATATGATATGAATGTTTCAAGAGATAATTGTTAAAAAAAAAAGAAAAGAAATGGGTTTGATAACAATCCACGCTGCAGCTTCTCGTTTTGTTTAAAAAAAATAAAAATCAGCTAGCTGCACCCCACGTTTCCTCCGGCGGCACACCCCTATTCTCACTTAAGCATGCACTGTTCATCGTCATCAACATTACGTTGCGCAGCGCTGTGTTTTATAACCTAACGCATCAAAAACTCCTCTCATCTCGTTCTCCCTCATTTGATTGCGGCAAGCTACAAAACTTTACCACCCAACTCAAAATTGACCCCTGAACACGTTTCTAACCTCTGTTCGATCAATCGGAGTCCCGTTCGTCGCATTTAATTCATTGGGCGGACTGAAATTCCCTTTTTCCAGTCACCACGGTTGTCGGTTTGAAAAACGGACGTCATTTTTGGATTCATCGCGTCGAAACCTTCAGGAAACACTACTCATTCCCCCATTTTAGTGAAGTTGACGCCGACCCCCTAACCCTCTTGTCTCGGTAAGACGTTTTCCGGTCCATCTTTTGGTTTCCTTTTGACTTCGTTTCAGCTTTAAAAATTCCCAAATATTATTTGATATTGATTGTCATTTTTTTTCTAATCGTATTCTGTCCTTTGCGTGACCGTTAATTTTCTCTGTGGTCGTTTGGTGCCTAATTCGGGTGCTGTAGGCAAATCCTCCTTGCTCTCTTAAACACTACGGTTTTTCTCGACCAAGGTAAGGGCTTTTCTCATACAAGTTAGAGCTAAACGTTGGTAGTTGGTTAAATATAGATAGAAATTTGTGTGGTGTCTTGTTGAAAGGAAAAATTCATATCCTTATCAAATAAAAGTCTATACTGTTTCACTATTTTATTTTTATTTTCGTGTAACCCTCTAAGTGAATATGTTGATGATTTTCTTGCTATTTTATTGATTCTATACTCGTATGTTGTTGAAAATCGTGGAAGTTATATTTTTAGTGCTAAAGATTTATTCTATATTGTCCATGAAATATGTATTGTGGCTCCGTAATTTGATAAGGATGGATATAAATATGTTTTATCTCTTGATGATATATTATATTTCATTGATAAGGAAAACTATTTTTGATATATGTAGATTAACATGAATAGTTGCTAATTCTTGTCATCTTGATTTGGTGCAAATCGGTTATGTGATTTATTTATTGTGATTTTAAATAATATGTTTATTGTGGATTGTTGAACTTGTTTAATTAATTTGTGATGGATGTGCATTTGTGGTGCTATGGCCTTGAGATGACGAGGTTAGTTCAGGAAGGAAATTTTGATATGTGTGATGTGCATTGTGTTGTGTTAAGATCGTGATAAGATTAGGCTATTTCATAAAAGAAAATTTGATATGTGGTATTTGGATATGACATGTATTGGATTCTCTGGTGAATTACCTCTCATGGCATGAATTGACTTGACTAAATGACATGCATCATGTAGAACGGCATGTGTAGGGCCTTCGTGGCGGTGATAAGATTTAATTCCTCATTGGTATGGGAGGTAGCTATTGTTTTGGACCTTTGTATTTAAGGCCTTTGTGGCGGTGATATGTTTTGATTCCCCATTGGTATGGGAGGTAGCTATTATTTTTGGACGACCTTTGTGGTTAAGGCCTTCGTGGCGTTGTTAAATTAAATTCCCCATTGGTATGGGATGACTATATCGCGATCGTGAGAGTCTTGCATAAGGCATGCATACTAACTTGAACATGCTGATTTTTGTGGTGTTGATAAGTTGATTATTTTATTTGTAAGTTAGTATAAAAAAAAGAATAGATTTTCTTTTTGTCTTAAATGTGATTAATTTTAATTTCAAGTTCGTATGTAGATGTAAATACATTTTCTCATTTGTTGTTTGTTATGATAATTCTTGTCTTACTTATTTTTATTTAGATGTGAAAAGAGAAATTATAAATAGTATTTGAGCAATTTTTCATGTTTTAGCTTATTACAACTTGTCACGTGAACTGATCCTTACACCACTTTTTAGGTACAAGTGGATTTGAGAAGCCTCAAGTATAATTTGTTTGCATTATGTGTGATGGTGTTGTTGACGAATAATTGTGGGTACATGGGTGTTAGATGCTTTGTGCTACTTTTGAACGTTAACTTTATCTTGCACAAATTGAACTTGGTATTTTCTTTTTATTGCGGACATGGTGTTTTTCCCGCTAAGCAATTGGGATAATTTAAAATTGGTTATTTTTCCTATAATTTATAATTTCAAAATTTTATTACGTTTCGGTTGGGTTGAAGAGTAGTTACAGCCATTTATTAATTTAGTTTCACCAGATTTAAAATTAAATTAAATTTTCAATTAGAGTAAAATTAGTTTAATGATTAATTAGAGTCGTTGCTATTAATCAAATTTTTATAAATGACAATAAAGCAGTTTCGTGATTATTAAACGCTTTACTAGTTATTAACGGTAACTTTATTTAAAAAAAAATATAGGCCGATTTTTCTAAAAACAGACGAGTTAACGCTTCGAAAATTCGGGGAGTCACAGTTGTTGTGGCATACTGCAGTGCACCCACAACCGACCTGTACAATGAAGGATCAGAAAAATCAGCTGAGCCTGTTTTGGACAGCTTGGAGCCCGAGACCATAGGAGTAGGGAAAGAATGTGCTTCCTGCAGATTATTTTTAGTTAACAAGTCCCTGATATAATTGCCTTGAGTGAGAAGAAGAGAACCATCAGATTGTGTCTTGACTTCAATGCCAGAAAGTACTCAAGACAGCCCAAATCCTTGAGAGAAAATGCAGCATTAAGTTTAGTAACCAAACCTTTGATGAGAGGTAGAGACGGAGTTGGCGACGATTGCGAGAGATCGTGCGGATCAAACTGACTCGATGATACCATTTTAGAATTGCAACAATGCTATAACAGAAACTGAATTGATAATAGAATGTAAAACTGAATTCTAATGAATCTTTGATTTTATTTCTCTTAACTTTGATTATACATAAGTGTTCTATTTATAGAACAGTGTAACACCACGAGGGAAGGGGATTAGTTAACTGATTATCATCAGTTAGTTACGGGGGGAAGATTCCTATATGTGAGGGTCTATCTTAGCTACTATAGACTTACAAAGTATGTATCCTCTAATAGGAATGAATAAAGTATTAAATCTCACTATATTGATTATGGTGTAATTTTTAAGCCCAAAAACCGATCCTGAGATTTTGATTCCAAATAAAAGACAGCATATTTGAGCTCCTGCCTAATCTAGAAATAGCATTCTTCTTCGATGTTAGTACTTCCTCCGTCCCATTATATATGTCACATTTAAAATAAAATAAAAATCAGTCCCAAAATATGTGTCACTTTATGGTTCCAATACATTGAATTAAATATTGCAGCAAAGAATCATTTATAATGTTTAATTGTAAGAGAATTTTATAATTTTTTTCAACGAGTCAACAAAGGATCTCAATATGGTGGATACAATAATAAGATGAGTAGTCGTAATAAAAAGATCATAAGTATATTTTATTTTATACTAAGCTGTATTTTTAGCTTATTATAATTATTAAAAAATTTCATGTTGTGTAAACGAAAATTAATTTATTAATTATTATATGATTTGCTCATTAGTAGATTTAAAATTTTAACTTTAAAAGATTTTAAATTCAAAAATTAATTTGATATAGTCTAGCATATTATATATGTATATATATGTATTAAGTTTCACTTGGCATGTTATTATTATATTTAATTTTTTTCCTCAAAAATCACATTTTTCCATAAACTTATTCTTTTTTAATATATTTTTTACAATTTATTATTTATTTTAATCCTACTTAATGTAATATACACATATTTAGGTAATTAATATAATTATTTCCATTTTTTAATGAATATAATCATCAAGAAATCAATTGAACATATATTTATTTATACACAATCAATTCAATTATTTTATTTAAAAAATAATAATTAATGCATATATTTATTCTGGGTATATTAATTTAATGAACTAAATTTGGAAGATGTTATCAATCATTCAGTCAACCAATATAAAATAAAGGCTAAATTATAAAATTGGTCCTCTACGTTTATTTTAGTTTTCAATTTGGTCCTCTACGTTTTATTTGTTCCGTTTTGCTCTCTTACGTTTCTAACGTTACACCACGTTAGTCCTTTCCGTAACTGCACGGTGTAACGCCGTTTAATTTGTGGCTAACGTGGCTACTGTTCATCTTCTTCAACCTCTACCTTCTGGTTCTGTTTTTTTTTCCCCCAAAATCAAAGATGAAGCAAAAAAAAACGCAGCAAGGATGAAGCACCAAGACGCAGCAAGGATGAAGCACCAAGATAAAGCCAGAAAAACGCAGCAAGGATGGAGCAAGAAGACGCAACAAATTAAAATTATCTTCCCCAAATTAATACTTGGGTTCCTCAAATTATCTTCCCCAAATTAAAATTAGGGTTCCTCAAATTAAAAATGCACATGTTGATAACAACACAGAAGAAGAAGGGGGCGGTGATGATGATGATGAAAGCTTTGGTTTGATTTTGGGGAAAAAACCAAAATCGAACCTGAGTGATGAAGATTGATGAACTTACATGACTTTTAGTGACGGACAAAATCTGTCACTAAAAGCCAATTGTCCATATCTAAAAGTTTATTTTTCTAAAATCAAATCATTTCTCTGCGTTTTTCCTTTTCCAAACAACACTTATTCAGTTTCAGATTAGAATCAGAATCATGAAATCAAAGAACCAGAGAGAAAGGAGGATCAGAAGCAAAAAACACAAGGGGGTGATGACGATGTTGATGAATAGCGAAGATCAATTTTGAAATTAGGGTTCTCAAATTAAAAACGCAGAGATCAAATTTGAAACGCTGAAATTGAAACGCCCAAATCCAAATCAGTGAGGAAAAAAACCGGAAGAACGCTGCAGACGCAAAAAAACGCAGAAACGCCCAAAACTGCGTTTTTTTTTTTTGGTTTGATTTTGGAAGGAAAAAATAAAAAAAGAACAGGGAGATGGGGAAGAAGAAGATAGCCACATCACTTTTTTTTGCTTCTTCTGCTTCATCTTGCGTCTTCTGCGTTGCTTCTTTTGCTTCTCTTGTGTTTTGCTTCTCCTGCGTTGCTGCTCCTGCGTTTCTGTGTGAGGAAGGGGAAAAAAAGAAAAAAGAAAAAAAGAAACGGAATTAAAAAATGAGCTGGATTGTTTTTTTGTTTTTGTTTTTATACATGTAATTGCGACGTGAGTGCCATGTAGGTAACTCAGTGCCACGTGGGTGTCATGCTAGATAACTTAACGGTGTTACAACGTGTAGTTATGGAAAGGACTAACGTGATGTAACGTTGGAAACGTAAGGGACCAAAACGGAACAAATAAAACGTAGAGGACTAAATTGAAACCTAAAATAAACGTAGATGACTAATTTTGTAATTTAGCCTAAAATAAAATAATTTTAAAGTCAAAACTTCTATTTCTATATTCATAAAATTTGATTTGACTTAACGCAGCGAGGTGGAGAAGAGGTTTTGCTGCCTCGAATCTATGTTCGCTCTGTAACATTTGTAAACTAAGGAGTCTATCATCCATGTGGTCCGAGATTCCCATGCAATTTCAAATTCCTGGGACTGTCTTGCCGGTTCCCATCTCCCAGCTGAGTTTTCGAACGCGGATTTATTCGAATGGTTGGAACAGAACTTGAAGTCGAGGAGGGATGCCCAGGGCATCGAATGGAATTTGTTGTTCGGAGTGGCGACCTGGGTGTTTTGTAAATGCGGAAATTAATTTGTCTTTGAAGCCAAGAGATCCGAAACGAACACCATGGTTGCTCGAGTTAAGCAGATATGTTCTTCAATTAAACAGAGCCTTGTGGACAACAAGAAGATGGGCGCAGTGGGATGGCTGGAGGCGAACCAGAGGCAACTCAGATGGATCGCATCAGAGAGGGGGTTAAAACTGAATTGCGATGGCACAGTTGGTCACGGTGGAACGGTGGCGTAGTCAGGGATGAACTGTGGGCAATCCATTAGGGATCAGATTAATAATGCTCAATGGATTTGTGAGAGTTGTGATTGAGCAACGTTATTCGGTCGGAATGCTCTTCGCAAAACCATTGTCATGGGTTAGTGGCTGAGATCCAACGCTCATGAGGTTACCTAGCGAGGTGGAGATTTCTCATGTCCACACGGAAGCGAATCAAGTAGCAGATGGTTTAACCAAGTTTGGGCTTAGTCTTTCTTTATGTAATAAATTTTTTAAAGTTCCGCCTTCTTGTATTTCGGATGCCCTTCGGGCAAATTATGTTAGGACTTTCTTCCCAAGGAGTTTTTAGTGTTTTGTTGTTTTTCGGGGGTTTTTAATCTTTCGATGTTCACCTAAAAAAATTTGATTTGACTTGTAAGAGCTTAAATAATACTCCCTCTGGTCCTAAATATAAGAGACAAAACCCTAATTCATCAAAACCAAGAAAAACACTTTTTTTTTCCAATGAAAAACACCTTTTTATCTCACATATCTCTTATATTTTGAAACCCTAAAAAACACATTTTTTTCTCTTACATTGAGAACCGGAGGGAGTACTATGTTTCAAAACATTTGACTTAAGTATTTCTTCTATAACATGATACATTAATTGACTTTATCCCACAATATTTGATTTGTTGTACAAAAATTATTGCGTTTAATAATATACAAAGTTATATTAAATCTGTTTAATTTCAAAATTAAAATATTTATACACGTACAAGACACGAATTAACCGGTATAAGATAAATAAGAGCCCAACTTCCAGAAACATAAATAATTTCGCATAATTATATGAGAGCAATATAAGTTATTTGATTGATTCTATTTTATTGTAAAAGGATGTCCAATTATTTAGCATTGCATAAAGTGATATTGCCATGCTCTTACAATTATTATGCTTTACATAAAGGAATACTGCATCATATAATCAGGGATCAAAGACCTGCATATTGTGTTTAATTCAAATTGGGTTTGGGCCTATATTGTAAATGGGCCGAGGGGTCCAAGTCAATGTAACAGTGAGTTTGTTAGTTTGTTAGAAAACCAGTTAATCTAGTAGTTAGAGTTAGTTAGTAAAAGCAGTGTTATAAATAGAATTGTATATGTGATTCAATGTTAATACACTTCATTCAATTCCATTCTGTTGTTCTCATTTTTCTCAATCATCAAGATTTCTGTTTTACAATGAGTGTGTGAGTGTGAGTGAAACACTAACAAATTGGTATCACAGAGCGAGAGTTAATCGATCCTGAAAGTGAGAAAGTGTGAGCTTGTAACAATGGCATCTTGTAATTGCCACTTCCCAGCGAACTTGCCGATTCTTGATGGAAAGAATTGGGAACGATGGAATGTACAGATGAAGGTTCTGTTCAGTGCTCAAGAAGTGCTTGAGATAGTGACAGGAGGCTATGAGAAACTTGGTGCAAATCCCTCAGAGGCTCAAAGAACAACCTTCAAGGATGCAAAGAAGAAAGATTGCAAGGCCCTATGGTACATTCATCAATGTGTAGACGCAAGCAATTTTGAAAAGATTGCGAATGCAAACATATCAAAGGCGGCATGGGATACCCTGGTCAAGTGCTACACTGGGGAAACAAAGTGACGAAGGTTCGGTTGCAGTCTTTAAGGAGGCAGTACGAGCTGATGCACATAGAGAGTGAAGAGAAGGTGGCAGACTATCTTACAAGACTGGTGACTCTCATAAACCAGATGAAATCTTGTGGTGAAATAATGTCCGATCAGATGCTTGTTGAAAAGGTAATGAGAACCCTAACTCCTTAATTTGATTTTATTGTTGTGGTAATAGAAGTGTCAAAGGAGGTAAGTACAATGACCATTGAAGAGCTTCAAGGCTCTTTAGAGGCTTATGAACTCAGAATAATTGATAGAGGGGCTGAAAGAAAGGTGGATCAAGCCCTCTAGGCTCAAGTGATCAATAAAGGGGAGAAAGGGAAATCTGAGAAGAATAAGGGATATAAAGGAAAGGGAAAATTCAACAAAGGTGGAGGCTGGCAAAACAATAAAGATTCTACCAAGATAGAGGATAAACCCGAATCATCAAAGAAGGGAGAAGGGTTTACCTCAAATCATGGCAAGAAAAAGTGCTTTGACAAGAAGAAGGTTCAATGCTACAATTGTGAAAAGCTCGGGCACTATGCTAATGAATGTTAGCATGGCAAAGGCAAGAAACCCCATAATGATGAGGAGGAGGCCAACATGGCTCATGAAGACTCAGATTCTGATCCAGTGATGTTAATGGTGACAATAATTGAAGGTAACTCAGCAGCAGAGGAATGATACCGTGATACTGGGTGCTCTAATCATATGACCGGGAATAGAGATTGGATCATTGATCTAGACAGCAGTAAGAAGACCTCTGTTAGACTGGCAGATAGCAGGAATTTAGTGGCTAAGGGCATGGGAAATATTGCTATTCAGAGAAAGGATGGCAAGGCAGCAATCATTGAGAAAGTATTGTTTGTACCCGGAATGAAGTGCAACTTGATGAGTGTGGGGCAATTAGTTGAAAACGGCTTCTCAATGATCATGAAAGAAGAGAGTTTGTAGCTATTTGATCCAAGCAACAGGTTGGTACTGAAGTCACCATTGTCAAAAAATAGAACATTCAAGTGTAGCATCAAGATAGTAGTTGTGCAATGTCTTTCCAGCATAATTCCTGATCAGCAAACCTGGCTTTGGCATTGAAGGTATGGGCGTTTAAATTTTAGAAGCCTAAACCAGTTAAGTGAAAAAGACTTGGTTCTTGGCAATCCTAAAATTGTTGTACCCGATAAGACTTGTGAAGTTTGCTTGAGAGGCAAGCAAAGTAGAAAGCCATTTGTTTCAGAACTGCCTATGAGAGCAACATCAGGGTTGTACGTTGTTTACTCAGACATTTGTAGGCCTTTTGAAGTACCTTCACTTGGAGGAAACAAATACTTCATCTCTTTTGTTGATGAATACACCTGAATGACTTGGTTGTATTTGATCAAACAAAAGAGTGAAGCCTTGGAGGTAGTCAAAAGGTTCAAGATTTTGATGGAAAGACAAAGTGAAAAGGAGATCAAGGTTTTGAGGATAGATGGAGGAGGAGAGTATACCTCAAAAGATTTTGAGTATTTTTGTGAGAAACAAGGGATTGTGCATGAAGTGACACCTCCGTATACTCCTCAGCACAATGGGTTAGCTGAGATGAGGAATAGGACATTACTTGACATGGTAAGAAGCTTGATGAAGCAAAAGGAACTGCCACACAGCTTTTGGGGTGAGACAGTAATAGTGGCAGCTTATGTGCTCAACAGGTGCCCTACAAAGAAGCTAAAGCTGAAAGTGCCATTAGAGGTGTGGTCTGGGAGAAAACCTCATGTGGGACACTTGAGAGTATTTGGATCACTATGCTTCAAGCATGTTCCTGATGCTAAGAGGAGCAAGCATGAGGATAAGAGTGAACCTATGATACTATTTGGTTATCATGCCACTGGTGGTTATAGGTTAGTCAATCCAAAAACTCAAAAGACTGAAGCGAGTAGAGATGTGTTAGTCCAAGAAAATGAAGCATGGAACTGGAAGATAGGGGAAGGGAATCTGAAATCTCCAATCCCTGTGATGTTAGTTGGTGCACAGTGGGAAAATGAAGTGCAGTCAGCTGGTGAAAACTCAGATGATGAAGCTACAGACAATGGTCTAAGTGATGATGAATTTCCAGTGCCAAGACCTCAGAGAAACATGTCAATGCCTAGAAGATTAGAGGACTGTGAATAAGTTCTTGATACAGCAGTTGATGCAGAAGGAGAATTGATTCATTTTTCACTATTGGCAGATACTGAGCCAATCAGTTTCAATGATGCTGTGAAGGAAAAGGAATGGAAGGTTGCTATGATTGAGGAGCTGAGATCAATTGTGAAAAACAAGACATGGGAGCTGACTGACTTGCCACCAGGTTTGTGTCTTAACCCCCAGGTTTTGAAATCAAAGGAGAGGAGAGCAAGGTATATAGATTGCATAAGGCCTTATATGGCTTGAAATAGGCACCTAGGGCCTGGAACAAGAGGATTGACAAGTTCCTTGGCCAACTTGGTTGCATGGTGTCTATGTGGCGGAAAAAAATTCTGGTTTGCTCTTAGTTTGTCTCTATGTGGATGACTTACTAGTTACTGGTATTCATCCCAAGGAGATTGAAGAATTCAAATCCTTGATGATGACTGAATTTGAGATGACTAATCTAGGGAAATTGTCATATTTCCTTGGCTTGGAGTTCTTGTGGGCTAAGGAAGGCATTGTGATGCATCAATTGAAGTATACAACTGAGATATTGTAGAGGTTTGATATGATGGGCAGTAATGCAGTGGCAACATCGGCAGAAACTAATTCCAAGCTTAAGGAGGCTGTTGGTGAGGAGAATGTTAATCCAACCATGTTCAAACAACTAGTTGGATGCCTTTGATACCTACGCAACAGCAAACCTGATATCTGCTATGCAGTAGGTATAATAAGCAGGCAAATGAATGATCCTAGAAAGCCTCATTTCCTAGCTGCTAAGAGGATCTTGAGGTATGTCAAGGGAACTATGAAATATGGGCTGAAGTTTCCAATGAAACCTGATAAGAAGCAAGGAGTATTGCTAGGTTACTCAGACTCGGATTGGTGTGGAGATAGGGTGGATAGGAGAAGTACTTCAGGGTATTTTTTCAAGTTTTAAGGTGCACCAATCTCTTGGTGCTCCAAGGAACAGCCAGCGACTGCCCTTTCTACATGTGAGGCTGGGTATTGATAACACCAATATTGCATCATTTTTATAAGGATATTAGAATGTGATTTGAATAATTATTGAATATTATCAATTGAAATTCACTCTCTTTTAATCTAAATTGTGCAGAAATGGAAAATTAGGCAATATGGTGGTCAAATGCAAATTTGGGCTTGAAATAGGCCCAGAATGCTAAGCACGGCCTTCGCATAATATAATGAAGCATGTCCATGCTTACCTGAAGCAGCAATTCATTACGAGCACGCCTCACGCGCGTCCACGCGCTCTCCGGATAGCTGGTTGGTATTTTAATCATATCTGGAGCTGTAGTTATCGAATTAAGGTGTTCTTGGTGGCGTTGAAAAGCTAAGAGAATTTCCTACAGCTTTGTCACAACTTGGATGGACTCTAACATGAAGCACGGCCTCTTCATCATGAAGCACGTCCGTGCTCAACTAAAAATATCAAAAAATCATGTCGGCAAGGTCGGTGACGCGTAAACAGACTGTAAAGGGAGCATGGCCTTGGAGCACGGCTGTGCTTAGGCCGTGCTGAACCCAAATTTTTGCCTATAAAAGGAATGCTCAGCAGAACATTTGAAAGTCCTCCGGGATTGATTCTCTCCCAATTCTCTTCTTTTCTTGTTACCTTCTAGTCTTTTTTTGTTGTTTTCTTATATTATGTTGTGTAACTAATCCCGTCACTGAGGTGATGGGGGATCTTTTACTTTATCTGTGATATCTTTATGATTTATAATATGAGTGTTTAAATCCTTTTGATTAAATTATTCCTGGTAATCTTACTTTAATAAGGATTGACCATTCTTTACATAGTTGATTAATTGTTCGGTGATCGTACCTTGAATTAATTAACAGAACTCTAGGATTAATTGAACCTGTGTATTCTGCCGGATCAAGGATTATATGTTCGTTTCCAGTCAGTCATTGAATTGATAAATCTATTGATGCTTTATGCTCTTTCTATTTACTTGCTTTGAATGATCAAACAAAGTAATAAATTAGGAGGACGACTGTTAACATTGCATAATCATTGGGTGTTAATAGCTTTTGAATAGATGATTAGTAATCAGTAAGAATTGTTACTCATGTTATAAATTAATCAGATACACAGATGTAAGTATTAGTAAACCCATTACCTTAGTGCTTTTATTATCTAATTCCTTTTTTAAATATTTTATAATTCTTTTCTACTTATTTTTATGCACTCTTTATTTAAAGTTCACCTCGAACCATTTGTCTAAATAACAAATTGATCTAAGTAGAGTAGTAATCATTCCAATTCCCTGTGGAGACGATAATCTTTTATACTATAACTTGACGAGATCGTATACTTGCGATTTTGACCGAACAGGTATATAGCTAGTTTATATGCTGCTTGCCAAATAATTTGGTTGAATTCCCTACTGATTGAGCTGAAATGTGAAGTGAAGAAGCCATGGCAGCTGCTGATTGACAACAAGTCAGCAATCAATTTAGCAAAGAACCCAGTTTCTCGTGGAAGGAGCAAGCACATCGAGACTAGGTTCCATTTTCTCATGGAACAAGTGAATAAAGGCATGATTGAAGTGGTCTACTGCCCAACTGAATTTCAAGTAGCTGATGTGCTTACAAAGGCCGTGAAACCCGATCGATTTGACCATTTGAGAGATGGTTTAGGAGTTGTGTGTTTTGAGAATTTGAATTAAGGGGAAGTATTGTGTTCAATTCAAATTGGGTTTGGGCCTATATTGTAAATGGGCCGAGGGGTCCAAGTCAATGTAACAGTGAGTTTGTTAGTTTATTAGAAAACCAGTTAATCTGGTAGTTAGAGTTAGTTAGTAATAACAGTGTTATAAATAGAATTGTAAATGTGATTCAATGTTAATACACTTCATTCAATTCCATTCTGTTGTCCTCATTTTTCTCAATCACCAAGATTTATGTTTTACAGTGAGTGTGTGAGTGTCAGTGAAACACACTGCAAAGCTTTGAAGTGCATCATTTCTCTAGGAATGGAAACTCAATAACGTAAGTACTCTCCATAATTGAATTGTCGGTAATGAAAAGGGTGGTTTTTGTCATCCACCAACTCAGAAGGCACGTTAATGACCGTATCTTCCTTTGGCCCTGCAAAGAACACAAATGTGTACGTCTCTTTATCTCCGCTCATCACCACTCTGTGTCTGGCTGCCTGAATTCTCCCTTTTTTTGGTATTCAACAGGGGGATCACCCCCCCCCCGGAAAATAAAACAAACTAGAAACCCCTTGGAAAAAAGGTCTCAGCACAATTCGCTCTAATAGCATCCGAAATAAAACAAGGCATGGAATTGAAAAGCCTACTACAAGAATCTAAAGTAAGACCAAATTTAGCCAACCCATCTGCCACTTGGTTGGCTTCACGAGGGGTATACAAAATACTGATCTCTTCAAAAGACCGTATCAACACCAAGATATCACTCACCAAATTGTAATGAGGATGCTGCAAAGAGCACCCCGACTTAATAAATTTTACTGCAGTCAAAGAGTCAGATTCAATGACAACTTTATCAAAACGTCTGAGAATAACCGGCTTCAAGCCCATATATATAGCCCACAACTCAGCTGCAGTCACTGAACAAGGATGAATATTGGAGGAAAATCCAAACACAAAACCCCCTTATAATCCCTAAAAACTCCACCAACAGAAGCCACACCTCCCAAATTAGTAACAGCTCCATCACAATTAAGCTTGACATACTGTTGCTGAGGAGGAATCCACCGAACCATACGATCAACACTCTTCGGAGATCACATTTTGCTAAGAGATCTGAACTCCCTAATACTCGCAACCACCAAATCACACTGAGCCTGTATTCTCGCCGCTATTGTACTCGCCCCTGCATTCTTCTGGTCAAAAATTTGTTCATTCCGAGCTTGCCACAATCCAGATAAAGCCAAATTGAATATTCCACTGACAATTTTGATAAACATCTGTATTAAACAGATTCATCTTTAACCAATCCGTAAGATTGGCACTTCAAAAATCAGGATTTAAAGCCGGACTCCTAAATGTAGTCCAAATCTGAGCAGGTCGGATACAATCCCTGAAAACATGCAGGACCGATTCTTCTGAAGCATCACCAAGACCACAAGCAGCCGAGTCTGACATGTTTCTTCTAAACCGAGCATATTTCGTCAGAACAGCACTTTGGGAGATCTTCCAGAGCAGGACACGAATTCTTTTAGGCCCTTCCCAAGCCCAAACTCTCTCCAACAGCTCCTTATCTTGAGATGGAGATCTTTAAATCAGTGATTCATATGCCGTAGAACTTGAAAACTCACCCTCCCTTGAAAGCCCCCACGCCACCACATCGATGCCACGCATAGCATTAGGCGGAGGTAACTGGATGATTTGGTTAAGGGCCTCCCTATGAATTAAATGGGCTATTTTGTTGAGAGCCCAATCACCATGAGGACTAACCTGATCCACTCCCCTTAGGACTCCCTCCAAATCTGTAGGACTTTGTACCAAACAATTCTTTAATGGCCCTAAGTTAGGGATCCACATGTCGTTCCAACAATTAATAGAAACCCCATTGCCAACCCACCAAACAATACTTTTCTCCACATCCTCCCAGGCATTTCAAAGACCTCTCCAAAAATTAGACGCTGGTTTAGTGCCATTCATCTTTGGAACCAAAGAATTACCACACCCATATTTTGAGCGAATAATTTTAACCCAAAGGTCATATGTCCTAGTCATTAACTGCCATCCAGCTTTCATAAAGGATGCTTGGTTGATATTTCTAGCTTCCCTCAAACCCAGGCCACCCCATAGTTGGGCATACAAATATTCTTCCAACTCACCAAGTGCATATGCTTATGATCATCCGTATCTCCCCAAATGAACCTACGACATCTCTTGTCAATCGCATCACAAATGAATCTAGGGATAAAAGCAGATTGCATAACATAAGTAGGAAGAGCCTGGACAATTGATTTAGTCAGAGTCATTCTACCAGCAAATGAGAGAGTGTTAGATTTCAAGCTATTCAACCTCTGATCAACTTTATCCAGAATAAACTGAAAAGTCCGTCTGTTCACTTTCTCATGGAGAATAGGGACCCCTAAATATTTCCCCAAATTATTTGTCACTTGGAATCCTGAAGCTTGACAAATATTATTCCTCACATGTGCATCCACATTTTTAGAGAAGATTATACGGGTCTTTTGGTCACTGATCTTCTGGCCAGAGCACTAAAACAAATCTAATATATGTTTGATTAGTAAAATTTGTTCCTCACTTGCTTCCGCAAACAACAAAACGTCATCTGCAAAAGCAAGGTGGGACAAAGGAGGACCCTGTCAGGATAACTTGATAGGAATCCAATGGCCATGGACTGTAGCCAAAGAAATCATCTGAAACAACTTCTCTAGACAAAAAGATAAGGGGAAATGGGATCCCCTTATCTAATTCCTCTACTAGGGGTAAATTCTTCCAAGGCTTCACCATTCCAAAGCATCCTCATTCTAGGAGTTGTTATGCACTGCCAAACCAACTCAATAAATCTAGACGGAAGACCAATATCCTCCAAAGTTTCTTTGATGAACACCCAATTTAATCTATCATAAGCTTTTTCTAAATCAATCTTAATCGCCAACCCTTCTTACCACTCTTCCTTCTCATAGAATGGAAAACTTCCAGAGCCACAATAATAGTATCCCTACTTTGGCGGTTAGGAACCAAACTACTCTGACAAGAGTTTACCATTGCTCCATGCCTATTGTTGTTATCATCAAAATTAATTATAACTATTCGATTGAATTTGAATTCAATATTAAGTAGCCACTAAATAACAATATAATATGAGTTCCTTGTAAAAAAAATTAACTATATAGTATGAGGAAAATGCACCGAAAAGCAATAAAAACTTGCGTTTATAATGTGAAATGATAGCAACACACCATCTACTCTTTCCAACACATATTCTCCAATTGGTTGGAATTCATGTGATCCCTACAAAATTTAAGTGGATCCATCATAATTTGGCGGGACCCATTCCTCAAATAATGAGATCCACATGAATTTCAATTAATCAGAGAGTATCTGTTCGAAAAAAATAGTGTTAGAAAATTTGTTGCTAGCACTACTCTAAATATATTACCTTCAATATGTCACCAACAATTACCACAAAGCCATTTGGAGGAAATTTTAAATCAATCCATTTTCCTGTTTTGGTTAACACCTGCAGACCTTGGACTTCATTTTCACATAGAATGGTTATGGCGCTGAGATGTCACTCTGTATTCACATAGAACATCGGATGTCACCTGCTTAACATAGACAACATTTAATGTTTTTCCAAAGGAAAAAATAATCATTTATAAATAATAAATCATTCATAAAAATGATAATATAAAATAGATATGTGCTCAAAGAGAATAAATTTATGCTGACAACATGTAATGTTTCCCTATCGAAACTCATGAGTAAAATAATCATTTATCATTTATAAATAATAAAGACATTTATAAGAAAAAATGAAAAAAATAATTTAAAAAAAACAAAAAAAATAAGAAATACAAAAAAAAGAAAATTACAAATATTAAGAAAAACAAAAATAAAATAATAAATATAAATATAAATATACGAAGAATAGAAAAAGTAAAAATCATATAAAAATTTCATGTAGGGACTCAAAATTAAAATAATCATTTATAAATAATAAAATATTTATAAAATTTGATACGTGATAAAATTATATCAACAACATATAATGTTTTCCCGTCATAGATAATAAAATTATACCATTAACATGTAACGTTTCACAAAATTAAATTAATCAATTATAAAAAAATATAAGAAAAATAGAAAAACAAAAAAGTAAAAAAAGAAAGAAAAAAGTAAAAGGTAATCTATAAATAATAAAGACATTTATAAAGTTTATATTTGCTTAAAGACAATAAAATTACAACGATAACATCTAATGTTTTCTATCGGGATGTAAAAGAAAAATAATAAAGATATTTATAAAACTTATATGTGCTAAAAGAGAATAAAATAATACCGACAACACATAATGTTTCTCCGATAGGACTTAAAAGCAAAATAAGAAAATAAAAAATAAAATTAAAAGAATAAAGAAAGAAAAACTTAAAAAAAACAAAAAGAAAACAAAAAACAAATATAAGAAAATAAAAATATAAGAAAATAAAAATAAACAATGAAAATAAAAAGATTAAGAAAAAACTAATAAAATAAAAAACATATTAGAAAAATAGAAACAATAAAAAATTTAAAAAAATAAAAAAAATTGTAAGAGGAATAAAAAATCAAAATTTAATAATAAGGAGAAAATAAAAATAATCATTTTCAAGTACTAAAAATATTTAAAAAATGATAAGTGCTCAAGATGAATAAAATTATGCCAATAACAATTAATGTTTCCTCGTCGAGACTTAAATGCAAAATAATCATTTATAAATAATAAAACAAAATATAAAACTTCAATTTAAAAAATTTAAAACTTAACAAATTAATAAAACAAAAAAATAAGAAAAACCAAAATATAAGAAAAATTTAAATGTAAAATAAATTTGTAAATAAAAAAGTAAAAAATTTCCGAAAATAAAAAACAAAAAATTTACAAAGATAAAAAATTTAAAAGTTAAAATAAAAAAGAAAATAAAAATTTTGAATAATAAAAAATAAAGAAAATGAGAATGAAAATAAATAATAAGAAGATAGAAGAACAAGACAAAAGGGGTTTTGAGTGAGAAATTTGATGAGAAGATGAAACGTGTATAAAAAGACAAAATAGGTGTTTGATTTTCTTAATAGTAATTTATTGATGATTGGCTGAGTCTCTTTTACTTATTTTAGATTTTAATGTGGTCCTTTTCATTTAAATTGTATTAGAAAAACACCACATTGGTATAATTTTTACAAAATAAAAGAACATTTTGGAACAAAAAATAGACTACATTGATATAACTTTTACAAAATAAGGGGTATTTTAGAATAAAAAATAAAAGAGAGATCATATTGAAACCAAACTAAAACTAGAAAATAATAAGATAAGAGACTTAAACTAAAAAAATTAAAAAAATTAAAATATAAAATATAAAAAATGAAAAGAATAAAATATAAATATAAGAAACAAAGGAAAGTTGACACTTGTACTAAGAAGAGGAATGATATTTTGGCAATAAAAAATGGGACAATTTTCGCGACAACTTTATGAGTGGTTAATATAGTTCAAATACGTTGTTAATTAAGTTCAGTGAATAGTTAATGAAGTGAATGGTTAATGAATGTACCAGTTGTTGAATCTCATTAGCCATTAACATATCTTCATTAACCACGAATTTGAACGATATTAACCACGATTTTCAGATGTTCAAATGTACATGTAGTTGACACTTAGAAATCGTGGTTAATCACATTCAAATTCGTAGTTAATGAAGTTACATTGATGGTTACTGAGTTTCAACACCTGATATATTCATTAACCATTTACTGAACGTAATTAACCACATATTTGAATTGTGTTAACGACTTAGAAAGTTGTCGCGAAAGTTGTCTAAATTTGGTTGTCAAAATATCATTTCTCTACTAAGATATAGATGATGTGAAAACTTATCGGATTTTTTTATATGATATGATACGAAAACTTATCGGATATGATTTCAAGTTTTTTTCCCTCGAATAAATCACCTTGCTTTAATTTTAAATTTAAACTAAATTAGTTTATTGCTAATTTTCGTCAACCTAAAATTTAATTTCATTTTATTTCTACTAATTTGAGGTTTAAAAATTAAAAGTAAAAAACTTAATAAAAAATTGATAAAAATTAACAGAATATATGGGGGAACAATTTAATAGAAAGTACTCATTAATATATATATATATATATATATATATATATATATATATATATATATATATATATATATATTGAACGTGAACACAAGAAGGGGAGTTGAATTGTATCGAAAACTTTTTGCAAACTCAAATTTAAAAACATTTGAAAACAATTTTGTTTGAAAAAATGTTTGTTACCGAAAGCTGAGAGATAACCGGACGCTGAAGTAAAGTTTATGAAAACTTTGTTTTTCTTCATAAAACAGAAGTAAATGAAAAGTAGTAAAGCAAGAGACCCAGAGATTTATACTAGTTCACCACCAAACTGGTAGCTACATCTAGTCCCTTCGTTCCTGAAGGATTTTCACTATAATTAACCTGATTACAAATTCCTTAAGAGTATTCTACTGTCACAAACTTGACAATACTCTTAATTTCTCAAAACGACTCAGTACGTTCGAGCCTTTGAGGAAGCAAGCTTGAAATTAGGCAAAACAAATTTCACAGAGATGTTTTGAATACAATCAAATAACTCTCAACAAGAGAGGATGAAAAGATTAAGCTCAAAACAATTAGCTTTCTAAAAGAAAGAATAAGACGCTGAAGGTCAGTTCTGGTTCTCAGAAACTTGGCACAAAAACTTAGTTGCTCATTGAGTAATAACTTTAGCAGTATGTCATTTCTCTAGTATCCTTCTTCAATGGAGAGGTTGAGGTATTTATAGAGATTCTTGAGAATAATACCGTTGTCGGAATACACTACTCCAAATCATTGCATGAGGTAATTTGAAAATACACGTCCTTATCTTCCTTTTCAGAGAAGTTCAGAATAGTACACTTTACCGTTTTGTACTATTTGCTTTTCAATCATTTGCACTGTACGAATTTTGTCTTATCCTAAAGGTGTCACCTTTGATTCCTCGTACATCAATTTGAGCGCATAAAATCAAATTCGAATTTCATTCCAGGAAAGCTGAGGTAAAGAGCAAAGAGAATAAACGTGACCATCACGTGCTTCATTAATAAACCGGACGCTCGCTCAGAATCCATAGGATGCTCGCTTCAAATGTGTATTCCACGTGTATTAAGAAAAGCAACACCGGACGCTTGCTAGTAGTGCAAGTATAAGACGCTGGAATGAGCTAGATACAGACACATAAGAGTATTCAACTTCTTGTGATTTTCTTCTTCTTGCTTGAGTGAGTTATAAAATAAGAATGATTTAAATACCTACACACTTCAAGACTTATCAGAAGTTAAATTATTCTCACATAGATACTTTGTTATCATCAAAATTAATGAGGGTCTAAACTTCTCAATAGTTTATGTTCCAACAATCTCCCCCTTTTTGATGATGACAAATATCCAGCTTGATGAACAATTTATTCTCAAAAATAATTTCAAGGGTCTCCTCTTGAGTCCAACACCCAAAAATATTGTCAAATATTTCTAAGTATTAGAGCATTTTCATATACAAGTATCAAGGAGCGGATGCTGGGATTATAGAATCAGTTAACCAATGTTGAGCATCTCACACAGAGTATTACAGCTATAAATTATACTAAGTGTACCAAAGTATGTTGAATAATGATATGCAAATGCATGATACGTGTTACTGAGACGCGTTCATCAAACCTTTACTTTTACTCCCCATTTTGTCATCAGACAAAAAGAGTGTAAAACACATCATAGTCAAAATAGAATAATAAAGAGAAAAATTTGAAGTAAAATTCAATTGATTTATATAAAGACAGTAAGAACATAAAAGTTAAGTTTATCAGAGTAAAAAGTACAAAAGATTTAAAACAAAAGGGAAGGTTTAAGGTGGAGGAGGAAGGAATTAGTTAAGGTGTTCCATGAGGAAGTTAACAGTATTCTCCAGCCTTGCCACTGATTGAGTTGCAGCCATGAAGGTCTCAAATTGAGGTCTTGAAATGATGACAGGTTCATCATTGTCAATAGGAGGAGTAGGCTCTGGAATCCATTCAGCTTGTTCAATGTGCTCTTCAGGTCTGTACCAAGTGATAGCCCTTTACTATCTCCTAGTAGACTGCTTAATATGTTCCATGAGAACCCCTTGTGATAGCTTCAATATGCTTTCCTTTTTCTCTTTAGCCTTCAAGAAGAATTCATCATTTGGTAAACACCATTTGATTAATCTTCCTAGCTTCTACTGTTCAAATTCTATATCCTTAAGTCTATTGTATTCCAGCTCTTCAGGTTCAATCAGACTCAGAAACACAATCTCTCTTTTCTTGAACAGAGCATTAACAAATTCATCAAATTTAACAAGTTCGGTTTCTGCTTCTGCAAAGCAAGTGTTGAGGACCTCATTCTCAAACTTGTATATTCTTCTCAGATCTTCTTTGTCTTCCCAGGCTTGAACAATTGGCTTCAGACCATCTAGATAAGCCTTGTCTTTCCAATTCAGTGCCATTTGTTTCCAATTAAAAGTAGCTTGAAGTTCTTCATTGATTGCTTACCATTCTAATCTCCTCTTCAAGGCATTGGGAAGCCTAATCACTGAGCTTTGTAGCATGTCATCATAATGCAGAACTGCAAGATTTGTGTCCCAAACCCTCTTGATCGAACCAACAGTTTCAATTGTGGCCTTTTCTGCATCAAAACTTCCAGAAGAACCAGTGAAACGAGAATCTATCTTTATCTTGTTAAGATAGACTTCCATTGCATGGTTCTCTGATCTTTCTGCAACATCTGCCAAAAGGAAGTATTTTGTATTGTATCTTCTAGGGGCTTCTTCAAATTCTTTCAGGGTCATAATCTTGGGAAGCCTCTGAGGAACCTTGGCTTTCCTCTTCTCAGGAATCAACCAGGGAAGCCACCTTTGCCTATCTGGAACTATCTTCACAAAGGCCAGAGAAGGATCCTTGTTGAATAGAACCATTTCAATTCTTTTCATTTCCAGGCAGTAGTTCATGAATGCTTTTTCTTCATCAGTGATCCATCTGCCGCACTCTTCCAGGGTGAGTGGTTCATTTTGAGGCAGTGTGAGAGGGAGGTCAAATGACAAAAGAAGAACTCCACGGTTTGGAGGAGGTCTCAATCTTCCGCCAAAGGTCATCTCCAAAATGTCATTGTAGCTGAAGGGAGGAATTTCCAACCTTGCTACTCCAGAGGTGAAGGTCTTCTGATGCCATAGAGATGGATTGTCATAGATAGAGTGGTATTCCTCTTCTCTAGTAGACACTGGCCTTTCAGGCTTCAGCATAGTTTTGGAAGCACCAAAATATGTGGTATCTGATGTGGAGGTGGTTGACGATGAAGTAGATGAAGAAGTGGATAAGGAAGTAGGAGTGGGAGTGGGAGTGGGAGTGGCAGTGATCTTGATTTTGTAGGTTCTTGGTTTGGTGGGAGTGACTTTCAATAGTTGATTGAAGGGGTGAGAGTGAGTTGTGGCTATATTTGAAGTGAGGGAGGTGTTTGAGGAGGCAGAGGCTTGAGGTTTAGGTAAGGTTAGGGTTTTAGATGAAGTTATGGCTTGGATAGGTTTGGGTGTTTAGTTGGCCAAGTACCAAGAAATTGTTCCTGATGAGGTAACACATGGTTTGATGGATTTGTTTTGGTATATGAAGGGAAGTGGTGGTTATGGTGTGGTGGAGGTAATGGACTTTGATTTGGACTTTGTGGTTCTTTTGGAAGTGTGTGGTCTGGTAGGTGGAGGTTGTGTAGAGGGAAGTTGTGGTGAGGAAACAGATAATGGGGGTGCAGTTATAGGGTCATCAGTAACAAATGCAATAACAGAGTCATCGACATTGAATTCTAGTACCTTAGGAATAGGCTTCTCAGAGAGCTTAATCAATCTCCTTCACTTGCCTTAAGGCACTACAGCAGGAGGAGGAGCATGAGCAGGGATTTGCTTCTTAAGACCAGAAGCTGGGATAGGCTTGTCAGCTTTTTCCTTTCTCTTCTTTTCTAGAACGCTCCTAATGGGGACCCTGTCCTCATCATCTTTTGGTTTGACATTTCTTCTTTGTGTAGGTGGCACCTTCTGTTTCTTGCTTCTTGTCTCCTTGTTCTGAGACTCAGAAGGTCTCTTCACACCAGATGCAGAGCTTCTGGTGGGTTTCTTCTGGACTTCACCGACAGTAGCATCAGCTACTTCCTCTTGTTCTTGTTTAACTTTCTTAATCAGTTTAGCATTGACTAACTGCATTCTGACCAAGTTATTTCTCCTAAAGACATCAGGGAGTTTCTTAACACCTTTTTCGAAGTATTTGTCTTTTTCTTCTCCTTTCAAAGCAGTAAGCTTTTCTATAACCCCTTGCATCCTGGCAAGTTCTGAGAAGAGAACAGCATAGGGAATGGCTTTGTAAACCTTTTTATTTTCACCGACTTCAACCCTTGAATTTGCAATCGTCTGCTTCAAGGTGGTCATGATCAATCTAGGCAGATTGACCTTGTTCCCTACTCTGTACTGACTCATTATGAACTTCTGATCATGGTTCACAATGTCACTTGAGCCAGCCTTCAGAACTACACACTTGGTGATCATTTTGTGAAGTACTCTGTAATGAGCCTTCAAATCCTTTGCAATCAAAGGTTGGTTTGATGCCTTCAGCTGATGATAGTTCTCGAACAAAGCTTCATCCACAGCATCCATTCCACCGAAAGTTGTTTCCCAACCATCAAAAATACTTGCCCCTTCATCAGAGCAGCCAGCAATTTCAGCAATATGCTTAGGAGTTACATGTACCTCAAATCCTTTGACATATGCCTTGATGAGACTTCCAGCATGAAGTCTAGCAGTACCCCATAGTTCCTTAACAATGTTGAGGTAGACTTCTGTAGGTTCCCATTTGAAGTAATTTCTCCAGCCCATATTGTTCAATCCGTCAATGAAATCAAACCCAAATTGTTTCATATGCCTCAAATCAACTATGTTCTCTATTTGGACCTTTCCATCGATCATAGTGTTGAACATAGCAGTAGTTTCAAATACACTTGACATAGTGGTGGTGTTGAGGAGCTTGAGAAGGAGGAGGTTTAGGGTTTTCAGAGAGAAAGAAGATAGAGAGAGCAGTTTGTAGCAAAAACAGAGTTTACGAAAGAGTGGGAAAGGTAGTGGAGTAGTGGGAAAGTTTTTGAAAGAATAGTACAATTACTTTTGTAAAAACCGCTTCGCATTTCTCATAATAAAAAATAAATCAAAAAGAAAATAAAAAGTAAAGATTCCTTTTGCATTAAATGCAGTTGCCAAAATAAAAGTAAATCAGCAAAAATTTTTTTATTGAAAACGTAAATTAATCATGACTCAGTAGGTAAGATGAGATGCTTCAGTATCGCACGCGTATGACACGTGTGTACCCGGATGCAAGCAATATGTTCACCCGATGCTGAGTGAAACAATGTGAATGACATATAAGATGCTTACACGTTTAAATAATGATGTCATACCGGATGCAGAATAATACAATGCACAAGACGTTGAGATTAATCATTCTTTTATAAGATGAAAATTTAAATTTCTTCTTATAAAATTAAATCTATCTTCAGCAAGGGGTTTTGTGAAAATGTCAGCCCACTGATGATCAGTGTCAACAAATTTAATTTCAAGTACACCCTTCTAAACATAGTCTCTTATGAAGTGATGTTTAATATCAATGTGCTTTGTTCTAGAATGCAATATTGGATTTTTAGTAAGACATATTACAGATATTATCACAAAAGATAGGAATGTTACTCTCTTTAATCAAATAGTTTTCAAGTTGATATTTCATCTATAGAAGTTGAGAACTGCAACTTGCTGCAGAGATGTATTCAGCTTCTGCTGTTGAGAGTGCAATGGTGCTTTGTCTTTTGCTTGACCAAGACACAAGATTTGCTCCAAGAAATTGACAACCTCCACTTGTGCTTTTTCTTTCATTGCGGTCTCCAGTAAAATCAGCATCACAGAATCCTACTAACTTGTAATCTTTTGATTTCTTATAAAGCAACCCATGATTAGTAGTTCCTTGTAAATATCTAAAAATTCTTTTAACAACACTTCTTGTAAATATCTAAAAATTCTTTTAACAGCACTTAAGTGTGACTCTCTAGGATCTGATTGAAACCTAGCACACAGGCAGACACTGAACATTATTGTCTTGAAGCAGTAAGGTAAAGTAGAGATCCAATCATACCTCTATACATCTTCTGATCTGCCTTCTTACCAGTTTCATCTTTGCATAAAATACAAGTGGGATGCATAGGAGTGCACACTGGCTTGCAATCCACCATCTTGAATTTCTTTAGCAATTCGTTGATGTATTTGCTTTGATGTATGTAAATACCATCATTGCATTGCTTGATTTGAATTCCAAGAAAAAATTTCAATTCCCTCGTCATGCTTATTTCCAATTCATCCTGTATTAACTTAGAAAATTCTTTGCAAAGGCTTTCATTAGTAGCACCAAAAATAATATCATCAACATAAGTTTGAACAAGTATAAAATGTTTGTTTGAAGTTTTCTGAATAGAGTGGTGTCTACTTGACCTCTGGTAAAACCATTTTCCATAAAAAAAGGAACTCAGTCTATCATACCAAGCTCTAAGAGCTTGCTTAAGACCATATAATGCCTTTTTAAGTTTAAAGACATGTTCAGGAAATTCAATGTCTTCAAATCCAGGAGGTTGTTTGACATAGACTTCCTCATTTATGAAACCATTCAAGAAAGCACTTTTCACATCCGTTTGATAAATAATTATCTCATGGTGGACAGCAAATAAAAGTAAAATGTGAATAGCTTCTAACCTTGCAACAGGTGCAAAGGTTTCAGTAAAATCTATACCTTCTTCTTGTGAGTAACCTTGAGCAACTAACCTTGCTTTGTTTCCACTACCTTACCATCTTCATCAAGATTATTTCTAAATACCCATTTACTACTAATAGCTTGTTTATCTTCTGGTAGACTAACCAGATTCCACACATCATTTCTTTGAAACTGATTCAGCTCTTCTTGCATAGCTAGAATCCAACCTTCATCTTCCAATGCTTGATCAATCATTTTAGGTTCCATTTCAGAGATTAGTTCAAGATCTGCATGCTCCTTGAAGGAGGATCATGTTCTCGCTTTATCTCCTAGTTCTCCTATGATTTGATTCTTAGGATGATGAGTTTTGAATTTCTAACTATTTCTAGCTTCAGCTTTCGATTGAGTTGAATCCTGTGTCTGGTTGTCACCACCAGATGTTGAGGTTGCAAGTTCACTATTTGTTGTTTCACCAATGTCTGTACCTGAAAACAACTCATCTAGCTCTAACATATCAGTGTCAGGCTTCTTGTCATCAAATTTGACATGAATAGACTCTTCCACTATCATAGTTTCTTTATTGTATACTCTAAAAACTTTTGATCTTTCAGAGTATCCCAAAAAGATACCTTTGTATGCTTTGGAATCAAACTTACTAAGTTGATATTTAGTGTTTGAAATATAACATATACAACCAAAGGGATGAAAGTAAGAAATGTTGGGTTTTCTACCTTTCCATAACTCATATGGAGTCTTCTTCAAAATTGGTCTTATATAGACTCTGTTTTGAATATAACAAGTTGTGTTTATTGCTTCTGCCCAAAAATGCTTTGCAATATCAGCTTTATTGATCATGGTACTGTTGTGGTGTTCTAGGAGAGGAGAAATTATGCGAAATGTCATTTTCTTCACAAATTTTTTGAAAGCATTCATTTTCAAATTCTCCCCCATGATCACTTCTAATATAAGAAATACAAATTCCTTTTTCATTTTGAACTGATTTGCAGAAAACAGTGAACAACTTGAATGACTCATCCTTGTGGGCAAAGAATCTAACCCATGTCCATCTAGTAAAATCATCAACAATGACTAAACCATATTTCTTTCCAGTCAAAGAGGCTATCCTTGTTGGACTAAAAAGATCAAGATGCAGAAGCTCAAGTGGTCTAGAGGTTGAAACAACATTTTTAGAATGAAAAGAAGTTTTAACTTGTTTTTCTTTTTGACATACCTCACAAAAAGCATCAGATTGGTATCTAAGATTTGGCAAGCCCTTTACAAGACTAAGCTTGTTCAATTTTGAGATCAATCTCAAACTGGCATGACCTAATCTTTTATGCCAAGTCTATTATTTCTCATCTTCAACAGACATGAGACACTTGACATCTTGTTTTGTAAGTTCAGAAAAATCAATTTTATAAATGTTTTGTTTCCTCTTTGCAGTAAAGAATATAGAGTCATCTTTCTTGCTTTTTACTAAACATCCTGTTTCTGTAAAAATGACATCATAACTATTGTCACATAATTGACTTATGCTCAATAAGTTATGCTTTAGTCCTTCAACATAAAGTACATTACCAATAGAGGGAAGATAGCCTTTACCAATGCGACAAATTCCAACTATTTTACCTTTTTGGTTTCCACTGAAACCAACATATCCTTCTTCTCTAGGCCTTAGCTCTTGGAACATATGCTTTTCTCCCGTCATGTGATACGAGCATCCACTGTCTAAGTACCAAGATAGGTGTGTTGACCTTGTTGCTAAGAATATCTGCAATATAGACTATTTTATCTTTAGTTACCCAAATCTTCTTGGGTCCTTTCTTGTTAGTTCTTGAAGGATACTTATCTTTCTTAATCTTAAAAGCATTACAGGTACTTTTCAAATGGCCTAGTTTATTGCATTAAGTGCAATGCAAGCTTTCAACGTGATCATTGGATTCATCAGATGCAAGATTTTTATTTTGTAAAGTAGGTTCATCTGATTTGTAACCAAGACCTTAAGTTGTCGTTTTACTGACACTCCAAATCATTGAAGCTTGCTTGCTTCGAGTTACACTCTCTGCAAGAAACTTTTGAAAGGCATACTCATAATCATTTGATTTACACTTAGGATTGCCTTCAGCTTGTGAGCTTCCAGCTTTTGATCTTTCAGCTTTTGGACACTCACTAGCTACCATACACTTATGATCCACCAGGCGCTGATTTTCAATTTTCAGCTTCCAGTTCTCTTCATTGAGCTTTGATTTTTCATTGTTTAAAACTTGAAATTCTTTTGATAGTTTTGAAAACTTCTTTTCAAAGCTTTATACTCAATGGAGAAAGTGGAGGAATCCTTAAGAAGATCATCAAATGCATTCTAAAGTTCCGAGTAAGAATCGTATATTACCTCTTCAACTTCTTCTTCAGAATCTGAATCAGTGTTTGACATGAGGGCAACATTAGCTTCTTCTTCATTCTCATCATCCTCAGAGGAAGATGAGTCCAAGTCTTCCCATGTAGCCATAAGACATTTCTTCTTTCCCTTGATAGAATTCTTTGTGGGCTTCTCCTTAAGATTAGGACATTCAGATTTGAAGTGTACTGGCCTTTTACATTCATAGCAAATGACTTGACTCTTGTCTTTGCTTTCCTTCTTGTCCTTGACACCCTTCTTCTGAAACTTCCTTCTGAAGTTCCTTTACTTCTTCCACATTCTCTAGATCTTCCTTGATATAAGCGAGAGCTCATCATCTGATCCACCAGTTTCACCTTCTGAAGCTTCATCTTCTGATTTTTCTTCAGCCTGAAGGGCTTTAGAAGAATTGGCTTTGTGCTTGTTAACTTTCAAAGCAATATACTTTCTTTTCTTTATAGGTTCTTCCTCATTTAGCTCAGGTTCATGAGCTTTTAAGGAACTCCAAAGATCTTCAAGACGCAAAGTATTTAAATCTTTTGCTTCTTGTATAGCAGTGAATTTGGGTCTCCACTGCTTGGTCAAACTTCTCAGGATCTTTCTCACATAGTCAGCTGTAGTGTAGCTTTTTCCAAGGGCTTTTAACCCATGGACAAGTGTTTAGAATCTTCCAAACATAGACTCAATATTTTCACCATCTTCCATCACAAAAAACTCATATTGGCAAACCAACATGCTAGCTTTAGTTTCTCTTACTTGGGCAAAGCCTTCATAAGACAAAATAACAGAATCCCAAATTTCTTTGACAGTATCAAATTTACCACATTTTTCATATTCTTTTTATGCCATAGCACAGATAAGAATGAATCTAGCTTTTTGATTCAGCTGATATCTTTTCTTTTGGTCATCATTCCACTGTTCTCTAGATAAAACAGCACCAGTGATAGTAGTGGGAATAATATATCCATTTTCAACCATGTCCCACAACTCAAGTTGTTGAGACTCGAAGAATGCTTTTATCTTGTCCTTTTAGTAATCAATTTTTTCTCTAGTAAATAGAGGAGGACGGTTCATGTGGCCACCTTCTGCATACATGTTCAAAAGTATAAGATCTTTTCTCTAACACTGTTAAGTGCTCAACCAAGAGGCCGAGCTCTGGTACCAACTGAACGTGAACACAAGAAGGGGGTTGAATTGTGTTGAAAATTTTTTTGCAAACTCAAAGTTAAAAACACTTGAAAACTGTTTTGTTTGAAAAATGTTTGTTACCGGGAGCTGAGAGATAATCAGACGCTGAAGTGAAGTTTATGAAAACTTTGTTTTTCTTCACAAAATAGAAGTAAATGAAAAGCAGTAAAGCAAGAGACACAGAGATTTATACTAGTTCACCACTAAACTAGTAGCTACCTCTAGTCCCTTCGTTTATGAAGGATTTTCACTATAATCAACCTGATTACAAATTCCTTAAGAGTATTCTACTGTCACAAACTTGACAATACTCTTAACTTCTCAAAACGACTCAGTACGTTCGAGCCTTTGAGGAAATAAGCCTGAAGTTAGGCAATACAAATTTCACAGAGAAGTTTTGAATACAATCAAATAATTTTCAACAAGGGAGGATGAAAAGATTAAGCTCAAAACAATTAGCTTTCTAAAAGAAAGAATAAGACGCTGAAGTTCAGTTCTGGTTCTCAGAAACTTAGCACAAAAACTTGGTTGCTCACTGAGTAATAACTTTAGCAGTATGTTGTTTCTCTAGCTTCCTTCTTCAATGGAGAGCTTGAGGTATTTATAGAGGTTCTTGAGACTAATACCGTTGCAGGAATACACAGCTCCAAATCATTAAGTGAGGTAATTTGAAAATACACGTCCTCATCTTCCTTTTCAGAGAATTTCAGAATAGTACACTTTACCATTTTGTGCTATTTGCTTTTCAATCATTTGCACTGTACGAATTTTGTCTTATCCTAAAGGTGTCACATATGATTCCTCGTACGTCAATTTGAGCGCACAAAATCAAATTCGAATTTCGTTCCAGGAAAGCTGAGGTAAAGAGCAAAGAGAATAAACGTGACCATCACGTGCTTCATTAATAAACCGGACGCTCGCTCAGAATCCATAGGATGCTCGCTTCAAATGTGTATTCCACGTGTCTTAAGAAAAGCAACACCGGATGCTTGCTAGTAGTGCACGCTGGAGTCAGCCGGATGCAGACACGTAAGAGTATTCAACTTCTTGTGATTTTCTTCTTCTTGCTTGAGTGAGTTATAAAATAAGAATGATTTAAATACCTACACACTTCAAGACTTATCAGAAGTTAAATTGTTCTCACATCGATACTTTGTTATCATTAAAATTAAGGAGGGTCTAAACTTCTCAATTGTTTAGGTTCAAACATATATCATGTGTAACACAGGTCATCATATTTTAAATATGTCACTACTCACTCTATTTCATACTGAGTGACGTTTAAGGTTTCTTCACAAAGATTAAGATAAAAATAAATAGTTTATTGAGTAGAATAATTTTACTAAATTGTCCCTATTAACTATTAGAGTACTAATCATTGTCATAAATATATAGTTGAGTATATTGACTTAGGAGTGATGCATACACTATTTATTTAGGGGCAAAACTAGTAAAAAATATAATGAATGATGCATTGAAAATATAAAATGACACTTAATTTGAAAAAACAATTCTTTTGCTAAGGTGACATTCAATTTGAAATGGAGGGAGTAATATTTAATGTAACTTATTTTCATATGAGTTGTTGAACTATATTATAAATTCTTTTGGTTCATAAACAAAATTCTTTTGAATTTTAGTTCATGGAGAGGAGTTGTCCCATTGAAGTTTGAATATATAGTATCTTGAATGTAATTATATAATTTATGCATGGTTTTTGTAATCAAATTTCTAGTGTCATTTACGATTATTTTTATTTTGATATGTTTTTTTTTCTATTTGTGTTATATTCTACTTTTTTTTTATTGTATTTTTGACGAAGGCATTTTACTGAGACATCTTTGAAACTATGACAAAACTTAGATTCAATTCCTTATGTGAAATTTCTACGGTTCTCCAATCACAATTCAATACATGGATTAATTATTCAATAGTAAAAATATGATCATTTTGAATTTAAATTTAAATAAAAAATTTAATCCACGTGGGATGTTATAATTATTGAACAACACATAAGTATTTTCCTTAAAATTATTGATGTTATATAGAATCATATTTTGTTTATTTTTTTTCATATTTAAAAATTAGATTGCACATGTATAAGGATAAATTTGCTAAGTGAGTAATTTTTTATAGCATTTTTTTTTTGCAAAAAAAAAATACCCTCTAATAATTATTTAAAAAGAGGTCCCTCAAAAAATATTAGAGACCTAATTTTTGAAGATTTGTAGACGGGCTCCGATTCTAACTCACTTTTGTTGATGACCGTTTTTTATTTCTCAGGACTAATGACTAAGAAGTGGCAGCCATGAAACAAATATCAGAGACTTGCGAAGATGCCTAGGCAGAAGCATATTTCAGTGGCAACATGAACCATGTGGAGGAGGGTAGACTCGCCTTGTTACTTAGTGTGCACCTAACTATGAGGTCAAGCAAGTATCTCGGTCTACCCTCCATAGTGGGTAGAAGTAAGAAGAATACTTTTGCATACATTAAAGATCAAATCTGGTAGCACATTTCACCTTAAGGAGGTCGAGCTTTATCTAAGGCAGGGGATGAAGTGCTCATAAAATCTTCTCATCAGGCCATTTATTCACATGCTATGAGTCTTTATTTGATTCCCCCTTCGATTTGTGATGTGATGGAGCACATGATGAATTCATATTTGTGGGGTTCATGTGAAAACAATTCTCATGATATCAAATGGATGTCTTGGGACTACTTGTTGTAACACCCCAATTTTTGGTAGTCAGCGTGTGATGTGTTTAGGTGTGTGTTTATGTGATTAGACTCATTATAGATGATAGGGTATGTGTTTGGGGTAGTATAATCACTTAAAGGTACAACTTATGTGCTTAAACTGCACAAAATTTCATTCTTGCGTAAAACTACACAAGTTAAAGGTACACAACAGAGCATTTTCGTGTTTTCTTTTCTCTGTTTTAGACTTCCGTGATTGCTGTTTCCCAACACATATACATGCTTGAATTCATATCTATAGGTCTACCATCAACTTCAATTTACAACATACAATTACATACTAATTCTAGCCACTTATTCCAATTCCTAATCAAGTGTACAACTCAATTTTCACCCAAAACACAGTTCATACATTCCATAGGACATGCTAATTAATTTCAAATCACTCAGACAACATCAATGCATCATCTTGAACGTGGCAAAAACACAAGAAAGGGGGGTTTGAGTTGGGTTTTAGAAATCTTTTCGCAAAACTTGAGTGTTTATGAAAACCGTTTCAAAACAACTTGTTAATAAAATAACAAAGTAAGTAAGTAAGGAGAATAGAAGAGAATGACACAGTGATTTATACTAGTTCACTATCACCTGATAGCTACGCCTAGTCCCTTCACACACTTGAAGGATTTCTCCACTATAATCAACCTGATTACACTTGAGAGTATAATACTGCCAAACTGGCTATACTCACAACTTCTTAGAACGACTTAGTGCAGTCAAGCCTCTAAGGAATACAACCACTACTGGGCTAGATATAATGTTCAAAAATGGCTTGAAACAATATCAAATAACTCTCAACAGAGAGCATATACAATGAAAAACTTAAGCACAAGAAATAACTTTCAAACAAAAAGAATAAAACGATTAAGTGCTTATTCAATGTGATCTCAGATACTTGGAATTATTCTTGGTTGCTCACTTGTATCACAACATTTTTGTTTTGCTTTTCTTGACCTACTTCAGTGGAAGAAGTGAGGTATATATAGTTAGGGTTGTGAAGAGTGTGGTTATGTCCTAACAGCTCTTTCACCAATGGACAAAACTTCAGATCCCCTTTTTGTGGCTTTAGCAAGTCACGTCGTTTTCCACTCTGCTCTTGCATACTGACACAACAGATAAAATCAGGATCTTTGTCCCTTGTGAGCTTTTTGAATATTAGACACTTCTTGAGCAAGTTTTCTGATGATTATAAACGTTGACATTGCTTTTGGCCTATGATTCCTCGTACATTAAAATACTCATCAATGAGGTCTCTTTAATACATGAAGTAGCCTTTAATGAACACTCAGTTTGATTTCCAATCAGAGCATCTATAAAACAAACGATGCTTGTTACTGAGATACTCTGTTCACCAGAGAGAGCTTGAACCAAAGGCAAGTTCTTCAATACAGAATTTGTTGGCCTTTCATATAACAGAGTCTTGTAGAAACAGACGAAGACTTCCATTGAGTAGTCTGTTCGTAGTCTGTTGAGCGTTGACCAAAAACAGAGCGTTGACCAAGAGAGAGCATGGTCTCACCAGAGCATGGTCTATCAGAGCATTGACTGATAACAGAGCATTGACTAAGACAGAGTGAGGCTATCAGACGATGACATCAGCAATTTTCAAAGGATTAATGCCAGACTCAAATTTTTGAAACTGAGAATGAAATACACATTTTCACTTAGTCTTTTGAGATAATTCCTTCTGATGAATAATGACTTCTGCACACTAACAAACACATCAGAGGATAAATTGTTCTATTAACTATTTGTTATCATCAAAAAAATTAAGGGTCATTGTTTCTGAATTCACTTGATTTCAACAATCTCCCCCTTTTTGATGATGATAAATACATAGATTGATGAACAATTTTCCTTTAGAGAAATATTTACTTAAAAGAATTTCAGTCTCCCCCTAAATTAAGCACATATAAATATTTTCTAAGTGTAAAGTCACATCAGATGAATGTATCACATCAGAGCATTCCAAATAAAGTATCAGAGCTTTCATAAATAGAGAGATATATCAGAGCATATATATATTAACACATCATCAAATTATACATTCCAAGTTAACGTATCAGAGTAAATAATACAAAAATGCAATGCATGACGACACTTAGTTGATACATCAGGTTCATCAATTACTCTATATTTCTATATTTTCTTCTCCCCCTTTTGTCATCAGACAAAAAGGTTAAGAATAAATAAAGAACATCATAGTCAAAACAGAGGTTGAGAAAGATAAAGTTAATACATAATAAGTATCAAAAGATAATGATTTCATTTCTCAGGTAAAAATACCATAGTACAAAATTGTTTTCCAACTAAAAGGATAAAATCAAGTTCAAGGCTAAAAACAAAAGGGTGAACAAAAACCTAAAGGCTATCTAAGGTTTCTTCAACTGATCCACTATAAACTACATCATAGAAGTGACATTCTCATGTCTCTTGTTCGAAACTTCCATGAATTCCTTGAAGCTTTTATTGTCTTCAACAAGTTGGTCTAAAACCTCTTTAGGGACAACAACAGAATGACTGGTGGATGCAGAAGCAGACCCAGAAGCAAAAGGTTGAGTCACCATTGTAGTTAGCAGAAGGAGGAGTTACTGGTTCTTGTGCAGGTGGAGGAACAGGGACAGGTGGGGGTATGGGAGTAGGTTCTGGTTCCCAAACAGCAGGGGTTCACACCTCTCACCACCACATGGTTGAGCACAAGTTAGGAGGAGAATAAAGGAAACATGGAGGTCTTAGAGCATAAATGGCTCATGGTTCACAAAGGAAGGAATCTTAAGTTCTCTAACCACCAACACCAACACACTAAAGAAACTTATTCTCCCCCTCTATTAATAAAAGGAACCGGTGAAGGAGGAACAGAAAGTGACCCTCATCCAAAATTCTACTAAGCCATCTATGTGTCTAAAGACAAAGATAAGGGTGATAGGATTTTTGCAAAATGTCTAACCAATAGTCATCACGCACTATGCTCCCTCCACTAACTCTCACCTACTCCAAAATGCTTTCTTGACTTAGCCCCCACGGTCTCTACATCGCACTAATTTGCGGTGTCAGGATAGTCCTTAGAAAAATGTCCTGGCTTCTTGCAGTTAAAGCACAGCCGGTCTTTCGATGAGCATTCATCAGCTAAGTGTTCCTTGCTTCCACATTGGTGACATTGCCACTTCTTTTCTTGCTATTTCCAATAGCCTGTGCCACGGGACGATCCTGACTGCGGTCATTTCCCGAGGAAGAAAATATGGTGCCCCTTATTGTTGTCTTAGCAAATCGTGTTGATTCTCCATGGCGATCTGTTGGGTAACAGCAGTTGCTATCCTGGCTATCACTCGGATTACATGATTCATCTCTAAAATCCTATATCTAGCAAAAAGATTCGTTCGTCTCGGAGGCATCGAATTTCTACAAAGTAAACTAACCAAAACCCCACAACAAAATCAATCATCTGGGATGATTGCACACAATTTCACACAGTTTCACACATGTTTCAACTAGGAATCATTACAGATAATCACAAACAGAATGCACATATCCTAGGCATAACAAACTAATACCCGACAATTCTTGACAATCTAGGCCAGCTTAAATAAAGCGGTCCAGTTAGATTCGAACTGCTCTGATACCACTAATGTAACACCCGTTTCCGGAGCGCTACTGTACAACCCAATCTAATGCTGAAAACATTTGATACTAATATGCTTTCAGTAAAAAGTACTCTTCTATATTTCGCAATAAAAATTAGGAGTGAATTTATTTTTTCTTTCCATTGAAACCCATTTCAAAAAAGAGGTATAAAGAATACTATAGTTTTCAAAAAGATGCATAATCGATCTTTCGCAAATATCAGAGTACATCACATTTGTAACATCCCAAATTCCCTAAGCTTAATTATTAGAAATCCTAATTGAAAAAGGGGTTTAATCCCTAAGGATTAAATACAGTTCATAGACTTAATTTAGTAGTTTAAAACCAATTTGGAACTAAAGGGTAAAATAGTAATTTTACCCAATAAATTAGGAAATGTGGGACTAATTAATTAGGAGTAGTTTTAATTGATTAAAATTACTCAAAATGTTATTAGAAACCAAAGGTTGAATTAAGAGGTTTATTAAGGGCTTGTTTGCAAGATTTTTAATTAAACCTTGACCTAAGCCCCACCATACTCCATGTTCTACTTACTTCCACCCTAGCACCCACTCAAAACCCTCTTCTCTTCCTTTCTTTCGATCAGTAGCAGAACAAAGAGGGAAAAAAAAGAAAGGGAGAAGAAGAGAAAGAAGGAGAAGGAAGGAAGGGGCTCGATGGAGAAGAGGGAGGAGGTGGTCGTGATGGCCACCGCAACAGCAGCTCACGGCGGCGAGGCCACCATCGCGGCGGCTGAAAGGAGGTGGCGAGGCCACTCTTCATCGTGGCCGAGATAGAGAGAGAGATCGAGAGATTGAGGGAGAGAGATAGCTCGAAAATCAGAGAAGAAGATGGAGGTTTCACCTCCATTAGAGCTTGAAGGATGAAGATTGGAGCTTGAGGAACAACATCAATGGAGGTTAGGGCTTGGAACAACTAAGGAAGAGGGTTGCATGTTGGTTCTAACTGATGGAGACGAAGAATCTGGGCTCAGACTGATGGAAGAAGAGGAAAGGGGGATTTTTGGAGCTTAAATCCCTAATTTGGGATTATTCAGGTAACATAGACTTCCCCCAAAATCTCCCTTAGAGTGTGCTAGGTTTTATTATTAATTTTATTAGTTCAATAATTAGCTTATTAGTCATACTGAATGGTCTTGTATGGGGTTTGACTGAAATAGGGTTGGATGGCTGCCCCCAACCCCCCTCAACCAATGTTTGATGTTTGTTCTGTTGTGAGCTCCATCGAGCCTCACTCGGATTATTTATGTGATTGCTATGTTTGCTAAAATGTATGAATTAGATTCTGAAATGGCTCGACACCCGAGCTAGCCTATTTGTATGAGTTTGGGCTCCAAGACACTTATTTTAGGTGCAATGAATGACATATGATGAATTTAATCTTGTGAGTGTTGTCCTAGGTGTGAGGATTATTGTTGATGTTGCTGTTGAACCTGGAAGAGTTTGATTCCTGAATTTGTGAAATAACATGTTAAAAGTTCTATTAGTTTGGTCCCTTGTTGTGCCTTTGATTCATGGTGCATTTATATGTAATTTTGTCTTGAAACTATTCCATTGGTGTTAGGATTGGTTTGGAAAGGATTTAGAATGAGGAACAAAGTTAGAAATGCAGGATTTTTGGACTGACAGGCCACCACGGCCGTGCCAGGGAGCACGGCCTGGTGGTGTTTTGTTCTGGTTGTGAAGGAAAATAGGGAATTGGAGGAACGCAGTAGTGCCTATTTCGCACATAATTTTAATTACAACTTATCCATATTCAATCTAAGTACGATTCTGTCCGGAATTCAAACAAAGCTCTCGAGTTTGATTCTACATGGATTCAAGTGGTCCCAGTGGCTAAAATTTAGAGAATTTTGTCTAGTTTAAGTGGCCACAAGAATCACTCAATTCCAGTAAATACACATTGAGTTATGCACATTTTAATAACAGGGGTTCAGGTGGGCTAACTTTATTCAACCTGCCACTTGTGACCCTAGGAGTCATATCGTTTCTCAGTCAATTTGAGTGCTTATGAATGCTTAGTTATGATGTGTTTGTCTATTCCTTGGCTTGACTTTGATTTTTCTATGGTCTTGAAATTATGATTTGATTCTCCTAACCATTTGTGAAGGATGAAGGAATCGCTTACATTATAACATATTATCCAAATCTTAGGATAGTCTATGTCTGGAGAAATACCATGTTTCCTTGTAAAGGCTAGCTATCATGGGCCACATATATGTGGGTGAGACCCAAACTGTTTTGGTAAGTCCTTTCTATTTGAAAGGCTAGGATACGGTATTCGCAGTTTAAAGAGACGTCTAACCGTGGTCACCGAGCTCTGACTGCCGTATCAAAATTTTTAAACTAGTGTGGTTAAGTTTCTCACACTTAACTACCTAGTGAGTTTTCTTAAAAGATTGAGGATGCCTATGCTATGATGTATGACGAATAAGGTTTGATGTCATGTATTATGAATTACGTGTTTGGAATTGTCTGATTTGCATAGGCACTGATGCGTGATGTGGCATTTCGGGCTCACCAGTGGGGTAAGCCACTGGGCTGGACAATAAAGTTCAGTAACCCGGGTGCGATAAAGAACACAATTACGTGATGTGGCATTGCGGGCTCACTAGTGGGGTAAGCCTCTGGGCTGGACAGTAAAGTCCAGTAACCCGGGTGTTGCGATAAAAGACTTACAAAGAGGCCCATTATGTTTGATTTGATTGTTTAGGATATATTGGTTCGTCCGAAGGTGCACCTAGGCGGCCGGTCCGTCGGTTGTGAATCCTTACAAGCGTATTCCGACGGGGACTCCCTTGGTCAATCATCATAAATCGAATCATTGCTCAGTTGCAAATGAGTTTAGGTCCAAGGGTGTACATTCAAAATCACAGAATTGTATGAATTATGTGATTGTATGTTATGTGTATGAATTATGTTACCTTGCAAATGAATGCTCTTGAAGCAAGTTATGTTTGAGGTTGACTGAATGACTGAAGATGATGTTAAGATTAGGCCATAGTATTCGTATATGTTAAGTATATGTTGTCAGGGAGGATTTTCCATACGTAGCACACGCGTATGGCTGGAAACAACGGTAAAAGCATTTTTCTTCTAAGTCTATGTTACTGAGTTTTATAAACTCACCGTGGGGCGTTGTTTTCAGGTACACTTGATGGAGGAGGTTTAGAGCACGAAGCGTGTTCGGTCTCGCCCTCGGCAAGACATTGAGTCACCGGATCATGAGTCAGAGTCCTTATCTCTAGGATGAGTCCTTTGCAATTAGAAAATAATGTATAGGTTACATTTGTTTTATCTTGTGGTCATTTTATAAAATGAGATGTAAATGATAAAGTTATTCCGCTTTTGAAACTCTGATAGATATATGTGTCATGTTTGGGACTTTGAAATATTTCTTTCCAAGTCAAACAGGTCTTTTAAACAAGGTTTTATTTATATCTTAAGGTTGTTATATTTGAGAAAATTTTCCAGGTGAAGTTTTCAATCTTTAATTAGTAAGTAATTCCCTAATTAGAGTTAGGGTGTTACAACATTACAATAAAAGCTTCGCATAACATAGGACATAACAAAATCATTTCGCACTGAGGCGAGTTTTCCGAAAAGTGTAATTACAAGCCAATAAGTAATTACGCAAATAATCAAAGACAAAAGCCTAAGCTAAGCTAGCCAGCAACTATAACTCTTACTGATAAACCGATTCAATAAGGTCCAAACACGAAGCACTCAGAGGAATCTTCCTCCACGGATCATTCTTCAGCACTTCTGGAACAACAGTAATAACGTGAAACTCCTTCTAGTAACATCCATAAGAATGTCCAATCCAACAACAGTGCAAGGGTAAATTCTTTATCCACGAGTTTATCATAGGCTATGTCGCACGCAAATATATATATATATATATATATATATATAGTACACCAACATTCATATACA
Source organism: Calophaca sinica (assembly GCA_037113605.1). Classification (NCBI taxonomy): domain Eukaryota; kingdom Viridiplantae; phylum Streptophyta; class Magnoliopsida; order Fabales; family Fabaceae; genus Calophaca; species Calophaca sinica. The sequence continues at coordinate 96,432,593 of CM073735.1, read as the reverse complement.
TATACATACTTAATAGACCGCATGCATCATCATGGTATATCAAGCTTTTGCATGTGAACAGACAGAACAACCAACAGATCAACGATCAAGTCATCGCAATATCAAACATTTGCATGTGAGCAGACAAATCAAACAACAGATCAACGATCCAGTCATCCCATAACAGATTCATCAACAATTCATCACATGTCATAAATGTGGTCAGCCATGCATGCCAATGCATTATGAACGAGTTTGTGTATACACCTGCAGCCTTAAACAAGGCCAGCAGTGACGAGGAACTTTATTTCCCAACATCTGAACTAAATTCCCCTACCAAGGGTATAGCCACGCATTAGGCTTGCCATGCATTAGGCTTTGCTGCCAGACTGGCAATGAAGTGATAGCTCATCCTTTTGAAGTCCTTAAGACAATCAAACGCTCCGAGTGTCGATGCTCAATGGTTAGTATACATCTAAACAAATTCTTTAATTTACCTTGCTCACCGTAAGGAGCACCCATGATATGTTTTAATTAATCAATACGGATCGACGAAACCTTAACTCGCTCAATTTAGTGAATTAAAAATCTCAATTTACTTAGAGTTCAACACAGGACACAAGGTCCGGGTGTTCAATTGCGGAACACTAGTCTCAATCTTAGATCAGAATTCTAGGTACGTAATGCGGAACACTAGGCTTAATTTTTAGGTTGAGATACTAGGCATGTCATATAGAACACTAGGTCTAATCCTAAATCAAGAACATACGCACGCAAGTAGGACGTCAAGTCCCAGCACAGGACACAAAGCCCATATATTCAATAGAAACCCTAGGTTCCCTACATTTTAATCTTTAAAAATCTCGATCTTTGAAATCTTGGAAATCTTTGAAATTCCTTTTTCAGTTCTTATGTCACTCCCACTGTATCAGAAAATACTCTTTAACTCTAGGTCATTGTGCTAAATAATACGCTAGGATAATTCCCAGAAAAGAGAGGCGGTGCAAACACTCATAATAACCAAGTCTTTCCTAGCCAGAATTTTCCCAAACACAATATTTAAATCAACTGTTTTCAAAATTTACAATGTTTACTCAAGTTATTTTCCTACTATATTTCCATTGAAAACTCTTTGCAAGCTTTGGCGAGTTGTACTAAAACCCTCACGCTTACTTTTAAGTCAAAATGCCTTTAACAATTTTCTTATGAAATCATATTCTGCTTGTGAAATCGCATCGGATTTACCGTTGTAAATCGTCAACTCAATAACAGTCTATCAATGCATTGTTAATTAATCCATTAACATCAACAAAATTTTTCATATTCCAAATCAATACCAAGTTCCAATTAAATGCAACATGATTTAAGGAAAACAATACAACATATAACAATTCAGTACGCTACAACATGCTACAACATTTTCATACAGCATATAGTAGTACTAGAAGTACTACCACACAATTAATCAAACAGCCAAACCAAACAACACACAAGGCGAAAAGCCCAAACTCATTATACAAGAATTTCCCTTACCTTGGGCGGTTTAAAAATCCAAGCAAGGTAATTCCAAACTATCGTCAAGTCGAACCTCACGCGAACCTTAAGCACAAACCTTAACAACACAAACTTAATACAATTAGAACCCAAAAATACAAATCCTATAACCCTAGGACAGCCACAGTTTGGGACCTTAGAAACCTAAAATTCTTCTCTCTTAATCCCATTTGGATCACACCTAGTCATATGTCATGAAACAAGTCTATGTTATGCAAGTTTTGAAACTTTTCCAAACACTACACACTTAGAAAAATGCTTAAACCAAAATTTACCAATTGGAATAGTGCTTTACCCATTCGAATAGTGTTTTCCAACTTTGAACCACTTTTTAGAACACTAAAACATGTCACACAATTTTAGAAACAATTTCATTACAAGTTCAAAACAATTCTTGGAACATAAACCAAATCTTTTCCCAAAATCAAGTTCCTTTGAAATGTTTTGCTAAATCAAATCCTTAATCAACTTTTACAACATATTTGAGACATAAGCAACTTAAAAACAATGTTCTAAATCAACAAGATGGGTCACGGTTTTAGTGTTCCAAAACAACTTCAAGTTTTCAAATCTTTAACTCCTAATTCATTACAAATTTGTTGGACCCACAACTTCCTATCATAAACCAATTTCTTTACCACTTTAATACAATTAAAAACAAGTTGAAACTCACTCAAATCATGCACATAAGCTACTGTTTTGAAAGCCCCAAAACAACCCCAAATTTAATTTATTTCAAACCATTTTTCAAAGCTTCAAACATAGCAATCTTTATAGATTTAATGTCCTATCCAAAAACCAACTTCCAAATCACTTTGTTACACTTTAAAACAAATTAGAACATCATCAAAACCATACAAAACAGCCACGGTTCTAGCCCCAAAAATTAACCAAATTAATTTCTCAAAACTTTGTAAACATGCATATAAGACTAGTTCTAAGTGTATAAGGCAAAACCCCCAAATATCTAACTCCAAAACCACCATAATTAAGTCAAGATCAAGCCACCTAACAGCCCATGAATTTGGCCTGAAGTAAATCTAGGGATTTCAAAATTTTAAATTCATCAAACAAGCTTAATCTTGAAGAAAAATGGTGGATCTAAAGGATAATCAAACTAATCTAACAAGTGTCAACACTTTCTAAGCAAAATCAACTCTAAAATCCACCAAACCCATTTCATGAAATTCAAGAGATATAAGAGGATGATCATGGAGCTTACCAAGAAGATTAGAGATGATGGATGAAGGATTGAGAAGAAAGGAGTAAGATTAAAGGCTAAATCACTAAACTTTCATCAAGAACACCACTTTCTCTCACTAAACTTTTTTCCAAACTTTTCTCTAATGGAATAAATGAGCAGCCTGGTCCCCTAATGAATAAGGAGCCACGCAATCAGTTGGGACAAGGTTGGAATAAAATTGTTCACTTAAGTTGAATCATAACCAAATAACTAGAAACTAACTTAACAAACTAATTACTAATTACTCCAATAACCAATCAAAAGCCTCCATTCAAAATGGTAGGCTACCAGCATATGGATGGCCTCCCATTGGTCCATTTGGGTCGCCATTCATCCCCATTGGTCATATGGTTTCGTTTCGTCGCTTAACGATCAACTGGGCGCACGGTGTTACTCGTATATTAGGGTTTTTGATCCAAAGACTCCAAAAATAAATCTAATAAATTACTCTATAATCAAAAATTATTAATCAATCAAAATGTCCCTAAATATATTAGAAGTATTTCTATGAATGTCGCTTTCTCGATTTGCGAGCTAAAACGCTACCATTAGGCAGTTTCTAGACGTAGAAAATACCCTACATTTTTCTGATGCCAAAAGTTTCCAGAAAAATTCCAATAAATCCCAAATTATGGAAAATGCTAAGGTCTAGAATTTTATAAAATTTGGATCACGTTTGGACATGTTTCAGTTAGAAACTCTCCCAATAGCCTAGTTACGGCAGAATACAATAGAATTCTCGCAGCGTAATAAAAATTGTAAATTAGTGAGGATCACTATTTTCAATTTCTCTTATCATCTAGATATTATTCAAATAATAAAATCATCAATACAAAATCATTAAAATAAAAGCTGCATTAAATACGACATAAAACCAACAATTAATAAATAACTAAACAATGAAAATTTAAACTGTGACTTAAAAATATCTATTAAGTCCCAAAAATTATTTCTCTTTCAATAAAATAATTTTCTTTATCAAACAAAAAATTTTCACATTTTTCAGGATCAATTCATATTAAAAAACAGTGTACGTCTACACTGTCTATTAATCTGAATTAATTATCAAAATTACGAATTGTTTATGACAAATCTTTGCAGTTCTTCGTACTTTTAACAAACCATTGAGGTGATCAATCTTTATGATTTATTTTCAAGTAGAAGATAACTGTAAAATAATTTTTACAAAAATTGGGGTGTTACAGTTGGGGTTCTGGTTCGGGACCATACACAACTTGTCGTGGAGCAGCCATTGCAGAGAAGCAGAGAGATACAGAGAGCAGGTAGCGAGAGAGAGGTTTAGGGTTTCAAGAGTGTGGCTTCTCAGAGAGAGATAGAGTGAGCAGTGGGTGAAGTGAGTGGGGTGAGTGGGAAATAAACATGTTGAAGAAGGCAAACCACCTTGTTCTGTTTTCAAAATAAATGAATTGAAAAAATTTGTCGTTTCATAAATGAATCGTGTCATGTAAAGTAATAAAGAGGCGCAGTAAAACTGTCCTCGGCAGTAAAAACAATAATGACTCAGCGAGAGCAAATCTCAGCCACTAACGCATCAACCAGTCTCAGAGAGACACGTGTACACCAAGATTTCTAGAGGGAACTTGTAATTGACTCACATGAATATGAACAGTTAACAACAACAGATGATGCAAATAAGAATAAATAATTAAATAATGAATAATGAATATATATAAAACAGAGGAATATTAAAAAAAAACAGACGCTATAACTAAAACAAAGGCACATGTCAAAAACAGACGCATACATAAAAACAGAGGCACATATGAAGACAAAGGCACATATGCAATCAGATGCAGACATTTCAGAGGCACAAAAATTAGAGGCACATATATATATTCAAATTAAACATTTATTCCTTTATAAGATGAAAATTCAAGTTCTTTCTTATAAAGTTGAATCTATCTTCAGCAAAGGGTTTTGTAAAGATATCTGCCCATTGATGGTCAGTATCAATAAATTTAATTTCAAGTATCCCTTTCTGAACATAGTCCCTAATGAAGTGATGTTTAATTTCAATATATTTAGCACATCAATGCAAAATAGGATTTTTAGTCAAACATATTGCAGAGGTATTATCACAGTATAAAAGAATGTTACTCTCTTTAATCTGATAGTCCTCAAGCTGATACTTCATCCATAGAAGTTGTGAGCTACTGGTTGCAGTAGATATGTACTCAACTTCTGCTATTGATAGTGCAATTGTGCTTTGTCTTTTGCTGGACCACGAGATAAGATTTGCTCCAAGAAATTGGCAGCCACCACTTGTGCTCTTTCTTTCAATTCTATCTCCAGCAAAGTCAGCATCACAGAAACCTACTAACTTGTAATTCTCTGAATTCTTATAAAGCAAACCAAGGTTAGTAGTTTCTTTAAGATACCTAAAGATTCGCTTGACAGCAGTTAAGTGAGATTCTCTAAGATCATATAGAATCTTGTACATAAGCACACACTAAACATAATATCAGGCCTTAAGGCAGTAAGATAAAGGAGTGAACCATCATACCTCTATATACCTTTTGGTCTACCTTTTTACTAGATTCATCTTTGCCAAGAGCACATGCTGGATGCATTGGTGTGCTCATTGGTTTGGTTTCCTCAAGCTTGAACTTCTTTAAGAGTTCTTTTACATATTTAGTTTGATAGATATAGGTTCCATCTTGACATTTCTTGATTTGAATACCAAGGAAGAATTTTAATTCACCCATTATACTCATTTCAAACTCATTCTGCATAAGCTTAGAGAATTCCTCACAAAGAGATTCATTAGTAGCACTAAAGATAATATCATTAACATACATTTGAACTATAATAAAATGCTTTTTAGATGATTTTCTAAAGAGTGTAGTGTCCACCTGTCCTTTTTCAAAACCATTTGACATTAAAAAAGAGCTCAATCTGTCATACCAAGCTCTTGGGGCTTGTTTAAGACCATAAAGTGCCTTTTTAAGTTTGAAAACATGCTCTGGATAAGCAATATCTTCAAATCCCGGTGGTTGTTTTACAAACACTTCCTCACTTATAAAACCATTTAAAAATGCACTTTTACATCCATTTGATATAAAGTAATGTCATGATGTGCAGCAAATGATAATAAAATTCTAATTGCTTCAAGTCTAGCTACAGGAGCAAAGATTTCAGTATAATTTATACCTTCCTCTTGTGAATACCCTTGAGCAACAAGTCTAACTTTGTTTCTTACCACTTTGCCATCTTCATAAAGTTTGTTTCTAAAAACCCACTTGGTTCCAATGGCTTGCTTATTCTCTAGTGGAGGCACAAGTTTATTCATTTATTTGGAATTGATTGAGCTCTTCTTGCATAGCAAGTATCCATCATCATCTATTAGGGCTTCATCAATTGTCTTAGGCTCAATTTCTGACAGCAACGTAAAGTCAGAGTGTTCCCTAAGAGATGATCTTGTTCTAACTCTATCACTTGGTTCACCAATTATCTGGTCCTTTGGGTGATGAGTTTTGAACTACCAATCTGTTGTGATCTCTTCTTGAGTCTTGTCACCAGATGCAAAATCAGAGCCAGCACCTGTGACACTATCATCTGTTTCTTTGCTTATCTGCATATCTGCAAAGATCTCGTCTAGCTCTGACGTTTCATTGTCAGGCTTCTTATCATCAAATCTCACATGCATAGACTCATCAACAATTAATGTTTCTTTGGTGTATACTCTGTAAGCTTTAGAGCGTTTAGAATATCCCAAAAAGATAGCTTTGTGTGATTTTGAATCAAATTTTCCAAGACTGTCATTTGTATTGAGAACAAAGCAGTCACAGCCAAATTGGTGAAAATATGAAATGTTGGGTTTTCTTCCTTTCCACAATTCATATGGAGTCTTATTCAAAATAGGTCTAATATAGATTCTATAACATGCAATGTTAACTGCTTCTGCCCAAAAGTGATTTGCAACATTAGTTTCGTGAATCATGATTCTGGCCATTTCTTGAAGGGATCTATTTTTCCTTTCTACAACACCATTTTGTTGTGGTGTTCTAGGTGATGAAAAATTGTGAGAGATGTCATGCTCTTCACAGAAGTTTTGAAATTGTTCATTTTCAAATTCTCCACCATGATCACTTCTAATTGTTGTAATACAAAAATATTTTTCATTTTGCACTTGTTTGCAGAAAACAGAGAACATGATAAATGACTCATCCTTGTGAGCTAGGAATTTTACCCATGTCCATCTAGTATAGTCATCAACAATTACAAGACCATATTTCTTTCCAGACAAAGATGCATTCTGGTTAGACCAAATAAATCTAAATGCAAAAGCTCAAGTGGCCTTGAGGTGGAAACAATATTTTTGGATTCAAAAGAAGATTTGGTTTGTTTTCCTTTATGGCATGCTTCACAAAGAGCATCAGATTGATACCTAAAATTTCGTAAGCTTCTACCAAGTTCTTTCTTGTTAAGCTTTGAGATTAACCTCAAGCTGGCATAACCCAATCTTTTGTGCCAAATCCATTGTTCTCCACCAACTGACAAAAAGCACTTAACATTTTGATTTGCCAACTTAGAAAGTTTTATTTTATAAATATTGCTCTTTCTCTTTGCTTTAAAGAAAGTGGATCCATCTTTCTTGTTCTTGACTATACAAGCATTATCACTGAAGCCAACATCATACCCATTATCGCATAATTGACTTACACTTAGTAGGTTATGCTTCAGGCCATCAACAAGTAAAACATTATCAATTGAAGGTAGAAATTTCTCACCAACTTTTCCACTTCCAATGATTTTACCTTTTTGGTTTCCTCTGAAACCTACTGTTCCACCTTCTTTAAGTTGGAGTTCTTGGAACATACGCCTTTCTCCCGTTATGTGACGTGAGCAACCACTGTCCAAGTACCAGAATTGGTGTTTCAACTCTGTTGCTAAGCAGATCTGCAACATATACAATCTTGTCCTTAGGTACCCAAATCTTTTTGGGTCCTCTTTTTTTAGTACTAGAAGGAAACTTGTCCTTCTTATTTATCAATTTATAGCAAGTACTTCTTATGTGTCCTTTCTTATTGCAAAAAGTACAAAGCAGACAGTCACTATGATTATTGGTATCTTTGGATTTCAAATTCGTGTTTTGAAATGTGGGTTCCTCTGGTTTGTAACCAAGACCCTTTTTACCATTTTGGCTTACACCCCAAATCATAGATGCTAGTTTGCTTCGTGTAACACACTCAACAAGAAATCTTTGAAATCCCTCTTCATATTTTGAAGAGTTACATTCAATCTTTTCCTCAGTCTTAGAGCTGTCACTCACCAGATGGTGGTTTTCAGCTTTGAGTTTCTCATTCTCTTCATTGAGTATTTGAAATTCTTTTGAAAGTTTTGAGAATTTCTTTTTCAAAGATTTATACTCAATGTTGAGCTTAGAAGACTCATCTAAGAGTTCATTAAAAGCTATTTGAATATCAAAAGAAGAGTTAGAATCTATCTCTTCATCTTCTTCTTTACTGTCTGATCCTATGATAGCCAACAGAGCCATGTTGGCTTGTTCCACATCATCATCAGACGATGATGAATCAAAATCATCTCATGTTGCCGTGAGACTCTTCTTCTTCTTTCCTTTGAAACCACCTTTCCTTGGTTTCTCTTTCTCGAGTTGTGGATATTCAGACTTGAAATGTCCTGGCTTTTTACACTCGTAGCAAGTAACTTTACTTTTGTCCTTGTAGTACTTCTTATCCCTTGAATCTTTCCATTCCCTTAAGTCCTTCTTGTAGAACTGCTTCCTAAACCTTCCTTTGTTTTTCCACATACGTTGAATTTTCCTTGATATTAAGGAAATTTCTTCGTCTATGTCTCCACCACTCTCATCAGATGATCCTTCGTCTGCTTGCAGTTTAGCTTGAAGTGCTTTGGAGGAGGATGCTTTATTTGTAGATTTCAAAGCAATGGACTTTGATTTCTTAGGAGGTTCTTCTTCATCTAGCTCAAGCTCATGAGCTCTCAAGGAACTCAAAAAATCTTCAAGACGCAAGACATTCAGGTCCTTGGCTTCTTGAATAGTCATGACCTTAGATCTCCACTTCTTTGGCAGGCTTCTTATGATTTTCTTTACGTGATCAGTAGTGGTATAGCTTTTCTTAAGAACCTTTAGACCATGAACTAGTGTTTGGAATCTTCCAAACATAGTTTCAATGCTTTCACCCTCTTCTATTTTGAAGAGTTCATATTGTCTAACCAAGATATTCGCCTTGGTTTCTTGCACTTGGGAAGTACCCTCATAGGCCAAAGCCAATGAGTCCCAAATTTCTTTGGCAGTTTCATTCTTTCCGCATTTCTCGTATTCCTTCTCAGAAATAGCACAAATAAGATAATATCTTGCTTTCTGATGTTGTTGGTAAGCTTTCTTTTGCTCATCTTCCCATTTGTCCCTAGGAATAGGTTTATTCTTGGAATCAACCGGTTCATTGTATTATTTTTGAACCATATCCTAGAGTTCGAATTGTTGAGACTCGATGAAGGATTTAACTTTATATTTTCAGTAGTCGAAGTTTGTTCCAGTAAACAAAGGAGGACGGTTAACGTGACCACCGGCTTCGTTGCTTGCCATGTATAAAGAATAAGATCTTTTCCTCTTACACTGTTAAGTGCTCAACCAAGAGGTCGAGCTCTGGTACTAATTGAACGTGGCAAAAACACAAGAAGGGGGTTTGAATTGGGTTTTAGAAATCTTTTCGTAAAACTTGAGTGTTTATGAAAACCGTTTCAAAACGACTTGTTAATAAAATAACAAAGCAAGTAAGTAAGGAGAAGAGAAGAGAATGAAACAGTGATTTATACTAGTTCACTATCACCTGATAGCTACATCTAGTCCCTTCACACACTTGAATGATTTCTCCACTATAATTAATCTGATTACACTTGAGAATATAATACAGCCAAACTGGCTATACTCACAACTTCTTAGAATGACTTAGTGCAGTCAAGCCTCTAAGAAATACAGCCACTACTGGGCTAGATACAATGTTCAAAAATGGTTTGAAACAATATTAAATAACTCTCAACAGAGAAGATATACAATGAAAAACTTAAGCACAAGAAATAACTTTCAAACAGAAAGAATAAAACGATTAAGTGCTTATTCAATGTGATCTCAGATACTTGGGATTCTTGGTTACTCACTTGTATCACATCATTTTTGTTTCGCTTTTCTCGACCTACTTCAGTGGGAGAAGTAAGGTATATATAGCTAGGGTTATGAATAGTGTCGTTGTGTCCTAACAGCTCTTTCACCAATGGACAAAACTTCAGATCCCTTTTTTGTGGCTTTAGCAAGTCACATCATTTTCCACTCTGCTCTTGCATACTGGCATAGCAGATAAAATCAGGTTCTTTGTCCCTTGTGAGCTTTTTGAATATTAGACACTTCTTGAGCAAGTTTTCTGATGATTATAAACGTTGACATTTCCTTTGGCCTTTGATTCCTCGTACATTAAAATACTCATCAATGAGGTCTCTTTAATACATGAAATAGCCTTTAATGAACACTCAATCTGATTTCCAATCAGAGCATCTGTCAAACAGACGATGCTTGTTACTGAGATACTCTGCTCACCAGAGAGGCTTGAACCAGAGGCAAGTTCTTCAGTACAGATTTTGTTGGCTTTTCATATAACAGAGTCTTGTAGAAACAGACGAAGACTTTCACTAAGTAGTCTGTTCATAGTCTGTTGAGCGTTGACTAAAAACAAAGCATTGACTAAGACAGAGCATGGTCTCACCAGAGCATGGTTTATCAGAGCGTTGACCAAAACTGGGTGAGGCTATCAGACGATGACATCAGCAACTTTCAGAGGATTAATGCCAGAGATTTATAAAACTGAGAGTGAAATACACATTTTCGCTTAGTCGTCTACGATAATTTCTTCTGATAAATAGTGACTTCTGCACACTAACAAATACATCAGATGATAAATTGTTCTATTAACTATTTGTTATCATCAAACCAATTAAGGGTCTTTGTTTCTGAATTCACTTGATTCCAACACATCTATCATGCATCAAACCTTCTAATCATACCAAATAATAAATCTTAGGATTCCTTGCTCCTGCAAGGGTCTTATTAACATCAAAACATAAACATAAACCACCAAGATCATTGCGCATACAATGATTCAGAACAAATAACTTACCTTGCAAGGCATAGGGGTCATGGGACACCCAAAAAATGTTAATTGAAGCCCCAGGCCTCTTTTCATAGTATCATCCACCCCTCATACCTTAAATGAAATTCGCAGCCTTCACAAGGTCATAGAGAGTCCCAAATTCGATTCCTTCCCTGGTGCCTAGCATCACGATCGACAATAAAGGAACTCAATTCTAGAGTTAGAATGTGAATCTCGAAGGAATAAAAAAAAAAGGAATTACTAGGGTCTGAGTTACCAACAATTTTTCCTTTTAAAGATAGAAAATAATTAGAGAAGAAAAGGAAGAGAATGATTCGTTGGTCACAGCCTTAATGACGGTATCCAATTCGGTGGAACAACGAGCAAAAAGGCGAGAAACGGCAAAAACATCAATTAGAGATATAGGGTTCTCCGATATCAGAGCTCTTAGAGGATGATTAGGGTTGAGTTCTCAAAGGCTTAATGAGGCACATTAGGGTTTTGGTCGTGGTTAAGAAGACTGATCCCAATTAGAAGCAAAACAGGCCGAAACGGAGCGATCTGTTAATTAAAAACACTGTCAACCGTTGTGAATCGATTTATTCACGCAGTGAATTAATTCACAGACTTAATTTTGGCTAAAAAGTGATTTTTTCCCATTCTAAAGCTATGTAATCCCTCCTAAAGGTATCCATTCTTAAATAAACCCCCAAACACTTATAAAAACATACACTTAACACACAATTAACATAAAACCTCTAGTACGTAAACGTCATAGAATTCGGGGTGTTACACCTTGCACTCCCCATTCTTCTCTTATTATATAATAATATTCTTTTGCCTTAAAAAAATAGGTCACTGATGTGGAGGCCTCCACTAGTGCAATTTGGGGATTTAAAATTGGTTAAAATGAACTTTTTAAATCGGTTTCGAAACCAATTTATATTCAGCCGATATAGAATGTCTGGACTTTTTAAATCGGTTTTTTAACCGATTTAAAAAATATATTTTTAAATCGGTTGGTTGTAAAAAAACCGATTTAAAAAGTATCCTAAAAGTCACTTTTTAAATCGGTTTTAGGGATAACCGATTTAAAAAGTTTTTTTTATATGTTTTTTTTCCTTTTTTGCATCACACCAATTACAAACAGAATACTGTGCAACCAAATTTGCACCAAATACAACCAATTAGTGGCACCAAATTTGCCAAAATTATAAAACACACCAAATACTATTTATAATACATGGAGTTGGGAAAGACTTTAACCAACTCCAACACACTTACGTGCTTAACACAAGTAGAACTAGAAGTTGTACATAAGCTATACACTAACATCTACATTGATACATGTTGTTACAAAAGTTAAACCCCTTATAACTATCTCATTCTATAATCATTCAAAATATTCGAAAGAAAATTTCACTGGTATAGAGTGTGATCAAAGCAGTTAGAAAGAATAGATCAGGACTTAAAACATAATTGTCCATAAACATCACAATACCTTTTTACATTAGATCCAATTCTCAAGCAGCGGCAACACTTGAACAATCCACTTATGTTTCTCTCTTGTACTGCTCTCTAAACTCAAACCTAAAACGATTAAAAATTGATTAACATCACTTCAATAGGATTCATGCATTTTATTCCATCACGAGTTGGTGTCCTGAATACCTAAAAGAATAATAACTGAATTTAGAGAAGCTAATAAAATAAAAACTAACATGGTCAGGATATTATATTCTTGGTTAGTTCAAAGCTCTGTAGTTAATAGCGGCGGTGGCGGCCACAATCGCGGCGGAGCGTGGCTTCGCGACGGTCCGGCGCAACGTGAAAACGCGGGTATATCGTTGTGGTTGTTGTGCCGTTGCGTTGCGGTGAAAACGCGGGTATATCGCGTATGGATGCGGTGCAACAGAGAAGTGGGTTGCGAAAAGTCAAAAAAGCTCTCTTTTTGTAGCTGTTTAGGGTTATTTTTAATGGTATATTTGTCTTTTTGGTTTACCCTAAATTTTTTTTAAATAAAACATAAAACTGGAACGAGAAGAAGAGGCAGAGAATCAAAATGAAAAACCTAAATAACTCTTCATCTCCTCTCTTCCACACCAGCGCCGAATCATCTCCTCTCCTTGCGACTCCGACGCGCCCTGCAACTCCGGCGCCGGCGCACGGGTTCTTCTCCCCCATGCGACCTGTTCCTCCTATGCGGCCTCTTTCCCCTGTTTTTCTCCTGTGTGCGGCCTCTTCTCCATCTCCCTTGTTCTTCTCTGTTGGACGGTTTTGTTATGGCATCATCAACACCTTTGTCCAACACACCATCCTCCACTCCCTTTTGTGCTTTGGTTAAACCCACTGGGGATAACATTGATTCAGCTTGGGAATGGAATAGAACTTATTTGCTCTGGTTAAACCCACTGGGGATAAGCCTTGGAGACTAGAACTTATTTGCTTTATATTATGTTTGAATATTAGTAACAATGAACTTTGATTATTAGTTATGAATGTGTTTAAATTTGTGCATTCTTCTATTTTTGAGCTTTTATATGTGTATGGTATAAATTGCTTGTATGGTTCCCTAGACTTCGACGTAGCGGCCATACCGCTACCCGCTACACCGCAATAGCGTTTTGGGGGTCGGCCGCTACGCTACGCTATCCGTCATTGACTACATAGGTTCAAAGTAAGCAAAAACATTTTTACCTTGAAAATTTCAACTCTATTTTCTCCATGAAACAGAGGCTGTAATTTCCAGATGAACAGTGAAAACTTGTAAGCACCCTATTGTTGACCCTTTGAAAACTACAAAAGAAATAGGAAGAGAAGAAAATTCAAGAAAAAGTTCTATTTAATTTTTATTTTTCTACGAAACTCTACTTTGTTCTGTATAAATATGTACTACCGTTAGCTAAATTATAAATACCTATAAATTATAACCACATGAGTTATATATCAATGTATCATATTAAATAACAAGGATTACGCATTATAGTCGAACGATAAATGACACACACACTTACCAATATATGATATTAGGCAAATAAATTAAAATGCTAGGCTGCATATTGGTTTAGCACAACAATCTTATATTTTTGCCAAGATTTTAACTTTTGATGCCTTGTAACATTCAAAAAGGAAAAAAATAATAAAACTATTGAGCTAATATTGTTCGTTTGTGAAATGTAGATTCATTTATGCCACATGTATTAAATTTGTTGTAGGATCATGTATCTAATTTAAAAAGCATCAAAGATCCACCATTGGAATATAACATCATTAGACAGAGCCTTGTTTGCATACCAGCATCGACCAAATCTCAGAGTAAAAACAACTTTGAATTTCTAGTTAAACATATCTGTTTGCTCCAATTTCTTCACTTCCGTAACATGAAATATTGAATTCACCCAAATTAAATTGATTCGGAAGAAAAAACATTAAAAAAGATAAGAAACAATTTTCCACCAAACCCATGACACACACATGTTGATTAAAGAAACACTCCAGGCACAAACTTCTTAACACTTGGACGAAGAGGAGTTGGTATTTCTATCTCTACTTAATTAAAGATCATGAAAGCATCATTGCCTGATGAGACAATTACAACATTTTTACTGTTACATGTAAATATGTTCAAATGATATAAAGACAGACATGAAGAAAGAAAAAGTTGAAAAGGAAGCAACATACATTGTCTGTATCCATGGATTTGAACATGTCCTTGAAGCCAATAATTTCTTCATAGAAAGATTTTCGGCGATAACCTATGATAAAATAAAATACTTATGAGATGTCATTTACTCTGGGATAGGCTATGTAAGAAACCAAACACTTCAAGACAACTTAATCTTTAGCTTGTTCATGATTTTCATGATAACAAATAAAAGATAGTTTACCTTCAAAGCTACTTTCTTTAGCTTGTTTATTGCACAAATTGTTTCATTCTGGTTAAAACAACAATATCAAGAGTCTTTTCAGATGCATCTCCATCTACTCTCATCCAACAATGACCCACACTATAGTTTGAACAATTTCTCACTATATATAATGGGTTGCATATCCAACAAAATGAGTGTATATCCAGTACCAAAGCTTGGCCACATCCATCGCATGAAAGGACCACAATAATCAAGAGAAATTAAGCTTATCATAGTGCCATTTAAAGCAACAATATTGCTACTTATTCAAAGCTACAGAGAATCAATTTTTTCGTCTCCAAAACTAGAACTAAATCTTCCTTTTATGGTCTCCATTTTTATGCAACAAATAGGTGCTTCAGACTATATGATAAAACATCTAACCTTAAGTAAATCCAGTGATATATTGAAATAACACTATAAATAATGGGGGAAGATCACGTCGTCAAGCATGCGCGACCGCCGTGCCTCCAACCTCGTCCCCTGCACGTACGGCTACCACATGCACAGACATTGTCGCCGCATCTTACCCTAGCCACACTCACAGACATCATCGCACAGGAGGGGGAAATGTGTGAGGGAGACAAAAAAATTGGTTCTTACTTTTGTGATTTGGGTGGAAAAAGAAGAGCAGTTGGGGAAAGTTGGGGAGGGAGGCGAAAAAAAATTGGTTCTAGCTTTTGTGGCTTGGGATTTTAAATCGGTTCACACTTTAAAAAAGTTTTATTGAAGCATTTTCAAATCGGTTGCATGTATAACGATTTAAAAACTCCTTATGCATACCAAATATTTACAAAATTGCCATCCCATAGCACTTTTTAAATCGATTGACTATATAACCAATTTAAAAATATATATCAAATATTTACAAAATTGTTACCGCGTGATATTTTAAATCGGTTTTATATATAACAATTTAAAACACGGTTTTTTATCTCTTTTTTACACTAGTGCACTTGTAAGAACCGTTCTTCTACAACGTATTCTTACCAATAATTTCTTTTTTGTCACGCTAGTGGGGTTCAAATTGAGACCCATTAAAATTAAGTACCCATATTTGGTTCTACTGTTGGAGTGAAAACTATTGGAGATGCTCTAAGTTCTGGACACACATGAAGTTAGCTACAGATATGTTCAAATTTCAAATTGGATATGTTAATATCTTCTGGAGATAGACAATGGATATCATGAGCAATTCATCCGTACGGAGCTGCTATGATACTTTGGTTCTTCTATGAGCTGAGATTAGCCTAGTAGTAAAACATTTTGTTAGTTATTAATTATCACTGTAAATGCTTGACACCAAATATATCTAACAAAGCACTAAAATTAGGGATAGCAATAGGTAGGGTTTGGGTAGGCTACTACATTACTCGTTCTCATAACCGTATTTTTTAAAAGTATTTGCAACTAAGGATGACAAAACAGCTCAGCCCAGCCTGGCCCATGAGTCCGCTCAAAAACGATTGAATTGTTGAATTTACAAATTTTTATGATAAAATGATACTTCTTAACTAAAATATTCCTCATTAATTAGAGTAATTAAGTAGAAAAAATTCATTAATATAGTTGGTTCAAATACAAGGGTATTGTTGGAAAAGAAGTAATTAATACTTTTTGATTTTCTAAAGAGACAAGTACTTTGAGACAATGAAATATTCCAAAGAGGATAATTAAAATGTGACGGATGGAGTAGAAAATAAGAAAATAAATAAATAAATAATACAAAAAATACATGTTAACCCAACGGGTTGTCCTGACCCGGCCCGGTTGTGGCCCGATCGGTTGACGGGCTAGGCAAGCTGGGCTAGATGTGTTGGTGGGCTGACATGTTGTAGCCCAACCCATCCCATTTTAGGCTGATTGGGGGCCGACTCGTTGTGCCCAACTCGCTTTGTCATCACTGCTTGTAATTAGACTCGTATCTGTATGGATAGCAACTTTAATATCATATCTTTACTCTTTACTCGTACTTTGATTAACTATATAAAATTTAATAAATAAAAAACATTGATTAAAAGACAATTGTTGTAATTCAATTTAAAACTACCCAACATCTTTTAAACCTAATCATGAAACTCTAAAAAAAAATATTAACTAAATTAAAATATAACAAAGTAATGTTATTACATGCAACGCATGACATTATGTTTAAACATTTAGCTTTGCTTTATTTTTTATTTTAATATTGTAACTGTAAATATAATTATGTTTATATGAGTAAATTAATTAATAAATATATATGTGCCACCCCATACCCGACAAAAATTGTGGATAATTACTTGTATTCGTACCCATTCCCATTAAGCGGGTAGTCAACTTACCCATCATGGGTAACTTTTTGGGTACTCATTGGGTTCATTATACTCATTGCCATCCCTAAATAAAATGTTTTACAACTAATGATAGCACTAATAATGAGTGTGTTTGGACGAAGAAATTCAATGCTCTAGGAAATTAAATTGCTTAAATTGAATCCTCTTTATTTTTAAAATTTGTTGTTTTGATAATGTAATTAAATTTATTCATTTTTAAAATTCTTTGGTTGAGTAGAATAATTAAATAAAGGCAATGTTTAAACATTAAAAAACATCATATTTTTTATCCGATTAGTGAGCCCATCATACTCGTAGATGGTTGGGCCCGGCGGCCGTTTTCTAAATATTAAAAAATTTCCAACAATAAATTTCGTGAATTTTTTTTAATATTTTTCAATCGCAGAAATAATCTTTTACAGGAAATTCCTAAAAAACGTTTTGGGAAAATACTTTTGGGGAATTGATTTTTGGAAAAATAAATTTTTTGAACAAAATATTTTTCGAAAAATTTATTTGTATGAAAAAAAATATATTGGGTTTATGGGTTTTAATTTCCACAATGAGTTTTATGTTTTTATTATTATTCCGTAGACATAGTTTTGAGTATTTGTTGATGTGAACACCTATTCCGTTTAAAGATTTTTATAAACTTAGTATTTTGTTACTTCATATATGCTTTATAATGCATTTATTGTACAACGGGATAGTGGGTGTCACACAAGGAGTACTCCAACCCAATACAAAGATGAACATATATATGCTCAAAAGAGCCACACCCAAACCACAGGGTCACCCAGAATAGGATATGACCGACACCCCAAACACCTGAAGCAAAAACGCAATAGCGACCACGCGCTATCTACCTACCCATACATCCTAAGGGGTTAGCAAACCACTCATAATATAAGCAGACACCAACCTTACCTCTAGCCCAAAACCACCTCCACATCAGCGGGGTGCCACTAGCAATCTACTAGTTCAGCCCACTTATGTTTACCACGAACACCCCTTATTTTGCTACTACACCCCACGCAGCCCACTTATTCCCAGCCCAATTAAACTCAGCCCAATAAAACCCTAATATTGAGTATTTAAACTCAACTACTCCCTCTCCCCTTAGCGCCGCTCCCTGTTCCCCCCAATCCGACTCTCTCGCTATCTCGTTCTATCTCCCGCCTCTCTCTCTCTCTCCCCTTTCCTCCACCGCCACCGTCCACCATTAACCACCACCATCCCCATGTCGTTGCTCCCCCATTCTCCTCCGTCCACCACCGTCACCCTCCGTCATTCCCTCACCCCCCATTCGGCCTCTCTGTCTCTAGATCTCCTCTCTCTCTCTCCCCTTCCTCCACCACCACCATCCCCCATGACCGTCCCCCACCCTCCACCATATCCGTCCCCCACCTTCCACCAACAACCACCACCATCACCCTCCCCCATTCCCTCACCCCCATTCAGATTCGGCCTCTCTCTATCCCCTCTCTCTATCTCTCCTTCCTCCACCACACACTCCACCTTCGAACCATCACCCTCTACTGCCACCTACGCCCACCACGACCACCACCCCAGGGCACCAACACCTTGAGCCACCACCACTGTCTTCCTCGTTTTCATCCTTCTGTGTTTTTTTTTAAATTCTTTGTTTTTATTTTTTTATTTACTGAAATTGTATTTCAATTTCTTTTTTTTAATTCTGAATATGTTATTTTGTTTGTAGGTATGGAGATATGAAGAAGAAAAACATGACGATCTCAAAATTTTTTTTTTGTTTATTTTGTTTCTGTTTTGGTATTTTTTTGTATTTCTATATGTATTTTTTTTTGTATTTTCTTGTTTTGATTCGGCATTTTGTATTTTTTTTTAGGTAAGGAGATATCAAGAACAAAATTTTTGTAATTTTTGTTGTATTTTTTGTTTTCTGTTTGTAATTCTTTGTAATTTTCTGGTTGTGTAATTCTGAAATTTGTAATTTTTTTGTTATTCTGTAATTTTGTAATTTTTTGGTTATGGTTATGGCTATGTAATTCTGTAATTTCGTAATTTTTGTAATTTTTTGGTAATTTTCTGGTTATGGTTATGGTTATATAATTATTGTAATTTAATAAAATAACTAAAATTAATTTTTTATAGTTAAATTAAATTAAATTTAATAAAATAAATTCAACCAGTAAAAACCTTATTTTATAAAATAAATAAATTAATTTTTTATTAAATCAATTAAATTAAATTTTATTAAACTTTTTTATTAAACTTTTTTGGTTAAATTGTTGCAATTACCTAGGGTGTAAGGCCCTAGGAAATTTCCGAGGGCTCTGAGCCCTAAGAAATTACCTGGGGCTTAGAGCCCCCGAAAAATTTCTCACGATTTTTCAAATTTAGTCCTCAAAAACGGTTTTCTACCAGCAAATAACCTACAGCCACGTGACCAATGGGCCTTCAGAAATTTGTTCATTTCCTACGGTTTTTTAGCATTTCTTAGAGCTTTTGGCTCTAAGAAATGCCTAACATTCTTGTTGCGTTCTTCCTCACAAGAATCTGCATAAAAAACAAACATTGAGGATTGTACTAGACAAAAATATCCTATTCTCTTTTCATGTATCATTTCTTGTTTTTTCAATGAAAATATAATATCTCAGTAAATGTTTTTCTTTTTTAAAATTTAATATTTGCTCTCTTATTTGTTAATTTTTTTGGGTTGAAGTGTATGTTGTTATTGAGAAAACAGTAAAAGGAATATCAAAAGGTTGCATCCAAATGAACTGTAAAGGTAAACCTTAAAATATATTCCTGTGTGTGTCTTGCCACAACTGGTTAACTTATGTACAACTCAAACAAAAGGTATAACCAAAAAAATCAAAAGTAAATATCATACTTTTTGTACAATCAGGCACCTTTGTCGGCAAGGTGGTCTTAATAGGCCCCACCTTTTTTATTAATGGGAAATGAAATAATAGTGATGGGTTTCCCTCTTTAAAACCAAAGGAACCCACAAAACTTTTTGTGACAGACATAAGCACTATATACACCACTATCAAAAGCCAACCCTTTGTTTTCTCATTAATTAGACTTCGTATTTCCAAACCCTTTGTATTCTATAATAATATACAAACCAGCTCTGGATCCTCTACACTAATTTTCAGTTCTTATTGCTAGCTATATCAACAAGGTGGGGTTTGAGATGTGGCGTGTTGTAGCTGCAGTAACAAGGAATCTTCAGAACACAAAGAAGAGCTCTAGGGTGGCAGATGAGAACATTGGGATTGATAAAGGAAGAAGACAACATGGTTGGAAAGGATTATCACTTATATATAACATTCTTCATGCCCCCATATCGGTTCTCTCATGTGTGTCGCATCCACAAGCTAATGGGTCGGATGCGGTTTGGGTATCCGGTGAATTTGCGCGGATTTCTGAAATGAATCATCTTATGGTAAATGATAGCATGAGATATGCAATTTTGATGTAGAAAATTAATCTGAGTTTACTAAATTATGTTATTGTTATTGGCCTTGGTTTCTTTAGGGACTTATGACTTATCTATGTATTAGAATGGTTTAAAGCTCTCTTGTCCTCAATTTTCCTTTCTTATTTCTTTTTCTTTGGTCATAGTTTGGATCATATGAAACACACTTGGTGTGATTGCATGGTTTGGCCAAAGATATTATCTACTTTTAGGTTGAATGCATGTAAAAGAGTTTAACACGTGTGCGAATGTTTGTAGATCAGAAGTACATGTGTATCTGGAATTGAAATATATTGATGAAATCTTCTTTTTCATCTTCTTGCATGTGTATTTGAAATTTAAATATATTGTTGAAATCTTCTTCCTACATATGTATATTTGTAATTGAAATATATTGATGAAATTTTTAACTGAAGTACATATGTATCTATTGTTTTAATGGCAAATGTTAATGCTAAATATTAGTATTTTATTAGTAGACGAGGTTTGAACTATCTCTCTCCTTATCACTTCACTCTGTAACTCCACACCCGACCTACCAAGCCAAATTTTATAACTATGTATGTGTCTGGAATGGACATTTATACTAATGAAGTTTTCTTCTCGTCTTCTAAATTCTGCATTTTTATTTTTTTTGTTGTGTTTTGCTTATGTATTATGAATAAGCATTGATTTTTTTTTTTGACAAAATGAATAAGTATTGATATAATTGAATATGGGGACCACTTTGTATTTTGATGGTTGAATTCATGTTTTAAACCTGTTGTATGGAACGGTTCTAATGTGTTCTTAAAGTTCAACTTTTATAAATGTTTACATTTATGGGTGAAAGTACAGGTGAAAAAGATAATTATGTAATGGTTTGTTTTTTTTTTGCTAATATTTGATTTGATGAATCATGCCAAGTTGGGAGGACGCCCCAATGGAAAAGTGAATACGACAAATGGAACGGTTCTAATGTGTTCTTAAAGTTCAACTTTTATAAATGTTTACATTTATGGGTGAAAGTACAGGTGAAAAAGATAATTATGTAATGGTTTGTTTTTTTTTGCTAATATTTGATTTGATGAATCATGCCAAGTTGGGAGGACGCCCCAATGGAAAAGTGAATACGACAAAGTAATGAATCGGAAGTTACTCTCCCTCGTCCATGTTATAATAGATAAATGGGTCTAATTTATTATCAAAAATATAAGAAATAAGCATTATTTTTATATATATTAAATACTAATTTTAATTATATATTTATCTTTATAATATTAAAAGTAATAGTGTTAAGAAACATTAATTTGAGGGCAATATGGTCAAATTACTAAAATAATATCTTATAACAACATTTTAGCATTTAATAACCTTAAAGATTTATTTTGAAATTAAAAAGATTTAATTTAAAATGGAAAAGATTTTGTCATTTAATTATTAGAAAGAATTATTTTAAAATGAAGGACATAATTTTGTTATGCCAACGGAAGATAAATCAAAAACTCATTTAACCTAAAACACTTTGGTCTCCTGCGGCACCACCCTTCTTCTCCTGCAACGCCATACTTCTTCCGATGATCATTGTTTGCAATCGTTTTTTGCGGCGAATTCAGTGGCATACTTCCTTCTTCTCTCCTCAGCAACACAGGTCAACTACTCCTGTGTATCTCCTACTTCTCCCTTTTTTATTTCGATTTTGCAGATTGCAACTGATTTGTTCTCATATTTTTTTTTTTGCCTCTTTCATCAGCATTTTCTATGGTGAATCCGGCGAAGTTTATTCTTCTTGCAATTGGTTTTCTGCTGCGAAACCTTAAACGAAAACACATGTCAGCTTTCAAACCCTCTTCGTTCTCATGTTTCTTATCTTACTGTTAATTTATATACCTTTTTAACCCTTCCGGTTAATTTTTTCATAAACAAAATGACAAGTAATAGTGCAAAAGTTTTTTGTGGTTATCAGTTGATGTTGTGGTAAACTCTTCTTACATGAATCTGATTTATATTTTAATAGTTAACAAGTGTTGCGTTTGGAAAGTTGCATTATGCTCAGTGGCATTCCCGGATAAGAGGAACACAAGATGCACTTTGGAGGACGATTCAGAGATGAGATGGCCATGTCAGCTGAGATGGGAAAAAGGGCTAAGCACGAGTGCTATTTAGCCTGTGGGTGGAAAAAATTGCTATGGATAAGAATTTAAAGGAGAGTAGTCCTATTAGATTTGGGATAACTATGTATTATCAAAGCAGGATTACTATTGTCATTCAGGGTGGTTAGTTTTCAGGCAATTTCTAATAGAGTTTGTATGTGTGGTATCATTTTGAGGATTTTTGGGATATAGATAATTTCATAACATTTAGTATAAGTCTACTCTATGATTGGGGCTTTCTCCAATCTAGCCTCTTTCTTTTTGATTGATCAAATTTGGCTATATGCGTTGTCCATGCGATTATACTTAGTCAAAATATAAGAATCTGATTTATGAACTAAATATGGTTGATTTGATTATGGAAAAGATTTCATTGCTTATGATTGATTTTGACTTGATGATTCTTGATTTTCATTTTTTTAAGTGAAATTGTTGTATGGATTCGTCCTTCTTTTATTTGGTACATAAAATGTTAGCAGAATCAATAATTTTAAATAATTTTATGGAAGGACACATTTACGGTCTAACAAAGGAAATAATTTCGATTCATTATTTTAAATCAATTAAAATTCCCTTAATTCACAAATCAATGACAAGTCATATGTATTTTTGCAAAATAAGTACTTACCAAAAGAATAAAAAACCAATTGGGTGACCATATCAATTATGAATTGACCAAATTTTTTTCTTCAAACAATATTGATATCAAATTTTAAATAATCGTCTCTCTCCGTCATTATTTCCCTAAATAGCAATACTTGAGAATCTGATTTAGAATAGTCAAATTGAATTCTTTTTTTATGGTTTATGGACATATTTCATTTTATAAAAGATAACAATTCATATTTAAGAAATTTATTTATGTTGTAATAACAAATCATATGCATACCAAAACACTATTCCAAATAATATTACAACATAAACACCACTCCGAATTGAAAATTATTCAGATAAATAGATATAGTCATAGTAATTATAGAATGCCGTTTATTCAATTCAGACTTTATTCATTCTTATCGTTAGTAGAAACTAAAAGAATATAATGATTTTGTAAGCATAATATATTTCTCATATATTTAGTCAATAAATTAATTATTGATCTATTTTATTTTCAAATTACATTAATTTATTTCTAGCCATATAATTTTTCCTCAATTTTGATCGCAATATCATTTGAATTTTGAAAGGATCTGATAGTTCCAATAAGAAACACGTTTGCACTCTTCATAAGAAAAGAAAGAAAAACATTTGCATTATGTTCAATACCACAAATAGATTTTTTTTCCTATTTAAACACCACAAACGTCCTTTTATTTATTTGTTGATTTTTGATTTTTTGATAACTAAACGTCCTTTTATTGTTATATTACTAAAATACTAAATTTATTAGGTGTAATACATGAGTTAAAAAGCTATAGCTTAAAGTGAGTTCTATAATTCATTTATTTTTTAATTAATAATAAATACTTTACGAGTATCAATTCATTTCCATAATTAGTCAAACAATTAATATAATATGCGAGGATTTGAGAAAAGTTTTTCAATTGACAAATCAATTAAGATTTTTATAAATATAACAGTAACTAATTTATCCAATTTATCGTTCAATTTTTTCCTAAATTAGATCAATGTATTTTTGGAGAAACTTCCAAATAATCATTATTTTAGGAGTTTAATATCTTTCTCATATATTCAGTCATTAAATTTATTATTTTTTGCCGAATTTTAATTTAGAAGGGACATTGGCTCACCGAATTCAATTTGTTTTCTTTATTAAATAGGTCAAATTGATATGGTCAAATAAATAAATATGGTCACCCAATTGTCTACCAAATAATGGTAATAATTAATGCTACCAAAAAAAAAGTAAGAATTAATAAATCCTAATACCTATAAACGGATCTTTTGGGTAACATCTTTTAATTGAATGGCCATATCAATTGGGTGACATCTTTTGTGATACCACAAGTGCGATATTTTTTTTTTTTGATCTAACAATGTGACATATCAATTATCTATCAATTATGAAATTATTTTCTCAGTTTGAAAAAACATGATTGTTTTCATGCTATAAACTAAATTTGATTTGTTTTTTAGTTTTTAATATGCAATTTTTCGTTAAGGTAGCTCATTGTGTTACAAAAGCTACAAAATATATTCTTTGAACAAAAAAACGCAGAAGTAATATGACAAACTTCGTTTACCCCGTACATCGCACGGGTCAAAAAACTAGTTTAAGTTAATAGAATTTGTGTGAATTAAGTGTCATTAATTATCAGTCACCATTTATGTAAGGGGTATATTTGAAAAAAAAATATTTTAAATTTTAGTAGTATTATTTAGAATTAGCTAATTTTAAAATATTTTCTTGATCTGTATAAATTATGGTTTTGTTTCTTATAATATAAACCAGAGGGAGTATTATACAAATTAAATACAATCAAACACACAAGCCATAAGCGTGAAGTGGGTAGGTGGAATTCAGCTTGGTCCACAATAATTCATGAAAATTTATTTAGAATAATTAATTGCTGGGTATTGGTTGTAATTGAATAGACTAATTAAAGTAAAATGAATTAATAACAAATTACAGAAAATAATGTAATAGAGATAATAAATCAGCACGATTATTTTTTTGTAAATTAGCATAATATTTCTTGTTTAACTCTTGCAAATGTGAAAATGAAAGTGACAACAAAAGTTAGTCTAGATAGTAAGAATACGACTCATATTTTACAAGAATGTGAATTCGAATTTTGCTAAACCTTGAGACTTTTTTTTGCCTACAGTGAGCTATAGGGAACCAACTCACCGAAACTTTTATTTAAAAAAAAAAGAAAAAAAAAAGAAAGTGAAAGTGAATTTGGACGCTTGCAGGTTGATTGTAGATATAGAAAGACTGGGGCACTTGAAAATCAAATTGGGAATCTCAAGATATCGTTTTCAATATTGTTTTGGATTATCCCCTGATTTAGATATATCTTGCCCAACTCTTCTCTATTAAGACTTTTGTTTCAACTTATTAATTAATCACACTACAAATATACGACTATGAGAGAACCTTGATCCTGAGGCTTTCCAAATTATGTTATCCAAGATATGAGAATATTTTGGAATAAATTCTACAAGTTTTTTTTTTCTGATAAATAAATTGCAGAATCTTCCAAAAAAAAAATACTACAAGTTAACTCAAACACTTGGATTCTTTGTAGCAAGACCTCTTCCATCCTTTCTGCATCCTCTTTATCTCTCTCATGGATTCTCTTTTTTTTCTTGTTTTTCTCTCTCATTCGCATTTATTTTCTCTCTTTTTGTCAGCAGTAGAGATCTAAATTTCTTTAAAATCCCAAGATGTTCATATTTAATTTTATTTTTTTTAATTTGAAGGCCATGAATCTATTATTATTGTAAAATTCCCAACATATATATGCTAAATATTAAGGTCCTAGCCAACAGATTTAAGCGTATCCTTCATAAGGTTAGGACCAAGCAACTTTCACGGTTGGGCGTTCCATCACTGATAATGCTCTTACAGCTTTTGAAATTCTTACTACAAGAAAACAGCTCGTTACCGACGAAATTTTACCGACGGCCCCGACTCCGTCGGTAATATTTTTATTACCGACGGCTAAGCCGTCGCTAATGCGCCGGAAAAATATGACTTGCGAAATTATTTTTTTCCGACATTACCGACGGCTAAGCCGTCGGTAACGTCGAAATATAAAAACTGATTTTTTTCATACGTTACTGACGGCTAAGCCGTCGGTAATTTCGGACGGCTTTGGGCGTCAGAATTACCGACGGCTGCCGTCGATACAAAATTATGTTGGCGGTAAAAATTTTTGTTGTCCCGCGTTTGATTGGCCGACGGTGGGCGAAATACCGACGGCGGGGTTTCTGACGGCTAAGCCGTCGGTAATATTCGAACAAAATTTTTGACCTATCTGCTCCGATAGCTTGGATGAGTGGGCTTTTACTAACTCTTGCGCAAAGACAACAATTCAGACAAACATTAAGTAAAAAGACAAAAATCAAGCGAGAGAATGGTGGTGTTGGTGAAGGTGGTGGTGTCCTTGGGAGGCGGTGGTGGCGGGGACAAACTCGTGGCGCAGAATGAAGAAAAGAAGGGGAAGAGAAGAGAAGAGAAAGATCTATGGGAGAGGAAAATCAAGGTGAGCTTAAACGATGTCGTTTCATGTGCCTGAGCGAGTAGTGAGTGGAAGTAGAGGAGCGCCTTCACTGGGCACGTCGCACGCACAGAGCCAGAAGAGGCGCATGGTGAAGATGAGGTTGAAGAAGGTGGAGAGAGATTCGGGTGTGTGCGATTCCATTCTCCGTGCGATGGGTTCAAGCTTCAGCTTTTGGAGCTAAAAACCCCCTAAATCCCAGAAAACCTAGAAAATTCTAGGAAGCAAAAAACCTTAAAAATTCCAGAAAACCCCCCAAATCCCACAACCTCGAACGATCAACAACATCAAACACACGCAACAACAGGGATTAGCAACGGTGGTCATGTCCGAATCAATCACGAGATCTCGTTCTTTGTTCAGATGCAAAAATAAGAACCCCAAAACCGAATCTGAATCTGAATCGAGCAAATCAAAATCAAGGGTTTTGAACTATCTCTTCCAATAATCCAGCTTAGTCTCTGCTCTGGTTTATTCTTGTTGGGTTTGCTTCACAGAGCTACACATGAAAGAGGGGAACAGAGCTACACAATCCACCTTCAAATTTCACCAGTAACTTGACCTTTTCTTTTCATTTTCAAATTTTCCTTTGCTTTTTTCTTCTCGTGTTGAATTCTCTCATGTGAATAATTTATATTGTGTTTGTGATTAGTTTGCAAGCTCCAGATC
Source organism: Calophaca sinica (assembly GCA_037113605.1). Lineage (NCBI taxonomy): Eukaryota > Viridiplantae > Streptophyta > Magnoliopsida > Fabales > Fabaceae > Calophaca > Calophaca sinica. The sequence goes on along the minus strand of CM073735.1, from coordinate 96,404,996 downwards.
TCATTAGATTCTCAGACTGGTATTATATGATTTTTATTTTTTACAATAGGCTATGAACTTTGTGAACTTTTATGGCACATCTTCTCTTACATTTCCTAAACAATAATGGTATTTGGTGACCTCTTCAATAGCCTTTTCAGATTTGACATTGTGAATTATGGTTTACTGACCTTTCTAATTTTAACATTAGCCATGTTCCTTTCAGGGATTCAAAGCTAACCCGCATTTTACAATCCTTATTAGGAGGCAATGCTAGAACTGCAATCATCTGCACCATGAACCCTGCACGGAGTCAAGTTGAACAAACCAGAAACACCCTCATTTGCAATAAAGAAGGTGCAACTAATGTACTAGTCAATGTAGTTGTGTCAGTTACCTTCCACCTATTTCATTGCAGCTGTAACAAGGTTGCATATGAGTTTCTTAGATTTTGATGTACTCTTAGTATTATTATTTTTGTTACTTTTCAAGCTTGTGCGACTTATCTTTTGTATGGGTGCTGGAAACAAACCTTACAAGCTTAGTGTTAATCACTTAGCTGATTTGACCATAGAAGAATTTGAAGCTTCCCGTAATGGTTACATGAGTTTACAGCAAGGCGGCGAGAAGCCAAAGGGACCACTTGAGGCTCTTTGGCCTAAATTACAGGTATTTAGCCAATATTTTCTGTCCAAGTTCTCTGTTATCCTCTGTGTTAGACATGATGTCCTTTAGAGCGTAAAAAACTGCAGCTGCAATACTAGGCCATGACAGCAGAAAATTCTCAACTGCATATTTGTGAATAATTAGTACTTGTTCAGGTGCTGAGACATGGTTTCTCTGTGCAGGTAACGCTCTTTTGAAGTTGAAGCAGAGAATAACAAGTGGTCCTTTTGTTCAAGCGTTGTTGCTGCTTGAGAATTGGATCTAATGTAAATAGGTATTGTGATGTTTATGGACAATTATGTTTTGAAGTCCCGATCGGTTCTTTCCAACTGCTTTGATCACACTCTATACCAGTTGAATTTCCTTTTGAATATTTTGAATGATTATATAGAATGAGATAGTTATAAGGGGTTTAACTTTTGTAATAACATGTATCAATGTAGATGTTAGTGTATAGCTTCTGTACAACTTCTAGTTCTGCTTGTGTTAAGAACATAAGTGTGTTGGAGTTGGTTAAAGTCTTTCCCAACTCCATGTATTATAAATAATATTTGTTGTGTTTTATAATTTAGGCAAATTTGGTGCCAGTAATTGGTTGTATTTGGTGCAAATTTAGTTGCCCAGTATTCTGTTTGTACACTACAAGAAAACAGCTCGTTGATTGCAGTGGGAGTACCATATTATAACCTTCAAAAGGAGGATTCTTTGATTTTTTTTAACAAAGTCATTTTTTACATATTCTTACATGTTGTGATTTCTTTGGGGCTGCTTAAAAACAAAAATTTCGTAAAAAAAATAATAATAAAATAACATTACCGACGGCCAAGCCGTCGCTAAATTAATCCAGATTTTGAGAGGTTTTACAGACGGCTTAGCCGTCAGTAAATTACCGACGGCTGTATATAATTTACCGAAGGCTAAGCCGTCGGTAAATTACAGACGGCTTAGCCGTCGGTAAATTACAGACGGCTGTATATAATTTACCGAAGGCTAAGCCGTCGGTAAATTACAGACGGCTTAGCCGTCGGTAAATTACAGACGGCTGTATATAATTTACCGAAGGCTAAGCCGTCGGTAATACCGACGGATTTAATTGGCCGTCGGTAAAAAATTTCCAACGAACGATTTTCCAAGGGCCCCGAGGCCGTCGGTAATCCGTCGGTAATCACGATTTACCGACGGCTTTCTTGAGTTACCGACGGAAAGCAAGGGCTCTTGGCTTTGAAATTAGACATTAGCAAAGTTTTTGATAGTGTGGAATGGCCTTATTTGGAAGCAGGCATGGCTAAGATGGGGTTTGATTCTAAGTGGATATCTTGGATAATGCAATGTGTCACTACAGTTACCTACTAAGTTATCATCAATAATTGGAGGGTAGGCCCTATCTCTCCTTCTAGTGCACTACGTTAGGGAGATCCTCTATCTCCTTATCTTTATATGATCTTTGTGCTCAAGGTCTCTGCTCTCTCTTGCACAATCACACTGCTAAAAGTGATCTTCTTGGAACTCGCATCTGTTGTGATGCTCTATCAGTTAGTCATTCACTGTGGTATCAAAATCGGACCGGACCAGGCGGTCCGACCGGTTGAACCGGGAAACGGACTCCTGTTCGGTCCAAATGAACCTGAGAACCACTTCGCATGAAAACCAGGGATCGAACCGAAAAACTGGGAAAAAACCGGGAACCGGACTGAAAATTTGGGGACCGGAGATTCAATCAAAATCCAATTTTTTTTTTAAAAAAATGATAAATGACATTGTTTTTAGCACACGAGATGTTTTTTATCCATTTTTTGTACATTGATGGATTAAATAAAATACTATATACATTAATATTATTATCAAAGTGTAGCGACCAAAAAATCCGGAGGGATTTTATTCGAGTTTAATGGAGCCGCCACCAATAATTTATTTCGTAGGAAAAATATTGGAAAAAACCTTTATTGAAGAAAATGGTCCTTGAGACCAGATTTGGGTTCGAGAGTCGAATTATGCGTAGGGAATGTATTAGCACCCCACGACATCCTTTCGAAAAATGTTACTTCTAATTAATTGTGCAAAATTTATTAACTTCTAAAAAATACTTATTTCCCCTTTTATTAAAAAAAACAAGAATTAACAAAGATAAAAAGAGGACTTAATAAAAGTTGTTTATTTTTGCGCTTGACAGGAGTGGGCTCCTGCTCCTACGTATCTCCGGGTGCAGTGGAGAAATCAAAGGCTACGTAGTTCTTGGGTAGAAAATGGTTGTGTGTTGGTTTGATTTTAAATTTTTTTTAACGGTTTAAGATCACCAAGCTGTCGCAACTCAGGCGTCCCAAACCGAGGATTAACAAGATGTCACATCTCAGCTAATCCCATTTGTTCTAAAAAAATAATTTTCGTTTGACTTAATAAAACTAAACTGAAAAGTAAGTTAAATAAAATGTATGATGAATTAAAAATTTAGTTGAGTAAAATTATCCTAGTGTAACTAGTAAAAAAAAATGGGATGCCAACATTCATTTAGAAAAGAAACAAATGGGTAGAAGCCCAATACTTACAAACAAAACCTAAGCGAAAAAAAAGGGGAGTGCAGTTGGGCTGAAGCCCAAAATCGAATATAACAAGAAATAAACAAAACAAAAAAAAGAAATGGGCTGAAGCCCAATAAAAAAAAGACAGAATTGATAAAATAAAATAAAAAAAATAAAAAAATAAAAAGCAGAGCGTATTGAAACAAAAAGGGAGGGAGAGTCATTTGGGTTTCATTTTGAAACCCTAAGAAACAAGACAACTGCCTTGGTCACCATGGAGGGATAAGGGTGGACGTGGGGCGGGGAGAGAGAAAAGGGGGAAGGAAGGGGAAAAAGAGAGAGGGAGGTGCGAGAGGAGAGGGAGAGAAAGAAGGAGGAAGAGGTAAGACACAGGGAGGGAGTGCATGGCGCCACACAAGCCTTGACACATGTGAGTATGAAAAAAGGGGGGTGTTGGTCACGAACATGGAAGGGGAAAAGGAGGGAAGCGTGGGAGGAGAGGTTGGGGGAGGACCCGGGGCACAAAGGGAGAGGGGGAAGAGGCGTGCAGCAGCCGCGAGCCAGCCCCTGGCCGCGCGCAGCAGCGAGCAAGGAAAAGGGGAAGGGATGAGGGTGTGGCCAAGGGGTAGGAGGAGAGGGAGAGGGAAGCACGGCCGAGAGGGAAGAGGAGAGGGAGAGGGAGGTACGAGACTGAGAGGGAGGAGGGAGATTCTACCTTCTTCTTCTCCTCTTTCTTCTTCTTCTCTGCTTCTGTTTTCCTCTTCCTTTTTTTTTCGTTCTTTTGTTTCTGTTTGGGTGAATTAGGGCTTCAATGTGGAGCCTCTAATTCTTTGGTTGGTGATAGAAAATGCCCAGAAAATTTCTCTGTTCTCCCCCCTTTTGCTGTGATTCTGTTGTTGTATTTATGGAGTTGAGGGGTCCTAATGAGACAATGGTTGCTGACTCTTGTATTGGCCATTTGTTGCAGGGATGGTTGGTGGTTGCAGAGGATGGCTAGTTGTACAGAGTGGTGCCCGCAAAGCTGCTTAGTCTGGGCCAAAATGGAAGGCAAGCTAGGAACATGGAGAAGGAGACCTTGGTTTCACCCTCAAAATGTCTCTGTTGGTGCTGTTGGATGTTGTTGGTGTGGCAGGCGGTGACATCTGTTGCCCTCTCCTGTTTTCCTTTTTCCTTTTTTCTTTTTTTTTGTTTGTTTCTGTTTTGTTTTTGTTATTTTGTAAATTTGGACCTATAATGGACTGTTGATGGACTGTTATGGACTGTAATGGACTTATTGTATTTTTACAATTTTTTTGGACATGTAATGGACATGGTTATTATTATTTTTTTGGACTTATGCTTGTGATGGTAATTTGTAACAAAAAGGCCAGCTATTTGCACCTCTTTTTTATTGCAATTGGGCTGAAATTAGCCCAAAGGATTAACACAAAAAGGAACCCAAAATTTGTTGCTAAGAATAAAGTAAAAACAAAAATAAAAATAAATTACAAGAGGTAGGTGGACAAAATTGGGGTATAACAGCTGCCCCTCTTTAGTTATATTTTATTAGAAAATGTGAACAACAAAGGTTTTCATATTTTCGTCGTAAAATAGATGTAAAGATAGAGACACTAATTTTGTCCTGAACCATGATAGGCAAAGGATGACAACGAGGGATTGACGCTCGGTGCGTTTAATCGAAAAGCAATAAAGAAGGATCACCGCCAGGTCGGGTACTAACGCGGTAATCAAAAGGTAATAATGAGGGATTAACGCTTGGTGCATTCATCGGAAAGCAATAAAGAAGGATTACCGCCAGGTCGGGTACTGACGCGGTGATCGGAAAGCAATAATGATGGTTCGACGCCAAGTAGGATATTGACGCGTTGATGGGAAGCAATAAAGAAGGATCACCGCGGGTCAGTCTTGCGACACGGTGATCGGAAGGTTCGACGCCAAGTAGGGTATTGACGCGTCGATTGGAAGCAATAAAGAAGGATCAACATCAGGTCCGGAACTGATATGTTGGTCAAAAAGCAATAATGAGGGATTACCGCCAGGTCGGGTACTGACGCGGTAATCTTAAAGCAATAAAAATGGGTGATACTTGGCGCGTCGCTTAGAAAACAAATTAAAGGATCAATGCTCGGCGCATTGTTTTGGAAACAATAGTGAAGGATCAACACTTGGTGCGTGGACCAACTGGACCAAAAACGGCTAAAAGGTGGTGATATGAGGATGATGCATGAATATATGGTATGTGATGCATGTATTCAACGTGATTATTATTTTTATTGCACGGATTCCTCATCCCGTATGATCTTTGGTGCTTAAAGATATGGGACAGACTGAGGTTCATCGGGTTTATTCATACTATGCTTTCGACTGGGAGGGAGCGCAAGTTATCGATGCAGTGCTTGTCATTTTTTATAGGTAATGCCTTTGCCCTTTCGAAACTTATTTGTTGAGATTTGGCGTTTCCCCGTGATTCTTAAGATATATATAATAACTGTAATGCTTTTCAGTATCATCACATATTTCACAATTCAGTGCCTGTTATCATAAAACAACATTTTGAAATACGAGAACGGAGGTGTTTGGTATTCAAAAAGAGTCATGTGTACAAGGACTGAAGTTACACAGACTTGAAAATACATCAAGAAAAATGCGGGAAGAAGAAAAAAACAAAGAAAGACAATAACTAAGCAGATATTTTATAGTTTGTGTCTTTGTAGGAACAAATGCCAGCTTCCCATATCCATAACTTTGAATACTCATTACTCTACTTCTGAAAATATATAGAACTGCCCCAGTTGGGTAAGAGCCTCTTGATGCATCAGCTGACTTTAATGTCCAATTTCAGACCCTAACTTCTGCTTGGATTGCCTTTTCAAGTTTTCAATCCAACGGGGCGCTTTAATTTTTGCCTAGGTCGCCCTTTCAGGTTTTCAACCTAGCGAGCTCATTTTTGCTTGGCTCTTTATATATTTTTTAGGCATAATATTTTTTGACTGCATCAGAGTTTACTGGGAGTGGGAGATCTTCACCGTCCATCCTTGTGAGGATTAAGGCTCCTCCAGAAAAAGCTTTTTTCACAACATATGGGCCTTCATAATTCGGAGTCCATTTTGCACGAGAATCCTTTTGGATGGGCAAAATCTTCTTGAGTACTAGGTCTCCTTCTTGAAATTCCCGAGGGTGAACTTTCTTTTCGTAAGCCCTCTTCATCCTGTGCTGATATAGCTGTCCATGACATAAGGCCATCACTCTCTTTTCTTCAATGAGGTTCAATTGATCCAGCCGAGCCTGAACCCATTCTGCCTTTTCTAGTTTTGTCTCCATCAATACCCTTAACGAGGGGATCTCGACTTCAATGTGAAGTACTGCTTCCATTCCATACACCAGCGAGAAAGGGGTTGCCCCTGTTGAGGTGCGAACCGAAGTTCGATAACCGTGCAGGGCAAAAGGGAGCATTTCATGCCAGTCTCTAAATGTTACAACCATCTTCTGGACAATCTTCTTGATGTTCTTGTTTGCAGCTTCAACTGCCCCATTCATCTTTGGGCGGTATGGTGAGGAATTATGATGTTGGATCTTGAAGTCATTACACAGTTCCTTCATCATCTTGTTGTTCAAATTAGTCCCATTATCAGTGATGATCTTATTTGGCAGACCATAGCGGCAGATCAAATCTCTCTTAATGAATTTGACAACCACATTTTTTGTCACACTCACATATGAAGCTGCTTCAACCCATTTAGTGAAATAGTCGATTGCGACGAGAATGAAGCGATGTCCATTTGATGCCTTAGGTTCAATGGGTCCAATGACATCCAATCCCCACATTGAGAATGGCCATGGTGCTGTTAAGATGTTCAGAGAGACTGGTGGCACGTGGATGTTATCGGCGTAAATATGACATTTGTGGCATTACTTCACATAACCGAAACAATCAGTCTCCATAGAAAACCAATAGTAGCCAGCCCTCAAGATTTTTCTTGCCATTGCATGCCCGTTTGTGTGAGTCCCAAAGGAACCTTTCATGGTTTCTCTTGTCAACACACCTGAGAAGATTTTTCCGCTTCAGTCTTATCAACACACCTGAGAAGTACCATGTCATGGTTTCTCTTGTAAAGCACTTCACCATTTAGAAAGAAACCCATTGCAAACCGCCTTAATGCCCTTTTATCATTCTATGAGACACTCGGAGGATATTCTCTACTTGTGATGTATCGTTTGATGTCGTAATACCAGGGTTTGCCATCAGGCTCCCCTTCTATTGCTAGGCAATGTGCTGGCCGGTCATGATTTTGTATTTTTATGAGTGGTAGGTTCTCCCTGTTACTGATTTTGAACATTGATGATAGAGTAGCTAAGGCATCAGCTAGCTGATCATCTTCACGGGGAATGTGATGGAAGGTGACTTCGTCAAACTGCTCCGTCAATTCTTTGATGTGATCGTGATAAGGAACTAGTTTGGAATCCCTCGTTTCCCATTCGCCTTTTAACTGATGAATAACCAAAGCCGAATCTCCATATACTTCGAGAATTTTGACCTTCGATTCAATGGCCGCCTGAATGCCCATAGCACACGCCTCATACTCTGCCATATTGTTTGTACAATCGAATCACAATCTTGCAGTAAATGGGATGAAATGACTTTATGGGGAAATTAGCACAGCTCCAATCCCATGTCCCAATGCATTAGAAGCACCGTCAAACAACAAGATCCATTTTTCACTGTCAGGGGTTTCCTTTCCTTCAAATAGAGCCATTATGTCTTCGTCTGGGAAATCACACTGCATTGACTGATAGTCTTCTACAGGTTGATGAGCCAAGTATTCAGCTAAGGTACTGCCTTTAATTGCCTTTTGGGTGACATACACAATATCATACTCGGATAACAACATTTGCCAACGAGCAATTCTTCCTGTGAGAGCAGGCTTTTCAAAAATATATTTGATCGGATCCATTTTGGACACCAAACAAGTCGTATGGGATAGCATATATTGTCTCAAACGACGTGCGGCCCAGGCTAAAGCGTAACATGTTCGTTCTAACAATGAGTACCTCGCCTCACAGCTAGTGAATTTCTTGCTCAGGTAGTAAATGGCATGCTCCTTCTTACCAAATTCATCATGTTGTCCTAGCACACAACCCATTGATTCGTCCAACACTGTTAAGTACATGATGAGGGGTCTCCCTGGCACAGGAGGCACCAAAACCGGTGGATCTTGTAAGTACTGTTTGATTTTCTCAAAAGCTTTCTGGCAATTGTCGTTCCATTTGGTTTCCTGATTCTTACACAGCAGCTTGAAAATTGGCTCACAAGTAGCAGTTAGCTGGGATATAAACCTGGCGATGTAGTTCAATCTTCCCAGGAATCCACGAACTTCTTTTTCGGTGCGAGGAGTTGGCATTTTCAGGATTGCTTTTACTTTGGCCGGATCAACTTCTATTCCTTTCTAGCTGACTATAAACCCTAGCAGCTTGCCTAACCTTACACCAAAGCTACACTTAGCTAGGTTTAACCGGAGTTTATATTTCCTCAGTCGCTCAAAAAGCTTTTGTAGGTTAATGACATGATTTTCCTCTGTTTTGGACTTTACAATCATGTCATCCACATAGACCTCTATCTCTTTGTGCATCATGTCAAGGAACAAAACCACCATTGCTCTTTGGTATGTTGCCCTAGCATTTCTTAATCCAAACAGCATTACTTTGTAACAGAAAGTTCCCCATAAAGTGATAAATGTGGTTTTCTCCATATCTTCGGGAGCCATCTTGATTTGATTATAGCCAGAATATCCATCCATGAAAGAGAAGACAGAGTGTTGAGCAGTGCTATCTACCAAGACATCAATATGTGGCAAAGGGAAGTCATCCTTAGGGCTGGCCCTGTTTAGATCTCGATAGTCAACACACATTCGGACCTTTCCATCTTTCTTTGGGACTGGGACAATGTTAGCCACCCATTGAGGGTATTTTGCTACAGCCAGAAAGCCGGCGTCGAACTGTTTTTTTACCTCATCTCTAATCTTGAGTGACATCTCTGGTTTCATTCTTCTCAACTTCTGCTTGACCGGTGGGCACTCAGGTTTCAATGGCAATTTGTGCTCGACTATGCTATTATCTAATCCAGGCATATCTCGGTATGTCCACGCGAAAACATCAACATATTCAAATAGGAGTTTAACCAATTTTTCTCGCTCACTGCTTCTCATTGTGGTGCCGATCTTAACTTCTTTCTTGTCGTTTTCACTGCCCAGATTGATTGTTACAGTTTCTTCCACATGGGGTTGAATCACTTTAGCTTCTTGTTCCATCAACCTCATTAATTCAGGAGGGGTTTCCCAATTGTCCTCATTATCTTCCTCAGTATGATTAATGGGGTATTCAAAATTATAGTATGAGTTACTGGCATCGTTATTTTCAAAGACAATGTTTTTAGATCTGCATTAGTTAAAAATAACGAAATGAAAAGCGGAAAAAGATGAAGAGATGGAAAAGATGGAAAAGGAAAGAAAAGATAAATGATTGGAAAATTCAAAGTGCATTTTATTGATAATGATACTGAAATAAAACATATGCGCCCTTTTGACAATAAATTATTCTAAAGCCTTGGGCAGAGCAATAGAATTTGCATTACATAATTACTTTGAATCAAAAATCACGGGAAACTCAACGATCTCCCAATTTCCAAGTTCTTCATTCGGCGAGCAAGGGTGGACAAGGTCGACATTGTCATTTTCTGCACTGTGATCGTCTTTGATAGATGCTATCTGATTCGGATTCAACATTCCTGCACTCCGAAAGCTTTGCCTGATGTCGCAGATAGGGATACTCTCATCTTTTGGCTCCCTGCCTTCCAATCTAGCTATCCTCTTTTCTTTTCTTTCTTCGGCAATTCTCTTTTTGTCAAACCTGTTAGGTTCGTATCCCAACCCATATCTGTTTCTGTTATCTGGAAGTTCTACCAGCATCACGATCCCTTGTTCATATCTTCCCAATCCACATCCGGCCTGATACCCTCCTTTCATCATAACTTTAGCGATCATCATGGAGGTTTCAGACAGCTTTGGTTTCTTCATTATGACTCCTTCTCTCGCGAAGGTGGCATTTGCAATCTCCAACGTTTGAAAAGACGTCTCAAGAGCTTCTTCTATAGCCTCGATATAGCGCGTGGAGGATGGCTTGCTTACTAGCATCTCTTCTTCACCAGAGACAGTCACCAACTTATTATCCATAAAAAATTTTAGCTTTTGGTGTAGGGTCGAAGGCACAACTCCAGCTGAATGGATCCATGGTCTTTCAAGGAGGCAGCTGTATGCTGGTATGATTTCCATCACCTGAAAGACTACCTCAAATGTGCGAGGGCCGACTTGTATAGGTAGCTCGATTTCTCCAATAACCTCTCTTCTAGACCTATCGAAGGCTCTTAACACCATGTTATTGGGCTTCATATACGATCCATCAATAGACAACTTTGCCAGGGTAGATTTTGGCATAACATTTAGAGATGACCCATTATCGACGAGTACCCTAGCAAGGATATAGTCTCCACACTTCACAGAGATGTGCAATGCTTTGTTATGCCACATTCCTTCAACTGGAATTTCTTCATCAGTGAAGGTAAGGTAATTACTAGCAACAATATTACCCACAATCCCATCGAATTGGTTCACTGTGATGTCATGGGTGACATGGGCTTCATTTAGCACTTTCATCAATGATTCCCTATGACGCCGTAACCAAAGAAGCAGTGATAACACAGATATTTTTGCAGGAGTATGATTCAACTGATCCACCACCTTGTATTCACTCTGCTTCATAAATTTCAGGAATTCACAAGCCTCTTCTTCAGACACCACTTTCTTGTTTTCTTCTTCTTTCTTTTCCTTCTTACCCACATCTTTATCAATGGACTCTTCTTCTTTATCCTTTCCCTTACGAGCTTTGTCTTCTTCCTGCGTCTTTCTTCCCATAGGTCTGATAGGGGTATAAATTCGTCCACTTCGGGTCATCCCACCGATTCCTGAGATGTTAGTGATAGCAGGATTGCCAGATCCAGACGCCGCTTTTAGCTGGTCATCCCCTAAATTGTCCACAAAGACCTTCATAATGTAATCCCATGGCACTGCATTAACGTTTTTGAAAGGGAAAGGAGTTGGTACATAAATAGTTATCGGTTTAGGTACGCCTAGGACTGGCTTTAGATTTCGCTTATTGTAGCAAATCTCCAACGGTTTTGGGAAGGTCGTGTTTTTATCTTCACTTGACTGAAGGGTCAATATGTTTTCATCTTTCTTCACACAACCTACCTGTATCAAGTGTCCGTTTCAACGCTTTTGGAGAATTTGCCTGAATTCCTCGCATTCCTCTATGCAATGATTGCCATCAGGATGCAAGCTACATAAGTCCCTCTCATCGTATTTCATCTCAATTATACCGAACTTGCAGAGTTCGACATAAATGATCCTTAAGGGAGTACGGACATCTTCCACTTTCGTTATCAGGGGCTGATTCCTAAACTCTTCAATAATGGCGTTAACTACTAAACCTCCATGGCTTGGAAGGGGATTATTACCCACATTAGGATCATCCTCCTTAAAACTCAACCATTTGGCATTGATCAGATCTTGAACCACGTACTTCAAAGCCTTACAATTTTCAGTTGTGTGACCTATTGCCCCTGCATGAAACTCACACTTGGCATTTGGGTCATACCCTCTTGGGAAGGGACGTTGAAGTGGTTTCATTGAGCGCGGGGAGGCCAAGGAGTTCTTGATGAGGTCTTTGGAACAAATCTGTATATGTCATGGGAATAGGATCAAATTGGACTGCTTTCTTTTCTTGGTCATTTGGTTGTTTCTGGTTTTGGTTCGGTTGGGTGGGAGCAACTGGCTGTGCTTGTGATTGGACAGGGGAAGGTGGGCGAAAAGGCATTATTGGTTGGTTTGGCTGGGGGGTTGGGTTATGAGAGGCGACAGCAATGTATGGAGGTGGAAAGTAGGGGTATGGAAAAGGATGTGGGAAATTGGTAAAGAATTGGGGTGGTTTTCCTTGTGTTTGTCCTCTCGGGCTCGTTATCACAGCATTGGTTTCCCCTTCTTTCTTCTTTACGAAGTTTATCGGGATCTCTTGGCATTATTGGTTCCAGCAAAACTTTGGGCAATCTTTCCGTTCCTCATTCCTCCTTCAACTCTTTCCCCTACGATGATCATATTTGAAAAGTTTGATGATACACTTCCGATCATTTTGTCATAGAAGGGTGATTGAAGAGATCCATAAACATGGCCACCATTTCTTTTTCGATCAGAGGCGGTTCCACTTGGGCTGCCAATCCTCTCCATCGTTGGGCATATTCCTTAAAAGTCTCATTGTCTCTTTTTGCCATATTTTGTAACTGCATTCTATCAGGAGCCATATCAATGTTATACTTATACTACTTCAAAAAGGCATCCGCCAAATCTTTCCAACAGCGAATATGATATCGCTCAAGGTGTGTATACCAACTCGACCCTGCCCTTGTTAAACTATCCTGGAAAAAGTGAACCAGAAGTTTGTCATCATGTGCATAGGACGCCATCTTCCTACAGTACATGGTCAAGTGGCTTTTCGGGCAAGTTGTCCCTTTATACTTGTCAAAGTCTGGCACCTTGAACTTCAAGCAGACAACCACATCTGGTACGAGACAAAGATCTGAAGCGATACTTGAACCGAGATAACTCACTCCTTCTACAGCTCTTAGTCTATCTTCGAGGATTTGCAACTTTGTATCAGACCATTGATTCCTAACTGGGACGCTCAGATTGGGTCCCCCATAGCTGGAGACCAGGCAATGCGGTTAGTCTGGGGATTTAATGGATTTTCTTGAACATAATAGGGGTGACCAAATGGTCGGGGATTACTACGGGGGTCACTACAGGCGTACTGACTCCTTGAGTATTCCCGACATGGGGTGGTGCATAACCAGGTGGAAGGGTGTATGTCATGAAGACGGGAGTTGAGCTTTGAACAGGTATGGTTTCAGTACCTGAGTCGGATCCTTGACCTACATCTTGTACAATAAGTGCTTGGGAATCAGTTTCTGCAGATTTATTGTTAGCACCTGGCGGTGTATAACCGGGCGGGAGACCAAATAGCGGGAACTGTTGTGCCTGGGGGCCTTGAGGATTATGGTTCGCAGAATCATAACTTGCCATAGGTGGCGTATAACCAGGTGGAAGACCGTAAAGTAGGAATTGCGGTATTTGATTCTGAGGGTTGCTAGCTGGTGAATGTGTAGGACCATGCAGGTAAATTGCGAAAGGTACCATCATCCCTTGAGCATTGAGACCATATTGCAACTGCATTGGACTGAAGCCAGGCGGGTGGGAAGGTGTAGCTTGACTTTCATCATTCACTACTGGAGATGTCCCATCTGTAGTCTTGTCTTTGTCGAGAGACTGCAGAAGCTCTAAAACCTTGCTCATTTGTTCCTTCAGCTGATTGACATCATCTTTCATCTCTTGGTCATCCATGATCTTTGATTGGGAGCGAGTTCGATAAGGGTGTCGAGGAACCAGTTTGTTTGATTATTTTTTGGTGATTAAAAAAATGATATGAGTATGTAAGAAAGGAAAAATGAATGAATGGATGTGGATGTATGAGTCTATTCATTTTGTGCCAGGGAACCGTAGGCCTCATTGCTTTGTTATAGTTATCCGTTTATTTCTTTAAAAGCATTAAGTAATTTGGAGAATAAAATGGGATCAATAAGCAAAGTAACAACTCCTTTGTTGATGAGAAAGAAAAATAGTACAATTCATTCAAACTAAAACCTCATCAATTAGCTGCCTTTTTTTTCTTCTTAATAGGACAACCGACCTTTTCTCTCAACTCTTCTATCAAACTTTTACAAAATTCAATAAACTTGTAAACATTGACTGGAGTATTTAGTGGGTGCATCGCCGCATCAGCCTCCTCTAGACGCCTTGGGATATCTATGATCGCTTGATTGGCCAAACTTGCCAACTTTGAAAAACAGTCCCTCCAATGCATGCCTTCATTCCTCAGTTCATTAAAGAGCTCTTGATTTTCTATCTGACTGACCAGTTTTGTAAAACGATTCTCCCAATACATGCTTTCATTTTTTAGGTCGTCATAGATCTTCTCTTGGTATTCAATATAATTCCGCAACTCATTTGCATCTTCTTGTTCTTTTTTCAGCGCATCTTGATACTTCACAAGCATCTCTTCCATTTCTTCCTTGTATTGCTTCTCCTTTTGGGCTCGGTTCTCATACTCAGCTACCACCTTCTCAAGATGTTGTTTTAAACCTTCAAGCTCCTCTTGCAAATTCTTTTCAGTAACCAAGGATTTTTTCCACAATCCTTTCCACATATAAGCGTTATCTATAGCCTTATCCCTCTCTTGATTACGCAACCTCAATTGTTCATTTGCACCTCTCAGACAAAGTTGTATATCATGCTTGCTTTTTTCTTCTATTACTGCTCTTTTGTTGCTTCTTTCGATGAATTGCCCTTTAAGAGTGTTTTCTGAACGTAAGTTCCTGTTCTCCTGAAGCGCTTTTTCTAACTTTGCTTGTAACCCTTCTTTTTCCCCTTCAGACTTCAGCAATGATGCCTTAAGTTCTTCTACCTCTTCGTTTGTAATAGGGATAGGTTCATGTGTCTCTTGCTCAGGAGGAGGTGTCCCATTGAAAGGCAGCTTGATTTCCTGAACTCTATCTTTAACCCACTGACGGTAGCTTTCTTTGGCGTCGGTGCTTCTTTTCCCAAGTATTTTCCCCTTTCGGATAACTTGGTTCCACGCCTGCCTGATCCTTTTGTGCTCCTTCGTATCTTTCTTATTTATTCAATACACAATGAAAAGGGTTATCAACTCTTCGCCTGGGGGATGCATGATGGGATAACATAATTGTCTTAGTAATATAGAGGGGTTATAATTTATGCAACCCTTTGTTCCTAAGAGCGGTACATTTGGGAAACTGCCACACTGGTAGACTACCTCGTTCACTTCTTGCCATTTGGGATACCAACGAATAGTCTTCTCATTAAGGTCGCGTAGATATTGAGCCCACTCTGGTTTGCTCTTAGTTTTCACGGAGCACCATTTGGAATCAACAATAGGGCATAGTGCTCTTCGCCCATCATGAAATACATGGGTGATAAGCCATACATAGAGCGCTGGCAGGCAACAAGATATCCTCTTCTTTTTCTTCTCATGACAGGTGTTAAGGATGTAATATGTATCAGCAAGCACAACGGGTACAGGGTTCTCGCCCTTGTTTTTTTACTGCCATGAAAACATCAATCGCTGCAAAATCAACATGGTCATCTATCTGTGGGAACAGAACAATCCCAAAAATGGCAAGGGCTAATACATCCATGAAAGCAACCCATTCCCCACCTTCAGATAATGACTTTAATCTCTCCTCTAGGTATGCTAGTGGGAAGCCATCAACACCATTTGAATTTTTCATGTTGGCTTTCAACTTACTTTCCTCAACTTTTAGAATTGAAGTGACTGTTGGGTACGAGGGATAATGCCCTATATAATGGTAAGGCTTAGCATTTTCCAAAAGGCACCCTAAAATTTGCTCATACTCTTCTAAAGTGGGCGCCATTTGGAAATCTTGAAATGTGAAGCACCTCATCGGGGGATCATAAAATTGGGCTAGTGCAGTAACAACCTCTACTTGTACATCTACCTCCATCAATGCAAGAATCTTCCCATATTTATCATTGAAGACTATGCGGTTTTTCCCTGTTAGCAACTTTCCAAATTCTTTTAAACTTTGTATTTCCGGCATCTTTGCTTTGGCATGTATGAGCTTTTTTGAGACTGTTTCCTTATTTGATCCCATATTATTTTGTTGCAAATACTCACAAGCTAGCTCTTCCTTACGATTCCCTGGTGAACCTACTCAAAACAAAATGAAATGAGGATTAATGCAATATGTTCAAACTTTTATCATGTTTGATTAACAAAAAAAATGCATGAACATGACGAATGATGCAACTACTAATGAAAGGGACATATTTTGAAATGTTTGTAAATGATGGGATGGCTATACTACTTTGAAAAGAAGCATTTAAAAAGTCAACCAAAAGTAAGACTGCCTCCTTATGTCCTAAACAAGGTCACTCTAAATAAGAGGATTTCTATCTCTAATGACCTATAGGCCATTCGACTTGTGAACACTTTCATAGGTGGTACTAACACTTCCTCACGAAAGGTCTCTAGAGCCAAGTACCATTTCGGGATGTGACCATCAATAGGAAGAAGATCCTACGTGTGGGCATCCACGAAACGGTCGCACTCTAGATGAGGTTCTCGTGATACCCAAATCGAAAGTAGATCCGAAGTGACTATCACTAACAACCTCTCACTCCCTAAGCTGCACTCGGGCCCGGGTATAGGGTCTCACTCATAAGTGTGTGTAAAAGGTGTGTAAGTGAGGTGTGTGATGGAGGCAACCTAAAATTACCCAACCTGCAAAACAAATGAAATATACAAAATATGGTCTTCTAACCTAAGGTTCAATATATGCATAATATTCACAACGGATATTCACAAAAGAATAATAAATAAATAAATAAAAAACAAGAGAAACTAAACATAAGAGTTAACTATTTAGCACAATCAATTATTTAGGCTTGACTCTCTAAAAAATAAAATAAAAACTCCCCAGTGGAGTCGCCAGCTATAGAGACCAAAAAATCCGAAGGGATTTTATTCGAGTTTAATGGAGTCGCCACCAATAATTTATTTCATAGGAAAAATATTAGAAAAAACCTTTATTGAAGAAAATGGTCCTTGAGTCCAGATTTGGGTTCGGGAGTCGAATTATGCGTAGGGAATGTATTAGCACCCCACGACATCCTTTCGAAAAAGGTTACCTCTAATTAATTGTGCAAAATTTATTAACTTCTAAAAAATACTTATTTCCCCTTTTATTAAAAAAAAACAAGAATTAACAAAGATAAAAAGAGGACTTAATCAAAGTTGTTTATTTTTGCGCTTGACAGGAGTGGGCTCCTGCTCCTATTCCTACGTATCTCCGGGTGCAGTGGAGAAATCAAAGGCTACGTAGTTCTTGGATAGAAAATGGTTGTGTGCTGGTTTGATTTTAATTTTTTTTAAGGGTTTAAGATCACCAAGCTGTCGCAACTCAGGCGTCCTAAACCGAGGATTAACAAGATGTCACATCTCAGCTAATCCCATTTGTTCTAAAAAAATAATTTTCGTTTGACTTAATAAAATTAAACTGTAAAGTAAGTTAAATAAAATGTATGATGAATTAAAAATTTAGTTGAGTAAAATTATCCTAGTGTAACTAGTAAAAAAAAATGGGATGCCAACATTCATTTAGCAAAGAAACAAATGGGTAGAAGCCCAATACTTACAAACAAAACCTTAGCGAAAAAAAAGGGGGAGTGCAGTTGGGCTGAAGCCCAAAATCGAATATAACAAGAAATAAACAAAACAAAAAAAAAGAAATGGGCTGAAGCCCAATAAAAAAAAAGACAGAATTGATAAAATAAAATAAAATAAAATAAAATAAAATAAAAGAAGCAGAACGTATTGAACCAAAAAGGGGAGGGGAGAGTCATTTGGGTTTCATTTTGAAACCCTAAGAACAAAACGCTGCGCAGCGCATCCATGGAGGGATAAGGGTGGACCTTGGGCGGCGAGAGAGAAAAGGGGGATGGAAAGGGGAAAAAGAGAGAGGGAGGTGCGAGAGGAGAGGGAGAGAAAGAAGGAGGAAGAGGGAAGACGCAGGAGGGAGGGAGTGCGGTCACGCCAGACCTTGACGCGCGTGTGAGTAAGAAAAAGGGGGGGTGTTGGTCACGAACATGGAAGGGGAAAAGGAGGGAAGCGTGGGAGGAGAGGTTGGGGGAGGATGCGGCGCACAAAGGGAGAGGG
The DNA here is from genome assembly GCA_037113605.1 of Calophaca sinica. NCBI lineage: Eukaryota > Viridiplantae > Streptophyta > Magnoliopsida > Fabales > Fabaceae > Calophaca > Calophaca sinica. The sequence goes on along the minus strand of CM073735.1, from coordinate 96,386,922 downwards.
GGAAGAGGCGTGCGGCCGCCGCGTGTAACGACCCGTTTCCGGACCGCTATTAAGCTAGAACAACTCTAAATGCAAGTAGGTTTTCGAAATAGTACTCTTCGTGTCTTTTGGAAAATGCGGTAAATTTTTTTTTCTTTTTATAGACGAGCGTCTTTTGTAACACACAATCAGAGTACGAGCAACATTTTCGAAACATGATGGAATTCTAAATGCAATAGACTATTACAACTAAAGACAGACATACGCACATGCATCCGAAAGATAATCAGTTGAAGAGTTTTACACGCCGGAAGTAGTAAATGAATATGCATAAGCAAAATACACCCGAAGTATGAAAACCCTACAATATTACTATTTGAGGTACTCTCGGCAGTTACCCACGCAGGGGGCTGCTCCAAAAGTAAAACCTTGACACCTAAACAACAACTGTCACAAAGCCAAACAAAATGACAGTCTGGTCACCAACCCAAAACCATAAATAAAATAGTTAAACATTCTTAACTACACAACTACACCAATATCCTGGTAGTCCTTCTCCGTCTGGTCATTCGCATCCTCGTCAGTTCCTCCATGCGAAGGTTTCTAACACGCCTTCTATACAAACATATCGGCCGAGAGTGGGGGTTTAACTCCAAGCCAAGGGAATCTCCATGCTCGGGTAGTCAGAAGCCAGCTTTGGTGATGTCGTCGTTGCCGGGATCTCCACCACGTCCGTCATCGCCTGGGTTACCATCATTAATTGAAGGAACCACTGGCAAGGGTCAACTTCTCACCGCAACAAGGTATAGCAATCACAAAGCGAATAAACAAACAACAGCATACACATTTATCAAGGCACAACTCCAAACTCTCTCATGACTCACCTCACGACTATCTCACGACTCATCTCACGACTTATTCTCTCTCGACACTTTGACAACTTCCGGAACAACGAACAACGCCCTTGAATTCTGGCCTTAGCCTTGAGCTCTTCCACTACTCTAGGAGATTCAAGTCGAAGTTACCCAACGCCACGACAATGGACCACGCCCCTGAACATCCAGCCGAAGCTTTGAGCTCTTCCACTACTCTAGGATATTCGGGTCGAAGTCACCCACTACTCGACAAGGAACGACACCCTTGAACATCCGGCCGAAGCCTTGAGCTCTTCCACTACTCTAGGATATTCAAGTCGAAGTTCAAAAAAGACACGACTAGCTCTCACACTCGATGAACAATTCGCCGCATACGATATTCAAAGAGCGGTACGCAACATTATTCGACCGCATATCAAATAATTTAGAGAAAGCTTAAAATAGTGGAACGCAATTCAACATCTTAAGCAATAAGAGCAGTTTATATGGAGAAACGCAATTCAACGATACAAACAGCATAAGCAATTCACAGCATTATTCAACCGCATATTAAATAATTGCACAGCTCAACAACAACAGACGGCAATCAACTCATAGAATTCATCCCTCTGCAACTCGATGGAGTTCACAGAGAGGAACAAATAAGTGTGGGGGGTTGGGGAAAGCTACCAACCACTTGCAGACAAGCCTACTAAATATTCAACATATAAAAAAAAATAAAGCTAAGGGGTACAAGACCCTCACTTCGAACCCTTAGGTTCTCAGACTTCTTCGCATAATTGCTTGAAATTAAATTCGCATCCAAAAATTTATCCTTACACAAGGACATACAAAATTAATTATAAATGTGAAGCGCCCTTACCACTTGTCGCCACTAACGTCGCTCCAACGTCCTTAAGTCTGCGTCGCTTATATTCCTCGGTTTTCGCACCACACGATCTCGGGTCACTCGAGCCTAACATCACAATGAACTTAGCAAAATCTATAATTCTAACTAAACTTAAGCTCTCAACTTAGCCCTTATTCTAACCAAATTCATTCAAGGATTTTAAATAATTAGCTACTTGAAAATAAATATGGTTTTTAAAATCAAAATACTTCTTGAAAGATAACTTATCACATAACCACTTATAAACCTTAACTTACTTGAAAGAAATAAAGTTTTTGAACTAAAAGCCTTTCTTGAAAATTAACTAAGTTTCCATAATTAGTTTTCAAAGCATCTACAAGACAACTAGGCAATCACCCAAAATCTTACATAATTAAGTCATAAAATAAAAGCCAATCAAAACAAAGGTTTCTAAAAATCTTTGCCAACATTCTTTTTCCAAAATTTAAAAGAATCACCACTAATTAATATCATCAAATTAAAAATCATTTCACCAAAGCCAATAACCATTTCTAGTCATTTATTTACTCCAAGACATCAAATTATCAAACACATTTCAAGACACATTCTAAAACAAATCCCAAACTCCAATTGCCATGCATATACTTAAATCAAACATTAAACTATTTCCTATTCAACTTACTCAAAAGGCGCAGAATTTGGCAATTTTTACACTATTTAAAATAGCAATTTTCCTACTACATCAAACGAACTCCGTTTCTTCTGAAACTTTTTATGCAAGTCCTTGACATACATATACTCATCAACATATTTTTATTTGGGTAAAAATCATTACCAATAAGTGCAGAAAAATCATTTGATTTTCGGATTTAGGACACAAATTCTTCAATAAAACTGTTTTGGGTTCATAATGTCCTAAAGGTCTCAAAAATTATCCAAAAATTGCAACATTTAATATGGAAGATCCCAATACCCATATGAATCATCTCCAAGTGGTCCCATGCCAAAATCATAATTCAATAATTCCCAATAATTCAAACAAAACAGGTTTGTTTTCTAAAACTTCAAGAACCAATTTTCCAAAACCTTTCAAGTTTTTCCTTTGATTCAACCCACAATCAAAACTAAGTTTCAACTAATTAAATCATGGTCAAGACAACACTAATTACTAGAAAACAACCAATTAAATTTTACATGCCAATTTAGTCCTTCAAGAACCATTTTCTTACAAGTAACATACACTAATTTCTTTCTAATTCATGCATAACAATTCCAATAACCTTAAAATTACTTCTAATCATTTAATAAACCAACTAACATGCAATTAAACACCCTAGCCACAAACTTACATGGTTCAAGAATGGAAAATAAATTTAAACTATCATGTTGAGCCTATTTAATTTAAGCTACACATGGAACTAACATCAAAACAATTTCTAATGACACTTATAACATTCATTTGATTGATTCTCATGAGATCACATCATTTTCCCCATTCTTACCACATAGGGTTTTCGACCTAGAGGCTTAAGGAAAGGGGTTAGAGATGTTCATCTCTCAACAATCATCATCAATCATCCAAACAACACATAACAAGCAACAAATTCAACTAAAACACAAATTAATTAAACATTGAGGAGGGGGCTGTTTAGCGCTGAATCTAGGGTTCAAAAGAGGTTGAAAAATTCTGATTTCAAGCTCATTTGAATGGTTAGAAACATAGGTAATATAGTAGAGGACATAACCTAGCAATATGGCAAGATTTGGGAAGCAAAAACAAAGTAGAAGATGGGGGGCTGTTTAGCGCCCAAAACAGAAATTCTTTGGGGAAAAAGTTTCAATTTTTCTTACCCCAAATGATGTAGAAGAGGTAGAACTAAGTTGGTATGGTGATTTGCAACAAGTTTGGTGAAGAAAGTGTGCTTTTATCATGAGGTCTTGGCCATGGAAACTTGGAAGCTTTGAAGAAGAAAAAGAAAGATGGGGAAGAGGGTTTGGGGGAGAGGGAGCTCGTGAGGCAGCTGGTGGGGGGGGGGGGTTTCCTCCTTTTATAAGCAAAAAAAAAAAATGTAGTAAGTAAGAGTAGTTAAATAAAAGACTTTCTCTCTTTCTTTTTTTTTTTAAAACAAACCACACAACTAATGACACCTAGCAATTAAATTAGATGTTAAACATATCACCTAATCTTACCCATCTAACCTCACATCTCTCAAAATTACCCTCTAATTAGAGTCCTAAGATTTTAGAACACGGCGACGAAAAATCGCGTTACCGATAAACTCGCGAAAATTAATTTAACGAGAAATTAATTCATCGCGTGAAAGTATTATATCATTAATAATAAAAATAACAAAAATCACTCAAAAATAGTCTCAAGAGGTTACGATTTGATTTTCATCGAAATCGGAGTTCATTTAGAATTTTATCTGCGGCGAAACCGCCCGGCGATTCGAAACGCGGCGAAACTTCGTTAGAATTTTTCGACGATTTTCAAACCGTGAATTAATATGAAATATTAATTCTCAAACTTAATTTGATCTTGATTTAATTAATCCACTTACTCATAGAACAAGAAATTGCTTTATTATAGCATAATTACGATAAAAATACAATATTACCGCTAATTAACGTATCGTAAAAATACGCGTGTTACACCGCGAGCCAACCCCTGGCCGCGCGCGGCCGCGAGCAAGGAAAGGGGGAAGGGATGAGGGTGCGGCCAAGGGGTAGGAAGAGAGGGAGAGGGAAGTACGGCCGAGAGGGAAGAGGAGAGTGAGAGGGAGGTACGAGACTGAGAGGGAGGAGGGAGATTCTACCTTCTTCTTCTCCTCTTTCTTCTTCTTCTCTGATTCTGTTTTCCTCTTCCTTTTTTTTTCGTTCTTTTGTTTCTGTTTGGGTGAATTAGGGCTTCAATGTGGAGCCTCTAATTCTTTGGTTGGTGATAAAAAATGCCCAGAAAATTTCTCTGTTCTCCCCCCTTTTGCTATGATTCTGTTGTTGTATTTATGGAGTTGAGGGGTCCTAATGAGACAATGGTTGCTGACCCTTGTATTGGCCATTTGTTGCAGGGATGGCAGGTGGTTGCAGAGGATGGCTGGTTGTACAGAGTGGTGCCTGCAAAGCTGCTTAGTCTGGGCCAAAATGGAAAGCAAGCTAGGAACATGGAGAAGGAGACCTTGGTTTCACCCTCAAAATGTCTCTGTTGGTGCTGTTGGTTGTTGTTGGTGTGGCAGGGCAGTGACATGCGCTGCCCCTCTCCCTGTTTTTTCCTTTTTTCCTTTTTTTCTTTTTTTTTGTTTGTTTTTGTTTTGTTTTTGTTATTTTGTAAATTTGGACCTATAATGGACTGTTGATGGACTGTAATGGACTTATTGTATTTTTATAATATTTTTGGACATGTAATGGACATGGTTATTATTATTTTTTTGGACTTATGCTTGTGATGGTAATTTGTAACAAAAAGGCAAGCTATTTGCACCTCTTTTTTTATTGCAATTGGGCTGAAATTAGCCCAAAGGATTAACACAAAAATAAACCTAAAATTTGTTGCTAAGAATAAAGTAAAAACAAAAATAAAAATAAATTACAAGAGGTGGGTGGACAAAATTGGTGTATAACACAAAGTACTTACGTAACAGTATTTACGATTATTTAATATTAGAATGTTATTATGACATATTTGCGTTGATTTAATATGTAATTTTGTATGTTATATGTTGACTTATAACATTTTATGTGGAGTTTAATTTTTAATACTGTGAAGTTATGAATATTATGTTATTTTTTGTTCATTATTGCTTGATATATTATATTAAAACTATTATTGAATTCATTTCCTGTCTGGCCTCGGTTTAATCCCGATCAAACCCTTGAACCTTGAACTGGTGCCTTGTCCGATTCAATGACCAGTCCGGTTTTAACAACCTTGGTCATTTAGCATTTGCAGATGATAGATTCATTTTCCTTCAAGCTACAGAAAAGGAAGCAACTACTCTCAGTGGTATTCTAAAGCACTAGTGCAGAAGAGGGATTTTACACCGGTATAGATAGTCCCGGTGTTGTATGTTGGGGCTTTTTACACAGGTTAAATATGCGGTGTGAAAGGCCAATTCCCCTTTATTTTATTTTTTTAAGAACATTTTACATTGGTTATCAACAAAAACCGGTGTAAAAGACTTACTTTTTACACCGGTTGTTGTTGAAAACCGGTGTAAAAAGTCTGTCTTTTACACCGGTTTTTTTTGTTTTTTATAATAATGATTTTACACTGGTTTTAGGGATAATTGGTGCAAAAAGTACACTTTTTTTAATTTCTATTTGTTTTTGTCCATTCCTGTCCGGAGGCACTCCAAAATGACAATAAACAAACAACAAGTTTGCCAAGAATTGGCAACAGAATTGGCACCAAATGTGCCCAAAATTCAAACCATTTAAGCTATCAAATTTAATATATATAAACAAAGTTAAGCTATATATAAACAATATAAACAATGTACATGAGTCAAGTGCCATATACAAAGTCATTGTGATGCTTTTCTCAGTCTTTTTTATTTTATTCATCGGGCTTCTTTTGGTTCATTCTCCTTCAGCTTCATTTCTTTCTTCTCATTCATTTGTAAAAAGAATTCTGTCCAACAATATCATATCCTTCAACAATATCCACCGAGACAATTATCACCATATTTTTCATCACATAGTTCCACAGGCTCAGCCGTTCTTTTGTCGAGGCGCCTACAAATGAATACCATAGTAGCATATAATGAGTAAATATTATACACATTTACTAGTACTATTAAATGTAAATGAATTTCAGGAAGACAAAGTACTTACCAGGGCCTTCACCCATATAGGTTTCTTATTTTTAAAATCTTTCAACATATTATATCCTCCTACAGCCCTGATAAAAGAATATTCATTAAAATTAAGTTGTAGATCTAGAGACAAAGTCAATGTTATATATGATAAATATAAGCTTACGTATCAAGTATGCCCTTTATTACTTCGTTTGGTTGATAGTGCAGCGAACACAACCAAACAGCAAGATTATTATTAGGACAAATGACAAACAACTGTGTAACACCCGTATTTTTACGATAAGTTATTTAGCGTTATTATAATAGATTTTTGTCGTATTTATGCTATAATAAGCAATTTCTTGTTCCCTAAGTAAGTGAATTAATTAAATTAAGATCAAACTATATTTGAGAATTAATATTTTATATTAATTCACGGTTCGAATATCGTCGAAAAGTTCTAACGAAGTTTCGTCGCGTTTCGAATCACCGGGTAGTTTTTATCCCCGAATAAAATTTTAAATGAACCCCGATTTCGATGAAAATCGAATCGTAACTTGTTGAGATTATTTTTGAGTGTTTTAGATTTTTTTTATTATTTATGATAATATAATATCACGCGGTGAATTAATTTCTCGCTAAATTAATTTTCGCGATTTTATCGGCGGGAAATTAATCGGTAACGCGATTATTCGACGCGGTGTTTTAGCAACCGTTATACTCTAGAATTAGAGGGTAATCATGAGAGATGTGAGATTAGATGGGTAGGTGTCACTTTAGAAGCTAGGTGTCACTTTTTGGGTGATTAGTATTTTTCTATTTTTCCTAATTGATCCTTAACCAAGCATTTTTTTTTATCTTTTAATAATTTTTTTATTCCATTTTTTTGGCTGCTGGCCGCAGCCACCTCCCTCCTTAATTCTACCCCTCATTTTCATTTTATTTCTTTTGTTTAAGTGGAGGAAAAAAAAAACCTATTAAAACCTTTCTTTAATTAGTTGCTTTGTTAAATTGAAATTCCTCCCTTTATTTTGAGAACAGGGGCTGCGACCAAACCCAACACTCCTACCCCCATTTCACTTCTTCTTCCTTGTTCTAGAGTGAGAAAGTCCAAGCTCTTCCATGGCTTCCATACTTCATCTTCAAGCTTGAGATCACCTCCAATGTTCAAGCTTTCTTACTCCTAGATTCTACTTCATCTTCCTACCACCTATTCCCTCATCCAAGAATTCCGAACTCGAAGATCGTGCAGCGTGGACGCGAAGCTTGTGGTGCTACGCTAGTTAGCATTTATGGTAAGGGCACTTCACATTATATGTGTTTATGTTTTGTATAGTAGGTGTAAGGGCGCTTCACATTTAATACTTGCTCTAGTTTGTTAGCGTAAGGGCAACTCTTAAATATGGATAGGTTTAATATTTAATTTCTGTCAAAATGCGAAGAAGTCTGAGAACCTCAGGGTTCGAAGTGAGGGTCTCGTACTTTCGCTTTCATTACTTTATTGATATACTGAGTATTTAGTGGGCTTGTCTGCAAGTGGTTGGCAGCTGTCCCCAACCCCCCACACTTGTTTGTTCCTCTCTGTCAACTCCACTGAGTTGCAGCGGGATGGATTCTGTGATTGATGGTCGTGATATGATTGGTTGCGTTGATTGCTTATTATTATTGGACTGAGTTGTATTGTATTAAGCTTTGCATGAATATATATTTAACTTGCGGTTGAATCATTATTCAAATTGTTTCTTGAATTATCGTATGCGGCGATTTATTCGTTGGAGTGTGAGAGTTTAGCCGAGTCGTCGAGTGTCGTGACGTTTTTGGAGTTTCAATCTGAACTACCAAGGGCGGTGTAGAAGTCCGAAGCTACGGCTGGGTGGTGAAGAAGCCCGAAGCCAAAGCTGGTGTTCGCGTCTTAACAACCAAGGGTGGTGTGGAAGCCCGAAGCCACGGCTGAGGTGGTGTAGAAGCCTGAAGCCACGGCTGGTGTTCAATTGCTCAGTTGGCATCTGGTGGTGTAGAAGCCTGAAGCCACGGCTGGTGTTCAATTGCTCAGTTGGCATCTGGTGGTGTAGAAGCCCGAAGCCACGGCTGGTGTTCAAATTGCGTAGTGGGCGTCTGTGTTGTCAAGGAACTTAACCTGAATAACCCAGGTGGTGATGAAACCCAAGGCTACGGCTGGTATTCAGTGGATGGATCGACGTTGCTTTCCGAAATTGTCGAGAGTCTCTCAGGAGATATGAGTGGCGTTTTGAGAAATTGTACATCTTGTTATCTTTTGTTTTGTGATTTGTTATTTCTATGATTATTTGAGAAGTTGACCCTTGTTGGGCAAAATCGCAAGTGAACGATTTCGTCGTTAAGTAATAAAAGATCGAATCCGCAGGGATTATGACCAATTATTAACTAAACAAAAGTTGTAACTAATTGAACTATTGACGAATACGAATATGTTTGAAAAAGTTGTTTAGCAACAAAAACAGTACTAACGAGACAATGTATTTGGATATTAAGGAGAATAGAGTGACTAGGGTTCGAATCCCTTTGTCTCACCCTTTACGCTCTTGAATCCTATTCCAATGCAAGCAATGATCATGTATTTGAAGTTCAAATCCTATAAATTAGATTAACGAAAATTCCTTTTCTCTTAATCCCTTTAATTCAACTAATAAGCCCTAATCCCTTAGGTTCCAATTAATTAAATCAAGCATAAAGGATATGGATTCATACAAACTCATACCAAAGAGAATTATATCCCTATAACCCTATAGATATGTCAAAATATCCCAAAGCAAGTTTAAAACCCCAACTTTCCAATTGATGTCAAACCCTAGTTCAACCCCATGGTGATCAAGCATAGAATCGCATTAAGAAAAGAGATAATTGATCAAATGACATACATCAAACTTGCATTGAAAATTCTGAATTCAATTACATAAAAGGATCCACAAAGTTCATCTTACCCTAGTACAAAGGAATTAGTTCCTCATGGAAGAGAAGGAACCAAGCAATTGAGATGTAGAAACAGCAAAAGACTCCATTGATTCCTCAACTTTGCCTAGAATCACTTGTTCTTGATTCAAACTCACCAGATGCTAACAAGAGGTAACTCCCTTGGTCAATGTTTTCTCTCTCTATATATAGTTCTGGACCAAAAGGGTTGAAAAACATCTCAAAATTAAGTCAAAACGCGCAGAATCAAAGTCTGGACTAGTCGCAAAGTAGTGGAACTGGCACGGCCTTTGGCCGTCTTTGCTTTTAAAGCACAGAATATCAGATACGCAGCCCGACACGGGCGTGGTGGAGAACACGGCCAAGCCGTGTTGTTCTCTGAAAGCAGAGGCATGGCCGTGTTGGATAACACGGCCTGGCCGTGTTATTCACTGTTCTCTAAATCTTGATTTTCTTCACATCCACCAAGGCACTAGTGGCATAGGGCACGGCAGCCGTGTTTTCCTCTGATCTTGCCATATTTTGTGATTTTGGCCTCCGAATTGGTTGCAACATCCGTCTAAGTGATCTAGCTCCGCTTTCCTAGGCCAATCACCTTCTTTTCTGCACAATTGAACTCAAACCAAGTGCATTATCTAAATCAAGCAAAAATGCATGAGAACTATGGGTAAAAACCACTACAATGCCTACTATGCAATGCAAAACTAACAACAAACTATATGCTATTATGAACGCATCAAATTACCCCAAGCTTAGAATCTTGCTTGTCCTCAAGCAATTGCAGTGGCCAAAGATAAGCAAAGAAACAAGAGACGCAACAAATAGGGAACCCGAGATAATAGCACATTCAAGTAATAGGCTAACAGCTAGAACAACCAATAGGGACAACCAAAATAAAGTCAATTAGAGAATCAGGCTCTCTGAAATCATGTCTCTCACTGATAGGGCACTCTCCTCACAACTCTCCAAGTGTTTAAAGGTTATGACAAATCGCTCAAATCCATCCATGAAAGTGTTCTACCATAAGCTTGACTATAAACCAAATCTCAGCATACATTTCATGAAAACACACAAGAATCAAAAGGTCTTTGCAAGGTTGTAACGTGGCCATGGGATTTTTCATTGTACGGTGGATAAAAACCAGAAAGGGGAAACACAAGGGCTGAAATAATAGACAAAGAAAACAACCCTTTTAAAGCAGCATAAGCGGAACAATTCATTCTCCTTTTTGTTTTCAACACCTTTTTATTTTGCTCCTCTTCTGTTATTTTATTTCTTATATTTTTCTCTCTTTTTTTTTTGTTTCCTCCCCCATTTGAGATTTTTGCAATTACTGGGGAGGAATTGAATAACAGCAGAGGTCCCAAATTTCAAGCACTGCATAATTTACACAAGATTCACAACTAATTGCTCCCTTACACATACTTTAAAAGGTACTGTAACATTTAGCAATCACCTGGGTACCAAGAAAATTAAATTCATTTCAGGCTCAAAAGGGGCAACTAGAGGAAGTTTTCATTCAACAAACAGAGGCTTGAAACATGCCTAAAATGCCTAAATCATATTCAAGTGTGTTGACAAAAATTTTCAAGTTTTGAAACGGTTTCAAGTCAAGTTCTAGAGAGCACAATCAGGATGGACACACTCATACAAGGAGAAGGGGGCATATAAACATGATGAAGTGAAAGCCCCAATATTAAGCTCAAGTCTCATATTTAGAAGTTAAAATCAGTGAGAAACATCAAATCAGAGTGCCACATGCTAATTCTCAACTTATCCAAAGATTATCCCTATGTACATTAAGAATACTGCCTTGAAGCCTATCACAAGAGAAAATAGTTGGGTTCCAAATCATTGCAATCTCAAATTTCAAAAATATTGTAGCACACATGCCAAAGCACAAGAGGATAGTGTAACAATTTGGGGGATAAAATGGTGCGCACAAAACAACAATTAACACAAAGATGCAAACACTAAAATGAAATGCAAAAATTTAAAACGCCCTACCCCAAGCTTAAGAATTTACATTGTCCCCAATGTAAACAATTAAACTGAGATAGGGATGAGGAGGAAAGAACTCACCGAAAAACTTGGGTTGCCTCCCAAGAAGCGCTTCTTTAACGTCACTAGCTTGACGCTTAAAGGAGTCGATCAAGGCTCCTTAAAGGAGGAAAAGAAGATTGAAGCACCACCTTCCTTGGGAAGATGCACACCCATAGCCCTGAGTGCTTGCATAGAAATCATTTCCCTTTTTGGCATTGGTCTCCTTTTTCTCCTCTTGAATTTATGTGGGTGGACTTTGTCATCCCTCGCCTGTTTGGTGCGCTTTTCATAAGAATGAGTAGGTTCTACATGTGCCTTCTTTGAAATTTTGCAATTTGGGAATTGTTTCCCATGGCCCATATGCAGACCACTCTTTCCTTTTCTTCCTTTTTCCTGCACTAAAATTTTTTCCATCCCATCATCCAACTCTTCAGACATCTCCTCAATAGAATTCATTGTCACCTTTTCTAAGGGTTTGGAAGGTCGGTCTTGATCAAGATTCTCTCCAACCGGCTGCCCAACTACATCAATTCTAGAGCACTTTTCGGTGTCATCGGGATGCCTCATAGCCTCAAACACATTGAAAGTCTCTTTCTCATCTTGGAACCTCAAAATTAATTTACCTTGTTGGACATCAATCAAGGCTCTTCCTGTAGCTAGGAAAGGTCTTCCAAGAAGAAGAGGGACCTCCTTGTCTTCCTCCATGTCAAGGATCACAAAGTCTGCCGGAAAAAGGAATTTGCCAACCCTTACCAATACATCTTCCATAACTCCATAAGGGTATTTGATTGACCTATCTGCCAGCTGCAGTGTCATTTTTGTAGGCTTGACTTCACCTCCTCCCAGCCTCTTCAACATAGATAACGGCATCAAATTGATGCTAGCTCCGAAATCACAAAGGGCTTTGTCAATATTTAAATTCCCAATAGTGCAGGGAATTGTGAAGCTTCCAGGATCTTTCAGCTTTGGAGGGAGCTTTCTTTGAATGATGGCAATACACTCTTCCGTCAAAGCTACAGTCTCATCTTCTTTGAATTTCTTCTTTTTAGTTAACAATTCCTTCATGAATTTGGCATATAAAGGCATTTGCTCAAGAGCTTCTGCGAAAGGAATGTTGATCTGGAGGCGCTTGAAGACATCCATGAACTTAGAGAATTGTTCATCCTTCTCCTTTTTCTTGCTCACAGGAGGATATGGCAGCTTCTTATATGGAGGAATAACTCTGGGCTTCTCTTGTACTTGCAGTTGGTCAGTAACAACTCCGTCTTCCTCACCTTCTCTTTTTTTTTCTTTTTCAATATTTTCTCTACTCTCATTTTCAACTCCACCTTTTTCTTTTTCAACTTCTTTTTCTACTTCCACTCTCTCTTTTTCAACTCCATCCACCTCGCTTTTTTCGCTCTTTTTCTTTCTCTCTACTTCAGACAACAACTTTTCACTTCTCAAAAAAACAGCATTACAATTTTCATTCTTAGGGTTGTCAACTGTGCTGGCAGAAAACTTACCTTTGGATTGCTCTGCTAGTTGCTTTGAGAGTTTCCCAATTTGGTTCTCCAAATTTTTGATAGAAGCCTCCTGGTTTTTGAAATGAGACTCATGATTCTGGAAATTTGATTGAGTCATCTTCATGAATTGAGTAAGAGCTTCTTCTAATTGATTTGGCTTCTCTTGGTTTTGAGGTTGTGGAAGGTTGCTGGATGATGAGTTATCTTGTTGCTTCCAAGAGAAGTTGGGATGATTCTTCCACCCTGTATTATAGGTGTTAGAATACGGATTCCCTACTTGCCTTTGAAAGTTACCCATGTAATAAGCTTGCTCCTTGGAGTCTCCTAATGTATCACACCCTCCATTCTCATGAGGCCCTTGTAAAAAGTCACATCTCAAATTTTGATTCACCTGGTTCACTTGAGCAGAGGAAGAGGCTCCCACTTTCAGTGCCTTCAACTCTTTTGTGATAGCCTCCAATTGTTGAGAGACTAACTTATTTTGAGCCAAGAGTGCATCTTGCGTTTCTAGCTCAAGGACTCCTCTTTTTGCCAGTGTACCTCTATCATTCTGACACAACTGCACATTAGAAGCCATTTGCTCCACTAAGGTTCTTGCTTCTGCAGCTGTCTTGTTGTTGATTGTACCTCCAGCTGAGGCATCCAACATCATCCTGGTGTTCGGCCTCAAACCATTACAGAACATTTGCATCTGGTTGAAGTCATCATATCCATGTCCTGGACACCTCTTTAGAAGGAGCTTGAATCTCTCCCATGCCTCATACAAGTTCTCACTTTGGTTCTGTTGGAAGCCATGAATCTCGCCTCTTCTTTTGATGAATTTGGAGGGTGGAAAAAATTTTGTCATGAATTTCTCCTCCAAATCGTCCCAAGTTGCAATGCTTCCTGTAGGCAAGGTGTCAAGCCAATCTCTTGCTCTTTCCCGCAGGGTCCAAGGGAAAAGTCTCAATTTCTTGCTTCCCTCAGTCACTCCAGCCAGCCCAAAGGTGTCACATATTTCGTAGAAACTCACCAGGTGCTGATTTGGGTCATCAATCTCATTCCCCGCGAATTGGCTTTGCTTGAGAGTGTTCAACAATGTCAGCTTGATCTCAAAATTAGCATTTGCCTCCACCTGTTGGTAGGCATTGACAGCCCTTGCATGGTTGTTCCGTCTCCCAAAATCACCCAAAGTGCGTGGTTGGTCCCCCATCACTTCTTGAGTTGGGACTTGAGAAGTAGATGCAGAGGATTGTTTTTGTCGTTGCTTTGCTTCCTTAGCCTTCTTCCTTAATGCCTTCGCTGTTTTTTTGATCTCCGAGTCAAACAACAGTTCACCTGTTTGTTTACCTCGCATGCACAAAACTAAATGAAAAGATCAGTAGCAAAGCAACAGTTAATGTAATAATTTTTTTTTTTTGAAAATAAATAAAAGAAATAGTTCAAAAAGGTACTCGTTTGCCTTGTTAAAAATTAATTCAACAATCCCCGGCAGCGGCGCCAAAAACTTGTTGGGGAAAATCGCAAGTGAACGATTTCGTCGTTAAGTAATAAAAGATCGAATCCGCAGGGATTGTGACCAATTATTAACTAAACAAAAGTTGTAACTAATTGAACTATTGACGAATACGAATGTGTTTGAAAAAGTTGTTTAGCAACAAAAACAGTACTAACGAGACAATGTATTTGGATATTAAGGAGAATAGAGTGACTAGGGTTCGAATCCCTTTGTCTCACCCTTTACGCTCTTGAATCCTATTCCAATGCAAGCAATGATCATGTATTTGAAGTTCAAATCCTATAAATTAGATTAACGAAAATTCCTTTTCTCTTAATCCCTTTAATTCAACTAATAAGCCCTAATCCCTTAGGTTCCAATTAATTAAATCAAGCATAAAGGATATGGATTCATACAAACTCATACCAAAGAGAATTATATCCCTATAACCCTATAGATATGTCAAAATATCCCAAAGCAAGTTTAAAACCCCAACTTTCCAATTGATGTCAAACCCTAGTTCAACCCCATGGTGATCAAGCATAGAATCGCATTAAGAAAAGAGATAATTGATCAAATGACATACATCAAACTTGCATTGAAAATTCTGAATTCAATTACATAAAAGGATCCACAAAGTTCATCTTACCCTAGTACAAAGGAATTAGTTCCTCATGGAAGAGAAGGAACCAAGCAATTGAGATGTAGAAACAGCAAAAGACTCCATTGATTCCTCAACTTTGCCTAGAATCACTTGTTCTTGATTCAAACTCACCAGATGCTAACAAGAGGTAACTCCCTTGGTCAATGTTTTCTCTCTCTATATATAGTTCTGGACCAAAAGGGTTGAAAAACATCTCAAAATTAAGTCAAAACGCGCAGAATCAAAGTCTGGACTAGTCGCGCAGACGGTAGTGGAGCACGGCCTGGCCGTGCTGCTTTTAAAGCACAGAATATCAGATGCGCAGCCCGACACGGGCGTGGTGGAGAACACGGCCAAGCCG
Source organism: Calophaca sinica (assembly GCA_037113605.1). Taxonomy (NCBI): domain Eukaryota; kingdom Viridiplantae; phylum Streptophyta; class Magnoliopsida; order Fabales; family Fabaceae; genus Calophaca; species Calophaca sinica. The sequence continues at coordinate 96,371,447 of CM073735.1, read as the reverse complement.
TGTTGTTCTCTGAAAGCAGAGGCACGGCCGTGTTATTCACTGTTCTCTAAATCTTGATTTTCTTCACATCCACCAAGGCACGGCCGTGGCATAGGGCACGGGATGCCGTGTTTTCCTCTGATCTTGCCATATTTTGTGATTTTGGCCTCCGAATTGGTTGCAACATCCGTCTAAGTGATCTAGCTCCGCTTTCCTAGGCCAATCACCTTCTTTTCTGCACAATTGAACTCAAACCAAGTGCATTATCTAAATCAAGCAAAAATGCATGAGAACTATGGGTAAAAACCACTACAATGCCTACTATGCAATGCAAAACTAACAACAAACTATATGCTATTATGAACGCATCAACCCTTTCCCATGGTGCCTTCAATCTATGATGGTTACCCAGGCGATGGCGAGGACGCGGAGGACCCGTTGGCGGGCGATGAGGAAGAGGACCCCTTCGAGGATCCGAGCAATGACTTTTTATTTATCGTGATTGGCTGTTGCACGCTTGTATTTCATATGGCTGTAGGATTTTGTTTATGGTGTACAATTGTTGTGGTGACCAGTCAAGCTTTTGGTGTTGTTCTATGTGTACTGCAGGGTAGACTGGTGGCATACATTTGGAGCAGCCCCCTGTGTGGATGTCTGCCGGGAGTACCCCGGGGTATGATTGTCCACACGAGGATTCTCATACTTCAGGTGTATTTTCTTGCACATAGTTCTGCACCGCTTTTATTTTGTATGCACTGATTATGTTTTGTATGTACTGGGCTGTCGATGGCGAGGAGTAGAGAGGAGCACGAAGAGCATCTACGCCGAGTACTGCAGATACTACGAGAGAAGCAGCTTTATGCTAACCTTTCTAAGTGTGAGTTCTGGTTAGAGGAGGTGAATTTTCTTGGACAAGTGATAACTAAGGACGGAAATTCAAGGCAGGAGCAGACCACACTCCGAGATGCAATGGACGCGTGTATGCACCTAACGTGGGAGCTGAAAGAGAAGATGTGGGATCAGTATCCAGAACTTTTTCTTGACACGTATTTTACCCGTAGTTTCGAGGACGAAACTATTTTTAGAGGGGGAGTATTGTAACACCCGTATTTTTACGATACGTTATTTAACGTTATTATAATAGATTTTTCTCGTATTTATGCTATAATAAGCAATTTCTTGTTCCCTAAGTAAGTGAATTAATTAAATCAAGATCAAACTATATTTGAGAATTAATATTTTATATTAATTCACGGTTCGAATATCGTCGAAAAATTCTAACGAAGTTTAAATCGCGTTTGAATTACGAGTAGTTTTTATCCGCGAATAAAATTTTAAATGAACCCCGATTTCGATGAAAATCGAATCGTAACTTGTTGAGATTATTTTTTAGTGTTTTAGATTGTTTTTATTATTTATGATAATATAATATCACGCGATGAATTAATTTCTCGCTAAATTATTTTTCGCGATTTTATCGGCGGGAAATTAATCGGTAACGCGATTATTCGACGCCGTGTTTTAGCAACCGTTATACTCTAGAATTAGAGGCTAATCATGAGAGATGTGAGATTAGATGAGTAGGATTAGTTGATGTGATTAGAATCTTACTTTAGAAGCTAGGTGTCACTTTTTGGGTGATTAGTATTTTTCTACTTTTCCTAATTGATCCTTAACCAAGCATTTTTTTTTATCTTTTAATAATTTTTTTTTATTCCATTTTTTTGGCTGCTGGCCGCAGCCACCTCCCTCCTTAATTCTACCCCTCATTTTCATTTTATTTCTTTTGTTTCAGTGGAGGAAAAAAAAACCTATTAAAACCTTTCTTTAATTAGTTGCTTTGTTAAATTGAAATTCCTCCCTTTATTTTGAGAACAGGGGCTGCGACCAAACCCAACACTCCTACCCCCATTTCACTTCTTCTTCTTCCTTGTTCTAGAGTGAGAAAGTCCAAGCTCTTCCATGGCTTCCATACTTCATCTTCAAGCTTGAGATCACCTCCAATGTTCAAGCTTTCTTACTCCTAGATTCTACTTCATCTTCCTACAACCTATTCCCTCATCCAAGAATTCCGAACTCGAAGATCGTGCAGCGTGGACGCAAAGCTTGCGGTGCTACGCTAGTTAGCGTTTGTGGTAAGGGCACTTCACATTATATGTGTTTATGTTTTGTATAGTAGGTGTAAGGGCGCTTCACATTTAATACTTGCTCTAGTTTGTTAGCGTAAAGGCAACTCTTAAATATGGATAGGTTTAATATTTAATTTCTGTCAAAATGCGAAGAAGTCTGAGAACCTCAGGGTTCGAAGTGAGGGTCTCGTACCCCTTCGTTTCATTACTTTATTGATATACTGAGTATTTAGTGGGCTTGTCTGCAAGTGGTTGGCAGCTGTCCCCAACCCCCCACACTTGTTTGTTCCTCTCTGTCAACTCCACTGAGTTGCAGCAGGATGGATTCTGTGATTGATGGTCGTGATATGATTGGTTGCGTTGATTGCTTATTACTGTTGGACTGAGTTGTATTGTATTAAGCTTTGCATGAATATATATTTAACTTGCGGTTGAATCATTATTCAAATTGTTTCTTGAATTATCGTATGTGGTGATTTATTCGTTGGAGTGTGAGAGTTTAGCCGAGTCGTCGAGTGTCGTGACGTTTTTGGAGTTTCAATCTGAACTACCAAGGGCGGTGTAGAAGTCCGAAGCTACGGCTGGGTGGTGAAGAAGCCCGAAGCCAAAGCTGGTGTTCAGTGGCTGGAACAACCAAGGGTGGTGTGGAAGCCCGAAGCCACGACTGAGGTGGTGTAGAAGCCTAAAGCCACGGCTGGTGTTCAATTGCCCAGTTGGCATCTGGTGGTGTAGAAGCCCGAAGCCACGGCTGGTGTTCAAATTGCGCAGTGGGCGTCTGTGTTGTCAAGGAACTTAACCTGAATAACCCGGGTGGTGATGAAACCCAAGGCTACGGCTGGTATTCAGTGGATGGATCGACGTTGCTTTCCGGAATTGTCGAGAGTGTCTCAGGAGATATGAGTGGCGTTTTGAGAAATTGTACATCTTGTTATCTTTTGTTTTGTGATTTATTATTTCTATGATTATTTGAGAAGTTGACCCTTTCCCGTGGTGCCTTCAATCTATGATGGTTACCCAGGCGATGGCGAGGACGTGGAGGACCCGTTGGCGGGCGATGAGGAAGAGGACCCCTTCGAGGATCCGGGCAATAACTTTTATTTATCGTGATTGGCTGTTGCACGCTTGTATATTTCTGATGGCTGTAGGATTTTGTTTATGGTGTACAATTGTTGTGTTGACCAGTCAAGCTTTTGGTGTTGTTCTATGTGTACTGCAGGGTAGACTGGTGGCATACTTTTAGAGCAAACTGTGTGGGTGTCTCACGAGTACCTGGTATGATTGTCCTCACGAGGATTCTCATACTTTAGGTGTATTTTCTTGCACATAGTTATGCACCGCTTTTATTTTGTATGCACTGATTATGTTTTGTATGTACTGGGCTGTCGTGCTTATATATATATATATATATATATATATATATATATATATATATATATATATATTGTGTATGTGTTTCCAGTGCATAGTCTTGTGTCTTTAAGATTTCATCATGTTTCGAAACGTTGTGGCGACTCTGAGTGTACTTTGCGGGCGCAGTGTTGTTTAAAAAAAAAATAGACCGCATTTTCCCAAAGGACACAAGAGTACTATTTTAAAACCACATCGCATATGGAGTTGGTTCTAGTTTAGTAGCGGTCCGGAAACGGGTCGTTACAAATTGCCAATGATCGCTGCAAATAATGAACAACAATGATGGTGTATCAGAAGCACAAATAGACAAAAGCAAGCCAGGCTTGAATAGTTAGTAACATATGTATTTACCTAAGCAAATACGGTCCTAGGTAACACTATTTTGGCTCATTATCTATCTTATTTTGTAAGTAAGATTAAATTGCTTCTGCAGAAAGTCCATGTTTAGAGGAAACAAACTTAATTGGGTCAAAGAATCCAAATAGATCGCTATTGCCCTTTACGATATAGAAGCGATTTAGATACCTATGATTTTTAAACAAACGTTAATAAAATTGATACATAGAAAATAAATTTTGAAATAAATACTAATTACAATTGATACAAGGCGAAACAGATACTTACATGCACCATAATGATAAGACGTGGCTAGAAAGCCACTTAGTACCATCAATAATCTCATCCACGTCACTCCTATATATCATGAACCATGGATGGACAATAGGATCATGCTCCAAGTCTATTGGGAAGTTAGCACCCTTGAGATTCTTTAACTTTTCAACAAAATTTTCACTAGGCGGCTAGTCCTCAATTTCTGGTGCACAACTACCCTTAGTGCTGACACGCACGGTAGCTCTAGGAGAACAATCTGGTTGAGCATTATAATTGCTCACACCCATAGATTGCAGCATCTGCATCAAATTAAGTAAACATAAATAACAATATTCATAAAGTGAGTAATTTTTGTTTCATTAATTGTGTCAAGTTACATATACCTCTCGAACCTCCTTTTGCATCTTATCCTGGAGCTCCTATTGGATCTCCCTCCGGATCTCCTGCGGGATGGCCTATGGTACCTCACCAGAGATAGCTCCTGAGGTGGGGCGTAAAGGTCCTCCATAGCACTTCTTTAGGCCCACACCCCAACCAGCAGTGTGAACACGACCAGGGTGCTCTTGTGTTCCAATGGCAGTAGTCAAGATATCCTGACGTCCATGTGGAACAAAAGTACCCTGTGTGCTCTGTTCAACCAAGTCTTCCTAAAACATATTACATGGTGTGAGGAAATGCATAAGTTGTAAAACAATTACATTGATGAATCGAAAGTTTTACTTACAATCCTAGAAGCCACTAAGGCTGTGACCTCAGATGTATAATCTCGCAATGGCTTTTGTCAGGCCATCAGTCACAACTCATGACGTTTTGGTTCGGAAAGCTCATCTAAAACTGAGCCTTCATCTCCGGCCTCTTCATTCATTTTTTTTCAACCTCTCTTCCACAATGTGTTCCTTAAGCCTTACATAATGCCCAAGAGACATTCTGTGGGGGTATAGATTCTTTGTTGTATTTTGCTTGCCCTTTTGGCTTTTCGCCTGTCAAAAATAACACACAACAAATTAAAAATCAATAAAAAAAAATTAAATTAGCTAGGCCAAATAAAAAACTATGATTGACACTAACCTGAAACTCTTCATCATGTCGGGTCTAGACAAACAACTGCCACGATTTCTCAGAGATAAAACTATATGTACCTAATGGCATTGTGTTGTCATGTTGATGAGTGAATATTTTATGATATTTAAGAGGGTATTTTGAGCCTAAATGCGTATGTTTCTGACCACTTTTTATATGATACTCTCATATTTGCTCAAGTTTTGTAGAAAATAGAGAAAGATTCATTTGGAGCAGAAGTACGCAATTCTGGCAAACAACGGGTCATAAGGAGCGAAATTCTAAGCTTCTGGACAAGAAGTACGACCGCACATATCCTTGTACGGCTGTACACCCCTACAAGGGTCAATAAGGGCGTATAGAGCAATCAATACGGCCTAGCGCCAAAGTTTTTCAGATGTACGGCTGCACATATCTCTAGTACAGCCATACGTCCCTACCTATCCTGAACAGTGCGGGCATACAAAGCAACCAGCATGGGCCAGCGCCAAAGTTCTCTAGATGAATGGCAGCACATAACTCTGGTACGGCCGTACATACCTGCGCATAAAAGACAGATTTCAGGAGCAATGCGAAGTACAGCCATACATAATAAGACAGTATGGCCGTACATCCCTACGAATCAGCAAAATTGAAGGGTCTCTCAACCTAAGTTTGCAAACTCTATAAATAGAGACCCAAGACTTCTCATTATTTACGCTTTTGGGGAGAGAAAAAGGTCAAATCCTAATTTGGAGCTTGTGAAGCCGTCAAGAGGACTTGGAGCATGAGCCAGGATTCGTCTAGAGATTAGAAGGAGTTCCTTCCCAGTTTCTCTTACTTTTCTCAAGTTGTTTTCTAATTGTATTGTTTTTCTATTTTGTGACATGAGTAGCTGAAGCTCTCTTCTAGGGTTTTTGGTATAGTTTACCTTAGTAGTTCCTTAGCTATGTCTTAGTGACTATTCTATTCTATTTCTATTCCGAATTTATTATCCATGTTAAAGTCCCTTAGCGTTGTGATTGCTTATGGTTTATTTATTTATGTATGAGTCATTGCATTATCTGCAGAGGATCTGGGGTTTTACAATACGGCTATAAAGGAACCTTAAATAAATCAATTGCATGTATTAGTTAATTAATCTATCGGAGGATCCGGGGTTAACTAATGGATCTATAAGGGAATTGAGGACTTATAACGGAACCGAAAAGGGGAGATATAGGACCTTGTGACCAATTCAAACTCCTAGACTATTATAGGACTTAATGCTTTCAACCAAAGTTAGTTCAGGAAATTAGTCTTAGGGAGAAAAGCGTATTGGCTATCTGAGGATCAGGGCTAATAGATAGAATGGGGGTCAATAACATGGAGAAATAGATTAATAGGATTAAGAAAGGAATGAACGGGATAAACGAAACCAAGGCCCTAGGCTCTAACTCTATGGTCTTCGAAACCGTTTTCTATGCTTTCTTTCTTCACTGCGCATTCAAACCAACTATTTGAACGCTTAAATAATTAAGACGCCCAAAGTAGATTAGTACTTATCCTTATTCCCTGTGAGGTCGACAACCGGGACTTAAGATCTTAATTTATTACTACATACGACCAGGTGCACTTGCCTGAGACGCAACAATTTATTACTACAGATAATATTGATCGAAAAAGGAATCCTAATTAATTTAAGCACTTTTTCTTCGCTTTTGTTTTTATTCGAAAAAATCAAAAAGATTTTTTTTATTCTTTTCCTTATGTAAGTTCTATATTCTAAATTCTATTACTAATAATTTGATTTATCCTTCTTTCAGAGTTATGATAGTTTATGCTTACCCGCTCTAAGGAGCCTCACCTGATTTTTTATCCAGAAATTGAAATGACAGCAAGAAGAATAAGGGCATAGCATCGAGGAAGAAACATGGGAAAAAGAAGAACTCTGCAAGACTATTTTACTCCCTCTGTGGTGCTAAATGAGAGCATCACGGCTCCTAATATGGCAGCCAACACATTTGAATTGAAACCAGCTCTTATCACCATGGTTCAATTATCGGTTCAATTCAGGGGACTTATGTCAGAAGACCCTAAAGCTCATCTGAAGAAGTTTATCCAGATCAAGGATACGGTTAAGTACAAACAGGAACCTGCAGATGCCATACGACTGTGATTGTTCCCGTTCAGCCTTGCTGATAAAGCTACTTTGTGGCTTTCATCACTGCCAATAAGCTTTATCACTACGTGGGAACAACTGACCCACAAGTTTCTCAACAAATACTTCCCACACTCCAAGTCTACAAAGCTTAGGGCCGAAATTACTAATTTCAATCAGTTCGAGAGTGAGTCCTTAGCGGAGGCATGGGAGAGACTCTAAGACATGTTGTGAAGTTGTCCTCACACAAGTATGAAGAGTGGCAATTAATCCAGATTTTCCACCATGGGCTCTCATCTCAAAACAGAGCCACCGTTGATGCCGCCTGTGAGGGATTTATTCTGAAGATGGAGCCAGGGAAGTGTATGCACTTATTAAGCAGATGGCAGTCAACAATGGCCAATGGAGTTCTAGCGATAGGCACATAAAGAAGCAGGGAGGATTATATCAAAATGAAGTCAATATAGTTGTTGATGCTCGTTTGGAAGTAATTAGCAAACAATTAGAGAGCCTGATGAAAATACACAGCCAACCAGCCCTATCAGCAGTCGACACTCCCTGTGGAAAATGTGAGATAGCAAGTCATGATACTGAAAGTTATCCAGGAAACCCATGGACTAAGTAGACTGAAGAGCCAAACTTTGTCAACAACAGGAACCAGAACAACCCCTAGTCTTTAACATATAATCCTGGTTGGAGAAACCATCCTAATTTCTCTTGGGGGCAACAACAGAAATCTGGGGACTCTGCCCCATACAAACCCCCTCCTCTGCAAAATCGAGAAGATAGGAAGTCGGACCTTAGTGAAGTCTTGGGAAAGTATATAGAGAATAACGAAGAGAGGATGACGAAAGCGGAGTCTCAACTATCTACCATCACTACGCTCTTACGATAAAGGGCACAAGGAGCATTACCAACACAGACAGAGCCCAACCCAAAAGAAAATGTGGAACCATGCAAAGCAATAACTGTTAGTTCATCCAGTCAAGGGAGTAGTAGACCTCTCAAGCAAGTTCAACAGGAGGAGGTTGCACTAACTCCTCAGATATCACCAAAACAAGTAGACCCACGAGACTTCTACATACCTTGCTCTATTGGGGGTATGTGCTTTAAGAAATCCTTGTGTGATACCGGATCAGTGGTTAATGTAATGTCACTATCAGTGATGACCAAGTTAAATTTTAAGATGTGCACTATCGATGTGCATATGCAATTGGCAGACAGGATAACTGTACTTCGGGCAGGGGTAGCAGAAGATGTCCTAGTATAGGTGGATGACAAGGGTTTTGTAGTAGATTTCCTTATTATGGGCATCCCCGAGGACCCATATGCCGAACTAATCTTGCGAAGACCATTCCTAGCAACATCATATGCACTCGTTGAAGTAGAGAAGGGAGAACTTACCATTCGCACATGGGATGATGAGATGTTGTTCAACTTTTGCAAGACAAACAAACAAAATGAAGGCTAGTCTTGTTCCCACTTATGCATTTCAAAAATCACTCAGGGGGACCGCCACATCTGCACCGATAACCGCAGTCTATTCCCGTCAGGCAGAGGTCAGAAAGAACTTATACAAGTTCTTCCAATTAGAACATGAAACCGTGGCAAAGGCATGGGAAAGGATTCGGGACATCTTGGGAGAGTACCCCCAACATGGAATAATAACATTGAAGATTCTTCAGATTTTCTATGCAGGACTCTCACCTCAAAGGAAATAGCTGGTCGATAAAATATGCAGGGGATCCATGCTAGAAAACACCATAGAAGGAGCCTCAAAAAGATCACTAGTTATGTCCGGCAAACCCGATTTGTAGAAATCCTCCGGTCAGTACCCACTACACCTCCTCCCGCACCTGGAATAGCACCTTCTTTAGTTTATAAATTTATTTGTTCTGGGAAGTTTGGAGAAGAGCCTGTGGAAGATGTTGTAGCTCACCTGCTGCAGTTCACAGAGATGATGGATAGTTTCATCAAAGAGGAGACTAAACGAAATGAAGCAAAGGTGAAGTTATTCCCTTTCTCTCTGGCAGACCGTCTTCAGTGTTGGTACCAGACTATTCCAACTGACTCATCCATTCCATGGACATATGTGGCTAACCACTTCTTGGGGAGATTCTACCCCATATCCATCACCGCGGGAAAGAGATTTGAAATCGCCAACTTTGCCCAGCTCAAACATGAAACACCTATGAAAGTGTGGCAGCGATTCCAGAAGTTGATAATGGACTGCTCGGATCATGGTTTTCACAGTTGGGCCCGGATCACAATTTTCGCATTTCTTTTCTCTTTTTCTCTCTCTTTTCTAAGGCTGTAGAGATCCAAATTTCTTTTAAATCCCAAGATGCTCATATTTAATTTTATTTTTTTTAATTTGAAGGCCATAAATCTGTTATTATTGCGGAATTCCCAACATATGTATGCTAAATATTAAGGTCTTAGCCAACAGATTCAAGTGTATCCTTCATAAAGTTATTAGTGGGGAAAAAGAAGCTTTCATTGTTGGGCATTTGATCACCGATAATGCTCTTACAACTTTTGAAACTCTCCACCATATAAAATGTAAGATATCTGGAAAGCAAGGACACTTGGCTTTGAAATTTAGACATTAGCAAAGTTTTTGATAGTGTGGAATGGCCTTATTTGGAAGCAGTCATGGTTAAGATGAGGTTTGATTCTAAGTGGATATCTTGGATAATGCAATGAGTCACTACAATTACCTACTTTGTCATCATCAATAATTGGAGGGTAGGCCCTATCTCTCCTTCTCATGGACTATGTAAGGGAGATCCTCTATCTTCTTATCTTTATATTCTTTGTGCTCAAGGTCTCAGCTCTTTCTTACACAATCACACTGCTAGATGTGATCTTCACGAAACTCGCATCTGTCGTGGTGCTTTACCGGTTAGTCATTTATTATTTGCAGATGATAGTTTCATTTTCCTTCGAGCTACAGAAATGGAAGCAACTACTCTCAGTGGTATTCTCAAGGCCTATGAAGAATCATCTGGCCAAGCCATAAATTATAGAAAGTCTGAATTATCTTTCATCTTGAATGTCTCTCTTGATATGAGGCTTTCTATTTCCTCTATTCTTTAGGTCAATGAAGCCTAGGGACATGGTCGTCATCTAGGCATCATATCTCTAATTGGCAGGAACAAGTGTGTTATCTTTAGATATATAAAGGACCACATCTGTAAAAAGCTTCAACCTTGGAGATGTAAATCTTTCTCCCAGGGAGGTAAGGAAATTCTCAAAAAATCTATAGCTCATGAAATACCATCATATTGTATGAGTTCTTTTCTGATTCCACAATCTCCAGGGGAGGAAATTGAGAAAATGTTTAATTCTTTTTAGTGGGGTCAAAGAAGGATGGTCGTAGAGGAATCAATTGGCTCTCCTAGAGTATACTCGCGATTCCCAAAGCTCTTCTTTCAGGAATATCTAGACTACCTTACCATTGATTAAAATTGGCTATCGGTGGAAAATCGGAGTCGGGTCTCAAATTAATGTTTGGAAGGAACCATGTGTCAGAAATTCAACTTCTCTTATATCTATATCATCAATGCCATCTCACTTTCCGAATCTTTGTGTACATGATCTAATAGACCACCTCGCAGTTTGATGGAAAGAAGACATTGTGCAGACTATTTTCAATCCAAATGAGGCCGCATCTATGCTCAGAATTCCATTACACACTGGTGGTGTGGACTGGATTATTTGGAGTGTAACTAGTGATGCCAAGTACAGAATAAACTCAGCTTACAATTTATGCACTTCATTAGACTATTACCATGAATCATTTTTTTGTGATGGAAATTGGAAAAAGCTTTGGAAATTACAGGTGCCAACTCGAAACAAATCATTTTTATGGAGGACTTGTTGTAATTGTCTTCGAATAGAAACCGCTTGCGAGACAAAGGAGTTTATTGTCCTTATAGCTGTCTTTTATGTGACACTGCAATTGAAAACATCTGACATATGCTTATTACATGTCTTATAGCTCAAGCATGCTGGAAAAAATTGAATTGGTGGACAAAGTTGGAGCCAATTCTTAGCTAGGTGGAGAGCTTTGCAGGTTTTTATTTCCAGGCTTTTGAAATCTTAGCAAGAGACAATGGTAATTTATTTGCTATGATTTTGTAGTGTTTGTGGAAGTCTCGTAATGAGAAGTTATGTGATAATATTCGTCATAATGTTTACCGCATAATTGCTAAGGCTAGAGATACATTGGATGAAAAAACTTGGGCAAAGAAAAAAGATACTGCTATAAACACATATGCTAATCTGATTCAAGTAGCAACAACAATTTGGACAAAACCTCCTTTGGGGCACAAGAGCTTGTGTTAGGGACCACTTAGGCTCTTTTGTGATGGTTCGCACATCTTTTACTCATTCACATTTATCTGTCCTTGAAGGAGAAGTAAAAGGAATTTTGTTAGCAATTCAGTGGGCTCAAGATATTGGTTTGGAGAAAGTAATTTTTGAGTCTGATAGCAAGCTAGCTGCGGAAGGGATTAAAGAAAAACATGATTATGTCATTGAAGTGAAAGACACATTCTCCAAATGTAGGCAATTGCTAGTTATTCACTCTAGTTACAAGTTAGAGTTTGTACGCAAGCTAATAGGGTAGCCCACAATCTAGCAAAGGCATCCCTATATAATGTTAGTCCTCAAATTTATTCAGTTGTTCCTCCCTATTTTGTTTGCAATATTTCTAATAAAATGATAAGTCTATTTTATTTCAAAAAGAAAACTATTTTTTGTGTGTTTTATGTTAACGAGTTTCCTTTTCTTTTGACAAAATGGTAACTAGGTTATTAGTCAATAGCGGATATTTAATATTGATTTGATATTTAATATTATTTTAATATTTAATATTTAATATCATTGTCATTTTAATAGAAAACTATAAGGTCACACAATAGAGTAAATAATTCAGAAAAAAATATTTAAAAAATAAATGTGATTTAATTAATTATTCAGATTGGGTCTGTAGTGTTTACAAGCAAGCCAATCAGGGTTAAGGTGGATAAGGGAGAGAGAGCACTAACAATTTATAAGCTTAGTGTCTCCCTTGCTCCCATATGCACACGTCTCCCCTTTTGGATAGTCGCTAACATGATGCTTTCTCTCTAGTGGTGATTTTCTCGCGTGGACTGAGTAGAGATGATGCTCCTTTGTGGTATTGGTGATCATTTCTCATGCTTCAAGAGGTAAACACGAATACTTTGTGATTCTCGTTGTTCTACGTGATCCTTGCCAAGGGAAAATTCTACTCATGAGAGACGAATTTAAAAGAAAAATTTAAAAGTCTATGTCATGAGGAGTTGCCTTGACCTCAGATACCATGAACTTGTGTAACACCCATTACCCTAGGTACCATGAACCCAGGTAACACCAGACCCGGGGTGCTCTTACCACCGATAGGGTTATGGGCTCAACTCTTGGCCCACACACTAGATGGGTTGAGATCTGAAGTAAGCCTAGTATTTCCACACCTCTTGATCTCAAACGTCCACACGAGAAGACAAAACATGATTCAACGGTCAGACAAGGCCTAAACCCAGTAGTGGGTAACAAGCATGAGAGGGAGACAAGGCTAGCAAGGGGTGTGCCCAGCCCGACTGGCAAGAGGTGCGCTCAAAGTACCCCTACTTGCCACACCGCCAACACAGTATATATAGGAGAAGAGAGTCTCACCTTCAGGTACATGCACTGCTAGTCTTAACTCTACCTCTATCTAATACTGACTTGAGTATTGAAGTGTCTTCTGTAAGTACCCCCTCCTCACCACGCTTGAAGCTCGGCAACTCTAGGAGAAGAAGGCGGATACTAGGGTTTCTACCTCAAACCAATGCAATTTTCATTTTCTACTATCGTATTATTACAATATTTAACGCCAAATAGATATTACACCATACAAAGGATATTGCATCCCGTCGAAAAAAATATATATTACATTAAATTTTATTATTACTTTTTGTATGATGTATTAACCACCAAACAATAAATATCACAAAAAGTTATGATATATACTTAAGTATTTACCATATACTTTTTTATGTATACTCTATCTCACGTGAATCAAATACAACTGAGACGCGCATATCATCTGTTTGCTTTTATATAAATCAATTTTAGTACTTCATGCTCTATGTAGGTGGCTTAGTGGTTGAACCTAGGGACATGAAGGAGTTGCAAGCAAGAGGTGCAGAGCTCAGATCCTTGCCACTAACAAAATCATCCTCCCTGCTAACAAATTTACCACTAACATTTGCCTATAAAAAAAATTCAGTATTTCATGAAATTGATTTATCTCTTTTTTTTTAATACAAAATCATCAATTAATCTCTTTCTAGCATCTTGAGAGTGATCGTTAATCTTTGGATATTTAATAAAGTAATTACTTTATTACTTTGATGTCTTTTGTGTAACTTTTGCTTGGAAAGCAAGGCTTTAAAATGCAAAATGCCATTTCTTACCATATTTTATAATATCGTTTTTATAATGTCTAGCCGCACCACATGAGAGTGACAAGCGAGAAGCGAGACTACGGTACATCGGAAAATAACTTGCGTGGCTTTTTTTTTTTTTTTTTTTTTGCTAAATTATAAAATTGGTTCTCTAAGTTTATTTTAAGTTTCAATTTGGTCCTCTACGTTTTATTTGTTTCGTTTTGGTCCTCTACGTTTTATTTTAGTTTTCAATTTTGTCATTTCCGTCACTAAAAGTCAATTGTCCGTAGCTAGAAGTCCATTTTCCAAAATGTTATTTGGCTTTTAGCTACAGATAATTGGCTTTTAGTGACAGAAATGACCAACCTGTTGTAATTTTTAAAACGTAAGAGACCAAAACGAAACAAATAAAACATAGAGGACCAAATTGAAACCTAAAATAAACATAGAGGACCAATTTTGTAATTTAGCTTTTTTTTCTTCCATGTTTTTGTACATAGGTTTCATATTTTATCATGGCTTGCCTTAATATTTGTTCTGGATTGGGCCAGAGCACCAAGGCTCACAAACAAGCCCACATCAGTTAATTAATGAGCCAGAGAAACACATGATCTCGAATGATAAAAAAAAAAGACTGCGCAGATCGAAAACACGAATCGAGATCAACATCGTTCATTTAGGCGCTCCTGCCGATCGTGGCCGTACATGTGGCTACTTCGAGAAGATTACGATCTCACGAGTAGCAAGATCGCAACGGTTTTATGTACGATCTCACGAGTGGCAGTGCAGTTACAAAGCCAACTAACTTCTTTAGCAAGTTGTTGCAACCGATATCCTATAAATAGGTCATCAATCTGATGACTCGCACTCTTTTTCCTGTTCACTCCCTTCTCCGGTCACCTACTGACTTAGGCACCTAAGTGTTTGCAGATACACCCTCACTGTGCTGGTTCTCGCCACCATTTCCTCAGCCACTTTCTGGCCAACCTCTTCTGCTTCTCTACCATCCCAAGGCCCATATCGGTTCATGTCGATGATTATATTAATCAAGAAAACACACCCTTGCCATATAGACATCCTAAAATTAGAGGAGGGTGGACACAAGTAGAACATCAAAGTATTTACCCTCGTGCCAAAGATCTCGTCATGTAACATCATCCCAATCCCAATTTCACATATTTTTTCTTTGTATTTTGTATAATGCTTTTAATGCATTGTGTTATTTTTTAAAGTTGTGTGTGAATTTTTACCAGTCGTTCTTAAAACATGATTTCATGAATGTTTAAAAATCATGGTGAGTAGCTAGTCATTAACCATACATACGACTTGTATTGCGGCAAGCAGTACATTTGTTAAAAAAAATTGAAGGCAAGTCATGTACAAGTAGTACATTTGTTAAAAAAACAAAGGAAGGCAAGTTGTGTTTCATATACTCGACTTTACCTTTTCAAAAAAAAAAAAAACACTGAAGTTGTTTATTTTATATACAACTCACTCTTTTGTAAATGAAAAACAAAAGGGCTAAATTATAAAATTGGTCCTCTTTGTTTATTTTAGATTTTAATTTGGTCCTCAAATTTTATTTGTTTCGTTTTGGTCCCTTACGTTTTAAAAGTTACAACAGATTAGTTCTTTCCGTCACTAAAAGTCAATTGTCCATAACTAAAAGCCAAATAACAATTTGAAAAATGGACTTATAGCTACGGACAATTGACTTTTAGTGACGAAAACAACCAAACTGAAAACTAAAATAAAACGTAAAGGACCAAAACGAAACAAATAAAACATGGAGGACCAAATTGAAACCTAAAATAAACTTAGAGGACCAATTTTGTAATTTAGCCAAAACAAAAGTCAAGCCTTCTGGATCATGAAAAGTATGCCTTACGCTAAACAAGTAATTTTTCTTCTAAAAATTAAGAAAAATTACACCAAATCCATAAATTTAAAAAGGAATGGCACTAGTTGTGTAAAAAAGACTCCATCCTCAAAAGTAACAATATGAAATACAGGAGAGGACTGAAACTGAAGAAAAAATACATGTCTCGTGCGAGAGGAAGAAAACATATAGTGAGATTACTTGACCGAACAAGGGTAGAAACAGATAACGTGACCAACCAAAATCTTACCAGATACACACCAAACAATATTTGGGGATTGATAAAACTGCCAGGAAAATTGCACCAAACAGCACCAAATTAACAGAGAAAAGAAACGAAATGCTGTTCATCAGTATACAAATTTCTCTTACCCTTGATGGGTAGCTAGGCTGATTCTGAACAGGGAACACTTTTTTTTGGGTGGTTATGTTTTTTAATTGGTAGAGGAAGCTACTTTTCTCGGAATGGGGTGTTTATGCTAAGAAAAATTAAGAATGGGGATGACCAACTCATCCATGTTAGTTTGCCTATCATACATTTAATTTCTTCTGGATCAACCCCATCTGCAATTTCCAAAATTAAAAACTAAAACAAGTCAGAAATCATTAAATATGCTTCAAACAAAACAGAAGAAAAATGCCAAATATAATTTACCGACATTTAGAAACCAAGAGTTGAGATTTCGCAGCTGGTAGTTGAGTCTCGGCATGTCCGGTTAACATTTTCGCCAATGCAGCACACCATTCCATACACTTCTACTCATCAACAAATATTTTCCTCAAAACAAATGACTGTTTGCGGGTTGGTGATAAGCTAAAATAGAGACATGCTTCGTCACTCGAGAGCCTTATTTAACTAAGAAATGAGAATTCAATGGACAGCACATTCTGTTTGCTTGATGAAGGATCAGAGATAATATGACTTTTTATATTGGTGGGTTCTGAAATGTTTGTCAAAAACCTTACATGATGTGGGGAGAGCTCACTGCATCACGATTCCCAACAACTTCTTCAGATACCGCAAATAATGACCTGTCTTCAAAGGTTTTCGTCTAGGTCATCATCTTTCATGTGCTTATTCAATTACAAAGAGTATTTGCCTATTTGGCCTAGACATTTGCAATAACTTGTGCATACCAGAAACCAAAAATAGAGAACCTTCTTTTCCAAGGATAAATCAAGTGGCCCAATTTCTGTATCTAAGAACTCGAAGAACTTGACTAACTGAGAGATGAGAAATTCCATGAAGATGCAAACATTTAGGTCCATTTCCATCATTGGATAGCAACACTTGCATTTGCTTTACCTCTTCTTTTTTCAGCTTCAAAAGCTTAAGAATCTCATTAATACAAGGAAAAAATGCTTGTGGGCGAGCACAATAAGGCTGAAAAATAAATATCAAAGCTTGCATATCAACTTCAAATTGATTGATGCCAATCTTAGAGAACCGAATCTCACTTCTGAAAATGCAGCTTGAAATGTAATGATCTAGCCCTTCCGCAATGCTTCTCCACAAATCTAAGAAATCCTTCTTATTGAGATTTATCTTAACAATACACAGCCAACTTTTTAAAGCATCTAAAGCTTCAACCAAATCAGTGGAGACTACTAAATCAATAGCCTCTTTTGGAACAACCAGATTTGTATCATCTTGATCTTCCTCAAAATTATTTTTGTTTTGAACATATTCCCAAGATAGTATTTCGAATTGTCGAAGAACAATGGCAATAATTTCTACAAGCCAGTTGGTTTCCATTTCAGACAAGCTTCTCATTTCTTCATCAAAAAAGCAGTCATTATCCATTATATCATCTTGTTTGGGCTTGCCAGAATCATTTTCCGCAATTTTCATCTCCAAAAAATCCACAGCATCACACCATTCTTGCAGTTTGACCAAAATATATCTCGCAGCATTTATTAATCCACACACTCTAACAATGGCAACGTCATCAAAATTATGAGGAGATAATTCAGTTGCCTTGAATCGTAAAAGTAATATCTTAAAGAAATACCAGAGGAATCTTCCTGCTGCAGATCTAATAAATTGTGCACGTGATAAAATGGATGGCATAGCTTGGCAGCGTTCAATCATTTCCCAGATAATTTTAAGGAACAACTCTGCAATAGGTGGAGCTTTTTGATCTTCTATACTAGATAATAACAGATATTCCTGATCAGTGTCAAACCCAGATTTACATTTGTTAGAAATTACCCATGCTTTCTCCTCTTTCAGCTCTGTATTAAGTTTCTTCCAGGCATTTTTGAATTCAATTTTTGCCCAGATCTTCAGCCAATCATGCCTACCACAGAATATTGATAAAACTGACAAGCCTCTTGAGGGCCCTTCAAAATTTCCAGACTCTGCCAAGAAACAAGTATCTTGATTGACAAGAGATTGCATCTTTTTGTCAAAAGCAATGATATGGTCTATGAGGTGAAGCCATGAAGATAACACATCAGGTTTCAAATGCTTTACTTTGTATCTTTCAGCAAGCAAAGAGAAAACTTTTTTCTCTAGAAAGCCAGAAAGCATTTGAACCATTGCAGAAACCCACGCCTCCTTTGCACTACAACTGATAAGCCTTGCCTTATCAATAAGAGGCTGCAAGACATCATCTACTCCTGTAATAAAATCTTGGGTAACTTTATATGCCAGTGCAAACATATATTCTGGCTGCTCAGTCCATTTGCTGAAATGGTATTCCATCCTTGATGCAATAGGAGACACAAGTTCATCAATAGCCCAAAGCTGTAAATTTTGCTTCTCTCTTTTTACAAGATTATTATGCTGTCTTCCTTCCCTTTTATCTTGCAGATGCTGTAAAGCACAAAGAGCTATAAAACTTCGAGAGTAGTTTCTTCTTTTATCTTCTCGCATTAGAACTAATGGATTGGGAAGGCCTGTGATTTGTTCGCTTCCATTTTCTGACTGTAGCAGTTTTGGTGGCCACCCAAGAGACACGAGAAGAGCCCGATGATCTGCAAAAACTTGTGGCCGGAGAGCAGCCAATATTTTATCTACTCTAACATCAACGGACCTCAGAAGACAATGCCACTGAGGATGGAATTTCACAACAGTGACCAATACTTCTTCAATGTCATCCATGGCTTTTATGGCCTGAAGCAACTTTTCATGCTTTCTTGCAGTATCCTGCAGCACAGTGCATTCATGCATAACATAACAATCCATGATCAGCAGTTAATTTATTATTCCAACACACATTTATCAACAAACGAAAAATGAGAATAATATTTACTTCAGATATTGATGAAATCGAGAGGTTTGATGAAAACATATTGCCTGTGTGGCAAGCCATGACAAAGAGAGCCGCATCTTCAAGATCCCCAACCAAAGCTTCCAACTGTACAGCAGTCTCTGAGACAATAAGTAAGGTAAAATTTACAGCTAGCTAGGTCAAAATAGTAGCACCCAGTGAATTAATTGCATTTTTGACACACAAGGAGTAGATTACAAATCTACAACACCAAGCATGGCTTAATGATACAATGAAAGATTTCCATAATATCTAAACAAGAAGCAACATCAACAAGTTGTTTAAAAACAATATATTTGCAAGCATTTCAAGGAAATCTCCAGATGCTCATTCATGATCCCCGGGAACTAACTACATTGCCACTAAATCAAGCCAACTATATTTGCATTTGGTGGTAATTACATTGCTACATTTCTATGGGACCAAAAACGACGAAAACAACAATAACAAAACGATAATAAATCAAATTTCAATTTCAAACCTTTTAAAACAAAAAACACAAGCTGAACCCCACACACATGAAGGGGAAAAAACGAAAAACGAAACCAATGATAGCACTCTTATTTAAAAAATTAGAAGAAAAATTAAATTCAAATCTGCCATGACAACGACACAATTAGATAGGTTCAAGGACTACGTTAAAATCTTATAAATGTAAAAAATGATGGCAAACGTTGCATCTCTTTAAGGGGTATACCTCATATGTGGGTCTAACAGAAAACGGTTTCTGGTTCCCAGTCAAAATAAACTTTCAAAACCATGACCACAAGCAGGGTCTTACTAAAGGGTTTGTGACTGCTATTTAGGCCACGACTTCAGGGTTTTTTACATCTCTTAATCCGCAATTGCACTAGCATCGGCTGTATTGACTGCGACTATTTGCAATATCAAGGATCCAACCGTGAACGTGATTCAAAACCTTGGACACAAACAACCTTCTAAATTGAGATCGTTGTTGCTTCGCAATCCTTAATATTAGAGAAAATTGTGTCAAATATCGCTAATCAAGGTTTTAAATTGCGATTGCCACCACAATCCTTGATATATATCATGTAAAATCATGGTCAAATGCGGTTAATGCAGCCTCATACTCGCACCCCTTTTTTTAAACCCTACCACTAACACGTGGCAATGCTGACGGACATCAAAAACCTTGACTGTCACAATCACGGTGGCTGACAGTTTTTCAAAACATAGGAAACAAGCTAAATCCCTAAAACACACACACACACACAGTCAGCCTCAGAAACTTCAAACTCACCAAGATAACTCCGAATAGACTCGACCCGGTTCAATTCCTTGGCCAATCGTGGAAGTTCCTCACTCAACACCCACCGAAACTTCTTCGAACCAACCCCATCTACAGAAGAAGGGAAAAAAAAAAAGAATATTCCCAAATATCAGGAATCGACAAAAACAATTAAAATAGTAATAAAAAATGAAAATATATATATAAATATTTTTACGGGGAGAACTGCGGAGGGAGAGATTTTGGAGGGCGAGGGTGAGATGATGGAGGGAGGAATTGGATTTGAAGGAACGAGAAATCCACGAAACGGTGCGTTTGGTGAGGCGGTTAAGGAGATGGGAGTGGAGTTCGGAGCACTGTTTTGTGAGGGAGGAAGAGAGGAGGAGGTGAGTGGATTCGTTAAAGAGGTCTTGTTGGGTTTTCAAGTGTTGATCTAGAAACCCTATGTGTTGTGCTGTGAGGTCGGTGACGCTGGGCAAACGTAGAGGAGAAGGTTGATGAGGAGGCTCCATTGTTTGTATTGTAACTGCTGCACTGTTCTGTGCTAAATGAATCCTCGCTCCTCTTATATCAGTTTTTCCTTTGTGTAATGTGTGTGTTTTGAAATTTGAACTTTCACCCCTCATGTAAGAACGAGGTTATTAAAAGTTAAAATGGAATATGTACCGTATATGGGTTGTAGTGCAGCTAAATTAGAAGGTGAATAAATTGAAAAACTTGGTTCTCGTGGTCAGGATTATCATTGGTGTATGCATTTGTGCTTTGGCAAAAGTCTTAGCAATATGGATCCTCTGTCAACTTTCAAGAAGAATGACACATGTAAGTCAGCTGAGATTACCCACACTCTGGGAATGTCTACTTCGACTAGTGAGCCTACACCAGCCATAATGGATCCTACCACTACAGAGCCACTAGTGGTGATGACCACATCATCCATATGTCAGTAAACTGACATGGGTATGAATGACCTCATGTACTAGGTATCCCAACAATTGGTTGACATTGTGAAACCATTGGTGCACAATGAAGTCCAACAAGCAAGGGAATTGGAGGCGAGACATCTCAATTCAGGAGATAGTTCTGCGACTTCGGCTGTTCCAAGGCAAGCCTGTCACCTTAATCAGGTAGGGATTCCTTCACAGGCCAGCCTAATGCGATTCAGGTAGGACTTTCTCAAGTCTAGCCGAATACAATTCAGGCATGATTGCCGCAAGGCCAGCCGAACTTCATTCTGATAGGACCTACTCAGGTCCAGTCGACTGTATTGCAATATGTGTCTTTAAAATCTGTTAATACCCAGCCTAGTACTTTTGCCACTACTAACCCTGTGGGGCAATATATGGTGAATGATACCTTTAACAAGGCTAATCTTCAATTTGGGCAGGTACAAATGGCTAGGATGCCACTAGATGTTGTTGGACAAATTGGAATGCCGCAGGTTTTACCATCTGGTCAGACACATGGTTTTAACATGCAGGCAGCTAATCCTTAGTATGCTGGGGGCAAGCCTTCGTCTCAAGAGGAGGTGTAGGAAGACCACCTGGTGGTTATCCAGGGCAAGAACAATGGGGTGTTTTTCCACCTGCCTCGGCTAACCCAACATTCCACCAACCAACTTCTGAAGTACCTACCTATGCTCTAGTGGGTTCAAATCCAAGGGTAGCTGGTTGTAACACCCCGTTTCCGGAGCGCTACTGTGCAACACAATCTAATGCTTAAAACATTTGATGCTTGTATGCTTTCAGTAAGAAGTACTCTTCTGTATTTCGCAATGGAAAATAGGAGTAAATTTTTTTCTTTTTCTTTCCTTTGAAACCCTTTTTCAAAAATGAGACAAAGAGTACTACAATTTACTAAATGATACCAAATCAGTCTTTTGCAAATATCAGAGTATATCACATCACTCTCATAACATAAAACAGGACATAATCATATCGCACTGAGGCGAGATTTTTTGAAATGTGTAATTACAAGACAATAAGTAATTACGCAAACAACAAAGACAAAACCCCAAGCTAAGCTGGCCAACAACTATAACTCTTACTGAGAACCATTCAGCAAGCTCAAAACATAGAGCACTCAGAGGAAATCTTCCTCCACTGGCTCATTCTTCAACACTTCTGGAACAGCAGCAGCAATGTGAAACTTGTAACACCCCAATTTTCGTATTAATACATATGTATATATGCCTGAATATATTAATAATTTTTTTGATAATTTTTATGTAAGTTACTTTGGAAATTAGTATTTTTAGTAATGCTTTATTGTTTTATTATTATCTTTATTTTTGTAAAACATTAGTTTGAAATATTAATATTATCTTTTTAATGATTATTTAAATTTAAGGAGTATTGGAATGATATTTTATTATTTTTCTTAGTACTATTGTTAAGTGAGAATTATAACACCCTCAAATTTGAATTCTTAGGATCCTATATATATATTGTGTGCTTATATTGGTAATTTTGTGATAACTTGAGTGTGTTTGCCTTAATAATTAGTATATTTTAATTAATACTATTTTACTATATTTTTATTAAATATTAGTTTTGAATTTATTATAGATATTGTAAAATAATGGTATATTTTAAAAGTTAGTAAAAACATGAATTTATTATATTATATACATTATTATATATATATATATATGGAGATATGTGTGTGTGTGCTGATGTTTTAAGAGAAAAAAAAGAAAGAGATACAATCATATATGACATATATACATGCTGCTCACGTTTTAAAAAAATAAAAGGAAGAAGGCCCAAGCCCAGTAGGTCATTATTTTACCATGACTGTTCATCGTCTCTATGAAATAAAATTCAGCCGCGCAGTGAGTGAGCAAATCCTCACTTTGAATTTCTCTGTTCCTGTTCTCTCATTCTAGACCACGAAAAAATCCCAAAACTTACAACCCAACTCGAAATCGACCAAAGAACACGTTTCCGACCTCTGTTCGTTCAACCGCGGCTCCGTTCGTCGCTTTTATTTACGCTGGGCGAGCTGTAATTTCACTTTTTCGGACACCACAGTTTTTGGTTCGAAAAAGCGGGACGTCGTTCCAGTTCCTCGCGTCGAAACCTTCCTAAAACAATCCTCCTTTGCTCGATTCGGTGAAGTTGACGTCAGACCCTTCGTAACCCCTTTGTCTCGGTATGGCGTTCTCTGGTCACTCTTTTTGCTTCTTTTTAATTTCGTTTCAGCCTTAAAAATTCTGAAAAAATATATTATACTAATTATTATTTTTCCAGCGTTTAAGCTTTTCGAAAATTTTATCCTGTGCTCGGTTGGTGCTCAAATTGTCATTGTAGCGCTTTTCTTCACCTTGGAATACTTCAAACTTTTATTGAGGTAAGGGGTAGATGGATACAAGATTAGTGGGCTTATGGATATAATTAGACAATAGGGGACGTCCATGGTCCCTAGACTTGGCCTTGATTGTGCAAAATAAGTACCATTGCCATTGTGATGGGAAAATTTGATATTAAATTATGTCATGATGTTAATGTTAATTGAAATTGTCTTATAAGGTGTTGTTTGAATTGATGTGTTACGATGAAATGTCATGTATGGATCGTATAATGATTTGGTTGTCTTGGCTTGTTATTGATAAATGTATGTAAATGTGTTTAACTGAGATTGCTTGTTGCTATTTGATGTTCTGGATTTGTTGTGTTGAGTGAGAGCTAGATGATCATAGAGGGTGGTTTGTTACACTTAGATTCTCTAGGTGGTATATCATGGTTATGTGAAAGGATAAAGTATGGATGATGGGTGTAATTGTTAGGAGTTAACTAAGGTATAATGATATTTTTAGCGTTTAAGTTATGGTACAAGCAAGTCTTAGGACTAGGATATGATGGTCATATTGTGGTGTCGGTGGTTTAAGTGCTTTAGAAGCAAGATTTGGTGTTATGAGTATTTCAGCCTAATTAACAACTTAGAGTAATAGTTATACGTAAAAATTATGCGAGAAAGATGACTAAGTCTAGAATTATTTTAGCAAAGTCTCACTAATTGAATTTTTAAATTCAGGATATAATAAGTATTGACCCAAACTCTCTTGGATAGTGTCCTATAATTTTAGGGAGTAGTGCAGATGCGTCAGGTCAAATAAGTAAGTTGAAACACTTGAGTTAAGAGTTGGAAATTTAGTTAAGTTAGCCTAGACTTAGTGTGGTGAGGTAGGTTGATAACTTGGACTTGTTCCAAGATTGTGGGAAATTTGTCGGTTCTTGTGAGTAGTACCTTGTTATCGTTGTTATAGTCGGCCGCTTGATGGGATGGTTGGTGAGTTGTTGTTGTTGTTGTTAGACACTTGCTTGGTTTGTGTTCATGCATCATATGTGTCTTGTTAAGTTAACGTTATTGGGGTGAGCAACGATGATGCGATATAGTATCGACCATGATGGGCAAGGTACCTGGCCTTGGGGTCAATCGGGTAGAGCGTCTTATATAAAGGCGGTGGATAGCTACCACACCGGGCATGACCAATAAATATACCGGTTACCTGACTAGACACCTTTGTTCGTACTCAAGAGTGATGATGTTTTCTCACTCGCTCATCTGAGTTGGTTTGGATCCACATGTTCGGTGAAGTAGACATTGTCTAGGATTGCATAAGTACTCGTTGAGTCAAGCATTCATGTTATGTATTGATTAAGTTAACGTGTTGTATGCGCATTGCTTAAGCTATGTCCTTTGCCGTTTTGGGCTATGATTGTATATGATGTCTATCCCCTTTTTGCTGTGGCTACTCACACACCATTGTGTATGTTTAGGCGATGAGGCTGCGGTGACGATGACGACGTGGCTGAGGAGTGATCTATGGGCGCGGTCATCGTAGATTAGGATTTTCGATGTTTTGGTTATTATCGATGTTATTATTTTTGAAGTAAATGTTTAGGGTCAGCTCTGAGACGTTGTGACATCGGGGTGTTTGTATCATGTGAATTTTATTCGTAACCGTCAAATGATTATTTCCGCAAGTTTATGAGAGTGTGACGACTCTACCTTTATTTATGAAAATTTTATTTGACTGTATTTTTCAGCAGTTACATTTTTTCTTAATTTATATTCGTAACGATAACATGCGGGGTAGAGGGTGTCACAACATCTGGTAACATCCATAAGAATGTCCAATCCAACAATAGTGCAATGGTAAATTCTTTGTCCAAGAGTTTATCATAGGCTATATCACATGTGAACAATATATATATATATATATATATATATATATATAATACAACAACATTCCTTTATATATATATATATACATACTTAATAGACCGCATGCATCATCATGGTATATCAAGCATTTGCATGTAAACAGACAAATCAACCAACAGATCAACAATCAAGTCATCGCAATATCAAACAATTGCATGTGAGCAGGAAAATTAATCAATAGATCAACGATCAAGTCATCACATATTACAATGTAGTTAATTATGCATGCCAATGCATTATGAGCGAGTTTGTGTATACACCTGCGGTCTTAAATAAGGTTAGCAGTAGACGAGGAATTTTATTTCCCAACGTCCGAACAAATTTCCCCTAAGGGTATAGCCACACATTAGGCTTGCCACGCATTAGGCATTGCTGCCGCACGAGCATGAAGCGACAACTCATCTTTTTGAAGTCCTTAAGACAATCAAACGCTTCGAGTGTCGATGCTCAATGGTCAGTATGCATTCAAACAAATTCTTTAATATGGCTCGCTCACCGTAAGGAGCGTCCGAGTAATGTTTTAATTAATCAATGCGGATCAAAAATCAACTACGTTTCACTTTTGAAAAGGTGGAGGGAACTCAAAGTTTAAGCACTACACTGAGCATCCCATACTACTCAAGTAATGCTCGGGCATTCTTCATCACACAGTGAACTGAGACGATGAGAAATACCACTTAGAGTTCAAACACAGGACACTAGGTCCAGGTGTTCAACTGCAGAATTCTAGTCTCAATCTTAGATTAAAAACTCTAGGCACGTAATACGGAACACTAGGCTCAATTTTTACGTTGAGATATTAGGCATGTCATACGGAACTCTAGGTCTAACCATTAATCAAGAAAATATGCACGTAAGTAGGACGTCAAGTCTCAGCACAAGACATATGGCCCATATGCTCAATAAGAACACTAGGTTCCCTACATTTTATTCTTTAGAAATCTGGATCTTTGAAATCTTTTTCTCAGTTCTTGTGTCACTTCTAGATACTATGGTATTTGAAAATACTTTTTAGTTCTATGTCATTAAAACCTTAGTTGTGCTAAATAATATGCTAGGATAATTCACAGAAAAGAGAGGCGGTGTGAACACTCTTAAAAACCTAGTCTTTCCTAGCCTGAATTTTTTCCAAACACATTATTTAACTCAACCGTTTTCACAATTTACAATGTTTACTCAAGTTCCTTTCTACTCTGTTTCCATTAAAAAAATTTTGCAAGCTTTGGCTAGTTGTACTAAAACCCTCATGCTTACTTTTAAGTCAAAATGCCCTTAACATTTATTTACGAAATCAGAATTCTGCTTGTGAAGTCGCATCGAATTTACCGTTGTAAATCGTCAAACCACTAACAGTCGATCGACGCATTATTAATTAATCCATTGTCATCAACAATATTTTTCATATTCCAATCAATATCAAGTTCCAATTAAATCAAGCATGCTTTAAGGCAGATAATACAATTCACTAATGCCACTCAGGGCCAAGAACATGCTACAGTATTTCATACAACATATAACAATTTAGTACGCTACAATATGCTACAGCATTTCAGACAGCATATAGTAATACTACAAGTACTATCACACAATTAATCCAACAATCAAACCAAACAACACACAAAGCGAAAAGCCCAAACTCATTATATAAGAATTTATCTTACCTCGAATGCATTCCAAATAGGTAATCCCAAGCTGTCGTCAAGTCGTACCTCGCACGAACCTTAACAACACAAGTTCAATTCAATTAGAACTAAAACTCAAGTCTTAATACCCCTAGGGCAGCCACGGCTATAAGGTTCCTAAGGCCTAAGAACCATTCACTTAATCCCATTTGGATCACACCTAATCATTTGTCATGAAACAAGTTTAAACCATGCAAGTTTTCAAACTTTTACAAAAGCTACACACTTAGAAAAATACCTAAATCAAGATTTATCACTTTGAATAGTATTTTACCACTTTGAATAGTGTTTTTCCAACTTTGAACAACTTTTTAAAACATCTAAACTTGGAAGCAATTTCATTATTGCTTTGAAACAATTCTTAAGACATATGACAATTCTTTTTCCAAAATTTAAACCTCTATGAAAGACTTTGCTAAATCAATTCATTACCCACTTTTTACAACATATTTTAGGCATAAAACAAGTTAAGAACATGTTCTAAAATTCCTTTGAAGGCCACGGTTTTAAGCTTCAAATACAACTTCTATTTTTCAAACATTTTACTTCTAAATTACACAAACTTTGATACATCCAAACTTCTTACCAAATACAAGCTTCTTTACCATTTTAATACAATTAAAAACAAGTTAAAGCTCACCCAAATCTTGTTGATAAGCCACTGTTATAAGAACCACAAAACAGCCCCCAAATTTACTTTTATTTTAAACCATTTTCAAAGCTTTAAACATACAAATCTTTATAGATCTAAAGCCCTAACCAAAAACTAACTTTTTACACACTTTAATACCATTCAAAACAAATTAAAACATCCCCAAAATCATGCTCATGAGCCACAGTTTCTAGCCCCAAAAATCCAAACCATTTGATTTCTGAAAACTTGTTCAACATGCATATATGACTAGTTTTAAGTATACTAAACCAAAACCCTCAAAGATCTAACTCCAAATCAACCAAATCAAGCCAAGATCAAGCCCCCTAATAGCCCTAGCAATTCGGCCTGAACCAGAAATTAGGGTTCCTAATTTTTAAATACACCAAACAAGCTAAATCATGGAAGAAAGTAAGGAATCAAAGGACTAATCATGCTAATCTATCAAGATTCCGCACTTTATAAGCAAAAATCTCTCCAAATCCATGCAAACCCATATCATAAACTCAAGAGAGAAAAAGAATGGATATAAAGCTTACCAAGACGTTTGGAGGTGATGGATCAAGGATTAAGACGAAAGGATTAAGATTAAAAGCCTTAATCACTAACTTCTTTCAAGAATCAAAGCTTTCTCTCACTAAATTTTCTTCGAAGATTTCCAAAAATAAAAGAATGATGAAGATGGTGTCTAATGAGGGTGATCAGCCACGAAATGGAGGAGGGACAAGGGTGGAAGAAATTTGTTCATTTAGTTAGGAATTAACCAAACTAGTTAGAAACCAACTTAACTAACTACCTACGTTTTACAAACTAACCAACTATAATACAACACATGTCAAAGAAGCTTCTAATGATAAGGTTCAGTTCCCCTTTCCCTGCTGCAGCTGTGGTGCATCTCCCTTGGCTCAGGTTTTCGATTCATCGCGTATACGATCAACCGAGTACGCGGTGTTTCACGTATATTAAGGTTTTATACTAAAAACTCTAAAAATTAATCTAATAAATTACTCCACAACTAAAAATTATTAATCAATCAAAATGTCCCTTAAGATATTAGAAGTATTTCTATGAATATCGCCTTCTCGATTTACGAGCTAAAAAGTTATCGTTCGGTAGTTTCTAAGCGTAGAAAATACCCTATATTTTTCTGATGCCCAAAAATTCCAAAAAAATTCCAATAAATCCTAAATATTTAAAAATACTAATATATCAAATTTCATAAATTTTGGATCACTTTTGGGAATATTTCAATCAGAAACTCACCCAATAGCCTCATAACGGTAGAATTCAACAGAATTTTCGCAGCGTAATAAAAACTGTAAATTAGTGAGGATCACTAATTTTAATTTCTCTTATCATCTAGATATTATTCAAACAATAGAAACATAAATATAAAATCATTAAAATAAAAGTCGCATTAAATACGACATAAAACCAACAATTAATAAATAACAAAACATCGAAAATCCAAACAGTGACTTAAAAGTATCTATTAAGTCCTAAAAATTATTTTTCCTTCAATAAAATAATTTTCTTTGATCAAACAACAATTTTACATATTTTTCAAGATTAATTCATATTAAAAACAGTATGCATCTACACTGTCTGTTAATCTAAATTAATTATCAAAATTACGAATTGTTTACGACAAATCTTTGCAGTTCTTCATACTTTTAACAAACCATTGAGGTGATCAATCTCTATGATTTATTTTCAAGTAGTCAAAAACTGTAAAATAATTTTTATAAAAATTGGGGTGTTACACTGGTTATGTTGGAAAGCGGACATGGAATACAGTTCCACCCTTCACACTAGCATTCATGGATTGTTAACCCACCTCCAGTGCCAAGTCAACCAGGCTACCTCAATCCCCCGGATCAAGCATAGTGTAGCAACCGGATTTTTCAATCGTTAGTTAGTAGTACTGTTGTGCCTGTGTGTACCCGTATTACATAGTAATACGATTTTTTGTGTGATTATTTGTGATTGATTGTGAGCGTATTTATATTTTTCCGATGAAAATATTATACGCAAATATTTTTTCTAGCGTGTGTTGATTAAATTTATCGCAATAATTTAATTTACGTGATTGATCGCCGAGTGAGCAATCGGTAACACGATTACCCGACGCCGCAATATTGTGACACCGTGATCCATTTTGACCAAGAGTCAAGAATGGAATCTAGTGGTTGGGAGTATGTGGGAGTGGTTGGTGGGGTTACGGTGTAAGTATGGCTAAGCATGGTTGGGCGGTACTTATTGTGGCACAATGTTTAGTCTGTCAGAAAACTAAAATAGAACACCAAAGACCCTCCGGTCCACTTCAACCATTAGAAATTCCGGAATGGAAATGGGAGGGCATATCCATGGACTTTGTGGCGGGTTTTCCCCACACACGGTCTGGGTATGACGCCATTTGGGTCATTATTGACAGGCTAAACAAATCAACTCATTTCCTCTCGATCAAGTCCACTTACAACACGGCGAGGTCAGCGAGGGTTTACATTAGGGAAATTGTTAAACTTCACAGAGTACCTACTAGCATAGTCTCTGATAGAGACCCTAAGTTCACCTCCCGATTCTGGAAGCATTTTCAGCAGGCCTTAGGCACGAGGTTAAGTCTTAGCACCGCTTATTATCCACAAACGGATTGTCAGACGGAGCGTACTATCCAAACCCTAGAGGATATGCTCAGAGCATGTGTGTTAGATGATGGAGGGAGTTGGGATGAGCATTTAGCTCTCATTGAATTCGCTTATAACAACAGCTATCATTCTAACATAGGCATGGCGCCGTACGTGGCACTCTACGGCTGCAAGTGCAGAACTCCTCTGTGTTGGTTTGAGGTATGTGGGAAAAGATTGTTAGGACCAGACCTAATCCTGGAAACCACAGATCAAATCCGGAAGATTAGGGACAGGTTGAAAATTGCTCAAAGTCGGCAGAAGAGTTATGCCAATGAGGGAAGGAAAACTCTTGAATTTGAGAAGGGGGAACATGTATTCCTAAGGGTCACTCCTACGATAGGCATTGGTAGGGCACTCCGAGCCAAAAAGCTGTGTCCTCGTTATATCGGTCCCTTTGAAATTCTTCAAAAAGTCGATCATGTTGCGTATCAAATCGCTCTACCCCCATCCCTGTCAAGTCTGCACAATGTATTCCATGTGTCTCAGCTTAAAAGGTACATCCCTGATCCTTATCAACCCTTGGATCATGAGATGATACAACTGAGATCAGATTTGACATACCAGCCTATGCAGGTACAAATTGTGGACCGCAACTTCAAGAGGTTAAGGAATAGGGATATTCCCTTAGTCAAGATCATTTGAGAGGGGTATACTCCTGAGGAGGCTACTTGGGAGACCGAGGAAGAATTGTGAACTCACTACCCGTATCTATTTCAATAGGTATGTACCTTGTTTCATTTTTTAGGACAAAAATTTTAAAAGGTGGGTAGTAGCGTAACATCCCGCCTAATTTAATTATTTGATTAAATTAATTTAGGCTTATATATATGCCCTAAATTGATTATTAAGTAATTATATTGGGGGAAATGATTATAAGTATTGGGGGTGTAAGTATTAAAGCTATTGTGTAAATAAGAGTTGAGGGAGGGACATTATAGTCAAAGCCATTTTCTTTTGCCTCTTTCCTTCTCACTCTCGACTCTCAACCCTCACTTTCTCACTCTCTCTCTCTTGATTTCAGAAGAAGAGGAAAGAAAGGAGAAAGAAGAGGAAGAAGGGTGGGTCTAGGTCTTGCTATCTTGAGGAGGAGGAAGAGGGATAATGGTGCTTCCTTTTATTTCTTCTTGATTCTGAACCTTGGGGCTGAACATTTGTGGTTTTTTGGTGAAGCTTTGGTGTTCCCCTAGAGCTTTGGGTGTGGAGCTCGAGCTTGGAAAAGGAGAAGAGGTGAAGGTCCCAAGCTTTCAAGCTTCCTAGCTCATCTTCTTGAGCTCATTGTGAGTTCTCCTCACTTAGAGTTTGGGCAACCAATAAGACCCAACACTTAGGGTTTCTTTTCATTCCCTTTTTGCATGTTGGTTCTGATTTCAAGCATGATTAGTGGGTGCATGATTGATTTAGAAGCATGAAAATGTGGATTTGAAATGTATGTTTGAGTGTGGGTTGCACAAAAATGAGTTTTGCAATATTTGACCTGAATGCATGTTGAAATGATTGTGATAGATCTATTTATTTCTCGTTTGAGTGCCATTTGGTTGATTATGATGTTGATTAGAATCAATGACTTGAGTTTTGGAAGAGGTTTCGGTTGAAAAATCTGAGTTTTGATGTTTGAAACCCTGCTAAATTTGCTAAGCCACAGAATCGCGCTGAGCGACCTTCAACGCTGCTGTTACGGGGTCAGTTTTGTCTCAGTTTCGCTCAAGCGAAATAGCTGAGCTAAGCGAGAATCTCGCTAAGCGACAGTCTTGCACTAAGCGAATTTTGGGCAGTTTTCTCCAAATTCTCGAAATTCCTTTCTTCTTTTAAATTCAATCCTATATATTGTTATAGCCTTATGGGAGGTTGTTAACATGATTAAGCTATTAAAATGCTTGTAGGAATGGTTAAGAGTTTGATATGATTGAACTTAATGATGTTTTATGATTCATTGAGTATTGTTTATTGAAGAATTCCATGGAAAGTCACTGCTATACTATCTTGGATTCACTGTGTATTGTTATTGAAGAATTCTATTGAGGGTCAATTATATACTCTCTTAGATTCATTGTGCATTTGTGAATCTTATTGGACTGTGGTAACATTATGAATTTTCTTGACTATGAAATTGTCATGTTGTATTGGGAACCGAGTTGGTAAGGGGTCCGTGGAGGACTCACTGAGATTTTTATCTCATTCCTTTCTAATTGTTTTTCAGATAAGTAGGATCTGAAATGTGATCAAGCGAGCTGAAAGTTTGAATCTTTTATTTTAGTGTCATATTTTGGAATGTAACAACTCATCTATCTTTTGGATATTTGGAGCTTTGTCATTGTATTTTGAATTCCAAATACTTAACTTTGGGAAGTTGTAATCTAACTTTTAGATTATTGACTATGTTTGGAGTTTGGACTTGTAATGCTTATTATCAAGTTTAAAATTTTTGGTAACTCCAATGCTATTTTGTTGATTGTCGTAATTTCAAGTAAAATTGAATTATTGGCGTTACGACAAGACAACCTTTATATTTTATGTATTGTAATGATTTGTGCTTGTCTTCGTATTCTTCTAATGATGTTTTGCCTAGTTCTTTGGATTGTCTTTTGAAAGAATTTGCGAATGTGTTCCTTAAGGACCTTCCTTATGGCTTGGCACCTTTAAGGGGGACTGAGCATCAAATTGATCTCATTCCTAGTGCATCTTTGCCTAATAGGCCACCATATAGAAGTAATCCGGAACAAACAAAAGAAATTGAAAGACAAGTCCAAAAGCTATTGTCTAGTGGTTGGGTTAGGGAAAGCCTAAGCCCTTGTGTCATGCCGGTTATTTTGGTTCCAAAAAAAGATGGCATTTGACACATGTGCACCAATTGTAGGGCAATAAATAACATAACCACTAAGTATAGGCATCCAATACCTAGACTTGATGATATGTTAGATGAATTACATGGTGCTTGTGTTTTTTCCAAAATTGATCTAAAAAGTGGTTATCATCAAATTAGAATTAAAGAGGGGGATGAATGGAAAACCACTTTTAAGACTAAATTTGGTCTCTATGAGTGGTTTAGTCATGCCTTTTGGCTTGACCAATGCCCCTAGCACTTTCATACGTTTGATGAATCATGTGTTAAGACACTTTATTGGAAAGTTTGTGGTTGTATATTTTGATGACATCCTTATTTATAGTTTGAATTTGAATGATCACATTGAGCATT
Organism: Calophaca sinica; assembly: GCA_037113605.1. Lineage (NCBI taxonomy): Eukaryota > Viridiplantae > Streptophyta > Magnoliopsida > Fabales > Fabaceae > Calophaca > Calophaca sinica. The sequence goes on along the minus strand of CM073735.1, from coordinate 96,337,838 downwards.
TGAGGAGTGTCTTGGGTGTTTTTAGAGAAGAAATATTGTTTGCTAATGTTGATAAATGCACTTTTTGTAAAAATGAGGGTGGTTTGATGGGTCACTTTGGGGAACATAAGACTCTTGAAATGTTGCATGAGCATTTTTATTGGCCTAGGATGAAACATGATGTGCATTTGATTTGTTCTAGATGCATTACTTGTAAAAAGGCTAAATCTAAATGCATGCCTCCTGGTCTGTACACCTGCTCCCCATTCCTTCTTCTCCTTGGGTAGATTTTTCCATGGATTTTGTGTTAAGACTTCCTAAAAACAAGCATGGCTGAGATGCTATTTTTGTAGTTGTGGACCATTTTTCTAAAATGGCCCATTTTATTCCTTGCCACAAAGTTGATGATGCTTGTAACATTGCTAATTTGTTTTTCAAGGAAGTTGTGAAGTTGCATGGTATTCCTAAGTCCATTGTGTCGGATAGGGATTCCAAATTTTTAAGTCATTTTTAGAAAACTTTGTGGGCTAAGTTAGGTACCAAAATTCTATTTTCCACTTCTTGTCATCCCCAAATGGATGGGAAAACCGAGGCGATCAATAAAACCCTTGGAATCTTGCTTAGAACCTTTTTGCAATCTAGTTTGAAAGCTTGGGAGGAATGTTTACCATTTATTGAGTTTGCTTACAATAGAACTCCTCATGATACTACATCTTTCTCCCCATTTGAGGTTGCTTATGGTTTTAATCCACTAATCTCTCTTCATTTGCTTCTTTTTCCTCTTGATAATGATGTTTTGCATAAGGATGCCGAGGCTAGAGCAAAATATGTGCAATATCTACATGCTCAAGTCAAGGCTGATATTGAGAAAAAGGTTGAGCACTATGCCTGGAGTGCCAACAAAGGCAAGAGGATGATGGTTTTTGAACCTGGAGATTAGGTTTAGGAGCACTTAGGAAAGAAAAATTTTCTTCCCAAAGGAAATCCAAACTTCACCCTAGGGGTGATGGCCCTTTTCAAGTCTTGGAGTGAATAAATGATAATGCCTACAAAATTAACCTATCGGGTGAGTGCAATGTAAGTGCCACTTTTAATGTTTGTGATCTTTCTCCCTTTGATGTAGGTGGCAATAGAGACCTTGGAGATTCTCATGAAGATTCAAATTCGGGTCGAATTCTCTTCAAGTGGGAGGGAATAATAAAGGCATGAAATTCAAGATTGGGCACTTGGGCCAATTACAAGGGGGACAACTAAGAAGATTAAGGATCAATTAGAAGCTCAAATGGCATATTTTCTTGATGAAAGCAAGTGTTCGAAAATTGTTCCTTGTCTTGTAAATTTTCTAGTAATTGAGATTGTTTAGATTTCCTTCAGTTTGTAATAAAGAGGAAATAAACCTAAGTGTGTGATTGAGGCCGTGGGCTTGCTTTAGGATTGGGCTTATTTGGGCCTTGCCTAGCCTTGTTTTGGCTTGTTAGTACTTAAAGGGTTGCTGCTTTTAGTAATATAAGGGGTGCAGACATCACTAGTATAAATATTTTCTTGTATGACTTTTTGAGGGCTTTTGATCATTTTGGTAATACAAGAGAGTTTAGAGCATTGCTCCTCTAGGGTTCTTCTTTGAACCTTTCATGAGTCTTATCAAGAGCTTCTATGCATCTTGTGGCGATTCAACTAGTGGTCTTATCATTCTTCCATAAAAAGTGTGGCGATCTTCCTTGTTAATTCATCCTCTTTCTTTCCATGTTTATAAGTTTTCTTCTAAGTTCTCCCTTTCTTGAAATTGTGTGAAAAATTAAGATCAAATCATGGAACGATCCTTTATTTTATTAATGATTCTATGGTAGGATCACATCACAGGGGCCCTCAACTGGTGTCCATAGTAGATGTGGAAGAATCTGATGATGAGTCAGTCGAATCCACGGTAGACATCATGGCAGTTGAGATCTTGAAAGGAAAAAGTTATTCTTGCCTTGCCTTGAGACCTGCTAAAAGGAAAGAGACCGAGTCGCCTAAAGGAAAACTTGAGTATTCCTTTGACATTTCCACAGCAAATTAGATCTTTCACTACCTGTTTAAGGACAAGTATGGGCCGCAAAATCATTTTGGGACATAGCTGAGGTGCAGGGTGTTGACCCTTACTGTCATAGGGGCACAGGGCACCCATAGAAAGGCGCCAAGCGCCTGCTGACAGTGTTTTTCGCTTTGTTTTTTCACTGTTTTGACCCGTTAGGTTCCCAACCTGATAGGTACTCGATAAATGGCCAATAGTTAGAGCTTCTAATGTTAATTAAGAGTATGGATTAGTGGCTGGCTTTACAGCTAATTAATTTAATTAGATTCCTAAGTGATCTAAGTTAAAGACTATAAGTTAACTTGCTAATGAATAACTAGGGAACATTTTAATTGGATTAAGGACTTAGTAAGAGATAAGCCACTGTAATTAGAATGGTTAAAGGATGTTGTTGTTAGTAATTAATGTTAATGCTAGTTACGAATCGTTAAGTACACTTGTCCTCTATTTGAGGAAACCTTATTACAACATGGACAAGAACTCGACGTAGTATGGGTGAGAAGTACCTTGTTACGTTAGGACATGCTTGTGTGTCCGCCATGTGGTCGAGAGTTAACCACAAGTTATCGTTTGACACTTAGGCTAGATTGTCATGCATCATTGTTGTTGTTAGGTGGGGTGGTGAGCAAACGTCAAAACAATGCAGTGATGGCCGCGAGAAGCTCTACTCGGCTTTGTAGGTAGTTACCAGTAGGGGGTCTTATGTAAAGGCAGGGCACTGCTGGGGCATCTCACAGATATACCAGATCACCTAAACTAGACTATGCTTGTCTCTATGGATAATGAGGGCACTCCTATTCGCTCGCTCGGAGTTAGATGGATCCACATGCATTGATGGAGTAGATGATAGCTCAAGTCTTGCATTATATTGTTGTTGATGTAGTTAGATGTTGTTCCTTGGTTTTGGCTACGATGTTAGATGTTTGGTAGGATCACGTGTTGATTTTATGTGCATCATGTTTGTTATTTCCCATATCATGTGATTTCAATATGAATGTAATTCCTCACCTCTTCCTTTATGGCTATTCGTGCACCCTTGTGTATGGGTAGACGGTGAGTTTACAGGTAATGATGAACGAGTAGACGTGGAAGCCAAGGAATAGTCTGCATCCTACAGCTTAGGTTAGATTTCGTTATGTTTTTATGCTTTGTTATGATTTGAACTACGTACTAGTTGGGTAAAGCTATTATTACATGTGACATCGGGATGTTGGGATGTTGGGTTTTACCTCGACATGCTTTTCGTTTTTGAACTATTTTTTCGCAACGTGATATTTGCATTCGTTAAGTGATATTCACTACGTTTTTTTTAGTTTTAAATTTTTACGATTTTTTGCATGCTTTATCGTTACTTTAACTATAAGGGGTAGCGGGTGTCACATGCCACCTAAAGGTGGTCAATCACCTAATGGTAAGCATGGAAAGAAGCCTCCAAGGACTGGGCAGCTAACTAATGAGTTGATCAAAAAATATGTGTCATCTGGTCATGGTTCTACCTCTGCATCACCTAGTTAAGAAAGCATGATATCTTCAAAAAAGGTTGGGGGGCAAGATCGGATAGCCTTTAGATATAATGAGCAGCCGACTTTGCCCAAAATGGATGACGAGCTAATTCCCAAAGATAAGAAGAGGGTAGCTAAGTTTACCATGGAAGGGGGGATGTCTTCCAATGATACAGTGAGAAATTATGAGGAGATAAATCCTCAAGGCATGGTAAAGCCTGCAGCTAATGTGAAAGAAGGGCATTAGTTCCTCAACAAGTATATCAAATAGAATACATACAAGCCTACAGTCCTGATTAGGACTCGAAAAAGGAGGATGTAGAGAATTAGATCTGTACGGAAAATGAAGTTTACGCTTCAGATGCTAGCTGATGCCAAGAACATGCATAAATGGAAAATGCCTTCGTCTAGAGTAGCTGACATGTTGGACCAAGCTTTTCCAAAACCCAAGTCGCAAGATCCAATTGAGGAAGACCTTCATATAGAGGAAAAGAGGCCAGAACAAGCTACTTCTAGCTGTGAGTCTCAAGAACCAGTAAAGGAGAATCTTTCTGAAATCAAGGAACAGTCGACAGTAGGAGAGCAAGAGTTTCAGTTGGAAGACTTAATAGCTTCTGTTGATTTGTCCAAGTTTGAGAACTTAGTGGAACTGTTACCTCAAGGAATGGAGTCGGAAGGTAATGGAACTATGGGGAATCTCTATTAGACATCCTTTTCAATGAAGAAGCTAACAACTTGATGGCAGATATTGAGGCGATTAGCCTAATTCCTGAAGGGTTCCGGGCAGGAGACCATCAACCAGGCGGTTTGGAAGGAGATGTGTTTGCATAGGAAACACAATGGGCCTCTTTAGCCGATACTACGGTTGAAGGACCACTACTATGAGTTTTGAGAAAGCCACTGAAGTAATGATTACGCATCTCAATCCTTTGTATATAAAGGCTTATATCAATGGTAAGGTCTTTAGCATGGTGTTTGTAGATTGGGTACAGGTACGAGTCGACCCGCGAACCCGGTGCACCCAACCCAACCCGCAAATACTGGGTTGGTTCGAGTCAATGGGTTGGGTTGGTTTCAAAATAAGCAGACCCATAGCTTATGGGTTAGGTGCTAGGTCCAAAGATTGTAAACCCACTTAACGCAACCCAACCCACATAATATAGGAATATGAGACGTTACAAAAACCCAGCCCAGGAGTGACTCTTCTGTCTTCATGACTCTTCTTAAATACTCAACCGCCGAATGCATTAACTAAGAGCAAGGAATACGAGGCGTTGAGAATGCATCAGAAGAGTAAGTGGCATTTTGTTTTCACTCCCTTCACTTAAAAAATCTCATTCTCAATGAAACGTGAGCAGCTCATTCCTATTTCCTCCATCCCCTTCACTACTGTTTCTTTACCGTCTGCTTCGTCTCCTTTCCTTGGCCTGAGCAATTCTTCCCCTTCGTTTCTCTCTCGTCTCCCTCCCTTGGTCCCGCTAGATTTTCCCTCCCTCTCTCCTTCAAACACTGTTACTGTGAGTCTCGTCTCCCTCATCCGATTCGTCTCCCAGCGTGTTCCTTTCTTCGTTTCCCAGTATGTTCATTTCGTTATTCACTGATACCTGATCCAAGAGAAGATCCTAAGAGTAAGAGGTATGCTCATTTATGTTTTTCTTGCATTTTCCTTCTGGGTTTGTGTGGTTTTCTTTTCTGTTGAAACTTGATATTGCAGATTTTAATTTTTTCTTTCCCTATTAAGGAGATTTCACTCTTTTTCTTGAGATATTTTTTAGTTGTTATGAATCTAGATACCCTCTGTGAGTTCTTTTGTGTTTCCTTAAACTTCATTTCATTTTTAATATCTAACCGATTTATAAAGAAAATGCTTAATTTCATCTTTAAGAAATGTTAATATACGAGTGCTTTCAATAGTAAGGTTTGACTCACTTGAATGTCACTTTTATTGAATTTTTTTGGCAGTTTCAAATGGCTGAAGTTGAACAACAAACTCAAGTGGGAAGTGCACCAATTATTGTGTAGGAAGAGCAGTAGCAACAACAACTTGTTGGAGGAACTAATACTCCAGAGCAACAACCTCTTCAAGCTGAACAACCTACACAAACAGGTACCAAAAGAAAACCCAGTAGACCTTCTTTTGGTGTTTAGGCTCATTTTAGGATGGAAAGAATGCTATTTGTAATTATTGTGGTAAATCATATGCTTGTGATAGCAATATTCATGGGACAACAAACTTGCACAAACATTTGCCGAAATGTATTAAGAATCCTAATAGAGAAGCTGATAAGAAGAAAAAGCATATCGTACTAGAAAAGCAAGGTGAGGGTGACCCTACAACTTTTAAGCTTGCACAATTTAGTCAAGAAAGGTCTAGAGCTGCTCTAGCTAAGATAGTTGTTGATGAACTGCCCTTAAAGTTTGTTGAGTATATTGGGTTTAAAAGTTTCATGAGTGAAGCTCAACCCCAACTTAAAATTCCTAGTCGTAGGACTATTGCAAGAGATATCATGCAACTGTTTATAGAAGAGAAAGTAATCTTGAAGTCTCTGTTGTCTTTGAATCATCAAATGGTTTCACTAACAACTGATACTTGAACTTAAATCAAAACTTGAATTATATGTGTGTCGTTGCTCATTGTATTGATGATGGATGGGGGTTGAATAAAAAAATATTAAGCTTTGGTTTGATTTATGATCCTAAGGGGGACAACATAGGAAAAGCATTGGAGAAATGTTTGAAAGATTGGGGTATTAACAAGGTGGGAACTATAACAGTTGATAATGCTAGTTCCAATAATGTTGCTCTTACATATTTGGTTAGGAATATGAGTCACTGGAATGGGACTACCATGTTGAAAGGGAATATATGCATTTAAGATGTTGTGCTCACATATTGAATAAAATTGTGTGTGAAGGGATGAAGGAGATTGATTGCTCTATTGCTAGGATTAGAGCTGCTTGTAAGTATGCGAAGGGTTCTCCAAGTAGATTAGTTCCATTCAAGAGGTGTGCCCAAGATGCTAATTTGGATGTCAATCAAATGGTGATACTTGATTGTCTAACTAGGTGGAATTCCACCTACTTGATGTCGGAAGCAGCAGAAAAGTATGAAAAGGCTTTTAGTCGCCTTGAATATGAAGATCAAACATTTGTAAATCGGCTTGAATCTGAAGGGGGTCCACCAAATACTAATGGTTGGAATCGTGTTCGTAAGTTCATTCAATTTTTGAAGATTTTCTATGATTCTACACTTGTATTCTCTTCATCATTGAGTGTGACTGCCAACACTTTTTTCCATCAATTATGTCATATCTTAAATATTTTGGATGAATGGAAGGGAAGTGATGATGTAGGGATGAAAAACATGGCTTTAAATATGAAAATTAAGTTTGACAAATATTGGGATATTGGTGGAAGTTTGAATTATCTCCTCTTTGTGGCTGTTTTTCTTGACCCAAGATATAAATTGGATTTTGTGAAGTTTTGTTTAAGTGAAATGTGTGAACTTGGCATACATATTTAAAAATAATATTTAAAATAGTAAGTTAATAAAACAAAAAAACACATTTTATTAAATGAACTTTTAATTTTTTAATTTAAAATATTTTAGTATATTTTTATTTAATTATTATTGTTGTAACATAATTATATGTGTTACTTTAAAAAAAATATATTTTAATGGATTAAATAACCTACGCATCTTCGGTGTTGATACAAAATATTTATATTAATAAAATATTTAATGTGTCTTTTATTTTTTATTATTATTATTATTATTATTATTATTATTATTATTATTATTATTATTAAAATATAGTGACACAATTCAGCCGACACTTCAAATTTACCAGTCAATCAACGTTACATCATTTTACTTCATTTTTATCGACAGTACTTCACTTAAAATAATTTTTGTCTTTCTCTTTACAAATAAAATGTAAATATATAATAATAATAATAATAATAATAATAATAATAACAACAATAATAAAATACAATTTTCTCTCACTCTATTCAACTATAAAAGCAATTGCTTTTGCTATCCGTTATTTTTACCAGTGATACTAATATGAAGTATTGCATGTATTTGCACATTTAAGCTTATATTTGAGATACTAATTTATTAAAAAATTACGTTTTTTCAGGACTTTGATTTTTCTTAAAAATGTTGATATTTATTGCGAAGTGTTTGATATATAGAAATCACTAATAAAAATATAACGCGGGGCTACTAGAATTTACTTCATTATATATATATATATAAATCTTTTTGTACTAATATTATAAAGTGTTATAAAGTTTAGTTCTTTTGGTAAACATGTAAAGGTTTTCTGGATACCGTGCGGAGCATGGGCTAGGATATATACTGTAAGTACATTTAGCTTATGTTTTTAATTCATTTTTTATCCATTTAAGAATTCGGCAATTCCAAAATAAAATTTTACTAATTATAAATTATTTCTTAATATTTCATTGCTATTTACAGACACAGTTCTTAACATATATATGTCCAAAATAAAAAAAAATATCTTAGTTAAATAAATTGGTTTCATGTTAAAATATTATTCATTTACTTAATTGGTAGATTTTATTGGGTTTCAACTTAAGTTTTCGATACTACATCTTTATGTTTAAACAATCTTCATAATGGAAGTATGCATGTAATTAAGTTTGTATATAAAGAAGTTTACTTTTCAACACTGTATCTTTAGAATACAGTTTTTACTTTTAAAATTCTTACTACACCAATACAAAATAAAATTAAGCGCATTAATTTCTCCTTTGTGATGCACTGGTCTACACACTAAAATATATAAATAAACAATTACTTAACAACTTATTTATATACGTGAATATATAAATAGATATTATTTTCAATACTTGCGTTGCTTCAATGATAACGAAAATAATGAATTTTAAACAATTTTATTTTGTCATCATTTTTATATTTTAAATATAATCTTATCTATTAAAATATGATCCAATATATTATCTCACAAATATAATTTGTCCGTGCATCGCACGGGTATACACACTAGTATAAATAATTTTATGGTAATACAAACACATATAAATAAATATACGATCAAACACTAATATATATATATATATAATCACATATTAAATATAAATACAATCACCAATGAATATAAATATTCTCATATTAATATAAGCACATATAATTAATTACATATAAATATATGTACGGTCACTACGGTCAATCATTTATATTCATATACATAATTATAGATTAATCGGTAATTAGATAATAATATCCATGATCATACATTAATATAAATATAATTATATATTAATACATACTTATTTGTATTAATATTATAGCAACGTAGGTAAACATATTGTTATATATGATATAATGAGGGGCGTTCAAGTTACTCCAGGAGTAACTCTTATCTGAGTTACTCCGGTAAATATCGCTTTGTAGATATTGAATTTTATCAATCCAACTGTTTAATATCGTCATATTATGTTAATGATCATGTATACCAAATTATATATACACACACATGAAAGCTTGTTTTTCAGCTCTTGGATCAAAACATACGGTTGAGATGGAAAGGTGTTTGAAGTGTGTCACATGTCTTACTTGCTCCCCCTGTTTTTGTTCGTGAAGCTCTTGACTCATCTTCATCTTCGACCCACTGACATTGAAGATGCCACCACACAAGGCGGTGAAAACCTTCACCGTGGAAGTTTTGAGCACTAGTGCGAAATACACCTAAAAAATAGACTTATAACACCGGTTTTGACAATAACAGGCATAAAAAGAGATGCAGTGCATTTTTTAAATTAATGCGACATTTTTTATGTCGGTTATTGGTAAAAACCGGCGTCGTATGTTTTAGCCTTTTTTGTATTTTTTTCGTCAGGGATTTTACGCCGATTTTATACAAAACCGACGTGGTAAGTCAGAGTTTTCACTCCGGTTATTTTAAAAACTGGCGTCGTATGTTGTGTGTTTTTTGCATTTTTTTCTTTAATGGATTTTACGCCGGTTTTTCATAAAATCGACGTCGTATGTTAATATAAAAATCAGTTCCCTCCTGTCTCGCGTTCGCACACACCAAAATCAGTTCCCTCCTATCTCATGTTCGCTCTTTCCCTCCTCTCCCCTTTTCAGCACCCAACAACAACAGCAACATCGAACGGTTCCATCTTCATCAGTGCCTCAGTTTCTCAGCACACAACCAAAATAGATTTGTTTTCCTCTCACCTTTCCCAGCACTCACCTTGCTTCTTGCTTCCACTGCCGCTGCTCCTTGTTTCGTGGCCTATCTCTCCCACCGCCGCCGCTCCTTGCTTCATGGTATCTCTCCCACTGCCGCCGCTTCTTCCTTCGTGATCGAAAAAAGCAATGGCCTCCTTCACTTCGTTTTTCGATGACTCCAGAAGCCGATGGAATTTTGATGCTCTCAAGAACTACCGTCAGATTTCTCCCGTCGTTCAGAATCACCTCAAGCAGGTTTTCTTTTACTTTTCCTTTTTCCTTCTTTTTGATAAATCATTTCATTTCACAGTCGACGATCGAGAAATGTGCTGGCCGTGATTTCTAGGGTTTTATAACTTACGGTCTTACAATCAATTAACAAAGAAACTCTGAAACGTTGTATTTTCTAGGGTTTGTTTATTTATCTTCGGTTTCTCTTATTGCTTATGCCAATTTCGCACAATTATTTGCAAGAACTAGGTTTATAGAATCTCTCAATGATGAATATATTCATAATTATCACCACTCTTTCGTGTCCTTCATAATTACAAGAACTAGGTTCTGACAATAATTTCTTTATTTTTTTCTTTTGCTTATGTTTTTGTGTTTTTGGCTTGATTGATTGTAGGTTTATTTAACCTTGTGTTTCGCGGTGGCTGCTGCGGCTGTTGGAGCTTCCATGCATGTTCTCTTCAACATTGGTGGTTTTCTCACCACAATAGCATGCGTGGGAACCAGTGTTTGGTTACTCTCAACACCTCCTTTTGAAGAGGCATGAATCCACTGCCTTCTTCTGTAGCTTCATGTTCGTTTCATTGTTACGCAGTTTCACATGTTGCTCACCTATGTTTTTTTTTATTGCATTGATTCTACGAAGCCTGCTGAATAGCTTGGTTTAACTGCAACTCCTAACTGTAGTTAGCTTTATCTGATGCCAATCTTCTTGCTTCTGTGCTTGAGCAGCCTCAAGGCAATGAAATGAAAAATGCTATATAAAAAAAAAGGTGACATCAGGTACCAGCCTCAAGGCAATAATTGTTAGATGTTATAATGTGTTGGAAATGTGGTTTTAGGCAAGATATCTGATGTTGTATAGAAGAAAATGTGGTTTTAACCGAACCTTTACTTTTTTGTTCATCATTTTCAGACAACCGAATCTTTTGATCTGATACTTCATGTGCTCTTTCATTTGTATGGCTTTTTTTTTTTTCATATAGTGATTTCTACTTCATGGGTAAGCATCTTAAGTATCACTTTTTTTTGGATCAAACTGCTCTAGCCAAAGTATGTGTAATGGGAGACTTGAGCATGATTAACTATGTTCACAAATAGCATTAGACTTGGACTTCCCATTGATGCTTCACAAAACTCTGTTCAAAAGAATTAACACCTCTAAAACTCTGTCTACAATATGGTCATTGAAGCTTATTTGACATATATGTATTTCATATTTTTCATCAAGGAAATTCCTTGAAGATAGTTGGTTCACTAACAGATACAGAGTGGTACTTTTTTGGTTGATATACACAAGATCTGTATACCATTTCCTTTGGCAGAATTTTTTTTATTAGTATAGAAACCATCTTAAATTCTAGGATATACATTTGATATCATTCTGAGGTGGCAGCATATGACTACTGTGATATGCTCTTGATTCAGAATTTTAAAATTTATAATTGATACTGATTTATCTCCAGTCTCATTTTGCTTATGCTTGATAATTTAACCATGTTTCGTGGGGGAAAGGCACTCCATATTGGGCTGAAAAAGACCCAGGAAGGAAGTGGCAAATTTTTAGGTTTAGCTCCATTCATATGTGTAATCTTTGAGGACTAGTCATTTGGAGTTGTTATTACTTTAGAGGTATCAACTCTTTGTTGTTACTATCTTCTCAATATTCAAAAGCACATGTAACGCATCCATGTTTTTGAACTCTTGCTGATTAATCTCAGTCAAATTGAAACTTTTATTCTTGATATAAAATTAACGTTACTTACTACTTCTATTGTTGTATTTCTTTTTCCATGTAAAGACTCCTTAGATGGTCCTTGCAATATGATAATGATGCTTTTAGTTATCACAACTTCCATTTTTCTGACTCTTAATTTTCAATGGAAGTTCCTTGGATACTCTTTTATTGGTTGGACCCCTAACCTTAATTTAAGTTGTTGAGACCCTTCTAACACTTCCACTCCTCTACAGGCTTTGTCAACTAAAGTTGCTGACTCACTATAAAACTTGAGTTAGAAATTAGAGCTCCAGATATCTTGTCCAATCCTACTCTTTGATGCTGAGGGAAATTAGAGCAATCTCAGCCAATAAATACCACCCAATAAACTAAATACTAGTATGATACACTAGTTACGATCTCCTTTGGAAACTGTTCAATGAAATATAGTTTTGGTCAAATGTGGATGAGTTTGTGAATAGCACACTATATACAAAACCTTACTGCAATTATTGTTAATATTATGTGAATCATAAAATGCACTAAGTTTGATAAATATTTTGTATTGGTTGTTGTATTTTGGAAGTTTGATAAATATTTTGTATTGGTTGTTTGAATTTGGATAATACGAGCAGACATGAAAGGATAAAAAAAAACTAAAAAAAAACTTTTAATCGCGGTTTTTAGTAAAACCGCGATTAAAAGAAACTTTAACGTCGGTTTTACTAAAAACCGCGATTAAAATTGTTACTTTTAATCGCGGTTTTACTAAAAACCGCAATTAAAATTGTTTTTCGTTTTTTTCCAAAATTTTTTATTTCCTTTGATGCCAGGTTTTAGCGCCGGTTTTGATAAAACCGCGATTAAAAGTAACTTTTAACGCCGGTTTATAAACCGACGTTAAATATTCACGCTTACAATGCCGAAAGAGTACACGCGGGTATGAAAACTGCGATTAAAAGTCCATTTTAACCGCGATTCATGTCTCTCTTCTTTTCTATCCTATTATTCTATTCCTTTTCCTGATATTTTTTGGATCTTCAATTTTTCCAAAGTCTTTCTTCTTCACAGTGGATTTGTTCATTTCACGGCTTCAAAAAGGGGCTCAGGAGTCAGAGACGTTGATATGGAGATTAGTTTTCAGCTTTCGAAGCATTGATGCGTTCATTTGGCCATTAATAATTGCAATCCATGAAACAACATTTTTGTTTTATATGCTGAAATAAACGAAACCCCATTTCAAAAGGCATATGCCCAAATAAACTCATTTTGTTCTGCACATAAACGTCACCCCAAAATCTCATTTTGATTTCAATGCTGTGTGCTACCCTTCCAAAATCAAGGGTCGAAGAAGAATATCACAAAAAAAGGAGAGAGGGAGACGTTGTGAGTGTGGGATATGAGGCCGAGGTTGAGGGCGGTGGAGAGATGGCTTCGAGCTGCTTGACAACGGGCCTTGGCGAGATCGCCATTGTGGAGGAAGGAAGAGAGGTGGAGGAAGAAGGAGAGGAGAAAGGTGGAAGAAGAAGAGGTTGTGGCTGCGATTAATGGAAGAGAAGAAGAGAAGATAAATGTTGCGGCGTGCGTTAATCACTTTGCTGATGGAAACTATGTCTGAAAATTTCTGGTAGGAATAGATCTTGAGGAGTCATGTGAGTCACTTAAAATGGGTGTTTAATCTTAGCCATCCATTTTAATCTAAAGGCTAATTAAATCTCCTCTCACTCTCACGCAAGAAACTCCTTTCTCACTAAATATATTGCCCCTATATATACGCACATTTATAAATATATTGCAACACTACAACAATTATATTATTATTAATTATATCAATAATAATACTAACATTGTTAATAATAATAATAATAATATTAATTATAAAATACTAATAATAATAATAATAATAATATTAACAACGACACATCTATAGTTACAGTAACACTTATATCTATATACGAAAATCGAGGTGTTACACTCCCTCCCTCCCCCCTTTCCCTTTCTCTCTCTCTCTCTCTCTCTCTACACACACACGTATATATACTAGGCACGGGTTAATTGATATTGGTAAAATAAAAATATTTGATCTAAAAAATAAATTATTTTATTTAACATATTTTACTAATAAGAATGAAATGAACAATATTTTGTAAAAAGATTATTAAGATTTCAAATTTCAAACTTGTGCAGAGAACGCTCATTCCCATGAATCAACTAAAGTTTATCTCTAAAGTATCAATTTCTTTGTTGCTTTCATGTAAAATTTTATTTCCACGTATAATGTTTTATTTATGATTTTTATATTGATCAATTTACAAATAAATATTAATGGTTTTTGTGTAAAATTTTTATGTAATTGGATGTGATTTTTCCCTATGTGTTTTCTTGTAAATGGTCATCCCCTTATCTTATGCTTAATATACCATACTAATGGAAAATTGAAGTTATCTTAGATAAAAAAATATTTTAATTCTTTTACAATGTATAGTAAACAAACTTAATATATATTTAAACACAAAAGAGTACACCTACCCAAAAACAAAAAAACACAAAAGAGTACATCTCCCCAAAAAAAACACAAACTGTTACCCATGACCGTATTGTATGGTGGCCTGATAAAAAATGTATGTATTATGTTCGTTCTGCGTATTTTTTATGCATGGATAGAATGCTTAATACTAAACATCTGAGGTATCCGGGTCAGTGGAATACAATATGGAATTTACATGTGCCACCCAAAATTAAAAAAATTATTTGGAGATTGTGTCGGGATTGTGCTCCAACGCGAGTTAGGCTTCGTTCTAAGGGTGCCGACTGTCAAGCCTCTTGTGTTTCGTGTGAGGATGGTTGGGAAAATGCTTGGCATATTTTTTCCATTGTCAAAGTAATGTGGTGTTACGGACCGGTCTCAGTGGGCTCACTTGATCCACCGAGCCGAGCCAATCAGGCCATATCCGAGGCTGCTCAGGCCTTGGGCGAGGCACGTCAGGCCGAGGCGGGCCAAACCCATCCTTCAGGTATAGCCATTCCGGGGCGAGCACCGAGTCCATAAGGGCTGAGCCGACCTATGGGTCTCGAACCTTCTGGAAGAGGATGTGCCCAGAGACAACACTTGAGGCCGTTGCCACTCCGAAGATTGAGGAGCACGTAGCCAGTACGTGATAAACCTAGCGGTCTGCGAGATATCGAGGAGGAGCGGTGACCCTGAAGCTTGGGAGAGGAGTTACCACGCCTTGAGGATTCGGTCGTTAGTTATCATCCTCATGCGAGACTCCACTATATAAAGGGGGCTTGACCCCCAGGTTTGTATACTCTCTACACACTCTGAAACCCTAAACACTTAAGCTCACCTTCTCTTCTCCTAAAGCCCTATCTGACTTAGGCATCAGAGTGCCTTTTGCAAGTACCCCCCAGCCGTATCAGAGGAGAAAGGACGCTGCTCCGAGGAGAAGGAGAGCCCTGCCATTTCGTGCATTAGCATTAGCGCCCACCGTGGGGCCCGGTAAAACTAGCCTGGGCCTCAAGGATACCACCGAGCAAGGATGGTACGCACTAGAAGCACGGCGAATCACAAGTCGCCGCCACCAAGCCACAACTGACTTCGGTCGGTCGGAATGACGCGCCTCCAGGACGGTCTTGGAGCCTCTCACGGCAGAGACCGCAGAATTAAGACGCAAGATCGAAGAGGCTCTCGATCGTGAGAGGAGGATGGGCCACGAAACACCTTCCAGAACGCGCCAAGAGACAAGGCGCGACGATGAGAGACTTCGTCAAATCGATCGGTCGAGCCAAACAGAAGCTCCTGGCGCCGGCCATCGCCACGCAGAGACCGACCCTCGGAGGTCGGGCTAACCTTACTCCCTTCAAAGGAGGAGAGATCATGTCCGATCCAGTCCCCAAGCATTTCCAGATCCCCAACATGGATGTTTACGAGGGTAAAACTGACCCCGAGGAGCACCTCACCTCGTTTAATGCTCGGATGCGGCTAGTGGGGGCCTCAGAAGGTTTAAAATGCAGGACTTTCCCATGCACCTTGAAGAGATCTGCCATGATGTGGTTTTCCAACCTCCCCCAGCATTCGATCCGTTCCTTTAGCTTGACCACCGGCGATTCGTGGCCAGGTTCACCACGAGCCGAGCATTCAGGAAAAATTCCACATGCCTAGTCGGACTCAACCAGGGATCAGACGAGACCCTCAAGTCATTCATAGAGCGTTTCAATAATGAAACGACCCAAGTTAGGAACCTCAGCACCGATGTGGCGCTCCACGCCATGGTGTCAGCATTAAAGCCTGGACCTTTCTCGGACTCCCTCGCTCGTCGCCCTGCCGAGTCCCTGGACGAGTTGAGACGTCGAGCTGTAGGATATATCAACATGGAGGAAGTCGCCGCTGCAAAAAAGGAGACTCAAGGTCGACAAGACAAAAGCAGAGAACCACCCAGAGATCGGACAGACAGAAGGAACGACCGCCGAGAACGACAAGACTATAGAGGACAGTTCACCCCCCTTGACAGTGGGAAGGGACCGAGTGCTAAAGAAAGCCTACGCAGGCAACCTCATCACCCTGCCTCCCCGGAGAGACTCCTCGTCGGACGCAGACCGTCAAAGGTACTGCGAGTACCACCGAGTTTATGGACACACCACCAACGAATGTCAGGCACTAAAGGTAAAAATTGAGAAGCTCATACAAGCAGGGCATTTGACAAAGTACGTGGACAAAGGGACTGGATTAACCCTAGAGGAAGCAATAGAAATCGCAAGAGATCCCATACGCGACCGATCACCGGCTCGGGAAGGGAGAGAGAGACGCTCACCTGCTCGGCAACGCAGGCAAGGACAGGATGGAGGTACTCCTTCACTTAACTTGATTGCAGGTGGTTTTGCAGGCGGAGGCGAGTCGAGCAGCAGTCGAAGAAGACACTTGAGATCTGTCAATAGCTCGAGCTCAGTAACCGCTCATCCCGCTGTCTTGCTGACCATGGTAATCACTGTCCACCTTGTCGGGTTCAACGTCAGGAGAGTGCTTATCGATCAAGGCAACTCGGCAGACATCATCTACAAGGAAACCTTCGATCGGCTCAAGCTGCCAAGTTCAATAATCAGACCCTACCGAGGTACGTAGGTTGGTTTTTCAAGTGCTAAAGCTCGGGTGACAGGGTATTTGATGTCATGTTCACCTTCAAAACAGACATAGGGGTCAAAACAATCGAAGCACAACTACTGGTAGTAGAGGCCGAGTCGGCCGCTGACTCTACGTACAATATGATAATCGGAAGAACTATCATCAACGGGATCGGAGCCATAGTCTCCACCCCCCATTTGGCAATGAAGTTCCCATTGTCCGATGGGCAGATAGCCACAGTACATGCCGACCAGAAGGAAGCCAGGCAGTGCTATGTCAACAATCTCAGAGATGACAAGAGTAGGGATCGTCCTAAGTCGAGCTACATGATCGAGCTGGACCCCAGGGGTGAGAGCGACTTCCGACCAGTACCAGTGGACGATATCAAGAACGTTGAAGTAAGGGGGCCAGGGAAGAGCGTACGAGTTGGAACCCAACTACCCCAGCAAAGCGAGCAATCCTTGACAAAGGTCCTGCTCGCTAACGCTGATCTATTCGCATGGGGCCCGGAAGACATGTCCGGGATAGATCTAAAAGTGGCCTGCCATAAACTCGCCGTCTAGCCCGGGGCTCGCTCCATCGCCCAGCGCACGAGGAAGATTGCAGGAGAAAAGAAGCAAGCAGTCCGAGAAGAAACCTCCAAACTCCTGAAGGCAGGATTCATAAAGGAAATCAAATACCCTACTTGGCTTTCTAACGTGGTATTGGTAAAGAAAAGCAATGGTAAATGGAGGATGTGCACTGACTTTACCGACCTGAACAAGGTCTGCCCTAAGGATCCTTACCCTCTTCCGAGCATCGATGCCCTGGTAGACAGCACGTCAGGGTACCAAGTGCTAAGTTTTATGGACACATACTCGGGGTACAATCAGATCAGAATGCACCCACTTGACGCACCGAAGACAGCTTTCATGACAGAAACCTCCAACTTCTACAACATCACTATACCCTTTGGTTTGAAGAATGAAGGCTCAACCTACCAGAGGATGATGGACGAAGTCTTCACCAACCAGATCGAGAAAACAATCGAGGTATACATGGACGACATGGTCGTAAAAACCTCCAGTTTTGACGCACACCATCGGAATCTTTAAGAGATATTCGACATCGCGAGGAAGTATAACATCAGGCTCAACCCCGAGAAGTGCTCCTTTGGGGTACTCGAAGGGAAGTTCCTGGGATTCATGATCACCCACAGAGGCATCGAGGCCAACCCCGATAAGTGCTTAGTGTGATGGAGATGCGGAGCCCAAGCTCCGTCAAAGAAGTGCAACGACTGGCTGGTCGGATAAGCGACCACTTTCCAGGTTAAGTAACTCGCACTGCCGACAAATCTTTTCCTTTCTACTAGGTACTCAGGAAGCCAGCTCGGTTCGAATGAACCGAAGAGTGCGAAACAACCTTTCAAAGGCTTAAAGAATTCTTGGCATCGCCGCCAGTCCTCACTCGCCCCACCAAAGGAGCCTCCTTGCTTATTTACCTGGCAGCCACTGACAGCTCGATTAGCTCGGCCTTGGTTGAGGAAAGAAATTTCGAGCAGCACCCTGTGTACTTCGTGAGCAAAGTTCTTCATAGAAGCGAGTTCGGTACCAAAAGGTGGAAGCGCGCACTCTTGATAGTGGTCTCTGCCAGAAGGCTAAGGCCTTACTTCCATGCCCATCCGATGACAGTTAAAACCGACTACCCCATTAAGAGAATCTTGAAGAAGCCCGAGCTTTCAGGTCGGATGATAGTGTGGTCAGTTGAGCTTTCCGAGTTCCAAATCAGGTGTGAACCTAGAGGACCCATTAAATCACAAATTTTAGCCGACTTTATTGCGGAACTAACATCGACCCCTGAGGTCGAGTACTGGACACTCTATGTGGACGGTTCCTCCAATTCCAGAGGCAGCGGAGCAGGAATCATCGTGGAAAGCCCTGCGGGAATCTGTGTTGAACAAGTACTCAGGTTTCTGTTTAAAGCCAGTAACAACCAAGCCGAATACGAGGCATTGCTGATCGGTCTCAAGCTCGCATGGGAGCTAGGCGCCCAAACACTCCGAGTCAAAAGCGACTCCCAACTCATGGTCAACCAAGTCAAGGGCGAGTATCAGTGCCGAGACGATGTCCTAGCTCGGTACGCCCAAAAAGTAGCTGCCATGATCCAAAATTTCCAAGAGGTCCAGCTCGAACACATTCCTCGAGAGCAGAATAACAAAGCTGATCTGCTAGCAAAGCTAGCCAGTATGAAGACCGAGGGGTAGCTCCACACAGTTGTTGTTCAAACCTTGAAATCGCCAAGTGTAGAAACAGCAGAAACCAACTCGGTGAACTGGTCGGAATCATGGATGGCAGATATCATAGAGTATTTGCAGAAGGGAAGGCTACCCGATGACCCCGTAGAGTCGCGCAGGGTCCAAAAGGTGATCCACACATTACACTCTGGTTGGGGACAGACTCTACCGAAGGGGCTTCTCGCAGCCGCTGCTCGCCTGCGTAGATAAGTCAGACTCTAAGTATATCACGAGGGAGTTACATGAAGGCATATGTGGAAACCACTGTGGAACTCGGACGTTAGCCGCCAAGGTCCTCCGAGCTGGATATTACTGGCCAACAATAAGATCGGACTGCATGGAATTCGTAAAAAAGTGCGACAACTGCCAATAGTATGCAAAGCGAGACCACCTCCCCCCTGAAGTCCTACACGAAGTCATCGCCCCTTGGCCCTTTAATACCTGGGGGCTCGACATATTGGCCCCTTTTCCCTTGCACCAGGCCAGCTCAAGTTCATTGTGGTCGCCATAGACTACTTCTCCAAGTGGATAGAAGCAGATCCACTAGCAACTATCGCTTCCGAGAGGGTCAAGAAATTTGTCTGGAAAAACATAGTCTGTCGCCACGGTCTACCCCACACCATCATTACGGATAATGGCACGCAGTTCACCAGCTCGGTATTCAAAGACTTCTGCAAAGGCCTTGGTATCCGACTCACCTATGCCTCGGTCGAGCATCCGCAAACCAATGGTCAGGTTGAAGCTGCAAACAAAGTCATCCTAGGAGGTCTGCGCAAACGACTAGACCAAGCCAAGGGAAACTGGGCAGAAGAGCTCTGCGGCGTGCTATGGGCATACCACACCACCCCACAATCAGCAACAAATGAAACACATTTCCAATTAACATACGGAATGGATGCTATGATACCAGTGGAGCTCGGCTCGACCTTAATCAGGAGAGAGCACATGCAGTCCCCTGGCACAGGGAGAAGAAGCAAGAGTAGAGCTCGACCTGCTGGAAGAAACTCGGGAGCTCGCCCGAATACAAGACTTTGCAACTAAACAGCGCATTGCCAAGCACTACAACTCTAAGATCCAACCAAGAGGATTCATGGTAGGAGACTTAGTCCTCCGAAAGATTGAACTGGCGCGAAAAGATACAAGGCAAGGAAAGCTCAGACCAACTTGGGAAGGACCATACCACATCAGATCAGAACATCGCCACGGAGCATACAAGCTGGAAAAATTATCCGGGAAGGAGATACCGACGACGTGGAATGCCACGCACCTTAATCTTTACTTTAGTTGACACCATATGTAAACGGATGGCGTACTCTTTTTCCTTTACAGACCTTTTTTCCCACTGAGTTTTTGGTTTGTAAAGGTTTTAACGAGGCACATCCTTATTTCCTTTTTCCACATTTAATAAAGTCCACCTTCCATTGCATTCAGAACATCATTCGTGTGCTTCACTGAGCTCGCTCGAAGCTCGGAAGGTCTAACTCGACCTAAATGACCCCTATGGTCCTAAACCCAAGTTAGCATAAAAACTTGGCGAGTTCGCTCGCAGCTCGGAAGGTCTAACTCGACCTAAATGACCCATGTGGTCCCAAACCCAAGTTAGCATAAAAACTTGGCGAGTTCGCTCGCAGCTTGGAAGGTCTAACTCGACCTAAATGACCCCTGTGGTCCAAAACCCAAGTTAGCATAAAAACTTAGCGAGTTCGCTCGCAGCTCGGAAGGTCTAACTCGACCTAAATGACCCCTATGGTCCCAAACCCAAGTTAGCATAAAAACTTAGCGAGCTCGCTCGCAGCTCGGAAGGTCTTACTTGACCTAAATGACCCCTGTGGTCCCAAACCCAAGTTAGCATAGAAACTTGGCGTACTCGCTCGCAGCTCGGAAGGTCGTGCCCGACCTAAAGGTTTCGTAGGGAAACTAGTACTCGGCTAGTATCGGTGTGTGGATGAAATGTTCCAAACTCAATGGTTGAAACAAGTTTTTTCGGGGGAAGCTACCCGTGGACTACTCTAGCCGAGTAGGAGCCACTCGAGGACCACCCCATTCGAGTACGGTAACCGACGACTACTAAGTGCAAAACAAAGTAAGTTTATGCGAATACTGTTTAACTTAGTCAATTTCATTCATTTGAAACAGAAATACAAAAGGGGAGCTCCTAGAGGAGCAAGTACATCACCAGGACAGAATGAAAGCAAAAGCAAAACAAAAACAAGTTACACAAGGGCATTCCCTTGGTCCTCGAGTCGGGTCTCAATGACCTCCTCGGCCGCAACACTCTGACCAGCGACCTCCATATTGGGCCCGACTCTGGTCTCCTTCTCGGGCTCGAGCTCAACCTCATTTTCCTTCTCCAACTCGCCCTCAGGCTCCTTCTCCTGCTCAGCGTGGTCTTCTTCCTCGCCCTCCTCTTCTTCCTCCACGATATTCCCCTCCCTCACCACCTTGGTGAAGTCGAGCTCGGAGATATCGAGGTCGGGGGGATCACCTTTAGCTGAGCAACAACATTATCGAATCCTTCCTTGTACTGAAGGGTGTTGTACTGACGGTACTCCTCGACCCGGGCAACCTCGGTCGAAGACTTCTTCTTCTCTTCTCGCAGCTGACCCAACAGAAGGTCATTCTTGGCTTGGAGCTCCTCCTGCTGCCCGAGCAGAGAAGTGTTGCTCTTATTTAGAGCGTCTCTTGCCTCTGAGAGACGAGCATAGTCCTCCTTCAACTTACTCATCTTCTCCTCAAGCTCACCGAGCGCGATGGCCTTGTTTTGGTACTTCCTTTTCGTCAGCTCGGTCTCAGTGGCCCGTGCCCTTATCCGATCAGAAAGGAACTGGGCCATAGCAGAGGCACGAAGCCCATAAATGCCCAAGGCCTTGCACAAACCCAGCTCGCCCGCCTCGGTCATGCACCTGTCATCGGCTCGACGCATGATCTGGTCAATCTGATCGGAACGATCGATCCCGACATTCCAAAGGGAGTCCTCGGCGTTCTCACCTTGATCAGCAAACTCTCCGAGGTGGAGAAACCACTCAGAACCATCAGGGATGTTTAAAGGTATCCCTCCATGAGGCCCCCTCGATGCCTTCGCAGGGGGCTGGTCGGAGCCAAGGGTCGGAGAAGCGTGGGGTCGCTTCTTGGCAGCCTTGGCAGGAGAAGGGGAGGCAACAGCTTGGGAAGGTACCAGCCCAGGAACCTGGGCGACCTTCTCTTTCTAGGTTTTCTTAAGCAGCTCGACCATCTCCTTCTTGCTCATCTTCGGGGCCATCGTACCTGAAAAGAAAGTAAATTAGTACCCAGACTCAGGCCGAGAATCATACTGGAGGAAGATAACAAAACTTACATTAGTATTCCCTCCACTGTGGTGAGTCCTTTAGAGCTCGGGTAAGCAGGGGACCACAGTGCAATGTAGGTAAACGGGTGAGGAAGTTCACTATTGTCTGGTCAGTGATTGCGAGGGGGCTGCATTCAACCATTGGAGAACCTCGCACTCAAATCCACTGAGGGGAAACCGAAGGCCGACTCGGGTAAAGAAAGTTTTGTAGAAAAAGCAGAAGTCGGAAGAGCTCGACTCGCCCTTACCAAAACACACTCGGTCCTCGGGAGAGCAAGGAAGGCATGTCACCTCCTTGTCTCGTTCCCGGTTCCGCGTAAAAGATACACTTGACCAAAGAGCGGCCACGCCGGTGTCCGAAAAGATATTAGAGGCCACCCTGAGCACATCTGGGTGCACCCAAGCATAAGGAGACCTATCGTCTCCCATTCGGCGTTTGCTCTCCTTGTGAAGTGAATACGAGGGAACGAAAGCGACAGGAGGAGAAGTTGGAACCCAGGAAACAGGGGGAACCACCTGGAGGGGCACCGGGTCGCGGCCATCGTAGCCACGAGCAGAGGAAAATTCCTTTTGACCTGAGCCTCCGGTGCGTGGTGGCGTGGAGAGATTGAAGGAAGTGCTCGTCGTTTTGGACGACGAGTTACCCCCAGAACTCAGAGATATGGGGGAAGGGGGACGACGAGAAGACGAAGAAGCCATTAGCAAGACTAGAAGAGAAACTTACCAGGAAGTGCGAAGGAAATGGACAAAGATGACAGCTTGGGAACAAACACAGAGAGAGGAGGCAGAAGGAGCATCGCAGGAGCAAAGAGACGAAGAAGAGAGGAGAAAGGGGTAGTTTTATAACCCCTGTTGAAGGGAGACCAAAAGACGAACCAATCTGAGCCCTCCATCTTCAAAACCAGATGCAGATCTAACGGTTCAAGCCATATCAAGCGATCAATGGTGGGAAGGGAAACGGTTGAGCGGGTGTCCCATCCAAGTCCCATCGTGTGGCAGAACGCCGAGTAAGGGTACGACACGTGGAGTGTAGTGCCCTAGGCGCAGAAGCTTCTGAGATACGCTCCCGAGAATAACACTCGGCTCAGATACCGACCTAGGGAACGATAGTTAGACCCTATGCCCTTTCGTGCAAAGAGTCTAGGGGGCTTGTGTTACGGACCGGTCTCCGAGCTGGGCTCCCGCCAGTCCACCGAGCCGAGCCAATCCGACCCCTATCCGACCTGCTCCGACCATGGGCGAGGCACGTCCGACCCAGAGCGGGTCAAACCCATCCTTCAGGTATAGCCTTTCCGGGGCGAGCACCGAGTACATAAGGGTCGAGCCGACCTGTGGATCTCGAACCTTCTGGAAGAGGATGTGCCCAGAGACAACACTTGAGGTCGTTGCCACTCCGAAGATTCGCCTTACCCTCTAATAATTAGGCTTAGGGATTTTGGGATGTTACATTACTCCCCACCTTATAGGAATTTTGTCCCCAAAATTTGCCTTACCCTCTAATCTTATCCTTACACAGGATCCGCTCTTTGTGCTTCCGCTGCGAATTCTAATCCTACTCTGCTTCGAGTGAGTAAGTTCCGTCTCTTGATCGTTCTAAATCATCGAAATTTCGAAAAGAGTTAATAGCTACCATATGCCAATGATCCGGAGACTTTGCGATTTAGCTAACCGGTTACAAACTAAGTCTTATTCCCAATAAGATGCTTATTAAGTCAAGACAAAGTTTGTAATTGGTCAAACATCATCACTTCATACACCGGCTATTAAGCTTAGTGTAGGCTTTAATGTCTTTGAATTCCTGCTGATTTAGCTATACTAAGACTATGGTAGACCAATGGCTATGGTCTACACCCTTCCTCAGGCGAGTTAATTCATTAAGGCCAATATGCTTAGGAAACTTAGGGTTCGATTACCTTAAAGGCTCCCTAATTACAACTGAGGCATTAAGAAATGTGGCTCAGCACTACCCATTTCGGTTTTAGAAATCACTAAGGTATTTCGAATTAGAAGTACTATAGGTTCTTTAGGAGGCTTTGAGGTTACCAATCGATTTAAGATCCATTCGTAATGGTTAAGCCCAATAAACCTGATTTATTAACAAGCGTTGGATACCTAATCGATTATAAATGCCCATCCTAAATTGATTAAAACCACCCCGCTAAGGATCCTTACTTACCGATTCTAATTGTTCTAGAACTGAACGGTCACAACAAAGGGCCCAACAAGGCTAGGGACCACACTCGATATAATCTATCCGAAGTGACCTTCGCATTTCCTGCTTCAGAAGTATCACTCGACCAAACATATTCGGCTTGAAAAATTCTAGCCTAAGGAAAAGCCCAACTCACCTATAGAGGAGCAACTATGGAATCATCGATCACAAAATAAGCGTATAACATAATCCTCAATCATAAGTAATGCAACAATGTTCAACATTGTTACATAATCAATCACAGGTTACATACTTCAAGCCAGAGTTAATGCAAACAAATAATCAACAGTGTTCACATAGCAATTCACATGTCACATACCTCATATCATATCAATGCCAACAATTATTCAATATTGTTTACACAGCATTCACAATTCATAAAGGATGGACCCTCTTGGTGCCACTCAATAACCTAAAGAAGAGAGTGAGAACCTTAATTGGCTCCACCAAGGAGTCCCCGTAAGTGGAAAAACCCAAAAATAACCAAAGACGGGTTTGCAATATTTATGCAAACATCCTCAATCTCAATCACATTCAATGTCTTTTGTTGTAACACCCCGGCTCGGTCCTCAGGTGGCCCATATTGGGTCTCTCCGGTTGCCAAAGCCCACATCAAGTGTTACTCACATTCAACTTATGAACTTCAAATAATCACATACTTCAAATACATCACATAATCATTTAAAGGAGCATGAATTCATTGAACCCATATCCTATTTGTCGTCACCAATTTTATTAACAATATTCAGTTCTTACATTTTCCTAACCCTTGCATGATTTAAAAAAAACACACAACTAAGTCAGGAATTCAGGCATGTAATCCCGTAATGCTTTGTGGGGGTTGAAAAAAAGAGATGGTACCAAATTAAAGCTCAACTTAAAACACCAAGCCTCTTAAATTTTATCACTTGATTTACATGAAAATAATACTCTTAAGCAAGTATACATCAAGCCCTAATAGTGCAGGATTTTCTATCTCAATTGGGCATGCATATTAACTCTAAATCAAGTATCCTAACAAACTACTCAGGTGCAGGATTTTTACACAATCATACATGTATTTCCATTCCAATTCAAAGATGCTAAATATATACACATGTGCAGATTTTTTTTTTTTTTGACAGCTTTTCACATGCAAAATCTATTCCAATTCAAAGCATTCCAACAAACAATGATAGTGCATAATTTTAACTCATAACGACATGCAATTTAAACCTCAATTCAAGCAATCCAACAAAGGATACAAGTGCAGAATTTTATTCCTAAAGCGTTGTTCAAGATCTACTCAACCAAGTACCAACCACATACTTAATCATACACTCGTAATTCTAAGTTAAGTATCATAATCAATCGATATAAATGCATCATCTCTTCCTCAAACCTCCACAATTGACATACATTTCAATACAATCAAACCATCCAATCATATAGCTAAAGTGCAAGATTTTTAATGCTACTTTTATGCCCCTAACTAACCAAGTCAAGAGTGGAGAAATGCATATATGGGCAGAATTTACAAAGGGTCACACCAAACATCACACACTTATATAAAGATATCTCACAAAGCGAGCATATAAGACAATATTCTGCTCGTCTTCAATTCCCTCGTACTTAGAATAAATCCTTGAGGTGGCCTACCTAAATAATTTATCAAAAGTACTTACAAACCTTAGACTTACAGACACAACTGACTCTTTCCTAAACCGGATCACGTCTAGACACACTTGAATCACAGTCCGAGAGGGTCGAACTGCTCTGATACCATAATGTAACACCCTAACTCTAATTAGGGAATTACTTACAATTAAGCCCTAAATATTAGAATTTGGACGTAGAAAAAATTTCGCAAACCGAATGATACAATGGACGAATCCTGTTTTACAAATATTAACCATGATTTAATTAATGAAAATCCATGGATATTGACGCGTTAACCAAATACGCTGTGAAAACCTTAAACATAACTCAGAGTTTCGAAAATGCGAAAGTTACTTAAATTATTACAATTTCTTTTCGGAAGAATAATAAATTATAACAATTACAAATATACTTTATTTTAAAAGAAATACTAGGACACAACCTAAGACTTAGGACGCGAATGGTGATCTGGTGACTCGGGTCTCGTAGATAAGCGAGACCGAGCACAATCCAATGCTCTAAACCTCTTCAACAGTTGTACCTGAAAACAACGCCCCAAAGGTGAGTTTATAAAACTCAATAACATAGACTTGAAATCATAAATATTTTTACCGTTGTTTCCAGCCATACATGGTGTGCGACGTATGGAAAAATCCTCCCCTTAATGCATATGTATAATATTTATACTATCATAACTAGTCCTTATGCATGGGAATTCAACATCAGTCACAGATGCAAACATCAGACATTGGCTCAATTCATAGTAATGCAATTGACATCTTTAAGGGGAGAAGCAATTACAATCAAATGTCCAAAGGACCACAATGAACGTCCCCCACTTGACCCAGCCCAATTGTAAAATGAGTAAAATCCCGTATACATGGATAAAACTAAAGGCCCAGCTCAAACGCAGAATGGGTAAAATCTTATATATAAAAAGATAAAGTCAAGGGGCCCCTCAATGCAACAGGTGATAGCTAGTCACTTACAAAGAGGGTGCAAGTTGAATTGCAAACATTCCAAATAATTCGTATCAGAGGAATACAAGCGGCTTATATTGTAACATCCCAAGTATACTCCCCCAGCCTCCGCCTATATGGGGTGACTGGCTCGGATTAATCAATGATATGTTACTCACAGGACTTCACACACAATTCAATCAAGGAGCACTAATTAATAATGCAATACATATCACAAGAATCATAGAATGTACCCACTTGGCAAAGCCCAAAGATCAAAATGAACAAGGACCTATAGAAGTCCTACCAAGGGGTCCCCGCCATCGAAAGTGACCGAAGTACTTATATGATGGGTTTGCAGTTAAAACGCAAACATCCTCACACATAAACAATTTTCAATCAAATCCAAGATGATTTCAACAAGGACTTCAAAGCCACATACACATGTATTACTAGGAATCCAAAACATATTAAGAAACCAAGATCATTAGGAAACTTAAAATGTGTAAAGAGGATTAATACCCTTATCAAAGTATCATCTACACAAAGCGAATACATGTATCTTAGTGCATGCGAATTCAATCTCAAATAACTTATTGCCCCAAAATCATACAAATGGGCTAGCTCGAATGCCGAGCCTCAACAAGACCGAAATCATACATATTTAACATACAAGATAACTATATTAAATATTTCGATTAGAGCTCAATGGAACTCGCAACAGTACAAACATCATACATTGGTTTAGGGGGGTTAGGGGCAACCATCCAACCCTATTTCATTCAAACCCCATACAAGACCATTCAGTACACTACAAGAAAACTGCGTATTACCGACGGACATTCACCGACGGCTTTAGTCCGTCGCTAAAAAAGCGGGATTTCCGACGGTCTTACCCGTCGGAAAACGCGACCCGTCGTATTCTGGATATTACCGACGGGTTAAGCCGTCGGAAAACCGCTTTTTAGAGACGGACTCATACCGTCGGTTAATGTCCGTCGATGGCAACCGTGAATTTTGGAAAATTCCCGCTTGTTTTTGAATACCGACGGCTACGGACCATCGGTAATGGGGATTTTTTCCGACGGGTTGGTCCGTCGGTAATCCCGTGTCGTTTACCGACGGGTATGACCATCGGTAAGTTTAAAATGGCCGTCGGTAAGCTCTTTATTTGGCCAGAACAGAATCCTTCTTCTTCATTCAGTCGCTTGGATCGCTTCTTCTACCCTCTCTTCGCATCCCCATCTTCGCCACAAAGAACTTCACTCTCTCTTCACATCCCCATCTTCCCCGAGCTCGATGGTCACTTCCCCATCTGCGTAGCCATCGCTTCCATCACGTAGCCATCGATCGCATTTAATTGAAAACGGAAGCGAGAGGGAGAAGCCATCAGTGGAAGCCATCAGATCGCACGAAGTCAAAACGGAGCGAGAGGGAGAAACGGAGAAGCCATCGCCTCGCTTAAGCCTCCTCCACCATCGCTTTCGCTTCCTCCACCGCCGCCGCTCCCAATCGCACCTCCTCCACCACACCCTCCACGACACCTACTCCATCGCTGCCGCTCCTTCTTCCCTTTCGCGTGGGTATGAAATGCTTCTGATTTGATTTGCTCCTTCATCTGATTTGCTTCTGATTTTCTTCTATATTGAGCTTCTGACTTAGGGGGGGTATGAAATTTTTATCGTTTTCCATATGTAGATCGTATAAAATTTTTATCGTTTTCCATATGCAGAATCTAACAAACCTTGAGGTCCTTAGTAAATTGGTACATATTGTGACAGAAAAGAAGTGAAACCTTTCCGTTACTTCACATTTCGCAATAACAAAAAACAAACGCAGCAGCGAAAGAAGGAGGAAGAAGCAATCAAGCAAAGAGGTTTTTTCCTCTCTTCAATTTATCAATTAATCTCTTTTTCAATATCTATCCATATTTGTTTATTATCATGAACATGCTAAACAATCCCCAATTTCTCTTGCATGTCTTGATTGATGAAATTTTGGAACAATTTTTGAATTTTATACTGGACCCCCAAATGCGTGTTTCTTTACCGAACTGGGGTGTTTTTCAAATTTGGTACTTTGGCGTCCTTCATGTAGTTATTGTCATGTCTGATATAAAAAATAGTGCTAATAACAAGGGTTCCAAGAGAAACCCTCAGTTTGTTCACTAGCTTAGAGAAGCACGTGTCTGTCGATTGTTTTCGGTGGCTGCATTATAAATTATTACACTGAAGAGTTTGATGTAAATTCTAGTACCTTATGCAAGACCTGTGTTAATGAAGCAAGGCTACAAGGTCATAGGATCTATGTTATGCATATGTAATATTATAGTCAGTCAATTTTATTTTCAAATTTGACAGCTAGACATGAATGTCAATTCTTCCATTAAGAATTTAACATCTGCAACATTTTTCTGATTCTTGCTTTTTACCAAGATATGCTCTGCTGAGATCAAAAGTCTTGCTTTGCCAAGTTTTGAATTCTTGTTCCTTATAAAGTGACTTTTGAGAAAGAATTTTGGTGATTTTTCTTAGTCCCCTGCTGTGATATGTATTAACAAAATTCTAATCATGAGAATTTTTATAATTAATATAGTTAATAACCAAGTAAAGTGGGGGAATAATAAAAGGCAAACATTTACTTAACTTCACCCATAAGTAAAAATATTACGTTAGTTTCTTAATTAAAAAGTGTTTTTTCTCAGAATACGTAGGTGTTTAATAATATATATAATACATTTCGCTTTCTCAATAAAAGTTATATATATGACACAAATTAAACCGTAAAGTACCCTCCTTTTATAGGCTACTATGCTATGACCAATGAATGCAAGTTTGGTTTTAAATTCCTCCCCAATGTGAGTATGATATCAAAGTGTTATGTCATGGCTTTCCTTTGTCCGTTAATTCTAATTCAAGTTATATGTTAAGTTAGTCATTCGCCCAGCACTGTGATTTTGATTTCAATTATGCAGAAAACTAAATGGATTATTAATTTCAGATGAGCCAAAACCTCAAAGAATGATGTAATCGCATATAGGTAAGTTAATGCAGAGTAACACATGATTTGGCATGAGTCAAAACCTCAAAGAATGAAGAATTTGACACACCATGACTTATGAAGTTTAGGAAATCGATCTTGTCCAAATTTTCTACACTCCAATAGTGATAGAAATGGGATCGGATTTAGGTTTGGATGGAAGCCTAAGGCTTGGAAAGTTTATGTTAGGAGGAATAGAAAAGTGAGTGGGAATGGAGAGTTAGAAAACTGAATGTAATCGATGTATGTAATCGCTTTGTCAAATGTAGTGTAGGGTTATAATCAGGTGTAGTGAGGGAGAGAGAGGTACTTTTGGGAATTTGTAATTTTAGTTATGGGCAGAGTGCAACCATCTGAAGGAGCATTATGCTCTGTGGCAGTTAGGGAACTTATCCTTACTGTATTTGCTTTCTTCATCCATCCCAATTCTCTCTATTTCACTCTGTTACTGTTTTATTTCTTGTGTGACTATTCTGGTTTCCTAACATTGGTCCAACCTCCCTTGGGGGATCATTTTAAAATTAGGGAATGAGAACTCTTATTTTTTTTTTTCACTTCACAACCCGCGAGCCCATCCAACCCAACCCGGTCAACACCGGTTCGGTTCGGTTCGGGCCATTTAGAAAATCATGATTTTTTGAAATCCAAACCATTCAAAGTGATCGGATCGGGCATCGGATTTGGCCAAAATCCATCCAAACCGGCCCATGTTCACCCCTAACTAAATTATTTATACAAAAATAATTAATAAAATTTGGCATGTATATTGGATTTTCATCTGCTATGCTTATACCTAAGTAAAGGTGAGGCGTTTCTTGGTGATAGTTGGCTTTGTGTTACATAATATAATATATGCCAATTGCTAAAGTCAGAATTTAGTTGTTTCATATATATCCATATTGTCAATGTCAATATTATAAAGAGCACTCTTGTCTTGGTGAGGACTTATATCCATATTGTCAATGTCAATATTTTAGAGTTTGCCTCCAAAAGTGGTCGATTGTATTCAAGGTGTGGACTTAAATCTGTGTTATTATTTATATATGTTCTTAATATGATTGTTCTTAGTTTTTAATTTTAATGGTGTGGTTTTGATATTCTTGTTTATATCTTATTAGTTTCGCTAACACAAAAAGCTCTGTTTCATAGGCCTCTGAGTTCGCCACCTCCACCCGTTAAGCCACTTGTACCACTAGGTATGCACTCTAACTCATGTCGGTTAACTCATTGGGTGGAAAAAGGGTTATCTGCTGACCCCCACACCGACATGTTTATTAGTTTTCGCTCATAGTTCTCTCCACAGAGGGATTTTGAAGTGTATTGTGTAATTGTCTAAATGATATGTCTTTGTGTAATTGTCTGGGATTCGCTGTATTACTCATCGACCACAATGCTTGTGAGTAAAGAGTGCAATTTTAATTTATGCTTGCCATTTCATTCATGGATATGGATATTGGTGATGTTGCTTGGCTGCAATTTGCTTTGCACATCTATCTGTACTTCTTTCCTTTGCCACTTCTGCTTGTCTAATTCTATCCTCTTTAAATGACCAAGTCGATTTTCTAATTCCAGTGTTGTTAATCGAGGATCGCGAAAAATAGCGTAAAATTGGTAGGATAGCGTAAAATAGCGGGCAGATAGCGTAAGCTAAATAGCGGGTGAAATAAATAAAATTATAAAATTATATATTTTTTTTTATAAAACGAAGGTAAGGAGCCTCGTTAAAACCTGCTGATGCAAAACCCTCCTTAGGGAAAAAACATCAAGAAGGAAAAAGAGTGCCCCTCCCCGATATTATTAAAAAAAAAAAGGAAAAAAAGAGAACAAGGAAATCCTGGGGGGACTAGGCCAAAACCCAAGAAACAACAGGAAAAAAAAAACAGAGCCCAAAGAAAAGGACTATACGAATCTATAGGCCGGAAAGCCAAACCTATTAATAAAGAAATCAAAACCAAGAAAAGTAGGAATGGAGTCCCACCAATGAAAATTCTGGTTAGTGATGGCAAAATTGGCAAGCTTGTCGGCACAGGCATTGCCTTCCCTGTAGATATGAGAGCATAGGAAGCGCATAGTTTTAGTAAGGCCCAGGCAGTTGTTCCACCTATTACTTAGCTGCCAAGGAACTAAAGAAGGATTCTTCGTAGCCTTGACAACCAGCATGGAGTCGCATTCAAGCCAAAGCTGGCGCCAACCCCTAGAATGAGCAATCTCAATTGCTAACATGGCACCATGGAGTTCAGCATGAAAAGCATCAGAAGAACCCAGGTGCTTGGCAAAACAGCCTAAGACAGCAGCACCACTATCACGAAAAATGCCCCCACAGGCCGCCACACCAGGAGAACCAATGGCGGCACCATCAGTGTTGCACTTAACCCAGCCAGGCAAAGGGGGAAGCCAGGTAACCTGAATGACCACAGGAGCTTTGGCAAGATGAGGTATGACACCGAAAAAGCTCAGGATGCTAGATTCAGAAGGGTAAGAAATACCTTTGCTAACCTTGCCAACCAGAGCAACATTAGAGATGATATGCCTGATAGCAATGCTGGAGGGGATAAAAATGTTCTCAAATCTAGCTTGATTACGACTGTGCCAAATATGCCAAATGATAAAGGAGATACAAGCCACCATTAAGTCCCAAACTAGAGAGCTCCAAGTATTGTTGCAGCCCTGAAAGATAGAGATAGCCGAGGATGTGTCGACAACACAACGAAAAACACCACTCATCCAAGACCACAGAGATTGAGCATAAGCACACTGAAAAAACAAGTGATCAGAGGACTCAGCAGCCTGATTGCAAAGAGAGCACATAGAAGGATAAATTGCACCAACTCCAAATAAATGATCATCCGTGGGAAGGCGGTCGTGCAGAAGCCTCCAAGAGACAAAAGCCTTAGAAGGAGGAATACAAGGTCTCCAAAGCATTTTAGACCAAGGCCGCACCTGACCATGATCCTCATAAAAATCATAAGCATCTCTAAAGGGAGGTTGCAGAGTTAGATTGATCCCACACCAACTTATCATCCAAGCTGGTATTAGGGAGAGTAAAAGCCTCAACTTCCTGTTTAAGCCCAGGGACATTTGAAAGAATAGGCTCTAATGCACCAAAGAATGACCACAATGAAATCACTGACCTTAGTTGCGAATTCACGATGGAGATTCGGAGGAATACCCAACATATTGACTATAGGTTTGCTCAGCCATTTATCCCGCCAAAAGTTGACAGTAGAACCCGAGCCAATGTGCCAAGAAGAGTTGTCCAAAATAGTGGGGATGACATGCTTGATCCCAGACCAGATAGTAGAACTGATATGATAAGAAACAATTTTGCAACGTTTAAAAGCTCTAGCCTTCATAAGATGACACCATTCCAAAGAAGAAGAGAAAAAGTCCCAGCCAAGTTTAAGAATGCCAGCTTTGTTAATAGAAAGAAGAGAGCGAATGCCCAGACCACCAGCGCAAATGGGCTTGCAAACCTTGGACCAAGCAACGGTCACCGGCTTCTTAGAATGGATGCAACCAGACCAAAGGAAATTTCTCAGCCAGCTGTCCACCAAATTTAAAAGAGAGACAGGCCAGGAGTATAACTTGAAACTGTACATTAAGGTGCTTTGAAAAACCGACTTGATAAGCTGCGTTCTGCCCATGAAGGAAAGCAGAGTACCTTTCCAAAGCCCAAACTTACTCCTGAATTTATCAGCAATAGGCAGTAAATGAGTTTTCTTAGGTTTACCCTTGAAAATCGGCACACCAAGATAAATGAAGGGGATGGAGCCAGCTTTGAAGCCAAGGATGTTAGCAATCTGATGCTGCCTGCTAGCGGAGATGCAACCATGGTAAAACTTAGATTTATCCAAGCTAATATGCTGCCCAGAAAAAGAAGCATAAGTGTGAAAAAAATCAATCAAATGCCGCAAACTCTTTTGAGTCCCCCTGCCAAAAACCAAAATATCATCTGCATATAAGATATGGCTAGGCATAATAAAGCCCCTAGGGCCATTCATCAATTGGAACTTGCCATCTTGGACCAACTTAGTAATGCCCCGACTCAACACTTCTTCAGCCAAATCAAAGAGAAGAGGAGAAAGAGGGTCACCTTGTCTCACCCCTCTATTGCAAGAGAAGAAACCAACCGAGTGTCCATTGACAGAAATAGATAATCTGGCCGAGTGGAGGATACAGTTAATCCACATGCAAAATTTGTCGTTAAAACCAAAAGCCTTGAGGACAGCCATTAGAAAATTCCAATCCAAGGTGTCAAAGGCCTTCTTGATGTCAAACTTCAAAGCCACATGACCACCAAAGGCCTTCTTATCTAACATGTTCACCACCTCAGAAGCCAAACACACACAGTCAGAGATGTTTCTGCCTTTAACAAAGCCTCTCTGATTATGGGAGACAATTTTAGGAACAATATGCGCAAGCCTATCAGCAAGCACTTTGGAAATGATCTTAAACTGAAAGTTAGCGAGGGCAATAGGTCTAAATTGATCAATGTGGTCAGCACCATGAATTTTGGGAATCAACACCACAGAATTAGAGTTAAGGTTAGGGAGCAACCAACCTTGCTTGAAGAATTGCAAAACCGAATTGTAGACATCCACATGTATAACATCCCAATAATGGTGGAAGAACAACCCACCAAAACCATCAGGTCCAGGAGCACTATCCCCGTTAAGAGAGAAGACAGCAATTTTAACTTCCTCTTTGCTAGGCAGATGAGAGAGCAACAGGTTATCGTCTTCAGAGACAAGCTGGGGAATAATATTGGAAACAAAATCTGAATTCTGGGAGCAAGAATCAGCATTAACAAACCAGAGTAGTAATGCAAAATGTGAGCCTCGATAGCCTCAGGGCTGTCAAGCAGCTGATCCGCCGCTCTCAAAACAGAAATACCATTAGTAGTTGCCTTTATTTTAGCTGTTTTATGAAAGAAAGCTGTGTTGCGATCCCCTTGAGTGTGCCACTTAATCCGAGCCTTTTCTTTCCAAAAGAGCTCCTCACAGTTCAAAGCGTGCTGCAGCTCAGATTGAGCATTTCTTTCCAGATTCAAGAGGTCATCATTGCCACCCAGAGTATCAATTTGATGCTGGACTTCATTGACAGCATTCAAAGCAGCTTGCACCTTAAGATTGATATCACCAAAAACAGAGTGGTTCCACTCTTTAAGGCTGGATTTCAAAGCCTTAAGCTTATGAGAGAGAATGTACATAGGACAACCAACAACCGGAATTTGCCAGACATCTTTGATAAGTCTCAAGCAATCAGAGTGCTCCGACCACATTTTTAAAAACTTGAAGGAAGAACCTGCAATTTTTTCATCACTCTTGGCCAGAAGCAAAATAGGATAATGATCGGACTGACTTTTGGTAAGAGTGCAGGCAGCCACACTAGACCAAGCATTGAGCCAATCCTCATTGCAAATCACCCTATCCAATCTTTTTTATGTGAGAAATTTGCCTCTTCTATTGTTAGACCAAGTGTAATAAGCTCCACGGGTATCCAAGTGGGTAAGGTTACCAATGTCAGTCCAGTCTGAGAAGTCTCTACAAGACAAAGTGGAAGGAACACCCCTACCTCTTTGCTCATGGGAGCCAAGCACAGCATTGAAGTCTCCTAAGAAACACCAAGGGCCAGGGTTTTGCTGCTGCAGCTGAAGCAGGTGCTGCCAAAGGTTCTTTCTACAAATGTAACTGGTGGAAGCATAGATGGAGGCAACAAACATACTCTTACCATTCACAGAAACGTTGAAGGCAGCCTGTTGATCAGTGACAGAAATCACAGAAGGGAATAAATTAATAGAACAAAAACACCAAAGATTAGGAAGAAGATCACCTCTTTGATTAGTAGCAATCAATTTCAATGAAGAGATTCCCAAAATCCAAAGCAGAATTTGAGAGAAGGGAATCCACGGTTCTGAGATGAATAAGAAGTCAGGTTTGTTGATGGAGCAAAGCTTACGGAGAACTGATCTGGTGTCGGGATTACCAACACCACGAGCATTCCAAAACAAGAGCTTCATAAAGAAAAAAGCTATTGTTTACCAGCCCTTGAACGGGTTAGGTAGCCAGCTGCTCTAGCAGCAATCCTTCTCTGTTGCTTCATCTTCTTTTTCTGGGATTTAGTAAGGACTTTGGAGAAAGAGTCCTCCGCAGCTGTCTCATGTGTAGAAGAGACTTCCTCATGGATGTCTTCCCCATTGTTTTGTGCCCAGAATTTAGAAGCAATGAGCATGTCTCGCTTCACATGCTCAGGTAAATCATGAAAAACCGGAGTGCTCACCTCCTTTCCCATTAAAGTATCATCCACTAAAAAAAGAGTATCAGAAACATAGTCAGGAGAGGTGGAGTTACTAACCATATCATGGACCACCTGAGAAGAGCCCGCATCGGGTAAGGCAACTGAGGGAGCAGCAGCTTCAAATATGGCGATGCCATCAGGTTGGAGAGGCAAGGAAGGAGCAGCAGCCTTCAAAGAGCCAGCAACAGTCTCATCATAGACAACTTCCACCGAATTATCATCAAGATTGTCATCAAGATTGTCATCATCTTGTGGAGGCGAATCATTGACTAGTGGATGCTCCCCTTCAAGGTTGTTATCATCATCACAAGCAAAGGCGCTACCCATCAAGCTGCACAAGAGCTCCGTAGTAGGATCACGCTTGCCATGAACCACCAGGAACTTCAACATTGTCCACCTGAATGGCGTGGTTGCAGGCGAACCAATAATCAAGGGAGCTTGAGGCACAACGCTAGTCATATCCATAGGCTTGGCGGGATCTTTCAAATTGTCTTTGGGTTTCCTACGAGGACCACCCATTCCAAATTTCTTCACCACATGCTTAGTACATTCTTGAGCGTTTTGAGCCGCAAGAGCATGCCTCTTGCAAGAGGAATCAGAGTGCCCAATAGCCTTGCAAAGAGAGCAAAATGCAGGCAGTTTCTCATATTCAAGGGTGACATAAAAAGCATGGCCGAGCCTTTCCACCAAGAGATGATCACGGCGTTCTTCCATCAGGTCTAGATCCACCAGAACCCGTGCAAAATGGCCATACGTTTTATTAAGTGTAGCTTCATCCAGAGCAATAGGAACTCCGGCCCCCCTAGCAATGGAGAAGAGGATTCGAAGCCTCCAATACTCTTGGGGCAATCCGAAAATCTGGCTTGACCTTTGTGTGCGTGTTTGTCTTTGAGCGTAAATTTGGAAATCAGCCAACGTGATAGGTGCAAGAGTCCTGGCTTCAAAGACCAAGAGCCAAGAGACCACACGCTGCGGAGATCCTCCGAGGAAGCAAACGAGAATTCAAAGAACCCTTTTCCTAGCGAGACCATATGCCAACTACCTAGAGGTTTCCATAAAGAGGCAAGCTTTTTGCGGAGATCATCGTTCTTGTAAGGCACATCCCCCTTAGCCAGAATTAGTCGGCCATGTAGGTTATTTTTACAAGCATCAAGGCCCGCCCTATACTCATCTTCAGGTATTTGAATAGACAAAGAGTCTCCTTTGATGCAAGGCTTGGGAAGCAAGTCAATGGGGATCGCACAGGACTTGGAGAGGGCCGCAGCGAAGGTTTTCTGCAATGCTGCTGTTACCGGTGTGGGGGAAGGCGAAGGAGTAGTAGGGGGATGAGTGGGAGAGGAAGGCGAGGGTTGTTGGGGAGGAAGAACACCAAGACAAGGCCACAAACAGATTGGCGTGGCCGCCATGGGGCCAGCCATGCAAGCCGTGAGAAGCCGCCAAGGGTTACGAGGCTGCAAGCCCTAGCGGAAAAAAAAAGTGACATATAATATTTAACGTTTAGCACAAAATCTGAAATGACATAATAAAATATTTATTTAATGAGCTATTTTTAGAAACTTAAGTGATTATTTATTCATAAATTACTTTAGAGGCTTATTAAAATAAAATGAAGAGAGCATATGAATATGTTTTATGTTGATATATTTGAATATTAATATCAGCATTTATTTTAAGTGATGTAAAATAAGTTTAAATAAACCTTGAATGAATAAGTAGCTCTTCCGTTTTAAGAAAATAAAATATATAAATTAAAATTGCAATATTAATTGAATTGTTAATAATTATTATTTATTGAAAAATAAAATATTTTATTTTATATATGGCGGATGGCGTAGTGGAAACTAAATGATTAACAAAACTACACACACAGTAAATGGACCATTGCTCAAAAGAAACAAAATGATTTGAATTGGAAAGGACAAATAATAATAGAATTAAAAATAGATTTAAAGATAAAAAATAATTAAAAGCAGAATTTTTAAGAGAAGAATTAAAAATTCAATAAAAAGAAATAAAAAATTACAACATTAAAAATTATCATATAAGAAATTAAATGAAAAAGGAAAATAAAATATTTTTTATTATATATATATATATATAATAAAACTAATTCTACCCTTGTCACTTCTGCTTGTCTAATTGTTATGTTAATCATTGATCGAATGGATGTTTGATATTTGTTATTAGTATCGGAGAGAAGCCTTAGCTTCCCGTTTGAGGTTTAATATATTATTGAGTTCATATACTCTTTTAGGGTACCATGTGCTCATTGTATATTGAACCTTGAATTGTCCAAGTCGGACAGTTTGGGAAAAAACTTTTTCTTTACTCGTATAATAGTTGTTGCTTAATTCTTGTTATACCCCAATTTTGTCCGCTCATATTTTCATTTTTTTTGTCCGCGCGCCGAGCTGGGGGAGGTCGCATACCGAGCTGAGGTCGCGTGCCGAGCTGTGGAGAAGTCGCGTACCGAGCTGAGGTCGCGTGCCGAGCTGTGGAGAAGTC
Source organism: Calophaca sinica (assembly GCA_037113605.1). Lineage (NCBI taxonomy): Eukaryota > Viridiplantae > Streptophyta > Magnoliopsida > Fabales > Fabaceae > Calophaca > Calophaca sinica. The sequence continues at coordinate 96,298,741 of CM073735.1, read as the reverse complement.
GTATGTCGAGCTATGGAGAGGTCGTACGCCGAGCTTTGGGGAGGTCGCGTCTGAGGTGGTCGCGTCTTGAGCTGTGGAGAGGTCGGCGTCTTGGCGAGGTCGTGTCTTGGTGTGTGGAGAGGTCGTCGCCGAGTCATGGGGAGGTCGCGTCTTAGCCAGGTCGTGTGTCGAGCTGTGGAGAGGTCGTATACCGAGCTGGAGAGATCGTATGCCGAGCTGGGGAGATCGTATGCCGAGCTAGGGATAGGTCGTTTGGAAATACGATGTCGGACACCAAGTGTGTCCGAGAATCATTCAGATCCGTGTTTCAATTTTTAATCTTTTGGACAAATCCTTTTAATCTTTGCAACGGACAAATCCTCATAAATTATTTTGGGCCAATTTTAGCCCAATTGCAATCCATTACAAGCGTTATTAACAAAAAAACCTAAAATTCAAAACTGAAAATCAAAGTCAGATTTCCACACTTCACCCTTCACAAAGTCATCTGCATATCTTCACCAAAGTCCTCTGCATATCTCCTCACCACTCTACAAACTATGTCTTACGGCTATATGTCCCCATAGGCCTCTTTGCTTTTTCTTCATCTCGCCAACCAAGTTTGACAAACAATGCAATTTAATCAAAAAGGAGGAGCCAGTTGTTGAAGTCACGGTTGATTGCAATTTTTTTTCAAACCATTGATATCATCTCAGACTTTGCACATGTTACCATCTCCTCAGCATCATTTTAGCACACACTTAGCATACAAGTTGCAACCTCAAGTTGACAAACTGAACCTTTTTTTTTTATAAATAGTAGAGCAAGAAGAGAGAACAGGGGACGGAGGAGAAAATTACACTTAATTTCAGAATTGGATACCTCATTCTTGGTACCAATTATACACAACAATATGAGAGAAAATTGAGAGAAAAAGAGAAGAACCAAAAAAGGGGTAGCAGAAGCAAAACGTAGAAGAAGCAGGGAAGAAAGGAGAAGGTTTGCCTCCTTCACCCTCTCCCACGATCTCTCTCTCTTTCTCCCTCCCTCTCCCCCTCTGCCGTCTCTGCCTTCTTCTTCTCGCACGGCCGCTCCCTTTGTTTTTTTTAAGCCACGCCATCCCCCTTCCAGTAGCGGCCTTGTACCAAGAGTGGCCTTGGCAGCAACCCTCCTCACCTTCCTCCTCGCTCTCTCACTCCCCCCTCCTTCTCTCTCTCTCTCTCTCCATTTTTTTGTTTCCAGCGGCGCTGCTCACTTTGTTTTCATGTGTGTGTGTGTTGTGTGTGTGTGTTTTAGGTTTAGTGTACCCCCACCCCCAATTCTTTTTTTAATCCTCCAATTCCTTCCTTTTCTTTTTTTTCACGTGCTCTGTATCTTTTATTTTCTATTTTTATTTTTATTTTTTTTTCTTTTGTTATTTTAAGTGGGCTGCAGCCCTCTCTTTCACCATTTTTTTTTTATTTTATCTGTTTCTTTTGTTCTTTAAATGGGCTGCAGCCCATTCCCTTTATTTTTTTTAACTCTAACTTCTCTTCTTTTTTTATTTGCCAAACACTTATCATTTTCTATCATTTATTTATTAAACGTGAACATTTTTTTTACTAGTCAAACTAGCACAATTTTATTCAACAAAATTTCACATACAAGTTTTGAGACCCTATTCTTCTTGAAAATCACTTGATAAAAATCATGAAAATTAATTTACTAGTAATGATCACTCGAGATTGCTTCCCGTTTAGTCATTATAAATATCTTAATTTTCTAAATAAAATGGGTTATTAATAAGGACCACTCTTGATTGCTTCTTGTTTGGTCCCCATGAAAACTTATCATCTTCATAAAAATAAAATTAAGTTTTTTACTAGTAATGATCACTCGAGATTGCTTCCCGTTTGATCATTACGAACACCGTTAATTTTCTAAACAAAATAGGTTGTTAATGAGGACCACTCTTGATTGCTTCTTGTTTGGTCCTTACAAAACTACCTTTTTCCATTAAAAAATATACAATTAAAATCAACCAACACACAACCATTTTTTACCCAAGAACTACGTAGCCTTTGATTTCTCCACTGCACCCGGAGATACGTAGGAGCAGGAGTCCACTCCTGTCAAGCGCAAAAATAAACGACTTTTATTAAGTCCCTTTTTTTTTATCTTGGTTAATTTTTTTTTATAAAAGGGAAATAAATATTTTTTAGAAGTTAATAAGATTTGCACAATTAATTAGAGGTAACCTTTTTCGAAAGGATGTTGTAGGGTGCTAATACCTTCCCTACACATAATCGACTCCCGAACCCAAATCCGGTCTTAAGGACCACTTTTCTTCAAAAAAGGTTTTTCCAATATTTTTCCTTCGAAAATAAATTATTGGTGGCGGCTCCATTAAACTCGAATAAATCCCTCCGGATTTTTCGGTCGCTACAGCTGGCGACTCCACTGGGGACATTTTTTTTAGAGAGTCAAGCCTAAATAACTGATTGTGCTAAATAGTTAATTTTTATGTTTAATTTCCCTTGTTTTTATTTATTTATTCAGTTATTTATTTATTTACTTATTCATTTGTTATTTACTTATTTATTTATTCATTTATTTATTTATTTATTTATTGTTCTTTTGTGGATATTTGTTGTGAATATTATGCATATATTGAACCTTAGGATAGAAGACCATATGTTGTATATTACATTTGTTTTGCAGCTTGGGTAGTGTTAGGGTGTTGCCCCTCTCACACACCGCACCTACACGTTCGCACACACATGTGAGTAAGGCCCTATACCCGGGTCAGAGCAAAGCTTAAGTTGAGTGGAGGTTCGGTGATGGTCAATTGGAAGTTGCTTTCCTTCCGCTATTATGAGAACTTCATCTAGAGTGTGCTCCTCTCGAGTATCCCGCACGGGATAGTTATCTATCGTTGTGGTTAATATTCAGGAGGAGACTTTAGCTCTAGAGGCCTTTGGTGAGAATGTGACTAGAGCCACCATGAGATCTATCACTCAATACAAGACTATAGACCCCTTAGGCTAGAAAATCTCTAATTTTAGGTTTAACCCATTTAAGACACAAGGGGCATCATGTCACTTTTGTTCTTCCACCAAAAATATGTTATATCACGTCCATGCATAAAAGGGTCTACAAAAACACATATCTTCATGCATACAAATGATAATCATCATCATCCAACATTATATCCTCATGCATTCATACGCCAAAAAAAAACACATGTTGAAAATAAAGAAAATAATATCATTCATTCTCATTTTATTTTAGGTCGCCAGAGAATCGTAGGAACTCAAGAGCTTGGCTGCAAGTATTTTGTGAAATAATATGAGATCAAATTGTGAAACAGTTTCAAAGAAGCTCATGCATGTCAAAACAATGAGGCCTGCGGTTCCTTGGCACAAATAAATAGATTCATGCATCCACATTCATTCATTTTCTTTTCTTACATACTCATATCATTTTTTTAAATCATCGGAAAATAATCAAACAACCGTTCCTCGACACCCTTATCGAACTTCATTTGTCAATCAAAGATCATGGATGACCAAGAGGTGAAAGAGGCGTCAACCAGTGAAAGAACAGATGAACAAAGTTTTGGAGCTTCAGAGTCCCTAAACAAAGACAAAGGTGCAAATGGGGTATCTCCAAAGCAGTTGAATGATGAAAGTCAAGCTACACTTTCCCACCCACCTGGCTTGGTCCTATGCGGTTGCAATATGGTCTCAATACTCGAGGATGATGGTACCTTTTGCAATTTACCCGCAGGTCCTACACACTCACCGATTAACAACCCTCGAATCAAGTACCACAATTCCCACTTTACGGACTCTGCGGTTACACGCCACCTATGACCAATGATGATACTGCAAACCATAACCCTCAAGGCCCCCAATTCTTTACCAATTTCCCACATCCTTTTCCATACCCCTACTTCCCACCTCCATACATTGCCGCCGCCTCTCATAATCCTACCCCCCGGCCAAACCAACCAATGATGCCCTTTCGACCACCTTCTCCCATTCAAACACAAGCACAGCCAGTTGCTCCAACCCAACCGAACCAAAACCAGAAACAACCAAATGACCAAGAAAAGAAAGCAGTCCAATTTGATCACATTCCCATGATATATACAGATTTGTTCCATCACCCCATCAGCAACTCTTTGGTCTCCTCGCGCTTAATGAAACCACTTCAACCTCCCTTCCCAAGAGAATATAACCCAAATGCCAAGTGCGAGTTTAATGCAGGGGCAATAGGTCACACGACTGAAAATTGCAAGGCCTTGAAGTACGTGGTTCAAGATCTGATCAATGCCAAATGGTTGAATTTTAAGGATGTTGGTCCTAATGTGGGTAATAATCCCCTTCCAAGTCATGGGGGTTCAGCAGTTAATGTCATTACTGAGGAGTTTGGGGACCAACCCCTAATAGTTAAATCGGAAGGTGGGGAACTAAATGGTGAGAATGTCCTTATCTGCAACATCACGCAAAGCTTCCAGAGCATAGGGATGTTGAAATCAAACAAGATAGCAACTGTCAAAGATGATCGCAGTGTTGAAAACGACATTGTCATCCTTGTCCACTCTTGCCCTCCAAATGAAGAACTTTGAAATTGGGAGATTGTTGAGGTTCCCGTGATTTTTGGTGCAAAATAATTTTTGTAATGCAAATCCTATTGCTCTGCCTAAGGCTTTAGGATAATTTGTTGTCAAAAGGGCGCATATGTTTCATTTCAGTATCTTTATCAATAAAATGCATTTTGAATTTCCAATCATTTCCCTTTTCCTTTTTTTCATCTTTTCTATTCCCTCCCATCTTTTTCGTTTTCCATTCCGCCGCTTTTAACTAATGCAGATCAAAAACTTTGTCTTTGGGAAATATGATGTCATGACTCATACTTTGACTACCCCATGAGGACAATTGGGAAACACCTTACAATCGATGAGATTGATGGTACGAGAAGCAAAAGTGATTTAATCCACGAGGAAGAACTTGAAATAATCAATTTGAGTACTGAAAGTGACAAAAAGGGAGTTAATAAAAAATAGAAAGAAAAAGGTAAAGCAAATTCGCAATTTGCCAAAAATTATTTTTTGTGAAAATTTGAGCAATAAGATTTTGAGATGAAGTTTGGCCATTTTTCTCTATCCCAAAAAATAAAAAATATATACATCCCTTGCTACCCCTTTTGAGCCTAAAAAAAAAATTTCTTTTAAATACCCTGAACAAGGATCACTCATCCAATGGAGACTAGCACAATAATCTATTCAATTTCGTCTGTTAAAAAAAAAGGCAAAACAAAAGACGCTTGCAAGAATAAAAAAAATCAATAAAAATGCCAAAGCAAGAAAAGACAATTGTGCTAGCAACCATCAAAGTGCATCTTTGCACTAAAAATCCTTGTTGAAAAAAAAATACCTCAAACACTTTTTGAGCCTGAAATATCCTTTCTTTTGTGACCCTTCAACCCCTGGCCACGTTACAACCCTAATAAAGTCCATTCCGATCAAAATCAAATTGCTCATATTTTCTCAAAACTTGATTTTTGGAAGAGAAAATCCATATAAACTCCTCATTGCAATTTCTTTTTTGCCAAAAATGTGGTTGTCAAATTCATCAAAAGGGATATGATCTGCCACCGTGGTCTGCCAAATAAGATCATCATTGATAATGGAACTAAGTTAAATAACAAGATGATGAAGGAGTTATGTGACGACTTCAAGATCCAACATCATAATTCCTCACCATACCGCCCAAAGATGAATGGGGCAGTTGAGGTTGCAAACAAGAACATCAAGAAGATTGTCCAGAAGATGGTTGTAACATTTAGAGACTGGCACGAAATGCTCCCTTTTGCCTTGCACGGCTATCGAACTTCGGTTCGCACCTCAACAGGGGCAACCCCTTTCTCGCTGGTGTACGGAATGGAAGCAGTGCTTCCCATTGAAGTCGAGATCCCCTCGTTAAGGGTATTGATGGAGACAAAACTAGAAGAGACAGAATGGGTTCAGGCTCGGATGGATCAATTGAATCTCATTGAAGAAAAGAGAGTGATAGCCTTATGTCATGGACAGCTATATCAACATAGGATGAAGAGGGCTTACGAAAAGAAAGTTTGCCCTCGGGAATTCCAAGAAGGAGACCTTGTACTCAAGAAGATTTTGCCCATCCAAAAGGATTCTCGTGGAAAATGGACTCTAAATTATGAAGGTCCGTATGTTGTGAAAAAAGCTTTTTCTGGAGGAGCCCTAATCCTCACAAGGATGGGCGGCGAAAATCCCCCACTTCCAGTAAACTCTGATGCAGTCAAAAAAATATAATGCCTAAAAAAACAACAAAAAAAAACAACAAAAAAGAGCCAAGCAAAAAAAGAGCTCGCTAGGTTGAAAACCTGAAAGGGCGACCTAGGCAAAAATTAGAGTGACCCGTTGGATTGAAAACTCGAAAGAGCGATCCAAGCAAAAGTTAAGGTCTGGAAATTGGACAATAAAGTTGGCTGATGCATTAAGAGGTTCAAGTTACCCAACCGGGGCAATTTTATACATTTCCAGAGGTTGAGCAATGAGTATTCAAAGTTATGGATATGGGAAGCTGATATTGTTTCTACAAAGACACAAACTATAAAATATCTGTTTAGTTATTGTCTTTCTTTCTTTTTTTTTTCCTGCATTTTTCTTGATGTATCTTCAAGTCTGTGTAACTTCAGTCCTTGTACACATGACTCTTTTTTGAATACCAAACACCTCCGTTCTCGTATTTCAAAATGTTGTTTTATGATAATAGACACTGAATTGTGAAGCATGTGATGATATGGGAAAGCATTTCAGTTATTATATACATCTTAAGAATCACGAGGAAACGCCAAATCGCAACAAATAAGTTTCAAAAAGGACAAAAGGATTACCTTTAAAAAATAATTAGCGCTGCATCGATAACTCGCGCTCCCTCCCAGTCGAAGGCATAGCATGACTAAATCCGATGAATCTCAGTCCGTCCCATATCTTTAAGCACTAGAGATCATACGGGACGAGGAATCAGTAAAAATAATAATCGCATTGCATACATGCATCACATACCATATATCCGTGCATCATCTTCATATCACCACCTTTTAGCCGTTTTGTTACACCTGGTCCGCACCAAATTTTGATCCTTCATTCGTTTACAAACAATGCGCCTAGCATTGGTCCTTTATTTTGCTTTCTAAGCGACACGCCAAATATCGCTCACTTTATTGCTTTTCGATCACCGCGTCGATTGCGGACCTGGCGGAGATCCTTCTTTATAGTTTTCTGATAAATGCGCCGAGCATCACCCCTTTTTATTGCTTTAAGATTACCGCGTCAGTACCCATCCTGGCGGTTGTCCCTCATTATTGCTTTTTGACCAACATATCAGTTCTGGACCTGATGTTGATCCTTCTTTATTGCTTTCCATCGACGCGTCAATACCCTACTTGGCGTCGAACCTTCCGATCACCGTGTCAGTACCCGACCTGGCGGCGATCCTTCTTTATTGCTTTCCATCGACGCGTCAATACCTTATTTGACGTCAAACCCTCTTTACTGCTTTCCGATCACCGCGTCAGTACCCGACCTGGCGGAGATCCTTCTTTATAGTTTTTTTGATAAACGCGCCAAGCGTTAATCCCTCATTATTGCTTTTCGATCACCGCGTCAGTACCCGACCTGGCGGAGATCCTTCTTTACAGTTTTCTGATAAATGCGCCAAACGTTAATCCCTCTTTATTGCTTTTAGATTACCTCGTCGATTGCCGACCTGGCCGTATTCCTTCCTTATCACTTTCCGATTAAACGACGAGCGTTGATCCTCATTGTCATTCCTCACGCCAAGTTCAAGACAAAATTAGTGTATTTATCTTTAGCTCTATTTTATGACAAAATATAACAACCATTGTTGTTTGCATTTTCTAATAAAATATAACTAAAGAGGGGCAGTTGTTATACCCCATTTTTGTCCGCTCATTTTTTCATTTTTTGTCCGCCGAAGTGGGGAGGTCGTGAAGCCGAGGTCGCGTGTCGAGTTGTGGAGAAGTCGTATGTCGAGCTATGGAGAGGTCGTACGCCGAGCTTTGGGGAGGTCGCGTACCGAGCTGAGGTCGCGTGCCGAGCTGTGGAGAGGTCGCGTCTTGGCCGAGGTCGCGTCGCCGAGCCGTGGAGAGGTCGTGACGCCGAGCCGTGGGGAGGTCGCGTCTGAGCCGAGGTCGCGTCTTGAGCCGGAGAGGTCGATGTCGAGCTGGAGAGATCGTATGTCGAGCCGGGAGATCGTATGCCGAGCTAGGGATAGGTCGCTTGGAAATACGATGTCGGACACCAAGTGTGTCCGAATCATTTCAGTATCCGTGTTTCAATTTTTAATGCCGCAACGGACAAATCCCTTTAATGCCGCAGAACTGACAAATCCTCATAAATTATTTTGGGCCAATTTTAGCCCAATTGCAATCCATTACAAGCGTTATTAACAAAAACCTAAAATTCAAAGCGAAAATCAAAGTCAGATTTCCACACTTCACCCTTCACAAAGTCATCTGCATATCTTCACCAAAGTCCTCTGCATATCTCCTCAGCCACTCTACAAACTATGTTTTACGGCTATATGTCCCCCATAGGCCTCTTGCTTTTTTCTTCATCTGCCAACCAAGTTTGACAAACAATGCAATTTAATCAAAAAAAGGAGGAGCACCGTTGTTGAAGTCACTACGATTGCAATTTTTTCAAACCATTGATATCATCTCGGACTTTGCACATGTTACCATCTCCTCAGCCTCATTTTAGCACACACTTAGCATACAAGTTGCAACCTCAAGTTGACAAACTGAACCTTTTTTTTTTATAAATAGTAGAGCAAGAAGAGAGAACAGGGGACGGAGGAGAAAATTACACTTAATTTCAGAATTGGATACCTCATTCTTGGTTTCAATTATACAGAACAATATGAGAGAAAATTGAGAGAAAAAGAGAAGAACCAAAAAAGGGTAGCGAAGCAAAGCGTAGAAGAAGCAGGGAAGAAAGGAGAAGGTTTGCCTCCTTCACCCTCTCCCACGATCTCTCTCTCTTTCTCCCTACCTCTCCCCCTCCGCTGCCTCTCGCTTTCTTCTTCTCGCACTACCGCTCCCTTTGTTTTTTTAAGCCACGCCATCCCCCCTGGCTGTGACGTTGTGCCGCAGAACCCTCCTCACCCTCCTCTTCGCTCTCTCACTCCCCCCCTCCTTCTCTCTCTCTCTCTCCATTTTTTTTGTTTCCAGCGGCGCTGCTCACTTTGTTTTCATGTGTGTGTGTGTGTTGTGTGTGTGTGTTTTAGGTTTAGTGTACCCCCACCCCAATTCTTTTTAATCCTCCAATTCCTTCCCTTTCTTTTTTTTTCACGTGCTTTGTATCTTTTATTTTCTATTTTTATTTTTTATTTTTTTCTTTTGTTATTTTAAGTGGGCTGCAGCCCTCTCTTTCACCATTTTTATTTTATTTTATCTGTTTCTTTTGTTCTTTAAATGGGTCATGACCCATTCCCTTTATTTTTAACTCTAACTTCTCTTCTTTTTTTTATTTGCCAAACACTTATCCTTTTCTATCATTTATTTATTAAACGTGAACATTTTTTTTACTAGTCAAACTAGCACAATTTTATTCAACAAAATTTCACATACAAGTTTTGAGACCCTATTCTTCTTGAAAATCACTTGATAAAAATCATGAAAATTAATTTACTAGTAATGATCACTCGAGATTGCTTCCCGTTTAGTCATTATAAATATCTTAATTTTCTAAATAAAATGGGTTATTAATAAGGACCACTCTTGATTGCTTCTTGTTTGGTCCCCATGAAAACCTATCATCTTCATAAAAATAAAATTAAGTTTTTTACTAGTAATGATCACTCGAGATTGCTTCCCGTTTGATCATTACGAACACCGTTAATTTTCTAAACAAAATAGGTTGTTAATGAGGACCACTCTTGATTGCTTCTTGTTTGGTCCTTACAAAACTACCTTTTTCCATTAAAAAATATACAATTAAAATCAACCAACACACAACCATTTTTTACCCAAGAACTACGTAGCCTTTGATTTCTCCATTGCACCCGGAGATACGTAGGAGCAGGAGCCCACTCCTGTCAAGTGCAAAAATAAACGACTTTTATTAAGTCCTTTTTTTTATCTTGGTTAATTTTTTTTTTATAAAAGGGAAATAAATATTTTTTTAGAAGTTAATAAGATTTGCACAATTAATTAGAGGTAACCTTTTTCGAAAGGATGTTGTAGGGTGCTAATACCTTCCCTACACATAATCGACTCCCGAACCCAAATCCGGTCTTAAGGACCACTTTTCTTCAAAAAAGGTTTTTCCAATATTTTTCCTTCGAAAATAAATTATTGGTGGCGGCTCCATTAAACTCGAATAAATCCCTCCGGATTTTTCGGTCGCTACAATTCTCGTATCTTTATATTTGATGAAATTTCGGTTCGATTCATTTCCTTTTGTTCTCTGGGTGCATACTTGATTGCGGTGTTCATAACTGCGTTCATTTTGTGTACTCAGAGACCAATGGGAAATGCTGCCGAAATTTTGTCAAGTATAAGATACGAGAATTATGGAATGATTATTATACGAGTTCTGAAAAAGTTTTTTCTCGAATGGGATAGGGTCATACCATTTAAAGAAAGAGAGCGGTTGTAAGAACGTCGTCTTCTTTGAAATTGTCATTTTTTTGACATGCGTAAGATGGATTATTTTCTTTCGAGTCGTAGTTGGATGTACGATAGGTTGTATCCGGGGAGAGGGGGTTTGAAACCAGATTTTTGCGCTGGGGTTGCGTACTTTGTCCAAGTCGCAATGGCACATAAAGATTTCAAAACTAATGGAGGGATTTGATATCCGTGCTTTAATTGCGATTGCAGAAGGATTAAGAGCCCAAGTGAGGTCACGCACCACCGTATTCGGTGGATTTAGGCTTAATTACTGGATTTGGACTACACATGGTGAAAAGTTGCCTCACGTTGATTTAGGGGTTGGTGATAATTACGAAGGTGCTTCAAGCAGTTACGTAGATTCGGGATGTGGTGAGCAGATTGAATTGATGCAAGATATGGTTTGTGATGCCTTGGGGGTGAACGTGTTATTCGAGGAGCAATAGTATGATGACACAGATGAACTTCCAAATGAGACAGCACAAAAATTTTATAATCTATTGTTAGAAACAAATAAGCCGTTGTTTGAAGGGTCTACAGACTCTAAGTTATCAATGTGTGTGAGGCTCTTAGCTCTTAAGTCCAACTGTGGTGCTCTCAAGTGTGCTTGGATCTCGTAACGAAAATGATGTTGGACTCGTCACCTATCAAAGATGGTTTGCCAAAAAGTTATTACGAGGCTAAAAACTTAGTGTCCAAGTTGGGGCTGGAATCTAAAAGGATAGATTGTTGTGTGAGAGGGTGTATGTTGTATTACGACAATGAGTTTGGTAAAAACGATGGTGCGCTAGTTGAATGCAAATTTTGTGGTGAGCCTAGGTATATGTCACATATTAATAATCGGACGGGTAGACAAAAACTAGTTCCAGTGAAGGCAATGTTTTATTTGCCAATTATTCCAAGGCTGCAGAGAATGTTAGCATCAACACAGACTGCAGGAAAAATGACGTGGCACTATAAGAATAGAAGCACTTCAGGTATGTTGTGCCACCCATCTGATGGTGAAGCTTGGAAGCACTTTGATCGTGTCCATCCCAATTTTGCAGCAAATCTACGTAATGTACGACTTGACTTATGCTCTGATGGTTTTACCCCGTATGTTCAATCCACGACGAAACCTTATTCTTGCTGGCCAGTTATTACTACCTCATAGAATCTTCCTCCCGAAATGTGCATGTCTAATCCTTATATATTCTTGACTTGTACTATACCGGGTCCAGATAATCCAAAAGATGGTATTGACATCTATTTATAGCCTCTCATTGACGAGCTCAAAATGTTGTGGAATGGTGTTGTGACGCACGATATTGCACGAAGAGGAATTTTACAATGAGGCAGCGCTTATGTGGACCATTAATGACTTCCCTGCATATGGCATGTTGTCCTGTTGGGGTACACATGGTAAAATGGCATGTCCGCATTGCATGGAGCATACAAAGGCCTTTACCTTGAAATTTGGGGAAGAGTTCTTGGTTTGACTCACATCGCGAGTTTTTACCCGATGATCATGCATTTAGACGGAATAAGAACGCTTTCAAGAAGGGGAAGTTGAATTAGATGGCCCGCCTCAAGGTTGACACGTAACATATCTGGGAAAGGGTTATGGAGCGCCAAAATCACAGATTTTGGCAAATTGGATCGATTTGAAGGATATGGACAATGGCATAATTGGACAAAAAGAAGTATTTTTGGGATCCGCCATCTTGGAGAGATAATTTATTGAGACACAACCTTGATGTTATGCACATTGAGAAGAACTTTTTGACAATGTTTTCTCACGGTGATGAATGTCGAGGAAAAACAAAAGACAATGAGAAGGCGGACTAGACTTACCACTTTCTTGTGGCGAAAGGACTTGTATTTGACGAATCGGTCGGATGGGAAGACCACGAAACCCAAAGCCTGTTACTCTTTAGCTGCTTGAGGAAGCCAAGTCGATCTGTCGGTGGATAAAGAACTTGGATGCCGGATGGTTATTCTTCTAATTTGGCAAGATGTGCCGATGTGACCAAAGGAACCATGATTGGGATGAAAAGCCATGATTGTCATGTATTCATGGAGTGTTTACTTCCTATTGCATTTAGTTCCTTGCCGTCAAATGTTTTAAATCCTTGTTGAACTCGGCCAATTCTTTAAAGATTTGTGTTCTGCGACATTGAGAGGATGATCTCATAAGGATGGAACAGAACATACCACCATTCTTTGTAAGTTGGAGAGAATATTTCCCCTGCTTTCTTTGATTCTATGGAGCATCTAGCGCGCATCTTGCACATGAAGCTAGGCTTGGTGGACCAGGTTCAATACGGATGGATGTATCCATTCAAAGGTACTATAATAAAGTATTCTCTAAAATAAATATTTATTTGAAGGGTTAAATGTATCAATTTTTATCATCAACGCGTTGTTATTTTGTAGATTTATTGGTGACTCAAAGCGGTCGGTGAAAAATAAGGCCAGGGTTGAAGGATCTATTTGTGCAACTTACTTACACCGTGAGACAATCCATTTCTGTTCCCATTATTTTACGAACTTCATGTTGACACCAACAAATAGTAGGAGCAGTAGAAATTGAAAGTGAAAGACACCCGCTTGCCTTATCGATTATTTTGCCTTTTAGTGGTCATGGTGGAAAGGAGGTGGATAATTGGATAACCGAAGTGTGGAAGTCAGCCCACGTTCACGTGTTGATCAACTGTGCAGAAGTATCACCGTATCTAACGTATGTATCATTTTGACCACTTTCAATTTCTTTAATCCACAATTGCTCTTGATCATTTGTTTGATAATGACTTGGTCAGGGCATTCTTGTTAACTAAGCCCACAAGCGTACAAGACTCTTACGTCTATATTCATGAATATTTCCCAACGTGGTTTAGGAACCAAGTATGTTTTTAGTCGTCATATATATATTATTATTATTATTTATTGTTTGAAAATACAAAAATATTGTTTGAAAATAGGAACCATAATTTGTTTGCACATGGTGTGTACACAGTGTATAGCGAGGCGTAATCCCCTAAAATCCAACACTTGAGAAATTTATCTCATGGTCCTAAATCACGTGTAAAAGAATGGCACACATTCTTTGTAAATGGATACAAATTCCAAACCAGTCAAAAGCAGAGGGAAAAAGCGATTAACGGCGGGGTTTATGTAAAAGGTGCCACAGATGGAGGTGAAGATGACTTTACTGGCGTGATTCAACATATATATGAACTGACGTACAATACTTTAGACTATACTAAAAAAATAGTGCTATTTTATTGTAATTGGTTTGATCCAAAATAGAGGCACAAGAGTGGATCGAAAATATAATACTGTTGACATACACATGAGCAGAAGATACCAAATGTTTGATCCGTTTATCATGGCACAACATGTAAGACAAGTGTATTATGTCCCTTATCCATCAACTCGAAGGGACAAACAAGGTTGGTGTGTCGCAATAAAGATAAAACCACGGGGTCGCATTGAAGCAGATGATACAGAGGAAGAAGTGGCTTATCAAGGGGATGAGATGTCTCATGTCAATGTAGTAAATGAAGTGGAACCCATTACTCGACTATGTGACAATCCAATCACATATGAAGATGTAGATGAGGAAGAGGAATTAAATGAAGAAGTGGCAGAACCATCAGGATCTGAAGACGATGCCGAAATTGAGTGGGCAGAATGGGCATATTGAAATTGTTTAACTTTTTACAATTTGAGAAATTAATGCGTAACAATATATTTTAATTTGTCAGTTATTTTCATAACTTGTTTATTTTTATGGAATTCATTTGTAATATTGTTATGTTTAAATATAATATTTCATGACTGTTATTATTCAATTGCTCTATAGACAGATATGGCATCGGGAGGTTCAGGAGCAGACCCCCTGACCACCCGGTGGTGGTAAATGGAAGGGAAGGGATCGCCCTCGACCCCCCTAAATCGTCGAGGCCGACCATCATTAGGCGTGACCTCATCGGGTTTTCGGCGTTGTCATCTACACGTCGTCCTAGTACATCTACGCCGAGACGACTGATACACCTCCTGCACCTAGACAGATATACGCACCACCTACACGGACTTCGGGCACATTCGACACCAAATGGCGACATGCATTTCTGGCATCGCTCGCACCTTTGCCTCACATTGACATGATCCCCACCCTGGTTCCAAAGCAGCCACACGGGCGCTTCGAGTTCCCATGTTGTGCCTGATCCGGTGGCCGATGCTCATCAGTCCGACCATGATTATAGTACGGGCCATACACCTGATGACACTGATGTTGGGCAGGACGGGGAGGAGCAGGAGGTTCAGCAGGAGGAGGTTCTTGAGCAGGGGGAGGGCCAGGAGCCTGACACTCTTGAGATGTTGTATGATGGTCGAGTTCTTATCAGGCCATCTGGTAGAGGGTAAGTATTTGCAATTTTTTCGAGTTATTAATAATTTACATGTATATATATATATATATATATTATTTAACATGTTTTTATTGTTCAGGTTTCTTCCCTCAAAGCCTGTTGCGTTAGCTATCACAGCAACAATTGAGGAGAATTACCAGGAGTTTTGGCCCACCTGGGGGACACTGAAGGATTTTGAGCGGGACCATATGTTTAATTCTTTCAGAGTAAGCTGCAATTTTTATTTTATTGCATATTATTTTATTTTCGTAAATTTCAATTATGTTTAATAATGTCTTATATTGATACTGCATTTAGGTTGCTTGGGAGGAAAAAGATGAGGAGGCGATGGAGAAGAATTTTCATATGAAGGCCTCCCACCGCCTTTCGACATGCTTCGAGATGCTCGTGATCGTGATCGCCACCAGTTGGATAGGACGAAGCTCGGGCAAGAATGGTAGCGCAGAACTCCCCGAGTTCCAAAGCGACCAGAAGGCTAAGAAAGAATAGGGCCTCGAGAAGGGTGGCACTTGCACCGAGGCAAGTTGTCGGCCAAAGCGCAGACGCAGTTAGACTTGTACGTGTTATAAAATTGTTATTATTATTATTTTATTATTATTATTATTATTATTTATTTAAATTTTTTATTAATACAATCTCGATCGAGGAGGTTGGGGAGAAGTTCATTGCACGAGCTTCATCTTGCAACTCATCTGAAGAGGAGTACTTGGTGATTTCGTTGATGAGCGTTCGAGGCGGACTCGTGTAATTATAAAATATAATAAATATTTTTTAATAATGTTTATATTGTTTTGTTAAAAAAAAAGATTTGACTTATTTGTTTGTTTAACAGAGGAGTTTGAGGCGAGGATGTCTCGGCTTAGATCTCGTGAGCTCATCATGTTCTCCATCTCGAGCCACTGACGATCTATCTACACCGAGGTTTGGCGGAAGTGGTTGGCGGAAAGAAGAAGGCCGCCTATATGGTCTTTGGCGACCTTGCCAAAGAACTACAAAAGGGCCCGCCGCCTACACTGGAGAGTCGTCGAGTAGTAGTCTTGCCACCGGTCGCTCTGCGCGGATGACCAGGAGATAAGCGAGTTGAAGCGGGCCGTGGCCCAGCCCGGCGAAGCTTTGACTTCGGTCTTTGCGGCGGGAAGCGAGATGTACTGGTTGCTAGCTTCGCCCGGCTGACCTACTCGCCTCGGCCTCGACCTCGCCTCCGCCTCGCCTCGCCTCGCCCGCCTCCAGTACTCATGGGCATGTTGGTGATCCAGATGATGTAGAGGATCTCGATCATGATCAGGAGTACCAGGACTATTAGTTCTGTTTGTACTTATATTTTTTCATATTTTTGGATATCATTTTTTTTTCGTTTCAGATATTATTTTAGTTACTGATTTTTATTCGTCGAATTTTTATATTTATTATGTTTTCTTTTTTAATTTACTTTTTAGTTTACGTTATCACATTTTTATATATGGAAAATCAATTAATAATTAAATTAAATTAAATTACAAGTAATTTTTAATTAAATTAATAAATAAATATTTTTAATATGAGAGTAAATTATTTTTATAATTAAACAAATAAATAATTAAATTAATTAATTACTTAAAGAATAAAATTAATTTGGTTATTAATTAATAATTTTATTATTTTTATTAAAAATTCCCGATTGCAAGCGGCCTAAGCCGCCGGAAATATTTCAGATTTACCGACGGTCACGTCCGTCGGAAGTCCAACGACGGCTTTACCCGTCGGTAATCGACCTCATTTACCGACGGTTATACCCGTCGATATTACCGACGGTAAAGGAGAGTCCGTCGGTAATCCTTTGTGACGCCCATATTTCCGACGGGTTTTAGGCCGTCGGTTATCCGTCGGTAATACTGGATTACCGACGGCTTTTATGGATTACCGACGGCTTTAGGTCGTCGGTAATCCCGTGTTTTCTTGTAGTGGTATGACTAATAAACTAATTATGGAACTAATAAATTTAATAGTAAAGCCTAGCACACCCTAAGGGAGGTTTTGGGGGAAGTCTATGTTACCTGAGCAATCCCAAGTTAGGGATTTGAATACTAAAAATCCTCTTTCCTCTTCTTTCGTCTTTCTAAGCTCAGAATCACCATCCCCATCCATCAGAACTCATATACATGTCTTCTTCTTGTTGCTCCAAGCCTTAACCTCCATTAAAGCACTTCCTTGAAGCTTCCAACTTGTTGTCCTTCCATGGCTTCTCTTCCATGTTCTATTTCTTCTTCATTTTGAGTTCCTTCATCTCTCAGTTCGTTCTCCACCTCTCTCACTCGAGCTTTCTCTCTCAACTCGAGCTCTCTCTATCTCTCGGCCCTCTCTTTCTCCAGCGTCCCTCTCTCTCACGGTTGCTGCCTCTCAGGCGCATGGAGGATCGCCGCGGTGGTGGCCACGCTGGAACAGTGGCGGTGGTGGCCTCCACCTCCTTCTTGATCGCAACCCACTTCCTCTTCTCTCTTCTTCTTTCTCTTCTTTTTCTATTTCAGATCTTTGCTTCTCTCTTTGTTGGTGGCTGCTGGAGTCATGATAGAAGGAAGGGGAAATAGGGTTTAGAGGGAGTTCCAGGGTGGAATTAAATGAAACGTGGAGTATGGTGTGCCTTCGGTCTAATTTTAATTAAAAACCTTGCTATTACACCCTTATGTCGCCTCTTAATTAAACCCTTAGTCCCTAATACTATTCTTGAATAATTTTAGTTAATTAAAACTACTCCTAATTAATTGGTCCCACATTTCCTAATTTATTAGGTAAAATTACTATTTTACCATTTGGTTCCAAATTTGTATTAGATTATAAAATTAAGGCTAGGAAGTGTATCTAATCTTTAGGGATTAAACCTCTTATCCCCTTAAACTCTCTAATAATTAGGCTTAGGGATTTTGGGATGTTACAAATCTGGTATTTTTTGGAGGCCAAATCTTCTTGGCTAGAACCGTGTCTTCTGGTTCATGAAGGGGAGGCCTTAGCTCTTCAAGTTGTGTTGCAATGGACACATGATCTGGGGTTGGAAAATATCATTGATGATATCTCTGAATTTGGGTCAATTATTTCAGCTTGTAGAATGGCTCTTTCAAATAGATTAAACTGTTTAGTGAGTTTTGTTAAGCGACAAGCCAATATTGTTGCTCATGTTCTAGCATGGGCGGCTGTATTTAAGCCTTGTAGTTATGTTTATATTATGTTCTTGATTATATCTTGGATATTATTATTAATGAAATGAAGTGAGTTTGCTTTTGTAAAAAAAAAAGTAAATTGTAATTTTTAGCATAGTAATTTAGACATAAATGTGCTTTCAAATAAATATTCAATCCCCCGCTAACATATTTTCATTCTATAATTTTAATATATATAGATTTTAATATGTTTTTTGTTTACATTTACATATGTGGGTTATCAATTTATGTACGTTATATACAGAGTGATCAAAATTCAAAACGATTTCCAAAACTTAACAGAAATATAGTAGAGATTAATTCTTCATATGAGGTAGAATTCTGAATTAATATTTAAATTGTTATAATTAATTGTATCAAGGAAAAATTTATCAATAAAAGATTAAATACTAAAAACTGAAATACAATTTATCAATAATATTAAAATTTATTTTAAAGAAGTCATCATTTTTTACTAACTATTTTTTTTTTAAATTGTTATAACCAAAAACAAAAGAAAATAAGTAAAAATAGAGAAAAAATTTATATTAAAAAAACTTTAATATTGACGTACTATTTAAAACTTTTAAAGAGATGAAAAACTTTGTTTATTTAAACTTCAAATATTTCACTTTATCAGTTATCACATAACATTATTTGAGATAAAACTTTTTATTATGTCTATAAAAATGTTTTAAGGAAAATATTTTTTTACTTTAATATAAAATACAATTACTTTAAAGTAATGTTTAAACTTTTTTTATTACATCACAAACTTTTTAATTATATAAAGTTTAAATACTACGTCAATATAAACTTTTGTATTTAAATATTACGTCAATACAATAACTTTTTTATTTAAACTTTTTGTGTTTATTATTTTAATATAAAAATACAATTATTTTAAAGTAATATTTAAACTTTAAAAGCAAAATACAACCATTAGCTCAAATACATCAAATTAATAAATTATGATATCACTATGGTGATATTGAGAAAACCTGATGCATCGATAGCTAGCAAAGGCCATTTGAGGTATAGTAAAGTTAACCGGCAATGCAATTTTTGCCTGATACTTTATTTATTAATTGCTTGATCTAGAAGCACTCATGTAATTTTATTTTATTTTTGGTTTCGTTAGATGGAGTAATTTGTACTGTTGGCAATTAAGTTCATCTCCCGAGGTCCATGTCCATAGTTCTTTTTTGCATATGCGTGCGTTCCATTTTGAGATTTTTTTTTTTTAATTCCTCTTGTTTTTTCTTTAAATTCCTCTTGTATACTCTCACTCAAGCCAACAAAAGAGTTGGTTTTTTCTTTGGGGGAGAGGGGGCAAAAAAAGAGAAAAAAAAAATTGTAAGACACTTTGAAACATCTTAATTATTGGCTTTTGCATTATATAATATGAAATTAAAAGAAGATTTATGCCAAATCAAAGCAACACAAGCAAATGAGAGAGTTATACTGCTTCATCTCTTTTTCCTTTCTTGTGAGTGTGATATCAAAGAAAAGTGAAAGAAAATCTTTGTTGTGCTTCCACAATTGCTAATTAACAATTTGTCAAACTGATTTTTTAGAGACAACTCCAAAGAGCATTTTGAATATGATGCATGTGAAAGGACCGGAAATCTCACATTAAAAGCCGTCATCAGGGGTATATATATATATATATATAGACACAGTTCACCCATGTGGACCAACTTTCAATCCTAACATAGAGATAGTTATGCAGTTAAAAAAGATGCTGAATAAGAAAATTCAAAAAAAAGGATAGCAACTTGAGTTTACCTTTTGCTCATGAGAAGCCTTGCATTAATCTTTTGCATTAGAGATTAAGATTATCTCAATGACTTAGCATTTCTGCTAACAGTAACCCTACACATACAAGTGGATTTACCATCAATAAGTACATCTCCCATATCAAACTGGAAATGAAAAACAAATCAAAGAAAAAAAATATAAAAACAAATAAAAAAAACAATATTAAGGATAACCACCACTAGCAGCAAAGCATACGTGACATGCAATCTATTCAAGGGGGCATTCCAAAGCAGTGGAGTTGGTGATCACCTATCGAGAGATTCAACACGCATTTTTATAGGTAGGATACATAACCAAAATGAAAGGCAGGATACACGTATTTTGATATGTATCCTAATATATAACCTAAATCACCTGCAGCAAGATAATGTTCTTGTCTAATCTAGTACTCTGTTTGATCTGCTTTTCAAGGTATCAACCTCCATTTAGACATTTCAAAGAACTTTTCTTCGAAAATGTTCTAGGAATCATTTTCTTATTTCTTAACTCAATGATGTTTGCCCCATATGATTCTAGTTTTAGTGCATAGCAATTAGATATATCATTTCATCTTCATCACAACTAATCTTGTCATTATTATCCAACACCATAAAACTTACTAAATAGCATCGTAACAAAAACCGGACCGGACCGTCCGGTCCGACCGGTTGGACCGAAAACCGGGCCATGGTCCGGTCCAGGTGATCTTCTTGGACCGGCTGACAGAGAACCGGTCGGTTCGGTGCCTGAACCGGTCAAAACCGGCTAGTTCAAGGTCGAACCAGTTCGTCTCTTTTTTTTTGAAAATTTTTAATTACCTTTATTAATTAAAAAAAAATTAGTTTTGGTCTCAACAGAGCTTGAACCCTTGTCCTCAAGGCCATAACAAGTCATCTTACCACTAGGCTACATGTTATTTTGTGTATAAATTGAAATATTATCTATATATTATCTATTTTTTAATATATATATATATATATATATATCTATTATATATTTGGTATATATATATTTAAAAAACAATATTTTATTAATATTTTATTAAACCCGATTCGACCCCGGTTCGACCCAAAAACCCTGAACTCTGGCCCTCTGTGATTCAATGTCTAGTGCGGTTTTAATTACTTTGCTAAATAGTGACACAAAACTTAAAAATCAAGAGAAAAATAATCCATCAATTGCAAAGGAGACGATATATTTATTGTACCGGTATTTGCACCAGAAGTGAAGTTCCTTAATATCGACACTATTTTTCTCAACTATTTTATAGCATTTGAATTCAGAGTATGCATACTCGAGAAGTCTCCAATCCAAAAGGGATGAAGAATGTAAGATAAAATGACACCTATTAATTAAATTCAATCCCCCAACATTTTCAACCACTATTGCACCAACACAAATTTACAAATTTATATAATTTGTAGAAGGGTAAGAAACACAGGTTCAATGTTACATTTGATAAGAAAAAACCCAAAAATCGTGATTACCACATATTATTACTACTTCGATATTGCCCATAACCCCATCCTCCTCTTTGGTATCCCTTGAAGGGGCCTGCTCCATGGATTCAACAAACTCCTAACCTCCCTGTAGCCAAACAAAAACCACACACAAGTCAGGAATCAAAGGTTGAAAATGAATTTCAATCGATATCAGGTGATTGGGTAATGAAAGTTGCGGAAAATTAATACCTTTGGAAACTGCATTCCATTGCCCTTCTGAGTACTAATCGCAAGAACCTCCAATTCCTTCCTCTTCGTTGTCTTCCCCATAAATCTTAAAAACCTGCAAAAGATTAAAAGAAAGTAAACATAAGCATGACTGAGAACCCCCAATGTTTTAGAAACGACCGGTAACATATTCCTTTTCCACCGCGTCGCATCCCCTCTTACTCTTCATCTCTTCCGATCGCTTCCTCCACCATCATATTTGTGGCTTCCTCCACTTTGTACCGCCTCACGACCTCCTCTCTCCTGATATCTCTCTCTCTCTCTCACACAATCTGCAACAAAAAAAAATCACGTTATTACACGCAATTTTTTATCTCAGTCGTTAGATCTATATTGAACGGCCCATATTACAACTTTACCAAACCATTATATTGTGATATAAGCCGATCACACGGTTGAGATCAAAACTGCTTGACGCAGTAACTGCACCAAATCTGTTTCCCTATCCCTTGGGCATTGTGAATTTGTATTGTTAAAAATAATTGAATTGAACTGTGAGTTTTGAAATTGATATGTGATGATGTGATTCCTATTTAGGCAAATAATGGCACAAATGTACCAGCTGTGAAATGAGAAACGACAAATATAAGTACATAAATATACGTTATATATTGGTTGTTTATATCCTATAACAGGTGATTGTTGATTGATTTTCATTCAATTAGAGGCAAAATGTAGAGGAATGGCTCCGAAATTTTGGAAATAGATTCTATTTGGAATGAAATGTCAACTATTGGCCAAATATGCATTTGACAGAATCTGAAAAGGATGTGAAAGTTGACACATTAATTGACATTATTTTAATTGAATGATAATTCGATATTTGGTTTTCAGGCTTGGAAACAAACCTATTAAATTCGAATCATGATTAAGCGACACGTGTAATTCATGAACGTGGCAAAAATACAAGAAAATAGGGGTTTGAATTGGGTTTTAGAAATCTTTTCACAAAACTTGTGTATTTTTTAAAACCTTTTTAAAAGAACTCTTTAACAAAATAGTAATGAAAACAAGTAAATAGAAGAGAAGTGAATGACACATTAATTTATGCTAGTTCACTATCACCTGATAGCTACGTCTAGTCCCTTCACACACTTGAAGGATTTCTTCACTATAATCAACCTGATTACACTTAAGAGTATACTACTACCAAACTGGCTATACTCACAACTTCTTAGAACGACTTAGTACAATCAAGCCTCTAAGGAATGTAGCCACTACTGGGCTAAATATAGTGTTCAAAAGTAGTTTTAAACAATATCAAATAACTCTCAGCAGAGAGAATATACAATGAAAAACTCAAGCACAAAGAATAACTTTCAAACTGAAAGAATGAAATGTTTAAGTGCTTGTTCAATGTGATCTCAGGGACTTGGAATGAATCTTGGTTGCTCACAGTGTTTCACTGCGTTCTCAATTGTTTTTCTTAACCTACTTCAGTGAGAGAAGTAAAGTATATATAGCTAGGGTTGTGAATAATGACGTTGTGACTTAACAGCTCATTTCACCACTGGACAAAACTTCAGATCTCCTTTTTGTGGCTTTTGGCAAGACACGTCGCTTTCCACTCTGCTCTTGCATACTGACACAGCAGACTTTTACAGGATCTTGTCCCTTATGATCTTTTGAAAACAAGACACTTCTTAAGCAAGTTTTCTGATGATTATATCCGTTGAAATTCTCTTTGGCCTTTGATTCCTCGTACATTAAAATACTCATCAATTAGGTCTCTTTAATGCATGAAGTAGCCTTTAATGAATATTCAGTCTGATTTCCAATCAGAGCATCTGTCAAACATACGATGCTTGTTACTGAGATACTCTGTTCATCAGAGTGAGCTTGAAACAGAGGCAAGTTCTTCAGTACAGAATTTGTTGGCCTTTCATATAACAGAGTCTTGTAGAAACAGACGAAGGCTTCCACTGAGTAGTCTATTCATAGTCTGTTGAGCATCGACCAAAAATAGAGCGTTGACCGAGACAGAGCATGGTCTCACCAGAGCATGGTCTATTAGAGCGTTGACTGATAACATAGCGTTGACCAAGACAAAGTGAGGCTATCAGAGATGACATCAGCAATTTTCAGAGGATTAATGCCAGACTCAGATTTTATGAAACTGAGAGTGAAATACACATTTTCACTTAGTCTTCTAAGATAATTCCTTCTGATGAATAGTGACTTCTGCACACTAAAAAACACATCAGAGGATAAATTGTTCTATTAACTATTTGTTATCATCAAAACAATTAAGGGTCATTGTTTCTGAATCCACTTGATTCCAACAATTCAAACCATCATAATTGACTGATTAAATGACACTTATAATCTCTTCGTAAAATTGACTGTAATTGCAACACGTCGAATCCAAACCTGTTTTAGGATTCCTAATTGTATTATTTACTAGTGTGTTAACCCCATGCCGTGCACGGGTATACAGTGACTTCTATAAATTTTTATAAAATTGTTGATGATTTATATTTAAAATGTTATTCTAAATATTTGTATCCGAAATTATATATAATTTTATTAAAAGATCTATTTTGTTTCAATCATGAATCACAAAGTTATAACATTATTGTTAATTATAATTTTTAAATTACAATCGGGAGGACTAACAATATAATTTTTGATGAGTTAAGAGTATAATTCTATATATATATATATATATATATATATATATATATATATATATATATTAAGACTCATTTTTGGAATTTTTTTACATATATATTCTCATTAGTAGCATAATGTGCGACTTTTAATATTAAATAATATGTAAATAATAGATAGTATATTGTATAATTTGAATAATATGTATGCACATTTTTAGGATTGCATTTATAATAACCAATTTAAATATTCGCTATGCTCATTTTTAGGACTTCATTAAAAATATATAATTGTTTATTTCATGTTTTTGGTTTATAAATTTGTGTGGCAAAATTTTAAAAAAAATTATGTTTTCTTATAAAATTTTCATCCCAATTTTCTTACATATATCTATAGTACGATGGCCCGTACTACGCACGATATATACTTAAAAATATGTTAATATATTATTTCTATTAAATTGGTCGTTCTTGGTAAATAAAATAATATTGTTATTTTATGTAAAATATTCAATAAATACTCTATGAGATATAATTAATAACCAATAAGAATATTTTCTATAAGCACAATTTACATTTATAGTATGATAGCCCGTGTTCTGCACAGTATATAATTTAAAACAATAAAAACTATTTCCTATAAAATTTATATTAATTTGTAATTTATATCAAAATGTTTATAAGAAATATGCTCATTTTTAGGATTTTATTAAAAAATATGTAATCATTGATTTCACATTTTTGTCTTAAATTTTTTTGTGCCAAAATATAAACAAAAAAATTATGTTTTCTTATAAAATGTTCATCCCCGTTTTTACAGTATATCAATAGTATGATACTATGATTGCTTGTGCTACGCATGGTATATAATTAAAAATTTATAAAATTTATATTAAAAAGTATAATAATGTATTATTTCTTGTTATTTGTCCATTCATGGTAAATAAAATAATAATATTAATTATTTCATTTAAAAAATTCAATATCCTTGTAATAACTTTTTTTTGTATAATTAAAGTATCCATAGATTTGTACAAATATATTAATATGTTTTCATGTAAAATATTTGTCATTTTTTGTAAAGTATTTGTTTGTGTGTTGTATTTTTATTCTTAGGTTATTAGATTTTATTTATATTTACATATAGGACTTAGACATTAGTGTACCTTTGTAGAAATTAAGGATAAAAAATTAAAAATATTTAACAAATTTTTTTACAGTATATCTATATATAGGTTCATGCTACGTAAGGTATATACTTCAAAATTATAAATTTCATATCAAAAAAATATTAATGCATTATTTCTATTAATGTGTTCATTCATAGTATATAAAATAATAATGTTCTTTCATTTGAAATGACAAATATCCTCATCCTGCTAATAAAGCTTTATTATTTAATTAAGATATTAATATAATTTTACTCTTAGTGTAATATCCCATTCTTAAAGGTATTTTGTTGGGTAACAAGAATTTAATCATGTTTATATTTAAATATAGGCATGAGTGACTATGCTTCACTTCCTTTCTAATTACAATTTTATTTGGTGATGGGTGTATATGTTTAATTGATAAATATTTAATTAAAAAGTGATTAATAATAGCACAATTCTAAATTTCCTAGCTATTAAATTTGAAGATTTGGCCAGGCATTAGGCAGCCTATGCTCCAAATGAGGATTGGAAAATTGATCAATTCAGGTGGGGATTGAGGGCTGACATCAAGCATAGTTTGGCTCAGACTAGATTTGCTGAATACTCCTCTATTGTTCAGCAAGCCTATGTTGCAAAAGAAAGCCTTAAGGAACTAGAAGTTGAAACTATGTTGCTGAACAATGGAGGAGTATTCAGCAAATCTAGTCTGAGCCAAACTATGCTTGATGTCAGCTATAACATCCCAATTTTTTAGAATAATTTCTTAGTCACGTGGTAAATTAATTTCTCGGTAAATTAATTTACATGACAAAGCAAAATTGTGCCATTTGAAAAATTTCTATTGTAACACTTAGTATGAGAGGTAATCATGACTTAAGATGTGTCATAAAATTTTATATGGTTAAAAATTTATTAGAGTGGTGATTTAAAACTTAGGTGAAAGGTGCTTGTTTTTAATTGATTGTTATTTTGACTTATCTTGATCTTATATCCTAGAACATTCTTGGCCTAGAAATTTGGTGTTTTAATTGGTTATTAAGTGATTATGTGATAAGTATAAAATTTTATGCGGTTAGAATTTATTTAGGATAATGAGTCATAAACCTAGGTGAGAAATGTTTAATTTTAATTGGTTAGTATTTTGATAAGCTTGATCCTTATCCTTTAAATCCTTAATGACCAAGTATATTTTTTATGAGATAATTCCCTTTAGGTCCCATCTTGGCTGAACTTATTTAAAGAAAAAGGGAGAGGATAATTTTATTCTTTTCACTTGTTCTTATTCTTGAGTGTTAGGAGAAAGAAAACAAACTATTTTCCTTCCTTTTCTTTCCTCCATAACCATGGGTATATTCCCCCAAAACCACTTTCAATTCTTTGATTTTCCAACTCTAAATTCATGTGAGAACCTTGATCATGTATATGAGGTCATAAATTAAGAGTTTCCCTTTGTTGAAAAACTCTAAAGCCTTGAATCTTTTGGAGG
Source organism: Calophaca sinica (assembly GCA_037113605.1). Taxonomy (NCBI): domain Eukaryota; kingdom Viridiplantae; phylum Streptophyta; class Magnoliopsida; order Fabales; family Fabaceae; genus Calophaca; species Calophaca sinica. The sequence goes on along the minus strand of CM073735.1, from coordinate 96,271,694 downwards.
ATTTTGGGTTGTAAAGAACGTGGTTGTATACGTGAGCGAGTACGTGACATCATTTTTGATGTTAACAAGGAAGAAAAACTTGGTGGTAAGGGTATCTATAATCTTTCTTCTTTATTCTTGTAGTTGTTGTTGTTGATATGCTTGGATCTTGTTTTCTTTGCTTTAAAAACCAAGTTTTTATGTATGTGAGCTAAGATGATTTTGAGAAGTTGGATCTTGTGTGACTTTGGTGTGGGTTTCAAAGGATGGATTTCAAAATCTATTTTCTTGCAAGATATATGATTTTGATCTCTGCAAAGACATCTTTCATTATTTAATTAATTATTTCATAGTTTAATGGCATTTTAGTGATTTCAAAAGATTAGTAAGGGCAAAATAGTAATTTTAAATATTCTAGAAATTCCAAGGACATTTTGGTAATTATATAAAATTATTAAGGATAAAAATAAAATTTTATAATTTAAGGGTATTTCGGTAATTTTAAAAAAATAGTAAGGGTAAAATGGTAATTTTACACCTAAGGGTATTTTGTAATTTTAGGAAGGTGATAAAAGCATAATTGGAATTTGGTGTTCTAAAGAAAATTTGACTTTAAAAAATGACTGTTTTGTTGATAATATGTTGAGATTGTGTATTGGCATGTATAAGTGTACACCGACATTAGGAATCCAGTGTAGGACTAATGTCGAGTGAGTGAATTTCCATTGGTATGGAAAAATACGGCATTCCGATCTGGAAATCCAGTGTAGGACCAGAATCGGTAATGTCATGACCTGAGAATCCAGTGTAGGACCAGTGTCAGACCTGGGAATCCAGTGTAGGACCAGTGCCATTAATGCCCATTGGTATGGGTAAGTGTTATATTCCGGAATCATGTACTTTGGCATGTAAATTTACCAAAGGGGAAGTATGTGCATCTTTGTGTGTGTATTGAGGAAATGTTTTTATGCTGTGAAGCTTTGTTGTGTTGGTGTTATATATGTTTTGTTTGGAATGATGACCCTTGCCTGTGGTACTCCGATTTCAATGGATGTTACCCAGTTAATGAAGTTTGCAGAGTAATCGACACTGCCGACGAATGTTCCTGAGAAGGTTTCTACTCGGCTGTCTTCTTTGAGTTGCTGTTTCAAAAGTGCTGCAATACTCTGATTAATATTTTTGAAAGAAATTTAAAAGAAAAGAAAAATTTAGACACTCATTTTTGAAAACCATGCAAGCAGAGTATTGTCAACAAAAATATTTTTACTTTAGAAGAGTTATTTTAAGATCAGCAGCACTCCGAAAAATCGGGGTGTTACTTCAGCCTTCAATCCCCACCAGAACTGATCAATTTTCCAATCCTCATTTGGAGCATAGGCTGCCTGAGAGGCGTGCCTGGCCAAATCTTCAAATTTCGCCACATAATCAACTAAGGGCATGTTCCCCTGTTTCAATTCCACGAACTCTCTCTCTTTCTATTTCCTAAGATTTAGGGGAAAATATTTCTCAAGGAAGACCACTTGAAAATGCTCCGAATCCAAGGGAGTTCCCATAGCCTGCATGTGGGCCCTCATGCCTTTCCACCAATTAGCTGCTTCTTTCTTAAGCATGTGGGTCGCAAATGTCACATTCTGCTCATCATTACACTGAACCAGTTCAAATATCTGGTCTAAAGCTTCCAACCAATGTTGAGCATCAAGAGCATGTTCCACTTTGGAGAAGGAAGGAGGGTTGAGTTTCAGGAGTAAGAGGAAAGCACGATGTGCATCGTCTTGGGGTTGTGTTGTGTCCCCAGTTTGAGCCTAACGATTGAGGAGGTTGTTGGTCGCCATGGTTTGCTCCCGGATGACTTGCATGAACTCATTCAGTTGTTCAAAACCCTACATGTGTGGTTCAGAAGGAGGTCTACCGGGTCCGCGGGGTCGCCTAGATGCACCACGCATGATTCTGTATACAACATACCAATATTAAATTGATCAGGCTTAATATTTAGTAAGACAACATTTAGAAAAATTATTGGTGAATCCAGATAAAGGTTATAAAGGTTATACTATGTAAATCTATCCACATTTCAAATAGGTCGAACTGCTTTGATACAAAAAATGTAATACCTAATACTAGCATCTAGAAAGCTAATATCAGTCATTAACATAATCCAGATACTCAGAAGATAGATTAAAATATAGAGGGTTCACTGCCCAATTTAAACAGAAAATTATACATAGTCTTAGTACAACGATTAATACTTAGTACATAGTCCTTGTTCAACAAGAAAATGTATGTTCAGTACTTAAACATCACCAACATTTTTGAAATACATAATCAAGATAAGTGGGAAATCCCTCAAGTTTCAAAATCCAAGTCTGGCGGCTAAGTCTTCTTATCATTTGAAACAATAAGAAAACTAGTGAGAATAAATCTCAATGAGTTCTAACCATCAATCAAAATATTTCAATTAAGGCATGAGATAAAACTAAATTTAATCATAACATAGGCATCCTCGATTTTTAAAGAAAACTCACTAGACAATTAAGCGTGAGAAACTTAACTACGCTAGTTTACACATTTTGATACGGTAGTCAGAGCTCTATGACCACGGTTAGACGTCTCTTTAAATCGCTAATACCGTATCCTAGACTTTCAAATAGGAAGGACTTACAAAAACAATTTGGGTCTCACCCACATGTATGTGGCCCATGATAGCTAGCCCTTACGGGGAACTTGATACTTCTCAGGACATAGACTATCCTAATATGGATGCTATGTTATAATATAAAGCGGCTCCTTCATCCTTCCCAAATGGTTAGGAAAATCAAATCATCAATTTCAGAACCATACATGATCAAAGTCAAGTCAAGGAATATACAAGAGCATCATAATTAAACATTCATAAGCAAACCAATTGCATTCACATACTGCACACAATTTTAGTTACAACTTATCAATATTTCAAATAAGCATAATTTTGACCTGAATTCAAACAGAGCCCTCAAGTCCAATTCTACATGGAATCAGGTGATTCCAGTGGCTAAAATGTAGATAATTGTGTCTAGTTTATTTGGCCATAAGAATCACTCAATTCCAGTAAATACACATGGAGTTATACACAATTTAGTAACAGGGGTTCAGGTAGCCTAATATTATTCAACCTGTCAATTGTAACCCTAGTATCTATATCATTTCTCAATCAATTTGAATGCTTCCAGTGGCAAAGTTGTAGAGATTTAAGTCTAGATTCCAGAGTCACAAGTATAATTCGAATCCGATACCCGTACAGTGAGCAATAGCCGAAATCGTGACAGGGGTTCAGGGTAAACTAATGTTAACCAGTCTGCCACTTACCCTCTGCTTATTAGGGTCATTTCTCTCCCATTAGGACACCGAATTGCGTGATTCCCGTGACTATGGTGTAGATAAAAATGTCTAGTTTTTAGTGTCACAAGAACCAATCAAATCCAGTCTCTGTACCGTGAGAAATAAATAAATCAATCACATAGGGTCAGGGTAGATTGATAAGGTTCAACCTGTTAATTAAAACCCCATTATCTAATTCAATACCTACTCAAAAGACATGATTATAGTGTGTTAGTCAAAAGAGGCAAGCCACCAACCAAAATAAGAAAAACATGGGTTAGAAAATTTGGTAAGTCATAAAACACATGATGGTAGGTGGCCATCCAATTTGATGTGTTCATATTATATGTTCACATTGCAAACCTTGCCTATAAATAGAAGCTTGAAGGCAAGAGCAAATCATTCCAACATTGAGTGCATTCCAAGTTGAGAGAGTGAGCACCGAGAGAAAATTCCAGTGAGGGAGTTTTTTTGTGAAAAATATTTAGAGAGAAATATTTTGGGTGTAATTGGGTTGTGGGTTTTGTGAGAGAGTGTGAGTGTTTGTAAACACAGTGTGTATTTCCCTTTTCAATATAAGGTCTGCAGCAGTCCGGAGACGTAGGCATTATTGGCCGAACTCCGTTATCAATTTTTGTGTGTGCTTCCGCAATTATTTTTCGCTCTTCCACTAATCTGACTATGGGGAAATTTTGCGTAGTTTCCTAACAACTGGTATCAGAGCTAGTTGGTTACTTCTGCTAAATCTTGGCGAAGATACTATTCACGTGAATAGTAATTTTTCGTGAATAGTGAAATTGGTCGGCGCTACCAATTTGTCCACGGAGGTGTTCTAAAGCACGGTGGTTAGCGAATTGTCGAAAGCGATCACGAGAAGTCGGACTCGAGTGGGAGTATGGGCCGCAGACGAAGGAAAGGTGAAAATTGAAAAGTTCGACGGTGCGGACTTTGGCTTTTGGAAGATGCGGTCGAGGATTATCTGTATCAGAAAAAGTTGTATCAACCTCTCACAGGAAAGAAACCAGCAGAGATGAAGGAAGATGAATGGATCCTTCTCGATAGACAAGCCCTCGGCATTATCCGGTTGACGTTATCCCGTAATGTTGCGTTCAACATTGCAAAAGAAAAGACCACAGCGGATCTTATGAAGGCTCTTTCCAACATGTACGAAAAGCCGTCGGCCTCAAACAAAGTTCATTTGATGAGGCGGTTGTTTAACTTGCGAATGACGGAAGGTGCATCGGTGGCACAACATCTCAATGAACACAACATAGTCACAACCCAGTTGAGTTCAGTTGGAATCGAATTTGATGATGAGGTACGAGCATTGATACTTTTGTCTTCTCTTCCAGAGAGTTGGAATGCTACATCACACCGTGAGTAGCTCAATCCGAAACAATAAGTTGAAATCTGACGATGTTCGTGATCTGGTTCTCAGTGAAGAGATCCGACGGAGAGAGTCGGGTGAATCTTCATCCTCTTGATGTGCATACTGAGTCAAGGGGAAGAAATTCAACCAGAGGAAATGGGCGTGGCAAATCAAAGGGCGACGGTCCAAATCCGTAAATCATCAAAGTTCCCAAAACTCCAACTCAAAGACTATCGAGTGTTGGAATTGCGGGAAGACCGCACTACAAAAATCGGTGTGAGTGCACCGAAGAACCAGGAGGCGAAGGACGAGGCAAATGTTGCTTCCACCTCAGGAGGAGGTGATGCGTTGATATGCTCTTTGGAGAGCAAGGAAGAGTCTTGGGTGGTAGACTCTGGAGCATCTTTTCATGCCACTTCGCAGAGAGAATTCTTCGAGAATTATGTACCTGGAAACCTTGGTAAAGTTTACCTTGGTAATGAACAGTCTTGTGAGATTATTGGCAAAGGTGTAGTGAAGATTAAATTGAACGGGTCTGTATGGGAATTGAAAAATGTCAGACATATTCCCGACCTGACGAAGAACTTAATCTCGATAGGCGGTTGGCGATGGCGGCTACACAACAATCTTCCACTACGATCATTGGAAGATTTCAAAGGGTGCAATAGCGATTGTTCGCGAGAAAAAGTGGTACTCTTTACAAGACAAAGAGGCGTGCCATTTGATTGCGATTGCGACAAATGAAAATCCCAATCTATGGCACCGCAGACTAGGCCATATGAGTGAGAAAGGGATGAAGATCATGCACTCGAAGGGCAAATTGTCATGTCTTGATCGATGAAATTGACATGTGTGAAGATCGCATACTTGGAAGCGAGAAAGAGTTAGCTTTGCACAAGTGGAAGAACCCCAAAGAAAGAGAAACTCGAGCTTGTTCACTCTGATGTTTGGGGTCCAACGACTGTCTCATCCATTAGTGGGAAGCAATACTTCGTGACCTTTATTGATGATCACTCTAGGAAGGTATGGGTATACTTTCTGAAACATAAGTCTGAAGTATTCGAGGCTTTCAAGATGTGGAAAGCCATGGTAGAAAATGAGACAGATTGAAGATCAAAAAGCTCAGGCAGCAATGGTGGTGAATATGAAGACACCAGATTCAAGAAGTTCTGCTATGAGCACGGGATCAGAATGGAGAGAACCGTGCCAGGTACGCCTCAACACAATGGTGTAGCTGAGCGTATGAATCGAACGTTGACAGAGAGAGCCAGAAGCTTGCGGGTGCAGTCAGGCTTCAAAGCGATTAAGGCGTAAGCGATCAACACAAAGACTTACTTGATCAACCGAGGTCCATCGGTACCATTGGAGCACGAATACCGGAAGAGGTATGGAGCGGAAAGAGGTAAAACTCTCACATCTTAGAGTTTTCGGTTGCGTAGCATATGTGCATATCGATGATCAAGGCAGAATAAACTTGATCCCAAATCGAAGAAGTGCACTTTCGCCGGTTATGGTGAAGATGAGTTTGGCTACCGTCTTTGGGATGATGAAAACAAAAGGCGATCCGCAGATGAGATGTGATCTTCAATGAAAGAGTGATGTACAAGGCGAGGCATAACACGGATGCCAAAGAACTTCGAGCGAGTGGGCGGTGTATGCGAGGTGGACAATGACCCGAGAAAATCCTATAGTTGAGAATCCTCGATCGGAGGAATCAATTGGCGCACGAGCCTCCTACTCCAGCTCGGCGATGAGAAAGTCTTCTCGAGTCCCTGTGCCCACCAGGAGATCCATGGCCTCCATGTTGTTGACTGATGGAGGGGAGCCTGAAGATTATGCAGAAGCTTGTCAGACCGCAGATGCTAGCAAGTGGGAGCTTGCCATGAAAGACGAGATGAAGTCTTTGATCTCCAATCAAACATGGGAACTAGCTGAGTTACCCGTGGGAAAGAAGGCACTTCACAACAAATGGGTGTATCGGGTGAAGGAGGAGAATGATGGCTCCAAGAGACATAAAGCCCGACTAGTTGTCAAAGGATTCCAGCAAAAGGAAGGAGTTGACTACACCCGAAATTTTGCTCGATTGTGAAGCTCAATACTATCAGGTCTGTGTTAAGTATTGTTGCCAGTGAAGAGCTCTATCTTGAGCAGTTAGACGTGAAGACTGCATTTCTTCACGGAGACTTAGATGAGGAGATCTATATGCACCAACCTGAAGGTTTCTTAGAAGATGGAAACAAAAATATGGTGTGCAGATTAAAGAAGAGCTAGTATGGCCTGAAACAAGCTCCGAGACAGTGGTACAGGAAGTTTGAAAGCTTCATGCACAAGGAAGGCTTTCAGAAGTGCAGCGCTGACCACTGTTGTTTCTTCAAGAGATATAAGTCCAGTTATATCATTTTGTTACTTTATGTCGATGATATGTTAGTAGCAGGTTCAGATATGGACGAGATCAGAAACTTGAAGATGCAGCTGTCAAAAGAATTTGACATGAAGGACTTGGGTCCAGCAAAGAAGATCCTTGGAATGCAAATCACGAGAGATAAGCAAAAAGGAATTTTGCAGTTATCTCAGGCGGAGTACATCAACCGTGTTTTGCAAAGATTCAACATGGACAACGCCAAACCGGTTAGCACACCTTTGGCCAGTCATTTTTGCCTATCCAAGGAACAGTCACCTCAGACGGAGGAAGAAAGAGAATCCATGGCTAAGATACCATATGCTTCAGCCATTGGAAGTTTGATGTACGCAATGGTCTGTACGAGGCCAGACATTGGCCATGCAGTGGGAGTAGTTAGCAGGTTTATGTCAAATCCAGGAAAAGCTCATTGGGAAGCAATGAAATGGATTTTGAGGTATCTAAGAAGCACTACAGAGAAGTGTTTGTACTTTGGTAAAGGTGAATTACAAGTACAAGGCTACGTAGATGCAGACTTTGGGGGTGAAGTCGATCAGAAGAAGTACCACAGTTACGTATTTCTTGTTGGTACTACTGAATTAGTTGGATGTCGCGGATCTGAAGATTGTTGCTTTATCCACTACAGGCCGAGTATGTAGCGATGAAGCTTGACAAAGAATTGAGATGGCTTGAGGGATTGTTAACAGAGTTGGGTTTCACACAGGAGAAGAGTGTTTTGCACAGTGATAGTCAGAGTGCGATACATCTGGCAAAGAATTCAGCATTTCACTCCAGAACAAAGCATATTGGTCTTCGTTATCACTTCATCAGATCTCTGCTTGAGGATGAGGTGTTAATGTTGAAGAAGATTCAAGGAAGTAAGAACCCAGCAGACATGTTGACAAAGGTGGTGACTATCGACAAACTGAAGTTGTGCTCAACTTCAGTTGGCCTGCTCAAATAACAGACCAGGAAAGGCTGCTGCATTGATCGAGGTGTGAAGACCGATTGAAATCAGTCTTCAAGTGGGAGATTGTTAGTCAAAAGAGGCAAGCCACCAACCAAAATAAGAAAAACATGGGTTAGAAAATTTGGTAAGTCATAAAACACATGATGGTAGGTGGCCATCCAATTTGATGTGTTCATATTATATGTTCACATTGCAAACCTTGCCTATAAATAGAAGCTTGAAGGCAAGAGCAAATCATTCCAACATTGAGTGCATTCCAAGTTGAGAGAGTGAGCACCGAGAGAAAATTCCAGTGAGGGAGTTTTTTGTGAAAAATATTTAGAGAGAAATATTTTGGGTGTAATTGGGTTGTGGGTTTTGTGAGAGAGTGTGAGTGTTTGTAAACACAGTGTGTATTTCCCTTTTCAATATAAGGTCTGCAGCAGTCCGGAGACGTAGGCATTATTGGCCGAACTCCGTTATCAATTTTTGTGTGTGCTTCCGCAATTATTTTTCGCTCTTCCACTAATCTGACTATGGGGAAATTTTGCGTAATTTCCTAACATAGTGCCCAAATTGGAGCAAATTTTGTCTACTTTCCAATGGAACTGGAACCAAGTCGAAATGACCTCTGTGGAGGAAATTACGACCAAAACACCACACGGGTGTCCAGATGGGTTAGGGACAGCAATCCAACCCTTTCCAATTCCACACCAATTTTCATAATTTATCATCAACCAAATTAAGAGCCATTTAATATAAACACACAAAAGATTCTAACTAACAGAAACATAGCATTAAGAACCACAATATTTGAGTAATGACAGCCCCTTTTCCAAGCACAAACTAGCAAAATTTCAACAACAAGTATACCTGCAAAGTTCAATCTTATGTTTTTGCAACATAACCTCTTGATACACCCAACACATATCACAAAATCAGAATCGAAACTTTAATTTAATCACTAAAACAGTATATCTAAGTTATTTTTCATGAAGTTGAGTGGGACTTATGGGTGCCCTTAAACAAACAAGCTAGAACTCACTTGTTCAAGTAGAAACTCAAGGTTTTGGCTTGCTCTTTCTCTCCTCTTGGCTGAACCCTAAGGGGTTATCCTGGAGTTGATTTGCTTCTAATTTGAAGAGTGATTTTGGTGTAGGAGAAGATGATGAAGGTAGAAGGGAGTATTGAAGTGATTATTTTGGTGTGATTGAATGGAAAAATGGAGGTGGTTTATGGTGGGGGTGATTTTCTTCTTGGAGGAGGAGGATATGGTGCTCTCTCCAAGTTAAGCTCATGGAAAAAGAGAGAATGAGCTGAATACTTCCCTCCCCCTTAATTTCAAGGCCGTGAGGATGAGAGAGAAAAGGAGGGATTGACCTTTCTTAGATTTCCCACTTAATAAGTGGATGATTGGTCAATTTGGGATTTCCTGTATCTTGTGTGGATAATGTGATGGAGTTGGAATTTAATATTTTGGGTGTATTTAATAAGAGAAATGCCAATTATCACGAATGAATGGCTCGTGATATTTCACGAGTGACGTGACATCCTATTTTATTTCAATTTTTTGCTGTTGATAAAATTGATTTCTCTCTAATTTCTAAATTAGATCTAATCACCCAGTCCAGTTACCTCTCGCCTTCCACGTTCGACAACTTCACTGCCGGCTTTGATTTCATGGCGGCCACCATCGCTGAAAAAATGTAACCCAGTAACAGAGACTCTAGATGCTCTCTAGAACCATACCAAACTCGCCTCCATACCAATCCGTACCAAATGGCCATTTGCTAAACAAGGAATGGATATCTACCCCACATTTTCTTCCAAACAAGACCATGTCATGACCAGCGTAAGATGGGAACAAAGATTGCAGAGGCCAAGGACAAATCATTTGTCAATTACTCATTTTCTCATCCTTTGTGAAAAATCACCACCAACAAGAACTGGTTAGTGGCATACCATTGGGAGAATGGAGAACCCCTTTGAGACTTGAGAGCAAATGGGGTTACTTGTTTGTTGACTGAGAAAGTGAGCCGGTTGTTATTGATACCATGAAATTGAAATGGGGTAGGCAAGAGAAAGGAGATAAGGTTGGAGTAAACAGTGGAGAGTGTCCGGCCGTCAATCAAGCAACAACTTTTCTATTTTTCTTTTCTATTTTTAATAGTTTTTTAGGAAAGAAAAATATCCGTGGTATTCGCGATCAAATTGTTTCGCGACATATAGCAGAACTCATTTAATAAACAATGATATATGGACACCAATTTTTTGTACACCATAAACAACGTAGTACCAGAGAGAGAGAGAGCATGCTTTCCGGTCCCGTGTCAGGGATAAAAAAAGAGCAACAAAAAAAGTGAAACCGTATGCATCTACCGTGGTCGACAACTTAAAGTGTGCACTAAACATTTCTGGTAATTAATAGGGAGGTTGCCGTGGGCCATGGAGGGAAAAAAAGTGTGCACTAAAATTTTTTCTACGCCTATTTTGAAATTAGCCTAAGTCAATGTTGTGCTAAAAGAAAAATAATAATAATGATGTACTAATTTAACTACATAATAGAATTTAACTTAGTAGAAAACTAATTCTCCTATCTTCAAATTTAATAGCTAGGAAATTTAGAATTGTACTATTATTAATCACTTTTTAATTAAATATTTATCAATTAAACATATACACCCATCACCAAATAAAATTGTAATTAGAAAGGAAGTGAAGCATAGTCACTCATGCCTATATTTAAATATAAACATGATTAAATTCTTATTACCCAACAAAATACCCTTTAAGAATGGGATATTACACTTAGATTACCATAATTTTTATATTTACCAATATCACCCTTACATATAAATTTTTACTATCACCCTTACATATAAATTTTTACCAATATAAATATTGAATAATAATTAAATTTACTCCACTACTTCATAAAGTTTAAGAAATATTAAATTTAATTAATTGTAATATATTTCGTCAAAAAAAAATTAAATGTAATATATATTTATTGGGTGGGGGATCAAATTACCTTGTTTATTCATTATAACATTTTATTTTTTATGCGATCAAGTTACCTTATCAATTTTTGTCAAAAAAAAAATGTTACCTTACTTATTGTAGCACTTTATATATTATATAGCATTTAGTATGTACGTATTCATTAACGCAACATTGTTAGCAGAATTGGAAATAAAAATATGAGCTTATTAAAAAACACTTTCATCTACTGATTCCTTTCTTTTTTCCGATTAATTTCTAATTCCTTTTCTTAAACATTGGGATAAGGCTTAGAAAAATAAAAAGGTACATGAGTGTATATAATATAGATATAAATATAGCTATAGATTTGATTTTTGGTATATCCGGTATCATATTTTTATTTACGTGTACAATATTTGATTTTTTATTCTTTATTTCCTATTTATAATCTGGTATCGTATATGCCATTAATTATTTGATTATTTGATTATCAAATTTTGTGGTTGAATCCTTTTATTTGATTATCAAATTTTATATGATGGTTACCCTTTCGAATAGTTTACAAATATATCATTTAATCATTTTAAATTGGAAATCTGGAATTGTTTAACATTTTTTATTTTTTTTTAAATATTTCTTGTTTGTTTTAACTGTAGGAATAATATCAGAAATTAAAATTTAGAGTTAGTAAAAGGTAGCATTAAAATAGCACATTATAATAAAATTTGACTATTTAATTATTTAGTATTTTTTATGACATATTTTTATTTACATGTATAATATTATTTCGATATGGTATGATATTATTCAAACTTTACTTCAATTTAAGTCAGAAAATCAATGACCAATAAATACTATGTATCCGGACATGTTTCATATATTTTTGATTTTTGATTCTTTATCTCCTATTTATAATCAGGTATCATATATGTCATTAATTATTTGATTATTGAATTTGGTGGTGGAATCCTTTTATCTGATTATCGAATTCTATATGATGGTCACACTTTCGAATAGTTTACAAATATATCATTTAATCATTTAAATTGGAAATCTGTAATTGTTTAACATTTTTATTTTTTTATAAATATTTTTGTTCTGTTTTTAAGTGCAGAAATAATATTAAAAATTAGAAAATAAAATTTTGAATAACAAATTGCTAGTATATTTGTTTAAATTATTTATTTTCTTTATATTAAAACTAGAATTAGAAAAAGGTATCATTAAAATAGCACATTATAATGAAATCTAACTATTTAATTATTTAGTTTTTTTATGACATATTTTTATTTTTATTTTTATTTACAATATTATTTCGCTATAGTATGATATTATTCGCCCTTTATTTCAATTTAAGTCAGAAAATCAATGACCAATAAATATTATGTATCTGGACATGTTTCATATATTTTTATTTTTGATTCATTATTTATTGTTTATGTTATTTTCTTTTTTGTCACATTTGATTTTGATTATGACAACAATTTGAAATAATATTTAATTTATATTAATAAAAAATAAAAAAGTCATTTTGACGTTATTCACTAAAAACTAAAAAATCTTTTAGACATTATTCAATTTGTATGATATTAAATTCGTATATTTTAGATAAAATTAGCATTTTGTTATTATTTTTTATTTACTTTAAAATTACTCTATATTGTCTACTTTTTAAAGAATTAGAAATAGAAATAGAATTTGAAGAAGGAAGTATTAAAATCGTTCTGCATTATTCTAATTTGATTATGTAATTATTAAGTTTGACTATGGCTGTTGAATCTGTAATTATCCGATTTTTCATATTTTGTTCACAACTATGTCTTTTATTTTTATTTTTTTTAAATATTTGTTGTCTGTTTTTATGTTTTCTAATAATATCAAAAATTAGAAATTAAAAAAACAAAAAACCAAGAGCTAGTATGTTTGATTATATTTTTTATTTTCTTTATATTAAAATTAGTATTATAAAAAGGTAGCATTAAAATAACACATTATAATAAAATTTAACTATTTAATAATTTTATTTTTATTTAATTCATAGATGACCATTTCATAAAAAAAATGGTTAATGATTTTCGTAAATTAGTATTTATTTAATTTGTATATTTAATGTGTATATAAACATTTGAAAAAATATTAGTTAATGATTTTCGGGTTCAGTTAAGGGTTTCATCATTAATTGTTTGGTAAAAAGTCATTAATTCGTGGATTATATGTGATTATTTTCCATTTTTGTAATTAATTTTTGTTTTAATTTTTTCTATACATCTATAAATTCCATGTCATCAAGTTTTTGAGGGAATAAAATTTGTGTTGCCATGTGTTACCATTTCTAAAATCTGATTAGCTATGAGGAATTCACTTGAAACATTCTTTTTTTGGGGTTGTTCTCAATTGTATATAATATAGATATAGATATATAGATGATATATATATACACTAGAACGTGACATGTGCATAATATATTTTGTTTTTGTTTTTGTAATGAAAGATACTTAAAAAGTATTTTGGGAGTGAGCAGTTGTTTATAAAAAAAATGTATTTAATGGTAAATAAAATAGATTTTTTTTAACACAGGTTACAATTAAATACTATAGAAAGTATATTTGAACACGTGTCTATGCTTATTAGTTGTTTTCATGTGCATTGCATCACAGAGGTTGTAGAAAATTGGCAAATAGTTAATCATAATTGGTCTATGTTGTGCAAAAAATACATGAAATTAATAATTGTTACAAATTTGGGAAAATAAGATTATATAAGTAATGTATTTTTTGGGGTTTACCTATCTTTTTTTTTAAACAGTTCCTTATAAATCCACTTTTACGGTGGCTTTTGTGATTTGGTTGTCGTTGTGACGAATAAGTATATTCAATTTGCTACAAGAAGTTAATTTTGACATTGCAACATACAACTGGTCATGAGAAAAGACTCGTTGTGGAAGATAGACTTAGACTTGTCTAAGTGAATGTCCCTGACTTTTGTTAAATGTCAATGCAAAAGATACATCAATAAAGAATTGTCTGCTACGGAACTTAAAAGGAATTCTACTATCGTATGGAGTCAATGACAATCTAGAAATATAAATCTTTATACTAATATTACTTCTTGAAATCACCTTTCCTGCTAAAAAAAATTTGTTGATACATGTTGTAGCTAGAAAATTAATAGTTAGTACACGCTATAGTAAGAAAACCACATAGGTACATGGCAGAAAAATTAATAGTTCATACATGCTAATACTCTGTTTTTTGATAACAATATCTGCTTATACTCTGTGTTTAACTTTTTTTGGACAAACTTTGTCTTTAGCTAATATTTCATCTTTTGTAAGAGTTTGTGTAAATTTGCTATGTTTATGTTCCCGTTTCAATGACTAATTCTTCAATCAACAACTCTCCAAGCCTAAACATATCATATGAAAGCACAAATATGCATCGATCTAACAATTTAAAAAGTTTGTAAATTTAGTTTTATGAAATATGAATATGAAAAAGACAAAATTTTAAACTAACATATATAAGTAGCGTAATCTTAAAAAATAGAGACTCTTTTAATTGTAAATATATTAAATATAAAATTTATAGTAAAAGTTAAATATTAGAAAATTTGTAAGGTTATTTTTTATTAAATTAATTTTTTGTATTTTCGTAAAGTAAATAAGCAATGCAGAGTGAAAATATATAATTTTAAAAAACTAGTTAAGATGGCATGACATTATTAAGCCAAAACGTTAATTGTAATTTCATATATTGATGGTAATATTTTTTCTTTTGAATTTTAATGAATGAATTTAATTTTTCGAATTAAGAGACAAAATATAAACTCTGCTCTTATGTATCCCATGGACCCATACTTTTTATTTTTTTGTAGATCCATTTGTCATTTTGTGTTTTTGTCTTGATACTCGAAGAATGGTGAAAGAAATTAAATCTAATTTTTTTATTTTTTAAAACCCAATGCTAAAAGTAAAAAATAAAGTCTTTTAGAATTTTAAATATTAACCTTATTATAATAAAATCAAATCTAAATCAAGATGATGTAAACCTTTTTCATATTATTTAAACGAACACAATTTTTGCATAAACTACCTTTTCTGTTGTAGGAGTCTAGCAGCCATCAAATTATCCCCGGAGCATCATGTTCCTGTT
Organism: Calophaca sinica; assembly: GCA_037113605.1. Lineage (NCBI taxonomy): Eukaryota > Viridiplantae > Streptophyta > Magnoliopsida > Fabales > Fabaceae > Calophaca > Calophaca sinica. The sequence goes on along the minus strand of CM073735.1, from coordinate 96,256,512 downwards.
TGCTTTTCATTAGATTCACTTATTATCTTTTTTGTTATCTATTTACACATTCCTTTGATGAAGTTATAAAAAATATGTTATGAAACCATTGAACATACATCTATATGCTCATTAATAGGAAAATAGACCTCCAAAATAAACTCATTTGTTTTTAGACCAAATGGACCTCGTGAAAACATTGAGAACACACCCATACAAAGTTGAGATTTAAGTTCAATTAGAAATTAAAACCCCAAATTAATCCAGCAATAAATATCAAGGAGAGAGGACAACAAAATCAAATTAAAAATACACCTAACAAAAGAGATCTCATGCCCCACAAAATCTAATTCAAAATTTGATACAAAGAATACACAATATTCTGTAACATGAGCATGAATAAATGTACTTTGGAAAAAAATTTAGGAACTTGGCAAGGAAAAAATCGGTAATCTTTGAGAACCAATTCTCTTTCCTTCTTCTGATCATATTTCCCACCATTTCATGCCTCTTATCTTTTCGTTTGTAGCTCTCCTCCACCTTTTGTTGGTTTTACCATCTTCCTATTCTCCCATCTCTTGCTCTCTCACTTTTTCTAAAACTGAATCCCCTCCCCTATTGTCTATAGTTACATTTTATAATAACGTATGATTCTTGCTTTTTGTAATTGTTTGAACCATTAACTTAGGATTTTATTGGTAATTAGGATAATTTATTGTTATTATTAATATGAAATCTTTCCTTTTAAATGCATAATATTATTTAAGAAAGAATTTCAAAGGCTAAATATCTTTTTTATTTATTTTCTAATATGTATATTTTTTTTTTGAAACACGTTTATTCTTTATTTGAGCAAAAAATTTGTACTAAACATTTGACACCCACTTATATTTTTTTCAATCTGAAAACTTAATGAACAAAATAAATAAAATTAAAGGAAATCAAATTTGTAAAAAAAAGAAAGAGAATAAAATAAAATTCAAATTAAAATTAAATTGAGAAGTACAAATAACTCAAAATCACATTAACATTTATTTGTTTTAAAATGTTTTATATAATAATTTGAAAAAAAGAATGGACGTAAAATGAACTAAATAAATACAAAAAATAGAAATTAAAGCTTAAATCTACAAATGAAAATAAAAATAAATCAAAAATAAAAATGAGATTAAAATTAAAATAAAAAATGAACATAAAAACCAAATAAAAATTTAAAATTTCAATTTTGAAAGAAAAATAAAAAGTGAACGTAAAAAGGAAGTAAAGATTTAAAATTGAAATTGAAAATTAAAGATAAATTAAATTAAAATTACATATTAAAAATAATTAACTATAGATATTATGAAGGTGTATCTAATATAGATATTATATATAGAATTAAATATAAAGTTTCTAATATTAATTATAATTTTAAAGCATTACATAGCACACCTAGAAATGAGACAGTTATTATTGAAGCTAATTTAAGTAGATCTAATATTACTACCCCTGAGAAATTAAAAGCATAAAAAATAATAGTTAAGTTACCTAAAGAATGGATATTAAAGAAAGTTATGGAAGTACCTAAATTAGAATATAGGAAACCCAGAGAATTTGTTCTAGAAGAAGATGAAAGGTTAGAATTAGAATGAATAGAAGTCAGACATTAAGAATTAATGAACCTCAAGTTATTAGTCATCAGTCCTCTAGAAGTTCAATAGATACTAATTCTACTATTAATGTGTATTTAGCAGGTGTTAATTTTACCCCAAATATTTCTCAACAATTATATGAGTCATGTCCCTCATTTGAATCTGAATCTCCTAGGATGTCACCTACTAGATCTTAGATTATAGGAGTCATTACTAGAGAAGAAATATTTGAAATAGATAAAGTTTGGATTAGACAAGATTTTGAAGCAGATTACAATAAAGAAAAAAGAGATTGATATTTTAGTACTTTTAGTAAAGAACAGACTTCAATTTAAATGTTTATTTCTTTACGTGGTTTGAAAATTATTGTTTAGAAAAAGGAATAGAAAATCCTTTTATAGAAAGTTATGTTGATGTTAATGTTAGATTAAATACAAAATGTAAAACAATAGATAATAAGGTCGTAGAGTCAATACACCCTCCTTCAGAAGGTATTAAGTTAGAAAAGGAAGATAGAGAAATAGAAGCCTCACCTTTTAAGACTATTATAAACCCAATTACTTCTGAGCAAAAGGAATTAGGAAAAATATAAAGTCAATTGAATTATTCGAATCAAGTATTACATACTATGTCACAACAATTAGATAGAGTAGAATTACAATTAGTTAATAATAAATCCATTATCCCTTAGAAGGTAAATTCTTATAAAGAATACAAGTTAGAACCGGATAGACCTATATATAAAATAAATGTTCCTGAAAAAGAATTAAAAGGAATTAGCTTAGGACAAAAGAATGATAATATTAAAGCCTAGTAATAATAATAGTAGTTCATTAAAAATAAATATGTTGACACAAGAAGAAGAATTAAATATTAATAAGTTAAAGAATTTTGGTAGAACTAGGAATTATTTAGGAAAAACTAGAAATTATTACCCTAGACTAAGTTTTTCTGATTTACAGTTTGAAGAAAAGTATTATCAAAATGAAACCTCTTATTCAGGTACAACAATAGTAGAATGGAACATAGATGGTCATAGTGATCAAAATATATTAGATATTATTCAGCAAATGACTATGGCAGCTACTGCTTATATGACAATAGCAGGAAATAGTAATAAAAAAGCAGCAATGTTATTAACTGTAGGTTTTACAGGACAGTTAAAAGGATGGTGGGATAATATTGTTACTGAACAAGATAAGAATAATATATTAGGAGCTATTAAAAGAGAAACTGGTGAAGAAGACGCATTAAATGTTTTATTATATGCTATTACTAAACATTTTGTAGGAGATCATTTACAGCTACAGCAAAGAGCTGGAGAACAATTAGTAAATTTATATTGTCCAACTATGTCTGATTATAGATAGTATAAAAATATGTTTTTATGTAAATTATATGTTAGACCTGATGGTGATGCAGATTATTGGAAAGAACGATTTTTAGCAGGATTACCTAAATTATTTGCTGAAAAAGTAAACAATAATATTAAGAACAAGCGCGATGGAATTATTCCTTATTCTGATTTAACTATGGGTGAATTACATAATTTTGTTATAGAAACGGGAATACAGACTTGTACTGATTATAAATTACAAAATAAAATTAGATCAGAAGCTATACAAAGTAAAAGAGAATTAGGAAGTTTTGTGAACAATTTGGAATAGAATCTATTAAAGCCCCTCGTAAACAAGCTAGGAAGAAGCAGCAAATTAAGCCTTATAAGAATTATACGAAGAAAAAGAATTACTTTAGAAATAGTAATTATCAAGAGCAGCCTAGAAAAAATTATAGAAAGAAACAGGTTAATAAGAATTACAATAAGAAAGATGTTAAATGTTTTAAGTGTGGTAGATTTGGTCATTATGCAAAAGATTGTAGAGTTAAGCAAAAGATTAATGATATTAGTAATTTAGAAATATCAGCAGAATTAAAGGATAGTCTTATCAATATATTAAAGGATATTATGATAGTCAATAGTTCAGAAAAAGAGTATTCTGAATAAAGTTCTTATGAAGAAGAAGAAGATTATATTAATTAGGTATTAGATGAATCTGAATTAGAACCAGACAGTTCTGATAAAGATTGTTTAGGCCCTGGATTATGTAATTGTGATAGTTGTATTAAGAGTATACATGTTATTACTTCAGATTAGGCTAATACACTCATAAGAGTATTAGAAGGAATGCCAGAGTCACATCAAAAGGAAGAATTTATGGTACAAATTAAAGGAATTATAGATCGAGAAGAGAAAGAAAAAGAAAAAGTTCATAAAGTAGAATTTAAGGAAGTATTAAATAGGTTTAGACAGCCTTCAGTCCCTTCAGTTACATTACAAGATTTACAGAATCAGATTAGGAAATTAAAGCAGGAGATACAAGGATTAAAAGCAAAAAGATTTAGATTTAGAAATTAAATATTTAGAATTAAAGGCAAATGGAGTAATAGTTGGTCAGTCAAGCTAGTCAATGTGACAACCACCTTAAAATTTTTTAAAAATGGAGCCGCCACCTAAGGTTTATTAAGAAAAACAATAGGAAAAACCTTTTTAAAAATAATTGTAGAAAATTGGTCTTGGAACCAAATTCGGATTCAGGAGTTGATTACGCGCAGAGAAGGTATTATTGGCACCCCTACGACGCCCATTAAAAATGGTACCCTAAATTGTTTGAAAAATATTTTTTTGCCTAAAAAATTAATTCCCTTAACAAAATTTATTCATATTTATTTATTATAAAAAAGGTATTTCTAGAATAAATTACTATTTATTAACCACGAACAAAATCAGGACTTCAAAAAAAATGTTGTGGCCGAGACTTCTACTTTTATTTTATGAAAAGATCCTTTTTTGAAATAGGTAGTTATTGCCATTATTATTAATAAATAAATTATTAACATAATTGGACAAATCAAATCTTCTTAGAAAATAACCCTAGATTTAAAATTATGCATCTCTACTTTTATAATGAAAACAAATAAATAGAATATATTCACTTTTAAACAAACAAACAGCGTTTCGACTTTTTTTATTTTTTTTAAATAAAATAAATTTGTCATCTTTCCCATCTTTAAGAAAAACAAAATAGTAACCCTAAAACCCTAATCCTAATTTGGGACATCACGGCTGCGCAGGGAGCAAGAAAGGCAAGATTAACAACAACAACAGAATAATAACAAATAAGCAAGGAGATGAAGAACAATTAATATTATGGGTTACAATTCTCAGTTTTACAACCCAAATAGGAATCTTGAACAAAAGAGGGAAAGGGAGAGATTGAACCTTGATATCCAATTCCTCAAATCCTTCGTTTAGAAAAAAAGGAAAGAAATTACAGAAGTAAATGAAAGAACCCTAAAATTCTACATTTCTGAATTTTGTGCTCTCCCTCTCTTTTTTTCACTCTTGGTGCCTTCTTTCTCTTTCTCTTCTGTTCGAATCCTCTCAGTCCAGAACCTACTCTCTCCTTTCCTTCCTTCTCAGTCAGAACACTCCCTTGATCGCTTTGTATGCTTCCCTTTTATAGGCCCAAAGCTGCGAAACAAACACAACGAATCAGTTCAAAATCAAAAAATAAAGATAGAAAGATAAGAGGAAAAATAGGGAACGAAAAACTCCCTTTTTGCGTCTAGGCTCGTGATTCCTCCGAATCTTTGCTTGATGCAATCCAAATAACAGAAGCATAAAACGAGATTGGTTCGGTTTGAATGTGATTCCCAAGATTAGATCTAAAAGAAAGGGAAAGAAAATAGCGAATGTGAGGCCGAGAGAAGGGGAAGGAGGCCAATGATTTCGGGTTAGGTTTGAGATGGAGGGAGGTGGTGCGGCTGGAGCTTCTAGGTTAGGGTTTGAGAAGAAAGAGGGATGAAGATGAAAAAGATGGAAGAGAAGAGAAAGAAGTAAGGGTGTAGAGAGAGGAGCGAGAATCAGGGAGAGAATGGGGGTGGATGAGAGAAGGTAGAGAGAGGGCGATGTGGCGGCAGAATGAGGGAAAGATGAAGGGAAATTATGGTTTAGGTTAAATTAGGTTTGGGTCAAATTCTGGTGTGGAGTGGACTTGGGTCATGGATTTAAGTGAGCGAGAGGAGTGTCTTGTGGACAAAAGGGAGGGTGCGTGCATAAATGAAGAGAGGGCGCTGGAGGCTGCAGATGAAAACGGTGGGGTCTTGTGAAGTAGATCTGTGCATGGAGAGGAGTTGGGGGTGGGTCAATGACCGGGTTGTTTATTAACAAACTGCTAATTGCACCTTTAGTCTTGCCACTTGCATCCTCCTTTCTTCAAAAAATATATTTATTTCTTTTCTTTTTTCTCTCTTTTATTCTTTCTTCTTTTTATTTATTGAGACCAAGATATCATTATTATTACTAATTTAATAAGCAAGCAAAACTAATTAAATAAAATAAATAAATAAAGCCTGGACAAAATTAGGGTACTACAGTTGCCCCTCCTTAATTACATTTTACTCGAAGGTCTTCGTGCATTCGTTGTAAAAGGTAATTAAGGATAAAGGTGTAACATCCCAATTTTTATGAAAATTATTTTATAGTTTCCGACTACTTGAAAATAAATCATAGAGATTGATCACCTCAATGGTTTGTTAAAAGTACGAAGAACTACCAAGATTTATTGTAAACAATTTACTGTTTTAGTAATTAATTCAGATTAGCAGACAGTGTAGACGTATACTGTTTTTAATATGAATTAATCCCGAAAATGTGAAAGATTGTTGTTTGATTAAAGAAAATTATTTAATTGAAAGAGAAATAATTTTCAGGATTTAATAAATATTTTCAAGTCATAGTTTGAATTTTCATGGTTTAGTTATTGTATTAATTGTCTATTTTATGTCATATTTAATATGACTATTATTTTAAAGATTTTGTCTTGATAATATTATTGTTTGATTAATATCTATATGATAAGAGAAATTGAAATTAGTGATCCTCACTAATTTACAGTTTTTATTTCGCTGCGAGAATTCTATCGAATTCTGCCGTAACTAGGCTATTGTGTGTGTTTCTAACTGAAACATGCCCAAACATGATCCAAATTTTATAAAATTTGAGATCTTAGCATTTTTCAATATTTATGATTTATTGGAATTTTTTTTGGAAATTTTAGGCATCAGAATAATATAGGGTGTTTTCTACGCCCATAACTTAATTACGGTAGCGTTTTAGCACGCAAATCGAGAAAGCGACATTCATAGAAATACTCCTAATATTTTTGTGGATATTTTGGTTGATTAATAATTTTTGACTATAGAATAATTTATTAGATTTATATTTGGGATTTTTGATACAAAAACCCTAATTTACGCGTAACGCCGCGCACCCGATTGATCGAGAACGCGACGAAACGAAATATCTAGATATTTTGGGCTAAGGGGAGATGCATCCAGCCACTAGGGGAGCTGAATCTCATCCTTAGAAGGTCACTTTACAAGTGTTGATGTGTGATTGGTGGTTAGGTAATTATAGTTAGTTAGTTTAGTTGGTTTGGTTAACTTAGAACTAGTTTGGTTAGTTTGGAACTAAATGAAGAAATTTATTCCTTCCATATCCCACCTGAATTTCGTGGCCTCCTTCCGTTCCCTGAGCAGCACCTTCATTCTTCCATTAGAGAAAAAAAATCAAGAGAGTTTTAGAAAGAGAAAGTGTTGAGAAACTTGAGAAAATGGTGATTTTGGAGTTCAATCTTCCATCCTTGTTCTTGATCCTTGTTTTATCACCTCTAATCTTCTTGGTAAGGATCCTAATCCTTCTTCTTCCTCCATGGCAGCCATGGATGAGTTTTTAAGATTTTTATTTCTCATAATTTTGATGTTGATTCTTGAAGGAAAGTGATGTTTAAGCTTCAATCTTTCATCCTTTCTTCTTAATCCTTGATCCATCACCTCCAAACTTCTTGGTAAGCTCCACATCCATTCCTTTTCCTCTCTTGAGTTTCATGAATGGGTTTGGTTGGTTTTAGGAATTATTTTTGGGCAAAAGTGTTGGATTTTGCTAGATATGCATGATTAGTCTTTTAGCCCTTTGTTTCCTTCCAAGATTAGCTTTGTTCTTGATTTTTAAAATTTAGGAACCCTAATTTTTTGATGAGGCCGAACCCTAGGGCTGTTCTTATGGTTTTATCTTTGTGTTTTTAAGTGATTGGAAGTTAATTTTTGAGGGTTAGTAACTAGTATGCTTAGGACTAGTCATATATGCATATTGAACAAGTTTTGCAAAATTAAATTGGTTAAATTTAGGGGCTGGAGCCGTGGCACTTGGTCATGATTTTGATGATGTTTTGATTTGGTTTTAAAGTGTGTTAAGTGTTTAAGAAGTTGGTTTTTGGTTAGAACTTTAAATCTATAAAGGTTTATATGCTTGAAGCTTTGAAAAATTGTTTGAAACAAAATGAATTTGGGGCTGTTTTGGGGCTTCCAAAACAGTGATTTATGAGCATGATTTGAGTGAGTTCTAACTTGTTTTTAAGTGTATTAAAGTGGTAAATAAGTTTGGTTTTGATAAGAAGTTTTGATTCAGCAAAGTTTGTAAGATTTTGATGTTAAAAGGTTTGAAAACTTGGAGTTGTAATTGAAGCCTTGAAACCATGGCCTTCAAAAGGATTTTGTGATTTGTTCTTGACTTGCATTTATGCTTAAAAATAGTTGTAAAAGTGGTTGATGATTTGATTTAGCAAAACTATTCAAAGAAGCATGATTTTGGAAAAAGTTTTGGTTTATGTCTTAAGAATTGTTATAAACTTGTAATGAATTTAATTCTAGAATTTTGTGACATGTTTTAGTACTTTGAAAAATGGTTCAAAGTTGGCAAAACACTATTCATTTGGTAAAAACACTATTCCAATTGGTAAATTTTGGTTTAGCTATTTTTCTAAGTGTGTAGCTTTTGTAAAAGTTTGAAAACTTGTATGGTTTGAAATTGTTCCATCACATATGACTAGGGGTATTAGGGCTTGAGTTTTGGTTTTAATTGATTGAAACTTGTGTTGTTAGGACACGCGCGAGGTACGACTTGACGATAGTTCGAATTTACCTTGCTTGGATTGTTAAAGCGCCCAAGGTAAGGGAAATTCTTACATAATGAGTTTGGGCTTTTTGCCTTGTGTGTTGTTTGTTTGATTGTTGATTGATTGTGTGGTAGTACTTGTAGTATTACTATGTGCTGTTGAGATGTTGTAGCATGAACTGCTGTATATTGATTTGGCCTTGTGTGGCAAGACTCAATTGTTTTGTGTTGCTTAAATCATACTTGATTGATTTAATTGGACTTGAAATTGATGATTTGTTCTTGGCCCTGCGTGGCATTATGAGTTGTATTGTTTTCCTTGAATCACCTTGGATTTCATTGGAACTTGGTATTGAATTGGAATATGAAAAATATTATTGTTGATAATGGATTAATTAACAATGCGTTGATCGACTGCTATTGGTTGACGATTTACATCGGTAAATCTGATGCGATTCCACAAGCCGAATTCTGATTTCATAAAAAAATTGTTAAGGGCATTTTGATTTAAAAGTAAGCGTGAGGGCTTTAGTACAACTAGCCAAAGCTTGCAAAGAAATTTCAATGGAATAATAGTGGAGAAAAGAACTTGAAATAAATAGTACAATTTGCGAAAACGGTTGAGTTAAATGATGCGCCTGGGAAAATTCTGGCTAGGAAAGACTTGGTAATTAAGAGTGTTAGCACCACCTCTCTTTCCTGGGAATTCTTCCAGTGTGTTATTTAGCACAACTAGGGTTTCAAAGACCTAGAACTAAACAGCATTTTCAGATACATAGGAGTGATACAAAAACTGAGAAAGAGATTTCAAAGATCGAGTTTTTGAAAGAATAAAACATAGGGAACCTAGCGTTCCTATTGAGCATATGGGCCATGTGTCCTGTGCTGGGACTTAATGTCCTGCTTGCGTGCGCATTTTCTTGATTAAGGATTGGACCTAGTGTTCTGTATGGCGTGCCTAGTATCTTAACCTAAAAGTTGAGCCTAGTGTTCCGCATTACGTGCCTAGAGTTCTGATCCAAGATTGGGACTAGCGTTCCGCAATTGAACACCCAGACCTTGTGTCCTGTGTTGAACTCTTAGTTAATTGAGATTTGGACACCCACTAAGTTGAGTGAGTGAGGGTTCGTTGATCCGCATTGATTAATTAAAGCATTACTCGGGCACTCACTACGGTGAGCACGCCACATTGTAGAATTTGTTTGGATATCACTCGGGCGTACACTACGGTGAACATGCCATATTGTTGAATTTGTTGGATATCACTCGGGCGTTCACTACGGTGAACTTGCCATATTGTTGAATTTGTTGGATATCATTCGGGCGTTCACTACGGTGAGCATGCCATATTGTTGAATTTGTTTGGATGTGTACTAACCATTGAGCATCGACACTCGGAGCGTTTGATTGGTCTTAAAGACTTCAAAAGACGAGTTGTCATGTCACTCGTAGCGTTTGATTGGTCGTACAGACTTTAAAAGGCGAGTTGACACTGCATTGCCTAAGTAGAGGCACGCCAAAGTAGTGGCCAGCCAAAGTAGTGGGAAGCCTAAGCAGAGGCTATTTTGTTCGGACGTTGGGAAAGTAGTCCCCGCCATCATCACGACCTATTAAGGCTGCAGGTGTATACACAACTGGTCATACTGCATTGACATGCATAGCTAACCACATTTATGATATGTGATGAATTGTTTGATGAATTGGATATTGTGATGACTTGATCACTTATCTGTTGATAGATTTGCCTACTCACATGCAATAGTTTGATATTGTAGTGACTTGATTGTTGATCTGTTGGTTGTTTTGGTTGCTCACATGCAATGCTTGATATACCATGCTGATTGTGTGCGGTTTATTAAGTACGTATATGTATATAAAAGCATGTTGTTGTATTATATATGTATATATTGTTTGCATGCGACATAGCCTATGATAAACTCGTGGACAAAGGATTTACCCTTATACTATTGTTAGATTGGATGTCCTTATGGATGTCACTTCCAGATGGATTTCGGTAGCTGTTGCAACTTCGCTTTTCAGGAGCATTGAAGATTAAGCCAGTGGAGGAAGATTCCTCTGAGTACTTCATGTTTGGTCTTGCTGAGCTGTTTCTCAGTAAGAGTTATAGTTGTTGGTCAGCTTAGCTTAGGGTTTTGTAAATTGTTGTGTTATGATTACTCTTTTCAGAAAACCTCGCCTTAGTGCGAAATGATTATGTTATGTGAACTATTATTTTGTGATGCATTATACTCTGATAATTGCAAAAGTCTAAATTGGCATCATTTAGAAAACTGTAGTACTCTATGTCTCATTTTGAAAATGGTTTCAAAGGAAAGAAAATGAAAAAAAAAATTTATTCCTATTTTTCCATTGCGAAATACATAAGAGTACTCTTTAACTGAAAGCATACAAGCATTAAATGTTTTCAGCATTAGATTGGGTTGCACAGTAGCGCTCTAGAATCAGGGTGTTACAAAAGGACTCTAATTTTGTCCAAAACAAGTGATTTGAGATTGCGGGATTGGTTCCCGACTTTGGTGGGAGATTCTAAGGTCGGTATCCTAGTGAATTCCCCGTAAGGCATAGGTATGACTATGATTCTTTACAAAATTAGCGGGAGATTCCAGGTTCAGTTTTCTGGCGAATTCCTAGTAAGGGATAGTTATGACTATGCCTCCTTACAAAATTGGTGAGGATTCTAGGTTCAGTTTCCTAGCGAATTTCCCATAAGGCATATGTATGACTAGCCCTTACAAAAATGGGTGGGAGATTCCAGGTTCAGTTTCCTGGCAAATTCCCGGTAAGACATAGGTCTGGTTCCTAGCTCTTACGAAATTGGTGAGATATTCTAGGTTTGATTCCTAGTGAATTCTCAATAAGGCATAGGCTCGTTTCCTAGCTCTTGAGAAATTGGTGAGAGATTCTAGGTTTGATTCCTAGTGAATTCTCGATAAGGCATAGGTTTGGTTCCTAGCTCTTACAAAATGGATTAACTTCCCTGTTTGGGGAAAGTTTGGGGCGTGAGTTTCTTCGTCACTCGACATAAGTTCGGGTCAGATTCCCGACAAGGGGTTAGTCAGGTTCCTAACTCTTGCTAAAAGGTACGGATTGACTACCCTATTTTAGGCAAGATCTGCGATATGAGTTTCTCTGTCACTCAATATAAGTTCGGGTCAGATTCCCGGCAAGGCTTAAGTCAGAATCCTTACTCTTGCCAAGGCATGGACTAGTTTCCCAATTGCAGGTGAACGTATAGTGTACAAGCTTCTCCGTCACTCGACACAGTTTGGGTCAAATTCCCGACAAGGTATAGGTCAGATTCCTAAATCTTGATAAAAGGTACGGATCGATTTCCATAATTGAGGAAGGTCCGAGATGCGGGTCAGGTTCCCGACTAAAGGCTTGGGTCAGATTCCCAGCAAGGTGTAGGACAGGTTCCTAACTCATGCTAATAGATTGGGTAGGTTGAGTACTAGTTCTTACTGAGTAGACAACAAACCAACTGTGTGCAATATTGGAGAGGGTGGGTCGATGGACCCAAAAACTTTGATGCTCATGCAGGATGCAATGAATGGTATGCTGTGTATGAAATGATGTTTTTTGCTTTTAGAGAAATGATTTTTTTAGGTGGGTCGTGGACCCAAAAGTATTGATGATCATGCCAAATGCAATGAATGATATGCCATGCATGAGTATTATTTTGCTTTGAAAGATTTTTGATTTCCCTGAATTCCTTTTGAGGACACTGCCCCTAGACTCGTGGGTGTTGGCTTGCTTGTCCAAATGGTTGACTTTGCAATGCACCAGGTTTGCGCATTTTCCCCTTGATAGATCATCTTATCTATCTTTGCAGATTCTTGAATTTTCCTTACATGCTATGGATGCTCTTGGGAGGATTAGATTGACAAGTTTGATCCATTGAGACTTTTCAGTGCTCCTTTGGCCTTCGTCCAGCCATGTGAGGAAGGATCTATGTAGAGACGCGGATCACCTTGTGTATTTCTGAAACTGGAACGAAATCTTGAATGCGAAGCTTGTAGACGATGGGCATAGCTTTTGTCCCCAGCTTCTTGGTTTATGTTTAGATCTGTGAGGTCCAATTTGGGTTGACAAGTTTGTAAATTGGACCCTAACTTTTGCCTAGGCCGCTCTTTGCGAGTTTTCAACCTAGCGGGTCGCTCTAACTTTTGCCTAGACCTGCCCTTTCGGGTTTTCATTCTAGCGAGCTTTTCTTTTATACTCTTTTTTTCTTTTGTTTTGTCTTATTTTGTTTTGTTTTGTTTTGTTGATAAAGCAACTACACCGAGGAGTTTATATGGATTTCCTCTTTCAAAAATCAAGTTTTGAGAAAACATTTTCAATTTGACTTTGATCAGAATGGACTTTATTAGGGTTGTAACATGGTCAAGGGTTAAGGGCTATGAAAGAAAGGATATTTCAGGCTCAAAAAGTATTTAAGGGTTTATGAAAACAAAGATCTTTAGTGCCAAGATGTACTTTGTTGGTTGCTAGCACAATTGTCTTGTTTTGCTTTTGTATTTTTTATTCATTTTTTTTGTAAGTGTCTTGATATGTTGCATTTGATATTTACTTGCTTGCTTTTTTTTAACAGACAAAATTTAATGGACTATTGTGCTAGCCTTCAATGTATGGGGGATCCTTGTTTAGGGTACTTGAAAGAATTTTTTTTTTTAGGCTCAAAAGGGGTAGCAAGGGATAAATATTTTTTATATTTTTTGGATAGAGAAAAACGGCCAAACTTCATCTCAAAACCTTATCGCTCAAATTTTCACAAAAATTAATTTTTGATAATTGTGCATTTGCTTTACCATTTTATTTTATATTTTTCTTAATTACTTTTTCTTATCCCGGATTGACCATGTATCAAGAAGGGAAGTTAAAAAATTCAAATTGCATTTCCATTGATGTATTGAAAAGATGGGAACAAAGTGGGCCCTTTACAAGATATGCCCCAGGGCTTCAGGCAAAGCGTAAAAACAAATGAAGGTTGTTTAAACAGGGCTATTCCTTGAAGTTTTACCACTTGGTGTTGATCAGAGCCCAACAATTCTCAATGGAGTGGCCCACTGCCCCAGTGCATGCCGTGATGAGCATTATTTGTATCCTCTTCCCTCTCTTGACCTATACTGCTCAATGGCTGTTGAGCTTCGAGGTTGCCAATCCTTCCACTTGTTATCCCGGCCTCCACTCTTCCTCCGACAACAATTAGGTCTGAGAAGCTTGAAGAGACATTTCCCATCATCAGATCATAGAAGGGTTGTTGAAGTGTGTCAATGAATGTGGCAACCATATCTTTTTCAGACAGTGGAGGTTCCACCCGGGTTGCAATCCCTCTCCATCTTTGGGCATACTCTTTAAAGCTTTCGTTGCCCCTTTTTATCATGGTTTGCAACTGGTAGCGGTCAGAAGCCATGTCCATATTGTATTTATACTATTTGATGAAAGCATTAGCCAAATCATTCCATGAGTTGATTTTACTCCGCTCTAACTGCATATACCAGCGTAGGGATGCCCCGATAAGACTCTCTTGGAAGAACTGGATTAGGAGCTTATCACTACTGGAGCAGGATGCCATCTTCCTGCAGTACATGATGAGGTGGCTTTTTGGACAAGTTATACCTTCATACTTAGCGAACTCAGGAACTTTGAATTTTGGAGGAATTACCACGTCCAGGACCAAACATACTTCTGAAGCTTCGAACCCAATATGATTTGCCCCTTCAATTGCTTTTAGCCTATCTTTCACAATTTGGAGTCTCTCCTGATCTAGGGGGTCTCCTGATGGGCCATTGGAAGCCTCTCGATACTCATTAGTGTTGATGGAATGGTTCTTATCAATGGTCAATTTTGCATCCAAGTTCTGCAAGAGATCCAATATCTTGTCCATCTTACCCTTGATTTGGTCGAGTTCTTCTCTCATCGCTTGTTGATTCTGTTCCAACAAGTCCATGAGTCTAGATTGGGCTCGAGTCCGGTAGGGATGTAGGAAAAGCTTATTTGTATCTATTTTTCTGTTGAGGGGGGAAAATGAGTTATGTTATAAGGATGCCATGATTATGCATGTCATGAATGTTTTTTTTATGCACATTTTATACAAAATAATATGATGGATAATGGAGAAATATTTTTCTATTACATTTTTTTTCAATATATTGCTTTTTTCCATGCAAAAAGAATGCGACGGAAAAGAGAAAATATTCTTTTATTTTTTTTAAAAAGGATTTTTGAAAAATAATGGAATTTAGATGGATGAAGATAAAAAATGGGCCAAGTGCCCCTTGTGAGGTAGACCGGTAATTCCTAAGACTTTAGGTTCTACGGCTCTGATCACATGGAAAACGAGACAGATAGGGTTTGCTCCTTTGGTGATATGGGCCGGTAGTTCCTTAGAACGGGTTTATGGTCCACATAAGTGCCCTACCATGGGTGGCTTTAGGATACTAATCTAAAAAGGTTCCTAGAGCAAAGGGTCCCATTTTCGAATGTTACCGCCGATAATAGGTAAACTATTAACGGGAGTTTTTTCTCAAATGGGGCCAAACTCTAGGTGAGGCTTTTGCAAGGACCCAACTAGCCGTACGTCCAGCAAGTGCTCACTACACAGCCTCTCCTAACTTAAACTTTTTTTTTTCAAACCCGGGTATGGGGTTTCACTCGTAGTGTGCAAAAAATGTGTTAAGTGAAGTGTGTGAAGGAGCAATTACCTAAAATACTACCCGCTCCAAAACAAATCAAAACATATGTAGCAACCACCCTAAAATTTAAATGGAGCCGCCACCAATATTTTGATTTTAATAGGAAAACATTGGAAAACCTATTTTTGAATAATTTTTTTTATTTAACGAAGAAAAAGGTCTTTGAACCAGATTTAGAGCCCAGGAGTTGGTTACGTATAGGGAAGGTACTAGCACCCCTAAGACGCCCATAAAAAATGGTACCTTTAATCATTTGAAAACAGTTTGCCATAAAGAATTAATTCCCTAAAATATATATTTAAAAAAAAAAAAGAGAAACCACAAAAGATATAAGCATGCTGAGAATATTTTGATTACGTGCATGTATTAAGAAATATTGAATAACAACGTTTTTTTTAGTTTAACAGAAATAATAACTATTTAATCCTAATCACGTTTTTTTTTACCTTGTTTTTAATTTGTCTTTTACTTCAAAAATCAGAGAAGAGAAAAAATTTAATAACTATGATAATAATAATAATAATAATAACATGTTTCCCTCTAAACATATAATAATTTTTTTTGACATTTAGCAAACAAGATCCTGGTCTTGGTCTTGATTCCTTTAGTTACAAAAAAAATCTGATTTTTATTTCATAAAAATTTCCTTTTTTGCAGGGACATATATTTACTTTTATACCCTGATTTGTGCCTTATTTACAATTATGACACTTAAATTATCTGCAATTTGACCCTTTAACCTGGATTTGGCCCCTTTGGAAGGCCAAATCCCGTAACCTTAAATTATACAATTTTACAGAACGCAGGGACAATGAGGAGACTGAATCAATAACAAGCAACAATCAGCAAAACGATGAAATCACATTTTTGTGCAATTCATAGGTTAAGATCGAAATTCAGATTAACCAACAGAAAGACAAGATGGGTCACGTTTACATGTTACAGATTCACATTCTAGTCCAGAACGCATACAAAAACAAAGACACAGAACAGAATATTAAGAATTTACAGAAAGAGGAGGAAGAAGAGAAGAACACCTGAATACACAGCTTTGATCCAAAAAGGGATAAAATTCAGAACCCTAAAAATTCTAATAGTGTTTAAAAAAATTAAAACTCTCCCTCACGTCTTGCTTCAGCTTCCTTGGAGATATCCAAATCTTTTGCTCTCACTCTCTCTGCGTGCCTTTTGCCTTGAGAAGAATGGGGTATTTATAGCCCTTTGTCTTGACTTTGAGTCCCTTTGAGAACGGATTCAACTCTCCTTATCTCTGCAAAACAGAATATCAAAATCAAAAACAGATAAAGATGTGATTTTGTAAACGAAAATAAAAATAAAAAAAATACTCCCTTTTCTGAGGCTGACTCGGATCTTGAAGATGAGATGAGGTTGGATGTGGCCGCGGCATGAGGATAGGATTTGGTGTTTGAAAGGAAAAAAAAGAAGAGATAGGGAAAGGGGAAGATATGGCCGAGATAAGGGGAGAAGGATGAGGAGGTGGAGGCAAAAATGGAGGATGGGGAAGAAGATAGGGTTTGAAGAGATGAGGTTGAGAGGGAGAAGAGGATGGAGGCGCGGCTAGGGTATGGGAGAAAGGAGAGAGGATGGAGGCATGGGAGCTAGGGTATGGGAGAAAGGAGAGGATAAGGTTTGAAGAGATGAGGTTGAGAGGGAGAAGAGGAGATGAGGCGCTGCAGAAGGATGTGATGAGGGAATTAGGGTTTGGAAGGAGGGGAAGGTTTTTAGGTTAGAATGAGTTGGGTTGTGCGTGTAAGTGATTGGGCCGAGTAGGGTAATGAGTCTGCGCGATTTTGCTTGGTCGCGTGAGGCTGGGGGTGCACGAATTAAAAGGTGGGTGCAATGAGTAAGACGTATGATGGATTACCTGGGAGGCGCGGACAAGAAAAATGGGGTGTGCTGGGGTGTGATGGGGTGGATGGGCTGAATCACTAACTTGATTCATTGCTGTTTGCACCACCCAGTTTTATTTTTTGCACACCCCTTTTCAAATAAAAATTCCCCTTTTTTTATTCATTCTTTTCTTCTCTCCTTTCTAATTTCTTTTATTATAAAACCAAAAATATTATTTTTTATTATTACTACTACTACTACTAATTAAAAATAATAATAAAATTAAATTAAAAAGTCCGGACAAAATTAGGGTACTGCAGCTGCCCCTCCTTAATTGCATTTTACTCGAAGGTTTTAGTGCATTCGTTGTAAAAGATAATTAAGGATAAAGAACTCTAATTTTGTCTAGATCGAAGTTGTTTGAGGATGCGAGATCGGCTCCCGACTTTGCTTTAAGACCCTAGGTCTGGTTCCTAGTGAATTCTTGAGAAGACATAGGTTTGGTTCCTAGCTCTTTCAAAAATTGGCGGGAGATTCTAGGTTCGGCTTCCTAGTGAATTCCTGATGAGATGTAGGTCTGATTCCTAAACCTCATATCTTTGGTATTGATTACTTCCCTACTTAGGGAAAGTTTTAGGGTGCGAGCTTCTTCGTCACTCGACACAGGTTTGGGTCAGATTCCCAACAAGGGTAAGTCAGGTTCTTAACTCTTGCTAAAAGGTACAGATCAGCTACCTTACTTTAAGGAATGTTCGTGATATGAGTTTCTCTGTCACTCAATATGGGTTCGGGTCAGGTTCCCGGTTAAAAATCTTAGGTCAGATCCCCAAGATGATGGGTCAGATTCCCAGCAAGGTGTAGGACAGGTTCCTAACTCTTGCTAATAAATTGAATAGGCTGAGTACTAGTTCTTACTGAGTAACAACAGACCAATTTTATGTAATATTTGAGAGAGGGGATCAATGGACCCAAAAACTTTGATATTCATGCAGTATGCAATGAATGGTATGCCATGCATGAAAAGTGAGATTTTTTTTTAGAGAAACATTTTTGACGACGGGTTGTGTATCAAAAAGTATTGGTGATTATGCAAGATGCAGTGAATAGCATGTCATGCATGGGGATTATTTGCTTTATCAGGGATAGGCAGTATCCTCTTGACTACTTCTGAACTTTTCTTGGTAAGTTAAGTCCAGATCTTCTTAGTTGGCGAGTTCTGATCAAGCTAATTGGCCTTTTCGTAGCGTATTCGCCATTGATGATTTTACATTAGGTGAGGTGTCTTACTAGCTCTTTTCCTTAATGTGAAAACGTCGAATTCCTTAGATCCTTTTAGAATTTTCGGTAATTACACAATACTCTTATGTTTTGATTTGCACATGTTTGTCTTTTAGCATAGATTTCTCTAGAAAGAAAATGTAAATTGATAAAATCCCGAATTGAGTTTGGAGAGGCTGGCATAAGCATTATATTGTGCTGATTAATAAACAGCAACATGGGTAAGAATGGATTTCCACTATGGTGGGAGATAAAATATTACAAACAAAGTAAGTTCGTGTTTGCTAAATTAGAAATTGGTGAGAAATATCAGCTATACACATAATCCCTTTGAAAACAAATCGTGCTACCCTTTCGTGATTCAGACCTCGATCGCCTTCTTGATCAACTTCAAAACTTGTGTTTGTGGTTAGTTTCGACCATCTCTGTGTTGGTATAAGCCCTAGTGGCCAATCTATTTTATATAGATTATTGTTTGTATCATGACTTTAATCATATATTTAATATATGTATAGGCATCATTTATTATGTATAGCATAATAAAGTCCTTAGAATAGATAGTTCGTTTAATGGAACATCAAGTATGACTTGATCGTGAGACCCCATTGAACATATAGAATGTTATTCTTAAAGTATCCATAGTCGAAGTATTATTGTTAACTAGGACGACTATAATACATAGAGACTATTGTGTGAGTAGACTGATGACCAAATCTCACGGGTCATGGATATGTGATATCAAGTCAGCACACAAGTATAAATATTAGGAGTAATATTTATACTGGATTGACCCACTATGAGGATGCTTCATAATAGTTATGTAAGTGTCATGAGCGCTCCTCATGGCGACCATAGTGAAGTAGTCCTTCGACTTGAAGTCACTACGATTCCTACATGAGGAGTTGTAGGTTTTAATGCTATCAAAAGTCATCCGTAACAGGATGATCATAAAGGTAGTACTTGGGCCTACAATGAATCATGTTGAGGGGTATGAGTGATGTAGACAGGATTCGTCCCTCCTACATAACAGGAGTAATGTCTCGGGCCTCTCGATAGAGTAGGGCGTGAAAATATGCGTGGCCACGCCGAGATGGGCCAATATGGGATATTGGGCTCATTTCGTGATTACACGTCTACTTGGAGATCGAGGAACATATAATTGGACTTAACGAGGATGACACATTTATGCCTCGTGTTCAATCAAGACATATGGACGAAGGGACATTAACTTCACAATGATTATGGTTGCGTTAAGGTTAATATCGAATCACCGATATTTCCATAGGCTGGGTGGCAGTTACACATTGCTAGATGTCAATCATTGTCTTTGATGTTTAATATTATATTGAATATTGAATATTAATATAATATTTAATATCATGGCCAGTCTAGTGGGAATCTATGGGGTCACATGCATAGAGATTCTATGATGGAGCAAGGAATTAATTAAATTAAGGTGAGCTTAATTTAATTAATAGAAATAATTAATTAAATAAGATTTAATTTGTTAAGGGATGATTTAATTAAAAGAGTTTTAATTAAATGGACCCAAGTGGGCTTGGCCCATTGGGTGTGTGGTGACCTAAGTGGGTGAGACTTTTTCTATTCAAGGAAAGGTGATGCTCATTAGTTGGTCTACCTAATTTAGAAGTAAGGAGCCACCATCATCCCAAGAGGGCTAGCACCCAAGATCTCCTAGGATCTCGCGTGGACTGAGTAGAGAGGCAACGATTGGTGCCTTTGGTGATCAAAATTATGAAAGCACGCTACAAGAGGTAAACACAATAACCTACTTTGTGATTCTTGGCAATGACATGATCCTTGGGAAGAGGGTTTTTCCGCTCAAGAGGATTTTTCAATCATGAAAATTAAAATTATTCCTCTTGAAAACCCAACAGTGGTATCAAAGCCTTGGTCTTAGTTACCTTGAATCCTATGTGCTTGTTTGCCTTGGTTGATAATATGGTTTAATTTATCACTTTTGAATATGATTCAAAATTTGTTGGCATGTTGTCTTCTTTGTAAGCCCCAAATGTTATTCTTTTGATATATATGCGATATATATGTTTTTGCATTTACGACTTTATGATTTGATTTCCTACATGTTTGTAAAAGCTGTATATTGTTTCACGAAACGGGGATGATTCCGAATCATTAAGGGATATTAGTAATTTTAATGGCTTATGAAATTGTTTCAAAGAGAATTATGATTTTAATAATTTTCATTGATGCACCTTTGAATGTGATACATGCTTTACCTGATCACTTGAATTCAATAAGAAAAGGAATTTTTGTGAATCAATATTCTGATCCCAATACGTGATCTTTGTCACAATTGTTTTGAAAAGGCAATCTGATTGGTTTTCAAAAGATATTTGCTACAATTACCATATTTGCATCAAATGCAAAGCTAAATAAAAGTTACCAAATACACTCCACGTGATTTTGTATCAATTTAACAATATATATTTTGGTTTCCTATTTTTGGATCTTGATTCAAAAAGTATTTTGGAACAACGAGCATTTTTTTTGCGAACTGGTTGTGGCTGTTGTGTTTCGTTTTGAGCGTCAAGACTTAATTCATGGTCTGCGTAGCATTTGATTTGCCCGATTAATTGCAACGTGTAACTGGTTTTCGTTATTTTTGTTTTTAGAAAACTATGAATTGATCAAATCAATTGTGAGATGCCGTTTATTTGCATTGATTGGTTTTTGCATTCATTTGCACTTTAAATTGGAAACGTGAATTGCAAAACGGCTGGTCATATGAGAATCTTGATTTTCTTTGACTTACATCATTATCAAGTACGTGACATCCGTAACAATAAAATCAATTTTTTTATAATTCAAATATTTTATGTTTAAAATTATTTAAAGATAATAAATAATAATAAAGGGTTATTATTATTTATAGTTAAATAATTTTAATGTTAGGTGTATGGTTATGGTCTTAGATTATGGTATTATTTATTTTTGTAAATACGACCTGCGTGTCGTGATTTATTTAATTTTAAAATACGACCTGCGTGTTGTGCCATTTTATTTATTTATTTGTAATTTCATTTAAATAAATGTTATTCTTCAAATAGTTGAAGATGAGATAACACCATATGAAGATGCCGGTGGGAGAAGCTTGCGAAGCTTACTTGCGGGTCAAAGGATTGTAATAAAATTGTTTATTTAATTCTTAGGCGTTAGGAGGCCATAACTGTACCACCACGTCTTGCATGATTTATGTATGTGATGCATGATGCGTATATGATGTATGTTTAATAAGTTTTGAATGTATGCGATACATGTATGTATGCTTTATGTGATTGGATGCATGGGATGCATGTTTTATATGAAGTGTATGCATGTATGCTTGTATGTTGTGCATGTTTGAGAGACGCGTTTGTATGTGATACAAAAGCCGGTGAGATCACTTAACAAAATTCCCTCAATTTAAATATTAAGTCGTAAATGCCTTCTGATGCGTGGCACTCGTCAAGGCCTTGATCGAATGAGTGTGGGTCATGCCAAAGCTGAACACCTTGTTTTATCTTGGTGAGACGCGATAGGTGAAATATCCAACTGCCAACCATTGGGTTTGACTTAACTAAGTAAGTTCAATAGGATTGAAATGACTTAGAGGTAAAGAGTTGGGCATCAATTTATATGATAAATTGGAATAAAGAGTTATCCACCCAACTGATCCAAGAGTTGCATGGGGATGCAATTGGAAAGGATTTTCCTACCTAAATAACTGAGTTCTGGGTGATCAGCCAAAGCTGACTCAGGATGAAGTGAAATATGGATCTTGATCTGACTAGAAAATCTTCCAACGGGATTTTCCGAATCAATGCTGAGGGTCATTGATTTGAGTAAAATAGTGGGAGCATATTTAATAAAGTCCTATTAAATACGCTTTGTTCATGATACTGAAATTCTGTATATTTCTGTAATTGATATCACCATGGCATTAAACATTGTTAGTTATTACTGCGATTTGTCCTTTGGAAGGAAAAGGTATCCAGAAATGAATTTCTGGAACGGTACATGAATTTGAGGATAGTCCTCAAGTACGAGAAAAGTTGTATGTTCTCAAGCAAAAGATTCCTGAGCAACCTACTCCTACTAGGATCGAAAAGGATGCTTATGAGAAGCATTAAGTCGATACCTTGTATGTAGGATACTTCATGCTTGCAATCATGGAGGCATATGATATGATCATTCATCTCATGATGCTCTACCAAGAGCAAGCAAGTCATGAAAGGTTTGAGGCTTCCTAATCCTTTTTCAGCTGCAAGCTGCTAGAGGGTAACCTAGTGGGTCCTCATGTGCTTTATACTATTGGGTACATTGAGAACCTAGAAAAGTTGGGATCTCTTGTGGGCCAAGAGTTGGCCACTGACTTAATCCTACAAGAGTTTATGGATAGTTATAGTCAGAAGGGATAGACCATGTTAACAGTCATGGAGGGAAAGGCCTCAAGTTTGCTATCAAGGAGTAGACATGAGTAAGAACAAGTTCAAGCTCAGTATTTCTGCCTTGAAGATGATATACAAAGGTTGCTAAGGAGGGCACTTGCTTCCAATACAGTTGGACTGGAAAATTGGAAGAAATGCCAAGTGTACTAGAAAGAGTATAAGTTGAAGAAAGGAAGTTAGACTTCTTCTTCGGGTACTTTGTCATAGGAGACAAGGAATGTCTGGGAGCTAAATAAGTGTTATTAAGTTCCAACTGTTGATGGAAACATCACTTCCATTTCTTGAGTGGACAAGAAAGGATTTTATGTTGTAATAAAAGGACAATTGTTGTTCCATTTATTCAACTGATGTTTTCAATGTTGGAGATCTTGGAAGACACGTACACGTGTCGTTGATCTCAAGTTGTCCATCTATGACATAAATGCGAATAAGGTCAAATCAAGTGATTTGATTTTTATATACCTAGGCATTAATGTTTAGGCCAAATAAGTAAAAAATATAACTCTAAGTTCCATTAAGATGGATTCTCGGACTCATTGGATTGTGAATTGTTTGAGGTCTATAATTCTTGCTTATTGGAAAAGATGACTGACTTAAATCACTAATCATGGTGAAAGGACTAGTAATCTTTTGGTGTGATACATGAGATGTATATGGACCACTAAACAAGTTTGCAAAAGGTAGGTTTCTGTACTTCAATGGGTTTACTGTTGACTACAGTAACTAATGATTTGTGTATCTTATGAAACACAAATCGGGAATCTTTGAAGAGTTCAAAGAGCCCAAGGATGAAGTGCAAAACCATATTGGCAAGAGTATTAAGTCCATACGATTGGATCGTGATGGTAAATACTAAAGCCAAAAGTTTGATGACTATCTGAATCGTACCTTGTCAGACATGGTCTGATCAATGATGTGTCAGTCAAAACTTTATGACTCTTTCTGGAGTATGCTTTATATACAACTGTTTCTCGCCCTTAACTATATTCCATCTGAGGCAGTAAAAGGGCTCGATATGAGATATGGAAGGGCTTAAAAGCCAAGTGTGACATTTATGAAGATTTGGCTTATCAAGATTATTTGATAAACTTGAAGCCAAAATGAATAAATGTACTTTGTGGAGTATCCTTAGGAAACTAAGGGATACTGTTTCTACAATGTTTCCAAGGACAAAGAGTTTGTCGCGAAAACTGAAGTTTTCCTTAAAAGAGTTCATCTCCAAAGGAACTAGTGGGAGAAATGTAGAACTTTTCTTGCCTACAATGGAACATGAATCGGTTCCATAACTATTAAGGATGAGCCACTAATTCGAGTTACACAAGATCTATGTAGAGCTAACAGGTCACATCACCAATATGAGAGACATGGACTTATCCTGACTCAAAAAGGTGATGTGCTGCTCATGGATCAAAATGAGCCTGTGACCTACTTAGATGCCATAGTTGGCCCAGATTCTAAGAGGTGGCTTGGAGCCATAAAATCTAAGATGGAATCCATGTGAACCAATAAGGTTGGACCTTGATGGAGTCACCCCAATGGGTAAAACCCATAGGGTGCAAGAGGGTCTTTAATAGAAGACTGACATGGATGGTATTGTGAATACCTTCAAGGCGTGATTTGTCGTGAAAGGTTTCATGCAAATCCATAGTATAGACTGTGGTGAGACCTTCTCCCAATCATGATGCTCAAATCCATTAAGATTCTACTTGTTGAAGATCCATTTATGGATTTAAGCAAGATTTTAGAAACTAGAATCATCATTTTTGATGAGACTGTTGGACAGTGGGATTCATCAAGAATGAAAATGAGCTTGTGTATACACAATGGTTAGTGGGAGTACTATTGATTTCTAGTCTTATATGTGAATAACATACTGCTCCTCAGAAATGATTTCCCTGTGAAGCGTAAAAGCATAGTTGGGAAATGTTTCTTGATGAAGGACTTAGGCGAGACTTCCTAAGTGTTAGGAATCGGGATCTATAGAGATAGATTACTAAAGTTAGTTTGCCTAATGTAACACCTGAGGACGAGATCGACATCGTATTAGGACGACGTATCGAGACCTCGACCAAGACCTTGTGTCGAGATCCCGTGCCTAGATCGTTTGCCGAGATCATTTGCCGAGCTGAGGAGACCACGTGCACTAGCTGCGGAGTTGAGGAGGTCGCGTGTCGAGTTGATGAAGTCGCGTACCGAGCTGATGAGGACGCATGTCGAGCTGAGGAGACCGCGTTCACGAACTCGTGTTAGAGCCTCGTGCGTTTGCACGAACACCCTTGTCGACATCGTGTCGAGATGACACCTCGTATTCTTTCGAACGTTATTCAGCGCTATTATTATATTGTTTGTAATAATTATATTGTCGGCTTGACCGTTCTCGTCGCGTGTTTAGACCGTTGACCGGCCAGTAGAGAGTAATAATGATGAGAGGAACGATTAAACGGATAGATGATTGATGGGATTGGCATCTTATAGCTGGAGTTACGATTATACCCCTTTCTCACCAGCTGTATACCACGACCGATTCCCTCACACTCATTTCTCTTTTCTTCTTTCTTCTTCCTTCCTTCTGCTCTGAGTTTCGTTGTTTTCTTCAAAAAACTTCCATAGACGAAACCGTGAGTTCCATCGAGATTCTGCACAAGCTTTCTTCATCAATCTTGTTCATCATCATCTTCTCGACATATCTCGCCTGCTCGATCACCATTGAGGTATGAAGAACAGATTTTTCTTTTAAATGCGTACTCTTGCTTAGCGCTATTTCTTCTTCCATTTTTAGCCAGTTTTATGCTTCCAAATCATGTCAAATTGATGGGTTTTCTTCTTCACAATATTACCTATCTTTCTAACCGATTAATTGGGCTTGTAAAACAAATTTCTTTCTCTGATTTCTGCAATCGGCAGTGCCCAGAAACCTCCATTTTCGGTTTGTTTCGATTTCTTGTTTCTCATTCGTTGCTTCTGGTTGATGTTGTTGTCGATCTATCTGTTGAAGCATCAGATAACCTTTTTCATGAACTTTGATCGAAATCCCTAACTTTGAGTTAGAGGAAAAATATATTCAGTTCTTGAGTATTATATTTTCTGGGTTGTGGTTAAGTTTGGGATGAGAGCTAGATGTATTAGAACCCATAGATCGATCTGAGTTATGTTTGTTTTAGGAAGTCTGATTCCCGAGATCGAGTGATTTCCGAATCAAGGTGTACGGGAAAGCGAATCCAAGGACGTGGAAGCAGTGGGATCCAGATCGAGATCTGTACGTGTCGAGGTCGACTGAGAAGCGTACGTGTCGAGGTCGATTGAGGACGGTACGTGTCGAAGTCGTTGTCGAGCTCTTTGAAGACAGCCGTGTCGAGATCGAATAAGAGAAGTCGTTGTCGAGCTCTTTGAAGACAGCTGTGTCGAGGTCGTTGTCGAGCAGCATTAACTTGGAGTTCGGTAAGGGCGCTTCACATTAATATTTTCGTAGTATGCTAGCGTAAGGGCGCTTCACATTAATATTTTCGTAGTATGCTAGCGTAAGGGCATTTCATATTCTACGTGGTTATGTTATTGTGTATGGATTTCTTGATCTGTGTCGAGCATGAAATGTTCTGATATGATTGAGTTTTTTTGCATGTATTTATTATGTGATTGAATATATGTCGTGAATTGTGTATTGCATGTTGAATTGCGTTTCTTCATGTCGAGCTTGCTCTTTGTATTTGACATGCGGTTGAATATATTGTGTTTAACTCTTTGAATATCGTATGCGGCGAATTGTTCATCGAGTGAGTGAGCTAGGTGAGTCGTATGACGTTTTTGAGCCGTGACCCGGATAACTGAGGGTGCTAGGTCCCCTTTTTGTTTACGGGAGATTGACTAGACGTCGCCACGCTATGGGACCTGAGTTGGCCCTAGGGAGAGCGAGGATCCCAAGGCTTACCTGGACTTTCCGACATACCTGATGCAGCGTGTGCATTCCGGAAAAATTGTCGAGTCGAGAGAAAATGGATTTGCGAGTTGTGTCGAGTTTAGAGTGAGATGGTCGAGTCACGTCGGTGAATATTATACTTTCTTTGTTTGCTTATATTTTTATGTCGAGCTTATCTTGAATTGTTGAGAAGTTGACCACTTTCCCGTGGTGCCTTCAATCCATGACTGTTACCCAGGCGATGTCGAGGCGCAGTAACTCGGCATTGATGATGCCGAGGAGGAGCTCGACGAGGACCCGAGTGGCGACCTCTATCCTGTCGTGATTGTTGTTTGTTGGATGTTTGTTTTTAAGACTTGCCGTTTTCTTTTATGTTCGAGGTCGTGACCAGTTTAGGCGATGTGTTTTATTGTTTCAGGGTAGTGGTGGTCTTACTTTTGGAACAACCCCTGTGGGAGTTCTGCTGGAAAGTACCCCGAGTATGATTGTTCTTTTGAAGCCGTCGTACCTTAGGTGTATTTTCTTTAGACTTTGCTACCCAGTATTTTGTATACATTATTATTCCGAGTGATATATATATATATGTGTATGTTATGCATGTATGTTTTATTAGAATTTAAGTCTTGTGTCTTAGTTGCACCATGTTTCAAAAGTCAAATTACTCGATGTGCACGAGTTGGTTTTATAAAAAAAATATATCGTATTTTTAAAAGGCACAAGAGTTTCGTTTTTAAAACACATCTCATATAGGTTTTTGTTGAGCTTGGTGTGTTGAGCTCGCATAACTCGAGCTCGGTATATTGAGCTCGGTAGCGGTCCAGGAAGCGGGTCGTTACCTTTGTTGGTATCGAGCAGTTCGGTTCGACCGAAAGTGTGCATAGGAATTTGACCGTCACCGTGTCGGGTTATGTGTTGGGTACCTAGTTGTATTATGTTGATTCTTTGTTTGATTAAGTGAAGCACTTATTGCTTGAGAAATTGTTTGAACTGTTTCTTGATTGAAGCGGTGTGTTTTAACACATCCTTGTTGTGAGATTTTGACAGGTTTTGAACTTTGTGGAATCTAATGCCACCTCGTAGGAATACGACATCCGCAACCGAGAACGTCGACATGGAACGAGCTATTCAAGCTATGACCGAGATGGCGGCAGCCATGGCTCAACAATCACCGCCAGAACTCAACAGCTAACGCGATGGCTCAGCCAGACGGCGTTAACTCAAGAAACTTGCGGCAACGGAACGAAGCGAGCGAAATGCTGAAGCGAGAGGATTGGCGGACTTCAGAAGCAAGATCCACCGAAGTTCTACGGTGAGCCAAATCGGATAAAGGCGATCTTTGGATGCAAGAGATCGAGAAGATCTTTGAGGCACTTCATTGCGGGACAACGTGAAGGTCGACTATGCCACCTACTTACTGCTAGGAGACGCAGAGTATTGGTGGAGAGGAGTGAAGCAAACATTTATAGCGTAACATCGCGAGATGACACAGGAGCTTTTTCGTGAAAGGTTCTTGGACAAGTACTTTCCAGATATCTGACGAGCCGAGAAGGAGCGGGAATTTCTTCAATCGGCGAAGGCAACTCGGCGATGTCAAGTATGCGGCCAAGTTCAGTCGTTGGCGAGGTATTTCACCCATTTCGTGATCGAGTTGACCGAGAGATGGTTGAGTGAGAGATTCCAACGGGGATTGAGATTCGACATTCGTAAGTCGATTGGTGTCGTTGAGGATCGAAATCTCAAGAGCCGATTGATCGTCAAGGTAGAAGGAGTAAGGAGCCACAAGAAGAAGACTGCGTGGGCGGACGGTGAGACCCCAGTGCGGGCGTAGATTTGCACGTAAAGGAAACAACCGCAGAAGCCGTCTGACCAGGCCTCGGAGGAACGACAACGAGGGACGATGTCGTCCGATGACCCAGGAGCGAGGAGTGGAGGTCGGACCAGTGTCGAGGTGACTTGCTACCGATGTGGAAAGCGGGACATTACGCAGTACTGTACTCGTAAGGAGGAGGTGTGTTTCAAGCTGCAAGAAGCCAGGGCATTTTGCCAAGGATTGTCCTACACCTAAAGCTGAACCGACTATGCTTGCGGCAAAGGCCAAAGGAAAGCGTCAAGTGGCTAAAGGCGAGTTTTTACGCATGAGTGGCGAGGAAGGTGACGAGTGATGATCTTATCCAAGGTGAATGTGAGATCAAGGGTAAATCCTTATCCGTTCTTTTGATTCGGGTGCAACCCATTCCTTTATTTCTTCGATTGTGTGAACCATTTGAACTTATTGTGATCGCTTTACCGTTTAAATTAGTAGTTACAACCCCGGTGCTAAAACCTTAGTCACAAACATCGCATGTCTTAATTGTGTAGTGATTATTCGAGTAGAAAGTTTGTGGTCAATTTGGTTTGTTTGCCTCTTAAGGGCTTAGATGTCATTCTCGGGATGGATTGGTTGTCACACCACCATGTCCTTTTGGACTGTGCCAGTAAAGCGTAATTTTTCCGGACCTTGGAGTCTCAATTATCTTTCACGAGCGTATTGGAGTTTATTTGAAAAGAAGGAACTAGGGAATACATGTATCTGGCTAGTTCGGAAGTTTTCCAGCGGTCGGCGTGAAGAATGTTCCGGTGGTGTGTGACTTTGAGGACGCTTTTCCCGAAGACGTGCCAGATTACCACCAAGACGAGAGGTCGAAGTTCTCCATCGACTGATTCCAGGAGCGGGACCGATTTCCAAAGCGCCATACAGATGTCTCCCTGCCGAGATGAAAGAGTGAAGTCCCGTGATCGAACACTTGGAGTCAAAGCAATTCATACGACCAGGACGTGTCACCGTGGGGAGCTCCGTGTTGTTGGTTAAGAAGAAGGATGGGACGATCAAGGCGTGCGTAGATTATCGTGAGCTCAACAAGGTTACCGTGAAGAACCGTTATCCGTTACCACGCGTATTGACGACTTGATGGATCAACTTCGTGGAGCGGCGATCTTTTCCAAGATAGACTTGAAGTCGGGCTACCATCGATTCGCGTGAAGGAGGAAGATGTCGCCAAAAGCGACTTCCAGGACTAGATACGGTCACTACGAGTACTTGGTGATGCCGTTTGGAGTAACGAATCGCCCGTGTGTTTATGGACTACATGAACAGGATTTTCCATTCGTTTTTGGATCAATTCGTTGTAGTGTTCATCGACGACATATTGATTTACTTGAGGAACCGAGAAGAACACGCAGAACACCTATGTCGAGTACTACAGATATTACGAGATAGGCAACTCTATGCCAACCTGTCGAGTGTGAATTTTGGCTTGAAGAGGTGAATTTTCTTGGTCACGTGATTTCCAAAGAAGGGATAGCTGTGGATCCAACTAAGATTGAAGCTGTGCTAGCGTGGGAACAGCCTAAGACGGTTACCGAGATCAGGAGTTTTGTCGGCTTAGCGTGCTATTATCAAGATTCATTGAAGGTTTCTCGAAGATTGTCGCGCCTCTTACCACGAACGAGGAAGGATCAACCTTTTGCCTGGGCCGAGGAGTGCGGCCGCTTTTCAACGGCGAAGGAGCTTTTTGACGGCCAGCGCTGTCTTTGATTTTGCCTCAACCCGAAGAGCCTTTCGAGGTGTATTGTGATGCGTCACACCAGGGATTGGGATGCGTCATGCAACATCGGAAGGTGGTCGCGTATGCTTCAAGACACCTTAAGATTCACGAGAGGAACTACCCTACTCACGACTTGGAGCGGCGATGGTTTTTTGGCGAAGATATGGAGGCACTACCTTTACGGAGCACTCTTATTGTTTTCAGCGATCACAAGAGCTTGAAGTACTGTTCGACCGTAAAGAGCTCAACATGCGTCGGCGTAGATGGGACGAATTTCTCAAGGACTACGACTTTACGTTGGAATACCATCCCGTAAGGCTAACGTAGTGGCGATGCGTTGAGCAGAAGAGCGTTTTAACCCCTATGAATGATGATCAAGGAGTTAGAGATGCTCGAGAAGTTACGAGATTTGAAGTTGAGTGTCGAAGTTTCACCGGAAGTGAGATTTGGTATGCTTACCATTTCTAACAGATTGATGGACGAGATCCGAGACCAGCAAGTTCATGACGAGCATGTGCAAGAGAAGATTCAATTGATAAGCGAGAAGCGGCGGAATTTCAGGTCGAGCGGGCGACATCTTGAGATGCAATGGCCGAGTGTGCGTACTAACGATCCGAGCCGAGGAAGTTGATTCTCGACGCGCATAAGAGCAACTTTAGTATTCATCCCGAGTTACGAAGATGTATCAAGACTTGAAGAAGTATTTTTGGTGGTCCTAATGAAGAAGCAAGTGGCCGAGCACGTAGCTTCATGTTTAACGTGTCGAAGCGAAGGTGGAGCACCAACGACTGCAGAATGCTACAATCGCTGACGTACCAGTTTGGAAATGGGACAAGATTTCCATGGACTTCGTTGTAGGTTTGCCGAAGACGCGAGAAGAAGAATGATTCGATTTGGGTGATCGTCGACCGATTGACCACATCTGCTCATTTCTTGCCAGTGAGGTCGACATACAACGTGGAAAAGCTGACCGAGCTCTACATCACGGAGATAGTACGACTTCATGGAATACCCTCTTCGATCGTGTCGGACCGAGATCCGGTTCACGTCTCATTTTTGGAGGGAATTGCAAGGAGCGATGAAGAACCGAGCTCGAGGCTTAGCTGGCATATCATCCACGCATCGACGGTCGATCGAGAGAACGATCCAATCGCTTGAAGATTTGTTGCGAGCTTATGCGTTAGATCACCGAGGAAGTTGGGACGACGCCTTACCATTGGTGGAGTTCACCTACAATACGCTTTCCATTCGAGTATTGGGATGGCACCTTTGAAGCGCTGTATGGACTGAAATGTCGACGCCTCTTTGTTGGTACCAGGATCGGCGAGCTAATCGTCAGAGGACCAGATATGATCCAGCGGACTACCGAGAAGATCCGTTTGATCGAGAGATCGGATGCGAACATCTCAAAGTCGGCGAGAAGAGTTATGCACCAACGACGTCGACCACTCGGGTCGAGGAAGGAGAACATGTATTTCTTAGAGTCACCCACCACTCGGAGTTGGTCGAGCGATCAAATCCAAGAAACTTACCCCTAAATTCATTGGACCTTACCAGATTCTTCGTCGTATTGGTCCAAAGGGCATATCGATTGCCTTACCACCATTCTTGTCGAACATCCACGACGTCTTCCACGCCTCACAATTGCGGAAGTATGTTTTGACCCTTCTCATGTCATCGAACCGGATGTGATTCAACCGGGCGACCTATCTTTTGAAGCATTACCAGCAAGGATCGTTGATCGGAAAGCCAAACAGCTATGAACAAAGAGATCCAACTTGTCAAAGTTGTGTGGGATCGAGAGGACGGGAGATGCGACTTGGGAGCCGGAGGAGAAGATGAAGACTCGCACTCGAACTTTTCTCGAGGTAAGAATCTTATTTGCAATTTCGAGGACGAAATTTTTTTAGAGGGAGAGATTGTAACACCTGAGGGCGAGATCGACATCGTATTAGGACGACGATCGAGACCTCGACCAAGACCTTGTGTCGAGATCCCGCTCTAGATCGTTCCACGAGATCATTTGCCGAGCTGAGGAGACCACGTGCACTAGCTGCGGAGTTGAGGAGGTCGCGTGTCGAGTTGATGAAGTCGCGTCTCGAAATGATGAGGCGCATGTCGGTGAGGAGACCGCGTTCACGAACTCGTGTTAGAGCCTCGTGCGTTTGCACGAGCACCCTTTGTCGACATCGTGTCGAGATGACACCTCGTATTCTTTCGAACGTTATTCAGCTATTATTATATTGTTTGTAATAATTATATTGTCGGCTTGACCGCCGTCAGCGTGTTTAGACCGCTGACCGACAGAGTATAGAGTAATAATGATGAGAGGAACGATTAAACGGATAGATGATTGATGGGATTGGCATCTTATAGCCGAGTTACGATTATACCCTTTCTCACCAAATTGTATACCACTAATCGATTCCCTCACACTCATTTCTCTTTTCTTCTTCTTCTTCCTTCCTTCGCTCTGAAGTTTCGTTGTTTTCTTCAAAACTTCCATAGACGAAACCGTGAGTTCCATCGAGATTCTCGCACAAGCTTTCTTCATCAATCTTGTTCATCATCATCTTTCGACATATCTACTTTGCCGATCACCATTGAGGTATGAAGAACAGATTTTTCTTTTTAAATGCGTACTCTGTTAGCGCTATTTCTTCTTCCATTTTTAGCCAGTTTTATGCTTCCAAATCATGTCAAATTGATGGGTTTTCTTCTTCACAATATTACCTATCTTTCTAACCGATTAATTGGGCTTGTAAAACAAATTTCTTTCTCTGATTTCTGCAATCGGCAGTGCCCAGAAACCTCCATTTTCGGTTTGTTTCGATTTCTTGTTTCTCATTCGTTGCTTCTGGTTGATGTTGTTGTCGATCTATCTGTTGAAGCATCAGATAACCTTTTTCATGAACTTTGATCGAAATCCCTAACTTTGAGTTAGAGGAAAAATATATTCAGTTCTTGAGTATTATATTTTCCGGTTGTGGTTAAGTTTGGGATGAGAGCTAGATGTATTAGAACCCATAGATCGATCTGAGTTATGTTTGTTTTAGGAAGTCTGATTCCCGAGATCGAGTGATTTCCGAATCAAGGTGTACGGGAAAGCGAATCCAAGGACGTGGAAGCAGTGGGATCCAGATCGAGATCATGACGCGTCGAGGTCGTCGAGAAGCGTGCACGTGTCGAGGTCGATTGAGGACGATGCGTGTCGAAGTCGTTGTCGAGCTCTTTGAAGACAAACCGTGTCGAGGTCGTTGTCGGCAAAGATTAACTTGGAGTTCGTAGGGCGCCACATTAATATTTTCGTAGTATGCTAGCGTAGGCGCTTCACATTAATATTTTCGTAGTATGCTAGCGTAAGGGCATTTCATATTCTACGTGGTTATGTCATTGTGTATGGATTTCTTGATCTGTGTCGAGCATGAAATGTTCTGATATGATTGAGTTTTTTTGCATGTATTTATTATGTGATTGAATATATGTCGTGAATTGTGTATTGCATGTTGAATTGCGTTTCTTCATGTCGAGCTTGCTCTTTGTATTTGACATGCGGTTGAATATATTGTGTTTAACTCTTTGAATATCGTATGCGGCGAATTGTTCATCGAGTGAGTGAGCTAGGTGAGTCGTATGACGTTTTTGAGCCGTGACCCGGATAACTGAGGGTGCTAGGTCCCCTTTTGTTTACGGGAGATTGACTAGACGTCGCCACGCTATGGGACCTGAGTTGACTGTCCTAGGGAGAGCGAGGATCCCAAGGCTTCGGCTGGACTTTCCGACATACGGTACGGCGTGTGCATTCCGGAAAAATTGTCGAGTCGAGAGAAAATGGATTTGCGAGTTGTGTCGAGTTAGAGTGAGATGGTCGAGTCACGTCGGTGAATGTTATACTTTGCTGTTTGCTTATATTTTTATGTCGAGCTTATCTTGAATTGTTGAGAAGTTGACCCTTTCCCGTGGTGCCTTCAATCCATGACGGTTACCCAGGCGATGTCGAAGCGCAGTAACTCGGCGATAGATGATGCCGAGGAGGAGCTCGACGAGGACCCGAGTGACGACCTCTATCTGTCGTGATTGTTGTTTGTTGGATGTTTGTTTTTCTGAAGACTGTACTTCGTTTTTCTTTTATGTTCGAGGTCGTGACCAGTTTGGGCAGTGTGTTTTATTGTTTCAGGGTAGACTGGTGGTCTTACTTTTGGAGCAGCCCCCTGCGTGGGAGTCTGCCGGAAGTACCCCCAGGGTATGATTGTTCTTTTGAAGCCGTCGTACCTTAGGTGTATTTTCTTTAGACTTTGCTACCCAGTATTTTGTATACATTATTATTCCGAGTGATATATATATATATATATATGTGTATGTTATGCATGTATGTTTTATTAGAATTTAAGTCTTGTGTCTTAGTTGCACCATGTTTCGAAAAGCTGTAATTACTCTGATGTGCACGAGTTGGTTTTATAAAAAAAAAATATATATATCGTATTTTTAAAAGGCACAAGAGTTTCGTTTTTAAAAACACATCTCATATAGGTTTTTGTTGAGCTTGGTGTGTTGAGCTCGGTAACTCGAGCTCGGTATATTGAGCTCGGTAGCGGTCCGGAAACGGGTCGTTACACCTAAGGTCGAAGTACATGTATGCATTGATATGTACTCGACTAGATGTCTTGTATGCTTTGAGCATGATAAACATGTACCAATATGATCCCAGTGAAGGTCACTGGACCACAGTCAATAATATCCTTGAGTACCTAAGAAAGACTAAGGATATATTCTTGACAGATGATGGTAAGGAAGAGATCGTTGTACGCAGTTACATTGATGCTACTTCCAAACAAATAAAAGTAATTCCAGGTCGCAGTCTGGATTTGTGTTTTGCCTATATGGTGGCACTGTGAGCTAGAAGAGTTCCAGGTCGGGGACAACGTCTATTTATCTTACAGAGGCCAAGTATGTAGCCGCCTCTAATGTGATTATAAGGCTGTTTGGATCAAGAAGTTCGTTTGAACTTGGCGTAGTTCCTAACTATGCGAACTCCATTGATCTCATCGTGATGATGATGGAGTAATCGTCTAGGCCAAGAAACATGATCTCACCAATGATCCGAACCCATACTTAGTTGTTTCCATCTAATTCGATAGATAATAGAAGAGATGTAAAGATGTGCAGAATGATAACACAAAACAATCCGCTAAAGGAGTCTCTTGATCAATAGTAGCTTGACACTCACACTAGTTCGATGGGTGTTGAATTGATGCTCGATTGGCACTAGTGCTAGTGGGAGATTGTTGGTATAAGCCCTAGTGGCCAATCTATTTTATATAGATTATTGTTTGTATCATGACTTTAATCATATATTTAATATATGTATAGGCATCATTTATTATGTATAGCATAATAAAGTCCTTAGAATAGATAGTTCGTTTAATGGAACATCAAGTATGACTTGATCGTGAGACCCCATTGAACATATAGAATGTTATTCTTAAAGTATCCATAGTCGAAGTATTATTGTTAACTAGGACGACTATAATACATAGAGACTATTGTGTGAGTAGACTGATGACCAAATCTCACGGGTCATGGATATGTGATATCAAGTCGACACAAGTATAAATATTAGGAGTAATATTTATACTTTGGATTGACCCACTATGAGGATGCTTCATAATAGTTATGTAAGTGTCATGAGCGCCTCATGGCGACCATAGTGAAGTAGTCCTTCGACTTGAAGTCACTACGATTCCTACATGAGGAGTTGTAGGTTTTAATGCTATCAAAAGTCATCCGTAACAGGATGATCATAAAGGTAGTACTTGGGCCTACAATGAATCATGTTGAGGGGTATGAGTGATGTAGACAGGATTCGTCCCTCCTACATAACAGGAGTAATGTCTCGGGCCTCTCGATAGAGTAGGCGTGAAAATATGCGTACACGCCGAGATGGGCCAATATGGGATATTGGGCTCATTTCGTGATTACACGTCTACTTGGAGATCGAGGAACATATAATTGGACTTAACGAGGATGACACATTTATGCCTCGTGTTCAATCAAGACATATGGACGAAGGGACATTAACTTCACAATGATTATGGTTGCGTTAAGGTTAATATCGAATCACCGATATTTCCATAGGCTGGGTGGCAGTTACACATTGCTAGATGTCAATCATTGTCTTTGATGTTTAATATTATATTGAATATTGAATATTAATATAATATTTAATATCATGGCCAGTCTAGTGGGAACCTATGGGGTCACATGCATAGAGATTCTATGATGGAGCAAGGAATTAATTAAATTAAGGTGAGCTTAATTTAATTAATAGAAATAATTAATTAAATAAGATTTAATTAGTTAAGGGATGATTTAATTAAAAGAGTTTTAATTAAATGGACCCAAGTGGGCTTGGCCCATTGGGTGTGTGGTGACCTAAGTGGGTGAGACTTTTTCTATTCAAGGAAAGGTGATGCTCATTAGTTGGTCTACCTAATTTAGAAGTAAGGAGCCACCATCATCCCAAGAGGGCTAGCACCCAAGAGCTCCTAGGATCTCGCATGGACTGAGTAGAGAGGCAACGATTGGTGCCTTTGGTGATCAAAATTGTGAAAGCACGCTACAAGAGGTAAACACAATAACCTACTTTATGATTCTTGGCAATGACATGATCCTTGGGAAGAGGGTTTTTCCGCTCAAGAGGATTTTTCAATCATGAAAATTAAAATTATTCCTCTTGAAAACCCAACACTCTGCCCCAGTTGGTCAGGGTTCAATGCTATCTACTTTTGACACCTTCCGGTTGGTTTTTGCTCAAGCCGCTCTTTGCGAGTTTTCGACTTAGCGGGTTGCCCTAAATCGCCCTTGCGGGTTTTCAACTTAGTGCCTTTATTTGACCTTAATTTTTGCCTAGGCTGCCCTTTTGGGTTTTCAACCTACCAGGTCGCTCTAACTTTTGCCTAGACCGCCCTTTCAGGTTTTCGGCCTAGCGAACTTTTTTTTTTTTGCCATTCTAGACGTAGTATTTCTTGACTGCATCTGAGTTTATTGGTAGCGGTAGGTCATGCCCCTCCATATCTGTAAGAATGAGGCCTCCCCCAGAGAATGTCTTTTTCACTATATATGGACCTTCATAATTTGGAGTCCATTTTCTGCGTTGGTCTTTCTGAATAGGTAGGATCTTCTTTAATACCAATTCCCCTTCTAAGAATTCTCGATGACGTACCTTTTTCTCATACGCTCTCTTGAGTCTCTTTTGGTATAATTGGCCATGGCAAATTGCGTCTAACCTTTTCTCTTCTATAAGATTCAACTGGTCATATCGTGCTTGGACCCATTCGGCTTCTTTGAGTTTGGTTTCCATAATTACCCTTAAGGAAGGGATTTCTACCTCTACGGGGAGTACTGCCTCCATCCCGTACACTAGAGAAAAAGGGGTTGCCCCTGTTGAAGTGCGTACGGAAGTTCGGTACCCGTGTAAAGCAAAAGGGAGCATCTCGTGCCAATCCTTGTAAGTTACCACCATTTTCTGAATGATCTTCTTGATATTTTTGTTGGCTGCTTCTACTGCCCCATTCATCTTTGGACGATATGGAGAAGAATTGTGATGTTGAATTTTGAAATCATCGCACAACTCCTTCATCATCTTATTGTTTAAATTAGTCCCATTGTCCGTGATGATCTTTCTTGGTAAACCGTACCGATAAATTATTTCCTTTTTGATGAACTTGACCACAACACTGCGAGTCACATTGGTATAGGATACTGCTTCGACCCACTTTGTGAAGTAATCAATGGCCACTAGGATGAATCGGTGTCCGTTGGAGGCTTTTGGCTCAATCATTCCTATGACATCCAAACCCCACATGGAGAACGGCCAGGGTGCACTGAGGACATTTAGGGATGTTGGAGGTACATGAATATTATCTGCATAAGTCTGACACTTATGACATTTCCTCACGTGCTTGATGCAGTCACTTTCCGTTGTAAGCCAATAATACCCAGCTCTGAGAATCTTCCGGGCCATTGCATAACCATTGGCATGGGTCCCGAAGGTACCTTCGTGGACGTCGTCAAGAATTTGTTTTGCTTCTGCAGAGTCCACGCATCGAAGGAGTACCATGTCGTGATTTCTTTTATATAGTACGTCGCCGTTCAAAAAGAAACTCATAGCAAGCCTCCTCAAAGTTCGCTTGTCATTTTCTGAGGCGCCCGAAGGGTATTCCTTGTTTTTGAGGTAACACTTGATGTCATGGTACCATGGTTTTCCGTCGGATTCTTATTCTATTGCCTGGCAATAAGCGGGATTGGCACGACTTTCCATCAGGATGAGAGGCATTTCCTTGTCACTGTTTATTCGGAACATAGATGACAGCGTGGCTAATGCATCAGCCAACTGATTATCTTCTCGTGGGACATGTTGAAACGTGATCTTATCAAAGGATTCGACGAGTTCTTGGATATACTTGTGGTAAGGGATTAGCTTAGAATCTCCTGTTTCCCATTCTCCATTCAACTGGTTGATAACTAGGGCATAATCCCCATATACTTTTAGGACTCTGACCTTAGTTTCTATGGTAACCCTGATTCCCATGACACATGCCTCATATTCTACCACATTATTGGTGCAATTGAAACACAAGCGAGCTGTGACTAGAGTGTATTGATTTTCTGGGGAAATTAGTATTGCCCCGATTCCGTGCCCCAATGCATTAGAAGCCCCATCGAACATCATGGTCCACTCTTTGTTTCTTAATTCTTCTTTTTCGGCGGACATTACATCCTCATCAGGAAATTCATAGCGGACAGGTGAATGGTCATCTATTGGTTGATTGGCTAAGTGCTCAGCGAGGGCACTACCCTTGACGGCTTTCTGAGAGATGTATTGAATATCATACTCGGATAACAACATTTGCCACCGGGCAATCCTTCCAGTGAGAGCGCGAATACATATTTGATCGGGTCCATTTTTGACACCAACCAAGTTGTGTGAGAAAGCATATACTGTCTTAGGCGGTGAGCGGCCCATGCTAGGGCCCAACAAGTACGCTCCAATATCGAATAATTAGCTTCATATCTGGTAAACTTCTTACTCAAGTAGTAAATGGCGCTTTCCTTTTTACCTGTTTCGTCATGTTGTCCAAGTACACACCCCATAGATCCGTCTAACACTGTCAAGTAGAGGATTAATGGTCTGCCTGGTACTGGAGGTACCAACACAGGAGGTTTTTGCAGGTATTGCTTGATTTTGTCGAAAGCCTCTTGGCATTTTTCATTCCATTCAATAGTTTGGTCTTTGCGCAACAACTTGAAAATTGGCTCACAAGTGTCAGTGAGTTGTGATATAAACCGGGAAATATAGTTTAACCTCCCTAGAAAACCACGAACTTCCTTTTCTGTGCGAGGAGCTGGCATCTCTAAGATGGCTTTTACTTTTTCCGGATCAACTTCTATTCCTTTCTGACTTACAATGAATCCCAGCACTCTACCTGACCGGACGCCAAAGTTACACTTGGCAGGATTGAGTCTCAGGCGAAACTTTCTCAATCGCTCAAAAAGCTTCCGTAAATCAATTATATGACTTTCTTCGGTTTGTGACTTAGCGATCATATCATCCACGTAGACCTCTATCTCCTTATGGATCATATCATGAAATAGAGTCACCATTGCCCTTTGATAGGTTGCCCCACGTTTTTCAACCCAAAAGGCATCACCTTGTAACAGAAAGTCCCCCAAGCTGTAATAAACGTAGTTTTCTCCATGTCTTCCCTGGCCATTTTGATTTGATTATACCCGGAGAAACCGTCCATGAAAGAGAAAAAGGCGTGATGAGCTGTATTATCCACTAGAACATCAATGTGAGGCAGAGGGAAGTCGTCTTTGGGACTTGCTTTATTAAGGTCTCGGTAATCAACACACATTCAAACCTTTCCACCCTTTTTTGGAACAGGGACAATATTAGCAACCCATTGGGGATATTTAGCCATGGCCAAAAATCCCGCATCAAATTGTTTTTTAACTTCCTCCCTAATTTTTAAGGACATATCAGGTCTCATAGTCTCAACTTCGCTTGTGGGAGGCGGTCGAGCTTAAGAGGTAACTTGTGTTCGACAATATCAGTATCCAACCCTGGCATATCTTGGTACGACCAGGCGAATACGTCTTTATAATCTCGGAGAAGTCGAATCAGTTTATCTCTTACTTCTTGTGACATGGTAACACCAACCTTGACTTCTTTTTTGTCTTCCTCAGTTCCCAAATTGATTAACTCAGTCGGTTCTTCATGAGGTTCGATTTTTCTGGATTCCCCTTCTATAAGTCTCATCAATTCAGGGGGAAGATCTTCATCGGGATGGTCTTCTTCACAACCTTCATTAGTATGATTAATTAGGCCATCAAAATCTGGCACTGAAATTTCAGCACAATTGTTTTCAAAAGTATTATCCATGAGCCTGCATTATCAAGGTTAGCAATAAGGAGAGAGTAAGGAAGGGAAGTAGGAGAGAAAAGAAAAAGAGACTCTTGGGATAAAATCAAAATGCGTTTTATTAATATTCAAAATATGCTAATGAAAAAACATGCGGGGCCCTTTAACATTTCCCCTACCGCCTCGGGCTGAGCGGAGAGGTGAGCATTAAGTGGATTACATTGAAAATGCATTAAAGATCCTAGGATTTTCCACGATCTCCCAATTGCAAGGCATTGAGGAACATGGGCGAACCCATTCCTCTTCAAGAACAGCAAGATCCTCTTCTACGGCCGTTACTTGATCTGCATAAATCCATCCAGCGCTATGAAAAGTCTGACGGAGATCGCAGATATGTATTTTCCCAAACTCGGGTTCCCGATTTTCAAGCCGAGCCTTCCTCTTTTCTTTCCTTGCCTCGATTGCTCTCCCCCTCCCTGTCTTCTCGAGTGGGGACAAATCCCAAGCCGTATCGGTCTTTGTTTTCAGGGATTCTTAGGATTGAGGCAATACCTTCCTGACTTTTCCCTAGTCCTTTTCCTGGTTGATATCCTCCTTTTAGCATGACTCCGCCCACCATCAGGGCATTGTTGGATAGGCAGGGTTCTTTAATTGTAAACCCTACGTAAGCGCTATCGACAATTTCCAGTGCCTGAAATGATGTCCCAAGGGCTTCTTCAGCAGCTTCAATGTAACTCGTCG
This sequence comes from Calophaca sinica, assembly GCA_037113605.1. Taxonomy (NCBI): domain Eukaryota; kingdom Viridiplantae; phylum Streptophyta; class Magnoliopsida; order Fabales; family Fabaceae; genus Calophaca; species Calophaca sinica. The sequence goes on along the minus strand of CM073735.1, from coordinate 96,214,912 downwards.
ATGTTGGCTTGCTCACCAGCAGGTCCTCTTCTCCGGACACGATGACCAACTTATCATCCACTACAAACTTCAACTTTTGATGCAGAGTTGATGGTACTACCCCAGCAGAATGAATCCAAGGCCTTCCTAACAAGCAACTATAGCTGGGCTTGATGTCCATTACTTGGAAATTAACTGTAAAAGTGAAAGGGCCAATCTGAATCGGTAGCTCAATCTCACCCATTACTTCTCTTCTTGAACCATCAAAGGCTCTCACGAGCACAGAGCTGGGTTTCATATGGGTCTTGTCGATGGATAATTTATCCAAGGTAGATTTTGGCATCACATTTTGGGAGGATCCATTATCTACAAGGACTTTAGCTACTAAATGTTCTTTACACTGAACCGAGATATGTAGTGCTTTGTTGTGTCCTCTACCTTCTGCAGGCATTTCTTCATCATTAAAATAGAGGTAGTTGCATGCGGTGATATTGCCAACTAGGTTGCCGAACTGATTCAAGGTGATATTTTGAGACACATGGGCTTCATTCAGGATTTTCATCAATACTTTCCTATGACTCTCAGAATGCATTAATAGGGCAAGTAGAGAAACTCTCACTGGTGTGCGATTTAGTTGATCTATCACCTTATATTCACTCTGCTGAATGAATTTGAGGAATTCAGCCACTTCCTCACGGGAGACTTCTTTCCTGTCTTCTTTCCCTATGTCTCCTTCATCTATTGCAACTCCTTTCATTTGTTTTGGTCTTTTACCTGTCCCTTTGCAGCTACTTTTATTGGTTCTTTCTCAGGGGCATAAATCCGCCCACTCCGAGTCATCCCGCCTATTCCCACAATGTTGGTAACAGTAGGAACACTTAGTTGTGTATTACTCCCTTCAACTTGGACTTTTGCATCGTATATCCTAGGAACTGCCTTATCGTCCTTGTACGGAAAAGGAGATGGTACTTGGACAGTAATAGCTTTGGGAGCGTTAGGCATCATGGCTGATGTATTCTTAGAGAATTGAACCACCAAGGGCTTTGGGACCGTGGTGCCCGAACTTTGCGCAGATTGGACCATAGATACTTCTTCTTCTCTTTGAGAGATAACTTGAACTATGTTTGTATCAAGCAGTTTTTGGAGGATACTTTTAAATTCCTCACACTCTTCATTAGACAAAAGATCTTCATCACAGGTCCTGCTGATATCTGTTCTTTCTATCAAACCAGCCTTGCAAAGTTTGATGAACACTTCTCTGATAGGGGTTTGTATTTCAGCGACATCCTTTATTATTCTTCCTTCGTGCTCATTGTCTATCATATTTACTGATGCATTCCCATGGTTAGGTAACGGGTTGTTCCCTACATTGAGATTATTCTCTTGGAAACTCAACCACTTGGCATTTATCAGATCTTGAACTTTGAATTTCATAGCCCGACATTCTTCTATAGAGTGGCCCGCTGCCCCAGCATGGTATTCACAGGTGGCTTCTGGGTTATACCATTTTGAATAGGGTGGTTCCATAGGCTTTTGCGGACAAGGGACCACCAATGAGTTTTTGAGTAAATGTTGATAGAGGTCTTTGTAAGTCATAGGGATTGGATCAAACTGGATCGGCTTTCCCCCTTGAGGGTTGTTAGCTCTTGGTTGATTGGGGTTCTGTCCTCCTTGACCATCAGAAGCAAATGGTGTCATTTGGACAGGAGACTTAGGCGTGATAGTTGCCGCAACGTATAGAGGGGCACTACTCACCGCGTTAGTCTCTCCTTCTTTCTTTCTCTTGACGAAGGGCTTCTGAGTATTGGATGATGAAGTATTATTATGGATCTTCCCATTTTGCATCCCCATTTCCACGCGTTCCCCTATGACAATCAAATCAGAGAAGTTTGAGAACATACTCCCAATCATCATATCATAAAAGGGAGATTGGAGCGTGTCAATGAACGTGTCAATCATTTCTTTGTCCAACAAGGGTGGTTCCACCTGAGCAGCCATGCTTCTCCACCTCTGAGCATATTCTTTATAACTTTCACTGTCTTTTTTCTTCATGCTTTGCAACTGATTACGGCTGGGAGCCATGTCCATATTGTACTTATATTGTCTGATGAAAGCATTAGCTAAATCATTCCATGAGTTAATTTTAGACCGTTCTAACTGCATATACCATCGCAAAGGTACCCCCGTCAAGCTTTCTTGGAAGAAGTGAATCAGGAGTCTGTCATCATTAGAACAAAAAGCCATCTTTCGGCAATACATGACTAGGTGGCTTTTGGGGCACGTTTCTCCCTTATACTTGTCAAACTCGGGTAACTTGAATTTTGCAGGTATAACCACATCGGGGACCAAACACATGTCCGAAGCTTCAAAACCTATGTGATTTGCCCCTTCAATTGCCTTTAGTCTCTCTTCAAATATTTGAAGCCTTTCTTTGGCTTGAGCATCTTCTTGGGGGGTAATGATAGGTGAAAAATTTTGAGTATTCGTGTTCTGCGAAGTCCCATTATTTAGAGGCGCATGCCCTTGTGTGGTGTGGGCGTGCGTTTCATTTTCTCTTGGTTGACTTTCGTCTTGTTCCTCTTCGGACTGCTCCGTTTCTGATGTCCTCTTTGCATGCAAGGCCTCCAACAACTCGCACAGCTTATCTATACGCGTACTCATTCGGTCAAGCTCCCCTCTCATGGCCTGTTGATTCTGCTCTAATGCGTCCATGAGTCTGGCTTGGGATCTCGTTCTGTAAGGATGCAGTTTCTTCGTATTTATTTTCTGAATTATGAAGTATACTATGAGTATGGATGAATGGTTTATGTTATGCCATGATTATGTATGCTATGCAAGATGCTCATTCATTTACTTAACTTGTTTTATTTTATTGGTTTGTTGGAGGATCACAAAACCTTGCAAATGTCTTATCGGGTCGCTGCATATTACGAAAACATATTATTTTATTAAAAGGAAATACCATAATCCAGATTACCCTGAAGGGCTTACAAAATTGAGAAAGAAATGGAAATTGCATAAACACATAAAAACAAAAGGAACATGGTCTTCAACGATCTCGTAGGATTTGTCTCTCCAACTCCTCCACCAAACTCTTGCAGTACTCTAGGAAATTCATTACTTTCCCTGGCAAAGGTCGGAAACCTATTGCCGATTCTGCTTCTTCCAAGAGTTCTGGCATATCTTGGATATCTCTATTTGCAAGCCAGACCAACTTAGAGCAACGATCCATCCAGTATTTAGTTTCCTTATCAAACCAGATAATGACTTCTCGCTGATTGTCAATCTTCCCTTGCATGTTGAGGACCTTCTCACGTTCTTCCTCAAGATCTATATGGTAGCCTATGAACTTTTCTTCAACGATTCTCCTTTCTTCCTCAAGTCGGGCTTTGTGCAATTGCATGGTATTTTTCAACTGTTGTATTGAGTCTTCAATTTGTCTTTGCAAAGCCCTACTAGCCTCTCTAGAATCAGCCCACATTTTCCTCAGATTGCCCTTTTCATAGAGAACTAGATCTAATTCTTTTTTCATCAAGTCTAATTGTTGGTTTGCAGCTTTTAAACAACCTTGAGTCTGGAGCCGATTTGCTTTTTCAGCCTTGGCCCTCTTCTGGGATCCTTCCAAAAATTCAGCTTTTCTATCACATTCGTCTTGCAGGACTTCTATATCCAGATATGCCCTTTTCAAATTCTCCCGGAGAAGCTTCCTCTCCTCTTCCACCTTTTCTAAGGCTAATTTTAACTCTTCCACTTCTTCATTCTCAGCAGGGGGTGGAGGCGGCACTTCGGGGACCAAAAATGTGTTTTGGAAAGGCAGCTTGACTTGCTGAACTCTTGCTATAACCCATTGGCGGTATTTTTCATCTGCATGAGTACTCTTGCGCCCCAGTATTCTTTTGATTGTTTTCTTCCAAGCTTGACATGCCTTTGTGAACAATGCCAAATCTGAGGAGCCCCGATCATGTATAATGAAAGCGGCTAACTCTTCTTCAGCAGGTTCACCCAGCATCGGGGCACCGAGTTGTCTCAGAGCCAGGGTAGGATTGTAGTTGATGTAGCCTATGGTCCCGATAAGGGGTACATTGGGAAAATCTCCACACCGACATATCACCTCCTTTATCTCCTGTTCTCTGGAATACCATATTATGGACTCTTCACTGAGACTCAATAAGTAAGTAGCCCACCCTGCATTGCTCCTAGGACCAAAGGGATGCCCCCTTTTTACCAAATGATTTTTTAGCCATAAGTACAAGACAGGAACACAACAACGAATCCGACCTCCTTTTTTCTCGTGGCGCATATGAAGCTCATAGTATAAGTCTGCGAGGACGGCGGTAGTGGGGTCCATACCTCGAGTTTTAAATGCTATGAAGGCGTCAATAGCTGTTTCATCCACAAAATGATCAACATGAGGAAATAGGACTACACCAAAGATAATAAGGGATACCACATCCATGCATTCCTTTAATTTCCCTGCATCATGAAGGTCCTTAACCTTTCCTTCCAAGAAACTCCTGGAGAAGCCTTTGAAATCTTCTTCTACCTTTACCGCGAGCGTCAAGTCCTCTTTAGGGATGCCTAAAACATCAGCAATGGTACCTATAGCTGGGGGATGCTTTGTATGGCGATACGAACCATTTTTCTTTTCTGGAAAGCCCAAGATTTTCCGATATTCCTCCTAGGTTGGTGCCATTTGGAAATTCTTGAACGTGAAGCATCTTAGGGGAGGATCATAGAATTGGGCCAATGCTGTTAAGGCTCCCACTTGTACGTCCACATTCAATAGGTCCAAAATATTTCCAAATTTCCCCACGAAGCTAATCCGATCCACTTGTACCCAATTCTCAGCTATGAAGTCAACCAACGTTCGTAGATGCATCAAACGAGGAGGTTCAATCTTGAATTTCAAAGTATTTCTCCTCTCTAGACCCACAACTGCGCTTTCCGAAGACATTTGCACTAAAGTTTTTTTGTTTTGAAATTTTCAACAAACCTGGGTGAAACGGGAGAATTAGTGTTATGGCATGTACATGAATGGGTATGATCGTGTTTATTATTATAATTTCAAAAATGGAAAAAGAAAAGAAAGAAAGAGCCGTATTTATTTTATTTGTGAAGGTGCTAAGAGAAAAAAAAAACTCTTATTTTTATAAAAAGTTGTACGACCTATATGATGTGTTTTTTCTAAAAGAAAACTGCGCATTTATTTTTGGAATAATGAATTAAATTTTTAAACGGAAGTTCGTATTTCGAAAAGCTATAATGTTTTTTGAAATAAATTAGTAATAATAAGTAAACAAATAAAAGGGGTAGGGTAAGCTCCTTTTGTGATCCAGGCCGGCAATTCCTAAAAGAGGATCTAGGGATTATATAAAGTGCCTTTCCATTGGGCGGATTCAAGATATTAATCTAAAAGGTCCCTAGAGCCAAGGGTCCTATTTGAAAATGTTTCCACCAATAATAAGTATATTATTAAAGGATGATTTTTTGTCAAATAGAGCAAAACTCTAGGTGAGGCTTTCATAGGAATCCACTGGCCGTATGTCCAGCAGAGCACCCATTACGCAGCCTCTCCTAACTTAAGGTTCACTCGGGCCCGGGTATAGGGCACCCACTCTTAGTGTGTGAATAAAGTGTATAAAGTGAAGTGTGTGAAGGAGCAAACTTAAAACTACCAGCTGCAAAATAAATAAAACAATATATACATGGTAACTATCCTAATGTTCAATATGCATATAATCAAAATAAACAAACTAAACAAGGAAACAAACAAATAAGATAAGACAAAAAATAAATAACCTGAAAAAATAAAAAAAAATAAAAAAAAATAATAGTAGTAATAATAATAGTAATAATAATAATAATAGTGATAAATAAATAAAAGAAAAAAATAAAAAGAAAAGGAAACAATTTACATTGAAGGCAAACAAACAATTCAAACAATCAATAGGCCTAACTCTCTAAAGTCCCCAGTGGAGTCGCCAGCTGTAGCAACCACCCTAAAATTTAAATGGAGCCGCCACCAATATTTTGATTTTAATAGGAAAACATTGGAAAACCTATTTTTGAATATTTTTTTTTTATTTAACGAAGAAAAAGGTCTTTGAACCAGATTTAGAGCCCGAGAGTTGGTTACGTATAGGGAAGGTACTAGCACCCCTAAGACGCCCATAAAAAATGGTACCTTTAATCATTTGAAAACAGTTTGCCCTAAAGAATTAATTCCCTAAAATATATTTAAAAAAAAAAAGAGAAACCACAAAAGATATAAGCATGCTGAGAATATTTTGATTACGTGCATGTATTAAGAAATATTGAATAACAACGTTTTTTTTTAGTTTAACAGAAATAATAACTATTTAATCCTAATCACGTTTTTTTTTACCTTGTTTTTAATTTGTCTTTTACTTCAAAAATCAGAGAAGAGAAAAAATTTAATAACTATGATAATAATAATAATAATAATAATAATAACATGTTTCCCTCTAAACATATAATAATTTTTTTTGACATTTAGGAAACAAGATCCTGGTCTTGGTCTTGGTTCCTTTAGTTACAAAAAAAATCTGATTTTTATTTCATAAAAATTTTCTTTTTTGCAGGGACATATATTTACTTTTATACCTAGATTTGTGCCTTATTTACAATTATGACACTTAAATTATCTGCAATTTGACCCTTTAACCTGGATTTGGCCCCTTTGGAAGGCCAAATCTCGTAACCTTAATTTATACAATTTTACAGAACGCAGGGACAATGAGGAGACTGAATCAATAACAAGCAACAATCAGCAAAACGATGAAATCACATTTTTGTGCAATTCATAGGTTAAGATCGAAATTCAGATTAACCAACAGAAAGACAAGATGGGTCACGTTTACATGTTACAGATTCACATTCTAGTCCAGAACGCATACAAAAACAAAGATGCAGAACAGAATATTAAGAATTTACAGAAAGAGGAGGAAGAAGAGAAGAACACCTGAATACACAGCTTTGATCCAAAAAGGGATAAAATTTAGAACCCTAAAAATTCTAATAGTGTTTAAAAAAATTAAAACTCTCCCTCACGTCTTGCTTCAGCTTGATATCAAAATCTTTTGCTCTCACTCTCTCTGCGTGCCTTTTGCCTTGAGAAGAATGGGGTATTTATAGCCCTTTGTCTTGACTTTGAGTCCCTTTGAGATCGGATTCAACTCTCCTTATCTCTGCAAAACAGAATATCAAAAACAAAAACAGATAAAGATGTGATTTTGTAAACGAAAATAAAAATAAAAAAAAATACTCCCTTTTCTGAGGCTGACTCGGATCTTGAAGATAAGATGAGGTTGGATGTGGCCGCGGCATGAGGATAGGATTTGGTGTTTGAAAGGAAAAAAAAAAGAAGAGATAGGGAAAGGGGAAGATATGGCCGAGATAAGGGGAGAAGGATGAGGAGGTGGAGGCGAAAATGGAGGATGGGGAAGAAGATAGGGTTTGAAGAGATGAGGTTGAGAGGGAGAAGAGGATGGAGGCGCGGCTAGGGTATGGGAGAAAGGAGAGAGGATGGAGGCGTGGGAGCTAGGGTATGGGAGAAAGGAGAGGATAAGGTTTGAAGAGATGAGGTTGAGAGGGAGAAGAGGAGATGAGGCACTGCAGAAGGATGTGATGAGGGAATTAGGGTTTGGAAGGAGGGGAAGGTTTTTTAGGTTAGAATGAGTTGGGTTGTGCGTGTAAGTGATTGGGCCGAGTAGGGTAATGGGCTGCGCGATTTTGCTTGGCTGCGTGAGGGCTAGGGGGTGCACGAATTAAAAGGCTGGGTGCAGCGAGTAGTACGTATGATGGATTGCCTGGGAGGTGCAGACAAGAAAAATAGGGGGTGCTGGGTGTGTGATGCGCTGAATGGGTGGATGGGCTGAATCACTAACTTGATTCATTGCTGTTTGCACCACCCAGTTTTATTTTTTACACACCCCTTTTCAAATAGAAACTCCCCTTTTTTTTATTCATTCTTTTCTTCTCTCCTTTCTAATTTCTTTTATTATAAAACCAAAAATATTATTTTTTATTATTACTACTACTACTAATTAAAAATAATAATAAAATTAAATTAAAAAGTCCGGACAAAATTAGGGTACTACAACATAATATTTACAAATGTCTTCTACCCTAGAGTTCAAATATACAAACATATGAGCAAAATATATATAATGAACAAATAGGAATAAAAAAATAAAAGGGAAATAAATCATGTAAGGCAAACAAATCAATACAAACAATTTTAGAGTCTAACTCTCTAAAGTCCCCAGTGGAGTCGCCAGCTGTGACAACCACCTTAAAAATTTTAAAAAATGGAGCCGCCACCTAAGGTTTATTAAGGAAAACAATAGGAAAAACCTTTTTAAAAATAATTGTAGAAAATTGGTCTTGGAACCAAATTCGGATTCGGAAGTTGATTACGCGCAGAGAAGGTATTATTAGCACTCTTACGACGCCCATTAAAAATGGTACCCTAAATTGTTTGAAAAAGATTTTTTTGCCTAAAAAATTAATTCCCTTAACAAAATTTATTCATATTTATTTATTATAAATAAGGTATTTCTAGAATAAATTACTATTTATTAACCACGAACAAAATCAGGACTTCAAAAAAAATGTTGTGGCCGAGACTTCTACTTTTATTTTATGAAAAGATCCTTTTTTGAAATAGGTAGTTATTGCCATTATTATAAATAAATAAATTATTAACATAATTGGACAAATCAAATCTTCTTAGAAAATAACCCTAGATTTAAAATTATACATCTCTACTTTTATAATGAAAACAAATAAACAGAATATATTCACTTTTAAACAAACAAACAGCGTTTCGACTTTTTTTATTTTTTTTAAATAAAATAAATTTGTCATCTTTCCCATCTTTAAGAAAAACAAAATAGTAACCCTAAAACCCTAATCCTAATTTGGGACATCACTACTTGAGGGAGCAAGAAAGGCAAGATTAACAACAACAGAATAATAACAAATAAGCAAGGAGATGAAGAACAATTAATATTATGGGTTACAATTCTCAGTTTTACAACCCAAATAGGAATCTTGAACAAAAGAGGGAAAGGGAGAGATTGAACCTTGATATCCAATTCTTCAAATCCTTCGTTCAGAAAAAAAGGAAAGAAATTACAGAAGTAAATGAAAGAACCCTAAAATTCTACATTTCTGAATTTTGTGCTCTCCCTCTCGTTTTTTACTCTTGGTGCCTTCTTTCTCTTTCTCTTCTGTTCGAATCCTCTCAATCCAGAACCTACTCTCTCCTTTCATTCCTTCTCAGTCAGAACGCTCCCTTGATCGCTTTGTATGCTTCCCTTTTATAGGCCCAAAGCTGCGAAACAAACACAACGAATCAGTTCAAAATCAAAAAATAAAGATAGAAAGATAAGAGGAAAAATAGGGAACGAAAAACTCTCTTTTTGCGTCTAGGCTCGTGATTCCTCCGAATCTTTGCTTGATGCAATCCAAATAACAGAAGCATAAAACGAGATTGGTTCGGTTTGAATGTGATTCTCAAGATTAGATCCGAAAGAAAGGGAAAGAAAATAGCGAATGTGAGGCCGAGAGAAGGGGAAGGAGGCCAATGATTTCGGTTTAGGTTTGAGATGGAGGGAGGTGGTGCGGCTGGAGCTTCTAGGTTAGGGTTTGAGAAAGAAGAGGGATGAAGATGAAAAAGATGGAAGAGAAGAGAAAGAAGTAAGGGTGTAGAGAAAGGGGCAAGAATCAGGGAGAGAATGGGCGTGGATGAGAGAAGGTAGAGAGAGGGCGATGTGGCGGCAGAATGAGGGAAAGATAAAGGGAAATTAGGGTTTAAGTTAAATTAGGTTTGGGTCAAATTCTGGTGTGGAGTGGACTTGGGCATGATTTTATGTGGCTTGAGAGGAGTGTGCTCGGAGAAAAAGGGAGGGGTGCGTGCAGTAAATGAAGAGAGGGGGTGCTGGAGGGCTGCAGACAGAAAAGGTGGGGGGTGCTCGAAGTAGATCTGCGCATGGAGAGGAGTTGGGGCGCTGGACTGGGCTGACTGGTTGTTTATTAACAAACTGCTAATTGCACCTTTAATCTTGCTACTTGCATCCTCCTTTCTTCAAAAAATATATTTATTTCTTTTCTTTTTTTCTCTCTTTTATTCTTTCTTCTTTTTATTTATTGAGACCAAGATATCATTATTATTACTAATTTAATAAGCAAGCAAAACTAATTAAATAAAATAAATAAATAAAGCCCGGACAAAATTAGGGTACTACAGTCAAGATAGAATTAAAAATGACAAAGAAGAATCTAGCGATACTTCTTATCTCAATATATTAAGTCATCTTGTTATTCATAAGTGGTGTTGTCCAATTACATTAGTTATTAAGGATGAAAGATTTGATCTTATAGCATTAGTAGATTCTGGTGCTGATATGAATTGTATTCAAGAAGGTATTATTCCTACTAAGTATTATGAAAACACATTAGAATTATTAAGTGGTGCTAATGGTTCTAGATTGATAGTTTCTTATAAATTATCAAATGCAAAAATATGCAAGAATAAGATTTGTTATAGGACTTCATTTTTATTAGTTAAAAATATTCATGAAAGAATTATTTTAGGAACCCCATTTTTATCTTTATTATATCCTTTTACGGTAGCAAATGATGCAATTACTTCAAAAGCCCTGGGAAGGGAAGTTAGATTTGAATTTTTATAATCACCTAGAATTCAAGAATTAAATTTAGTACATGAAGCATCAACCTCAGTTATAATTTAATTAATTAGAAAAAGAAACAAATAGGAATGTTGAATAAAGAAGTTCATTACAAAAGGATAGAAGAACAATTAGATTCCTCTCAGATACAAGAAAGAATTAAGGAATTACAAATTAAGTTTGAAAAAGAAATATGTGCTGATTACCCCAATACTTTTTGGGATAGAAAGCAACACATAGTTTCATTACCTTATGAGCTAGACTTTGATGAGAAAAGTATTCCCACAAAGGCTAGGCTCATACAAATGAATCAGCAATACTTAGAATATTGTAAGAAAGAAATACAAGAATATTTAGATAAAAAATTAATTAGACCAAGTAAATCACCATAGAGTTACGCAGGATTTTATGTTATGAATTCATCAGAATTAGAAAGAGGAGCCCCTAGATTAGTTATTAATTATAAGCCATTAAATAAAGTTCTTAGATGGATTAGATACCGTATACCTAATAAAAAGGATTTAATTGGTAGATTACATAATGCCTCTATATTTTCTAAATTTGATATGAAGTCAGGATATTATCAAATACAAGTAGAAGAAAAAGATAGGTATAAGACATCTTTTGTAGTACCTTTTGAAAATTATGAATGGAATGTTATACCACAAGGATTAAAGAATGCGCCTAGTGAATTTCAGCATATTATGAACGATATATTTAATAATTATCAACAGTTTACTTTAGTTGATAAAGTAGTCTTCTTAAATTCTATTAAAATCATTATTTTGAAGAAACTAAATTTTTGTTTTCAGATGGCAGGAAAGGAACAAGCTACCATTGAAGAATTAGCCTCCCAAATACGATTTGGAAAATATTATATTAAAAAACATCCTAGAAATAGTGAAAGCAGCTTTAAAAGCTTATCCAATTACAGGCAGCCTAATAATATTCAGCAAGCTTTGTTAGATGCATTATGGACTAGTCATTTTATTAAAGATAAAATATTAGCATTAAATATTTATTTCTCTAAAATACAAGAGAAGCCTTTAAGTAAGAATTATTTTTCTTGTTACGTATTAGTTAAAGGATACCAGCAAAACTTATATGCCTCATTGCCAATCTCATTATCAAAAGGATTACATAAATATGCATTAGGATTTTATGATTTACATTCAGCATTTCAGCATGCATATAATTACATTGGAAATCATTTTTATATTGTTCCAGCCATAAGAAATATTGCATCTAGCAGTAATGTAGTACAGCAGCCTACTGGCTCATACATGCATAAGAATTACTCGCATACGAATTATATGGGTCGTTCACCCTTGGGTCATACACCCATTAGTCTAAAAGATATGGGTCATATACCCATTAACTCAAAAGAGGTATTTGACCTCCAACATCAAAACTAACAACTTTTATTAAACCTTACAACTCTTCAAGCTGATTATGACTCTCTCAGTAAAGATTATAAAGCCCTTCATTATCAAACCCAACAATTGAAATTAGCTCTTAAAAAACCCTTTCTTTCACATCCTATTTTAGAAAATAAAGCCTTTGAAATTACTAAACTAAAAGCCTTATTACTTCTTGACCTTTTCCTCTTTGAATTATCTTTAGCCTTACCAAATGAAATACAGAAAATTATTAAAACCAAAATAGCCGAGAACCTTTACCAAGATTACATAACTATTCAGACTTTTTTCTCTGAAATAGTTATGGGATCAATTACAGTTCCAGGATTAACTGTTGTTCAGAAGACTAAATATTACCAAGAATTAATTACTGGTAATTTGAAAGCCATAATTAGTTTAAATGAATTTAAACCCATTACTTGGAAGAACTATACCTTTACCCTTTGGAGTTTTCTTGATCAAGGAATACTTGAAGCTTTTTATTTAAGAAGTATGAATAATATCTCAGATTGTCCAGAAAAACTTTACTTAGCTTTGGAAATTATGCTAAGGCACGACCCTGTTATAGCATACATTAATTCTACATTACCAGCTCAGAATCACCTCACTTACAAGCCAGCCTAGCACTCTATACAGCTTAATCATGGAGAAAGAATATTTCAGTGGAATTATCATTACATTAATATTAAAGAAGTACAGAATAAAAAGGTTTATGAATTTCTGATTAATCAGTCGTTACAGCCAGAATATGGATGGATATTAAGATCTTTATATGGAGAAACTTCAATTTACGAGATCTGGGGTCCTAACACCCATAAAATGTTCATGTCTTTTCCTGGAGAATTACTTATAAAAGTTCATATATATTGTTCAGACGAGGAAGATATATTATCAGAAGCATCTTAAGATTCTTATGATTCAAACCTAAAATTATATGAATTACCAAGACACGTGGAGCATATTGGAGCTATTATTGAAGCATTACCACTAGTTTTGAAAAAGGCAAGTTTAGCATTAAATGCTTTTTCAACAAAAACACTATTACTTGGAGAAGGAAATCACGTGAAGCATTAAACTTTGGAACATACAAAGAACTGATGTTCAGTTTGGAATATGAAGTATGTCATCATTATGAAGAAAAAGACAAATTTTATAGAAGACCAACGACAATAATTTTGGAATTATGAACTGCATCAGACAATTTCTGTGAAGATTACTATTTACTTTTGGAAAAATCTCCGACAATAACAGAATTACTTTGATAAAGTTGGTTTGTTTTACTAGGAATTATTATTCACTTTTTGAAAATTATGTATCACTTTCTGAAAAGTTGTGGACTTTACTATTTACCTTTAGACTTTCAGAAAAGTAGTTTGTCTTATTTATTTTTAGAATCCAATGTTAGGGGTATTATTGTAAAAGAAGGGTCTCTCTTCCCTCTATAAAAAGGAGCCTTCATCACATTATCCAGCACGGTTCAACTTTCTCATTTCTTAAGTTTCTCTTTGTAAGCAATTCTCCGAAATCTTTCATCGTAAGTTTTCTAAAGTTTTTGTTTTATGCCCTTGTACTATTATCTTTTCAATCTTGTAACATTACTCTCATATGGAAAAATAAACTCTTTCATTATGTCCTCATGCCTCTTATGTATGTATGTATGTGTGTGTGTGTTTTGAAAACATATCTTAAATACTTGGGCCCTTGAGTGCTACGCCCAAATAGGGAACCCACAAACCCATTTTTGATATCCATGAGCCTGTTCTAGTAGAATAAGCCCAATAACTAAGAGATAATGACCTTATCCCCTCGAAAACAACTAACTCAATCATATTAGAAACACTTTAAATAAGTTGGACTTAACACACATTCATTTTATACTCCTTGTCTCCTCAATCACACTCCAACTTAAGCGTTGGAGCCCTTATAGGTTGCCACCACCTTTTCACGTTATCTAGTCTTTCTCATCTTCCTCCGTTCCAAGGTATCTTACCACATTTCCCATCTAATTCTTAGCTAATATATATATGTATTTATTTATTGAGAGTCCATATTCTTAAAATTGAAATGCTTACTCACAAATGAAACTTATTATTAGCAATGTTTTTCTAAAAAAATTACATGCCGTATTTTTTTAATTCTAACTAGTGGAAAGTCTTGCCCGTCTATCTACGTTTTTTATTTCTTTTCGTTTTGGTTTGCACAATCCACATCAATGCATTTTCTCTTGTCAACAATAGGTTTTCCTTCTTTTTCACTATGTCTTTCTTCTTCTTCCCCTTCGTCTTTTTCTTTCTCTTCCTCTCACATATCTTTTTCCCTTTCTCCTCCCTACTTTCCCTCAAGATTTGTGTGTAGATCTTTTTGAGAGGAAAATTTGATTATGAACAAAAGGCCGTGTACGCGTACCCTAGAGAGAAAAGAAGATAACACCTTCTAAACCTAAATTAGTGGAATTATGGATAAATTTGATTATGAACAAAAGGCCGTGTGCGCACCTTAGAGAGAAAAGAGGATAACACCGTCTAAAGCTAAATTAGTGGAATTATGGGTAAATTTAAATTTAAACTCTGAATTAAGTAAGGGTGAATTAGGAATAAAATGTGGATACCAAAATTGCTAGTAATGGAAGACAATAACCTTTATGTGTAGGTATAAATAGATATATAGGTATAGATATATTGACATTTTTTGACAACTATATATAGATATACATATATAGGTATAGATATAGATAGGTTTAGATTCTTATTTTTAGAATTCAAATTTAAATGATAATTTATTCCTTAATCTCAACAAAAGATATGATACATTAAATTATCTTATTTTATGTTAAACATTTGAAATTTATATTATCAAAAGCTTAAACAATAATTTAAATATAATTTTTTAAAACATTCATGCATTACGGGGCTACTACCAAAAACATATGATTAATATTAGATTAAGAAAAGGATAAAACTTAGATATAGTTCTCTGTGTGCTTTCTTTTGTAATGAATTTATAGAGATAATTTAAAAACTGATATTTAATTTGACTTTGATGTAATAATATTAGATAAAAATTAGTTTAGTTTACCAAAAAAAGATAAAAATTAGTTTAAATTAGAATTTATTCTCATATAAAAAAAATTGAATTTATGCTAATGTTAAGTCCGCGAAAATCAGGTTTGAATTTAAATCTTAAAAAAGAGAAGAGAAATAAAAATCGTGATTGGTTTCTTAAAAAATCAGACAATAACTTATAAAAGATACTAATTTAGTTCATTTTTTTTTGAAGAAATTTAGTTAATTTTTTTTTGACGCGAGATAATTTAGTTTATCAAAAGACTCAATTTCTCATGTTCCAAAATATAGGCTCCTCTTTTTGATCAAAAAAAAAAATATATAGACTCCTATTTTATTTTTTATTTTTTAAATATAGGCTCCCTTTGCTCAAAAATAGAAAGAGAAAAGAAAGGCTCCCGTTTTAACATCAAATTCTACTCATCACGAAAACAAACTGTGCGATTCCACATGAAATAACGTGACTAACTATTCAACCTTCATTGCCCGTTCGTTCCATTCTATTTGCCGTAAGTATCATTCTGCTACAAGAAAGGGTTCGTATTTTATTTTAATCGATTTTTGTAACGTATGGAATGTTAGCATTTTTTTTTTGGTGTAGCTCATATTTTTTTTTGGTGTAGGCTTTTTCCTTAGAAAAAAAAAAATCTCAAACTCCAATTATCACTAGAAGATCCTGGGAAAATAGCAAAGGAACAATTAAAATTCCACATGCCAATAAATCTATATAAATTGAATAGTTTATGTTCATTTTAAACAAATTTAGATACAATTTTTCTATGTTGCATGTGATAAGTCTTTTTTTTTGGTTGATAAGAAGTGTGATAAGTCTTATTAATTATCAATTTTTTCTTATTAATTATTCACTTTTCTATTTTGTTAGGAAAAGAGAGTTTGCACGAAGGTAAATCCGTAAAATAAATAGAAAATTGAGTAATTAATAAAAAAAAATTTGACAATTAATGAGACTTATCAAATACATCATTGTACACGTTAGAAAAATTATACTTAAACTATTCAATTTATATAGATTTATTGGCCTGTGGAATTTTAATTGTTCCTGGCTAGTATTTTCCCAAGATCTAGTGATAAATGGAGTTTGAGATTTTTTTTTTCTAAAACAAAATGTCCATTAATTTAATCATTCCCTGAGCCTAAATCGAATCGAAGTTATATTATGATCCTATTGTAATTAATGGTTACCCCATTTGGAAGTAAAATGTGGCCCTACTTTTTAGTTAGTCGATATATTCCTCTTTTGATTTAGTCCTAGTCAATATTCTCCGTCAAAAAATCACACACAAAATGTTGCTTTTCTCTTATGTATCTTGGTTGCTCTGCCAACGAGAATGTGAGGAGAGAGGGAGATGAAGAGAGAGAAAGGTACACAATTATTAGGTCTTCATGAGAGAGAAAGTTAGAAAAAATTGAAAAAGTACTAGTCATCTCATCTCCCTTATCTCTCCTAGCTTTTCTCCTCAGTTGCCATCAAAGTCTCCTTCCACTTATTATTCCGTTTTAGTAACTTCAAATTTCAAAAAAAAAAAAATAATAATAATAATAACCTTTTATATTTTTGTCAAAATTTTTTTTTTATATTTATCTTTTGACCTTTATTCACTTTGTGTAAAATAAAATATTTATTCAACATAGGTAAACAAATAAAATAATCAACATAGGTAAATGTTATTTAGCCAAATAATAAAAAATTATTTAGTCAAATACTAAAATTTGTGAAAAAAAGTCAAATACTCCACTAAATAAAATATTTATAAAGCTTTAAATACTTATTTAAAATAAAATATTTAGTCAAATACTAAATTAAAAATATTTATAAAGCGTTATAATAATAATAATAATAATAATAATAATAATAATAATAATAATAAAATAAGAAAAGATAATAAAAAAGTTCCGTTGAATAAAATGATAATTAAAAAATAATAAATAAAATAATAAAAGCAACAACCCTTGTATCATTCCGCTATTGTAAATAAGCTCGAAGTACTAATCAAACTCTTCTGGGATCTGTACTTGGGGTCCTTTCTTTCCCTTTTCATGAATCAAACTCATTGAATTTCAGGGTCATTTCTCAAATCACTTCCTGGGTTTTTTTCTCTTATCTTTTTTTTTTGTTTCTTTTCTTTTTTACCTTTCTGGGTGTTTCAAGTTTTAATATTTCGTTTTCAGATTCCTGTTTCGTTTTAAGGGGTTTTTATTTTCTGAGAACTTTGCAAAGTTTATTCTTTTCTTTGTTTTGGGGGTAATGGGGTGTGGCTATGTCCAATTGTTTGTGTCTTTATGAAATTCAGAATGTGATTCTATGTGGGGAAAGGTTGTGATGTGATTCCAGAACTTTATTTGCTGCAATTCTCTTAAGGGTTCATATAGGGATTCGTTTGGAACTTAAAGTCTTTGTTTTATTCAGGTGAATCTCCATGCATGTAGTAAAGCATGTTTTTGTTCTGTTCTGTTCTGTTCAATTTTATATTATTATTTTTTATTTGATCCATGAAATTTAACCATTTTTATACCTGGATATTTCTTTTATTTTATTCCATGTTGCAAAATTCTGCTACATGTTGCCAAACGTTATTTTGGATTACTGATGCTAGGTTAGTAATTCAAGACTATGAGTCTTTCTTTTATTAGGATTTTATGAAAATACCTTCTCATATGATTTGAAGCAGAAATAGTAATTAAAATTCACCAAAATCACTTTTTAACAAGAAACCTGAAAATATTTAGAATTGGAGTAGTAGTTTCATCTCAATAACATTGTGGCTATCAGAGTTCTGTAAAATCACATGCCAAAGTGTTGTTTATGTCCAAAATATGAGCTTTTGCATACCGAAAATTTCATACCTGTTGTACCTAAAACCATGCTATTGTAAACCGCGATTTCCTGATAAATTAAAGACCACATTCTGTTTTAAATCTGAGTGGATCACGGCTGATTGCTTTACTTTTTAAACATCTTTTTGTTAAATCTTGGTTTTTCGTGTAAAATTCTTATCTTGCTCTTAGTCGGGGAGCACAGTGAATGAATTCTAGCCACGTGCAAGCAATAGGTTGCTAAATGATTTAGATTCTGTTCCATGGGACTAAGGTTGAGAATATCAATTTTGCATAAGTATATTGTAGTTGGTATGCAGTTCAATACTTTAAGGAATGATTTGTTATAAAATCTCATGCATGGTGGAAAAAAGGGAAATTTGCAGTTAATTGTTGTTTTTACTTGCTTGGGAGGGTGTTTTAGAGAAATTTAATTTGAATTATCTCTAGAGAAACACAATATGTAACATGTTTTCAATTACCTTTAATTAACGGATGAAGTTACATAATGAATGTCTACAAACGGAGGCTCTAGAATGATAAATGATTGATTTGGAAATGCATATGGTAGAGTACATAGCTGTTTTGGAAGGCTCTAGAAAAGATATGTATGCTTCTCTCCACCAGTTACCACTGTCTTACTTATGTATTAAAATCTTCAAACTTTATCATCTTTTAGGCATATTGAGAGCCATGGCAATCACTTCAAGTGGGGATGTTAGTCGCAAAACGCCCAAGGGTCGCCGATCATCATCAGTTGAACGAGCTGATCATGGAGGTAACATGGGAGGAGAAGATACTCTAAAGAAAGGTCCATGGACATCAGCAGAAGATGCAATTTTGGTAGATTATGTCAAAAAGCACGGAGAGGGAAATTGGAATGCAGTCCAAAAGTATTCAGGACTTGCCCGCTGTGGGAAAAGCTGCCGTCTACGATGGGCAAATCATTTGAGACCAGATCTGAAAAAGGGTGCATTTACTGCAGAGGAAGAAAACCGAATCCTTGAGCTCCATGCTAGGATGGGAAACAAATGGGCTCGAATGGCTGCAGAGGTTTGTAGTACCTAAACTTCTTTTAAATTTTTGTCAGTGTATATATGTTAATATTTAGCTAAATCAAACAAGAAGCTTATCTGCATAGTGTTTTGCATCTGATATCTTTCATTTATGTCATGGAGAGGACACAGACAATAAAAAGGAATTGATGTGTTTGACTCATTCTTCTTGATGCTTGCTAATCTATTGGACTGCACAATGTTCTTTGGGTGATTTTGGTCCTATTGAATTTGTAGGGATTTTGATTTTGCTATGGTGATATCATTGCAATTGCAATCTCTTTACATTTCATAGCTTTTGGTATTATTTTGGTGTATTATTTAATTTTAAGGCCTTTTGTGGTGCCATTTTAATTGCAAATTGATTGGTAGTATTCATTCTCATTGATGGAACTTTGTTTCCTTATGTTTCTTATCAAGAAGTTATATGAATATTCTGTTGATTGTATTAATGTAATGATAAATAAGTTATCAGTAGACAAACTAGGTCATTCTTGTATGGGTTAAAGAGCCTATTGAGGCGCTTCCTCTCAATTCTTACCGCTATATGCCATATAAAAGCTTTAATACAGTTTTCAGTTATGAGTGTGTTAGAAAGCATATTTAGTACAACTGTTTTCTACCTTTTGAGAAAAGGAGATTGTATTCTGTTGATTATGTTGCATATTTTATTGATACATCTACCATAATGATAAGGAATTTAGCTGTTAGTAAAGCTAGTTAATTCTTTGAATGGGCTGAAGAGCCTATTGGGGTGCTTCCTCCTCTTAACTCTGATTGCTAAATGTCAAATAAGAGCTTTTACGTGGTGTTCAGTTTTGCAAGCTTTTTTAAAGTGTTTGAAACATAAAGAAAACATTTTTAATACAAACATTTTCTACTTTTTGAGAAATGGAGATTGTCGGATTGCTTGTTCTTATAACTATCTTCTGGCGTTATTCCAGTTTTGTTCTCTAAAAGGAAGATGAGAAAACCATGGTTCACTGTCCCCGGTTATGAGCTTAATAATTTCCACGATCAAATCACCACTGCATTCTTTCTCCACTATCTTGGAAAATGACTTGTTTTACTTGCACATTAAACTGCGAAAGCTAAGTTAGTATGTCTGACTGTCTGATAATATTCTTTTACTGTTCTTTGAGTATAGCTTATACTTTTAAGATCTGTTGTTATAGGCAGAAATTTTGTTGGTTCAAATATACAGCATTAGAATAACATGTGTTACTTTAGGTCATTTTTTTTTTGTTTAACATTTATAACCTCATATCTGTCTTATATTTTTTTTTATCTGAATAGAATATTAATGTATAAGCTAAACTAGTACATCAATTTTTCATTAAAAAAAAAAAATTTCCAATTTAATTTCTAACAAGTGAGCTTTTTTTGTTTTGTGAAAGTCTTCATTAGAAAATAGAGAATGAGGATAGGATAAAAAAAGCTGAAAAGGGGAAACATTTTTTAAATTAATTCTTGGCTATGAAGCTTAGATACTCCAAAGTTACTAAAATATCAATGTCGTATCTGATACCAATATGCGTAAATACTCCTAGATACATATTCAAGGAGTATTATCCAATCTTTTTATTATTTTAAAAGAAAATATTGACTAATACTTTTGCGATAAGACTTGATACTTTGGGACAGCTCCAAAAAAGTTGTCTTAAAGCTTTTTGTATAGCCCTATTCTTCATTATGTTGTGAGCAGAATTGGAGTGCATACTCCTTTATTCATTCTTTGCGGAGATAAGAAAGGTGAGACATGACTGCGGGGCATTAGTGAAGATGTACATTATCCACTTGATGATGCTGGTGGACTTCTTGAATTGGCAATGTTGTCTCTTGATGAAAGCTATGCTTTTTTGGATGATACAGTAAATGCTAAGCAATTAAATAGAGTCGATACTTCTTTTAAATAGAACTTATGTTTTTTTTTTTTTTTTTTTTGACATTCGGACATTGGTTAGGGTAAAGATACATTTGTGACATGTTTACAAGGAATATATTTTGATATGAACAAATATGTGTCTACTTTTTTGTTATGATCACATATTTTTCGTAAATTGTTATCATATCTACTAATACAGTTATATATTAGTAAAAGCTATCAATGTCTCTTTACAAATATTATGCATTTATCTAAAATATGTAATTTTTTTTTTAATAAATTGGTATTAATGTATCTAAATCGCATGTATCTTTAGTTTTTAAGAATTCCCATATCCCCATGTCCATGTCGTATCAAGTATTTGGGCTTCACAGATTCTTGGTCTAATAAAGGAATTTTTTCGTATAAATTGTACTCTTAGGTTTTTGTCTACACCTGTTGTCCATAAATGTAAACCCACCTACCAGTTACCCTCAGGCAGGGTTGTCAAAACAAAGCCCCCACCTCAAAAGGAAAAGAATGGAAATGTGGTAACAGTAGTAGGTAAGGATCTTTCCAGCATAAATTATGAATTAAATAAATCTTACTTTTGTATATAAATTTAATCATAAAGTAAATACTTTGACTACTATTCTCTAACAAATATAGGCAACTAAATTATAAATCTAGTAAACAAACAATTGAAGTGATTTTCAGAAGTGCTTAAATATGTTTTTTCAGTTATTAGTTAAACTTTTGTGCACTTAAAATTGTTCCTATGACTATCACCAGGGACATTGTGCAATTATAGCAATATATTTAATTTATTAGCGAACTATAAATGAAATATTAACATACAGCGTAAAGTGAATACTAATTCAGGGTGAAAGCTTTATTTCCATGTATTTAGTTTTGTAGCCTGAGTTGAATTGGTTTGATGTGTATATTATGAAATGTAAATATTACACCTGTACTTTGTGTCTTTGTGTGATCCATAGTTCTGGCATACTTTTGTTTCTATTTTGATTTTCAAATAGGACACAGAATGTTCAAAGGGAAACATGTGTTCTTTACTGGAACTAGCAGAAGAGAAAACTCAGTACAAGTCAACTCTCTTCTACAAAAGCTTGTGGCTCCTTTAGTAACATTTTTCTTCCCAAGATCCATTATCCCATCATTTTCTTTGTTAATTTTATCCTGAATCATACTTGTTAAGACATAATCTCTGTGGACATTGAAGGTTTTGGTAGGATAATATTAGAATCTGAGGTATGTATTGTCTATATATTTGCAAAATCCATAAATTTGAATGGAGAAATGTGGAAGAGGAAAACAAAACTAAGGAAGATATAGTTTTATAACTGGAACTGGAGATAAAAAGAACTGTTTGTGAATAATGTGTTATGCAGATGGATACTAGGGTCATATTAGCATTATGTATGTGATAGTGTAAATGCAGAAATAGGCTTACTCAGTACATGTTAGAAAGGATGCCAAACACAAGATTCTACATAAACTCGTAGAGCGTCCATGAACTCAACTCAATAACTTGATGTGTAAATTTATGACTTCACATAATGCAAAAATAATATTTAAGCTGCACAGTATCAACTACATAATGAGTAATAGTATTCCCTTCTCTACAACATTCATTCTTAATGGTGCCTGGTCAGAATTCCTTGTGTGTTTTCTATCATTGAGCCCATTGTATTTTTGCATTTTCTTTATGTGATATTTGCTTTGTATTCATTCATTTTTCTGTTTCAGTTGCCTGGACGTACAGATAATGAGATAAAGAACTATTGGAACACAAGAATTAAGAGAATGCAACGAGCTGGCTTACCAATCTACCCTGACGACATATACCAACGGGTGTTTAATGGCAATCAAGAAAGTCTAAATGTCGATTCCTTGACAAATGAAGTCAGCCAGCATGATGATCTCTCACAAACAAAAAAATTTGATATACCTGATGTGGAATTCAAAAATTTCAAACTCTGCCGCCGAGGTATATTATATGAACCGTCAATTTTTGATTTGCCTGAAAGTGGCATGCTTGAACAAAGTATAGACCCATCCCAATATAATATCTTGCTGCCAACGATGCGTCCCTCAAAGCGCCTTCGGGAGTCAGATATGATATATGATAATTTGGACAGTTGTATCAGTAGTGCAGTCACAGTGTTTGATCAGTATGGCAATTATACTTGTGATGATATTACTGAACAACATCCTAGGTTATTTTCTCCATGTGATCCCACTCTTAACACTGGCGATCAGTTTCATGAAGATAACCTTGTCGGCAGCCATGCCGCATCAAATGTCAATAACTCTTCTTCTGATCCCATATCTGGGGCCATGAAGTCGGAGCTCCCTTCATTCCAATATTTAGAGACTCAACAATGTAGCTGGGGCACGACTGCGTCCCCACTTCCTTCACTTGAGTCTGTTGATACATTGATTCAGTCTTCTCCTTTTGAGCTTTATCATTCAGATCCTGTTTCTCCACAGAGCAGTGGTTTGCTTGAAACGATAATCTACAATTCAACGAATTTGAGAGGCTCAAATGTTGATTCCCTACAAGAGAAAACTGATCATTGTGTGCCCAGTGAAGCAGTCATGAGTTCAATTATGAATCCCATTAAAACACAATGGGATGAACCAGAGGAGCTAAGGTCTCCAATAGTTCAGTCTGCTGCTTCAGTTCTGGCTGACCATACAGTTGAAATCACTCAGGGTTAGCATATTATTCATACCATTTTGTTGTAATTAATTATGAACTATGCCCTTATTTAAGAGATTTCATTAATGATTTTTCTTTCTTCCTTGTTTTGCAGATCATGATAATAAGCATCAAGCATTTACTCAATTTCCAACTTATTCTATCAGGAAAGAAAATTTGAATCGGATAGATTTCACGCGCCCTGATGCTTTGCTTGAATTGGGTTGGCTTGGGAATAGCACTGAGTATGACAATGATCAATCTGGTCTAAAAGAAACTTTTAGTACCTTTTCTTGTCAACTCTCTAATCACTACTAGATCAAGTATTTTCTGTTATCATTAACCTTCAATATCTTAGGTCATTATGATATAAGAGAGTTTTTATCTAAGATTTCAATTTTATCAATGTATACACTCTGTCTCATGTTATCAGTTGTCACTTTATATGGTGTTGATATTGGAAGAACGGTGTTTGAAAATGTTGTTTCTTGTCAGCAACATCTGAAACAAGCTTGTATTCCTTATAAAATTGTCATTAACCTATTTGATTTTCTTTATTTTAACGCGATTCCTTGATCAAGTTTATCATATCTGGTGGAATGGCTTGCAAATCATTCTCATGTGTTGCCTTTTGGTTTACATATTTTGCAATTAATCTATTCTTTGAAATGATTTTATTGGTGTTTGATTTAAGCCACTGAACCAAAACCCAGCATTTGGGAATCCTAAATTTCCTGCAGTTGTGCATTTCGGGCTGTTGGATCACGTTTCAAGTTGGTAAATCAAGTACAAAATACCGAGTTAAAATGTGAGCTATCCAATCGCATTACATTATTTCTTGGTTAAAATGTGAGGTTTGGGCACCAAAATTTTACTTAAAATTAGACGATGTTGACATGCATTTATGTTGTATTAACAAATGGCTGAAATGAGCAATCAAGTGGCACAAAGTAATAGTGCTTGGATTCTAGACCGGAGAGCATAGCATTTGCATGGATGAAATTGGATTTCGCACCACCGATGGAGAAAGACACCATGGTTTTTTTCTACTTGAGTTTTGCTGCAACACCACCATTGGTGATATCTGTTTTTGTAGCTTTAATGCTTTCAATAGTGTTTGGTTTTGAGTTTCCAATCCTCAAACCATGGGTTGAACAAAAGCTACAAAGAGACAAATTTTTTGATGTTTAGGATATCAATAGGCTCTTGTCAATCAAGTTGTATCTTTTAGATATAGTTCCAGCAACCAGAAACAACAACTATATATACTGAATGGAAGATATCACACCAAGATATATCATATTTAAGATCAAGATCCTCTAAAGTAGAGGTGAGCATCCAACTTGTGAAATCAAAACTACATAAAGACTTTGTGAGCATGCCAATTAACAGTTTGTGAAAAGTATTTTTTTTCTACTGTTATTAAAAGACTCAAAGTTAATTGGCATGTTAATTGGCATGCCAATTGTAAAATTGGCATGTTCATTCTACACC
Organism: Calophaca sinica; assembly: GCA_037113605.1. Classification (NCBI taxonomy): domain Eukaryota; kingdom Viridiplantae; phylum Streptophyta; class Magnoliopsida; order Fabales; family Fabaceae; genus Calophaca; species Calophaca sinica. Next base: position 96,189,768 of record CM073735.1, on the reverse strand, counting down.
AATTGGCATGTTCATTCTACACCAGTCTGACACACTTAATTGGCATGTTTATTCTACACCAATTAACTGTGCCGATGGGACATGCCAATTAACATGTCATTTTATATAATATTTTAAATCTTTACGGTTAATTTTAACAGTAAAATTAAATTAAGAATAAAGTGCTATAAGTAATACTAAATTAGGGTGTAAAATGCTTGATTTTGAAAAACTAGGGTGAAAAGTGCAACTACACTTATAAATTAGGTGGTAACGTGCTTTTAACCCTTTAATCAATGTTAACTAACAATTCAGATTTTAATAAAATATGAGCACATTATTAATAATAAAAGGATCTAGAAACACACCGTGATAGAAAAGGATATTGATCCTTCATCTAAAATTACTTAAGAATACACAGGTGATCATATTGCAAAGAAAGACAATTTGTTATCTTTTCTTCTCACAGTTCTTAATAAGGAAAAAAGAAAAGAGAAAAAAAAAAAGAAGAGGCTATGAATAATCTCAAGGTTGGGTGTGAGTGGTTAGCACACTCCTTCTAAAAAGACGAAGTCAGTTAGTACCTGGTCAGAATTTACTTACCTCCAGACCGAACTCCGGATTAGTCTGGGGCCCCTTTCTCCTGGACACCAGATCGGGGACAAGGACCTCCAGACAAAAAAAAAAAGAGATTGTGAATTCATCAAGAAAACTAGACTAAAAGAAAATCTTTACAATGTCCAATAGAGTTAGAAAACCCTATTTTTGCAAAGATATAACTCCGCCGAACGAAAACAAGATCACAACAAACATATTAACATAGAAATGATCCTTTTGTTGTATCTCCTTAGTAGGCAATTGATTCAAATCAAAATCTAGAGTTTTGGGAGAATTTGAAGGTGACACCTCATCAACAACTTGTTCACCTCCTGCAACTTGATCAACTTCAAAGGAAGTATCATCACTCGATCCTTCTACCTTCATAGCAATTTCAATGGTAGGTTCAACATCCAATATTTCCCCATCTTCCTCCTCAGAATTACTCATCAGTATTTAGTAACTTTCTTTCATCAAATCTTCTTCACCTTCGATAAAAATCAATTCGAACATTTCATTGAATACCAAAGGAGTTTATATACAATGTAACAGAATAAGAGAATATCTGTCACCTAACTAACGTGTAAGTTCTAACAAACAAAATTAAATAGTGATTAATTAACTTAATTGGGGTTTTATGCCTAACATAAATAGCGACCTTGAGGGGAGAACTAATGTTAACCAAGAGAAATAAATGCTAGGTTTCATCAATTTTGTAATCAGGATAAATAAATGCGAGTACTGAAAAGTTAATGCATCTTAGATATTACTATGAAATTTTTGTATACTCGCTTTTTATCCAGTCCAATTTCTAACAAATTTTCGCTCTTGCATATCTATGTAATCTTTTGTTTTGATTTTTTCTTTTGCTCATAGTTGATACTTTTTTTATACTACTACATATAGTTTCTTTTTCTTCTCTTTCTACAAAGAAATGGATATATTGGAACTTGAAAGTTTGACAAATACTACTCAAGTACTAAGTATTTAAAATATACTCCCTTCGGACTCGATTAAAAGCAAAAAAATCTATGTATTTGGTCCAAAATATTAACAATTTTAATTACTTAGTATCTTCTTTAAAATTGCTTATATCGCGGAGGGAATAATTTGGTACATGTGCCTAATTGCTACAGCCTACACGTGCGAGGCTTTTACAATTTTTTCAAAGTAAATGAGAAATTCTTTAAAATATGGTTGAGTCAAATTTTGTTTCCGATCCAAGTTACAAAAACATCACAAAGTAATGGTTATTTTCTTCCATTCTTTTGGTAAGTAATGGTTATTTTCTTCCATTCTTTTGGTAGACTTGATATGTTTATTTTTTCCTTTTATTTATATTCCTTTTGAAGTTGATGGGATGAATGGAGTTTGCTAAATATAGTTTCATTGACAAAGAAATTACCAAGTGGGCATCAATACCATGGAGATTGCATTTTTTTCTTTGTTGAGTTCCAAAAATTCATGCCCTGTGTGCAGGTTTGGGCTCCGAAATCTTACCTAAAATTAAACGATGTTGACAGGCATTTATGTCTTTTTAAGAGCAAAATGGAATTCATTAAGAAAGAGAATATAAGAGGTATTCAAACCGTTTTACAAAATATAAAAGATGGGATATGAAAGGGATACAATTAAACAAAAATCAACTCCCCAACATGAGCTCCCCCAAGTACTATTCCTGAGATATACAAGGCAAGAGGTCTACACACCATTCATAATACAAGCAATGATATGCCTTAGACTGACCCAAGAACCACCTCCAGGATACAGAATTAATGTGCTCCATTAATACCCCATAATCCGACACCAACCTAGAGAATATATGTTGGAACCTAAACGATTGAGAAGTTTAGACCCTCATTAATTTTGATGATAACAAAATATTTCTCAAGAGAACAATTTATCTTTTAACATATCTCTGAGTGTACAGGTATCAAAGGCTTCATTTATATATGTACAAATCACTCAAGAAAGAAGAAGAAATATAAAAAAGAATTGAATACAATCCACTAGTGTCAGCATCCGAACCCAGCTGTCTTGCTAACGTGGCGTTCAAAGAAGGTGACTTCTTGACACGTGGAAGCACTCAATTGCTACGAAGGCCCGCCCTCTGCTCTCGAGCGGCGTCTGATCTCTTTAATGAAGCACGTGGTGATCACGTTTTGCTCTCGACCTCGGGCTGCAGGCGAATTCGAATTTGATTTTGTGCCCTCATTTTGATGTACGAGGAAACAAAGGTGACACCTTTAGCATAAAACAAAAATCGTACAAGGCAATTGCAAATTGCAGATACTACGAAAACGGTAATGTGTACTATTATGATATTCTCTGGAAAGGATGAAAAGGACTACATTTCAAATTACCTCACTCAATAGCAAGGAGATATTTTTACAGCAACGGTAATACCCTTGAAGACTCCTATAAATACCCCAAGGTATTCATTGAAGAAGAGTCAGAGAAACTGTGAAGAAACTTCATTCTGAAAGTAATATTACTCAAGTGTGCAATCAAGCTTCGTGCCAAGTTTCTGGTCTACATTGAACTGAACTCAGCGTCTTATACTTTCTTTTAGAAAGCTATTCTGTTTTGAGCTTAATCTTTTCATCCTCTCTGTGAGAGTTATTTTGATTGTTATCAAAATCATAATCTCTTTTGTAAAACTGTATTTGGCCTAGTTAAGGCTCTGTTCCTCAAAGGCCCGACTGTACTGAGTCGTTTTGAGAAGTTGAGAGTATTGTCAAGTTTGTGACAGAAGAATACTCTTGAGGAAATTGTAATCAGTTGATTATAGTGGAAAATCCTTCAGGAACGAAGGGACTAGACGTAACTACCAGTTGGTGGTGAATTAGTATAAATCTCTGAGTCTCGTCCTTTACCGCTTTACATTATTTATCTTTACCTTGCTCAGTAAAACAAGTTTTTATAAACTGTTTAAATTTCTGCATCCGGTCCTGTTTAATTCTTTGCATCCGATATACAAAACAATTTTGAACAACTTATTTTGAAGTTTTTACGCATAGTTTGCAAAAAGTTTTTAACACAATTCAACCCCCCTTCTTGTGTTCACGTTCAATATATACCCATTCCTCAGCTCCCATACCGCCCACAAAACCGCATGTCAAATCTGCATCATACCCCTTAAACTCGTGCCCTGAGGCTGATAAGAACACAACATAGAGTACAACATACAAAGATTCTAGGGAATTACAAGAATAATACTTAGCCAATTGAATACAACATATCACACATAGAATCTTCTTTAATACCAATTCCCCTTCTGTGAATTCTCGATGACGTACCTTTTTCTCGTACGCTCTCTTGAGTCTCTTTTGGTATAATTGGCTATGACAAATTGCTTCTAACCTTTTCTCTTCTATAAGATTCAACTGGTCATATCGTGTTTGGACCCATTCGACTTCTTCGAGCTTGGTTTCCATAATTACCCTTAAAGAAGGGATTTCTACCTCTATGGGGAGTACTGCTTCCATCCCGTATACTAGAGAGAAAGGTGTTGCCCCCGTAGAAGTGCATACAGAAGTTCGGTACCCGTGTAAAGCAAAAGGGAGCATCTCGTGCCAATCCTTGTAAGTTACCACCATTTTCTGAATAATTTTTTTGATATTTTTGTTGGCCTGCCCCATTCATCTTTGGGCGATATGGAGAAGAATTGTGATGTTGAATTTTGAAGTCATCGCACAATTCTTTCATCATCTTATTGTTTAAATTAGTCCCATTGTCCGTGATGATCTTCCTTGGTAAACCATACCGAAAAATTATTTCCTTTTTGATGAACTTGACCACAACACTGCGAGTCACATTGGCATAGGAGACTGCTTCGACCCACTTTGTGAAGTAATCAATGGCCACGAGGATGAATCGGTGTCAGTTAGAGGCTTTTGGTTCAATCATTCCTATGACATCCAAACCCCACATGGAAAATGGCCAGGGTGCACTGAGGACGTTTAGGGAAGTTGGAGGTACATGAATATTATCACCATAAGTCTGACACTTATGACATTTTCTCACATGCTTGATGCAGTCACCTTCCATTGTAAGCCAATAATACCCAGCTCTGAGAATCTTTCGAGCCATTGCGTAACCGTTGGCATGGGTCCCAAAGGAACCTTCGTGGACGTCGTGAAGGATTTGTCTTGCTTCTGCAGAGTCCACACACCGGAGGAGTACCATGTCGTGATTTCTTTTGTAGAGTACGTCACCGTTCGAAAAGAAACTCATAGCAAGCCTCTTCAAAGTTCGCTTGTCGTTCTCTGAGGCACCCGAGGGGTATTCCTTGCTCTTGAGGTAGCTTTTGATGTCGTGATACCACGGTTTTTCGTCGGATTCTTCTTCTATCACCTGGCAATAAGCGGTATTAGCACGACTTTCCATCAGGATGAGAGGTATTTCCTTATCACTGTTTATTCGGAACATAGATGACAACGTGGCTAATGCATCAGCCAACTGATTATCTTCTCGTGGGATATGTTGAAATGTGATCCTATCAAAGGATTCGGCGAGTTCTTGGATATGCTCGTGGTAAGGGATTAATTTAGAATCTCGAGTTTCCCATTCTCCATTCAACTGGTTGATAACTAGGACAGAATCCCCATATGCTTTTAGAACTCTGACCTTAGTTTCTATGGCAGCTCTGATTCCCATGACACACGCCTCATATTCTGCCACGTTATTGGTACAACTGAAACACAAGCGAGCCATAACAGGAGTGTATTGATTTTCTGGAGAAATTAGTACTGCCCCGATTCCGTGCCCCAATGCATTAGAAGCCCCATCGAACATCATGGTCCACTCCTCATTTCTTGATTCTTCTTTTTCGGCGGACATTACATCCTCATCAGGAAATTTGTAGTGGACAGGTGAATGGTCATCTACTGGTTGGTTGGCTAAGTGCTCCGCGAGGGTACTACCTTTGATGGCCTTCTGAGAGACGTATTGAATATCGTACTCGGATAATAGCATCTGCCACCGGGCGATCCTTCCAGTGAGAGCAGGTTTCTCGAATACATATTTGATCGGGTCCATTTTTGACACCAACCAAGTTATATGAGAAAGCATATATTGTCTTAGACGGTGAGCGGCCCACGCTAGGGCGCAACAGGTACGCTCCAGTATCGAGTAATTAGCTTCATAAATTGTAAGCTTCTTACTCAGGTAATAAATGGCACGTTCTTTTTTTACCCATTTCATCATGTTGTCCAAGTACACACCCCATAAATCCGTCTAACACTGTCAAGTAGAGGATTAATGTTCTGCCTGGTACTGGAGGTACTAACACAGGGGGTTTTTGTAGGTATTGCTTGATTTTGTCGAAGGCCTCTTGGCATTTTTCATTCCATTCGATGGTTTGGTCCTTGCTCAACAACTTGAAAATTGGCTCACAAGTGTCAGTGAGTTGTGATATAAACCGGGAAATATAATTCAATCTCCCTAGAAAACCACGAACTTCCTTCTCCGTGCGAGGAGCTGGCATCTCTAAGATCGCCTTTACTTTTTTCGGATTAACTTCTATTCCCTTCTAACTTACAATGAATCCCAGCACTCTACCTGACCTGACACCAAAGTTACACTTGGCAGGATTGAGTCTTAGGCAAAACTTTCTCAATCGCTCAAAAAGCTTCCGTAAATCAATTATATGACTTTCTTCAGTTTGCGACTTAGCGATCATATCGTCCACGTAGACCTCTATCTCTTTATGGATCATATCATGGAATAGAGTCACCATTGCCCTTTGGTATGTTGCCCCAGCGTTTTTCAACCCAAAAGGCATCACCTTGTAGCAGAAAGTCCCCCAAGCTGTAATAAACGTAGTTTTCTCCATGTCTTCTCTGGCCATTTTGATTTGATTATACCCGGAGAAACCATCCATGAAAGAAAAAAAAGCGTGATGAGCTGTATTATCCACCAGAACATCAATGTGAGGCAAAGGGAAGTCGTCTTTGGGACTTGCTTTATTAAGGTCTCGGTAATCAACGTACATTCGAACCTTTCCACCCTTTTTTGGAATAGGGACAATATTAGCAACCCATTGGGGGTATTTAGCCACGGCAAAAAATCCAGCGTCAAATTGTTTTTTAACTTCTTCCCTAATCTTTAAGGACATATCAGGTCTCATGCGTCTCAACTTACGCTTGACAGAGGCAATCAAAGCTTAAGAGGTAGTTTGTGTTCGACAATATCGGTATCCAACCCTGGCATATCTTGGTAAGACCAGGCAAATACGTCTGTAACATCCCGTTTTCGCAAAAAGGTTTTCTCCAAAAGCAGCGGTATGTTTTTTTTTTTTTTTAAAACAGGCGTTACACTTAAGAACAACAAATAAACAATCACTTCAGAGTAAAACCTAACCAAACATTATATATATATATATATATATATATATATATATATATATATATATATATATATATATATGTATATGCATCGTAGCAGTGTCAAGGAATAGAGCACTTCGCACGCAGGCGAGTTCCAAAATATACACCAGTACATACTCAAAATAAAATACATCAGTCATATGAAAACCCTAAGACCTAGAGTAACTCATATCCGTGATGCATCCTGGCAGCTCCTATCAAGGACTTAGGCCCAAAAGTCATATTGTACAAAATACTACTAGAGTCTAACTGACTGACTCTATCTAACTATGCTGGCCCAAAGTAAACCTGAGACGCTTGCGAGGAGGAAACCCCGCACGGTAGGACCTCGACTCAGAACTAGCAGGCCCCGATGCCTCTGAAGGATCCTCCTCCTCCTCCTCGCCCTCACTGTCAATCACGACTCTATCCCTCGCCGTCCACTCCCTAGTAGTCCGACGCCCGTTAATAGGGTCTCCGGCCGTAGGGATTGGGGACAAGGGATGAGCGATGAGGACAAGTGAACACAAAAAGAGGACTACCCTCAGGTGCAGCAGGCGTCATCAATGAAGCTGTCGGCAACGCAGAAGTAGTAGCAGTGACGATGGGAGGAGTTTCAGGAACTCCAGTCGAAGGTGGAATCATACTCGAACTTGGCATCGTGGGTGGATGTGAGGGGTCCACAAACGGAAACGTTTCAACAGTCGCCCCCGTCGGTAGTGTGGTAAGTAGGCTGGGTGGTACGTATAGGTGAACCGTCCTTCTGCTGAAGCGTACAGCAGTGGAGCACTCCCCGTCGTCATCAGTCTCAATCACTATCCCTGAGTGTGTCAACCGCCCAGTAATAGGGTTGACGACCCACGCCGAAGGGGTCTTCCCCTGAGGGAACTCATATGTCGTGTGTCCCATGAACCTCATCGGGATCGGCATCATCTAAGCGTAGGTTTCAAGCATAAACATAAACAAAAGAAATGCAAGGGTAAATTTCTTGTCCACGAGTTCATCACAGGCTAGTTGCAGACAAACAAGATATATATATATACATCTAGTACATCAGCATGTCATTATATATATATATATATAGGCATACTTAATTAACCGCATACTTCATCATGGTACATCCAATACTTGCATGTGAATAAGCAACTCAAACAACAACAATCACCAAATCATCACATATCACGATGTGGTTAGACATGCATGCCAATGCAAGATGGCTAGTTTGTGTATACACTGCAGCCTCTTAAACAAGGTCGCGATGACGAGGAACTTTATTTCCCAACGTCCAAATCAACTCCCTACCAAGGGTATTGCCACAAAGGCTTGCCACACATTAGACATTGCTGCCACGCGGGCATGAAGTGACAACTCGTCCTTTTGAAAGTCCATAAGACGATCAAACGCTCGAGTGTCGATGCTCAATGGTTAGCGTGACAATTTAATTAATCAATGCGGATCGACAAACCCTCACTCACTCTACTTAGTGAATTTCCAATTTCAATTTTTGTGCCACACCTACGTGTTATTGTACTAGAAAGAATTCTTTAGTTTTAGGTCGTTGGAACCCTAGTCGTGATAAATAATGCATTAGTAAAATTCCCGGAAAGAGAGGCGGTGCGAACACTCTTAATAACCGTGTCTTTCCTAGCCAGAATTTTTCCCAGACGCATCATCTAACTCAACCGTTTTCGTAAATGACACCACTTACTCAGATTTTTCCATAATTCCATTCTACTTTCTTTGTAAGCTCTGGTTAGTTGTATTAGAACCCTCACGCTTACTTTTAAGTCAAAATGCCTTAAACAATTTATTTATGAAATCATATTTTCGGCTTGTGGAATCGCATCAGATTTACCGGTGTAAATCGTCAACCCAAATCAACAATCGATCTTCGCATTATTAATTAATTCATACCACAACAACAACTTTTGCATATTTCAATTCAACATTAAATCAACATGATTTAAGCCATTCAATACCATTCATGGTCATCATTCAAGGCCAAACAAAACCTGTCATGACATTTCATACAGCAGCAAACAATTCAACAACTCACAGCATGTTACAACATCACTTTCACACTTAACAAATACTACACTTACTACCACCAATATCCATTCAATCAAGCCACACAACAAACAAAGCAAAAAGCCTAAACTCATTATATAGAAATTTCCCTTACCTCGAACAAGCTTCGAATACGGAGTTTCCAACGCGTCACCGGAACGTACCTCGCTCGAACCTTAACAACACAAACTTAAGAAAATTAGAACCAAAAACCCAAGCCCTTAAGCTCTAGGGCAGCCACGGTTTTGGCCCTAAAAGACACCTAAAAATTGCTAACTTAACCTATTTGGATCACAACTAATCATAGGCTATGTTTTAAGTTCAAGTCAAACAAGTTTTACAACTTTCATTTACTTTACTTACTTAGAAAAACATAAACCAAATTTTTTTTACCAAATGAATAGTGTTTCTTACCAAATGAATAGTATTTCATCAACTTTGAACTACTTTTAGAACTATAAAACATGCCATAAGAATTAAAGAAATAGGTTAGTTACAACTTCAAAACCATGTGTAAGACATATACTAAATCTTTTCCAAAAATCAAGTTTCTTTAAGTTGTTTTGCTAAATCAAATTCTTGATCAACTTTTACACTATTAAGAGGCATAAAACAACTTGAATCAAGGTTTTAAAATACCATGAGGGCCACGGCTCCATGCATCAAAAACAAACCCCAAAATCTTTTTCAATTTTTCACTTCCAAACAAAACATTTCATAATATTCAATTCCTTTATCAATCAACTAACTTTTCTAACACTTAAACTACTTTGAAAACAATTAAAAATATCCTCCAAAATGCCATTCAAAGCCACGGTTTTCCAGCCCCTCTTTTGCATCCAAAATCATTTTCAAAAACTTGTAAACATAGTTATATGACTAGGATCCAAACATACAACTACTAAACCTTCAAAACTAACACTAAAAATGACAAGAACAAGCCAAGAACAAAGCTTGGGACAGCCCTATGGTTTCGGCCAGCAAAAGGGGTTAGGGTTTCCAAACTCAAAATACCAAAATCAAGGTGATTCATGGAAGAAAACAAAGGGCTATGGAACTAGTCATGCAATACTAGCCAAAAACAAGCTTTTTAACTTCAAATAACTCTTGAATCCATCAAAAATCATATCATGGAACCCAAAAGACATGAGGAAAGGTTTATGGAGCTTACCAAGAGTAGAGATGAAGATTGAACAAGAGTGAAGATGAAAGGAAGCAAGAAAGCACACTTTGTTCTCCAAAATCTTCCAAAACCAAAGCTTTCTTTCTCTAGTTTTTTCTCAAGTTTTTTCACCAATGGAAGGAATGAATGAAGCTTCAGCCCAAGAGGATGATGACCACGAAATTTTAGGGGTAGAAGTGGAAAGAAAGATTCATTTAGTTAGAAACTAACTAATTAAGTCATAACCTAACTAAATTAACTTCCTACCATTTACTTAATGGCCAATCACACCTTGACACTTGTACATGTCATGATTAAAAGCAAGTTCAGCCCCCCTAGTGGCTGAGTAATTCGCCCATGTGCCCTAATCTGGAGATATTTTTGTTTCGTCGCGTTCTCGCTCAACCGGGTGCGCGGCGGTACGCGGATATTAGGGTTTTTGTGCTAAAAACTTGAAAAATAATTCTAATTATAAGTCCACACCCAAAAATAATAATTTGGCCAAAAGTTCCCTCATGCCAAGAGAAAAGTACTCACGTTCCTCTTTTTCTCGACTTACGAGCCAAACCGTTGCGTTTAGGCAGTTTTTAGGCGTAGAAAATACCCTATATATTTTCTGATGCCCAAAAATTCCCAAAAAATTCCAATAAATCCTAAATATTGGAAAATGATCAGATCTCAAATTTCATAAAATTTGGATCACGTTTGGGCATGTTTCAGTCAAAACTCGCCCTATAGTTCAAATTCAGCGTTTTACGGCAGAATTCAAACATCGAAAGAAAAAATCCTAAATTAATAATAACTATTACTCCCTATACCTCAGATAAAATAGAGCAAAGCAAATACTAAAATTATTCACATAGCTTTATTAACGGATAAGTCGTGTTAACAGCGGTAGAAAACAGATAAATACTAAAGAAATAAACGCTAAAACTTAGGGTGTTACAACGTCTTTATAATCTCGAAGGAGTTGAATCAGTTTAGCTCTTACTTTTTGTGACATGGTAACACCAACCTTGACTTCTTTTTTGTCTTCCTCAGTTCCCAAATTAATCAACTCAGTCGGTTCTTTGTGAGGTTCGATCTTTCTGGATTCCCCTTCTATAAGTCTCATTAATTCAGGGGGGAGATCTTCATCGGGACAGTCTTCTTCACAATCTTCGTCAGTATGATTAATTAGGCAATCAAAATCTGGTAACGAAATTTCAGCACAATCGTTTTCAAAAGTATTATCCATGAGCCTGCATTATCAAGGTTAGCAATAAGGAGAGAGTAAGGAAAGGAAGTAGGAAGGAAAAGAAAAAGAGACGCTTGGGATAAAATCAAAATGCGTTTTATTAATATTCGAAATATGCTTATGAAAAACATGCGGGGCCCTTTAACATTTCCCCTACCGCCTCGGGCTGAGCGGAGAGGTGAGCATTAAATGGATTACATTGAAAATGCATTAAGGATCCTAGGACTTTCCACGATCTCCCAATTGCAAGGTATTGAGGAACATGGGCGGACCCATTCCTCTTCAGGAGCAGCAAGATCCTCTCCCACAGCAGCTACTTGATCCGCATAGATCCATCCAGCGCTACGAAAACTCTGACGGAGATCGCAAATGGACATCTTCCCAAACTCGGGTTCCCGATTTTCAAGTCGAGCCTTCCTCTTTTCTCTCCTTTCTTCGATTGCTCTTTCCCTGTCTTTTTGAGTGGGGACAAATCCCAGGCCGTATCGGTCTTTGTTTTCGGGAATTCTTAAAATTGAGGCAATACCTTCTTGACTTTTCCCCAGTCCTTTTCCTGGCTGGTACCCTCCCTTCAGCATGACACCGCCCACCATTAAGGCGTTATTGGATAGACAGGGTTCCTTAGCAGTAAACCCTATGTAAGCGCTATCGACAATTTCCAGTGCCTGAAATGAAGTCCCAAGGGCTTCTTCAGCAGCTTCAATGTAACGCGTCGATGTTGGCTTGCTTACCAGTAGGTCTTCTTCTCCGGATACGATAATCAACTTATCATCCACCACAAACTTCAATTTTTGGTGCAAAGTTGATGGTACTACCCCAGCAGAATGAATCCAAGGCCTTCCTAACAAGCAACTATAGCTGGGCTTGATGTCCATTACTTGGAAATTAACGACAAAAGTGAATGGGCCAATCTGGATCGACAGCTCAATCTCACCCATTACTTCTCTTTTAGAACCATCAAAGGCTCTCACGAGCACAGAGCTGGGCTTCATATGAGTCTTGTCAATGGGCAATTTATCCAAGGTAGATTTAGGCATCACATTTAGGGAGGATCCATTGTCCACAAGGACTTTGGCTATAAGGTGCTCTTTACACTGAACTGAGATGTGTAGTGCTTTTTTGTGTCCTCTTCCTTCTGCAGGCATTTCTTCATCATTGAAATAAAGGTAGTTGCATGCGGTGATGTTGCCAACTAGGTCGCCGAACTGATTCAAAGTGATATTTTGAGATACATGGGCCTCGTTCAGAATTTTCATCAACACTTTCCTGTGACTCTCAGAGTGCATTAACAAGGCAAGTAGAGAAACTCTCGCTGGTGTGCGGTTTAACTGATCTATCACCTTATACTCACTTTGTTGAATGAATTTGAGGAATTCAGCAACTTCCTCATGGGAGGCCTCTTTCTTGTCCTCCTTCCCTGTGTTTCCTTTCTCTGTCGCAACTTCTTTTTCCTTATTTTGATCTTTTTCCTGTTCCTTTGCAGCTGTTTTTGCTGGCCCTTTTTCTGGGGCATAGATCTGCCTACTCCGTGTCATCCTGCCTATTCCAGTTGGTAACAGTCGGAGGGCTTGGTTGTGCGTTACTTCCTTCAACTCAGACTTTTGCATCATATATCCAAGGAACTGCCTTGTCTTCCTTGTATGGAAAAGGAGAAGGTACTTGGACAGTAATAACTTTGCGAGCATTAGGCATCGCGGGGGATATATTTCTGGAGAATTGAACCACCAAGGGCCTTGGGACCGTGGTTCCTGAGCTTTGAGCAGATTGGACCATAGATACTTCTTCTTCTCTTTGAGAGATAACTTGAACTATGTTCTCATCAAGCAGTTTTTGGAGGATGCCTTTAAATTCCTCACATTCTTCATTAGACAAAAAATCTTCATCATAGGTCCTGTTGACATCTGTTCTTTCTATCAGACCAGCCTTGCAAAGCTCGATGAACACTTTTCTTATAGGGTTTTTATCTCAGCAACATCCTTTATTATTCTTCCTTTGTGGTCATCGTCTATCATATTTACTGATGCATTCCTGTGGTTAGGTAATGGGTTGTTCCCCACATTGGGATTGTTCTCTTGGAAACTCAACCATTTTGCATTTATCAGATCTTGAACTTTAAACTTCATAGCCCGACATTCTTCTATAGAGTGACCAGCTGCCCCAGCATGGTATTCACAGGTGGCATCTGGGTTATACCATTTTGGGTAAGGTGGTTCCATGGGCTTTTGCTGACAAGGGACTACCAATGAGTTTTTGAGTAAGTGCTGATAGAGATCTTTGTAAGTCATGGGGATTGGATCAAACTGGGCCGACTTTCTCCCTTGAGAGTTGTGAGCTCTTGGTTGATTGGGGTTCTGACCTCCTTGACTATCAGAAGCAAAGGGTGTCATTTGAACAGGAGACTTAGGCGTGATAGTTGCCGCAACGTATAGAGGGGCACTACTCACCGCGTTAGTCTCTCCTTCTTTCTTTCTCTTGACGAAGGGCTTTTGAGTGTTGGACGATGAAGTATTATTATGGATCTTCCCACTTTGCATCCCCATTTCCACGCGCTCCCCTATGATAATCAAGTCAGAGAAGCTTGAGAACATACTTCCAATCATCATATCATAAAAAGGGGGATTGGAGCGTGTCAATGAACGTGTCAATCATTTCTTTGTCCGATAAGGGTGGCTCCACCTGAGCAGCCATGCTTCTCCACCTTTGAGCATATTCTTTATAGCTCTCATTGTCTTTTTTCTTCATGCTTTGCAACTGATTACGGCTGGGAGCCATGTCCATATTGTATTTATATTGTTTGACGAAAGCATTAGCTAAATCATTCCGCGAGTTGATTTTAGACCATTCTAACTGCATATATCATCGCAAAGGTGCCCCAGTTAAGCTTTGTTGGAAGAAGTAAATTAGGAGTCTGTCATCATTAGAACAGAAAGCCATCTTTCGGCAATACATGACCAGGTGGCTTTTGGGGCATGCTTCTCCCTTATACTTGTCAAACTCGGGTACTTTGAATTTTGCAGGTATAACTACATCGGGGACCAAGCACATGTCTGAAGCTTCGAAACCTATGTGATTCGCCCCTTCAATTGCTTTTAACCTGTCTTCAACTATTTAAAGCCTTTCTTTGGCTTGAGCATCCTCCTGGGGGGTGATGATGGGTATAAAATTTTGAGTATTTGTGTTCTGCGAGGTCCCATTATTTAGAGGCGCATGTCCTTGTGAGGTGTGGGCGTGCGTTTCATTTTCTCTTGGCCGACTTTCCTCTTGATCCTCTTCGGACCGCTCCGTTTCCGATGTCCTTTTTGCATGCAGGGCTTCCAACAAATCGCATATCTTATCTATCCGCATACTCATTTGGTCGAGCTCTCCTCTCATAGCCTGTTGGTTCTGATCTAACGCGTCCATGAGTCTGGCTTGGGATATCGTTCTGTAAGGATGCAATTTCTTCGTGTTTATTTTTCTGGGTTATGAAGGATACTGTGAGTATGGATGAATGATTTATGCCGTGGTTATGCATGCTATGTAAGATGCTCATTTATTTACTTAATTTGTTTTATTTTTGTCGGCTTGTTGGAGGATCACAAAACTTTGCAAATGTCTTATCGGTTTGCTGCATATTGCGAAAACATATTCTCTCATTAAAAGGAAATTTTATAATTCAAATTGCCCTGAAGGGCTTACAAAATTGAGAAAGAAATGGAAATTGCATGAACACATAAAAACAAAAGGAATATGGTCTTCAACGATCTCTTCGGATCTGTCTCTCCATCTCTTCCAGCAAACTCTTGCAGTACTCTAGGAAATTCATCAGTTTCCCTGGTAAAGGTCGGAAACCTATCGCCGATTCCGCTTCTTCCAAGAGTTCTGGCATATCTTGGATACCTCTATTTGCAAGCCAGACTAGTTTAGAGCAACGATCCATCCAGTATCTAGTTTCCTTGTCAAACCAAGTAATGACTTCTCGCTGGTTGTCAATCTTCCCTTGCATGTTGAGGACCTTCTCACGTTCTTCCTCAAGATCTATGTGGTAGCCTATGAACTTTTCTTCAGCGATTCTCCTCTCTTCCTCAAGTTGGGCTTCATGTAATTGCATGGTATTTTTCAATTGTCGTACTGAGTCTTCAATCCGTCTTTGCAAAGCCCTGCTAGCCTCTTGAGAATCAGCCCACATTTTCCTCAAATTGCCCTTTTCACAGAGAACTAGATCTAACTCTTTTTTCATTAAGTCTAATTGTTGATTTGCAGCTTTTAGGCAACCCTGAGTCTGGAGCCGGCTTGCTTTCTCAGCCTTGGCCTTCTTCTGGGATCCTTCCAAAGATTTGATTTTTCTCTTACATTCATCTTACAGGATTTCTATATCTAGATATGCCCTTTTCAAATTCTCCCGGAGAAGCTTCCTCTCCTCTTCCACCTTTTCTAAGGCTAGCTTTAACTCTTCTACTTCTTCATTCTCAACTGGGGGTGGAGGCGGCACTTCGGGAACCAAAAATGTGTTTTGCAAGGGCAGCTTGACTTGCTGAGCTCTTGCTATAACCCATTGACGGTATTTTTCATCCGCATGAGTGCTCTTGCGCCCTAGTGTTCTTTTGATCATTTTCTTCCAAGCTCGGCATACCCTTTTGAACAATGCCAAATCCGAGGAGCCCCGATCATGTATAATGAAAGCGGCTAGCCCTTCTTCAGCAGGTTCACCCAGCATCGGGGCACCGAGTTGTCTCAAAGCCAGAGTATAATTGTAGTTGATGCAGCCTATGGTCCCAATGAGGGGTACATTGGGGAAGTCTCCGCATCGACATATTACTTCCTTGATCTCCTGTTCCCTGGAATACCATATTATAGACTCTTCACGGAGACTCAATAAATAAGTAGCCCACTCTGCATTGCTCCTAGGACCAAAGGGATGCCCCCTTTTTACCAAATGATTTTTTAGCCATAAGTATAAGATAGGGACACAACAACGAATTCGACCCCCCTTTTTCTCGTGGCGCATATGAAGCTCATAGTATAAATCTGCAAGGATGGCGGTAGTGGGATCCATACCTTGAGTTTTAAATGCTATGTCTGTGAATACATGCCTTGACAGGATGGTTTTGATGATTGACAAAAGGGAGCTTTGCAAATAACCGTGCAAAAAGTGGAAAAGAATACCAAGACGCGTATCAAGAATGATAGTTTCTCAAGTCTTTGGGTTTTGGGTATTTATTTATTTTTATTAAGACTATTTGTAAGTAGTAATAAAAAGCTCTCAATTAAAATTAAATCACACACACACAAAATGAATTTTATTCTAAAAGTGATTTTATGATATTCATAAATGTCGAGCTGAGGAGGTCGCGTGCTGAGCTGTGAGGAGGTCGCGTGCCGAGCTGTGAGTGTAACGACCCGTTTTCGGACCGCTACCGAGCTCAATATACCGAGCTCGAGTTACCGAGCTCAACACACCAAGCTCAACAGAAACCTATATGAGATGTGTTTTAAAAACAAAACTCTTGTGCCTTTTAAAAATACGATATATTTTTTTTTTATAAAACCAACTCGTGCACATCAGAGTAATTTACTTTTCAAACATGGTGCAACTAAGACACAAGACTTAAATTCAAATAAAACATACATGCATAACATACACATATATATATATCACTCGAAATAATAATGTATAAAAAATACAGAGTAGCAAATGGTCAAAGAAAAGACATCTAAGGTACGACAACTTCAAAAGAGCCATCATACCTGGGTACTTCCTGAGACTCCCACGCAGGGGGCTGCTCCAAAAGTAAGACCACCACTCTACCCTGTAGTAACAAAACAACACTGCCCAAACTGGACACGACCTCGAACACAAAAGAAATACAAGAACAGTCCTCAGAAAAACCAACATCCAACAAATAAACAATCACGACAGATAGAGGTCGCCACTCGGGTCCTCGTTGAGCTCCTCCTCGGCATCGCTTCATCGCCGAAGTTACTCGCGCTCGACATCGCCTGGGTAACCGTCATGGATTGAAGGCACCACGGGAAAGGGTCAACTTCTCAACAATTCAAGATAAGCTCGACATAAAAATATAAGCAAACAACAAAGTATAACATTCACCGACGTGACTCGACCATCTCACTCTAAACTCGACACAACTCACAAATCCATTTTCTCTCGACTCGACAATTTTTCCTAATGCACACGCCGTCTGGTATGTCGGAAAGTCCAGCGAAGCCTTGGGATCCTCGCTCTCCCTAGGATACGACTCGAGTCCCGTAGCGTGGCGACGTCTAGTCAATCTCCCGTAAACAAAAAGGGGACCTAGCACCCTCAGTTATCCGGGTCACGGCTCAAAAACGTCATACGACTCACCTAGCTCGCTCACTCGATGAACAATTCGCCGCATACGATATTCAAAGAGTTAAACACAAGATATTCAACCGCATGTCAAATAAAAGAGCAAGCTCGACATGAAGAAACGCAATTCAACATGCAATACACAATTCACGACATATATTCAATCACATATTAAATACATGCAAAAACTCAATCATATCACAACATTTCAGCTCGACACAAATCAGGAAATCCATACACAATAACATAACCACATAGGATATGAAATGCCCTTACTTAAGGACTTATAAAATAAAGCCTTAGAGATATCTAGGAGTTGCCCTTACATACTATAACAAGTATAAATGTGAAGCGCCCTTACATACTATGAAAATATTAATGTGAAGCGCCCTTACCGAACTCCAAGTTAATGCTGCTCGACAACGACCTCGACACAGCTGTCTTCAAAGAGCTCGACAACGACTTCTCTTACTCGATCTCGACACGGCTGTCTTCAACGAACTCGACAACGACTTCGACACGTACGCTTCTCAGTCGACCTCGACACGTACAATCCTCGATCTGGATTCTGCTGCTTCCGCGTCCTTGGATTCGCTTTCCGTACACCTTGATTCGGAAATCACTCGATCTCGGGAATCAGACTTCCTAAAACAAACACAACTCAGATCGATCCATGGTTCTAATACATCTAGCTCTCTCTTCCCCAAACTCAACCACAACCCAGAGAAATATAAAACTCAAGAACTGAAATATATTTTTCCTCTAACACAAAGTTAGGGATTTCGATCAAAATTTCATGAAAAGTTATCTGATGCTTCAACAGATAGATCGACAACAACAATAACCAGAAGCAACAAACGAAAAACCAGAAATCGAACGAACCAAAAATGGAGGTTTCTGGCAATCGCCGATTGCGTAAAAACGAGAGGAAGAAATTTGTTTTACAAGCCCAATTAAACGGTTAAAAGATAGGTAATATCGTGAATAAGAAAACCCATCAATTTGATATGATTTGGAAGCATAAAGCGGTTAAAAATGGAAGAAGAATTAGCGCTAAACAAGAGTACGAAGAAGATAAAAATCTGTTCTTCATACCTCAACGGTGATGGTCGATCAGACGAGATATGGGTCGAGAAGTTGATGATGAACAAAATTGATGAAGAAAGCTTGCGAGAATCTCGATGGAACTCACGGTTTAAATCGATGAAGATTTTTAAAGAAAACAACGAAACACAGAGCGTAAGGAAGGAATAAGAAAGAAGAAAAGAGAAATGAGTGTGAGGGAATCGGTCGTGGTATACACCAAGAGATAGGGGTATAAACGTAACTCCACTATAAGATGCCAATCCCATCAATCATCTACCCGTTAACTCGTTCCTCTCATAATTACCTCTACTCGCTTGGTCAACGACAAGCCGACAATGTAATAATTACAAACAATATAATAATAACGCCGAGTAACGTTGAAATAATACGAGGTGTCTTCTCGACACGATGTCGACAAGAGTGCTCGTGCAAGCGCATAAGGTTCTAACACGAGTTCGTGAACGCGGTCTCCTCGGCTCGACTTGCGTCCTCATCATTTCGGTACCACGACTTCATCAACTCGACACGCCGACCTCCTCACCAAAGAAATAGTGCATCGTGGTCTCATCACTCGACAAAAGATCTCGCAAACGATCTAGTCACGGGATCTCGACACAAGGTCTTGGTCGAGGTCTCGATACGTCGTCCTAATACGATGTCGATCTCGTCCTCAGGTGTTACAATCTCTCCTCTAAAAAATTTCGTCCTCGAAATTGCAAATAAGATTCTTACCTCGTAAAAGTTCGTGGTAATCAATCTTCATCTTCTCCTCCAGCTCCCAAGTCGCATCTCCGTCCTTCTGATCCCACACAACCTTGACAAGTTGAATCTCTTTGTTCCGCGAATCGTTTGGCTTTCCGATCAACGATCCTTGCCGGTGACGCTCAAAAGATAAGTCGTCCTTCGCTTGAATCACATCCGGTTCGATGACATGAGAAGGGCCTAAACATACTTCCGCAATTGTGAGGCGTGGAAGACGTCGTGGATGTTCGACAAGAATGGGGGTAAGGAAATCTGATATGCCACCGACCAATACGGACGAAGAATCTGGTAAGGTCCAATGAATTTAGGGTATGTTTCTTGGATTTGATCGCCGGACCACCTGCCGTAGTGGGGGTGATTCTAAGAAATTCATGTTCTCCTTCCTCGAACTCGAGTGGTCGACGTGGTTGGTCTGCATAACTCTTCTGTCGCCTTTGAGATGTTCGCATCCGATCTCGATCAAACGGATCTTCTCGATGAGTCTGGCTGGATCATATCTGGTCCTCTGACAGTCCGCTCGCCGTCCTGGTACCAACAAAGAGGCGTCTGACATTTCCGTCCATACAGCGCTTCAAAAGGTGCCATCCCAATACTCGCATGGAAGCTGTTGTTGTATGTGAACTCCACCAATGGTAAGACGTCGTCCCAACTTCCTCGGTGATCTAACGTACAAGCTCGTAACAAATCTTCAAGCGATTGGATCGTTCTCTCGATCGGCCGTCGATGCATTGGATGATATGCCGAGCTAAGCTCGAGCTCGGTTCCATCGCTCCTTGCAATTCCCTCCAAAAATGAGACGTGAATTTGGATCTCGGTCCGACACGATCGAAGAGGGTATTCCATGAAGTCGTACTATCTCCGCGATGTAGATCTCGGTCGGCTTTTCCACGTTGTATGTCGACCACCGTAAGAAATGAGCGGATTTGGTCAATCGGTCGACGATCACCCAAATCGAATCATTCTTCTTCTGCGTCTTCGGCAAACCTACAACGAAGTCCATGGAAATATTGTCCCATTTCCATCTGGTACGTCAGCGATTGTAGCATTCCTGCAGTCGTTGGTGCTCCACCTTCGCTTCGACACGCCAAACATGAAGCTACGTGCTCGCCACTTGCTTCTTCATTCGGACCACCAAAAATGCTTCTTCAAGTCTTGATACATCTTCGTAACTCAGGGATGAATACTAAAGTTGCTCTTATGCGCTTCGTCGAGAATCAACTTCCTCACTCGGATACGTTAGGCACGCACACTCGGCCATTGCACCTCAAGATGTCGTCGCTCCGACCTGAAATTCGCCGCCTTCCCTTGCGCTTATCAATCAATCTTCTCTTTGCGAAGCTCGTCATGAACTTGTTGGTCTCGGATCTCGTCCAACAACTGTTAGAGATAGTAAGCATACCAAATCTCGCCTTCCGGTGAAACTTCGACACTCGACTTCAAATCTCGGAACTTCTCGAGCATCTCCAACTCCTTGATCATCATTACCGAGGTTAAAATGCTCTTCCCGCTCAATGCATCCGCTACTCACGTTAGCCTTACCGGATGGTATTCCAACGTAAAGTCGTAGTCCTTGAGAAATTCGTCCATCTACGTTGGCGCATGTTGAGCTCCTTCGGTCGAACAGTACTTCAAGCTCTTGTGATCGCTGAAAACAAGAAGAGTGCTCCCATAAAGGTAGTGCCTCCATATCTTGGCGCAAAAACTCTGCTTGCTAGCTCCAAGTCGTGAGTAGGATAGTTCCTCTCGTGAATCTTAAGTCGTCTTGAAGCATACGCGACCACGCTTCCGATGTTGCATCAAAGACGCATCCTAAACCTTGGTGTGACGCATCACAATACACCTCGAAAGGCTCTTCGGTTGAGGCAAAATCGACAAAGCGCCGCCGCCAAAAGCTCCTTCGGCCGTTGAAAATCGGCTTCACACTCCTCGGTCAAGCAAAGGTTGATCCTTCCTCGTCAATCGTAAGAGGCGCGACAATCTTCGAAACCTTCAATGAATCTTCGGTAATATCCTGCTAAGCCGACAAAACTTCTCGATCTCAGAATCGTCTTCTACTGTTCCCACGCTAGCACCGCCTCAATCTTAGTTGGATCCACGCTATCCTTCTCCTGGAAATCACGTGACCAAGAAAATTCACCTCTTCAAGCCAAAATTCACACTTCGACCATTGGCATAGAGTTGCTTATCTCGTAATATCTGCGATTACTCGACATAGGTGTTCTGCGTGCTCTTCTTGGTTCCTCGAGTAAATCAATATGTCGTCGATGAACACTACAACGAATCGATCCAAAAACGAATGGAAAATCCTGTTCATGTAGTCCATAAACACACCGGGCGCATTCGTCACTCCAAGCGGCATCACCAAGTACTCGTAGTGACCGTATCTAGTCCTGGAAGTCGCTTTGGCGACATCTTCCTCCTTCACGCGAATCTGATGGTAGCCCGACTTCAAGTCTATCTTGGAAAAGATCGCCGCTCCACGAAGTTGGTCCATCAAGTCGTCAATACGTGGTAACGGATAACGGTTCTTCACAGTAACCTTGTTGAGCTCGCGATAGTCCACGCACAGCCTTGATCGTCCATCCTTCTTCTTAACCAACAACACTGGAGCTCCCCACGGTGACACGCTCGGTCGTATGAATTGCTTCGACTCCAAGTGTTCGATCTGGGACTTCAGCTCTTTCATCTCGGCGCAGAGACATCACATCTGGCGCTTTGGAAATCGGTCCTGTTCTGGAATCGGTCGATGGAGAACTCGACCTCTCGTCTTGGTGGTAATCCCGCACGTCTTCGGGAAAACGTCCTCAAAATCACACACCACCGAACATTCTTCACGTCGATCTGCTGGAAAACTTCCGAACTAGCTAGATACATGTATTCCCTAGTTCCTTCTTTCAAAGAAACTCCAATACGTTCGTGAGAAAGATAATTGAGACTCCAAGGTCCTGAAAAATTACAGCTTTACGGCACAGTCCAAAAGGACATGGTGGTGTGACAACCAATCCATCCCGAGGATAACATCTAAGCCCTTAAGAGGCAAACAAACCAAATTGACCACAAACTTTCTACTCAATAATCACTACACAATTAAGACATGCAAAGTGTTTGTGACTAAGGTTTTAGCAAATTGAGGTTGTAACTACTAATTTAAACGGTAAAGCGATCACAGTCAAGCTCAAAAGGTTCACACAATCGGAAGAAATAAAGGAATGGGTTGCACGAATCAAAAAGAACGGATAAGGGTTTACCCTCGATCTCACATTCACCTTGGATAAGATCATCGGCTCGTTGACTTCCTCGCCACTCATGCGAGAAAACTCGCTTTAGCCACTTGACGCTTTCCTTTGGCCTTTGCCGCAAGCATAGTCGGTTCACTTTAGGCGTAGGACAATCCCAGCAAAATGCCCTGGCTTCTTGCGGTTGAAACACACCTCCTCCTTACGAGTACGCTGATTACTCGCGTAATGTCCCGACTTTCCACATCGGTAGCAAATCACCTCGACACCGGACTGACCTCCACTCCTCGGTACTTGGGTCATCGGACGATATCATCCCCTGTTGTCGTTCCCGAGGTCGGTCGTAAGGTCTCTTCGGCGGTGGTTTCCGCTTCGTGCAAATCTCTGCCCGCACTCTGGGGTCTCACCGTCCGCCCACAGTCTTCTTCTTGTGGCTCCTCACTCCTTCTACCTCGACACATCGATCAATCGACTCTTGGAGATTTACGATCCTCAACGACACCATCGACTTACGAATGTCGAATCTCAATCCCGTTGGAATCTCTCACTCAACCATCTCTCGTCAACTCGGTCCACGAAATGGACTGAAATACCTCGCCAACGATTCGAACTTGGCCGCATACTCGGACACCGCCGAGTCAGCTTTGCCGCAGCTTGAAGAAATTCCTGCTCCTTCTCGGCTCGTCAAGATGTCAGGAAGTACTTGTCCAAAAACCTTTCACGAAAAAGCTCCCAGGTCATCTCGCGATGTTACGCTATAAACGCTTGCTTCACTCCTCTCCACCAATACTCTGCGTCTCTCTAGCAATAAGTAGGTGGCATAGTCGACCTTCACGTTGTCCCGCAATGAAGTGCCTCAAAGATCTTCTCGATCTCTTGCATCCAAAGATCGCCTTTATCCGGATTTGGCTCACCGTAGAACTTCTGCGGATCATGCTTCAAGTCGCCAATCCTCTCGCTCAAAGATTTCGCTCGCTCGCCGCTGGCTTTGCAAGTTCTGCTGAGTTAACGCCGCCGTCTGCTGAGCCATCGCGTTAACTGTTGAGTTGCGGTGATTGTTGAGCCATGGCTGCCGCCATCTCGGCCATAGCTTGAATAGCTCGCTCCATGTCGACGTTCTCGGTTGCGTATGTCGTATTCCTCACGAGGTGGCATTAGATTCCACAAAGTTCAAAACCCTGTCGAATCTCACACAAGGATGTGTTAAAACACACCGCTTCAATCAAGAAACAAGTTCAAACAATTTCTCAAGCAATAAGTGCTTCACTTAATCAAATAGCAATTAACACAATACAACTAGGTACCCAACACACAACCCGACACAAGTGACTACCCAAATCTCTATGCACGGCTCGGTCGAACCGAATTGCTCGATACTAACGATTAATAACGACTGCTTCAGGACCGCTGCGAAGCTCAATATACCGAGCTCGAGTTACCGAGCTCAACACACCAAGCTCAACAGAAACCTATATGAGATGTGTTTTAAAAACAAAACTCTTGTGCCTTTTAAAAATACGATATATTTTTTTTTTTTATAAAACCAACTCGTGCACATCAGAGTAATTACAGCTTTTCGAAACATGGTGCAACTAAGACACAAGACTTAAATTCAAATAAAACATACATGCATAACATACACATATATATATATCACTCGAAATAATAATGTATAAAAAATACAGAGTAGCAAATGTGCAAAGAAAATACATCTAAGGTACGACAACTTCAAAAGAGCCATCATACCCTGGGGGTACTTCCGGCAGACTCCCACGCAGGGGGCTGCTCCAAAAGTAAGACCACCAATACCCTCAGTAGTAACAAAACAACACCGCCCAAATCGGTCACGACCTCGAACACAAAAGAAATACAAGAGCAGTCCTCGGAAAAACCAACATCCAACAAATAAACAATCCACGACGGATAGAGGTCGTCACTCGGGTCCTCGTCGAGCTCCTCCTCGGCATCGCTTCATCGCCGAGTTACTGCGCCCTTGACATCGCCTGGGTAACCGTCATGGATTGAAGGCACCACGGGAAAGGGTCAACTTCTCAACAATTCAAGATAAGCTCGACATAAAAATATAAGCAAACAAAGAAAGTATAACATTCACCGACGTGACTCGACCATCTCACTCTAAACTCGACACAACTCACAAATCCATTTTCTCGACTCGACAATTTTTCCGAATGCACACGCTGCATCAGATGTCGGAAAGTCCAGCGAAGCCTTGGGATCCTCGCTCTCCCTAGGGCCGGTCGGCTTCAGGTCGTGGCGTGGCGGCGTCTAGTCAATCTCCGTAAACAAAAAGGGGACCTAGCACCCTCGCCATCCGGTCACGGCTCAAAAACGTCATACGACTCACCTAGCTCGCTCACTCGATGAACAATTCGCCGCATACGATATTCAAAGAGTTAAACACAAGATATTCAACCGCATGTCAAATAAAAGAGCAAGCTCGACATGAAGAAACGCAATTCAACATGCAATACACAATTCACGACATATATTCAATCACATATTAAATACATGCAAAAACTCAATCATATCACAACATTTCAGCTCGACACAAATCAGGAAAGGAAATCCATACACAATAACATAACCACATAGGATATGAAATGCCCTTACTTAAGGACTTATAAAATAAAGCTTTAGAGATATCTAGGAGTTGCCCTTACATACTATAACAAGTATAAATGTGAAGCGCCCTTACATACTATGAAAATATTAATGTGAAGCGCCCTTACCGAACTCCAAGTTAATGCTGCTCGACAACGACCTCGACACAGCTGTCTTCAAAGAGCTCGACAACGACTTCTCTTACTCGATCTCGACATCTACTGTCTTCAACGAACTCGACAACGACTTCGACACGACGCTTCTCACCGACCTCGACACGCATAATCCTCGATCACGATTCTCACGCTTCGCGTCCTTGGATTCGCTTTCCGTACACCTTGATTCGGAAATCACTCGATCTCGGGAATCAGACTTCCTAAAACAAACACAACTCAGATCGATCCATGGTTCTAATACATCTAGCTCTCTCTTCCCCAAACTCAACCACAACCCAGAGAAATATAAAACTCAAGAACTGAAATATATTTTTCCTCTAACACAAAGTTAGGGATTTCGATCAAAATTTCATGAAAAGTTATCTGATGCTTCAACAGATAGATCGACAACAACAATAACCAGAAGCAACAAACGAAAAACCAGAAATCGAACGAACCAAAAATGGAGGTTTCTGGGCACTGCCGATTGCAGAAAAACAGAGGAAGAAATTTGTTTTAC
This sequence comes from Calophaca sinica, assembly GCA_037113605.1. Taxonomy (NCBI): domain Eukaryota; kingdom Viridiplantae; phylum Streptophyta; class Magnoliopsida; order Fabales; family Fabaceae; genus Calophaca; species Calophaca sinica. Next base: position 96,163,649 of record CM073735.1, on the reverse strand, counting down.
AAGCCCAATTAAACGGTTAAAAAGATAGGTAATATCGTGAATAAGAAAACCCATCAATTTGATATGATTTGGAAGCATAAAACTGGTTAAAAATGGAAGAAGAATTAGCGCTAAACAGTAGCACGAAGAAGATAAAAATCTGTTCTTCATACCTCAACGGTGATGGTCGATCAGACGAGATATGGGTCGAGAAGTTGATGATGAACAAAATTGATGAAGAAAGCCAGGCAGAATCTCGATGGAACTCACGGTTTAAATCGATGAAGATTTTTAAAGAAAACAACGAAACACAGAGCAGAAGGAAGGAATAAGAAAGAAGAAAAGAGAAATGAGTGTGAGGGAATCGGTCGTGGTATACAGCTGGCGAGATAGGGGGATAAACGTAACTCCAGCTATAAGATGCCAATCCCATCAATCATCTACCCGTTAACTCGTTCCTCTCATAATTACCCTCACTGCAGGTCAACGACAAGCCGACAATGTAATAATTACAAACAATCTAATAATAACGCTGAGTAACGTTCGAAATAATACGAGGTGTCTTCTCGACACGATGTCGACAAGAGTGCTCGTAAGCGCATAAGGTTCTAACACGAGTTCGTGAACGCGGTCTCCTCACTCGACTTGCGTCCTCATCGCTCGGTACACGACTTCATCAACTCGACACGCCGACCTCCTCACCAGCCTAGTGCACGTGGTCTCATCAGCTCGACAAAAGATCTCGGCAAACGATCTAGTCACGGGATCTCGACACAAGGTCTTGGTCGAGGTCTCGATACGTCGTCCTAATACGATGTCGATCTCGTCCTCAGGTGTTACAGTGAGGAGGTTGTGTCTGTGCCGAGCTGTGCTGAGGTCGTATGCCTAGCTGAGGAAGTCGCGTGCCGAACTGAGGTCGCGTGCAGAGCTCTTGTCGCGTGCCGAGCTGAGGTCGCGTGACGAGCTGTGAGGAGGTCGCGTGCCGAGCTCTTGTCAAGTGCCGAGCTGAGGTCGCGTGTCGGTCGAAATGAGGTCGTCCGAGGTCGTAATCTGGCCGAGGAAGTCGCGTGCCGAACTGAGGTCGCGTGCCGAGCTCTTGTCAAGTGCCGAGCTGAGGTCGCGTACCGAGCTGACTCCGTGTTTTTCAAACTATGAAAATCAAATTCCGGATTGAACGCAACGGGCAGATTTTCCTTTTAAATGCTGCAACGACAAATCCTTTTAATAATCAAAACGCAACGGGCAAATCCTCAACGGACAAATCTTTTTAAGCATGACGCTCCTCCATTGCCTATATAAACACAGCTCGTGAGCTTTGTAAAAAATACAACAACGTAGTGCTTAATTTTTGTGCCAAAAACTCTGTCAAATATTTTTCATCACTCACACTTATTTGAGCACAATTTTTGAGAGTCTTTTTATTCTACATAATTTGAGTTGTATTATTTGAGCTTCAATTTGTTATATCTGCACTATTGAGTGTATCTTTCTCGTCTCATTTTATTTGTGAAAATCATTTATTTTTGGGTAGGAATCCCAAGGTGTTCATAGAGAGGTGATATCTCTTGAACGTATTGCTCTGGTTTAGAGTTGTAAAGGTTTCTAGCTGAACCTGATTTAAAAGCTAGTGTCTTAGTGAAAATCCCATAGTGGTTTGCTTTGGGGACAGGACGTAGGCCACAGGGGGGTTACGTGGCGAACCTGGATAATTTGTTGTGTGCTTTTTACTCCTTATCTCTACTTTTCACCAATTAAATTTCAGTACTTTATTTTTTTTTTATTTATTTTTTTCTATTTTCTTTATTTTTACCTCGTTTGCAATTTTTTCTTCAAGTGATTTATCTATTTCACATTAATATTTCCGCAACTCATAATTAGCACTTATTTCTCCAAAAGTTTTTGAAAGCACTGCTCACACACAATTCACCCCCTCTTGTGTTTGGAGTCACTTGTCAACAAGTGGCATCGAGCTAGACTCTTGTATAAAGGACTTAACCGCCTCAAGAGAATGACTTCAAACAATAATCTAGGAACTTCCATGAACAGACCCCATTTTTCAATGGTGAGGGTATGGTTATTGGAAGGATAGAATGCAAATCTTTCTTGAGGGTGTTGATCTTGATATTTGGGATCTTTGTGGAAAATGGTCCATTTGTCCCCACTCAATCAATTAATGATGCAAGGTAGACAAACCAAGATCACTTTGGACCGAAGATGATAAGAAAAAGGTCCAATACAATTTGAAAGCTAAGAACATCATCACTTCGCTTTAAGCTACGATGAGTTCTATAGGGTCTCAAATTGCAAGATCAATAAAGAAATGTGGGACACCCTTCTATTGACCCATGAAGGTCCTACAGAGCCCAACTTATGTCTCATGGCAAAACACGAGGAGGATGAGGTAAATGCTCTTGAACTCGAACCTCCTTTAACTTATGATGAGTGCTTATTGCTTGTGAAGAATTAAATAATGAAACGATTAAACTTGGAAAAATTGTTCTTTCTTCTAAGAAAACCATCTCTTCTCTTGAATCAAAAATTGAAATTTTAAACAAAGAGATAGTGATTCTTAAAGAAAAACAAGTTCTTTGTGATTGAAACTTCTCCTCCCATATCTTGTGAAAATAAAAAGATGAAGTTTTAAAATGCAATGAGTGTAGTGTTTTGAAAAATAAGGTTGAGGATTTAAATAACACTGTTGCAAAATTTACAATGGGAAGATATAATCTAAACATTATTTTAGGAAACCAAAAAGGTACTTTTAGAAAAGCTGGTTTAGGTTATCATCCAAAAATTCATGAAAAATCTTTTAAACTCTTCAATCACAACAAACCCTCAAGTAGTCCGTTCATTAAATGCTTTCACTGTGGTAGAAATGGTCACACTGCCTCCATTTGCAATATTAGAAAGAACAAGAATGTGGTTGGCAAAAAGATATGGATTCCAAAGGGTACTTTGCCAAAAACTAACTCATCCTGGACTCCAACTTAGTTTGGGTACCAAAAGTTAAAACCTGATTTTATTTTGGTGTGTGCTTGAAAGCCAAAGATTCAAATTAGTATCTTGATAGCGGCTGTTCAAAGCACATGACAGGAGACAAAAGCAAGTTCTCCTCTTTGGAACCCAAAAATAAAGGTTATGTTTGTTATGGTGATAATAATAAAGGTAAAATTCTTGGGATTGGTACTATTGGTAAGAGTCCTAATCCCATTATAGAGAATGTCTTGTATGTGGAAGGTTTGAAACATAACTTGCTAAGTATTAGTTAACTTTCTGACAAAGGCAATAATGTTATATTTGATTCTTCAAAATGCATGGTCGTAAATTCTTTTAAGAAAAGTACAGTTTTTGTTGGATCTAGAATTGGAAATATCTATATGGTTAATTTAGATGAACTACCTTCAAATGATGCATCTTTGTCTTTTTAGTAAAGAGAATGAATCTTGGCTATGGCATAGAAGAATGGCTCATATTCACATGGATCATCTTAATAAATTGGTTCAGAAGACTTAGTAATTGGTTTGCCAAAGATTCGTTTTGAAAAAGATAAACTTTGTGATGCGTGTCAAAAAGGAAAACAAGTAAAGGCATCTTTCAAATCTAAAAATATTGTTTCTACAAACCGCCCCTTACAACTTTTACATATGGATTTATTTGGCCCTTCTAGAACCATGAGCTTTGGTGGCAATTACTATGCTCTTGTTATTGTGGATGACTATTCTCGCTATACATGGACTTTATTTATTTCTCACAAAAATGATGCTTTTAATGCTTTTCTAAAACTTGCAAAGGTTATACAAAATGAGAAGGGACTTAACATTGCTTCCATTCGAAGTGATCATGGTGGGGAATTTGAGAATGAAGCATTTGAAGCATTTTGCACAGAAAATGGCATCGATCACAACTTTTCTGCTCCAAGGACACCGCAACAAAATGGAGTGGTTGAAAGGAAAAATCAGTCTCTTGAAGAGCTAGCGAGGACGATGCTCAATGAGACTAACCTTCCTAAGTACTTTTGGGCAGACGCCGTGAGCACCGCTTGCTATGTGATGAATCAAGTTCTTATAAGGCCGATCCTTAAACAAACACCGTATGAACTCTACAAAGGAAGGAAGCCCAACATTTCCCACCTTCACGTTTTCGGATGCAAGTGTTTTGTCCTAAACAATGGTAAGAATAACCTTGGAAAATTTGATGCCAAAGCGGATGAAGGTATATTTCTTGGATATTCTATTTCTAGTAAAGCTTTTCGAATTTATAATAAGAGAACTTTGACTATTGAAGAATCTGTGCATGTTACCTTTGATGAGTCTAACCCAAAATCTTTGGTAGAAGATAGTGTTGATGATCTTGCAGAAATATTGGGAAATAGTCACTTAGAAGATTCAAACGAGTCCAAAGATGAAGATGAAAATCCTTTGCCACAATCTTCTAAGGAATCCCCTCATTCAAATTTACCAAAAGAATGGAGAGTCTCAAAACATCATCCACTTGACAATATAATTGGCGATATCTCTAAAGGGGTAACAACTCGAAACTCTCTTAATCATGCATGTCATCATATGGCCTTTGTCTCTCAAATTGAACCAAATGACGTCATTGAAGCCATCTTTGATGAGCATTGGACCCTTGCTATGCAAGAGGAATTAAATCAATTTGAGAGAAATGATGTTTGGGAACTTGTCCCTAGGCCTAAAGATCACCTAGTCATTGGGACCAAATGGGTCTTTCGCAATAAGCTTGATGAAAACGGTATCATTGTTAGAAATAAAGCTAGACTTGTTGCAAAAGGCTATAACCAACAAGAGGGCATAGATTTCGATGAAACCTATGCACCCGTGGCTAGATTAGAAGCTATTCGCATGCTTCTCGCATTTGCATGCATCATGGATTTCAAACTTTTTCAAATGGATGTTAAAAGTGCATTTCTTAATGGCTTTATTCAAGAAGAAGTATATGTTGATCAACCTCCCGGTTTTGAAAATTTTGAATTTCCAAATCATGTTTTCAAATTGAAAGAGGCTTTATATGGTTTAAAACAAGCTCCGAGAGCTTGGTACGAGAGGTTGAGCAAATATTTACTTGAAAAAGGTTTTGAAAGAGGAAAAGTTGATACCACTCTTTTCATTAAACACAAAAATCATGACATTTTACTTGTTCAAATTTATGTTGACGATATCATCTTTGGTGCTACTAATGAGTCCTTGTGTGAAGATTTTTCCAAAATCATGCAAAGTGAGTTTGAAATGTCCATGATGGGAGAGCTCAACTACTTCCTTGGTCTTCAAATCAAACAAACAACAGAAGGAATTTTTATAAATCAATCCAAATATTGCAAGGAGTTGCTTAAAAGATTTGGAATGAGCAACACCAAAGAAATCTCAACTCCAATGAGCACATCATGCTATCTTGACAAAGATGAAGGTGGTAAGTCGGTCGAAGTAAGTAAGTATCGAGGTATGATAGGATCTCTTCTGTAACGACCCTCATTTTTTTATTATAATTTTTGTGGCAGTTATTTTAATTGATTTCATTATATGTTTGTGCATGAAAAGAGACTTTTAATTTAATTAAATGATTTTTTTGAGAGTTGTTAATAAAAAGAAAGGGGAGGGCGTATAATGCCTTGGGCTAGCATCTTATATGCATAGTTATTTTCCTTTCCACCTACCTAGTGGGCCAACACCCATGGACTCTCTCCAACCCAACCCAAATAATAGAACCTAGGGCGTATGAAGGCATGTGACGCCTCAAGCCAAGCCCTAGCGCCTCCAAGCCTCTCTCTCTCAAGTTGATTCACTTGTTCCTTCTCCTTTCTAGCTCCAAACCCTAGCGCCACACAAGCTTGAAGGAGGCATTCCACGTTTTTCTTCTCTTGCATGATTCGATCACCAAGGTTAGGTGCAACTCCATCTTTGTTCTTCATCTGAAATTGGCAAACTCACCGTAGGATTGATTCGGAGTCATCATCATCCCTCTTTCACTAAGGAATTTTGCAAGGACCAAAGGTAAGGGGGGAGATTATTGAAATTGGGGATATTCGAGGGAATAGGTGAAGGGGTTGTCCTTGAACCCCGTTGTGTGTTAATTAATTGAAAAAAAAAATTCTATTTTTCATGTGTATACACGCTGTAACTGTTGCTTGAAAAATCGATGTGGCTGCCATGGTTGTTCATACATGTTATAGGTGTTAGAAGAATTTCTGTTTTGATGCCTAGGAAGTGATTGAATTATTAGAACACCAAATTGATATGTTCGTTAAATTTTAGTGATGAATTTCAATGTTAAATTGTGCTTGAGACCTTATAAATGATTAAAATGGACGCTATTTTATGGATTTTGTTAATGGAAAATTTTAGAATAATTTTAACGTACTTCGTTCATATTTTAATTTATATTTTTCTTTGTGGAAATGTTACCGTAACTATTTTGGAATTAGAGAACCGAATTAGAACCTTAAGAACTACTCCTAATTAGTAATAAAGATTTTTCTCCAAGTGTTAGTCTTGATTGTGATGTTCCTAAATATTTAGAATCGAAGAAAAATAGGTGAAAACGTATGTGAAACAATATGTAGCGCTGCTGTTGTTGTTCTGCTGCTGTTGTTATTTTTGTTGCTGTAGCGCTGCTGTTGCTGTTTCTGTTGCAGTTTCTGTTTTCGCTGCAGTTCTGTTTCGCTGCTGTTGCTGTTTCTGTTGCAGTTTCTGTTTTTCGCTGCAGTTCTGTTTTTGTTGCTGTTGCAGTTTTTGTTGTTGTTTTTGTTGCTGTTGCTATCTAAAGTACTGTGAAAATTCTGTTTTAGGTTGCTGTTTTTGTCTCTGTTATGTGCTCTGCAGATTTTTAACTACATGATTAAGAAATAATTATGCTTAAGACAAGTCATGGATTTCCTATAATTATTCCTTGATCCGTTTATTATTTTGTGACGATGGTTGTGAAAAGTCCACACTTGTGGCAATGACCTTGAAAGGATAAATGACATTTTGTGCAAGCCACCTAGCTATTAGTAGCCATAATGGGACTTGAGTCATTCCTTGTGAGATGATCCTAGCCATATGGGCCATGATGGATTGTCGATGAAACATTGAACTATGACGTTCGGAGGAAACCCGACCTTGTGTGTTTGTTTGTCATACAACCCTTGTGACAGGATGGGGGGAAGCACCATTGAAATGAAAGGTGGAGGCCATTATGAGTGAGCCTGCGTGGCAATACCTCGGCCTAGAGGGTGAGAAGCCGAGTTTGTGATCCCTAATAGTTTGAGTGTCGCGCCTTGGACTGGGGACCACTTATCAGACTTAGCTACCCTGACCGTCACCGGACATTATCATCCCTAGTTGAGAGTATGCGGTAATAGAGTAAAACACCCGCGAGGTGATCTCTAATAAACCAAATATGTACTCCTAGGAGACTTCCCAGAGTAGTAGATGGTACCACATGCATAAGAAGTAGTGATGTTAGCATCTGCATTATTTTCTTTTGATAATTATGTGGCTATGAGAAATGATGAAATTTGTCTGCGTGCATTTGTAGATGATATGAGATGTTGTTACTACTTTATGTGAATAATGTTGTTACTACTTTATGTGAATTGATTGTTATAGTGTGGTGTGTGTATATATATATATATAAATATATTATTTATTTATTCACCTTTTTCTCTCCAAATATCACTTTAACTCGATTTCAACGTACTCACCCCTCTATGGTTGTTTGTCTCTTGTCCTCCTATTTTCAATTGCAGACACTACTAATACCAGGACACGTAGCTAGTGGTGAAGGCCTCTTCTGCAGAATTATTTTATAGTTTTAATTCAGACATTTTCTGATTGAAACGTTGAGTCATTTATGTATTTTGTTCTTGTAGTGTAAGTTGGGCTAAGTCAAGCTCTGAGGCTATGTGACACAGGTTTTCTTTTTTTTGGGGGTTCGTATATCGTTTGGTTTTATTTTTATTTCACAAGTTCAAATAAGATTTCTTAGAGAAGTACTTACTATGCTTGTTGTTACTAAATATTTGCAAACTGAATGATGTCTGAAATTGAATTACTCATCGAGTTATCCGTTGATCCTTTTTATATTTTCTTTTCTTATTTATTTTTATTTAACGATTTTCGAAACGGGGATTAGAGTGTCACATTTAGTGGTATCGAGCGCGATTCGGTCTTACCTGGACTGTATGTGTCTATTATGTTTCTCTGTGTGAACTCTGTGTTTTGTGCGTCAATGTTTGATTTATTTATTTATTTATTTATTGATTTAGTTATGGGTTGGCGTTGCTTGTTGCATCCAATTTGGTTCGATTGGTGCGAGGGAGTAATGGTGGGTAGGAACGATAGAGCTTTAGCGGATGCACTCGTTGCCATGGCTCATTTGTACAAGGAATTGAGAATAGGAATGCTAATGCCGAGCCGCTGAATTTAGAGGATTGGAGCAATTCCAAAGAATGACCCACCTACCTTTAGGGGTGGACATGATCCCGATGGTGCCCGTAATCGGATACGAGAGATGGAGAAGATCTTCCGTGCTATGGCGTGTACGGATGCTCAAAAGGTGACTTTTGGTACCTTTAAGCTTGCTGAAGACGCAGAATACTGGTGGGAGAGTAACCGCCCACGTGTGGAAGCTGCACCCGGAGGAGTCACTTGGGAAGCCTTCAAAGAGATTTTCTTGGAGAAGTACTTTCCTGAGGATATCCGTAACCGGAAGGAAGCTGAATTTCTAGAATTGAAGCAGGGTAATATGTCAGTAGCTGAGTATATCACCAAGTTTGAAGAGCTGTCCAGGTACTATCACCCATATGTGGGAGAAGCGGGTGAACGTTCGAAGTGTGTGAAATTCATCAATGGACTGCGACCTGAAGTCAAGCTAGCCATTAACTACCAGAGAATTCGACAGTTCCCTGAATTGATCCACAGCTGTAGAATGTGGGATGAGGACAACAAAGCTAAGGTAGCACACTACAAGTCGGTTGGCTCCCAGAAGGATAAGAAGAAAGACAAGAGAGACTTCCAGAATCGGGGAAAGCCATACCCAACTCCGAATGGACGGTTTGGACATAACCGTAATGGTAACCGCAATCAATCTTTCCACAAACCTGCGGCACAAATGTTTGGCGGAGGTGGAGGAGGCCCTTCGACCCCTCTGCGTTGCATGAAGTGTGGCAAGTACGGACATGCCTACCGAGATTGTTCTGAAAAGCAAATGATCTGTTTCAACTGTGGAAGGCCAGGACATATCGGAAGGGAGTGCCCGAATCTGAAGAAAGAACCAAACGGGAATGGAGGGCAGAATTCCCAACCCAACCGACCTAAGCCAACAGGACGAGTCTTTGCTCTCAACGTGGCTGAAGCCGCAGCGTCGGACAACCTTATCCAAGGTACGTGCTTCATACATGGATCTCCTTTAGTGGTACTTTTCGACTCGGGTGCTACGCACTCCTTTGTGTCCAGTGAATGTGTGAAAAATTTGAATTTGCCTGTTTCACCCCTACCCTGTGAACTTGAGGTTGAGACTCCAGCAAATGGTAAAGTCTGAACTTCTTTTGCTTGTCTAGAATGCCCTTTGTCCATAGGTGATAAGGAATTTGTGGTTGATTTGGTTTGTTTGCCTTTGAGTCAACTTGATGTAATTCTTGGCATGAATTGGTTAGCTACTAATCAAGTCATCTTAAATTGTTTTGAAAAGACTGTTTGTATTCCTGATACAGTTGAACCCAGAGATCATCGACTCTTAACGGCCAACCAAGTACAGGCATGTTTGAAACAAAATGCCCAAGTTTACATGATGATAGCCTTTCTAAAAGTCGAAGACCAAGTCAGGATAGATGGTATGCCTATAGTGAGTGATTATTCCGATGTGTTTGAAGAAGTACAAGGATTGCCTCCAGAGAGAGACGGAATTACCCATAGACTTAGTGCCAAGTACGGGACCCATATCTATAGCTCCTTATAGGATGTCTCCCGCAGAACTAGTTGAGCTTAAGAAACAGTTGGAGGAACTGCTAGAGAAACAATTCGTGAGGCCGAGTGTATCCCCTTCGGGTGCACGGTGTTGTTAGTCAAGAAAAAGGATGGGAGTATGAGGTTGTGCGTAGATTACCGCCAATTGAACAAAGTAACTATTAAGAACAAGTATCCCTTGCCTAGGATAGATGATCTGATGGACCAGCTAATTGGAGCCTGTGTGTTTTCTAAGATAGACCTTAGGTCAGGTTATCACCAAATCCGAGTGAAGTCCGAGGACATCCCAAAGACTGCATTCAGTAACCCGTTATGGGCACTACGAGTACCTAGTTATGCCATTCGGTGTAACCAATGCTCTGTAGTGTTCATGGACTACATGAACCGAGTCTTCCACCCATACCTTGATAAGTTTGTAGTGGTCTTCATAGATGATATCTTAGTGTACTCTAAGAGTAGGGAAGAACATGTGGAACACTTGAGGATAGTATTCTGAGACCCTTAGGGAGAAGCGACTTTATGCCAAGCTTTCTAAGTGTGGGTTTTGGTTGGAGGAAGTGAGTTTCCTAGGACATGTGATCTCAAAAGGGGAATAGCGATGGGCAGTCTAAGGTAGAAATGGTCTTTGAAGTGGGAATCACCTAAATCGGTGGTGAGATTAGGAGTTTCTTAGGCCTGGCAGGATACTACCGTAGATTCATAGAGGGATTCTCTAAGTTAGCCTTGCCTTTGACAATGTTGACCAGGAAAGGAAAAGCATTTGTGTGGGATGCTCAGTGTGAAAATGGATTTCAAGAGTTAAAGAGGAGATTGACTTCTGCCCCAGTTTTAGTACTACCTAATCCAAGTGAACCTTTTGAAGTGTATTGTGATGCATCTAAGTTAGGACTCGGAGGTGTGCTTATGCAGAATAGACAGGTAGTGGCCTATGCCTCTAGGCAGTTGAAAACCCATGAAAGGAATTACCCCACTCATGATTTAGAGTTAGCCGCTGTGGTGTTTGTGTTGAAAATATGGAGACATTACTTGTATGGTTCTAGGTTTGAAGTGTTTAGTGACCATAAGAGCCTTAAGTATCTTTTTGACCAGAAAGAATTGAATATGAGGCAATAAGGTGGATAGAGTTTCTTAAGGATTATGATTTTGGGCTTAACTATCACCCTGGCAAAGCCAATGTAGTAGCTGATGCTTTGAGTAGGAAACCCCTACATCTTTCCGCTATGATGGTTAGAGAGATGAGTTTGATCGAAGAGTTTAGGGATCTGAGCTTAGTTTGTGAGGTCACTTCTAAGAGTGTGCGACTAGGAATGTTGAAAGTCACTAGTGGATTACTGGAGCGGATTAGGGAAGGTCAGAAGACCGATCAACATCTTTCGGACAGAAGGAGCTTATCGCTCAAGGTAGGGATATAGGTTTTAGTGAAGGGAATGATGGGATTTTGAGGTTTCGAGGTAGGGTTTGTGTACCTAATGTTCCTGAGCTTAAGAGAATGATTTTAGAGGAAGGGCACAAGAGTAGTCTAAGTGTTCACCCCGGAGCAACTAAGATGTACCAAGACCTTAAGAAAATTTTCTCGTGGCCTGGAATGAAAAAGGAGGTAGCGAGAATTTGTCTACGCCTGCCTGACTTGTCAGAAGGCCAAGATAGAACACCAAAAACCATCTGGATTCTTACAACCCTTGAGTATTCCTGTATGGAAATGGGACAGTATAGCAATGGACTTCGTATCAGGACTCCCGCAGGAGTAGATGCCATCTGGGTTGTTGTGGACAGATTGACAAAGTCTGCACATTTCATCCCTGTGAATATGGAATACCCTTTAGAGAAGCTGACCAGGTTGTACATTAGGGAGATAGTGAGGTTGCATGGCGTACCTTCTAGTATTGTGTCTGACAGAGACCCCAGGTTTACCTCTAGATTTTGGGGAAGCTTACATGAGGCTTTAGGAACCAAGCTCAAGATGAGCTCTGCTTATCACCCTCGACCGATGGTCGACCTGAGCGAACCATCCAATCATTAGAGGACTTGTTAAGAGCTTGTGTCTTAGAACAAACCGGTAGTTGGGATACCTTCTTACCTCTTGTTGAGTTTACCTACAACAATAGCTATCATTCTAGTATTGGGATGGCACCCTATCAAGCCTTGTATGGCAGGAAGTGTAGGACTCCCTTGTGTTGGTATGAGACCGGTGAGAACCTTGTGTTGGGCCTGAAATAGTTCAAAGAAACCACGAAAAGGTCAAAATGATTCAGGACAAGATGAGGGCCACTCGAGTAAGCGTAAGAGCTATCATGACAAACGAAGAAAGGATTTGAGATTTGAAGAGGCGATCATGTATTCTTGAGAGTCAACTCCCAAGACTGGGTCAGTCGGTAATGAAGTCGAAGAAACTTACTCCTCGCTTTATTGGCCCCTACCAAATTTTGAAAAAGGTTGGGGAAGTTGCCTACCAGTTGCCTTACCACCTTTCCTTTCAAACCTTCATAATGTCTTCCATGTGTCGCAACTCCGTAAATATGTCCATGATCCTACTCATATAATTGAACTTGATGAAGTACCATTGAAAGAGAATCTTACCTATGAGGTACTACCAAGGAGGATTGAGGACCAAGCCAGTCAAGCGGTTGAGAGGAAGGAGGTTCCGTTGGTCAAGGTTATTTGGGAGGAGGCAATGAAGAGAGTGCTACTTGGGAACTTCGAAAGTCTGATGCAAGCCTCTTATCCACACTTGTTTGACCACGGTAAGTTTCGGGACGAAACTTTTTGTAAGGAGGGAGGTCAGAACGACCCTCATTTTTTTATTATAATTTTTGTGGCGATTATTTTAATTGATTTCATTATATGTTTGTGCATGAAAAGAGACTTTTAATTTAATTAAATGATTTTTGAGAGTTGTTAATAAAAAGAAAGGGGAGGCGTATAATGCCTTGGGCTAGCATCTTATATGCATAGTTATTTTCCTTTCCACCTACCTAGTGGGCCAACACCCATGGACTCTCTCCAACCCAACCCAAATAATAGAACCTAGGGCGTATGAAGGCATGTGACGCCTCAAGCCAAGCCCTAGCGCCTCCAAGCCTCTCTCTCTCAAGTTGATTCACTTGTTCCTTCTCCTTTCTAGCTCCAAACCCTAGCGCCACACAAGCTTGAAGGAGGCATTCCACATTTTTCTTCTCTTGCATGATTCGATCACCAAGGTTAGGAGCAACTCCATCTTTGTTCTTCATCTGAAATTGGCAAACTCACCGTAGGATTGATTCGGAGTCATCATCATCCCTCTTTCACTAAGGAATTTCGCAAGGACCAAAGGTAAGGGGAGATTATTGAAATTGGGGATATTCGAGGGAATAGGTGAAGGGGTTGTCCTTGAACCCGTTGTGTGTTAATTAATTGAAAAAAAAATTCTATTTTTCATGTGTATACACGTATGCTTGTTGCTTGAAAATTCGATGTGGCTGCCATGGTTGTTCATACATGTTATAGGTGTTAGAAGAATTTCTGTTTTGATGCCTAGGAAGTGATTGAATTATTAGAACACCAAATTGATATGTTCGTTAAATTTTAGTGATGAATTTCAATGTTAAATTGTGCCTGAGACCTTATAAATGATTAAAATGGACGCTATTTTATGGATTTTGTTAATGGAAAATTTTAGAATAATTTTAACGTACTTCGTTCATATTTTAATTTATATTTTTCTTTGTGGAAATGTTACCGTAACTATTTTGGAATTAGAGAACCGGATTAGAACCTTAAGAACTACTCCTAATTAGTAATAAAGATTTTTCTCCAAGTGTTAGTCTTGATTGTGATGTTCCTAAATATTTAGAATCGAAGAAAAATAGGTGAAAACGTATGTGAAACAATATGTAGCGCTGCTGTTGTTGTTCTGCTTTTGTTGTTATTTTTGTTGCTGTAGCGCTGCTGTTGCTGTTTCTGTTGCAGTTTCTGTTTTTGCTGCAGTTCTGTTTCGCTGCTGTTGCTGTTTCTGTTGCAGTTTCTGTTTTTCGCTGCAGTTCTGTTTTTGTTGCTGTTGCAGTTTTTGTTGTTGTTTTTGTTGCTGTTGCTATCTAAAGTACTGCGAAAATTCTGTTTTAGGTTGCTGTTTTTGTCTCTGTTATGTGCTCTGCAGATTTTTAACTACATGATTAAGAAATAATTATGCTTAAGACAAGTCATGGATTTCCTATAATTATTCCTTGATCCGTTTATTATTTTGTGACGATGGTTGTGAAAAGTCCACACTTGTGGCAATGACCTTGAAAGGATAAATGACATTTTGTGTAAGCCACCTAGCTATTAGTAGCCATAATGGGACTTGAGTCATTCCTTGTGAGATGATCCTAGCCATATGGGCCATGATGGATTGTCGATGAAACATTGAACTATGACGTTCGGAGGAAACCCGACCTTGTGTGTTTGTTTGTCATACAACCCTTGTGACAGGATGGGGGGAAGCACCATTGAAATGAAAGGTGGAGGCCATTATGAGTGAGCCTGCGTGGCAATACCTCGGCCTAGAGGGTGAGAAGCCGAGTTTGTGATCCCTAATAGTTTGAGTGTCGCGCCTTGGACTGGGGACCACTTATCAGACTTAGCTACCCTGACCGTCACCAGACATTATCATCCCTAGTTGAGAGTATGCGGTAATAGAGTAAAACACCCGCGAGGTGATCTCTAATAAACCAAATATGTACTCCTAGGAGACTTCCCAGAGTAGTAGATGGTACCACATGCATAAGAAGTAGTGATGTTAGCATCTGCATTATTTTCTTTTGATAATTATGTGGCTATGAGAAATGATGAAATTTGTCTGCGTGCATTTGTAGATGATATGAGATGTTGTTACTACTTTATGTGAATAATGTTGTTACTACTTTATGTGAATTGATTGTTATAGTGTGGTGTGTGTGTATATATATATATATAAATATATTATTTATTTATTCACCTTTTTCTCTCCAAATATCACTTTAACTCGATTTCAACGTACTCACCCCTCTATGGTTGTTTGTCTCTTGTCCTCCTATTTTCAATTGCAGACACTACTAATACCAGGACACGTAGCTAGTGGTGAAGGCCTCTTCTGCAGAATTATTTTATAGTTTTAATTCGAACATTTTACGATTGAGACGTTGAGTCATTTATGTTTTTTGTTACTGTAGTGTAAGTTGGGCTAAGTCAAGCTCTGAGGCTATGTGACACAGGTTTTTCTTCTATTTGGGGGTTCGTATATCGCTTGGTTTTATTTTTATTTCACAAGTTCAAATAAGATTTCTTAGAGAAGTACTTACTATGCTTGTTGTTACTAAATATTTGCAAACTGAATGATGTCTGAAATTGAATTACTCATCGAGTTATCCGTTGATCCTTTTTATATTTTATTTTCTTATTTATTTTTATTTAACGATTTTCGAAACGGGGATTAGAGTGTCACATCTTCTCTATCTCACTGCAAGTCGTCCGGATATTATGTCTAGTGTTTGTATGTGTGCACGTTTTCAAGCAAATCCTAAGGAATCACATCTCTTAGCGGTAAAACGCATCATGAGATATCTCACTGGCACACAAACTATGGGTTTATGGTACCCCAAAGGTGCTTGTGCACACTTATTGGGTACTCGGATTGATTTTGCGGGTTGCAAAATGGACCGAAAAAGCACTAGTGGGACATGTCACTTACTTGGGAATGCCTTGGTTTCATGGCATAGTAAGAAACAAGCCAGTGTGGCTTTGTCCACTGCTCAAGCGGAATATGTTGCGGCAGGTAGTTGTTGTGCCGCAGATCATTTGGATGAAACAACAGTTGAATGATTATGGAATCAATCAAAACTGCTCCAATTAAGTGCGACAATACTAGTGCCATAAACCTCACGAAAAATCCGGTTTATCACTCCCGGACCAAACACATAGAAATTAGGCACCATTTTATTAGAGATCATGTTCAAAAAGGTGATTGCATGATTGAGTTTGTGGAAACATCTAGACAACTTGCAGATATTTTTACTAAACCTTTGCCTAAGGAAACTTTCTTTTTTATTAGAACTGAATTGGGAATTTTAGACCAATCATGCATTGAGTGACTGCCTGTGATTGCATTTTCTTTTTTGAATAAATTCTAACTTGGGCGTTTGAGTGTGCTAACGAGTTTATGCAGGTCTTTTCCTCTTCCATTTTCTTTAAGTACAGAATAATGAGTGGGTGACGCATTTGTCTTATGCAACTAGCTAATCATGTCCAACCAGCTCATCTGTCACACACCAAGCTTGGTATCACGTAACTATCAAAATATGCTTGTTTAATCCTGAATATATGCCTTGCTTTATTTGTCTTTTCCGCTTTTTGATGTTGCCAAAAGGGGGAGAGTTACATGAATGCATGATTCAGGGGGAGTGATCTTTTAAGTATTGCCTATTGTGAGGGGGAGTTTTTCTAAATATTGTGCTTAAACTCTGATATCTTTTATTGAAAAACAATGCTTATATCTCATTGCTATATCATGATTATATTTTACTAAATTCCCTCCATGAGATGTTTGTCATCATCAAAAAGGGGGAGTCTGTGAATACATGCCTTGACAGGATGGTTTTGATGATTGACAAAAGGGAGCTTTGCAAATAGTCAACCGTGCAAAAAGTGGAAAAGAATACCAAGACGCGTATCAAGAATGATAGTTTCTCAAGTCTTTGGGTTTTGGGTATTTATTTATTTTTATTAAGACTATTTGTAAGTAGTAATAAAAAGCTCTCAATTAAAATTAAATCACACACACACAAAATGAATTTTATTCTAAAAGTGATTTTATGATTTTCATAAATGTCGAGCTGAGGAGGTCGCGTGCCGAGCTGTGAGGAGGTCGTGTCTGTGCCGAGCTGTGCTGAGGTCGTATGCCTAGCTGAAGAAGTCGCGTGCCGAACTGAGGTCGCGTGCCGAGCTCTTGTCGCGTGCCGAGCTGAGGTCGCGTGCCGAGCTGTGAGGAGGTCGCGTGCCGAGCTCTTGTCAAGTCTTGGTGGTCGCGTGTCGGTGAGGTGGGTGTCTTTGGTCGTATGCCGAGCCGAGGAAGTCGCGCGTGCGAACTGAGGTCGCGTCGGCCGAGCTCTTGTCAAGTCTTGAGCCGAGGTCGCGTCTTGAGCTATGGTCGCGTCTTGCGAGCTGACTCAGTGTTTTCAAACTATGAAAATCAAATTCGGATTGAGCATAGCGGGCAGATTTTCCTTTTAAATGCTGCAACGACAAATCCTTTTAATAATCAAAGCATAGCGGGCAAATCCTCAACGGACAAATCTTTTTAAGCATGACGCTCCTCCATTGCCTATATAAACACAGCTCGTGAGCTTTGTAAAAAATACAACAACGTAGTTCTTAATTTTTGTGCCAAAACTCTGTCAAATATTTTTCATCACTCACACTTATTTGAGCACAATTTTTGAGAGTCTTTTTATTCTACATAATTTGAGTTGTATTATTTGAGCTTCAATTTGTTATATCTGCACTATTGAGTGTATCTTTCTCGTCTCATTTTATTTGTGAAAATCATTTATTTTTGGGTAGGAATCCCAAGGTGTTCATAGAGAGGTGATATCTCTTGAACGTATTGTTCTGGTTTAGAGTTGTAAAGGTTTCTAGCTGAACCTGATTTAAAAGCTAGTGTCTTAGTGAAAATCCCATAGTGGTTTGCTTTGGGGACAGGACGTAGGCCACAGGGGTGTTAGGTGGCCGAACCTGGATAATTTGTTGTGTGCTTTTTACTCCTTATCTCTCTACTTTTCACCAATTAAATTTACGTACTTTATTTTATTGTTATTTATATCTTACTATTTACTTTATTTTTAACTCGTTTGCAATTTATTCTTCAAGTGATTTATCTATTTCACATTAATATTTCCGCAACTCATAATTAGCACTTATTTCTCCAAAAGTTTTTGAAAGCACCGTTCACACACAATTCACCCCCTCTTGTGTTTGGAGTCACTTGTCAACAATGAGGGCGTCAACAGCTGTTTCATCCACAAAATGATCAACATGAGGAAACAAGACCATCAAAAAGATAATGAGGGCGACCACATCCATGCGCTCCTTTAATTTCCCTGCACCATGAAGGTCCTTAACCTTTCATTCCAGGAAGCTCCTGGGGAAACCCTTGAAATCTTCCTCTACCTTCACTGCGAGCGTCAAATCTTCTTTAGGGATGCCTAAAACATCAGCAATGGTATTCATAGTCGGGGGATGCTTTGTATGGCGATACAGACCATTTCTCTTTTCTGGAATACCCAAGATTTTCTGATATTCTTCTAAGGTCGGTGCCATTTGGAAATTCTTGAACGTGAAGCATCTTAGGGGAGGATCATAAAATTGGGCCAATGTTGTTAAGGCTCTCACTTGCACGTCTACATTCAGCAATTCTAAAATGTTCCCAAATTTCCCCACGAAGCTAATTCGATCCACTTGTATCCAATTCTCAGCTATGAAGTCAACCAATGTTCTTAGATGCATCAAACGGGGGGGGGGGTTCAATCTTGAATTTCAAAGTATTTCTCCTCTCTAAACCCACAACTGCACTTTCCAAAGACATTTGCACCAAAGTTTTTTTTTTGTTTTGAAATTTCCAACAAGCCTGATGAAATGGGGTAATTAGTGTTATGACATTGTATATGAATGGGTATAATCGTGTTTATTTTTATTATTTCAAGAATGAAAAAAAAAGAAAAGAAAAATAAAGAAAGAAAGCACCGTACTTATTTTATTTATGAAGGTATAAAGAAATATACTCCTATTTTTTTTATAAGAAGTTCACATCCTATGTGAAGTTAAAAAAAAACTTAGCATCTATTTTTTGGAATAATGGATTAGGTTCCTAAACAAAAGTTCGTATTTTGAAAAACTATTTTGGAAGTATTATTTTTGAAATAAATTAGTAAAAATAAGTAAACAAATAAAAGTATTAGGGTAAGCTCCTTTTGTGACCAAGGCTGGTAATTCCTAAAAGGGATCTAGGGATTATATTAAGTGCATTTCCATTGGGTGGATTCAAGATACTAATCTAAAAGGTCCCCAAAGCCAAGGGTCCCATTTGAAAATGTTACCACCAATAATACGTATATTATTAAAGGATGGTTTTTTACGTCCAGCATAGCACCCAATACACAGCCTCTCCTAACTTAAGGTTCACTCGGGCCCGAGTATAGGGCACCCATTCATAGTGTGTGTAAATAAAGTGTATAAAGTGAAGTGTGTGAAGGAGCAAACGTAAAACTACCCGCTGCAAAATAAAAATACAATATATATACATGTCTTCTACCCTAAGGTTTCAAATGCATAGACACACATAATATTTACAAGAAAGAAAAAAGAAATGAAAGAGAATGAATCACAAATGAAAAATAGAATTTTGTTTTTTGTTTTAATGCATGTTTTCTATCCTAGGATTCAAGTATACAAACATATATACAAATGAACGAATAGGAATAAAAACAAAAAGGGAATAATTCATTTAATAAGACAAACAAATCATATAAACAATTATGGGGCCTAACTCTCTAAAGTCCCCAGCGGAGTCGCCAGCTGTGACAACCACCCTAAAAATTAAATGGAGCCAACACCAACATTTTATTTTCATAGGAAACATTGGAAAACCCATTTTTGACAATGATTGGAAAATTGGTCTTCGAACCAAACTTTTGAGTCCGGGAGTTAATTACGCATAGAGAAGGTATTAGCACCTCTATAACGCCCATTTAAAATGGTACCCTTAATTGTTTGAAAATAATTGTTTGCCCATAAATAATTTATTCCCCAAAAGTGAAACTTGTTTATTTTATTTATATAAGTATACTTGCTGAAATGGAAACGAGACTCTATTTATGACTCTGACCTGAACATATCAATTACCGACCATTTCCATTAATTAACAATACTGCTAATATTATAAAAAAAGAGTCAAAAGAATTTCATTACTAATAGCTATTACTATTGATTGTTTAGCATAATTAGGGAATCGATCCCCCTAAATAAATCTAATGGACCTAAAATTACCTTTTCTGTTATTTTAAATAAAAGCAAAATTTTAAGTACTTAGTCATTAACAGGTAGAAAGGATAAAAAAAATCTATTTAAAAGAAAGAATATTTTTTTTCTTACAGAAACAGATTAAAAGATAAAAACAAAAATAAATTAAACAAGTAAAAAAATATTAACTTATTTATTTAATTAAAAGAATGTGTAAATAAAGAAATAGAAATTTCCTACTTTGCTTTTATACCCTCCTTGATAGAAAATTTGCAAATTGGTCCCTACTAAGGGTTTGGCCCCATTGGAAGGTCAAACCCTAACCTTAGCTCGATTCAACCAAACATCAACAGACTAATAAACAACAACAACAACAGAAAATATAGAAAATGCAAGCAAAGGATACATCATGTATATTTCGAATCATAATACAATCACTCAGTCCAGAATCAATTCCTTATTACACAGCCATGGTAAAAAAACAGAAAAATATAGAGATGGAGGAGGGTAAAAAAACAGAAAAATATAGAGATGGAGGAGACGAGGGAACCTGGGTTTTGTGGCTTCCCAGAAAATTTACAAATAAGGGATGGAGGAAAAGAAAACCTAGAACTAGAAAGTGTTTAAATCTTTGGTTTGGTGGCCTCATGGGTTCTTTCTTCTTCTTCTTGACTCTGCTTGCTCTGCCTCTCCTTTTCCTCTGTTTCTACCAGGTTATACTCGTCCGAGTTCGCTCTCTCCTTTCATGGTCTTTGGCTTGGCTTTTATAGCCTCACCATCAACTGTCAAAAAAAGGAACAAATCATCAGAAAATAAAAATAATAAAGAGGACGAAAAGGATATAGAAGGATAGTAAAAATACTCCCTGATTTTGCAGGGATCTTCACAATTTCTCCTTTGTTTAAGCGGATCTTCAGAGATCTTGACCGTATCATGAGAGAAAGGGAGTTCGGTTTGGGTTTGATGGAGAAAAATGGAAAGAAGAGATTTAAGGGAGAGAGGGAGGAGAGAAGGAGCGGCCGCTTGGGTGTGAAGGGTTAAGGGTTAGGATTAGGGTTGAGGTTGGAGAAAGTTAGGGTTAGAGAAAGGGAGAGAAGAGAGAACGTGGGAGAGGAGGAGTGGTGCTGCGGCTAGGGTTGGAGATGAGGAAGATGAAGAAGATGAGGAATCTGTGTGTGTGTGTGGTGCTGCGGCTTGAAAACTAGGGTTAGGGTTGGTTTGATGGAAGAATGAAGGAAGAAAGGGAGAGGAGATGGGGGCGCCGCGGCTTGAAAACTAGGGTTAGGGTGAGGATGAAGAAGGAAGGAGAAATTGAAAGGGAAAGAGGACGAGGGAGGAGGGGAGCTGCCGCCTAGGTTTGGAAGAGTGAGGAGCGAAGAGAGAGTGTGGGAGGAACGACGCTGCGTGGATGGAGGAAAAGAATGGAAGAGGAGAAACTAGGTTTTTAGCGTTATGAGGAGTCGGTTTGGGCTGGAGGTTGGGCTGCGTGGGTTGGGTGTTGTGATGCGTTGGGGGGTTGTCCAAAAAAAGAATGGGGGTGCGCGTGGAATGAGGGAATGAGGCGATGGGCTGCTGGACTGGCTAGCTTTTGGCCATTGCTGTTGGCACCCAACGTATTTCAATTGGCACCCCCTTCCTTTGAAAAATAAATTTTCTTTTTCTCTCTTTTCCTTCTCCTTTCTTTTCTTTTCTTTATTCTCTTTTTAATCTCTTTTATTCTTTATTATAAAGCCAAAAATATTATTTTTATTTTTTATTACAAATTAAAAATTAAAATAAAATAAAAGGCCGGACAAAATTAGGGTACTACATATATTATGAAACCACATTCTTCAACACATATAAACAATCATGTCAATAGCTTTTAGAACAATCAATAAGGATGCACCCGATATCCTATTGATGTAACTATATGCCAATGCATTTTGAATTCCAGAATCCATACGCTACGGTCAGATCGTTCTGTACGTACCATAGCCGACACTTTTCCATGCGATGGTTAATTTAACGACGTTCCTGAATTCCTTTGGCCATGGGCAATTCCACTACCCAGGATAGACAAGTCGAAATTACCACAAGACACGACAATGCCTTCCACTACTCCAATGAACATATCACCACATTTGATATTTCACTTATGGCATAATCAAATAACATTCAATTATCCAACATTAATTCCACAACATATATCTTAATACAATTCAAGCATACATGCAACCGCATCATGTTATCAAATTCAAGATCACAATAATTCAGATTTACAACAGTTCACAATCCACAATAATTCACATATTAGACATCATCAACATTACTCAAACTGAGTCATTAATAAGCACAATTCGTCCCTTTGAAGCTCCGTGGAACTAACAAAGAGGTAAACATAAACACATAAGTGTGGGGGGTTGGGGGCAGTCACTAACCTCTTGCATTCAAACCCACTAATTAATCATATATAAAGCTTTAAAATCAAAGGGGTAACAAAACCCTAACTTTGAACCCAGAGGTTCTCAGACTTCTTTGATAGGCAAAAAAAATATAGAATCTTAACATGGGACTTATGGGTGCCCATATCTAGAAGTAGCCCTTACCAAAGTCGTCAGATAGCGTGTCAAAGCACGTCTTGATCTCACGCAGCACGAACTCGGATTTCTCGGTTCCTAACACCACAGTACAGACTTAGCACAGTCCTAGGCATAAATTAATTCTAATTCCTTAGGCTCTCAAGACCCAAAAATCTATTAGATAACAAAACACCTACTCTTGAATACCCAATTTGAAATACATATTTTTAAAGAATCACATACCCTTGAAAAATTAACAAACAATTAAAGGAATAAGGTTTTAAAGACTAAGACTCATTTTTTTTTCCAAACTTAGAACATGAAACAATACCACAATCAAATTCATTTTCCTTAAATGCTTAAATCAAGGCTCCACTTGGTTTTTAGGATCTCAAGGAATCCAATTCATCTTAAATCCAATTCATCTTAAGCGTTTGATGGCCTCAAAGATCAAAACAATTTTCAATTCAATCAAACCATTTCCGTAATTTTTCCAAAGCTTAAACACAATTCAATCCAACCAATATAAGCTAAGAACACAAAATAATTTTCCTACCCAAACTCCTAAAAGCTCGCGGCCAACACCCTTCTTTCCCAAAAAAATATTGCAAACTTTCAAACCAATTAAACAACATCATTCTATACTCCATTTCTTTCACAAAACAATAATTTTCTTACAAAACAAAAGCCTAATTCAAGTGTAATAGAAATTTCAAGCATCTTAAAGAATCAAGGGTTTCACCAAAATCTTCTCAATCCTTGATTCAAATCAACATCAACAATTACAATAGCAATAACAATTTGTAAGAAGTAAGAAACACAAGTCAATTTGAATGATTCACATGAAGATCACACAATCCCAAATCCACTAGGTCTTGTGCCCTAGGGTTCAATAAAATTAGGGAAAAATTGGTTCATCTCATTCATGATCATGATCAAGCAATAATAAGGCATTAAAACAAGAAATGAACAAGAAAAATCAATCCTATGCATATATATAGCCCACGGTTTTGGGAGCTGAAATGGGGGAGAAGAAATTGATTTTCAAACTCACTTACAAGGTGTAGAAGAAGTGATCAAATAGAAGAAGAAGTTAGAAGCAAGTTGGGTTGATGATTGGAGGTGAAATCATGCATGGAAGGTGAAGAAATGTGAACTCCATGGAAGGTGCTTAAGCTTTCTCTCTCAAGAAAAGGAAGAAGAAATGAAGTGAAGGGTAGAGAGTGGGGTGGGGATCGCGGCTGCTGCCCCTAAATGGGTGGAATCAAAATTAATTTTACTAAATGTAAAAATACTTAGTTAAAAACATAATTAGGAAAAGTATAAAAGTACTAATCACCCAAAAAGTGACACCTACGCTCTAAAGCAAGATGCTAATCCCATCAACAAGTCTAAAATATGTAATCTCTCTTCTCTCATTATTACCCTCTAATCCTAGAGTCTTAAGTGTACTAAAAACACGGCGTCGAGTAATCGCATTACCGATTAATTCTTTCGCCGATAATTCGCGAAAATTAATTTACCGAGAAATTAATTCACCGCGTGATAATAAATTATCATAAATAATAAAAACAATTGAAAACACTCACTTATAGTTACAACAAGTTACGATTCGATTTTCATCGAAATTGGAGTTCCTTTAAAATTTTATTCGCGGATAAAAACTATCCGGTGATTCAAAACACGACGAAACTTCGTTAGAATTTTTTGACGATTTTTGAACCATGAATTAATATGGAATATTAACTCTTAAATTTAGTTTGATCTTGATTTAATTTAATCACTTACTTAGCAAACAAGAAACTTCTTATTATAGCATAAATACGACAATTTACACTAAAATAATGCTAAATAACACATCGTAAAAATACGAGTATTACACAAAGCACGGTGAGAAAAGAGGTGAATCTTCTAATATGGGGAAGAGTGGGAGATATGCGTTAGATGACGCCGATATAAATACATATTATGGCGACCGTTTTGAGGAGATGGCAAATGCGGTTGACGAAGATTTCCATGATTGTCCTCAAATGTTTGAGAAGTTGGTAAGTGAAGCGGAGAAGCCGTTATATGAGGGTTGTACTAAATTCACAAGATTATCGGCGATGTTAAAGTTGTATAACTTCGGGCAATGGATGGACTGATAACAGCTTTACAGACTTATTCACCTTATTGAAAGATATGTTGTCGGATGATAATGTGCTTCCTGGTCGGACATATGAGGCTAAACAAATGTTACGCTCTATTGGCATGGGCTATGAGAGGATACACGCTTGTCCTAATGATTGCATTTTATTTAGAAATAAATATGCATCGTTAAAGTCGTGTCCTAAATGTAAAGTCTCACGGTATAAGAAGAAGGAAGCTCCAGAGAAGGTTATGTAGTATTTCCCCATAATTTCCAGATTCAGGCGCATGTACCGTAGTTCAGAAGATGCAAAACACTTGACATGAAATGAGGATGAAAGGATTAAGGATGGCATGCTGCGGCACCCGGCAGATTCTCCTCAATGGAAAAAAATTGATATTGAGTATCCTAATTTTGGGAATGAACCAAGAAACCTAAGAATTGCGTTGTCTACTGATGGGTTTAACCCGCATGGTGTTCAGAATAGCTCTCATAGTACATGGCCTGTGATTATGGTGATTTATAACCTACCTCCATGGCTATGCATGAAGCGTAAATATATGATGTTGTTTATGTTAATTTCTGGGCACAAAAAACCAGAAAATGATAGACAAATTCTTGGCTCCTTTAATTGAAGACTTGAAACAAATGTGGGAGACAGGTATAGATGTGTTCGATGGGTATAGAGAAGAAAGTTTCACATTGAGGTCTATAATCTTCGGCACAATTAATGATTTTTCGGCATACAGTAATTTGTATGGATACAACACCAAAGGCAAGTGTGCGTGCCCTATATATGAAAATGGCACTGATTGGATGCGGTTGGAACATGGTAAGAAGAATGTCTTCCTTGGACATCGTAGATTCTTGCCTCAAAAGCATCATTATCGGTCGTGGAGGAAAGCATTTAATGGGAATACTGAAGAACGTAGAGCTCCTTTGCCTTTGACGAGTGCACAACTGTTTGAAAAGGTAAAAGATTTGAGTATTGAATTCGAGAAACCTTTTGCGGGAGAGCTTGTCACACGAGGGTGGAAGAAAAGGTTGATTTTCTTTGAGTTGTCATATTGGAAGTCATTGTACGTGAGACATTTCATTAATGTGATGCATGTTGAAAAAAATATCTTTGATAGTGTCATTGGTACCTTACTCAATGTGCCCGGGAAGACTAAAGATGGCATCAATGCAAGGCGGGACTT
Source organism: Calophaca sinica (assembly GCA_037113605.1). Taxonomy (NCBI): domain Eukaryota; kingdom Viridiplantae; phylum Streptophyta; class Magnoliopsida; order Fabales; family Fabaceae; genus Calophaca; species Calophaca sinica. The sequence goes on along the minus strand of CM073735.1, from coordinate 96,137,815 downwards.
GGTTAGTATGGGATTGAGACGAAAATTGGAACCACTAAAGAAGGGGAAACTACATACATATCTACCTCCAGCCGCTCATACTTTGTCTAGAAAAGAGAAAACGGTTCTCTGTAAGTTTCTTCATGGAGTTAAGGTTCCAGAGGGGTACTCTTCAAACATTATGAACCTTGTATCAATGAGAGATCTGAAGTTAGAGGGTCTAAAGTCCCATGATTTCCATGTTCTCATGGAGAATTTACTACCCATTGGTATACAATCCATTTTGCCCATCAAAGTGCGGAAGACCTTAACTAAACTTTGTATGGAGGTGGGAGGGGGCACACTGCTGTACAAGAAGGAGAAGGAAGGGAGAAAAACAAAAGCAAATGGGGTTGGGTGAGAGGGAGTCACGCAGGGGAAGAAAAGAAGAGGAATTGTGTTGTTCCTTTTTTTTCCCACTTAGACAATTTTAGGTGAACAAAAAAAATGAATAAGTGAAAGGAGGGGAGGGGGTCACGGCCTAATGGCTAAAAGAGGAGAGGGAAAAAAACAAAAATAAAAAACAAGATTTACTTGGTTTGAAAAATTTTGGATAAGCATAAAAATATTAATCACCCAAAAAGTGACACCTACACCTAAAGTAAGATGCTAATCCTATCAACAAGTCTAACCCATCTAATCTTTCTTCTCTCTTGATTACCCTCTAAAGCCTAGAGTCTTAAGTGCACTAAAAACACGGCGTTGAGTAATCGCATTACCGATTAATTCTTTCGCCGATTAAATCGCGAAAGTTGATTTACTTAGAAATTAATTCATCGCGTGATAATAGTTTATCACAAATACTAAAAACAATAGGAAACACTCAAACATAATCACAACAAGTTACAATTCGATTTTCATCGAAATCAGAATTCGTTTTAAAATTCTATTACGAATAAGAATTACCCGGTAATTCAAAATACGGCGAATATTCATAAGAATTATTCAACGAATTTTGAGCCATGAATTAATATTAAATATTAATTCTTAAATTTAATTTTATCTTGATTTAATTCAATCACTTTCTTAGTCAACAAAAATACGCGTTACCGCGTCGAATAGAAAACCTATAATAAGTTTAGTAGGTGAATTCACCTTAAAAGCAGCATACGTCTATGCTGTCTATTAATTTGAATTGACATCATGAATAATAATTATTTATAATGAATAAATTATTGAAAATACGTCAAAATAATTCCTCGTACCTTCAGTAAATCATTGAGGTGATCAATCTCTACGACTTACATTCAAGTATTTAGGATTTTATCGCTAAAACAATTTTTCTTAAAAATTGGGATATTGCATTACCATCCCCCTTAAAATAGTTTCGTCCTCGAAACTACGCGGATATTAAAATACGAAAATTACTTTACTCAAATCCATAAAATAATTTGCAACTCATAGACACTCACCATATCCAATCACTAAGATTAATAATTGATAATAATAACGGGTGTGTGGGTATTCAAAAAAGAATTCTTTTTTTTTTTCTTGAAAACCCAGAGTTTTATTTCACTATATATGTAACTATATGTTTTGGAATTTTTTTTTGAAAAAAAATCAAATATCAAATAATATATTAAATATTATTAAAATTAGAATATTTAATAAATTCGATTTTCAATGATTAGATTTTTTGAAATGAATAAAAAAAATAAGGTGTGATCTTTATTCGGATATACAATTTCTATTCAAATATGTATATATCATGAATAAATATCATCTGGGACGGAAGGATTTGGACCTATTTTTTTATATTATTTGTTTTGTATAGGAGAGGTTGAAGCAAAATAGCTGTAAAACGATTTTTCTAGTTTACTAGAAAAATCGACATATTTTTTAGCTCGACGGAAATCTTATTCTTTTCCTAAAGATTCTCTCAAATAGAAATAGAGAACGAAGTAACTAGAAAAAAACAGTGTTTTAAAAAGGATAAAAACTTTTAAGTACAATAATCGCACCAAGTGTTATTTTTACCTAAGGCTTTGCTACTTCAGGTCTTTTAACCAAAATGCATCAATCCGTAATATTAGTACCCGCTCTATAATCCCATTGGCTAATGATGCACGTAAGTATGATGATATTGGAAGAACTAAGAGAAGAGGACCAGGATACTTTGATTCTTATGATTTCGCAAAAGCAAACATGATAATACGTTGTGTAGCATACATGCTAATTTGAATTGATAAATATTACACTATTCAAAATTCGACTTTTGATTAATTATGATTAATGCTATTTATTCAACAAATTCGATTGATTGATACGAGTTGATTTTCTGTTACGAGAAATTGAAGAAACAATAGCTGGTCCGATAGCTGCTTCAGCGGCTGTGTATATATGTATATGTATATGTGTATATATATATATATATATATATATATATGTAGTACTATAATATTTATAGCTACATAATATAGCAATCATAACATAGCATACAACAATAACAATCACACTCAACGACACTATATATATATATATATATATAGCACACCGTAATATAAGCGTAGTTAGTGGACGAAGAAATCCTTATGATTGATTGACGCTTTATTCCAGAGCCCCGCTTTCTGCTTATTCACAATCCCGATCACGAACATGTATACGAACTCGACAACGGTTACGCACCATTACTAAGAAAATAATACTAACCTATTCACATGCGACCACAGTTACACATATCAAGAATAAAAAAACCTCTTAAAACTTCAAAGAGATTAAAATTCTTTTAGATCAAAACTTCTCTAAATTAATCTCCTTTTACACACTAGAAGCAATTAAATTACTAACCACTGCGTTAAAATTGAAAATCCTTTTTAGTAACACGTTACACTTGAAAGTTACTACAACCAAGTTAAAATAATATCTTTAAACACATTACAACTTACTCAAAAAAAATATATTTTTTTTATAACCAATTTTTTTTTTAACTTAAACAACAGAAACTTATTTTCTTTCATAACCAAAACAAATATTCAACTTCTAATATACCTAATTAACAAACACTAACATGTTAATCAAGTAAAAATTTTAAAAACAACTTAAAAAACCTAGTACATCCCTCGGCTTCAACATCAACAGCACTAAAAATTTTCCTAAGTTCCAAATCCTTTCCAACAACAAATCTAATACTAAAAATAAAGGTTTTGAACACTAAGTTTTCTAAGACTCCACCTTGTTCAAGAAACACAAAGGTTCCTTTAACATTAGGTGTTTCATAGTCTTATTCAACTCAAGTAACACTTAACACAACTTTAATTCAAATCTATATATATTTTTTTCTGGAAACACTTAAATCATAACAGCAACTAAGATATGCATAAATCAAGTTTAAAACACAAAAGTTTTTCTTCCTTATTCTTCTTGAAGCTCACGGCTTCAACCAGAAAAATTAGGAAAAAAAATTAATTAATTTTTTTCTTCCAACAAAACATTGATAACAAATCTTCTAAAAACAACTACTAAAATCCTAAGTGTCAATCCAAAGCTTTGATAAAAGAAAGGTTCTAAAACACTCCTTCAAGTCTTAGCTTGAGTCAAGCTCAAGAAGTACTAAAACTAAATCTTTTCCTAAATCAAACACAAGACAATGATACTAAATCAATTACTTATTAATACAAAATAGCCAAGACACCACTTTGGTTTAGAAATACAAAGATTTCCCCAACCTTATTGTTTCATTGTCTTAAAATACTTAATCAACTGCAAAAACTTAACTAAACTTATCCTAGAATTTCCCAAAATATTAACAACAACTAAATACACATACTTGAACTAATATATAAAGTTGAAAATTAGCTATTTTAAAGATTAAAAACACTCTTGAACCCAAGTTTGACTAGGAAATCATGAAACTATCTTTTACAACAAAAGAAAACAAAACCATTTTCAAACTTTTACTACCAAATCATGATTTAACAAAATCATCTAAAAACTTAGAACCATTTTCAACAAGATCGTTAACAAATAATACAGGAATTGAAAACAAGAATTAAAATACTCACCTGGAGCTCTTCCAAGAACTCGTGGTGCTAAGCTATTAATAGAAGCAGAACTTCAACACTCTCAATATTATTAACATTAGCAACAACACGCACATCAACAAATAACAAGAAAAGCAAAGAGAATCTTCCTCCAAAATCATCCTAGGGCTCTCGGTTTCTCAAGAAGGAAGTAGAAGGAAATGTAACTCTCCAAACCTCTCAAGATCCCTCACACTTCCCACCACCACACGGTTTGGTATTTCCTAAGGGAGGAATTATATAAAATGGAGGTCTCTTAGGCAGAATTTATCCGCGGCGTATAACAGGGAGAAAAGAAGGGAACTAGATTCTCTCACCCCACCACTAAGCCAATAATGTAATTAACTATCCCCCCCACTTTTTTTTTCTCGTGGCCGACAAGGTAATAAGAGGATCACTCAAATTCCTTTTTTTTTAATAGAAGTGGCCTGTCACGGACCCAAAAGAAAAAAAAAGGGAAAAAAAAAGCTCACAACAAGGTTGGTCTAAGTCCTCATCACCCACTGACACTAAGACTGAATGGAATATGCTCTGCTCCACCTGTTGTGGATGAGTAACCGGTCACGTAAGGTAGGAAGGTGGAAAATGAGTCATCTAACTATACTTGGCTCACTTTTAAAGGAAATATTCCATGATCTAAAAATTCAAGATAGGTTTAGTAAAGTTTGAGGTACTGCCCAATACTAGCTAGATAACTTGTCCAACACTAAGCTACTACCTGCAATTCTTACTAACCCTCTAGATTCCATTCAACTGAGTCAAATGGATCTCGCGTGAATTAAATTGTCATAAGACATTAATTAACACTTGCTAGAAATATTTGCGTATAATATTTTCCTTGGAAAATATGAATACGCTCAAAATAACAAACAATCACAAAATCAATAACATATATTTATGACAGTACAAAGGTAGACTACTGCGAAGACACAGATGTTAGTGGCAACCATGTCACATCCACAAAATCATAAAATATTTTTGATTTTCAAATATAATACTTATAAAAATACTTCAAACATTAATCATTTACGTGATCTATATCTAGGATCACAAATACGCCAAAGATCATATTTAACAAGAATAACAATAATAATAATAATAATAGTAACAACGTCTCCTACAAACAATCCAGAGATCTCATCTCTTATTTCTCAAAGGACTTAAGAGAGTCGTGGTGACGAAGGTCAACCAATCGTTTGGTCTCTACAGCTTGCTCTTCTCACTGCTGTCCTAGCAGTTCACATTGATTCTTCGTAGTAGTCCGTTGAGCAACAACAACTGCCATCCCTACTACAGCTTCGATCATCTGAATCTTCTGATCCATCACTTGAGCTATCAGTTCTAACAGAAAGAATTACTCGTCTCTAAGATATTGGATTCTCACAAGGTTCTACAACCTCATTAGAACCCCACAACAATTTTGTGTGTCCTCACAGATTGTTTCAACTAAGAAACAATCCAAACAATTACAAGTAGAGTTACTCTACTTGAGGAACAAGCACACAAGCATAATTGGACTCACAATAAAACACAGTTTGACCCCTAACAATTTGTTCTCTACGCAACCCGACACTTGACCAGCTATAGTTTCCCAGCTCACAGTCCGGTTAGAACCAAACCGCTCTGATACCACTATTGTAACACCCCGTTTCCGGAGCGCTACTAAGCTAATATTCTGACAAGCGTTGACATATTTTCGAAAGGTGAAATACTCTGCTTGCATGGTTTCCAAAAATGTGGTTCTATTTTTTTTCCTTTTAAAAACTTCTTTAAAAGAGCGGTCAGAGTATCACAACGATTCTAGAAACATGACGGTAAATAAATGAAGTCACCAAAATAAAATAACAGAACTCATACTCATAATTTATTCAAGCATTATACATATTACACCCCAAGTTTTGCAACTGAAAATACACTTGTTACAACATTGAAATCCAACGGTACACATTTTATAGATGGTTGGAGCACTACAACGCTCACTAGTCCTTTAGTAAGTTGCAAACAAAGACACAAGTAGAAAGCCGGACAAGCTATCCTCTGCCACGCTTGTCAGCAGTCCCGAACACTCCGCTTGCTTTGTCATCTGGGTTACATTCATTAATTGAAAGAACCACGGGAAATGGTCAACTTCTTAAAATAAAATAGATAGATACAAATACGACAATATATACAACAGCAAAGCATATTACATAGACATTATATATTATGTAAACCCCATGCTTTAACACAGATAAATCAGCAGGTCATTGACATTAAAGAGTAATTCAATAAAGATGCACCAACTTCCCTATTGACGCAACTATATGCTACTGTTTATGTTTCCGGAATAACGAACATCGCAGCTGAACACGAGCCGTAGCCTTTGGGCTCTTCCACCACCCTAGGATATTCAGGTCGAGTTCCTTAACGACACGACAATGAAACTAAGCAGCTGAACACCAGCCGTAGCCTTGGGCTTTTCCACCACAATAGGTTGTTCAGGTCAAAGTTCTAACGACACGACAATACTCCCACAACTCCAATGAATATATCAACACATATGACAATTCAATCAAGCATAATCAAATAATTATTTAACCATCCACATCAAATAAATATTCAACTAGCCAATATCACCAACAATACATTTCATACAAGTCATGCTTCCTTGATAACTCATACGACAAACACTACTAAATTACAATCAATCATCAACGAACAAGTGTGGGGGGTTGGGGGCAGTCGCCAACCTCTTGCAGACAAACTCACTAAATAATCATATATAAAGCTTTAAAGATCAAAGGGGTAACAAAACCCTCACTTTGAACCCTGAGGTTCTCAGACTTCTTTGATCGGAAAAAAAGTAAAATCCTAAGCCCTAGGCATCTCTAGAAGTAGCCCTTACTCTAACATACTATACAAGTATGAAATGTGAAGTGCCCTTACCGAGGGTTAACCGCTCACGTGTCAAAGCACGTTACCGTCCTATTCAGCATGAACAATCCTCAAAGTCCTAACAACACACTGAAGCTTAGTACAATTCTATTTCACCCAAAAATAATTCCCTAGGCTTAGACTCCATTCTAACCCATAGGTTTTCAAACCCAAAAATCTTTATAAAAGATATACATACTTGAAACACAAGAAATTTAAAATTAAATGCTTTTAAAGACTAAATTCATTTTTCTTAAATACTTGAAACATTAAACAATAATAAAATCAATTCCTTTTCATAACCATATGGAAATCGAGGCTCAACTTGGTTTTAGGACCACAAAGGACCCAATTCACCTAAGTGTCTCATTGCCTTAAAATTGAAACATTTCCAAACCAAATCAAACTCTTTCTAGATTTTTCCAAAGCTTATACAACAATCCAACACACTTAATTTAGCTAAGAACACAAAAATGATTTCCTCCCAAGCTCTCTAGGAGCTCTCAGCCACACCCTTCATTTTCTTACAAAAAAAATTGCAAAACTTCCAATTAACTAAAAACAACACCATTCCACACTTAATCCCTTTTCCAAGACACTTAATTCTTCCAAAACAAAACCATTAACACAATTCAATTACCCTATCATGACTTTCAAGCACTCAAGGGTTTCCCAAAAATTCACAATTCTTTTGATCGAAACTAAAATTGATAACAACAACATCAATAACAATTAATAATCCTCAATTAGTAAGAACCCCTAAACTAATTTCATGATTCACAAGAGCAATCCCACCTTCCCCTTTTCCATAGAACCTAGGGTTCACAAAATTTGGGGAATATTGATCCCTTTGCTCAATGATCATAATCAAGACATAATTAAATAAATAAGCAAGCAAATTAGACAAGAAAATAAAAATAAATCCTCACCCAAAATCCTTTTAGGGCTCACGGTTTTTGGGGTTGAAAGAAAGGGCAAAGAAGTGCTTGTTTTCATGCTTACTTTCAAGGTGAGGAAGATGATGGAGATTAGAAGGACAAGCTTGAAGCAATGGAGGTTGAAAAAATGGGGGTGAGGTCACGCATAGAAGGAGGAAGAAAAAGCCATGGATGGACCTTGTCTCTTACTGTTTTCTCCTTTCATGGTCATGAAGAAATAAAAGAACATGAAAGTGAGGGTTAGTAGGGGGTGTTCGGCTGAACAAAGAGAAGAAGGAAGAATGAAGGAAGCAAAATGTATGGAGGTGGGAGGGGCCACACTGCTGTACAAGAAGGAGAAGGAAGAGAGGAAAACAAAAGCAAATGGGGATGGGTGAGAGGGAGTCACGCAGGGGAAGAAAAGAAGAGGAATTGTGTTGTTCTTTTTTTTTCCACTTAGACAATTTTAGGTGAACAAAAAAAAAATGAATAATTGAAAGGAGAGGAGGGGGTCACGACCTGATGGCTAAAAGAGGAGAGGAAAAAAAACAATAATTAAAAACAAGATTTACTTGGTTAGAAAAATTTTGGATAAGCATAAAAATATTAATCACCCAAAAAGTGACACCTACACCTAAAGTAAGGTGCTAATCCTATCAACAAGTCTAACCCATCTAATCTCTCTTCTCTCTTGAATACCCTCTAAAGCGTAGAGTCTTAAGTGTACTAAAAACACGGCATCGAGTAATCGCGTTACCGATTAGTTCTTTCGCCGATTAAATCTCGGAAATTGATTTACTTAGAAATTAATTCATCCCACGATAATAGTTTATCATAAATACTAAAAACAATAGGAAACACTCAAACATAATCACAACAAGTTATGATTCGATTTTCATCGAAATCGAAATTCGTTTTAAAATTTTATTACGGATAAGAATTACCCGGCAATTCAAAATACGGCGAATATTCATAAGAATTATTCAACGAATTTTGAACCATGAATTAATGTTAAATATTAATTCTTAAATTTAATTTTATCTTGATTTAATTCAACCACTTTCTTAGTCAACAAAAATACGCGTTACCGCGTCGAATAGAAAACCTATAATAAGTTTAGTTGATGAATTCATCTTAAAAGCAGCAGACGTCTACGCTGTCTATTAATTTGAATTGACATCATGAATAATAATTATTTATAATGAATAAATTATTGAAAATAAGTCAAAATAATTCTTCGTACCATCAGTAAATCATTGAGGTGATCAATCTCTACGACTTACATTCAAGTATTTAGGATTTTATCGCTAAAACAATTTTTCTTAAAAATTGGGATGTTACATTTTAATTACTTGATTTGAATGAAACCACAACTCAAGTCAAAATTGTCTTTTGCAATATTATTCCAGGGAAATTCTTTAATTGCTATTAGGATGCATTTAATGCATATTGAGATAAAATAATTTTTGATGAACACCAAAATGAGTAATATATTGATTAGAGAGTACAAGGGGTACTCTGACCTAGTATATGAAGAAGGGAAAGGGAATCAGGGCAATAGTGATGCGTTCATTATAGCATATGGTTCATTGTTAGTTTTGCATTGCATAGTAGTCATTTTAGTGGTTTTTACCCATAGTTTGCATGCATTTTGCTTGATTTAGATAATGCACTTGGTTTGAGTTCAATTGTGCAGAAAAGAAGGTTATTGGCCTAGGAAAGCGGAGCTAGATCATTTAGACGGATGTTGCAATCAACTCGGAGGCCAAAATCACAAAATATGGCAAGATCAGAGGAAAACACGGCCTGCCCGTGTTGATGCCACGGCCGTGCCTTAGTGGACATGAAGAAAATCAAGAATTAGAAGTCAGTGAATAACACGGCCAGGCCGTGTTATCCAACACTGCAGCTTCGCTTCCAGAGAGCAACACGGCCTGGCCGTCGGTCCCCCACGCCCGTGTCGGGCTGCTCATCTGCGCTTTTGTGCTTTAAAAGCAAGACGGCCAGGCCGCGTGCTCCACTACTGCGGCCGTCTTCGGCCGACTTTTATTTTTGCGCGTTTTGACTTAATTTTGAGATGTTTTTCAACCCTTTTGGTCCAGAACTATATATAGATAGAGGAAATATTGACCTAGGACTTACTACTGGTTGTTGGCCTCTTGTGAGTTTGAATCATGAACAAGGATTCTAGGTAAAGTTGAGGAATCAATGGAGTCTATTGCTGTTTCTACATCTCAAATGCTTGGTTCTTTCTCTTCCATGAGGAACTAATTCCTTTGTACTAGGGTAAGATGAACTTTGTGGATCCTTTGTACTAATTAGCTCGGTTGGTAATAGCGAGGTGCTCCCCAGGTACTTAAGTCCTCCAGGTCCTGGGATCGAGCCAAGCGAAAGGCAAAAACACCCCGTGGGTAGGGTGAAGTCCTATGAGTAATGGTGCGGGATGGCAAAGAGCTAAGCGAAGGCCAAATCCCGGCTGTTACACTAAAAGGCGCCTTTTATTGTAACACCCTGGGTTTTAATTCCCAAGCGTGCTACTCATAGGACTTCTTCCCCCCTCTAAGTGAGTTTTTGCCTTTTGCTTGGCTCGAACCCGGGACCAGAGGGCTTAAGTACCATGGGAGCACCTTGCTATTACCAACTGAGCTAGTAACACCCGCACCTCAACAAAATTGAAAGTACGACAAATTACATTAAGGCACAGGAATTACTAAGCATTTACAAACTTGATTACAATAATCCAAGTCATAAATTAAACTTAATTCATTAATCTAATGAATAGATTACATATTATACATAACTTGGAATATAAAATTTCCACTTCAATATGGAACTAGCCTATGAGTCCCAAGCTTGGAGCTTCGACTCATCGTCTTCAGTACCTGCTTATTTGAAAAACAACAAAAGGAAAAGGGTGATATTATAAATCTCAGTGAGCCCTTCACGGACTCCTCATCGTTCTCTCGTCCGTCCTGACTAGCCTAAAAAGACTAATTCAAACACTACTTCGTTAGCTATATCTAGCACAACTAACCCAATGCTACGTAAGTGCCAACTTTCTTAACTAAGAACATGTTCTCCTCTACTTACTTACTCCATACTTAACACTTAATTGCTTTTCTCTATATCATTGAAATCAATCTTATCACATCTCTTCCTACTTCTAGGCACCATTGCTATATAAATAATCAAGCGACTAGGGGTGTGCTATCCAAGATTCCATACAACTAACTAAGCTAATTCCGAATATATATATATATATATATATATATATATATATATATATATACATACAAGGAATTCATCAACATTCATAAACTTAACATCACTTCACATATTATACCATTCATAGGAGATATATAATATGATGCTATGCATGTAATGCATTTTGTGTTATTGGGTGGTGTCGTAGGCTTCCGTCCCTAGACCCCAATTACACACTTTCGGTATGGTGGTTAGACGTCATAACCATCCAAGGGCGTCCCACTTGGCTAACCAAACCGATCTACTCCTTTAAATAGAGGAGTCTTGCCATGGACTTTAGCTTATGCTTATGCTTATGCTGATGCTTGTATGCATGTTCATAGAAATGCAACTTAGCTAACTAGGATTTAATAACATCATCCTCATTACATAACTATTCAAGGAAATCACAACTATTTCTATGAATCAAGCTTACATTTATAGCATCCCTTTTTATCTAATTACTCCAAATCATGAACACTAATTCACACATTCTTCCTATCACATCCTTTTCCTAGGGTCCTTTCTTTGACCTCTATGACTTAAGCTTATGGCTCGTTGACAAGCCTCACAATTCACCAAATTAATGGACAACAACATACATTAACTCATCCCTTGAAACTCTATGGAGTTCTCAAGAGAGAAAACATCAACATACATTCAACTGTGGGGGGTTGGGGGCAGTCGCCAACCTCTTTTAATCAAGCCCACTACACAATCATAACAATCATAACAATAATAACTCAATCTCTTATAGGTATTTAAAACCTAACTTGAACCTAAGGTTCATATGTTACTAAAGGAAGAGAAATTCCTATATGTGGGACTTAGGGGTGCCCATCACCTAAGGGTTGAAGAACTCACCTCTATTCTTCAAAACATTGAGCTAGGAAGGTTGAACTTTGGACTCTTTGCTCCTCTTCAAGCTTTTCCCTCTTTGCTCAACTTAGGGCTTCTCCAAATACTCCTCAAATCTTGATCTTCATCCTTCAATCTTCCTTCTCAATCCAAGAACTTGAGCCATCCTTGCTGGAGCTTGGTCTTCTCCCCCTTATTCTTCTCCAAATTCGTGCTTCTTCTCCTCCTCTCTAGGGTTCAAACCCAATTCTTCCAAATACCCAAATCTCAACTCTCAAACTCTCCATTTAGGCAAGTGATTGAAGAAATCTAACATAAATCTCTTCAATCCTTCTCAAAGGGTGAAACCCTAGCTCTCCTCTCCTCTTTCTCCTTTCCCTTTCTCTTCTTTTCCTTTTTCTTTCTTTCTGCGTTCTGGTTGTTGAAACAGCGTTTTTAAACACTTCTGCAGCTGTGAATCGATTCACAGCATAGTGTGAATCGATTCCCACAGTGTAAAAGTGCCTGAATCGCAGTCTTAATGAGTGAATCGATTCCTGCATGCGAGTCCCAGTGACCTGTCTTATGTGAATCGATTCCTGACTTCTGTGAATCGATTCCCACTGCTAAAATTCAATGCCTATGGATCTTTAATGCTGTGAATCGATTCCTGGGCTATATGAATCGATTCACACTGCAGAAAAACCAGGAAAACTTAGTTCTAGCACCAAACCTTGAGACTTTCTTCTCAAATTAACTTCCATAACTACAAATCAACATCTTTAACCATCTTAAGATTAAATCCAACTTATTCCTCAACTCAAACCCATTAATCTTCTTATCAAAACCTTGTGTAATTATATTCACTCACTTTAAAGTCAATTTAAGCTTGAATACAATCACACAATTCTTCTCATAACTGATTCTCAACTTAGCTTAGAAATTTGGGGTGTTACAGCTAGGGTATGAAGGAAGGGAGAGATGATGGGGGCTAGGGTTAGAGAGAAGGAGGAGAAGATAGGGTTTGAAGGGATGAGGTTGATGATGAAGAGAGAGATGGGGAATGGGTGATGCTGCGGCGTGGGAAATGAAGGGAGGTGTGTGTGTGTTTTGTGTTTTAGGGTTAGGTTAAAAGTCGGGTTTGGGCCAAGGAAATGATGGGGCTGCGTAGAGGCTGCGTGGATATGTATGGGTGGGGGGTGTCTAAAGAAGAAAGCGGGTGCTTGGCGTAAGTAAAGGGGAAGCAAGGGGCGCAAGGGTGTGTCATAGAAAGAAAGGGGGTGCAGGAAGCGAATGAGAGAGGGGAGGTGCAGACTGGGCTTGGGTTTGGCATAGGTTTGGTTCCTAGCTCTTACAAAATTGGTGAGAGATTCTAGGTTTGATTCCTAGTGAATTCTCGGTAAGGCATAGGTCTGGTTCCTAATCCTCACAATATTGGTGAGAGATTCTAGGTTCGATTCCTAGTGAATTCTCGGTAAGGCATAGGTCTGATTCCTAGCTCTAACAAAATTGGTGAGAGATTCTAGGTTCGATTCCTAGTGAATTCTCGGTAAGGCATAGGTCTGGTTCCTAATCCTCACAATATTGGTGAGAGATTCTAGGTTCGATTCCTAGTGAATTCTCGGTAAGGCATAGGTCTGATTCCTAGCTCTAACAAAATTGGTGAGAGATTCTAGGTTCGATTCCTAGTGAATTCTCGGTAAGGCCTAGTTATGACTAGCTCTTATAAAATTGGTTGGAGATTCCAGGTTTGGTTTCCTGGTGAACTCCTAGTAAGGCATAGTTATGACTAGCCCTTACTAAATTCGTTGGAGATTCCAGGTTTGGTTTCCTGGTGAATTCCTAGTAAGGCATAGGTATGACTAGCTCTTACAAAATTGGTAGGAGATTCCAGGTTCGGTTTCCTGGTGAATTCCTAGTAAGGCATAGGTATGACTCCTAACTCTTACAAAATTGGTGAGAGATTCTAGGTTCGATTCCTAGTGAATTCTCGGTAAGGCCTAGTTATGACTAGCTCTTACAAAATTGGTTGGAGATTCCAGGTTCAGTTTCCTGGTGAATTCCTAGTAAGGCATAGGTATGACTAGCTCTTACAAAATTGGTGGGAGATTCCAGGTTCGGTTTCCTGGTGAATTTCCGGTAAGGCGTAGGCTTGGTTCCTAGCTCTTACAAAATTGGTTTTGACTACTTCTCTACTTAGGGAAAGCCTGGGGTGCGAGCTTCTTCGTCACTCGTCACAAATTTTGGGGTCAGATTCCCAACGAGGGTAAGTCAGATTCTTAACGCTTGTTAAAAGGTGCGGATTGGTTACCTTACTTTAAGGAATGTCCGTGGTACGAGCTTCTCTGTCACTCAATATGGATTCGGGTCAGATTCCTGGGAAGGTATAGGACAGGTTCCTAATTCTTGCTAATAAAGAGATCGGGTAGGCTGAGTACTAGTTCTTACCGAGTAACAACAGACCAACTGTATGTAATATTTGAGGGTGGGTCAATGGACCCAAAAACTTTGATGGTCATGCAGGATGCAATGAATGATATGCCATGCATGAATGTTATTATTGTTACAGAAATGTTTTTTTTTTTTTTTGGAGCAAATGGTGATTTTTTAAGGTGGGTCGTGGACCCAAAAGCATTGGTGATCATGCAAGATGCAATGAATGGTATGTTATGCATGAAATGATGTTTTTTAGGGAAATGATTTTGAAAGTGGAGTCCGAGGCCCGTATAATGATGATCATGCTAGATGAGATGAATGATATGCTATGCATGAACTTTATTATTGTTTTCAATTTTTTTATTTCCCTGAATTCCTTTGAGAACTCCTCGTGGGATGATGAATTTCTGTCAGATTGCTTGTCCGAATGGTTGACTTTGTATCGCACTGTGTTTGCAAGTTTGCCACTTGACAAATCATTTTGTGGATCTTCAAATTTTCACCTTCATGCTTGGATGCCTTGGGAAGGATTAGATTGACAACTTTGATCCATAGAGACTTTTCAGTGTCCCTTTGGCCTTCGCTCAGCCATGATGAGAAAGATCTATGTTGAGAGACAGATCATCTTGTGTAGTTCTGAAATTGGACTGAAATCTTGATTGCGAAGCTTGTAGATGTTGGGCCCACCTTTTGCCCCTCGCTTCTTGGTTTATATCTATGAGGTCCAATCTGGGTGGACATGTTTGTAAATTTGACCCTAACTTTTGCCTAGGCCGCTCTTTGCGAAGTTTTCAACCTAGCGGTCGCTTCTAATTTCTGCCAGACCGCCTCTTTCGAAGTTTTCAAATTTAGCGAGCATTTTTTTATATTCTTTTTTTTTTAGGTAAAGCAACTGCACTGAGGAGTTTATATGGATCTCCTCCTTCAAAAATCAAGTTTTGAGAAAATATGAGCAATTTGGCTTTGATCAGAATGGACTTTATTAGGGTTGTAACGTGGCCAGGGGTTAAGGGTTATGAAAGAAAGGATATTTCAGGCCCAAAAAGTGTTTAAGGGTTTATGGAAATAAGGATCTTTAGTCTAAAGATACACTTCATTGGTTGCTAGCATATCTGTTTCACTTTTGCGGTTTTCTTTTTGATCTTCGCAGGTGTCTTTGACACGTTTTTGACATTTTGAATTGTCTTTGATACCTTATTGCTTACTTTGCTCTTCTTCTTTCTGAAAAGACAAAGTTGATCAGAGACTTGTGCTATTCTTCAGTGTATGAACGATCCTTATTCAGGGTATTTGAAAGAAAATTTCATTTTAGGCTCAAAAAGGGGTAGCAAGGGATAAGTATTTGGATAGAGAAAAAGGGCCAAACTTCATCTCAAAATCTCATTGCCAACATCTTTACAAAACTTAACTTTTGATAACTTGTGCATTTGCTTTACCACTATTTTATGAGCTAAGATTGAAAAATTCAAATTGCAGTTTTATTGATGAAGAAAATGAGAACATAATGAGCCCTTTACAAGATATGCCCCAGGGCTTTGGGCAAAGCGTAAAAATAAATGAAGGTTGCTTCAATAGGGCTATTCCTTGAAGTTTTATCACTTGGCGTTGATCAAAGCCCAACAATTCTTAACGGAGTGGGCCCATCGCCTCAAGACATGTCGTGATGAGCATCACTTGTTTCTTCTTCCATCTCTTGGCTCATCTGCGATGGTTGTTGAATGTTGTGGTTGCCAATCCTTCCGCCATATCCTCGCTTCCACTCTTTCCCCAACAATGACTAAGTCGGAGAAGCTTGAAGAGACATTTCTCATCATCGGATCATAGAAGGGTTATTGAAGTGTGTCAATGAACATGGTAACCATCTCTTTCTCGATAATGGAGGTTCCACTTGGGTCGCAATCCTCTCCATCTTGAGCATACTCTTTGAAGCTTTCATTGCCCCTTTATCATGGTTTGCAATCGGGAGTGGCCAGAGCCATGTCCATATTGTACTTATATCTTGATTGATGAAAGCTTTAGCTAAATCATTCCAGGAGTTGATTTTGCCTCGCTCTAACCGTGCATATACCAACAGTAGGGATGCCCCCTGTAAGACTCTCTTGGAAAAAGTGGATTAAGAGCTTATCATTACCGAGCAGGATGCCATCTTCCTAGACATGATGAGGTGGCTTTTGGACAAATTAAGCCTTCATACTTGACAAACTCAGAACTTTGAATTTTGGAGGAATCACCACGTCAGGACCAAACATACTCAAGCTTTGAACCCAATATGATTTGCCCTTCAATGGCTTTCAGCCTATCTTCCATAATTTGGAATCTCTTCGATTTAGGGGTCTCTGATGGGCCATTGGAAGCCTCTCGATACTCATTAGTGCGTATGGAATGGTTCTTCTCAAAGGGTCAATTTTGGATCCAAGTTCTGCAGAAGGTCAAATAATTTGTCTATCTTACCATTGATTTGGTCAAGCTCTTCTCTCATCGCTTGCTGATTTTGTTCCAACAAATCCATGAGTCTAGAGTGGGCTCGAGTCCGGTAGGGATGTAGGGAAAACTTATTTGTATCTATTTTCTGTTGGGAAAAAAAATGAGTTATGTTATGTAGGTGCCATGTTTATGCATGTCATGAATGTTTTTTTTTTTTGTGTACATTTTATGATAGATAATGGAGAAACATTTTTTATTTATTTATTTATTCTACAAAATTAAAGTGAATGCAACGATGTTGTTAAAAAAGAGAAAATGCTTTTTTTTTGAAAATTTGTTTTTTTATTTAGAGGGAAAAAGGGAATGAGAAGGGATTTTTTTTTACTGTGTTTTTTTTTACAAAAAAGAATAACAAATAATATTTTTTAGGGGAAAATATCATTTATTATTTTTCACAATTTTTGAAATGTGAATGAAAAATAAATGGATGATGGAAAAACAGGTAGAGTGTGCCCCTTGTGATGTAGGCCGGTATTTCCTAAGATCTTAGGTCACGACTTTTGGTCACGTGGAAGATGGGAAAATGAGACAAGGTATGCTCCTTTTGTGACATGGGCCGGTAACTCCTTAAAAGGATCTAGGGTTTATATTAAGTGTCTTTCCATTGGGTGGATTTAAGATACTAATCTAAAAAGGCCCTAGAGCCAAGGGTCCCATTTGAAAATGTTACCACCAATAATAAGTATATTATTAAATGATGGTTTTTTTTTCAAATGAGCCAAACTCTAGGTGAGGCCTTCATAGGAACCTACTGGCCGTACGTCCAGCAGAGCACCCATTACACAGCCTCTCCTAACTTAAGGTTCACTCGGGCCCGGGTATAGGGCACCCACTCAAAGTGTGTGTACATAAAGTGTGTAAAGTGAAGTGTATGAAGGAGCAATAACCTAAAATACTACCCGCTGCAAAATAAATTAACAAATACATTTATATACAAGGTGGCTATCCTAAAGTTCATATATACATGTGAAATAAATAGAATAAATCAAAATTAAAACAAATAAATCAAAGATAAGAATAAAAGAAAGAAAAGGGAAATAAATCATTTAATAGGCAAACAAATTAATTCAAACAATTTTAAGGCCTAACTCTCTAAAGTCCCCAGTGGAGTCACCAGCTGTGACAACCACCCTAAAATTTAAAAATGGAGCCGCCACCAATATTTTATTTTTATAGGAAACATTGGAAAACCTAATTTTGAATATTTTTGACGAAAAAAGGTCTTTGGACCAGATTCGGGTTCGGGAGTTGGTTACGCACAAGGAAGGATTAGCACCCTTACGCGCCCATTTAAAAAATGGTACCCGTTAATTGTTTATAAAAAATTGTTTGCCTTTTAAAAAAAAATAATTCCCTTTATCAAATTTTTTAAAATAATAAGAAAAAGAAACAAAAAAAGAAAGCATTTTTTATTATATTTATTATTATTTCATCTCTTTTTAATAAGGCAGATATATAAACTAAAGATAAGAATTACCTCCACAAGTTATTAATTTATTTATTTAAAAAAGAAAATACTTAGATAAGAAAACAAAATTCAGAAACTTTCTATCTTGCTTTTAAATCCCTCATTAATATGATAATTACAGATTGGTCCCTATTTAAAGTTTGGCCCCGTTAGAAGACCAAACCCTAAAATGCGTATGAACAGAAAATTAAAGAAATGAAGATTTTTAATTTATTTACCTTTAGACATCTTTTATCATATATTTACATTTTAGTCCTCCTTTATCATCTATTTGTAGTTTAGTCCCTGTTTAGGGTTTGGCCCCGTTGGAAGGCCAAACCCTAAAATGCGTATGAACAGAAAATTAAAGAAATGAAGATTTTTAATTTATTTACCTTTAGACATCTTTTATCATATATTTACATTTTAGTCCTCCTTTATCATCTATTTGTAGTTTAGTCCCTGTTTAGGGTTTGGCCCCGTTGGAAGGCCAAACCCTAAACCTAGTTACAGTCTTAATCGCAAACCAGGCCGTGGACATCAACAGAAACAACAATAGCAGCAACAACAACAACAACAACAACAACGATTAAAGCAACCAATAACAACAACAACTGCAGCAACAATAACAAAGATAACAAGAATTGCAGCAAAAATAATATTGCAATGACAACAAGATGAGCAGTACAAACTTGTGTATTTCAGTCCAATATTCAAGTCATGGTAAAAGGAAAAATGAGAAAACGAGGAAGAAAATAGGAACCTGGACTTTCAGCTTTTCAGGAAATTACAAAATGAAGATGGTGGAGAAAAGAAAAAAAAACTTAAACTAATATTTTTGGGGGTCTCACGGATTCTCTCATTCTTCCTTGCTTCTGCCTCTCCTCCTTGCTCTCTGTCTCTTCCTTAGGGTTTAGCCTCTGACTCTCTTTTCTGCTCTCGGTTCCTTCGGTTCTCCCCCACAGCTTTCTCTGGTTTGTTCCTTTTATAATCTTCAATCCTCAATCCCTACAAAAAAGAAACAGATCAGAAAAACAAAACCGAATCCCCTAAAAAATTATAAACAGGAAAGAAAGAAGATAAGATCTTCCCTGATTCGTGGAGATCCACGCGGCTTGCTTGCATGTGGACCGCATCATAAGGAAAACGAGGATTCTAATTCGGATTTGATGGAGAGGAAAAACATGAAAGAAGAGATAGGGGGAGGCCGCGGCTGGAGAGTATGAAGATTAAGGTTTTGGTTGTTTGAAAGGAGAAAGGAAATCGTGATTTGGGGCGAGATAAGGGGGAGGCCGCTTGGTTGATAGAAAGTGTGAGGATTTAGGGTTGGAAGGGATGAGGCTTGGCCGCGGCTAGGGTATGAAGGAAGGGAGAGACGATGGGGGCTAGGGTTAGAGAGAAGGAGGAGAAGATAGGGTTTGAAGGGATGAGGTTGATGATGAAGAGAGAGATGGGGAATGGGTGATGCTGCGGCGTGGGAAATGAAGGAGGTGTGTGTGTGTTTTGTGTTTTAGGGTTAAGTTAAAAGCTGGGGTTTGGGCCAAGGAAATGATGGGCTGCGTAGAGGGGCGCTGCGTGGATGTGTATGGCTGGGGGTGTGCGAAAAGAAGAAACGGGGTGCGCGTAAGTAAAGGGGAAGCAAGGGGCGCAAGGGCGTGTCATAGAAAGAAAGGGGGTGCAGGAAGCGAATGAGAGAGGGGAGGTGCAGACTGGGCTTGGGCCAAGCTTTGTTTATTGCTATTTGCACCATCTAATTTTATTTTTTACACACCCTTACTCAAATAAAAAAAAATCCATTTTCCTTATCCATTCTTTTCTTTTCTCTTTTATTATAAAACCTAAAATATTACTTATATTTATTATTACTACTACTAATTAAAATAAATAATAAAATTAAAATTAAAAAGGCCGGACAAAATTAGAGTACTACAGTCAGTTTGAGAAAACAATTCAATCATTGAAAGACATGTTGAGGGCTTGTGTCTTAGAACATGTAGGAAATTTGGATGAATTTTTGCCATTGATTGAATTTACCTATAACAACAGTTTCCATTCAAGCCTAGTTATGGCACCTTATGAAGCATTGTATGGTAGGAAGTGTAGAACTCCATTATGTTGGTATGAGACAGGGGATAGCCTAGTATTAAGACCCGAAGTTGTTCTACAGACTACAGAGCATGTGAGGAAGATTAGAGAGAAGATGTAAGCAGCCCAGGATAGGCAAAAGAGCTTTAACGACAAAAGGAAAAGACCCTTAGAATTCTAAGAAGGAGATCATGTTTTCTTGAGAGTAACTCCTAGAACTGGAATTGGCAGAGCCATCAAATCTAAGAAACTGACTCTTAGATTTATCGGAGCATTCCAAATTCTTCGTCGGATTTGTCTAGTAACTTATCAGATTTCTTTGCCATCTTATCTTTCCGGACTCCATGACGTCTTTCATGTTTCTCAACTTCGTAAATATTATCTCGATCCATCCCATGTACTTGAACCCGAGTCAGTACAATTAAGAGAGAACTTAGAGTACGAAGCATTGTCTGTGAAGATCTTAGATCGAAGGATAAAGGAACTCCTTGTTAAGCACATTCCTTTGGTTAAGATTCTTTGGGATGAGACTACTGGAGATATGACTTGGCAGCACGAAGTGGAGATGCATCGGCAATATCCACATTTATTTATAGGTATGCGATTTTGTGGACGAAATCTCTTTTAAGGGGGTAGCAATGTAACATCCTCAATTTTCTAAACATTGCATAACATGTACTCATATATGTTAGTAGCACTACCAGAAAACGCGAGATTACCGACGGCCAAAAGCCGTCGGTAATAGAAAAAAGCCGTCAAAAATACAAAATTTTCGACGGATTACTGGGCCAAAAGCCCGTCGGTAAAACGGACGTCGCTAATTTTTACCGACGGGTTTTTTTAAACCGTCGGTATTACCGACGGGCTAGACCGTCGGTAAAAAGCCGTCAGTATTTTCCGATGGAAAAAGCCGTCGGTAAATGCAGCATAGATTTTTTTAAAAAAATAATTAATTAAATTAATTTATATAAAATTAATTATTTATTTATATTTAACTTAATTTAATTAATTAATTGATTTATTTTATATTTAATTAATTATTTGATTGATTTATTTAAATTTTAAATTAACCATTTTCTTTAGTTAATTTATTTAATTAACGAATTAACGATTAAATTGTGGATCTAATTATCTGAGCTAATAACATACTCGCAATTCACCAAGTAAACACAAAATCAATAAAAATCATAATTGTTGGAGCTTAAAACATGCTCACAATTCACCAAACTAAACGCAAAATCATAATTATTTGAGCTCATAGTCATATCCTAATCAACTATAAGTACTAATCCTCTACGATTCCAGTTGCTCCTTCAGTGACTTCAACACATATGATTGATTCATTGCCTTCTTTGAAAAAATGCACCTTCTGATTCTCAGCCAAATTGTGGTCAGAAACAAATTTGGACCACTCTGCTCCTAGATAACATTGTGATTTGCAATCTCTTCTCCAAATGAGCGACCAACTCTGTAATTCACCAGAAGACAACTTAAAGTCCATGTGTGGTGGTTTGTTGTTGAAGTACCTATGAACAACACTTGCAGGAACATACTACAAAAAATAATTATATGCCAGATTGTAGTTAGACTATACGTTGTTACATAAATAAAATAACTAATATGTAATAAATTATTGTTATAAATTAGTAGGACACATACTCACCAAAGGTTTGACACCTGACTCAATTCCAGCCGTCCATAGAGTAAGCTTTCCTAATCCAAGCTGTTTAATCCCTTCAGTGGTCCTCCTTTCGAAAGTTACAATTTGCCCCCTATTTGCATAAGCTACTCTCAGTGGCACTTTATAACTCCCACCGTAAGTGAAGAAGCAAAAGTCACCCGGCTGGATTGAAAGGTGAGCAGTAACCGCTTTCCATCCTTTGCATAGGCAAATGTGCCCTTCCTCAAACTGCAAAACACTGGCCATTTCGTGCCATCACAAGGACATAAAATAAATGGATTCAACAGATGTTTCCGATATAGGTTCTTGAAAGTATTTGGTAGATTCTGGTACAAAAAAAATTACAATAAACCGGATGAATGTACTTCCCATTATAGTGGTCTGAATGATAAAATTTAGTAAAATAAATATGGAATAGAGTGAAAAATATCTTACAACGCTAGACAGCTGTTCAACATGTGAAATGTACTTAAAGAATTTGACAGGCATCATTGGAAATTTACGACTATAGTGTGGATTCTCGCAGGCAGTGTGGTTATATATGGTTACGTTGAAATTGGAGTCACCAGAGTAGTTGAAAAACAACAAATAGTCGTCTTCAATAGTATATTCTTTAGCAATTTCCCTCCATCCCAATTTCAGCCAAATATGCCCATCAACTATTTCAGTTTGAACCTCCCATACATTGTTATCACAGAATCTAAACCTCAAAAGGTTTGACAATGTAGGGCCCACTACATTTGTGAATTCTGTAGGTAGTTTTTGCACATAAATAATTGATGGTTTATTAAATTCAACAACATAAAACAAATATGTCTTCAAAACATTTTAGATTATTCAACACTTACAATCATGTCAGTATCAACACGTAATCTTTTAACAACAAAGTGATCAACCGCCATGATGTTGTTGCAAGTACCTGCTATCAATAGATTTGGATTTCAATAGAGGACAGTAAATTTAACTTCAATTCAACACTAAAAACACCAATTTTAAACATCAACTACCATTCTTGCTTATTAACAACAACACTATAACAATACTATAACAACAAGAGACACAATAACTTAGAGAAAAAAGAGACACGATAATATTTATTAATGTTCCTCTCCAATATAAATTTGTCAACCTAACTCATCATACAGACTTAGAGAAAAAAAGAGACACAAAAACTTGTTTTTGAGTTTTAAACTACAAAATAAACTTTAAAAGAGGTTACATGCTAGAAATATCTGAATGCAACAATTCATCAAGGGTTGCAATATTTTTATTTTCAGAAAACTATGGACATTTTTCTTCATACAAGTCATAACCCATATTTGGAGTAACTTGGAGGTAGTTTTAACTTACTTATAACTTTCACTTTTAACTAGGCTTGATGACATGAACTAACATTTCTGCAGTTAATTCTTAGAAACAGATAGTTTTCCAACCAACTACTAACCAATGCAAGCTAACTTTCCTCCTGTCCTTTCTTTCAAGGCAAAAGAGGAACTACTTCAATTTCTACATCAAATAGAATGAATGAACTAACCCAAATTTTCTTCAAACACACACCATGTATAATGTATTAGGAAGGATATTCAAAGACTAATAACAGTCAAAGTGATTCAATAATTAAAGTTCTATCAAAAGAACTACTATAAACAAAAGTACTCAAAGACTATCGAGTATGTTCCTTGTGATTTGAATACAGTTTGCAAGATACCTAAACTGAAAGAAGGAGCATCGTCATATATGCATTCCAATTGATTCTTCCAAAATGAAACAACTCTTTGAAATTTGTGAAATTTTTTTTTGCCAACATGGTGGATGACAATGGCATTACGATCTCAATTACTAAAACATTTCAAGATAATACCAGTAGCTTGCAATTTGGATGAGAAGGAATAATATATCATAAAACCATATCTGAAATTTAACTCATTTGCTTCAACAAACCAAGAAAAGGGGGGGGGAACATAATTTTCAGACGAAAAACATATTCAAATGACAGTATATCTAAGGCAAGTAGAGGGTGTTTTGGGATCTTTTTCCAAATGAACGAACGAACCAAAGGTACAAACCAAGCAAAAAAGACTGCAGATTATAAACCAAGCACACAATATGAAGATTTGAACCAAAGGTACAAACCAGAAAACATGAAAAAACCCATTATTGCAACTGTCAACTAGCAAGTTTGTGGTTATTGTATCTAATCCTAATGACAGGTTTTTTCTTGCAACAAACTAAGAAAAAGCATGCTCTTCCAAAATGAATAGTCTACATGTTACCTTCACCCTAACATAAAACATATATCAGACAAAATTTCCTCTGTGGAGAGAACTATACATCACTTCAACATAAAACATCATTTGTTAGCCGAAACATACATCACTTCAAAATTCCCTCTGTGGAGAGAACTATGAAGGAAATCAAATAAATATGTCGGTGTGGGGGTCAACAGACAACCCTTTTCCACCCAATGATCAACCGATATTTCGTTAGAGTGCATACCCTCTAAGTGATGACTTGCAGTGAGGGTATGAAGAACTCAGGATTAGAGCATAGTTAAATTCCTTCATTTTTTGTTATGCTGCCCCTTTCTCCTCTTGGGAGAAACAGAATCCACAAATTCACAAAAAGAAAAAAACATAGTTAAATTCACAAAACACAACAGATTCAAAACACAACCATTTTAGAAAAAGGTCGATAACAATTAACTAAACAGAAAGCTCGCAAAACAGATAAATCATTTGCCATTAAAACCAAAAAGACACTTACCTGAATCGCAAAAGAGAGAGATGCGGGACTATGGGTAGCACACACACTGAGAAAGAGAGAGAGGACGGTGCTGTGGAGGTGGCAGCGGACAGCGCCAACGGATGAGGACGGCGCGGTGGTGTGGTGGTCAGAACGACAGAGAGAAAGATATGAGAGAGCAGAGCGCGTTGTAAACAGTGAAGGGGAGAGAAGGCTGCGTTCTGGTTCATATCGAAGTATACCGATGGCCAAATACCGATGACCTTAGACTGTTGTTACACGACGTGGCCTTACCGATGGGTTTTTTAGATATCGACAGTTATGCCTGTCGATATGCTATCGACCATATGTTACTGATGGGTAAGACCGTCGGTATTCAAAAAAAAGCGGGAAACTATAACTTATGTCCGGCATTTCGACGGGTTAACTTTACCGACGGTTTAAGCCGTCGGAAACGCCAATTTTTTTGAGACGGAATGCGCCCGTCGGTAAAAGACCGTCGGTAGCTGCGCTTTTTCTTATAGTGTAAGTCACTATTGTGTGTTTATATGCTTTCGGTGTCTTCGTATGTTCACAAATGAGAATTCATGAGGCTTAAGAGGGTTAGATTGAGGTGAATGAGAGCTTGTTAGGGCTTTGGTATAAGCCTTAGAAGCTAAATGAAATTTGGGAAGAAGCAGAATTAGGATTAGGGTTTTCGAATACTTGTATGCAAGATACAAGTGTGAGCGGTCGAACTAGGGTTTAGGGTTTAAGCCCTTAATCCTAAGTAAGCTAAGTAGTTTTAGATGTTTAGAATACTATTTGAATGATAGGAGATCAAGTTATGGGTGGTAGGAGCGTTAGAATCGAAGAAATCGTGAAATTAGAGTTTTTGCTCCGCTGGAAGCGCGTTAGGATGCGCTCCAACTGTAACATTAGTATTTTCGTGATGCGTTATTTAACGTTATTCTAGTATAAATTACAGTATTTATGCTATAATAAGCAATTTCTTGTTCTCTAGATAAGTGATTTAAATAAATCAAGAACAAATTAGAACTGAGAGTTAATATTTTATATTAATTCATGGTTCGAATATCGTCGAAAAATTCTAACGAAGTTTCGTCGCGTTTCGAATCATCGGGTAGTCTTGCCACAGATAAAATTTTAAATGAACCTCGAATTCGATGAAAATCGAATCGTAACTTGTTGAGATTATTTTTGACTGTTGATATGATTTTTATTATTTATAATAAAATATTATTACGCGGTGAATTAATTTCTCGCTAAATTAATTTTCGCGAATTTATCGGTGGAAAATAAATCGGTAACGCATTTATTCGACGCCGTGTTTTAGTACCCATAGACTCTAGAATTAGAGGGTAATCATGAGTGATGTGAGATTAGATGGGTAGGATTAGATGATGTGATTAGCATCTCATAAAGTGGATTAGGTGTCACATTGTGTGTGATTAATTTGAAAATTACCTTTTTACTTAATTATCTTATAATTAACTAAGTTTTAATTATTTTTAAGTAAAATAAAAGGAGAGGAGGACCCCTAATCAGCCCATTTTCGTGACCCCTCCCTCTCTCTAACTTCATATCATCTTCTTCCTCATTTTTTAGAAAGAGAAGCTCTCCAAGAAAAACCTCCATGGAAGCTTCATGAAACCTTGAGTTACTTCAACTTTCTACCTCCATTTCTTTGCTATTTCTTCTACTACAATCTCATCCCTACCTAGCTCACCATCAAGCTCTTGGAGAAGGATTTTCCTCCCCCATTTTGCTGTCAAAACCGCGCCCCCATCCTCTTGCTCTAGGTTGTATTTTCTTGCTTCCTAGTCTTGATTCATGCTTAGTTAAGTGTTGTTTTGTGTTTGTTTATGATTGAATAAAAGAGATGAGCATGTAAGTCCTTATTCTTGAAAACCCTAGGCGCAAGTCAAAGGGGAAAAGAGGGGTAATGTGATCTTAAGGTTCAATCTTGCAATTAGTTGTTTAATTTGTTGATTGTTATTTGGAGTAGTAGTTTGGAACTAGCATGTTAAAGTAGTTGCTTTAGGGTTTGAACCCATTCTTGAAGAGGTGAAAATGTGGGTTTTGGTGGTTAAGACATGTAATTAGTGGTTGATCCTATCTTGCTATGTGTTAATCTTCTTGTTGTAGTTGAAAGTTTTGTGTTAGAAGCATGATTAGGTATTTTATTTGGAAAATTGAGACTCTTGAAGTGTGGTAAAGCATGCCTAGACTTGTTAGTAATTGGTTTCAAGGTGTTTAATGTGGTTTGATGAGGAAAGATTTGATAGAAATTGGTGTTGTGAATTTTGGGTGAAGAATTGCAAATTTTTGAAAAATTTGGAGAAGGGGCCGTGAGCCCTAGGTGAGAAGTAGGAGAGAAGAAAATTATTTTGAATCTTTCTTTTAATTGGTATTGAAAATTTGGTCTTCATTGAATTTGATTTGATGAAAAGGATTAGGACTCAAGTGTTAGTTAGAAGTTATTTGAAAATCTTTCGGTGATGAGAATTGAGAAAATAGTTTGTTGTTTGATATAAGTTTTCTTATGTGTGCTAAATGCTACTTGATGCTATTTGAGTTTGGAAATGATGTATGGAAATGGTTACCTATCTAAAAGAAGTTTTGCAAATTTTTATAAGAAAAAGGGGTGTGGCCGAGAGGCCCTTAAAGGATGTGGAAGGAGAGTTTTGGTTATAACTTGGAAATAATGCTTGCATGAAGTGTGTTTTAGGCTTTTGGAAATTTATGAAAAAGTGGTTAAACGAAGTATGCTTACTTTAAGATTTTCAAGAAAGTAAGGATATGTGTTATGTTAGCTTTTCAAGAAAATGTTTTAGTTTCAAAACCTTATTCTTTCCTAGTAGAATTATGCTAAGCTTACCTAAGGGATAGGATGAGAGCCTAAGGTTTTAAGCTAAGTTGTAGAATTATGCTAAGCTTACCTTGTGGTGGTAGGATTTGCGAATTCTGAGATCGTTCGACGCGGGATCGAGGCGAGCGGTACCACACTAACAAACAACTGTGGTAAGGACAATTTTTAAATATGAATAAGATTTAAATTTTGTTTTGCATATCGAAGAAGTCTGAGAGCCTCAGGGTTCGAAGTGAGGGTCTCGTACCCCTTCGTTTTAATATTTAAGATTATGTTATTATCTAGTGGGCTTGTCTGCAAGTGGTTGGCAGTTGTCCCTAACCCCCCATACTTGTATAATTACCTCTCTACCAACCCCACTGAGTTGCAGAGGGATGAACTGAGTTGTCAATGTCGTTGCTTGATGAGGTATGATTGATTGTGATGGATTGCTTATGCTGTTGAACTGTGTTGCATTGTATTAAGCTTGGCGTGAATATTTATTTGATATGCAGTTGAATACTTATTCGAATTTCTTCTCGAATTATCGTATGCGGCGATTTATTCATTGGAGGGTGAAAGTTTAGTCGTGACATTTTTGAGCTTCGATTCGATTAACCTAGGGTGCTAGGATCCCCTAAAAAGCTCCGGCTAGTTTTTCGACAGCTTAGCTAGATGTCGTAGCGTCAAGGAACTTGATCTGAATATCCTAGGGTGGTCGTGGAGCCCAAGGCTAATGGCTGGAATTCAGCAGCTTGTTCGGCGTTACTTTCTGAAAAATTGTCAAAAGTGTCGCGAGAGAGTGTCTTAAGTTGCGTCTTGAGAATTGTGCATTTTTGTTGCCTCTTGCTTTATGATTTGCTATTTCTGGATTATTTGAGAAGTTGACCTTTTCCCGTGGTGCCTTCAACCAATGATGGTTACCCAGGCGATGACGAAGACCCTGCTGATACTGGCAGTGGCCATATCGTCGGAGATCATATTTGACTTTCCAGACATCGAGATGCTCGCGGCAATGGAGTTCGATCCCATCTCCCGTTGCGTTGTTTATACAGGGGATGTTGTACAAAGCTTTCGAGTGGACGGTGTGGTCGTGAGGCAGGAGACATCGAGACGCACAGTTAGCTTTTCGATCCGAATGATGCAGGTGGTGGACGCCTGGCGCAACATCTAGAGGGAACGGGCGATGCCAGCATCATCTTCCTCGCCAGAGGGACCTCTCGAGATCCCGAGGCGCACTGCTTCCCAACTTGCTTCCAGAGGACGAGGACGAGGACGAGGATCGAGGGTTCGATGGACCACTCGTAAGAGCGTGATTAGACGCGGGACTGCAAGAGCATCTACTTCCAAGACAATTATTGAGTTCTCCGGCGGGATCGAGCGGCGAGCCGCCTCCCATGTTATTCAAGACCCCTACCCCACCGGGACACCTCTCACCTGTCTGCAGAGAGTGTGGTGAGGCTGGGTGTAGCGGCGCGGGATTCTTGGAGGAGGCGGTGGTAGTAGAGGACGTGCTGGAGGGTGTGCCTGCGACGACACTTTTTATCGATTTGACTGGAGAGGACCCGATGGACGATGATGATGAGGAGGATCCATCTAAGGATCTGGATAGTTATCTGTAGTCGTCGTGTTGTCTTACTGTCTGTTTATATTATTTTGGATGACTGTAGTATTTGCTTTTGGTGTACAGTTTGTTTTGGTGACCAGTCGGGCTTGGTGGATGTCTTTTGTGTACTGCAGGGTAGACAGGTGGCATACTTTTGGAGTAGCCCCCTACGTGGGTGTCTGTCGGGAGTACCCCCAGGGTATGATTTCTCTCACGAGGGTCTTCATACCATATGTGTATTCTCTTGTACATGTTTATGCACTTTCTATTTGGTACGCACTGCCTATGACTACTTACTTATATATATGTATGCATTTCCAGAGCATGCGTCTTGTGTCTTAGATTGCACCATGTTTCTAAAAGCTGTGACAACTCTGTGTATGCTTGCAGATGTAATTGTTTAAAAAAAAAATAGACCGCATTTTCTAAAGGACACAAGAGTACTATTTTAAAAAGTGTGTCACATATAAGGTTGGTTTTAGTTTTAGTAGCGGTCCGAAAACTGGTTGTTACACCAACGTATGCCATCTGTGCTTCAGCGCATCTGCAGACCTGGAACCCTATCGTTCCATGACATGTGGCACCTTGTGAGTGGACCAAATGTTGGTCCAATGATGTGTTGACATGTGGCAACAAGTGAGTGGATCGTTTGAAGAAAGAAAACTTCGTGGTGAAGAAACATGGCAAAACGCTCTTGGATCTGTGCTTGGATATGTTAGGGCGCATGCCAGCTGTGCTGGAGCACATGGCTCTATGATGGGACGCGCTGGAGCTCCTGGCTCTGCACTGGGATGCATTAGAGCGTGAACCTAAGCGCAAATGTTGCTGATTTTTCCATATCTTAACCTATTTACTCCATCACTTTCATTTCTACATTTTTCTCTTAAATAAACATGACCAAAGGCTATTCTAAGCTTTAGAGAAGCCATGGAAAACATTTCCAAAAGGAATTCAAGTTATTGAGATCAAGTTTCAAGGCATTTGTGGCTTCGAATTCTTCGACCCATTTCCTTCCGATCCTTACCACGTCAAGGTACGTCGACATGCCGAGGGTGATGTCACGTGAATTATGTGCCTATTTTCTTCTGTTCTTATTCCTTTCGCAGTTCTAACTTTGGAATACGGTCTATTTAGGTCATAGTGTGAGAAACCGATCACCGAATGAGCTAGGGTTTAGTTGGAAGCTTTGAACCCACCTTGGTGAGCCATGAAACTGATGCTATTTTCCTTTTGTACAACCTTCCTTCTTATGGCAATCAAATCTTTTTTTAGTGTTGGTTTGATCACTGATCTTGTATTCTTCGCGTTTTAGGGTTTTAGTGTAAACTGTGGTACCGAACGAGCGAGAAATCATTCCAGGAGACTAAATTTCGTGGCTGGTCAGTATCTTACACCTAGAAACAGAATTTAATCCATTCTCTTGATGAATTATTCGTGCTTATTTAGTTTTCTTAATTCTAATCTGAGTGTGTTTTTGTTTTCCCTTTAAAATATGGATCATGTGGGTATGTTCGGTGGAATTTTTGGATGATCCTTGGCATTTGTTTTTGTTGTGGCTGAACCTGCCCTTAGAAGGGAGAATATCCATTTCACTTGATCATGAGCTTGTGACTTAGGCAGTTCGATAGTTGGTGGTTTCGGTTACGTCAAGAATCCAGGTGGGAGAAAGAATGCATATTCATTAGGGTTTGCTAGAATAGAATGTAATTCATTGCATACGTAGGGTGACCTAAGCCCTACTAGGGGTCAGAGTAGCTAATGACATTGGATAACTCGTTGGTGACCGCAACAAAATTGTACCGACTTGAGAGTTGAGTATTGAAAGCCACTCGCCGACAGGATTGATATGATACTAATTATGGATGTTTGATAACATGCTTAGTTGTAGGCCTTGAAATGACATGTTATATTTGATTGTAGTAACATGGTTAGGATTACCTACATACGCATTACATTTGATATTTAGTAACGTGCCTGATAACCTGCTTTATGATGCTACAACATTTTATATAACATCTCATATATGTATAATGCATTTTGATATACTGTGATATGTTGACATTATATAAAATGACTTGGTTTGGGATTTGGATTTCTGGTGATGAGAGGTGAGGACGTATATGACAAATGGAAAGAAAAGGAATACAAGTTTATGCCTTATTTAGGGCTGCTATGTCACAGCCGTGCATTTCAAATCATACGAGATGAGGAGTTGCCTGAGTACGGGTACGGGATAGCAGTACAGACCGTGGAGGTCTTGAAGGCAAGACTCAACAGCCGGAAAAGTTCCATAAGGGACTGGTAGTATGGCCCGTATTGTGTCGTGGCACCGGTGACTATACTCAGGGTGCCCTGACACGTACTGTTGTTTACTGGGAGATTTGGTTTTATAAGTGTCATCTACCAAATTCATCAAACAAACAAATAATTAAATCAAAGCAATTGCATATTCGACGAGTTATGTGGTAATCTTGAACGTGATCAAAGACACAAGAAAGAGGGGTTTGAATTGTGTTTTAGAAATCTTTTTCAAATACTCGATTTTGAAAAACCTTTTCAAAAAATTTTATACAAAAATAACTTTAAAGATAGTAGAGGATAGGAGAAGATATAACACAGAGATTTATACTAGTTCACTACCATCTAGTAGCTATGTCTAGTCCCTTCATCACTCTAAAGGATTTTTCCACTATAATTAACTGATTACAATCTCAAGAGTATACTACTGACAAAACTTGGCTATACTCTTGACTTCTCAAAATGACTTAGTACGGTCAAGCCTTTGAGGAACTATAGCAATTGCTGGGCTTAATACAAAAGGTCTCAAATGATTTTTGAAATAAACTTAACAACTCTCAACACAAGATAATGAATAATGAAAGCTTAGGCTAAACACAAAAAAACTTTCTAAGAGAAAGAATAAAACTTTTGAAGCAAAGTTCTTGGATCTCAGAATTAATAGGATTGGATACTTGGTTGTTCACTTCTTTCTTTTTCTCAGACTCTATAACCATCTTCTCCTTCAGTGATGGAGTATTTATAGCATTCGTCAATATTATCGTTGAGTGATATTAGCTCCAAAACTTGAGTGAGATATTTTTGGAGAAATATCAACATTTCCTTTTTAGAAGAATATCCGAATAATAGTACAACATTTTTACCGTTTGTACTATTTCCTTTTCCAATCATTTGCAGCCTGACACAATTTGAAATGTGTACGATTCTTGTCTTTTAGCTAATGGCGTCACCTTTGTTACCTCGTACTACCAAATTGGGCGCTAAGAAATATTTGGAATTTAAGACACCGAATTCACGGAATACAATGCTAAAATCAGAGCGTATTTCTCACGTGCTTCATTAAAGAACCAGATGCTTTCTAAGAGTAAGACAAAAACACTCTTGTAATCAGAGGCACTTTGATAATAGAGGAACTCTTCTTAACAGATTCGAGGTTGTTGTAACAGAGGCAAGGTTCTACCAGAGGCATGCACATTAGATGCTGACGTTATCTTGCTCTTACCAGATGATGTACAAGAGATACAGCTTGATCATACCAGAGGGTAAGCCACGCACAGAGCCATATCTTTTTGAGACAGATCCTTCTGATGAGTGATAGTGAGTTTTCACTAGATTCTTCACACTAGAAAATACATCAGAGGATAAAATGTTCTTTTACACTATTTGTTATCATCAAAATAATTAAGGATCATTGTTTCTAAATCAACTTGGTTCCAAAAATCTCCCCCCTTTTTGATGATGACAAACACATGGATAGATGAAAAATTTTCCTATTAGAAAAAGTTTCAAGGGACTCCCCCTGAATTAAGCACACAAAATATTTTCTAATAACATCGAATCATCAGATACATGTTCATATTCAATCAAAGGTATGAAGTATAACAATGCAAGTACAAATGCATGATGTTCATTTTAAGTATTTTTCCCTTTTAACACAGGATTGACATATTTGTTCATCAATTACTTTATATTCTTCTCCATATTCTTCTCCCCCCTTTTGTCATCAGACAAAAAGGTTAAAGAAAATAGATCATCATAGTCAAAAGAGAGTAAATAAAGATAAAGGTTAAAACAAATAATAGTGTATAGAGACAAAATAACTTTATCATTTAATCAAACAAAAGATCAACAAAGTTTTAACAAGTAAAGAAAAAAAGGTATAAAAACCAAAAATTATAATAAAGAAAAGAAACACAAAGGGCTAAAACAAAAGGTTAAATTCTAAGGCTTCCTAAGGTTTGGCCACTTTATCAAGGATCATCTTCAGCATAGCCTCGATGTTCTTCTGTGATTCTGCAATTTCATCTTGTCGCTTGATTGAAGATTCCATAAATTTCTCAAACTTGGTGTTGTTCTCAACTAGCTTGTCAAAAGCTTCCTTGGAAACTTCAATACATTCTGACTTGCTTGACTGAGCAGAGCCAGGAGACAAGGCAACCATAGCAGAGGCAGGATCAATCTAGGCAGGTGAGTCTGTTCCTTGACCAAAAGCTTGAATTGTTGCAGTAGATGGAGGAGCTTCCTTTACCCATTCAACAAGAGATGGAGGAGCAGACCTTTTCCAAGCGGAGGCAGCTAATAAGCTCTTATTTAGAGCATTCTGTTTCATACGATGATGCAGGTACCAAATTGATCTTGCTTGCTCAGAGCATACAACTTTCTTCAAAGCCATTCTTGCATTCCTTTCTTCATACTCCAGATTTCGCTTAAGCTAATCGGAGTATAAGTCTTCCAAGGCAGACCAGGCTTGTGCAAAAATGGCAAGATTCATTTCTCTGTATTTTGCTATATCAATCAGTTCAACCTGCTGCTTTATGTACTTCTCCTTAAGGGTAGGGCTAAGTGAAGAAAAGGTTATTTTGGTTACAAGTGAAGAAGGGATTAACAGAGGCATAGGGGGTGCAGAGGGTAAGGAAATGATAGGTTCAGAGTGAAGTGTTTGATGAAGATTGGAATTGGGTGAGTTAGGTTCAGACAAAAGTCCTTAAACAACTTTAGTTGCAATTTTAGAAGTGATTAAGATTTCATCTTCTATCATTGGATCCTCTGTTATTTCAGGTTCAGGTTCAGAGTGATGTTTGGGTGAGTCTGGTTGTGGTGTAGGTTTTGGTAGTGTTTCAGGAGTAAGCTCTAGTATTGTTTTAGGGGTAGGTTCTAGTATTGGTTGTGGTGGTGGAGGGTAAATAAAGGTAGGAGGATTGAGTGCAACAGTTGTGCGTCAGAAAGTGTGGTGGTTTACTAGGGTTAAATGGGCTTGGTGGGATTAGGGTGTGATGAGAAGAGCAGACAAGGTTAATGTAAACTAATTCAAATAAACAAATAACAGTGTCAAGTACCTTTGGCTTCTTTGAAGCTGTTTCACTTGCCTTGACTAATTTCCTCTTCTTTTGAGCAAGAGTAGGAGGCGGAGGTATGGTCACAGAGGCTTCCTCTTGAAGTCTCTTAGATCTTCTTTCCCTGAGATCTTGTTCTACTTCAGCCTTAGCCTTCTCAAGCAGTTCCCTCAGATGATTTTTGTTATCTTCTTCTTCTTCTTTCGCTTTAGCAGAAGGAACACCAGACTGAGGAAGAGGAGGAATCAGAGGTAGAGGGAGATGACTTCCTTGTGGTGTAGAGGAGGTTCTAGAGCTTTGAGTAATGCTTCTGGTGATCCTCTTTGTTGGTTTTTTAGAGGCAACAACACTCTTTTTCTTCTTTCCTTTGCCTTTCTCTTCAGCTTTAGCTGCTTCATCTTCTCTTTGGCAACTTGTACAACCAGATCCTCAGTTGAAAGGCCCATCTTCTTCAAGTTCTTGCTATTGAAGATAGGTGCAACTTACAGACGCTGCAACAATCTGGATTCAATGTTGTTTCTTGCTTGAAGATTCTTAACTAAATCATGCCCTTCCATAATAGCAGAAATGACGCTACCATAGAGCACATTTTTGTTCTTCCCAATTCTTGAGAAACTGATAACCCTCTTCAAGAAGTTGAAGATAATGCTGGGGAGGCTAACAAGAGTCTTCTTATCACAGTGCCACACCACAAACTT
The DNA here is from genome assembly GCA_037113605.1 of Calophaca sinica. NCBI lineage: Eukaryota > Viridiplantae > Streptophyta > Magnoliopsida > Fabales > Fabaceae > Calophaca > Calophaca sinica. The sequence goes on along the minus strand of CM073735.1, from coordinate 96,102,487 downwards.
GTGGTCTTGGCTCACGGAGTCAACAGAGCCAGCCTTAGGCATCATTGTCCTAGTGATGATCTTGAAAAGGACTCTGAAATGGCTCTTCATGTCCACAGCATTGGACGCTCCAAGAATTTCATAAATGTGATTAGAAATCACAGCAGGACCACCATATACTTCTTCCCAATTTGTAATGAGTTCTATTCCTTTGTCAGCACTGTTAATTGCTTAGGAGATTATTCCTCGAGTTACCAGAATCTCCTTCCTTTGAACATAGCTGACTATGTTCCCAGTGACCATTCTTGCAAACTTCCAGAACTGCTTAACCATTTCTGGGTAGATGTGCTTGGATTCCACATAGAAGAATTCCTTCCAACTCATGTAGACGAAGTTTTCTCTGAAGTCGAAATCATTCTCAGCCAAGTCGTTTAAATCAACTCTTAATTCAAACAGAACGTTGTGGTCGTCAAGCTCAAAGTTTCTAGTAGGCACTAGAACATTTTGTGGAACGATTTGTTGTTGTTGTTGAACCATTTAAGAAATTGTAGAGGACTTGTGATGCTTGGAAATGGAGGTTAGGGTTTAAGAGAGTGAGTCTGTGAGAGAGTGGGTACTATGTGAAGTGAAGTAAGTGAGTGGGGTTATATGTGAGCAAAACGTGGGAGGTTTTGAATTCAAATGGTTTGAATAGTTTTTAGAATAAATTTAATTCAAAAAGAATTAAATATGTCTTTTCAAAAGAAAACGTGTCAAACACATTAACACAACGCAGTAAAACTGTCCCTCGGGCAGTTAAAATCATCATGACTCAGTATAAGAGCAATTTACAGTCACGAATATATCAACCACATATTAAAGAGACACGTGTACATCATATGCAAAATATTCTCAGAGGATCCATGATAACAGATGCAACAGATGCATATATGACCAGTGAACATCAGATGCATGAATGTTATCAGAGGGTGCATGACAAACAGATGCAACATAACATCAGAGGCAAGTATATTCAATTTAAACATTCATTGCATTATAAAGTGAAAATTTAAATTTTCCCTTATAAATTTGAATCTGTCTTTAGCAAGGGATTTCGTAAAGATATCTGCCCATTGATGGTCAGTATCTATAAATTTAATTTCAAGGTTCCCTTTCTGAACATAGTATCTAATGAAATAATGTTTAATTTCATTATGTTTTGCTCTGGAATGTAAAATAGGGTTCTTAGGAAGACAAATAGCAGAGGTATTATCACAAAAGACATGAATGTTACTCTCATTTATCTGATAGTCCTCAAGCTGATATTTCATCCACAGTATTTCAGAACTACAGCTTACTACTGATATATCCTCTGCTTCTACTATTGGTAGTGCTATTGTTCTTTGTCTTTTACTGGACCATGAAATTAAGTACTTTTATCCTTCAAATAGCACAAAATGAAACAATTAACTACTCAAAGGTTCTCATAAAAATAGACAAAATTGGGGTTTATCACTTTGTAAAAGCATCGATTTGAATTATATTAGTTTCTATTTTGATTTATGAAGAGGCCCTTGTATAAGCAAGGAGCCTTAAGACTTGTTAATTGATATAATTAAGTGATTTGATGCATGTTAGTACTAAATTATTGACGTTTAATGTGTTTTGTTAGTAGAAGCATGATCTAGGCCAAGTTAGTGTGAATTGAATTGTATGATGGATGATTCATATGATGTAGTTACTGTTTTGAATGATGAGTATGTGTTTCAATATTTAGAATTAGCTTGGGGATGCTAACAATCAATTAGAATGATATTAGAATAGTTGTTAAATTAGAATTGCTTAATTAAAGTAATTATGGGCTAAATTTGATGATGAGATGGTTAAATTTGAATAAGGAACTTCTAATAGATTAAAGGAATGGTGTAGGTACTGAGATCAGTAAGTGATAATTAATTTTAATGGATTTAAATGAGTAGTTATGGATTATTAAGTTTAAAGGAAGATAAGAGACAAGATTGGGTTGTTAATGATAAGACTTAAATAAAAAGGTTTAAAATTAAGATTTGAATTTAAAACCAGTGATTAGTAATTGTCCCTGGCCTTGGACTGGATGTGGGAACACTTAGGAGAGGTCCCCGATGTGCGAAAGTGCAGAAAAATAGCTTTACTACACTTCTATAGGTCCTGTGAATCAATTCACACCTGCATAAAGCGATTCACACCAGCTGTTTTCATAACTGATGAATTAAAATAATGAATCGATTCATAATAGTGCACTTAGATTCACAGAATGGGTTTCTAGACCTAAATCGATTCATTGGGGCTATGAATCGATTCATACCCCTGATATTTGTTTAAAAATGAATTTAAATGACTTGTAAGGGTTAGTTAAGAGTAGTAACAACCTAGGCTTGCTATATGGTTGATGTATGACTTGTTTGTAGAGGTTAAGGACTTATTGTCCTCTTTATTTGATTACTAGGCGCAGATTATGACCAATGTGTGGATTATGATGAGGGGTAAGGACTTCTACCCTCATTGCTTGTTGATTGGTCACAATTTGTGACCAATGTTTGATGTCGACTTGTTTCGATACTTGATGGGTTTATTGAGTATTTAGTTTTTGGGAAACTCGTCGACATGTTTGTTGACGCACTGGACCCATGACTGTTGATCACAAGGATGTGGTTCAACAGTGACTCTAGATTTGAGTTACACACGCTGATGGACACTAGGCCGATTTGCCGCGCATCGAGGATGTGGTGTGGTATTGGGTGGTGAGCAAAAATTTTTATGGGGAATAGTTCGGAGACGACCACAAGGAGCTCTGCTCGGCCTTGTGGGTACCTGTCTGTAGGGGGTTTTATGTAAAGGTGGGGCACTACTGGGGCGTCCTATTCATACACTGAATCACCCTAACTAGACTCAGTCAATACCTCTGGATGTTGAAGGCACTCTCATCCGCTCACACAGAGAGGAAAAGGATCTGAAGACTTCGATGGAGTAGTTGTTGAGGGAAATCGCGCATAAACACAGATTAAAACGCAGCGAAAAAATTAAAATTTCCCTTCCAAGGATCCTTGCGAATGAGCATGATTCAGGGATTGCGTGATTTACCTCTGGTAGCGCAGACCGTTGCAGATGAAAGCTAGAGTTGATCACAAACGCTATATGACTGACAACATCTCTACGTAGTCCACACGAACAAACTTCGAATGGGAGCGGATACCTTCTACAGTGCTAGCTGATGAACGGAACCGGTAGTCTCGATGCACACACAGGTTGTTCAAGTACGGCTAGGGTATCACTTTCGTGTCTAAGACTTCAGCTTAAGGGTTCTATTTATAGAACCACCCATGACTGACCTAGCGCACCGTATCTTACCATGTGCTGCATTTCTTGACTTATGCTAGTGCATTATAAGAGCGTACCACTGAATAAAATGAGTCTTACTCATTTATCTTTCAACTCCCATTAATCTGTTCTCACGTGTGTGACCCTATAGGTTCCCACAACATTGGCAATAATATTAAATCACTATTTAATATTATAAATAGAGAGCGGTGTCTAGCAACACATCACTGCTACCCAAGTAACGAGAATGTCAGTGATTTGATGTAACCTTTCTATGATCAATGATCATGTGTATAATTACCCTTTTGCCCATATGTCTATATTGAACACAGGGCATAGTATGTGTCACCCTTGTATAGTTCAACATTATATTCCTTGATGCCCAAGCAGACTTAGTAACAACAAATAAGATCAATATCTTATATTGACTCATTTCAGCATGGTCATGCATTTTACAGTCATACTCTATCAAGGGGTCCACAGATATTACTCCCGCTATGTAGGAGGGGCAAATCCCATCTAGGTCGTTCATATCCCTCTGCATGACTCGTGGAGTGCCCAATAACCGACTTTATAATTGTCTTGTCATAGATAACGTTTGACGACAATAAAACACTCAACTCCTTATGTAGGGACCATAGTGGTTTCAGGTTGAAAGGTGGCATACACCGTTATCACTATGAGAATAGCTTATGACACTTACATAACGCACTATGTAGTATTCTTATGGCTGGTCAATCATGTACACAATTACCCTAATGTGTACCTATTCGGTGACTTGATATCTCATATCTATAACCTATGAGATGTGGTCATTAGTCCACACACATAATAGTCTTGATGTATTATTATTGCCCTTAATAATAATAATACTCGACTACGGATGTTTAAGAGTAAAGTTCTATAGTATCTCTCAACTGAGTCGTCCACTCGATTAAAATCGAACTTTTACTCAAGGCCATTATTACATTAAAATAAACATTATAACTGAAATGCATCATATCATAGATAATAGCATGATGCAAATTCTAAGTTCAAAGGAAAACATTGGCCTCTAGGGCTTACACCAACAGTTGTTAGGTTCGTGTTAGCTGGTTACCGACGTAGGACTACTAACTGATCGACGACTGATCAATGATTGACCGATGATACTTGCTTGTTACTATGATGTTTGATTGGCTATTGACGCAACATGTTATTTTGCCTATGCCGCCTTCCTTTTCAGTTGAGTACTATTTCTCACCCCTCTGTGTTTTGTAGCTACTTGTACACCCTGTGTACGTGTAGATGGTGAGATTACAGGTGATGACGTGAATGTTGATGCTGAGTAGTAGACCATACGTTGCTGCTTAGCTTAGGATTTATTTACGTTTTATGTCTTTGTTATTATTCGATGTAAATTAAGGATTAAGCTCTGAGACATGTAACATCCGGAATTATGGTTTTAATTTCCTCAATTTTATTGAAGTTTTATTTCGCAGAAGTGTTTTATGTTGTGAACTACTATTACGTTGAAAGTTTTTATAAAACAGTATTTTTATTATTATTCGCATGCATTTTTATACATTTCTCGTACGACGGGGTAGTGGGTGTCACACATGATGTCCATGTAGGTCTGACTATTGTCTGCAAATAGAGTACAGCCTAATAGACGCAATAAATAATCTCATTCAGCATGCTTGTGTTGCTACTGCACCATCGGCATCACCCTGTGGTACTTCTCCTCATCATCCCTCTCACACTCCATCTCAAAGACGTGTGCACCTCTCGTCTGGTCGCACTATGCCATGTCGTCATCATACGAGGTGCTAAGTAGCTTCTGTAGTAGAGTGCATGCCTCGTCTCTGCCAATGGGAGTGAACGATATCATCTTTCGGACTATCGGGATATGTAGCAGGCAAAGAGACGTCATCGATGGTGATCATCATCTTATCACAAGGAAGATGAAAACTGTTGGTCTCCTTCTGCCACCTCTCAGCAAAGGCAAACAAAAGACCCTTCTCCACAGTGCTGAAGCTAAAATGTCTCAGGGGCTTAAGCTCGGACTGTGTAACACCCCGCATTTTTCATACATTGTATATTTTTAAATATGTGTTTATTTCACTAATTATTATGATTTGTAGATTTAATGAGTCTGATTCCCCTATGTGTGTTTGAATTATTAAAAAATGTTGAATTTGTATTTATTTGTATTTTTAGAAAATATTAGCATTATTTGTATTTTTAGAAAATTGTGGTAATATATTATTTAATATTTTATTTTTATAAAATATTAGTACTTGAAATATCATTTATTTGGGGAAAATATTTTGGGTTAAAGAGGTGTTAAAATGAGTTTGAGGGGTTAAAAGGTTTTAAAGATATATAAAAATAAATTTTTACTAATTTACTGTGTAACACCACCATTTTTTACTGATACACCTTTCATTCATAGACTATTTCATGCTAATTTTTTATTATTATGTGTTAGTTAAATTTTAATTATTAGTTATATGTGCGAGTATAATTAGAGAGCCTAGAAATGAGTTTAGTTTCTTTTGCTTAATTTCTATAATTATTTAATTAAGTTCTTATGCGCAATGCCTCAATTAAATAAATGATTATGTGATACCTTTTGTGACTTTGAGTTTGTTAATGATTACTGCTCTTAGGCCTTAGTCTATGCGCCTTGGGCTATTAAGAGATGATTTAAGATAGTTTGGAATTATTATGTTGTTATTGGGCCTAGAAGATTAGTGCTTAAGTGATCCAATTAGCCTAATGACCTAGCTATAGAAAACCTGAGGAGTAAGACTAAAACACTCATTCTTGCCTCCACTAAAAAGTGGCGCCTCATATCTTTCTCTCAACCCTCACACAATTTCTCTCCCCTCTCTGCCACAAACACCTTTCTTTTCAAAACACGTTTGCACCATTGAAAGAATAAGGTTTGGAATAGAGGAATACTCAAGGTGTCATCTTTAAGAATCAAGGAAGGATTCTAGTGGAACCAAGAAGCAACCAAGGACACCCACTCCTATAACATCCTCAATTTTCTAACCTTGCTTAATATGTGATTGAGTGTGACAATGTGTATTTGTTTGTACCTAGGTGTGTTTTTGTCTGTTTGATAGTGTACTTGAAGGTCGAGTTGCATATTCGCATTCTGTGTGATCACGTGCTTGCACGAGTGTAAGTTTTAATACTTTGTAGGTTGGATGAGGCTAGAAGAGTGCTTAATAGGGTTTTGATATGAGTCTTAGAAGCCACGTAAAATTTGAGAACAATGGGAGTCAAAAATAGGGTTTTGAGTACTCGTAACCTAACGCGAGTACGAGCTTTTGAATGAGAAAATGGGATTCTAAAACCTTGATCCTAAGGTCAATTAGGTGCCCTATGTGTTTAGAATTATGTTTAAGTGTTAGGGTATCAATTTTTGGATGGTACGAGCGTTAGAATAGGAGAGAACACGAAAAATCAAGATTAGGGGCTCTGGAGCACGCGTGAAGCGCGCAGGACGCATGTGGCACACTTGGTGGCGCGCGTAGGACGCGCTTGGGTGCTCGCGTGGGGCGCGTGACACACGTGATCCAACGGTGGATTTTTCCTGAAGGACACGTGGCAACCCACAATTAGACCAACGGTTGGTCCAATGAGGTGTTGACACATGGCGTTACATGATTGCACCAACGATTGGGCCAATGGTAAGGAGATACGCGAGCACGTTCGGTTGCGCCCTTGGTTGCACATTGAAGCACGTTTGGTTGTGCGCTGGAGCACGCCTGCATGGTAAGTTTTCCTATAAATTCACCTTTCACTCCTAGACCAGATTTTACAACCATTTCTTCTTCTTAAGGTCAGAAAACACCATTTTTGAGGTTCCTAAACTTTGGTTATCCATTTCCAAGCCATTCTAAATGTCGGTTCGTTCGCTCGATCCTACTGACTCATCTATTACCGTTCGTGCTTTCTATGGTTTATCTCCAAGCGAAGTTTTTCCAAGGTAAGCCTAAGCACCTTAATAACTTAGTTAAATTCTGATTTTGTCATGGTATTTCAAGGTTCTCAATCCTAACCCTAATTAGACTATGTTTTGGCCCCGATTGGACCATATGGGTACCGAACGAGCTAGGGTTTTGCCGAAACCACCGTAGTAGGTTCCTAGCACCGCGAGACAGAGGAAGGGACCTCTGTTCTATATTCTTATAGTTGATGATTCGTGATCATTAAGTGAAATTGATGGCCCCTAATTAGCTATTCTTTGTATTTTAGGGTTTTGGTGCAAGTCTGGGTGTCGAACGTCCGTGAAACTTTACCAGAAGTGGAAGTTGGGTAAGTTGATGCCTCTAGATCCTCTGATCAGTGGCTCGCCATGGTATTCGATGTATTTTTACAATTCTATAGTTGCCCTAATTCTAATCTGAGTGCGTTTTTGTGTTTCCGGTAAAATATGGGTCATAACGGTGTGCTCGGTGGAATTTTTGGGTGACCCTTAACCTATTTACTTGTGTTGGCCGAACCTGACCTTTAGTGTGAGGGTGTTTATTTGTTTGTTCATAGGCTCGTGATTGAGACTGGCTGCTTTTTAGTGATCCCGGTTACTCCAAAATCTAGGTGAGAAAAAGAATGCACTTTCATTGGGTTATGTTTAGTAGAATAGGCTGAGGTATGAGATACGTCGGACTGTTGTGCCATTGATATTGATGAGGTTTCTCGAGCTGGTGGAGCAGTGTATGGAGTTGGAGAGCATGGACAGAGAGAGAGATTAGCAGAGGAGTGGTGGTCCTATCAAGAATGGTGCAAGGGGTGGAGCGCTTAGAGGAGGAAGCAGAAGCGAAGGTGGAAGGAGGGCAGAGCCGGGCCATACACTAGGCTGGCGCAGCCTAATGCTACTACAGGCGCCAGAGGCATGGTGAGAGTTCAAGGATGCTTTGCGTGTGGGGGTCTTCATCTTATTAAGGACTACACGATGCAAGGAGATGGAGTAGGCTCGAAGCAGTGTTATCAATGTGGAAGGATGGGCCATTTGGCTAAAGATTGCTAGAGCAGACACGAAGCTACCAACAGACCTATCGCTGGAGGATGAGGAGGAGAAACGAGGAACGGTGCAAGACGTGTAGCTGAGGGTGGTACAGGACGAGGAGCAGGAGCTGGTGCAGGCAGACCTCAAGCTACGAGGATAGTGTTTATTATGAGGGGAACTGAGTCCTCTCAATCACTGGATCTGATACAAGGTATGTGCCTAGTCGCTGATAAACTTTTATCTGTTTTGTTTGACTCTGGGGCTACTCGTTCTTTCATTTCGGTTGCATGTGTGGATCATTTGAAATTGCCTATTTCTTTCTTTCTATATAAACTAGTAGTTTCTACTCTTACTAGTGATCCCTTAACTACTGTTTCGGTTTGTCTAAAATGTCCAATAACTATCGAGAATAGGAATTTTCTAGTAGATCTTGTTTGCCTTCCTTTGCAAGAACTAGATATTATCCTAGGAATGGATTGGCTTGCCGCTAATCTTGTTTTATTAGATTGTTCACGTAAGACCCTTACTTTTCCGAACAACATAGTATGGTATCTACCAATGAAAGTCAACTTACCTCGAGTGGTACGTCTCAGAAGTATGTGATGTTATTTTCTATGGAAGCTAAGGACACTCTGAACATCGACTCTTTTCCTGTAGTGAGAGAATTCCCAGAAGTATTTCCAAATGACATTCCCGGACTTCCACCGAAAAGAGAGATAGAATTCGCAATAGATCTTATCCCTGGTACAGGACATATATCCATAGCACCCTATAGAATGTCCCCAGCTGAATTAGCAGAATTGAAATCCCAACTGGATGACCTAACCAAGAAAGGATTCATCAAACCCAGTGTTTCACCGTGGGGAGCTCCAGTAATATTTGTGAAGAAGAAGGATGGATCCACAAGGATGTGTATTTATTATAGGCAACTTATGGATGGATCCACAAGGATGTGTATTTATTATAAGCAACTTAATCGGGTAACGATTAAGTACAAGTACCCTTACCTAGAATAGATGACTTGATGGATAAATTAAAGGGATCGACAATATTTTCTAAGATTGATCTGCAATCTGGTTACCATCAGATTAGGGTCAAGAAAGAAGATATCCCTAAGAATTCATTTAGATCTAGATACGAACATTATGAGTATTTGGTTATGCTATTTGGTGTGACTAATGCTCTTGCAGTGTTCATGGGTTACATGAATCGGATCTTTAGACCATTCTTAGATAAATTTGTAGTCGTCTTTATTGATGACATTACTGATTTATTCCCTTACCAAGGAGGAGCATGAAGAACACCTTAGGATAGGCAGCTTTCTGCTAAATTGTCGAAGTGTGAGTTTTGGCTCAAAGAGGTGCAATTTCTTGGGCATGTAATCAACAGGGATGGAATTATCGTAGATACCTTAAAAATGGAGGCAGTGACTAACTGGGAAAGACCCAAGATTGTAAGTCAGATCAGGAGTCTTCTTGGATTGGTTGGGTATTACAGGAGGTTCATAGAAGGATTCTCAAAGATAGCTTTACTTATGACCCAGTTGACAAGGAAGGAAAATCCTTTTGTATGGTCAGACAAATGTGAAAAGAGCTTTCAAGAACTGAAGAAGAGGTTGACCACATCACCTGTATTAGTCTTACCTGGTTCCTTAGGAGAATTTGAAGTATACTGTGATGCACCTTACCAAGGGTTGGGTTGTGTTCTAATGCAAGGAGGTAGGGTAGTGGCCTACGCATCAAGACAATTAAGAATTCATGAACATAATTACCTTACCTATGACCAACAGCCATAGTCTTTACATTGAAGATTTGGAGGCATTACCTATACGACGCTAATTTCACGGTATTCAGGGTTCATAAGAGCCTAAAATACCTATTTGATCAGAAAGAGCTAAATAAGAGGCAACGACGGTGGATGTAGTTCATCAAGGATTATGAGTTCAAGCTACAATACCATCCAGGAAAGGCTAATGTTATAGCTGATGCTTTAAGTAGGAAATCTTTGCACGTGTCAGCTTTGATAGTAAAAGAGTTGGAGTTGGTGGAACAGTTTAGAGATCTAAACATGGGAGTCCAGTTGTGTAAGAATAAAATGTGTTTGGGACAGATAGTAGTGACCATTGAATTTCTACGAGAAGTGAAGGAGAAGCAGGGATAGGATGAACAATTGATGAAGGTAAGGAACTCAATGAAGGACTGTGAAACCTCTGAATTCAATATAAAAGTTGATGGTGTGATAAAGTTTGGAGACAAGATTTGTATCCCTCATGACGCCGAACTTCGGCAGATGATTTTGGAAGAAGCCCATAAAAGCAAGCTTAGTTTTCGTTCGCACGCTACCAAAATGTATCAGGATTTGAAGAAGATGTTTTGGTGGCCTGGTATGAAGAAGGACATAGCAAACTTTGTTTTGTCTTGTCTGGTGTGCCAGAAAGCTAAAATAGAACATAGAAAGTGTAACACCCCGTTTTCGGAGCATTACTAACTAACATTTCTTACAGACGTTAACATATTTCTGAGAGGTGAAATAGTCTCCTCGCAGGGTTTCTGAAAAATGTGGTTATATTTTTTTTTTCTTTTTCTACAAAAACTTCTTTTAAAGGAAGAGCGGTCAGAGTATCACAACGATTCCCAAAACATGATGGCAAATAAGTAAATAAATAAAGACATCAGTAAAACCACAAGAATCAACTCCTAATTCATTTAAGTACTACACATATGACACACCAAACTTTTCAACTAAAATTACAATTATTACAACACCGAAATAAATGATATTTATCTTATAGCTGGTCGACACGCTACGCCCCTTACTAGACTACTAGTAAGTTACCACAAACATAACACAAGTAGAAGTTGGACAGTCTATCCTCCGTTTCCGCTGGTCAACAGTCCTGAACACTCCGCCTGCTCCGCCAACTGGGTTACATTCATTGATTGAAAGAACCACGGGCAAGGGTCAACTTCTCAAATAATCAAAGAAATAGCAAAACATAGAGCAAGAGATAACAAAATGCACAAATTCCCCATAATGCAACTCAAGACTCTCTCACAAAACATTCTCTGAAATTTTCGGAAAGTAACGCCGATCCATCCACTAAATACTACCGAAAAATTGGTCGTAGCTTTTTAGGGGATCCTAGCTCCCTAGGTTAATCGGCTCAAAGCTCACAAACGTCAGGACAATACTTCCACAACCCCAATGAATGTATCAACTCATATGATAATTCAAGAAGCATAATCAAATAGATATTCAATCTCATATTAAATAAATATTCAATGAGAAACTCATTACAATACAACTAAGTTCAACAATACATAGCAAATCAATCCAATCAAGTCATATCGCAACGATCAGCACACAATTCATTCCTCTACAACGCAGTGGAGTTAACAGAGAGGAAAGTAAGCAAGTGTGGGAGATTGGGGACAGCTGTCAACCTCTTGTAAACAAGCCCACTAAATAATCAGTATAGATATCAGATAATAAAACAAACGAAGGGGTACGAGACCCTCACTTCGAACCCTGAGGTTCTCAGACTTCTTCGCTTTAAGACTTAAAATTAAATCCTATGCAATATCTAAAGTTGCCCTTACACATACTATACAAACATAAACACCGAGAATGTGAAGTGCCTTTACCAAAGGTCGCCAAGTCATGTGTCAGAACACGTCTCGATCTCACACCGCACGAACTCAGATTCTCAAGTCCTAACACCACGGAACAAACTTAGCATAGTCCTAGGCACACAGTAACTCTAACTTCCTAGACTCTCACAACCTAAAACCCTCTTACTAACCAAATCTCTTACACTTAAAACATAATTTGAAATACATATTTTTAAAGAGCCATATATACTTGAAAATTTAGTGACTAATGAAAAGAATAAAATTCTAAGGACTAAAATTATTTCCTTTCAAACTCAAAACTTGAGACAACATCATTTATCAAATCCTTTGCTAAAAATACTTAAGTCAAGGCTCCATTTGGTTTCTTGGGTCTCAAGGAACCCAATTTACCTTATATGCTTCATAGCCTCAAAGATCCAAAACAATTCCAATTTCAATCCAAATCATTTCCATAATTTTCCAAAGCCCAACACACATCAATTCAACTATTATGAACTAAGAATACAAAACAATTTTTCCTCCCCTAACACCTTGAATAGCTTGCGGCTATCACCCACCCTTTTTCCAAAAATTTGTAAACTTCCGATTTAATCTAACAACATCATTTCCTATGCCAATTCTTTCACAAAACAACAAACCAATTCACAACTTAAAGCTCAATCAAAACCAATCCTATTTTCAAGCATCTTCAAGAGTAAGGGTTTTCATAAAATCCTTTCAATCTTTGATTCAAATCAAAACTAATAAATACAACAACAATAAAAATTTATAAGAAACAATACCCCTCAAACAATTTAATGATTCACTTGAGCAATCCCATTTTCCTCTTTTTTTCCATAGAACCTAGGGTTCCCAAAATTTGGGGAAAATTGATCCTCTTGCTCACAATAACAATTTATAAGAAATAATACCCCTCAAACAATTTAATGATTCACTTGAGCAATCCCATTTTCCCCTTTTTTTTCCATAGAACCTAGGGTTCCCAAAATTTGGCGAAAATTGATCCTCTTGCTCTTTGATCATAATCAAGACAATAAATAAGTAGACAAGCAAGTATATTAGACAAGAATCATAAAATAAGCCCTCACCCAAAATCCTTTTAGGGTTCATAGTTTGGGGATCAAAGGAAGGAGAGAGTTTGGCTCAATACCCTTACTCACTAACTCAAGAACTAGCATTGAAATGGAGGAAGAAGTTAAAGAAATTGATGGTGTAGATGGGGGTGTATCCCTCGGCCAGAACAGAGGAAAAAAGGGGAATGAATTTCTCTCTTTGTTTATTTCTTTTCCAACACTTAATAACAAGATAAACGCAAAAGGAGAGGACGATGAAATGGGAGGTGCCTCTCGGCCTGTTCACAAAAGAGGAAAGGAAGGAAAAACCAGAAAATAAAATGGAATGGAGAGAGTAATTAGGGAGGGGGTTTCGGCTGGGCATGAAAATAGGGAGGAATGACCTTGTCTTTTGTTCTTGTCCAACCAATACTAGCACTAGAAGGAAGAAGAAAATGGAATAGGTGATTTGGAGAGGGTGGTCCTGCTGATTGTTAAAAGGAGAAGGTAGAGAAAAATGAAATGGGATTTAGGGAAGAAGAGAGAGTCACGCTGCAGGAGAAGAAAAGGGAGGAATGGGTGTTGGTTCCCTTGGCTTATTCTCTCACTTGTAAATGAATAAAGAAGAAAAATGAAATGAGATAGAAATTGGGAGTGGGGGACTCGGCTGATCGTCAAAAAAAAAAAAAAAAAGAGGAAAAGTTATTTTAACACAATAAAAGAATGTCATTTTACACAACTAACTTGGAGACCAATTAAATAAAAATGTGAGGGAGTGAAAAAGAAAGGGAACTCACGCTGGACACAAGAGGAAGGAGAAGAAAAATAAAATTTAGTAAAAGAAACTACTAGGCCCACATTTAATTAGGATAAGAACCACCTAATTAACCATGTAAAAATGGACATCTAGCACTATAATCCTAGAGTCCTAAGTGTACTAAAAACACGGCGTCGGGTAATCACATTACTGATTAATTCTTCCGCCGATTAATTTGCGAAAATTAATTTGTTGAGAAATTAATTCACCGCGTGATAAAATATTATCATAAATATTAAAAACAATCTAAAACACTAAAAAATAATCACAACAAGTTACGATTCAACAATCGAAGTTCGTTTAAAATTTTATTCTCGAATAAAAACTACTCGGTGGTTCAAAACGCGATGAAACTTCGTTAGAATATTTTGACGATATTTGAACCATGAGTTAATATAAAATATTAACTCTTAAATTTAATTTTATCTTGATTTAAATTCAATCACTTTCTTAGTCAACAAAAATTCGCGTTACCGCGTCAGACAGAAAACTCATAATAAGTATAATTGATGAATTCATCTTAAAAGCAGTATACGTCTACACTGTCTATTAATTTGAATTGACATCATGAATAATAATTATTTATAATAAATAAATTATTCAAAATAACTTAAAATAGTTCATCGTACTCTCAGTAAATCATTGAGGTGATCAATCTCTATGACTTATCTTCAAGTATTCAGGATTTTATCGCTAAAATCACTTCCCTTGGAAATTGGGATGTTACAAAAACCTGGCAGGATCGCTACAATCCTTGGACACTTTTGAATGGAAGTGCGATGGAATAGTAGTGGACTTTGTTGTGGGACTACCTAAAACTCCTAAGAAGTTTGACGCAATCTCGGTAGTCATTGATCGGTTGACTAAGAGTGATCATTTCATTCCAGATCTGGGAAAAATATTCTTTGAAGAGGTTAGCACAGATTTATATCAAGGAGGTGGTGAGGTTACATGGTGTTCCCTCGAGCATCATTAGTGATAGAGACCTAGATTTACCTCTAGATTTTGGAATGAGTTGCAACATGTTTTAGGGACCAAGTTAAGATTGCTTTCAACTTATCATCCTCAAACGGATGGTGAGACACCCTTGTCCCATTTATTATATTATCACTTAATTACGAATAATAATAATAATAATAATAATAATAATAATAATAATAATAATAACATAATATCAGAGTATAGCGGAAGGATATATATATATATTTATATATATGTATATATCATTATCATATAAAAGTTTTGTACAAGCAGGGTTCCCTCCGAGGAACCACCAAAAGAATAATATACATGCACACAAAAATCCGTGTGGGTATACAAAAAATCATCATCATAAATCAAAAGTACATCAAAAGCCTAACGAGAAGCCTCCTACATCTGGCCCGTTCTGTGAAACCTAATGCGCAGTCCTGGCAGCAACCGGGAGTCCCTAGTAGAAGGGCGTCCCTGGAACCTAGACTGATAGACCCTTAGAGGCTCTACCAGAGGGGCTACAGCAGATGATGGGGCAGTCGTCTCTGACCTACGACGTACTTCCCAATCTCCGACACTATCCCTAGCCATACTATAGGAACCTGAAGATGAAGGAGCAGTAGGGTAACAGTGTCTAGCCTTAGGCTCTCGCCACATGCGGTTAAAAAGTAACCGCTGTGCTCTTCTAAAGTCACCTATAAAGGAGTCTCTCGGTGACTCGAACAGACCAAAATAGACACTAACTAATCCAGTGTAGATCACGACATGGCGGCTATAATTAATCTCCCAACAATCCCCATCCATGTCATGGTAATAAACCTCAAAGTCACCCCATATCGGGATGCTCGGCTCCTCCAGCATCGACGGGTGGAAGTAGTGAGACATCTTCAAGCTCTCGGGAATCTTTGGAATCTAAATATGTAAAATATAGCAAAGAAAGGAAACAACACAAAGCATGGGAGATGAGAACACACTACACACCATATCAATGGGAAAGCAGGAAAATAGAATATTTGAAGAAATAGGTGCACGCATCCTTGAATCAACAGTTGGGATCATCACCTAGCTACCCCGTTTATGCAACCTAGAACTATATTCCTACGTAGCCACACAGCTTAATACAACAGCAGCAGCGACCCCACTTTAGCCTTTGTAGTTAACAGCTCAGCTAGTCAGTTGTCCATCCCACATCCCGCTCATCGTACCCCTAAAAGTGCATCCCTGCTTCCCAATTTTGGCTGATAGGAACAGGTGTCGAGGCGGCACTCGGGATCGGCACTATGGACACTGATACAATAGTACCCCGTCAGGATGACCAGGCTACCCGACGTCCCGACACAATGGCGGCCAAACCATTGGTCACCTGTGGACTTTTGTCGGACCCAGACTATCCCCAAGGACCAGCATGTCCTGTACTAACTGCATCGTTCCCGCACTCTGGTACCTGACCTCGTACACAGCCTATGTGCACGGCGGTGGATTACAGTACAACTATGCATATGATTATTTATTACTCAGCACCTATCAGCTTATCAATATTCATTTGCTCAGCCTATCATCTTATTATTATTCATCATACCAACCAGCATTTAGAGTTTATTAATTATTCTCCCCACATCATCATCATAAACATGTAATAATTCAGCAATAACTAAACAGTCAACCAATCAACATCAATCAACAGTTGTCAACATTTAAGTTAACCCTAGCGTCGCTCAGGCGACCGGCGACTAACATATTATCAATCATACATAACCACCAAGCAATCGTAAGTCATCTATCCTAGGGTTTTAACACATCAGCAATTATTTCTATGGTTGATGGACTAGCGACTACTATCCTTAGCAGTCGTAGTCTCAACACCCCTCCTAGGGTGTTAGGGCATTAACCCCTAGTAGGGCTTGGGCCACCCTACTCCCCTATTCTACACCTATCATATTCCTACTATCCCTAGTATATAGAGTTCAGATCTCCCCACACCTGCTTAGAAGACTATCGTCTCCCGAACCCCCGCCTAGCCTTCAGAGCTACTCTTTGCGTCCTCCAGTGGAAGCTTGGAAGTAACGTGAGTGGAGAGGAGGGGAAGGGCGCTATTTATGGACATGAAATAGGTTAATCGCATTGCAACGGTTCCAGACATAAACTTCATCGCGTCGCGATGCTCTAACTTATTTTACACGTGTCAATGATCAAACGGTGATGCTGTCAGGCATGTCTCACGTCGCGATTCCTAGCTTCCTAAGGGAATTTTTGTCCTTTTAAATCATTTTTAGTCTATTTTTATCGTATCAGGACTTTCCTAAATATTTCTTTTACCAATTTAATTCCTATGGATGTCACAGATGGTCAGTCAGAATGAACAATCCTATCCCTGGAAGATTTGTTAAGAGCTTGCGTGTTGGAGCACATAGGAAGCTAGGATGAGTTTCTGCCTCTGGTGGAATTCACCTATAACAACAGTTTTCACTCGAGGATAGGTATGGCACTTTTTGAAGCACTGTATGGGCGAAATTATAGAACCCCGATGTGTTGGTTTGAGAAGAGAGATAGCTAAGTGTTAGGTCCGGAGTTAGTGAAGCAAACCACAGAATAAGTGAAGAAGATCAGAGAGAAGATGAAGGCAGTACATGATAGGCAGAAGAGTTATTATGATAAAAGGAAGAGACCTTTAGAATTCCAGTAAGGAGACTATGTTTTTCTGAGAGTAACACCTAAAACTGGAATTGGCAGAGCCATCAAATCTAGAAAATTAACCTCTAGGTTCATCAGACCATTCCAAATCCTTCGTCGGGTTAGCCTAGTAGCTTATCACATCGCTTTTGCACCTAATCTTTCTAAACTCCATGATGTCTTCCATGTTTCACAACTTCGTAAATATTTTCCTGATCCATCATACGTACTTGAACCCGAGTCGATACAATTAAGTGTGAACTTAGAGTATGAAGCATTGCCAGTATGGATTTTGGATAGGAGGATAAAGGAACTCCGTGGTAAAAACATTCCCCTAGTCAAGGTTTTGTGGGATGATGTCACTGGTGATATGACTTGGGAGTGTCAGGGAGAGATGCGTCAGTTGTGACACCCTAATTATCTAACGCTTATATTATTATGAGACGATAAGATTTCAAAATGTTTGGTAAAATAAGTCGAGTTTTCTTTTCAAAATGAATTCTTTTGATGAGTAATTAAAATCGTTCTTCACTTTTATACAAGTCAAAAGATTTAGTACTACCTCTTCCTGCATACTATCTCCATCATTTATACAAATAAAATCCTCTTGATATAAAAGCTATTACTAATTTAGAGAGCTATGTTTCATAAATATTTCCTTTCAAAGTAAAGAAAAAGGAACAACATTTGAGTACTCTACGTCATGCATTTAAAACCTTTCCCAAAAGTTCATTCCGTTAAAAAATAATTACATGTCGAGTCCAAGCCTTTAATATTAAAATAACAACACAACTACTACATAAATATTACAATTAAATCCTCCAATTTATTTACAAATATTCTTTCTATGTATTCAAATTAAACTCAAAAGACATCTTCAGCTCTCCAAGCTAATTAACAGTAAAAATAAAAGGAAAGGAATGAGATAAAAATCTCAGCAAGTATTTTCCGTCACACACACGCACCCGACAATTAACAGGCAAGATAAGCAAAAGAGACAAGTGTTCATGCAGCAGGCATAATGAAGCTATACAACAACTAGAGTCATTTAACACGTAATACAAACCATATTAAATCAACAGCAACCAGTATTCTATTCATACAAGTACAACGTCAAATCCATTTCAAAAGCACATAGTTCAAGCACGAAGCCAAGTCTCAATCTTAACAACGAATGCTAATTGGTCAACGATCCTACATTGGCAACCAGCTAATGCGAATCTAAATTCTACTCCGTCAAAATCTTCAGGATCCTTTTCCACTCCGGGAGAGCGAATGAGAGTGCCTTCAACATCCAGACATACAGACTGAGTCTAGTCAGGGTGATCCAGTGTATAAATGGGACGCCCCAGCAGTGCCCTGCCTTTACGTAAGACCCTCTACTGGAAACTACCCTCGAGGCCGAGCAGAGCTCCTCATGGCTGTCTCCGAACTGTTCCCCGTGAAATCGTTTGCTCACCACCCAAAGACACTACATAAATAATGCATGACAACCAGCCCATGTGTCAATCCAATCTAGTGATTAAACCGTAATCATAACCGATCACATTGGCAACCGGCCTATGTGTCAATCTTGAGGTACCAATACGTCAGTACCTCGACGAGGTTCCCTCTAATCCAAAACCAATCCAAACAAACAATCCAAATGGAAAAACTAAGTGGGACTAAGCTAGAAAACAACATATCAATTCCTCATAATTTCTGCATAATTCAAATACAACAATTGTTGCGGCTCAATGCTGCAGCATCCAGTCCATAACCAATCCATCAAATGTATAAGCAGAGCATCATCACATTACAAATAATATATGTTTAAACATACATCAGTCACACGGTCATCATCAATTATATTCACACGTAAATTCAGTCAGGTACTGTCAAGAATACACATACTCATACTATTCATCTTGTTTCATTGCTCCTACAACGAACATGCATCCAGACTCACATAACAACATATACTCACAATCACACCATTGCTCGTACAACGGTGACAGTACAAAACACATAAGGACAAGTTCGGGGTCACAGTGTAACATCCCGTTTTCGCAAAAAGGTTTTCTCCAAAAGCGGCGGTATGTTTTTTTTTTTTTTTAAACAGGCGTTACACTTAAGAACAACAAATAAACAATCACTTCATAGTAAAACCTAACCAAACATTATATATATATATATATGTATATGCATCGTAGCAGTGTCAAGGAATAGAGCACTTCGCACGCAGGCGAGTTCCAAAATATACACCAGTACATACTCAAAATAAAATACATCAGTCATATGAAAACCCTAAGACCTAGAGTAACTCATTTCCCTGATGGATCCCTGGCAGCCCTATCAAGGACTTAGGCCCAAAAGTCATCTTGTACAAAATACTACTAGAGTCTAACTGATTGACTCTATCTAACTATGCTGGCCCAAAGTAAACCTGAGACGCTTGCGAGGAGGAAACCCCGCACGGTAGGACCTCGACTCAGAACTAGCAGGCCCCGATGCCTCTGAAGGATCCTCCTCCTCCTCCTCGTCCTCACTGTCAATCACGACTCTATCCCTCGCCGTCCACTCCCTAGTAGTCCGACGCCCGTTAATAGGGTCTCCGGCCGTAGGGATTGGGGACAAGGGATGAGAGCAGTGAGGACAGTGAACACAAAAAGAGGGAGGACTACACTCAGTGCAGCAGCGTCATCAATGAAGTCGCCGCAACGCAGGAAGTAGTAGCAAAGTGATTTATGGGAGGAGTTTCGTGAACTCGGTCGAAGGTGGAATCATACTCGAACTTGGCATCGTGGGTGGATGTGAGGGTCCACAAACGGAAACGTCTCAACAGCCGCCCCGCTTCGTAGTGTGGTAAGTAGGTGGGTGGTACGTATAGGTGAACCGCCCTTGGCCGTCGCATAGCGATGGAGCACTCCCGCCGTCGTCAGTCTCAATCACTATCCCTGAGTGTGTCAACCGCCCAGTAATAGGGTTGACGACCCATGCCGAAGGGGTCTTCCCCTGAGGGAACTCATATGTCGTGTGTCCCATGAACCTCATCGAGATCGGCATCATCTAAGCGTAGGTTTCAAGCATAAACATAAAAAAAAGAAATGCAAGGGTAAATTTCTTGTCCACGAGTTCATCACAGGCTAGTTGCAGACAAACAAGATATATATATATATACATCTAGTACATCAGCATGTCATTATATATATATATAGGCATACTTAATTAACCGCATACTTCATCATGGTACATCCAATACTTGCATGTGAATAAGCAACTCAAACAACAACAATCACCAAATCATCACATATCACGATGTGGTTAGACATGCATGCCAATGCAGTATGGCTAGTTTGTGTATACACCTGCAGCCTTAAACAAGGTCATATTTTCGGCTTGTGGAATCGCATCAGATTTACCGGTGTAAATCGTCAACCCAAATCAACAATCGATCTTCGCATTATTAATTAATTCATACCACAACAACAACTTTTGCATATTTCAATTCAACATTAAATCAACATGATTTAAGCCATTCAATACCATTCATGGTCATCATTCAAGGCCAAACAAAACCTGTCATGACATTTCATACAGCAGCAAACAATTCAACAACTCACAAAGATGTTACAAAGATCACTTTCACACTTACCAACTACTCCACTTACTACCACCAATATTCATTCAACCAAGCCACACAACAAACAAAGCAAAAAGCCTAAACTCATTATATAGAAATTTCCCTTACCTCAACAAGCTTGAATACGGAGTTT
Organism: Calophaca sinica; assembly: GCA_037113605.1. Classification (NCBI taxonomy): domain Eukaryota; kingdom Viridiplantae; phylum Streptophyta; class Magnoliopsida; order Fabales; family Fabaceae; genus Calophaca; species Calophaca sinica. The sequence continues at coordinate 96,081,272 of CM073735.1, read as the reverse complement.
CCAACGCGTCACCGGAACGTACCTCGCTCGAACCTTAACAACACAAACTTAAGAAAATTAGAACCAAAAACCCAAGCCCTTAAGCTCTAGGGCAGCCACGGTTTTGGCCCTAACAGACACCTAAAAATTGCTAACTTAACCTATTTGGATCACAACTAATCATAGGCTATGTTTTAAGTTCAAGTCAAACAAGTTTTACAACTTTCATTTACTTTACTTACTTAGAAAAACATAAACCAAATTTGTTTACCAAATGAATAGTGTTTCTTACCAAATGAATAGTATTTCATCAACTTTGAACTACTTTTAGAACTATAAAACATGCCATAAGAATTAAAGAAATAGGTTAGTTACAACTTCAAAACCATGTGTAAGACATATACTAAATCTTTTCCAAAAATCAAGTTTCTTTAAGTTGTTTTGCTAAATCAAATTCTTGATCAACTTTTACACTATTAAGAGGCATAAAACAACTTGAATCAAGGTTTTAAAATACCATGAGGGCCACGGCTCCATGCATCAAAAACAAACCCCAAAATCTTTTTCAATTTTTTCACTTCCAAACAAAACATTTCATAACATTCAATTCCTTTATCAATCAACTAACTTTTCTAACACTTAAACTTCTTTGAAAACAATTTAAAACATCCTCCAAAATGCCATTCAAAGCCACGGTTTTCCAGCCCCTCTTTTGCATCCAAAATCATTTTCAAAAACTTGTAAACATAGTTATATGACTAGGATCCAAACATACAACTACTAAACCTTCAAAACTAACACTAAAAATGACAAGAACAAGCCAAGAACAAAGCTTGGGACAGCCCTATGGTTTCGGCCAGCAAAAGGGGTTAGGGTTTCCAAACTCAAAATACCAAAATCAAGGTGATTCATGGAAGAAAACAAAGGGCTATGGAACTAGTCATGCAATACTAGCCAAAAACAAGCTTTTTAACTTCAAATAACTCTTGAATCCATCAAAAATCATATCATGGAACCCAAAAGACATGAGGAAAGGTTTATGGAGCTTACCAAGAGTAGAGATGAAGATTGAACAAGAGTGAAGATGAAAGGAAGCAAGAAAGCACACTTTGTTCTCCAAAATCTTCCAAAACCAAAGCTTTCTTTCTCTAGTTTTTTTCTCAAGTTTTTTCACCAATGGAAGGAATGAATGAAGCTTCAGCCCAAGAGGATGATGACCACGAAATTTTAGGGGTAGAAGTGGAAAGAAAGATTCATTTAGTTAGAAACTAACTAATTAAGTCATAACCTAACTAAATTAACTTCCTACCATTTACTTAATGGCCAATCACACCTTGACACTTGTACATGTCATGATTAAAAGCAAGTTCAGCCCCCCTAGTGGCTGAGTAATTCGCCCATGTGCCCTAATCTGGAGATATTTTTGTTTCGTCGCGTTCTCGCTCAACCGGGTGCGCGGCGTTACACGTATATTAGGGTTTTTGTGCTAAAAACTTGAAAAATAATTCTAATTATAAGTCCACACCCAAAAATAATAATTTGGCCAAAAATTCCCTCATGGCATGAGAAAAGTACTCACGTTTCTCGTTTTCTCAGTCTGAGCCAAAGCGTTGCGTTTAGGCGATTTTAGGCGTAGAAAATACCCTATATATTTTCTGATGCCCAAAATTCCCAAAATATTCCAATAAATCTTAAATATTGGAAAATGATCAGATCTCAAATTTCATAAAATTTGGATCACGTTTGGGCATGTTTCAGTCAAAACTTCGCCTATAGTTCAAATTCGTTTACTGGCAGAATTCAAACATCGAAAGAAAAAACCCTAAATTAATAATAACTATTACTCCCTATACCTCAGATAAAATAGAGCAAATCAAATACTAAAATTATTCACATAGCTTTATTAACGGATAAGTCGTGTTAACAGCGGTAGAAAACAGATAAATACTAAAGAAATAAACGCTAAAACTTAGGGTGTTACACACAGGGTACTCCAAACAAAGGAAACACTCACCTTAACAAATCCACGAATTATCCGCAATATTCCTTTCCTCCGGTCATGACTCCAAATGGTCCAATAACAGCTACACAGCTCCCGTCCCACGATCTCTACTCTCCGTTCTCGCTAGAAGTCACAGCCGAGCGCTCGCCGACATCCAAACGTCACAAACAACCACAATCAATCACACAACAATAATCAATTATCAAACATAAACACATTAAAAATACATTAAATAAATAATTATAGCGTATTTAAAATCAGGTTCATTCGAAGGCATACTGTTCACTTGAAAAATGCACAGGAGGAAAAATGGTCAATTTTTAAAACGTCTCGGTTTGAAATTCTGACTAGACGGGGTGGAAGAATGTTTTTCGATGGGTCCAATGCAAGTCTCCATTCATCAATACGATCACCGGAGTGTCCAAAAGTGAGACCTGAAGTGGCGGCTCCGGGCAAAACAGGCACTTCGTCAACTTTGACGTAGCAAGAAAATGACTAGTGCTTCTCGAAGGTTTCGACGTGAGGAATCCGAAAATGACGTCCATTTTCCCAATCGGTAGCCGTGGTGACCGAAAAATGCGAAATACTGTCCATCCAAGGAAAAATACTGCAAGATTTCAGTCCCAAATCACCGAAATAAGGCCATAAATGGATTCAGTTGATGATTTTGTATAGGAATATGTAATTTTAGGAATTTTTTATGGCCTAATGAGAAAGGAATCGAAGAAAGAGAAAATGAGTAAAGACGGAATATGGCGGAGAATATGATGCGCATTTAAAATGCAGTGGGGGTGTATAAGCAATTCTGGGTGCGAATAGTAAAGGAAAAAGAAATACATGGGGTTATATGCAGAAATAAGGAGGGGTGTATGCAGTAAAAACCCAAAACTCATATTTATACATTTTTTTAATTCTTTTAATCCCACAAACTCATTTTAATACTTCTTTTACACAAAACAAAATTCCAAAAATACTAATATTTCAAGTAATAATATTTTATAAAAATAAAATAAATAAATAATATATTACCAATATTTTCTAAAATACCAATAAACACCAGTATTTTCTAAAAATACAAATAAATACCACTTCAACATTTTTCAATAATTAAAAGACACTTAAGGGATCAAAAACACTAAATCAATAAATCATAATCATAATAATTAATGAAAAGAACACATATTTTAAAAATATACCATGTATGAAAAATGCGGGGTGTTACATCAGCAGTACCCACATTTGTTTTTAGGTGCGTGATTTCGGGAACAAAATCTCTTTTAAGGGGGATGGTAATATAATATCGTCAATTTTCTAACCTTGCTTAATATGTCATTGAGTGTGACAATGTGTATTTGTTTGTACCTGAGTGTGTTTTTGTGTGGTTGACAGTGCACTTGAAAGTCGAGTTGCGTATTCGCTTTCTGTGTGATCACGTGCTTGCATGAGTGTAAGTTTTAATACTTTGTAGGTTGAATGAGGGTATAATAGTGCTTAATAGGGTTTTGATATGAGTCTTAGAAGCCACGTAAAATTTGAGAATAGTTGGAGTCGAAAATAGGGTTTTGAGTACCCGTAACCTAACGCGAGTACGAGCTTTTGAACGAGCAAATGGGATTCTAAAACCTTAATTCTAAGGTCAATTAGGTGCCCTTTGTGTTTAGAATTATGTTTAAGTGTTAGGGTATCAAGGTTTGGACGGTATGAGCGCTAGAATCGGAGAGAACGCGAAAAATCAGGGTTTGGGGTGCTGGAGCACGCGTGACGCGTGTGGCGCTCTTGGGGGTGCACTAGGATGCACTTAGTATGCGCTTAGACGCACACGTGGGGCACGTAACGCGCGTGATCCAATGGTGGATTTTTCCAGAAGGACACGTGGCAGCCCACAATTATACCAACGGTTGGTCCAATGAGGTGGTGACACATGGCATTTCGTGATTGGACCAACAATTGGTCCAATGGGATGGAGACACGTGGCAAGTGCTGAGTGATTAGAAGGCAGAGGATTCTTCAGCATGAAGGTACGCGCGTGGGCGAGTGTGTTTGGTTGGCGTTTGGTTGCGCGCTGAAGCGTGCTAGTATGGTAAATTTTCCTATAAATTTACCTTTTCACTCCTAGGCTAGTTTTTACTACCTTGTCTTCTTCTTAAGGCCTGAAAACACCATTTTTGAGGTTCCGAAGCTTTGGTGATCCATTTCCAAGCTATTCTAAGTGTCGGTTCGTTCGATCCTACTAACTCGTCTATTACCGTTCGTGCTTTCTAGGGTTTATCTCCGAGTGAGGTTTTACCAAGGTAAACCTAAGCACCTTAATGACTTAGTACTTAGTTCAATTCTGATTTTGTCATGGTATTTCAAGGTTCTCAATCCTAACCTTAATTAGACAATGTTTTGGGCCCCGGTTGGACTATATGGATACCGAACGAGCTAGGGTTTTGCCGAAACCACCGGAGTGGGTTCCTAGCACCATGAGAAAGAGGAAGGAACCTCTGTTCTCTGTTCTTATAGCTGATGACTCGTGATTATTAAGTGAAATTGATGGCCCCTAATTAGTTGTTCTTCGTATTTTAGGGTTTTGGTGCAAGTCTGGGCATCGAACGTCCGTGAAACTTTACCAGAAGTGGAAGTTGGGTAAGTTGATGCCTTTAGATCCTCTAGTCAGTGGCTGGCCATGGTATTCGATGTATTTTTACAATTCCATATTTGCCCTAATTCTAATCTGAGTGTGTTTTTGTGTTTCCGGTAAAATATGGGTCATAACTGTGTGCTCGGTGGAATTTTTGGGTGACCCTTAGCTTATTTACTTGTGTTGGCCGAACCTGACCTTTAGTGTGAGGGTGTTCATTTGTTTGTTCATGGGCTCGTGATTGAGACTGACCACTTGTTAGTGATCCCGGTTACTCCAAAATCTAGGTGGGAAAAAGAATGCACTTTTATTGGGTTATGTTTAGTAGAATAGATTGTTTGGCATATGTAGGGTGACCTAAGCCCTACTAGGGGTTGACATCAGTAACACCTAAGGATAGGGGTTACGGTCTGTGATGTCTAAGGATAGACATCATAGAACCATCAATCAATATAGGTTTTATTTATTATTAAATATGACTGTCTGATAATATGCTTATCAGTGGAATGTGTTGTATATGCCATATGTGGGTAGTATCATGCTTAGGGTAACATGTTTAAAATGCATTATGTGTGGATTTGTGTTATATGTTGCCATAGCATGCTAATGTGTATAAGTATGATTCCTGACATGACTTAAATAAAGGGATATTTTTGGGACATATGAGTATAACATGATGTAAGGCATATGATAAAAAAGGTGTTGGATGCATGAGTATGATAGATTAGTGACCACTCCATTCTTAACAGGAATGAGAGGGGAGAGGATACCTAATGGGAAAAGGATACCTCGTCCAGCAGATTAGATCCACTCTGTCACATCGGGAACGGGGGAACGGATGTCCCTATTGGGAAAAGGGGAGGAAGATCCCTATCGAGTAAGGGAGATACCTTGTGAACTAGGCTAGTGTCACCCCGTCTCTATCGGGAAAAGGAGGCGGGTGTCCCTATCTGGAAAGGGGGTTTGCAAACGTATTCCTATCGGGAACGGGGAGAACAGTGACAAACGTATTCCTATTATTATGTTTAGATGAGGCGCAGGTTAGCCTCATAAGTTATATATTTTGGATAACTATATTATGCTGTTTTCACTACGCTACTTTGCACACTCAGATGACCTAGGCCTTGTTGCCTTATATATATGACACCTAGTTTACTTCATCGTGACATGTCGTTGCCTTATTTATGTTTTCGGTTTTGATTCCTTCGTACTTTTATTTTATTATACACGTATTCACGTGAATTAAGTGACTTAGGTTAATTAAGTAATAATAAAGCATAGATAGGACAGTGGGGTGCTACAACTCCTCTCTTAGGGCTGCGATTTTCTACGTTGAGGTAAGGTGGGAGCTATTGAATTGTGTTGTTTGGAGGAAACCCAATCTTGTTTGTATGATTGACATAACGAACCTTATGATAGCTTGGAGGGAAGAGTGAGCCCGCATGGCAATACCTCGGCCTAGAGGGTGAGAAGCCTGAGTTTGTGGTCCCCGATAGCTTGAGTGTCGCACCTGGTTGGCGGCCACTTATCAAACTTAACTACCCCGACCGTCACCGGACATTATCGTTCCTAGTCGAGAGTATGTGGTAATAGAGTAATCACCATTGCAGTGTCTTTCTCTAATAAACTAATTATGTACTCCTAGGCGACTTCCTAGAGTAGTAGATGGTACCACATGCATGTGAAGTAGCGTTGCTAGTATCTGTATTTTTCTTGAAACAAATATGTGACTTTGAGAAAGGTGAACTAAGCCGTGTGTGCTTAATATTTTAAAATGTGAGAATTGCTATAAAGTGTATGTAACGTGGTGTATATTTTATATGAGTTTGTGGTTTCTATAACTATATATATATATATATATATATATATTTATCCATTTATTCTTCTAAATATCGCCACAACTCAACTACAACGTACTCACCATCTTGTTTGCATGTTTCCTTGTATGTTCCATGATTTACTTGCAAACACTTCTAATCTTGGAGTTAGTGGCTAAGCTGAAGAACAGGGTTATCAACTGTATTTTATTTTAAGTGTGTTATTTTCATTCCGGTAGTGAAACATGATATTTTATTAATTTTTGAGTTTGAGAGGTTATGTGTTAGCTCTGAGATGATGTGACAAATACTTATGCTATTCATTTTGTTTATTTAAATACTTTGTTTTATTTATTTAGTAAAGATGATTTGGAGTTTTTCTTTATATACGATACTCTTGTACGACAAGAAGTTTACGTGAATGATGTTTTGTTATGTCGATTATAATGGTTTAAATTTTTACGTTATTTCCACAATAGTATGCCAAAACAGATAACTATTTGAAAACTAAATACTTATTTTTTTTTTTTAATAATTGTATTTTATTCAAGAAAGGGTTAAGGATGTCACATTAAGTTGTATCAAAGCAGTTTAGTCCTAACCAGACTATGTGTGTGGTCTGTTATGTTTTTACTATGTAAACTCTATCTCTGAATGGTTTATGTTCGTATATTTATGTTACATGATCGTTGTTCCTGGGAAATTTCTGAGTTGGTGTCATCTTTGTGCTTGTATAATTTTTGTATCTACATGATTTGTTTTGTTTAATTACTGTGTTGTATGAACCCTGTATTTGTATAATCTATTTCGTGCAATCTCTTTGTAGGTAATCTTTGTGTCTGTTTAAAAGAGAGAGAGATAGAGAAGCAATGTTGCATATATGATAATTTCTGATTCCTTGCATAATACATTCTCTTTTACATTACACATATTGATGGATGTTATAATATGTGGCTTGTTGTTGGACAAAGATGGATCATATAGGCTAAAATGTCATGTATAAACTTCTAATTTTTTTTTCAGTTGTTTCATTTGTTGTTAAGGGACTTGGATTGATACTGCATATGAATTTTCAATACTTATGATATTAAGCTTATGTCTAAGATTGACAAATGAATTTTGCCCATCTATTTTGTGAGTCCCATGTTATGCTTTGCTACAAATGAATCTCTGAATTATTTACTTGTCATTTGAAATTGTTTTCTTTTTAGCCAATAGGTAGTAACATGCGTAGATGTTTATAATTTTTTGAGATATAATTAAATTCTAGAGCATTTGCAGAACCTAACTGTTGCTTGTATGATGATGTGTTTATTTACGAAATCTAGTCGTTATTGGTATGTGAATTGCTACTAAGCTATATTGACTACTGATTATTAATATACGTGCCAAGCCTAATGAATTAAATTGTTATTTAATGAATCTTCTAATGCTAGTTCATTTAGGAACCGAAATTGTTGCTTGCACTGAAATTTTTGGGGAAAAATTTTGTGACTTCTTTTTGAATCATTATATGTTTTGAACCGATCAAATGCAACTAATTAAGCAAATATTCTTGTTATAGTAATATAGATGAAATTGCTACCCTATTAATGCATACAATCGCTATGTTGTTGTGATTTTGAAGTTGTGCATTCTCTGCATTAAGGGAAATTGTAAGTCTGATATGCGTAATTAACTTGTTATAGTAAGATAGCTTAGTTTGATATCATGTGAGATTTTATATTGTGACGCGAGTTCAGAGGTTACTCTAGTGGCAACAATGACTTGGGGGAAATTCTTAGGACGTGAGACCCAAAAGTTTCTCTCTTAACTCTATTCTAATTATCCTTCAAGCATTTTTCATGAAGAACTGTTTGAATTCGATTTGTAATTCTTTTGCTTAAAGGTCGTTATTGTCCTAGCTTCATCGCTAAGTCATATAAACTCGGGTTTTGACTCCTTGCACTTGAGAGTTTTCTTTCTTGTGTTTCAGTACTCGTAGTTGTCTTCGACAATTGAATCCAAATTCTTAAGTAATTGTTAATCCGATTTTCCTTCACTTCAAAGTTTGCCATGAGTGATTTTCTTGAGTTGTAATACTTATGGATATTCCGTGGAAGAAGAAACTTCAGTAAAGTCTCGTTTGTAAGAATGTGTTAGGCCGACACATTTTTACACTCAAGAATATATTGGAGACTATTTTTACACGTCGGATGTTCATTATCTTCTGCTTATAAAATCCTTCATTTTACTTTCTAGCGAAAGTAGAGTCTAGCAAATTCTTACGAGGAGACTTGTCTCTTGTTGACCTATTTGACCATTTTTTGTTGCAACTATTGTTCACATTGTCTTTTCTGTAACTATGAAAAAGTTCCAATTACCCTTTTACGTTATTGGACTCCCTGGAGTATAGCGAACGAGTATTAGATAAACGACACCTCTTTTATTTTGTCTTCGATGTTTAACAGAAATTTTGAGGGCAAAATTTCTTTTAAGGGGGTAGAGTGTAACACCCCACATTTTTCTTACATTGTATATTTTTAAATGTGTTTATTTCATTAATTATTATGATTTGTAGATTTAGTGATTCCAATTCCTCTATATGTGTTTGAATTATTGGAAAATGTTGAATTTGTATTTATTTGTATTTTTAGAAAATATTAGCATTTATTTGTATTTTTAGAAAATTGTGGTAATATAATATTTAATATTTTATTTTTATAAAATATTATTATTTGAAATATCATTTATCTGGGGAAAATATTTTCGGTTAAAGAGGTGTTAAAATGAGTTTGAGGGGTTAAAAGGTTTTAAAGATATATAAAAATGAATTTTTACTTATTTATTATGTACACCCCTGTTTTACAGAGTTCTACTATTCTAACTTAACCTCTAAATGCGGAAATGATTTAATAATATAATACTCACATTGTCATAAAAAACACTGGTAAATTTTTTTCTTTTAAAACTCTTTTGCAAAATCACAAGTCAGATTATTACAACTTTTTGAAACATGGTGTACAAATATTAAGCCAAAAGAGAATGCAAACTGAAATGTATATATATATATAAAATAGCCAAAAAGGCCGTTATAACTTGTTAAAGTTTTTATACATGATAATCCAAAATACACGCCAAAAGAGGAATACACCTGAAGTATGAATACTCTAACAAGAACACTCATACCTTTGAGGTACTCCCGGTAGACACCTGCGCAGAGAGCTTATCCAAAAGTAAAACCTCAAAAGACCTCAACAAAGAACACCCGAAACAACACCAAGCTGGACACTAAACTGGTCACCCCAAAATACCAATGCCACAACATTCACATGCACTACCACCTCCACCACTCATCGCCAAGATCCTCAGAGGGATCCTCCTCCTCCTCCATCACCATATTCCCGTCATCATCATCATCTCCTATGAGATCAATAACTGAAATGGCAGGAGATGCCACCTCAGTCCTAACCTCCTCTATAGGTACATCCTCTATCCACCCACCGGAACTGCAACCTACAACACCACAAAATCTGCAGACTGGGGATCTACCTGAGAAGTAGGCTCACGAACTGGAATGGGAGAAGGGGAAGAATACTCCAAAACCGGCTCTAGCTCCACTACGGGAACCGTTTAGTTGACTACCGCGCGAGATGTGGATGCTCCTGCATTCCAACTTCTGGACCCCACGCTCTTTCGAGCGGTCCGACGCAGTAAAGAGCCTCCAACTCGAGGCTCGTCCTGAAATGTATTCCGTTGCGGGACATCTGAAGAATCCTCTGAAACAGTAATAGTAGTATCCCCGTCAGGTTGGGCTCCGAGCCAAGCATCCATAATATAGTAATAAGTACAGGGAAATCCATCGTCCTGCACGTCACCTCCACTCTAGTCTCCTACCCGTCAACCCTTGTCGTCTCGATCACGTCGCCCCTATAAAGTACCCTATCGGAAGTGTGATCAACCTCCCAAGCCAGGGGTACATCCGAGTCAGGAAACTCATACGTCGTCTCCGATGACATCCACATCGCCGGTACCTCCAAAGTCGTCATCCTCTGAGTTGGCTTCCATGAGAATACCCATGTATAGAAAGGGTCATCTTCCCAGACAAAATATATGTATATAACAGCAACAACAACATTTAGCACTCAACAATACTATATCAACACATAACAGCAATCAAGGAATTAAGCTCTCAACAATAATCACAATAAGGATGCACCACAATTCCCTTTTGGTTAATCTACATGACAATGCACATGATTCTTGAATATCACCACATTTACCCATACTAATGGGCTCATCGGCACTAGTCCACACACGGATACTACAGGCCGACATCTCCTTTTTTCGCGCAGGGATCATCGACACTGATCCACACATAGGATTTATTCAGGTTGGCATCCCCATGTATGCATGACAATGCACCACCACAGTCAGTTCACCAAATCAGGATCACTCCCCTGGAGTGTCCGAGATATTCACTCAAACCCTAGACACGCATAGTCTAGAAACGCCGCCTCAACGTCTCGAAACCACACTTGTATTCCCTAAAGTCTCGTTCTTTGTCAAAACTTCCATTAGTTGCAAAACTTTGATATTTGGAAACTCTTCTATTAGTTTGAAATAATTATTTTTAATTATTCTAACACTCGCTTTATTCTTTTAAGAAAAAGTGGCTAAGCCATTACTCAATTAGGGTTTTTAGGAAAATGCACATTAAGTGTCTCGTTGATTTTAACTAAAATTTTTCTTTTAGGTTTTATTCGAAAAATGCTTAACATCTCGACCGCAAAATTCATCACCCACATTTTTATTGAATATACATACACAAATGACATTCAATATTCACCATATAAACAATTCACCATTGAATCATACAACTCAAGATTCATCAACATAGTTTCCAAATATTTCAAACAACATTATCATCAAAACAACACAACACATCAATAACTCAAACATCCACCAACACAAACATATTTAATATATTAAAACGGAAGAAGCCTGATAAGTTAGAATTTATCTAGTTTTTTACCTTGCTTTAACAGGTTTTATTAGTGGTTTATCTTTATTTATGTTTTATTTTTATTACCTTTTGGTTTATATTTTGATTTGTAGGAAAAAGAGTTGAAGAGTTGATGAATTTGATGCAAACAGAGAGAATTACGGCCCCCCAGTGTTGAAGAACATGGCCATAATTCGTGGGAAGCAGTTGGAAGGTCAAGTGAAGAAACAGAGAGAATTACGGCCCCCCAGTGTTTTCCAACATGGCCGTAATTCGTGGTTACGTGAGCTGAAAAGTCACAGTTTGAAGATTATGGCCCCCCAGTGTTGCGCATTATGGCCATGTTTATGGCAGAATTTTGTAACAGCTCAACTTAAGTGCTGAAACTGTTGAGCAGTTTTAGAGGGGTCTTAAAGGGGATATAATGACACTTGAATGGGGAAGAATTAGGCTATAAATAGAGGCTTTCAGACCACGAAAAGGATCATCTTCGTCTCCATTTTTCTTAGCTAAACTTGTGTTCTTTTGTGTTTTTCTTCATGTATGTTCAAGCAACTTTTCTATGGCTTTAAGTTTTGAATGAATTTTAGTTTCTATTACTTTCTAATCTTCATCTTTTACTTATTCAAGTTCTGAATGTTTAATTTACATTGTCTTATTTACATTCCAATCATGTGTGAGTAGTTTCTTTTATCTTGGGATTGATTATATTCCAATGATGAATTATTGTTAAGTCTAATTTTCTTTCCTTAGATGTTATGAGCATTGTTCTATTCTTAATTTAATCTTGAATTTTACTTTCTCTGCAATCATAACTAATATGATTGTATGAATCCTAAATATCTTATTAAGCACTGAAAGGTGAAAATTCGATATTGGAATTACAAGATTAAACAAGGGGATCAATTCATGAAAATAGAATTGGTTTTCTTGAGGCTTAGAAATAATTGTTCTTAATGAGTTTTATCATTCCTTCTACCATGAAAATAGGTAGATTCTATGTTTGAAACATTTTATTGTACTTTGAAAGAAGACAATAATTACATTTGATTATTTGGCCTTTAAGAATCCATTGTTCATACTCAAAGGAAAGTGACGAAGAATTGGCTTAAGAGTAATTTTCATTGGAAGAACATCAATCCCAAGAGCCTTTTATTTTCTAAATTAAACTCATTTTATTTTCCAGTAACAACAATACCATTCTAATTTATTCCTTTAGCTAATCATCTTAGTGAGAGAAATTGGTACTCAATTCTAAGTCCTTGTGGGAACGATATTTTACTACGCGATAAAACCGTGTATTTGCGGGCCTATCAAGTTTTTGGCGCCGTTGCCGGGGACTTATGCTATTGATATTGATTTCCTTTCACTATTCCGGTTAGATTAATTTTTTTCCTGTTATTATTTTCCTTGTTATTTGCACCATATGATGAATAAGCATGTATTTATATTCTCTAAGGAAGAATGGGAATCATTTTTGTCATCTTTGCCACCACCACCACCGTGCTTACAAATGATATCCAAAGAGCCTCACGAAACACAATTTGAGAAAAATATTATTGCTGGGATAGATCAAAATGATGATGAAATGGTAGTGGAAGGTGGGTCACAAGAAAAAGAACAAGAAATGGAGAGAAAAGAAGCACTGTTTTCTACAAATCCTTGGGAAAAAACAAGTGACAGGACAACTCATGTGGAAAACACTTACCTCACCATGCTAACTAAGAATTGTGAAAACTTTGAAATTGATAAGTATATTGGTTTACATGCATCTGTGGATGCTGCAAAGTTAGCCCCTTCATCTTGTTTCTCACTTTTCTTTGTGAAAATACCGTTTGATCCAGGCGGATTTGAGGGTAGACTTATACTATTTCCGCGATTGCCATTCTTTAAGCAATGGGATCCGGGAATAAGCTTTCATTCTTCATGTGTCACTTGGCCTTTATCCTTCAAGAAATGGGACCCTGGTAAAAATTTATCAATTTTTATGCTTCTCCATATCCCAGAGCAAGATGGAAAAAAAAAATTAGGGCAGTATTGTTTTACTTTGTTTTGTTTCTTTTAGTCCTGTGTTTTTTTTTCTTTTTGCTTTTGTTAGTGTTAGTTTTCTAGCTTTTATCATTCTTTCCATTTGAAATCTTTGTTGTGAAAATTTTCTTGAATTGGCCTCTTTGGAAATCCTTGCTTTTATGGCACTACTTGGTTAATTGATTGGTATTCAGTGAGCACAGTTGTGAATGTTGAAAGCTTTACTGCTTGTTGGGGCCACACACACAAAACTTAGATGGGTTTTGGCATTAGGATAATTGGGAAGAACCTTGCTTTGATATCTAATTATTGGTTCTCTTGGTGACACTCACTGCATATTGATTACTGGAGAAATGTCTGTGTTGAGCTAAAAAAAAAGAAAAAGAAAAAAAAAGAGTGCGGTTAGTTAAAAAGAAAAGAATAAATGCTGAAAAAAAAAGGAATAGAAAAATTAGCTCAACACCCCTTTGAGGTCATAGGTTACTAGGGAAATACTCTTTGTACCCTTTTGAGACTGATTGGCTACTGGGAAACAAAGGCACTCCTTTGAGACCAAGTGTGCCAATTGCTTTGTTTGCATACGAGTGGAGGACCCAAGCAAAAGTGCTGGGAATTTAAGCTTAAAAATGAAAAGATCAGAATAATAATTTAGGTCTCACTGAATGTTCTGATGCCTTGAACCATCTGATAATGCTATGCACTAGGTTCCAATAAGTGGTGTGTTGAAATTGTGCAAATTGTGTCATTGGATATTATCAAAGAACTTTGATATGGTGTGGTTGAAACAAGGCATTTCCAAGTCTGGCCATTTGTTGGGATTTGCTTGAGGACAAGCAAAGATTTAAGCATGAGGGAGTTTGATAAATTAGAATTTATCTAGTTTTTTACCTTGCTTTAACAGGTTTTATTAGTGGTTTATCTTTATTTATGTTTTATTTTTATTACCTTTTGGTTTATATTTTGATTTGTAGGAAAAGGAGTTGAAGAGTTGATGAATTTGATGCAAACAGAGAGAATTACGGCCCCCCAGTGTTGAAGAACATGGCCATAATTCGTGGGAAGCAGTTGGAAGGTCAAGTGAAGAAACAGAGAGAATTACGGCCCCCCAGTGTTTTCCAACATGGCCGTAATTCGTGGTTACGTGAGCTGAAAAGTCACAGTTTGAAGATTATGGCCCCCCAGTGTTGCGCATTATGGCCATGTTTATGGCAGAATTTTGTAACAGCTCAACTTAAGTGCTGAAACTATTGAGCAGTTTTAGAGGGGTCTTAAAGGGGATATAATGACACTTGAATGAGTTAGAATTAGGCTATAAATAGAGGCTTTCAGACCACGAAAAGGATCATCTTCCTCTCCATTTTTCTTAGCTAAACTTGTGTTCTTTTGTGTTTTTCTTCATGTATGTTCAAGCAACTTTTCTATGGCTTTAAGTTTTGAATGAATTTCAGTTTCTATTACTTTCTAATCTTCATCTTTTACTTATTCAAGTTCTGAATGTTTAATTTACATTGTCTTATTTACATTCCAATCATGTGTGAGTAGTTTCTTTTATCTTGGGATTGATTATATTCCAATGATGAATTATTGTTAAGTCTAATTTTCTTTCCTTAGATGTTATGAGCATTGTTCTATTCTTAATTTAATCTTGAATTTTACTTTCTCTGCAATCATAACTAATATGATTGTATGAATCCTAAATATCTTATTAAGCACTGAAAGGTGAAAATTCGATATTGGAATTACAAGATTAAACAAGGGGATCAATTCATGAAAATAGAATTGGTTTTCTTGAGGCTTAGAAATAATTGTTCTTAATGAGTTTTATCATTCCTTCTACCATGAAAATAGGTAGATTCTATGTTTGAAACATTTTATTGTACTTTGAAAGAAGACAATAATCACATTTGATTATTTGGCCTTTAAGAATCCATTGTTCATACTCAAAGGAAAGTGACGAAGAATTGGCTTAAGAGTAATTTTCATTGGAAGAACATCAATCCCAAGAGCCTTTTATTTTCTAAATTAAACTCATTTTATTTTCCAGCAACAACAATACCATTCTAATTTATTCCTTTAGCTAATCATCTTAGTGAGAGAAATTGGTACTCAATTCTAAGTCCTTGTGGGAACGATATTTTACTACGCGATAAAACCGTGCACTTGCGGGCCTATCAAAGCCGTTACCACAGAGCTTTTCTTCCAAGCTAATGTCACAAAAATGATCACGAACTCGACCTCGCACACACCCACGACCTCTACAACCTTAAAACAACAACACTAGGTTTTAGAAACAACTTCTAAACCACTAAATCTACTCCTAGGGCCACGGTTTTAACCAAGCCACTAGGGTACACAACTCAAAAAAAAATTTAATTTAAATCTCACTTAAACTATTAAAACAATGTTGAAAACAATGTTTAAAAACTTCACAACTTTCTCAAAAAACCTTTACAACTTTAACTCAAGAAACTTTTAACTTTTAAATCCACTAAAATCATTTCTTTTCAAACAAAACCATGGATCTAACTTCTAAAATACATAGTTTTTAACTACTAACATTTAAATCAAGTAAAAATTTTAAAATCAACCCTGAAACCCTAAATCAAGCTCACAGTTTTAAACACAACAACATTTCCCCAAGTTTTCTCATTTTTCAAACATTTCCAACAACAAAATCAACATCAAAACTAAAGGTTTGGTCACATAATTCTTAAGACTCCACCTCCTTAAGAAATACAAAGATTTCTTTAAGGTTTAGGTTTTCATTATCTTAAATCTTCAAAACATAGTTGAATCAAAGCTTTAAAATACATCAAACTTTCTCAAAATCTCTTAAACAACAACAACAAAACCATGAAGAAATCAAGGTTTTGAAACTTGAAATCTTCCCCCTTTTTCTTAGTTAAGGTCACGGCCTCAAGCTATCAAAATCATGAACAACAACAACACAAAAACAACAACAAAATCAACAACAATTAAACAAGTGATTCAAAGTTAATTTTTCCCAAAATCTTCTTCTATGTCATGGACAACAAAGGCTCGAAGGAGAAGGAAAAATTCACATTTGATCACATCAAAAACCATCATCAACAACTCAAGATAATGGAGGCAAAAGAATTGAAAAATCACCAAAACCCTCAGGGTTTTGAGCTAGTAAAAAGGAAGAAATTTTTTATCCAAAACCCTCACACTCTATCACACTCAAGATTCTAGTATTAGGAGAAGGAAATGAAGAAAAATGGAGGCATTCTTTGGTGGGAGAGCTCACGGCTTTAGCTAGGAGAAAATGGAGGAAAACTTTGGTTTTTCTTCTAACACCAACACTTAGTAAACAAGACAAATGAAATGAATTTTCATCTCCCCCTCTCTTCTAGTAAAGTGGCCGGCCCAAAGAGAGAGAAAGGAGAAGGAAGTGAGTCACCACTTTGGCCATACCTTGGCCACGACTTTAGGTAGGATTTAACTTAATAACCAATGGATTAACGACACCTCACCTTTAGGCCATACTTCTTCTACCCAGTCTACGTCGAGCATTGACTCATTGGCCAAATGAGTCTTTGCGTCGCAAAAATCACGGCGTCGAGTGATCGCGTTATCGATAGTTCACTCGCCAATTAATCGTGTAAAATAATTCACCGAGAAATTAATTTACTGTGTGACTAAGAAATTATCTGCGAGTAATTTTTTTACCAATAATTCATAAATCCAATTTAAAAAAAATCAAATACTATCACAGGAAGTTATGATTCAATTTTTGTTGAAATCAAAATTCGTTACAAATTTTATTGTGGATAAAAATTACCCGACGATTCAAAATACGACGAAACTTCGTTAGAATTTTTTGACGAGTTTTGAAATGTAAATTAATATTAAATATTCTTTGCAGACAAAAATGCATACTTATTGCATAAATACAGCAAATTTACAATACCATAACGTTAATAACACAGTAAAATAATGGATGCTGCACTTTTCAAAACACTCTTACACCATTGAAAGAGTAAGGGTTGAAATAGAGGAATACTCAAGGTATCATCTCTAAGAATCAAGGAAGGATTCTAGTGGAACCAAGAAGCAACCAAGGACACTCACTCCTCTCTTAGGGATGCGATTTTCTACATTGAGGTAAGGGGAGCTATTGTGGTTGGGGATACTCAAGGGAACAAGTAAAGCGGTCATCCTTAGGCCCGTAATGTGCTACTTGATTAAAAATGAATGTGTAAGAATTAAATACATGATTGTGCGTCTCTGTTTTTGGTGAATTAGGGGTTGTTCCCCCTATTTGATTGATAATATGAATGTTACTTTTTTGTTACTAGAACTGATGTGGTGTTGTTAGAATGCTGTCTGTTACTGTTATTACTGTCTGTAGGAATGCTGTTTGTTGCTGTTACTGTTGTCTGCAGTAATGTCTGTTGCTGTTATTTGTTGTCTGCAGTAACGCTGTCTGTTATTATTGTTGCTGTCTGCAAAAATGATATATGTTACTATTACTGCTGTATGCAGAAATTATACAAAGTGGTTCTTGAATTAGAATGAAATTACAATAAGTTAGAATCCTAACAATGAAGCCTTAAATAGGAATTATTAATAAAGAATTTTCCTTAAGTGTTAATCTTAATTATGTTGTCTCTAAATATTTAGAATCGAAGAAGAATTGGCGAAAATACGCGAAAACATTTTTATGTGAAACGCAGTGTTGCTGTTTCAGTTTCTGTTGCTATACAGGTGCTGTTTCTGTGCAGTTCTGCTTGCTGTTTTGTGCAGTTTTTGTTTTCAATGTTTACTGTTTTCTGTAGAATTTTTGTTGTACATATTTTATGCATTTAGACGCGTTAGGCTTGCTAATTGAGCCGAGAACAGACCGAATTGAACCAGAAAAATTTCTAAAATAGCAGAACTAAGTCTTAATTATTTTTGTCATTTAATTACAGTAAATAAGGGTTGCTAATAGAACATAAAATCATACTACATGGTTTTTTTTATTGAATAAAATTACAGTAAGTTAGGACTCCAATGACTAACTTTAATTAGGAAATTTTCATAATTTCAGAATAATAATAATTTAAGAATATTAATGTTTTAATTACATGAATAATTAAGAGTTAATTATTCTTAGGGCAAGTCATAGATTCCCTGTAATTTATTCTGTGATCCGTTTGTATTTTGTGATGATGATTATGAAAGTCCACGCTTATGGCAATGACCTTGAAAGGATAAAGGACCTGGTGTGCAAGTCACTTAACTATAAATAGCCATGATGGGACTTCAGTCATTCCTTGTGAGATGGCCCTAGCCATAGGGGCCATAATGGATTGTCAATGAAAAAAAAATTGAATTGTGATGTTCGGAGGAAACCTAACCTTGTTTGTATGATAGACATACCGAACCTTGTGATAGGATGGGGGAAGCATCGTTGAAATGAATGGTGGAGGCCGACAAGAGTGAGCCCACGTGGCAATACCTCGACCTAGGGGATGAGAAGCCTAAGTTTGTGGTCCCCGATAGCTTGAGTGTCGCACCTTGGGCTGGGGGCCACTTATCAAACTTAACTACCCCGATCGTGACCGAACATTATCATTTCTAGTCGAGAGTATGCGGTAACAGAGTAATCACCATTGCGATAACTTTCTCTAATAAACTAATTATGTACTCCTAGGCGACTTCCCAGAGTAGTAGATGGTACCACATGCATATGAAGTAGCGTTGCTAGTTTCTGCATTTTTCTTGAAATAATTATGTGATTTTGAGAATGGTGAACTGAGCCGTGTGTGCTTATTATTTTAAAATGTTAGAATTGCTATAAAGTGTATGTAATGTAGTGTATACTTTATATGAGTTTGTGGTTGCTATAACTATAACTATACATATATATATATATATATTCATTTATTCTCTCTTAATAGCTCCACAACTCAACTACAACGTACTCACCCATCTTGTTTGCATGTCTCCTTGTATGTTCCATGATTTACTTGTAGACACTTCTAATCCTGGAGTTAGTGGCTAAGCTGAAGAACTGGGTTATCAGCTGTATTTTATTTTAAGTGTGTTATTTTCATTCCAATAGTGAAACATGATGTTTTATTAATTTTGAGTATGAGAGGTTATGTGTTAGCTCTAAGATGATGTGACAAATACTTTGGGGATTTATTTTTACCAGATTTATTTCTAAATATTTATCGAAATAATTTTATGGAAAATTTGAAATGGTACTTATGCTATTCATTTTGTTTATTTAAATACTTTGTTTTATTTATTTAGTAAAGATGATTTGGAGTTTTTCTTGATATGTGATACTCTTATATCACAGGAAGTTTACGTGAATTATGTTTTGTTACATCGATTTTAATGGTTTAAATTTTTACGTTATTTCCACAATGGTTTCCCTAAATAGATAACTATTTGAACACTAAATACTTATTATTTTTTTAAATAATCGTATTTTATTCAAGAAAGGGATAAGGGTGTCACATACAACACCAAAATCTCCAAAAGCCAGCCATCATCATCGCCGATCACACACTCTGAGATCTTCCGCGCATGATTGACCACCTTCAGTGGTTTTCGGAACTGAAAATCAAAAACAAAAATAATTAATTAGAAGTGAAATACAAATATAATTAAAAAATATTGGCATTTGTAAAAAATTAACAACACTTACCTCTCCCAACCATATGCAGGTGGCCGTGTAGTCCGAAAACGAGTGGAGGAGAGACATGTCCTCTAGGCCCCCAGGAAATGCCACTGGTAACCCCTTAGCCTGTGGTGGTAGAGATGGTGGGGTGGCGGTAGAATCTCCTAGTGTTGGGGTGATGGAGGTGGTGGCGGCATCCCCCAGGCATCTTGAACTTTCAGCTGCTTCCGTTTGCGAAAGGAAGCCGTAGGCAACTCCTGCCCCGCTAGTCCTCCTCGCGAACCACCCTCACTGCCCGTCGTCATACATGCACGACAATCAAGGAATTATAAATTGTTTTGAAATTCTGACCAAATCCATAAATAAACTTAAGGATGTATGATTTCATGCCTTCCGTAATTTTATTTACGAACTCAGTTTCATACTCACTGAGTCCGTAAATAAAATAACGGATGTTATATTTGCTCATATTTTTAATGCATCCATAAATGTATTTACGGGCGCAGTGGACCCTAAGTCTGTAAATACAATTACGTAAGGCATTCTTTTTAAAAACTTTTTAAACGTCCGTGACTTTATTTAGGGAAGTAAAATTCAGCCCATCTGTAAGTATAATTACGGAAACATTCAGAATTCAGAAAAAACGCAGAAATGGAAAAATGAAATGAGGGAAGAAAGGGAGGTTACCTGGTACTGAAAAAACAAAATGGAGCATGGGATTGAGTGGGAGAAGAATGGATTTGGAGGGGATTTGGGGGGAGAAAGAGGGAAGAGTGAGAGAGTAAAAGTGAAGATGAAGAAGGAGAGACGCGGGTGGGGGGATTTAAAAAACCACTTAAGTGATTACGGACAGGTAGAATCTGTAAATATATTTATGGAGAGGGGTAAAAACGAAAAAAAATAGAAAAGCTGAAAGAGGATGTATCCTACTAAAATTGGGGGATGCTATTAATAAACCCTTATTTTTTTTGGGTAAAAATAAGTGGTGTTTGGGTAAAAAAGAGCAGGTTTTCTCAAGGGACAGGGATCTTTTAACACCAGTCCCTTTAGAATCAACTTGGGCTCGTAAGGATTTCAAAGGCCCACTAGTCGTTACATGGTCAATACTTGTTACTCAAGGGACAGGCTTGCATTTTCCTGTGGGTCAATTCTTAGGACAAAACTCAGGTAAAATTCTCTAGGTCCTGTTGGTGTTGTTCTTTTTATAAAATGCGATAAAAACAATTTTGATAGTGGCAATTATGAGAGGTTAGAGATAGTGAGAGTGGATAAAGTGAATTTTTTTATCCATTTTGTGAGGGGAACAGGACCAACATGACATAGGAAACTTTACCTAAGTTTTCTCCCAATTCTTACTTTTTTCCATTTTCCTCTCCCGCTTTTGACGCCTTTATCTTGGATAACACTATTCTTTATTTTTTGGTTAAATTATATTTTTAGTCCATTATGTTTCATTTAGGTTTCTGTTTGGTCCCTTATGTATTATTTGTTTTGAGTTAGTCTCTTATGGGTAAAGGTTATACCAATGTGGTCACTTTTTTTTTGTTTCAAAGTAGTCCCTTATATTACCATAATTACACCAATATGGTCTGTTTTTGCAAAATAACGCCTCAAAATGGATCACATTGGTATAACTTTTGTAACATATGAGATCGTTTCGAAGAAGGACCACATTGATATAACTTTTACACATAAGAGACCAATTCAAAATTTTTAATAGATAAGGGATCAAACTGAAACCAAAATAAACATAAGAGACTAAAAGTATAATTTAGGCTTATTTTTTTTTTAGTAGAATTCTCACTTCACTTCTATTCTACCACCTAAAATAAATTAAATATATTTTTATGTTTCTTTCTGTTACGTTTTCATTGCACGTCTTCTTTCTTAATTTCTTAATTTGTATCATTTATCATGTCTTCTATTTTCTCTCAATTTTTATTTTCTCTATACTTCTTCTAAAAAATATAGCACGCCCCAACTTGTGATTTTTATTTTTTGTACAAAATATTTTTTAAATTATTATTAATCATGTATCTTGCAATTCATAATAAGATTTGATTCATGATTAGGAAAATAGGTCTTTCGATTCAGGATACGAATCTTGATTCGATAACCTTGATTTGCTTATTTAAAAAATTATAAGAAAAAATTACTTTACATTTGCATTTGCTTTAGACTCTGTAAAAAAGTTGGCCATTGAAATAGAGACTAAAATTTATGAAATTTGATATTATGTTAAATCTCTATAAAGTTTTTGCATTAGTCCGTAAAACTGCTCACCACCGCCCTGCAATTACTTTTGGATAGGATTTGGTATGTTGTATTCAAGTGGAAGTGGATGGTTTTGTTTCTACCTCCAATCCTTTTTGAATAAATTTCTAGTTTTTGTGTGAGAGAAGTTAATAATAGAGCCAAGCGAGGACTGACTTTTGTTCAATATTTACTGTCGTAGCCAATATGGGAGCTCAGAAATGGATATATTGATTCTAATTGGTTGCCAGATTTCTTAGAGATGGTGGAACATATTAGGGTAACATCATGGAGATGGTTTGAGGGAAAGACAAACAAATCAAGGAGATGGTTTGTGGTTTGTGGGAAAGGGTAACACATATATGAATGATATGTTGTGTTGTTTATCATGGGGTTCGTTGTTTTTGTAGGTTTTGTGGTGAGAGCTTGTATTACGTTATTAATGGGATTCACTATACTTATTAGTAATGGGTTGTGTCATTCAGTTATTCTTCTGTGTAGGCCATTGATTGTCTTTATTTTGTGTATTGGGTTAAAGTACCCTGTGTAATCCTGTAATGTAGTCTTCTTTGTTGCTAAAACCGTAAAAACTCAACTCGATGATTCACAATTTTTTGTCAACTTCATTATTTTCTACTTGAGTTTTGACGCAACAACACCATTATTAATATCTGTTTTTAGTATTCGAATCCTCAAGACGAGTTCTATCATCTACTCTATATGTCTCCTCATTCTTCTCATCTCACTCTCATTTTCTCCCTCATCGCTCTTGTATTTCTTCCTCTCACTCTTTTGTAAGGTCCATGGAATCAATAGCATCATGTCAATTAAGTTTCATTTTTTAGATATTGTTCTAGTAAGCAGAAACAACTCCCATATGTAATAATGGAAGATATATCACACTAAGATGTCAAACTTCAAATCAAGAACCTCTAAAGTATAGGTGTGCATCCAACTTGTGAAATGAAAATTACATCCTAGTCTTAAAGACTTAGTGACCATGCTAATTAACAGTAGTCTTGATTAGCCTGCCCCACTGAGTTACAAGCTTATTCAATGTCAAATGACACTTCAGATTTTAATAAAATATATGAAAAAAAAGTGTACACAATTTTTCAGGAGTTTATTTACTTGGTTTTTTCTTGGTTTCCACCTTCTAAAATATTATATTATGCCCTTTAAAACATTGAAATACAAATGGAAAATTATACTCTCAAATCTATCTTTTACACTAAATATGGGAAGTGTGGTATAATTTTCTCAGTACAAATTAAAGTATAATCTCTCAAAGTAGATACCCAGGGAACAACAAGAAATCACATCTGAAAACATACCATGATAGAAAAGAATCTAGATAATTCATCTAAATTTATAATCTCATAGAATCAAAAAAATATGAGAGAGGAGAGAAGAGAGAAGAGAGAGAGGGAAAGGGAGAGGGAGACAGAGGGTGTTTGGTGGTGGGGGGAGATGGGTACGCCCGGTAGGGTCTCCACCAAGATTTAGAGGATACATTGGCAACATCATCCGATCCACGATCTCATTCTATGTCACCAATATTCCTGTTGGCACAAAAGAATCTGACCTATGGTGGATTTTTTGTGGGTACGTTAATGTTGCTGATGTCTTTATACCCCCGAAGGTTGATAAACATGACCAAAGGTTTGGTTTTGTGAGATTTAAAGGGGCTAAGGATGCAAACCTATTAGAGAAGAAACTAGCCAAGGTCTCAGTGGGAGGAAATCTGATAGTATTTGAAGTAGAAAAGTAGTAGAGGTAAGTTGTGGAATGTAGTCGAATAGTATTAGAAGATGTGAGGCTTTACAATTTGGAGCTAGAATGTAGTTTGTATTGCTCTCAAATTGATTGATTACAAATGCACCCAAACTTGCCTATTTATAGGTGCTTGAAGATGGTTCTAGCAATAGATGGTTCTAGGCTTTTCTTGACTTAATTTTACATTTGATTATTCTAGAGGCATTTGATTATGGTAGATATTTCTAGGAATTCTCTAGTCTTTCTACATTGTTTTGTATTAGATACTTCTAGGCTTATATGGCCATTTCTAGGCATAAGCTATCCTAGGCTTTTGTGAAAATTCTGAAAATTGCGGCATCTTTAACACTCCTCCTTGATGCGATTTTGAAACTCAAACTTTGTCCTCGGTTCCTCAAACTTGACTCTGGGCAATGCCTTTGTAAATATGTCCATGATTTGGTCTTGATCGTGCGATGTACTTGAGCTCGATTTCTTTAGTTGCCTGCTTCACTGATGAAGTGATATTTGATTGCTATATGTTTTGTTACTGTTGTGATGCCTTTGGATTCTTTGCCATTGCTATTGCGATTTGTTATGTGATAGAATTATGGTAGGGTCATCCTGCTGTTCACCCATGTCTCAGAAGTATTCTCAGAAGCCATATAGCTTGATTTGTAAGCCCATTTCTTGCCGCGTACTCGGCCTCACGCGCCGTTGATTATTACAGCTTGATCGCTTGCTTCTTTGATGCCCGTGAGATAAAACCTGATCCTAGTAAGAAGGCATAGCTGATGTGCTCTTCATGTCATCGGCCGAACACCCAATCACTATCGGTATAGCCAGATCAACTTTGAGTTGGTCATGGTTTTATACCATATACCAAACTCCCGTTCCTTGTAAATATCTTAGAACTCTTTTAGCTACTCCAGTGAACGACTTGGTTTTATGAACCTTGATAGAAGACTTGTAGCATACATGATGTGCAATTCGCGTGGCTGTAAGATATAATAGGCTCCCGATTAAAGCTTCTATAGTCACGATGCATCGACACCGGTGCTCCATCTTCCTTTAACGACTTCTCATTTTGTTACAAGCGAATTGTGGCCGGCTTGCGATCATCCATCACAATTTCTTTAATAATGTACATGTGTATTTCTTGACATATGAATATCCCTTCTTTTTGTTGTTTTACCTCTATCTGAGAAATAATTCATCGAAGCCAAGGTGGTCATCTCGAATGTCTTCATCATGTCTTCTTTGAACTTAGTTATCATTTCTATATTGTTTCCCGTGTAGATAAGATCATCTCGTATAGGGGAGACAATGAGAATATCTTCTTTGACCTTGGGTCTTGGCGTATAGTGTTGGCTCACTTTTGCTCCTCCAGAATCCTCGATGGCGAAGTATGTCGATCAATTACCCTTATACCATGCTCGAGGAGCTTGTTTTAGACCATATAAAGCTTTTCTTAGTCTTAGCACTTTGCCTTCATTGCCTTTGGACAAAGCCTTGTGGTTGCTCACATAAATCTCTTCTTGTAGTACCCCATTGAGGAAGGTGACTTGACATCTAAGCGGAAAATATTCCAGCCTTTTTGAGGTGCTAGAGCTATTAAAGCTCTTATTGTATCCATTCGAGCAAGCTGGGGCAAATGTCTCGTTGTAGTCGACTCCAGGTTCTTTGTGGTAGCCTTTTGCTACCAGCTAGCCTTGTGTTTTTGTATTGAGCCATCGAGGGTTAAGCTTTGTCTTATAAACCCATTTGACTCAATAATATCTTTATTTTTGGGCCAGTCTACTAGCTCCCGTGTTATTTTCTCTATCATTTTTATTTCTTCCTCGTTGCCTTGACCCATATTCTTGCCTTGAAGCTACTTAGTAGCTTTGAGGCTCAGTATGTAAGTTGCAAGATTGATATATATCCACCAGCGATTTTCTTTTATCGGAGTAGATTACGGTGAAGAATCTTGTCGTTGTCGTGGAGATGAAGGGGCGTACCTAAACCTGCGATTACTTAAATCGACTTCTTGCTTGGGTTGTTATCTTTGGTAACGAAAAACGGCCTCTCAATTTTTCTTTATCCCAGTTCAAGAAGCACCTTCATCAACTTCAACATCTCGGTGACGGATGAAAGCTTCTTTGTTTTGTAAGTTGTAGACTTCGATAGCCTTTTGATGCGTCTTTGTACCCCGAAGATTCCTCGTCTTTGTCTTGTCTTCAAAGCTTATGTCTCTTTTGATCGCACATGAATATAGCATATGGATCCAAGACCCTTGAATGTTTAGCCGATGGTTTGCCTCCAGGCTTGATAGGGTTTGTCTTGAGCTGCCTTAGGCTGGACACCTGTTGAGTATGTGATGCGGTGTAGCGCCTTGACCCAAAAAGTGTTTAGTAATCCTTTTCCTTGACGTTGATCTACGCCATCTCCATGGTATGCGATTTCTTCTTTCAGAACACTCCATTTTGTTGTGGAGAATATCATTATGGTGTCGCTCAATGCCTTCATCTTCGAATTTATCAAATTCGTGGGAGTTGTCACTCTTTCGCGATCAACTTCTAAGCCTCATTATATGTTTCTTAGCTTTGCTTTTAAACCAGGGCCTTAAACTTCTTGAATGTTCCAAAGACTTATGATTTTCCTTGATGAAGTAGGACCCAAAGTCATTCTAGAAAAGTCATCGATAAAGAGGATGAAATACTGTTGTTGTCAAGTGATGGTGTCCTCATTGGTCATAAGCGTCGGTATGGATGAGCTCGACAAGTCTTTTGCTCTCCGTCTTTGGGGTTAACGATGTCTGTGTTGCTTCCCGAAGACATCCTTCACAAACTCCATTATTTTCTTCCAGCGTGGGAGATCTCTCATCATATTCTTACGATATAACAACTTGAGGCTTGAGTGTTGAAGTGGCCAAATCTTGATGCCGTAGCCGAGGAATCATCAGCTTGCACCTTAAATGGCAATGTTAGTGGTATATTTAAAGTTTATCGGAAACTTCTATTCCTCTTCTCCATTTTACTTGGGCTATCTCAAACCCTTATTATTGTTATCATAGATTGTGCATTTATCTCCTTCAAAGTGAAGGGCATAGCCTTTCTCCATCATTTGGCCAATGCTCGAAGATTTTCTTTAAGATTAGGAACTAGTAAGACATCTTTTAATGAATCTCGTACCTTTTCTTTGTCTCCACCATGGCAGTGCCTTTTCCTTTTGACTCCACGGTATCTTAGTTTCTAGTCGAACCTTTACTTTGGCGAGTCATCAATATCCTTGAAAATGCTCCATCTTTCGCCATGTGATTCTTATGACAGCTATCCAGTACCGGTTCCACACATTTAGTCACTAGAATCTTGGGTAGCATAGAATAGATGTTGCTCACGGTCATGTGTATTTTGCTCCACTCGTGCTCTTCATGAAATTGGCACGATGTTTATTTTTCTTTGAAAGCAGTTCTTCTCCACGTGCCCAAATCTCTTTTTGCAATGTCGACCTTTGTGTCTTTCCACGATAAGCGCAGTCTTTCTCGGCATGATTTGTCCTCTTTGCGGATACCACATGGAGGATACTCATCTTGATTTTCTTTGAAATTTCTAGAATTCTCTTTGTTTCTAGAATTTTCTCCACTATTTTGTTTCCTCCATATCCTTTATTTTGAGGACCAGTAATTTGAGCTTTGATTGAAAGGCATTTTCTATTGAGTCATCTTCATGCCTACTCGATCTTTGCTCATAAGCTTCAAGAAGAGCCCATTAGCTGCATAGATAAAGTAAACAGTCTTTTGTTTGCTGTCGTAGTCACGATTGAATCCCATACTCTGAGGAATAGAAATTAATATTTTCTCAACAATTCTTTTTGTCGAGAATATTTTCCCCATAGGCTCTCATTTGAGAAACTATTTCTTTTATTTTAGAATAGTAATCTTTTGTCTCGGACTCCTTCATTTTATTAACTCAAACTCCGTCTTAGAGTTTGAAGTTTGTGGCTGCGATACCTTGTCACTTCCTTGAAACTCCTCATAGTGTGCTCCATGCTTCTTTGGCACTTGTAGCTCCCATTATTCTCGGAAAAATAAGCGTCGACTCGCTTGTTGTAGAAAAAATAACGCCTTTCGTCTTTTGTTTATTTGCCTTGACTCTTTTTCTTGGTTTGCGATAAAGTTGAAGTGTCTGCCCGATAGCGATAAATCCTTCTTCTACAACGTCCCACAAATCTTGGGAGCAAAAAAATGTCTTCATTTAATGCTCCAAAAATCATAATTTTAACTGTAAAAGCGAGAGCATTAATAGATGGAGATTGAATGGTATTAGCCATGAGTTAAGAAAATTTTTGGGACTAGTATAAAATGTAAGGAAGGAACTTTTTTGGAAAATAGTTGGGTAATTTTTCCTTGATATATGGCTAGAACCAGGCTCTACAGATACCACTTGATAGTATTTGAAGTAGAAAAGTAGTAGAGGTAAGTTGTGGAATGTAGTCGAATAGTATTAGAAGATGTGAGGCTTTACAATTTGGAGCTAGAATGTAGTTTGTATTGCTCTCAAATTGATTGATTACAAATGCACCCAAACTTGCCTATTTATAGGTGCTTGAAGATGGTTCTAGCAATAGATGGTTCTAGGCTTTTCTTGACTTAATTTTACATTTGATTATTCTAGAGGCATTTGATTATGGTAGATATTTCTAGGAATTCTCTAGTCTTTCTACATTGTTTTGTATTAGATACTTCTAGGCTTATATGGCCATTTCTAGGCATAAGCTATCCTAGGCTTTTGTAGAAAATTCTAGAAAATTGCAGCATCTTTAACAAAATCTGCTAAGGATAAATATTGCAAGATACAACAGGATTGCAAAGGCACAAAACCCATCTGTAACAAAGCATGTTGTAAACAGGGATCATAATTTGGGAGGTTTTATCAAAGACAATAAGACTTTTGCTTCATTGGTATAAGCTAATGGGGGCATCGGAACATACAATAGAGAAAATGCACTAATTAAAGGAAGGGCGAAAGGGATAGGTAGTATTAGGGGGAATACGCACTGGCCCCCAACCATTTCTGGAGGTTGAGGCTTCTGAGGATCGGATGACAAGTTTGGCCCATTGTTTGGTGGGCAAATTACAAGATGATGTTGGTGCATTTGAGGTCCGGGACCACCTATTTCTTGAAGGGTATTATGAGATTAAAGCAATACCTCTGGGAGGTGATCTTATACTCCTTTGGCCTTCAGAAAAAGGGACACTTCATGAGGCAGTACACGGGAATCACAACTGGTGGTCCACCAAGTTCGAATCATTTATCAATTGGAACCCATCAATCTTACCTAAGGAGAGATGGGTGTGGCTTCGCTGTGTGGGAATCCCACTACATATATGGGAAGACAAGGTATTCAACGACTTGGCTATGAAATTTGGTAGACCAATCTCCATAGACAATGTCACTTCAAGTATGGCTCACTGTGATGTGGTCAGAATCCAAGTTTTAGTCTCGGCGATCACTTCCATTGATACGACGGTGAAAATAAAGGTTGCCGGTGTGATTTATCTGATTCGTATTGTTGAAGAACATTTTGGGCAAATCGGAGAGCTTTTAAGGTGCCGGAAGAGGGTTCTGTGATGGCGTCAAAATCATCTTCCTCGTGCACCGGCTAATGGAGCGCGGCAGAGGCGGTGGTATTCGAATTTTCTGGTTTTGAAATCGATGGTGACGGAGGCGTGGGATTCGAGGTTGACCAGAGGGCACATGACCTTGTGGGGGAACAATGTAGCAATGCAGGCTACAAAGAGGTACTTTCGGAGGTGATGGGGACAGGGCACGCCAAACATTCACAAACTGGGAAACTTTTGGAGAAAGGAGCTGGTAAGGATACAGAGGTAGTACAGTGACAGGAAGGAGCTCAGCCCCACGAAAGTCAACCACTCTTGCCATTACATGGATTAGACGAAGGAATAGGGGGTGCCTATGCTCGATGTCGCCTGACAGTGGGTCGTCGCGCCTTGATTCGAGTGAGGTAGTTGGTTCTTACCCAGGAAATAATGTAGAGGGGGTAGGGGATTCATTGGATAAAGTGGGGGATGGCGATGCATTCACTGAGGTTAGGGGAGGAAGGAGGAATCGAGGAGTAGGCCGGGTTACTAGAAAATCAAAAGAAAAAAAATGGACTTACTGGGCCCATTTAACCGGTTCAGGTATTTGCCTCTAAGAGGGGGTGCGAACAAAAAGAAAACTAGGGCCCCAACTATAAATGTTGGGCTTGGGACGGGTGGGCTGAAGGCTGGGCCCAGGAGTGTGAGAATGGGGATGACAGAAAATTTAGGGGGGGTGCCATAACAATCTGGAATTGGAGGTGGACCTTTGTTTGGGCCCAATTCCTTTGGCCCCTTGTCTATTACCAACGGCGCTAGCCTCCTCCTCAGCCACGCCTCCTCTAAGGCATCGGCCTCCCTCCTCCATTACTTCGTTTGGTTCCACGGGGCCTGATATGGTGGCAGATTCCTTGGCGATGCGTGATGTGGGGGCAGACTCCATAGAGGCGGCGGGTAATGTAATTGTCAAGGGCAAGGTGAGTGGAAAACGAAGGAAGGGAAGAAGGATACTCAAGGGCTCTAAGAATTTTTAAAAATCATACGAAGAGGAATGTTTCCCATGGATTCTTGTGTGTTGGCAGTGATATGGGGAAGGTTCCAAAGGAGAAAGGAGGGTTAATGAAGGATGCACAGGGTGTGGCCGCATCGGTAAACAATGGGGTGAAATTGTTGGCACTCGGTGAATGCTCTGGTTCTTTTGGTGGGCCATCTTCCCCCAAACGGACTATGGTCTGTCAACAGCCTGTGACTGGTGATCAACAAATGGAAGGGCTCAATTTAATTGTGGATCTAAATCAATAGGCACATAATCCATTGGTGGCGCTACATGATAACTCAACGAGAACAAATTTGGATTTATCTTCTGGACATGGGAGAGAAGATGTTGATGCTACAAAACTTTTGACTATATGGGTGACAATGGGGTTATCGGTCAGGGAGAACACTATGGTGCGGAAGATGGTTGGATTCGAGATCCGTGATCGTATCGGTGTTGGGGAAAGCGTCAATATAGATTAATGATAGTGTGCTCTATGAATATTAGGGGGTTGGGGATGAGGCCGAAGAGAAATAAAATTTGGGCACTTGTTCGGGAATTCAATGTGTTTATTACGATCCAAGAAACAAAATTGGAGGAGGTAACAGATACTTTCTGCCGCCAACTATGAGGGAATGATCTCTGTGATTGGCACTCCTCTCCGGCTGTGGGAAATAGTGGTGGCATTCTGTTATATGGGATAATACAAAAGGTAATCTTATTTTTCATTTTATTGGGTTCGGTTTTGTGGGTGTTTGTTTGGAGTGGGGGTGGAAAGGAATTGATGTTTTCTAGTCAATGTGTATTAGAAATGCAACCTTCCGGATAAAAGGAGATTGTGGGAAGAACTGGTAATGTCTCAGCGGGCTTCGGTGGTGGCCTTTGGTATGTGGTAGGGGCCTTCAATTCGGTATGCTCACTAACGGAGAGGAGAGGTGTGCGGGGCCCGGTGGCACCTGTGGATGATGCTGAAGTCCGTCAGTTCTGCAGTTTCATTGATGACATGGGCCTTCTTGATCTTCCCTATTGGGTCAGAAATTCACTTGTTTTCAATCCAACGGGGTTGCTATGAGTAGGCTTGACTGCTTCCTGGTGTCAGAGGAATGGATGGATGAGTTAGGAGATATGTCGCTATGGGCCCTTAATAGAGATGTTTCTGACCACTGCCCACTTGTTACAAAACCTGCCAATGGTGGCTGGGGCCCAAAACCTTTCAGCTTTAACAATCATTGGCTGAGTCATAGGGATTTCAAAAGAGTGTTTGTAAATAGCTGAGTATCCTAACCGCCTACTGGGTGGATGGGATTTTTTATTAAGGAGACGTTGAAAAGGTTGAAGGGGGTATTGAAATAGTGGAATAAGGAGACCTTTGGGGATGTAGATACAAAGATCCAACTATTGGTGGAATCCATTAAGGCACTTGATCTGAAGAATGAAGGTGTAGGACTCTTGGTGGATGAGATCGAATCTCAAAAACACTATTTTTCACAGTTGTGGTTGCTTTTGAAGAGCAAAGATAGCGTAACTTTTCAGAGGTCCAGGGCGACGTGGCTGAAGGAATGGGATGCAAATAACGATTATTTTCATTTGTGTCTCAAGTCGAGAGGGGCGAGGAATAAGATAGCAGCTATAACGGTAGGGGATATGTGGGTGGAGGAGGTGTCAGATGTCCGTGCTGAGGTTGCACGATTCTTTAGGGACCACTTCTCTGAGGAGGAGTGGGACCGTCCGAGGCTCGATGGTATAGTCTTCCCAATGATATCGGCAAAAGACTCCGCCTCTCTTTATGGACCATTTTTGGTGGAGGAGATTGATGGGGTGGTGGCTGCCTGCGATGGCAATAAGAGTCCGGATCCGGATGGTTTTCACTTCACCTTTATTAAAACAGTCTGGGACTTGATGCGGGAAGAAGTGGGATTGCTCATCCAGAATTTTACTCAAATGCCAGACTTCTGAGAAGCTTCTCATCGTACTTCCTTACACTTATACCTAAGGTAAAGTGCCCTCTCTCATTTTGTAATTTTCGACCTATTTCTCTTTTGGGCTGTTTGTGTAAGATAGTGGCAAAGGTGTTGGCTTCAAGATTGGGGAAGGTAATGGATACTCTTATTGCACCTACCCAATCGGCCTTCATAAAGGGGAGGAATTTGGTGGATGGGATGGTAGTGGTGAATGAGGTGGTAAACTTTGCAAAGAAGAGGAAGAAATCATGTCTGATTTTGAAGGTGGATTTTGAAAAGGCCTACGATTCGGTCAACTGGGATTTTCTGGATTATATGATACAGTGATTGGGGTTTGATGAAAAGTGGAGAGCTTGGATTCGGGCATGTGTCTTTTTCGGGAGTCTCTCGGTCTTGGTTAATGGGAGTCCGACAGAGGAATTCAACATTAAAAAGGGACTCAAACAAGGAGATCCTTTGGCTCCCTTTCTTTTCCTTCTAGTGGCTGAAGGTCTAGGAGGGTTGATGAGACAGGCAGTTTCTCTCCGGCTATTCACAGGTTTTCGAGTGGGTGACCCAGGATTCTTGGTTTCCCATCTTTAGTATGTGAATGATACGCTCTTCATTGGGGAGGCAACTGTGGAAAACCTTTGGGCGATAAAGGCAGCACTTAGATGTTTTGAGTTGGCATTTGGGCTCAAAGTGAATTCTGGTAAGAGCAGTTTGATAAGGGTTAATGTGGAGGACTCATTTTTAGTTTGAGCTGCCAGGTTCCTTAACTATAAGACAGGGTTACTCCCGTTTAAGTACCTCGGGGTTCCGGTTAGGGAGAATCCTTGGCGGGCAGTTACATGGGTCCCTATGGTGGAGGTACTATGCGGTAGACTTACAGGGTGGCATCATAGGAGTATCAGTCTTGGCGGGCGGATTATCTTCCTTAATTTGGTCCTGAGTAGTATTCCTATCTTCTATTTATCCTTTATGAGGATGTCGGTGAAAGTCTGAAAAAAGGTGGTTAGGATCCAGAGAGAGTTTTTGTAGGGTAGAGCAATGGGGGGAAAAAGATCCCATAGGTCAAATGGTCAGATATATGTAAGCCTAAGAGTGGGGTTGGGCTAGGGTGAGGGAGCTGAGGTGGGTCAATGCGAGCCTGTTATGTAAATGGCGACACAACCGTACCACACTAGAGTTGCAACGTTGACCCGTACTTATGCAATGGGTGCGACTTGACAGCAATTGTGTACGGCCGTACTACCTTATGTTGGGTTGTACTGGACTTTTTCTTCGTCACCAGGTCGTACAGATCACGAGGTATGCCCCTACTGTTGGGCTTGAATAGATACCGCGTACTAAGAAGTTGTTAGGTCGTTACGCTTATCCAGAAATGCCAAAATATGCTCAAATCTTGCCAGAATCTTCCCAAAATTTAATCTTTTGCTTTCCATGTTGTCTTTTATACTTTTTTGCATAAATGAGAAAATAGTGAACATATTTTATCTAATAAGGAACAAAATTATAATATTTTATACTCAAAATACCCCAATAATTTAAACAAATTGGAGTGTTATGGGGTGCTATTATGGGGTGGCTGGGTTGCGACTATGTGCAGCCTCTGAATCTATTATCCTCGTTTGCTATTTTTACGCACTTGAGGGCTAGATCACGATGCAGGTATGGATTGGCACTTATTTGGCACATAGTTCTGTGGGCAATTTGGGACCATTGGAATGCATGTATATTCTTCGAGAAAGTACCAGATGTGGGGCGGTATGATCGACCGCATCCGATCACTGTCCTGGAAGTAGTTCCTTGCAAGGGCGAAATCCACTCCATGTATGTATTACGAATAGTTTGTTGACCCCCTAGCATGTATTGAACGGTTGTAGCTTTGGTTGGTTGTTCGGTTCATTTTCTTTATTGTTGCGGATGGCATAGGCCTTCTGGTCAACTTCATTGTCTAGCTGTATTGGGTTGGAGTACCCCTTGTACCCTTGATTAATATATTTTTTCCATTAAAAAAAATCATCTAAATTTACTTAACAATATATATGCAATATTGCACAGAAAGACAATTTTTTGAGCACAGAAACAAATTATGTCATTTTCTTCACGCAGTTCTTGAGAAGGGGGGAGAGAGAGAGAGAAAGAGCAAGGAAGAGGTTGCAGATTCATCAAGAAAAATAGACTAAAAGAAAATCATTACATTGTCTAACACAATGAGAAAACCTTATACCCCAAGCATTTTAAAAGGACAGATTATACCAAACATAATAACATCATTTTGTGGTTCAATCATTCTTTTTTAGGAGGCAATTCATTCATATCAAAATCTAGCATTTTTGGACGATTTGAAGTTGACACCTCTTGATCCGCTGAGCCAGTATTTCCAAAAGCAACAACTTTATCATCAACAACTTGTGTAGAATCTTTTGCTCCTACCACTATTTCATCTTCTTCATTCACTCCTACATTAATTTGAACAACATCATCTTCCACTGCAGCAACATTTCCTTGTGCTTCCACATCAGCAATTTCCATCAATTCTTCTTCACTTTCTGCAACTTGATCAATTTCAAAGGAAGTATGATAACTCAATCCTCTATAATCTTCTTTCTTTTCAGCAATGTCAATGGATGTTTCAACACTTGTTTCCCTATATTCTTCCTCCTCATCACCCATTTCCCAATTTTCCTCCTCCTCATCTACTTCTTCCTCTTCTTTCTGATCATTAAGAACATCCATGGATACTTCAACATCAACACCCATTTCTTCTCCATGGTTTTTTGCTAGAGGGAAATTGTAACGACCCGTTTTCCGAAACGCTACTAAGCCAGTATCTTGACAAAAGTTTACATATTTCCGAAAGGCGAAATACTCTGCCTTGCACGTTTTCCAAAAATGTGGTTCTATTTTTTTTTTCAAAACTTCCTTTTCAAAATGGTTGTCAGAGTATTGCAGCGACTTTAGAAACATGGCGGAATTATTTAGAGACACCACATAACCACATTCAATTATTACATCAACTCACACATAACAGCATGTGCCTAGAAACATAATCGACATTTATTACAATACAGAAATAAATTCAAGCGTCCTATAGCTGGTCGACACAACAAGCTCCTCGCAAGACTACTAGTAGGTTCCGCAACCACAACACAAGTGGAAAGCTAAACAACCATCCCCAGCTGCTCCTCCTTGCAGTTCCAAATCCTCTGCTTGCTCCGCCATCTGGGTTACAATCATTAATTGACAGAACCACTGGCAAGGGTCAACTTCTTAAAATAAAGAGTCTGTTACACTTATTCGACAATGGCAACAAAGCATATAACAATGCAACATGTTATAGGAAATAGAAAATCATAGCAATAAGCAACAACAGCATGCACAGTTCTCAAGACACAATGCAGACTCAAGATTTTCTCTCTCTAGACTCGACTCATTTTCTCTTGACACGACAATTATTCCGGAAAGCAGACGCAGATCCATCAACTGACATACCAGCCGTAGCCTTGGGATCTTTCGCTTCTCCCTAGGTAAGCAGCCCCGGTTCCTACGCTGCGACGCCTAGCTAATCCACCGTGAACGAAGGGGACCTAGCACCCTCAGTTGTCCGGCTCACAGCTCAAAAACGTCTCGACGACTCGACAATGCTCTCAGACTCGATGAACAATTCGCCGCATACGATATTCAAAGAGTTATACGCAAGATTATTCGACCGCATATCAAATAATAAGAGCATGCTTAATATGAAGAAACGCAATTCAACAACATTATTCAATCGCATATTAAATATTGCATAACTCAATCATATTACAACATCACATGCTTGACACGCAAATCAAAGAATCCATCCCTCTGTAACTCGATGGAATTAACAGAGAGGTACAAACAAGTGGGGGGTTGGGTTCAGGAGACCAACCACAAAGTTTTCACCCACGAATGACTCGGAAAATGGACGATCGCACGACAATAAAATAAACGAAGGGGTTCGAAGACCCTAACTTCGAACTCGTAGAGTTCTCAGACTTCTTCGTATTTAAATAAGCGTTTGAATAACAAAACAAGAACTTAAACATCTCTAAAATTTGTCCTCACACAGGGACATAAAAATAAAATCCTAAAAGTGTCTAGAAGTGCCCTTACGTACAAAACGTAAACATGTAGAATATGAAGTTCCCTTACGCTAGCATACTATGAAAGTATTAATGTGAAGCGCCCTTACGCATAAATACATAAACAATAACAGTAAAATGTGAAGCGCCCTTACCGAACTCCAAGCTACGCGTCCAGGTGCTTCTCGACTTCCACACCGCACTGTCTCGGGTTACTCGAGCCTAACACATAAAACAACTTAGCGCAATTCTAAAAACTTAGTTCTACAATCTTAGGCACTCAAACTTAACCCTTTCCTAACTAACCCCTTTTACTAGAATTTAATTTAAAATACTAACATATGCCTGAAAGGCTTGTTTCAAAGAATAGTTTACCCATATAACTTAATTCGAAACAATAAATTACAAACTTGAAAAGTAACACATAACCCTTACTTTAGAAAAATGCTAACTTATTTGAAAAGAAATAGAGTTTAGAACCAAAATCATCTTATTGAAAGTTTTATAACACATAACACTTACTTTCTGGAACTTAAAGCATAACCATAATCAATTAAACACATTTTCATACAATACACAAATAAACCAACAACTAATTTTTCTCAAAACTCCCCCTAGACCTTGCGGCCACCACTTCTATATTTTTTTTTTTCCAAAACTTTGTTAAAATTCCTTTCCATGCATGCAACCATCCCAAATCATTTTTCAAATACCAATTCAAGCATCACTTCCAAGCAACACATTAAACACAACTTAAGCACTTTCAAGGTTATGTTTTAAAACATTTTCACAACTTGGTTTCCAAAGCTTTTCAAAACAATTAGGCAATTACCTCAATTAACACATAGTTAAAACATAACCCAAAAGCCTACCAAACATAGGTTTCTAAAATTCTTTTCAAGTCATCCATTACCAAAAATCAATTTCTAGAGTAATTAATCTCATAAAGCATGCTGTACATTTATAACCACATAATCTAACTATTAAGCCCTTTCAAGTTCCAAAATCTTAACACCTATTCGTCAAGAATTCAAGCAAGTTAATAACTAAATTTCTTTTCAAAAATATCCCTAGGCCTCACGGCCTCTACCTTTTTCTTTTCCAAAATATTTGCAAAACTTTTCTTTCCATAACAATAGCCATTCCAAATCCACTTCAACATGTTACAAGTATTAAAACAACAACCCATATCTAAGACATAGGGCCCGTTTGTTACGGCTTAAAAAAAAAGTGATTATGTTTTAAAATAATCTAGAGATTATTTTTTATAGATTTTAAAAAAATCTGAAGCTAATTTGTGTTTGTTTAGGATTATAAAAATCATTTTTTCAACTCTTATGAATGAGAAGCTACTTTTTTCAGCTTTTCATTTTTAACCTAAAAATCATTTTTTAAAAAAAATCATTTTCTAAAAAATCTGAAACAAACACAATTAAAATTAAAAAAATGATTTTTAACATAAAAAAAGTGATTTTATTCTAAAAAAAACTGTAACAAACGCCCCCATACTCATGCTCTTTCAAAGCTTTGTTTCTAAAACAATTACTACCACAATGAAATACCATTTCCATAGCCTTTTCTTTCAAAAACAATTTATTTTCAAGACTAGTTCATAAAGGTTTATAGGCCACTTACTCAAAATTAGTTCCAAGAATAAGAGTTCAATCAATTTGTCCAATTCCAAAAATCCTTTTAGTCATACCATAGGAATGCTAAAAATTAAAGAACACTTAATTCATGCCATCACCATGTCAAGAATTTAAAGAACAAGGGATCATTTCCTTACATGTTATTCTAACCTCCAAAAACCAAACTATGCATAAAACACAAACTAACACTTAAGCTAATTCATGCAAATCTATTCCAACAACTTTAAAATCACCTTTAACATGCTATTCAATACTTATACACATAATCAAACTTCAAAACACACATTTCTTATAGTTCAAGAATAGGGAAAATTTCTAAAATAACAAGTTATACATGCTTATTACAAACTATCTTACTAGCAAGCATCCTACAACTTTCAACAACACATATAACCCATCAATTGCTTGATTTAAGTGTGAGCTACACCAAAACCCTCTTTTTACCTCTTACGGCGAAAACCCTAGAGCTCAAGGAAGGGGTTGTAAGTGTCCCATCTCCTTAGAACAAACCAAACCATCAAAACAACACATAATCATCAATTAATTACAACTAAAACAACAAATCAACAAACACAAGGGGGGCTGTTTGGGGCACTGTTTTAGGGCTTGAATGGGGTGAAAAAATTCTGTTTTCATGCCCAAATAAATGCTAAGAATGATAGATAACACAAAGAAGAACATAACCTAGCAAGGAATCAAGTATTGGAAGCAAAATCAAGATGGAAAAAGGGGAAGAAAATCGCGACCAAAACAGAAAAATGGGGGAAAGAAAAACTGATTTTCCTTACTTTAGATGATGATGAGGATGAGGAACTAGATAGAGGAGAAGATTTGGAGCAACTTTGATGAAGAAAGTAAGACCAAAATCTCAAGGGTTTGGAAGTTGTTGGCTATGGAAACTTGAAACCCATTCTTTCTCTTGAGGTGGAAGAAGAAGGAGATGAATAGAGAAATGGGGGAGGGAGTCGCGAGATTTGGGAGCTGAATGGGGGTCTCCAATTCTTTTATTCACTTACCAATAAATAAACAATTAATTAGTAGTAATAAAAATAAGTAAAAGTGATAGTTTTTGAATTAAACCACACACTTAGTGACACCTAACTCACTTTATTAGATGCTAATCTCATCACTCATACTACTCATCTAATCTCACCTCTCTCAAGGTTACCCTCTAATCTAGAGTCTTAAAATCTAAAAGCACGGCGATGAGAAACCGAAAAGCCGATTAATTTCTCGCCGGAGAAAGCCCGGAAATTAATTCGCGAGAAATTAATTCTCCGCGTGATAATATTATTTCGTAAATAATAAAAATAATATCAAACATACAAAAATAGTCACAACAAGTTACAATTCGATTTTCATCGAAATCGGGGCTCATTTTAAATTTTATTTACTATAGAATCGCCTTGGCGATTTGAAACGCCAATGAAACTTCGTTAGAATTTTTCGACGATCTTCAAACCATGAATTAACATAACAATATTAATTCTTAATTATATTTGCTCTTGATTTATTTCACTCAATTTTCCAGTTAGCACAAAATACGCGTTGCCGCGTCATGCAGAAAACTTATACAAGGTATAAATTGATGAATTCGCACTAACGCAGCATACGTCTACGCTGTCTATTAATTTGAATTAACATCATAAATAATATTTATTTATAATAAATAAATTGTTCAAAATACTCAAAATAATTTCCCGTACTCTCAGTAAATCATCGAGATGATCAATCTCTCTGACTTATTTTTCGAGTATTCAGGATTTTATTGCTAAAATCACTTTTCTTAAAAATTGGGGTGTTACAGAAATCACCGCCCTATTTGTTTTACGAATGGTTTGTAGAACCTCTCAGTTGTATTGTTAGGCGCTAGGAGGATGGTTTTTCTTTGATTGCAGTGTTTGCTTGTAGTTTGGTGGAGATAAGTCCTCCTACTATGTCCTTGTATCGACAACTTGGTTGGGTCGGAGTACTTCTAATACTCCCCTTACCTTATTATTATATATATACAAATATTTGTTTGCCAATCAAAAAAAAAAAAAACACCCATTTCTTCTTGACCTTTCCCCTGCAAATCAACCTGCTGATCAACCTCAACTGAATTAGTGGTACCAGAACAACCATTGTGATCATTCATGTGGATAAGCACTACATGAAATGTGGGCAAGTACACATTGCAACTTTTGCATATATACCTCCTTGCCATCAAAATCATGTGTGTGTTACCACCAAACCCGTAGCTTCTCAACCTCTCCATCACCGTCAAACCATTCTCATCCTTTCTTCATCCTCGTCATATCCATACTCATCATCGCTTTCATAATCATCGGCAAAAATTGTGGCTGTGTTTCCAGCATTTCTACCTCTCCGATTACAAAGTTTCCAACCAAACCCAGATAAGGAATTAGATAGATCAATGATCTCACTTGTAGTAGTGTTGTCTTCTGTTTTTGTTATGGAGCTTCCCTTCCTTTAAGTGAAGTTGGACTTCATTCGGTCTTTGTAGTGTACTTTCAAGTACCCACAAGGGCTCTTCCGCTATCGAATTGTATCTTGCAATGACGACAAACCCTTTTGTGGTGATTCTTCCCCTCTCTTAGTAAAGTCCTTTGTTTAGGAGGACTCATTTGGGCAGAAAATTTAAAAAAAACGAACGCGAAGGAAAACACACACACACACACAAAGTAAATGAATGGAGCAATGAGGGGTTTTTTATAAGGTTACCTACTGGCTACTTCACTAGAAGGCAGTTGTGGACTTGTGAGCGTTTCTGCATCAGAGAGAAATTGAGAGAGTGAGTGATAGATGAGAGTGAGTGAAATGTGAATGTTGAGAGCACTAGTACACGAAACGTAAAACAATTTATCATTTTACACCAGCTTCATATATAACAGGTGTAAAATGTGAACGCAGTGGCAATTTTATAATTAATATGTGAATTAGTCAATTTACACGTCACATTTTACGCCGGTTATCTGTAAAACTGGTGTAAATTTAAACACGGTGTTAATTTTACAATTAACTGGTGATTTGTCTTAACCTTTTACATCGGTCATTCTAAATAACCGGTGTAAAATGTTTTTTTACTCTATCTTGTCCAAATGGTTGAACCCTTATATCCTTGTGATGTTTCCAAATTTTCACTACCTATACGATTAAGTACGTACGTCTCTTTTTTGCGACGTACTTATTCACAGAAGCGACGTACTAAGTTGTATAGACAATGGAAAATTTGGAAGCATCGCAAAGGATAAAGGAGTTCTGCCATTTGAACAAGATAGTGTATCTGGAGCTTTGGCACGAACGCACACATCAAACATAAAAACAGGGGGATAACAAGAACATGAACTTGTGATGATGATGATGAAGAAGTTGTGAAGTGGTGATAAGATCAACAAACTCAAGTTGTATTTATAATGGAAAGAATATTCAATGCCAAACACATCTATTGGCTAAAAAAAGGTGCAGATGAAAACGTCAGAAAACTGCTGGACGGTGGTAAATGCACTTTAAAAGAAAGAAAAACGTGTCATGAGAGAATATTTACACCGGTTATTTGCACAAACCGGTGTAAAATGATATGGTATTTTTGACTTTTTACACCGGTTTTGTAACTTAACCGGAGTAATATGTTTAAATTTTTTTTGAATGTATCAAAAGACTTTCCACACCAGGTATCAGAAACAACCGGTGTAAAACGATTTTATAATTTTAAATTTATAATATCTTACACCTGTTTTTATAAATAACCGGTATTAAAAGTTTGTTTCCCACGTTTTATCGCGCGACTGAGAAAACATTTCATTCTTCCTCGTCATTCAGAAAATCTCTCCCTTCCACTCTCACAAAGAACCACCACCTCCATTTTCCTTTTCACTCTCACGATGAATAACCACTGGCCACCATTGTTCCGTTCGTGTTCCCTAGTAATGCTCTCTATCTCTCTTTACTTCTCGTTTACATTATCCTTCCTCTTTTTTTCCATTTCATTCGCATTCCACTGTTTCATATGCATGCTTTCGTCCTCATTTCTGCAACTGTTCCGTTGTCGCCATTTTTGCCTCGGTTACTGTCGCTGGCGTTTTCGTCTCTGATTATCTCGCTTCTGTCGCCATTTCTCAGGTATTTTTTCTAAAAATATCTTATGTGTTGTTGTTATTGTTGATATGATAGAGCTTCTCGTTTTTTTTTTTTTGGATTTCAGTTACCATTTTTTGTTGGTTTTGTGATGAATTAATTAACT
Source organism: Calophaca sinica (assembly GCA_037113605.1). NCBI lineage: Eukaryota > Viridiplantae > Streptophyta > Magnoliopsida > Fabales > Fabaceae > Calophaca > Calophaca sinica. The sequence continues at coordinate 96,038,633 of CM073735.1, read as the reverse complement.
TGATGAAATTAGATACTTTTTTAAGTTGTTTCCGTGTCCTTAAAAAAGACAACTTGTTTCCATGCATATTTGTGAATGAGTGTTATTAAAGTCCACCATTATTGTGCTTCTTGAAGCTTCAAGCTTAAAATTTGTATAAGTGTATGAATTTTTTTTTTAGAACTTAGTTATCGATCGTAGTTGGATGCAAAAAGGTCGGAGTTTATAAAATTTATTGAAACAAAGCTTTCTAATAGTAATGGAAGATTTTATTGTCCTTGTGTTAAGTGTTCGAATCGGGCACGTATAACAGTTAAAGACATACGGTATCACCTTTTTGTTTATGGGATTTGCAAGAGTTATATGACATGGACATGGCATGGTGAAGTATTAGACACGCCAAGTGTGTCCCAAAGAGAGGAAGTTAAGGTAGATATGGGCAATCGACTAGAGGAATTGATTTGTGATATTGGACAAGACTATTTTCAGCGAGCACATTTGTATGATACTCTGTGCAGTGACAACGAAGAGCCTTTGTATCCATGGTGTACCAATTTCACACGGTTGTCAGTGGTGTTGAGATTGTTCAATTTGAAGGCGATAAATGGGTGGACTGATAAGAGCTTTATAGAATTGCTTGGCTTATTGAAGGAGATGCTTCCAAAAGGCAACACATTGCCTAACCATAACTATGTGGCAAAAAAAGATATTATGTTCGATGGGTGTGGAGTATAGGAAAATACATGCATGCCCTAATAATTGCATACTGTACTGAAAGGATAATGAAGACAAAGAAAGGTGTCCCACATGTATGACATCACGCTACAAAAAAAGGGTGATGATGAGGGTTGTGATATGACCACAAAGGGTCCTCCTGCGAATGTGTTATGTTATCTTCCAATTATTCCAAGGTTTAAGTGACTGTTCGCCAATGTAAAAGACACAAAGAATATTAGATGGCATGTAGATAAGAGGAAATGCGATAGAAAGCTTCGTCATCCGGCTGATTCTTTGCAATGGAAGCGACTTGATTCTCCGTTTCTGGAATTCGAAAATGAACCAAGAAACCTTAGGCTTGGACTTTTAACGGATGGAATGAATTCATATGGTAGTTTAAGTAGTATTCATAGTTCATGGCATGTTCTCTTTGTTATTTACAACTTGTCTCCTTAGTTGTGCATAAAGCGTAAATATGTTATGTTATCTATGATGATTTCCAGACCAAAATAACCAGGAAATGACATAGATTTTTGTCTAAGTCCCTTGATTGAAGACTTGAAAATATTGTGGGAAGAAGGCATTAATGTGTTTGACGGGTATCCCCGTGAAAATTTCAAGTTGCGTGCCATGTTATTTTGCACCATAAATGACTTTCCAGCTTACGGGAACTTGTCTGGGTATAGTGTTAAGGGACATAAAGCGTGTCCTATATATGAAGAAGGCACATGCTACCATCAATTTCAACATGGAAGGAAGACCATTTATCTTGGGCATCGTAGATTTCTCAAACGTAATCACCCGTATCGGAGGTTGATAGCTTACTCCATCACAAGCTTTTGGTATGGCGGTGGTTCTCCCATGCAAAAATCCATGCAGTGCAACATGAAGCAGGTTGATAGATTTAGGAATTAGTATTAGTGAACCCGGTTCCCCTAGGCTTTTCCTATTTGATCTTACTTTAGTATTTGCGATTTAGTTTTATTTTCGTTTGTTCTCAATTTAATTGCTTCAACCTCAACTCATTAATCTCGATAGCTTAAATAACAAAAGATCTTTACTATGTTGGTACTCGTGCATTCCTTGTGGGTTCGACATTCGAAGTCTTAAATATACTCCACTATTATTACGAGTTACGATCAGGTGCACTTGCTTGAGCCGCAACACTCACAAAACCATTGTCAAGGCTAAAACCCCTCGAATGAACAAAAAATGAGTGTTGAAATAGCATAACAAGACATTCCTAAACTGTAACACCCTGTTTCCGGAGTGCTACTAAGTGAACATTCTGACAAGAGTTGACATGTTTCCGAAAGGTGGAATACTCTGTTCGTAGGGTTTTCGAGAAATGTGGTCCTATTTTTTTTTTAAAGGTTCTTTAAAGAAGTAGTCAGAGCATCACAGCGACTTTTAGAAACATGGCGGAAAATAATTTAAGACACCACATAGACCACATTCATTTATTCTGTCAAATCATATATAATAAACGTGTCATGAAACATAACAGAGATTTATTACAACACTAAATTAAAAGACAAATATCCTATAGCTGGTCGACAAGCTATACTCTTTACTAGCCTACTAGTAAGTTCTACAACATAACACAGGTAGAATGCTGGACGACTATCTTCAGCTGTTCCCTTCTGCAATTCCAAATCCTCCGCTTGCTCTGCCATCTGGGTTTCATTCATCAATTGAAAGAACCACTGGCAAGGGTCAACTTCTTAAAATAAAATAGACAGGTACACATATTCGACAACACACTCGGCAACAAAGCATGTAATAGCACAACATATTACAGGAATTAGCAAAACATGACAATAGGCAAAACAACAATATGCACAGTTCTCAAGACACAATGCAAGACTCACTCACGACTCATCTCACGACTCATTCTCTCTCGACACTTCGACAACTTCCGAAACAACGACCAACGCCCTTGAATTCCGGCCTTAGCCTTGAGCTCTTCCACTACTCTAGGAGATTCAAGTCGAAGTTACCCAATGCCACGACAATGGACCACGCCCCTGAACATCCAGCCGAAGCTTTGAGCTCTTCCACTACTCTAGGATATTCGGGTCGAAGTCACCCACTACACGACAATGGACAACGTCCTTGAACATCTGGCCAAAGCCTTGAGCTCTTCCACTACTCTAGGATATTCAAGTCGAAGTCACCCACTACTCGACAAGGAACGACGCCCTTGAACATCCAGCCGAAGCCTTGAGCTCTTCCACTACTCTAGGATATTCAAGTCGAAGTTCAAAAACGACACGACTAGCTCTCACACTCGATGAACAGTTCGCCGCATACGATATTCAAAGAGCGGTACGCAACATAAGCAATTTGCATGGTGAAACGCAATTCAACAAGCATAAGCAATTTGCATGGAGAGACGCAATTCAACAACTATAAGCAATTCGCAGCATATATTCAATCACATATTAAATATTTGCATAACTCAATAATATCGGCAAATATCACATACCTGACACGTAAATCAAGGAATCCATCCCTCTGCAACTCGATGGAGTTGACAGAGAGGTACACAAATGTGGGGGGTTGGGTTCAGGAGACCAACCACAAAGTTTTCACCCACGAATGACTCGGAAAATGGAAGACCGCACGACAATAAAATAAACGAAGGGGTTCGGAAACCCTAACCTCGAACTCGGAGAGTTCTCAGACTTCTTCGTATCTAAATAAGCATTTAAATAACAAAAAGCCCAAAAATATCTAAGTTGCCCTTATGCATAAATACATAAACAATAACACTAGAATGTGAAGCGCCCTTACCGATCTCCAAGCCTCGCGTCCACGTACTCCTCGATTTCTATGCTGCACGGTCTCGGATCCCTCGAGCCTAATACACAGAGCACACTTAGCACAACTCTAAAACTACACTAACACCTTAGGCTCTCAAAATCTACCTCTTTCTAACCAAGCATTTCCATTCAACATCTAATCTACTTGCTACTTGAAAAAAAATAGGGTTTTAGAATCAAAACCAATTCTTGAAAGGTTAACATAACATATATTAATTCAGAAATACTAACTTACTTGAAAAGAATAAGATTTTGACTCAAAATCAATTTTCTTGCAAAGTTAACACATAGCACCTAATTTAAGAAAATACTAACTTTTAAAGAACCCTTTTCTTGAAACCTTAAGCATAACACAAAATCAATTAAACACTTTTCATAGAATTTCTAACGTCTAAAACATTTCACATACAAGTGTTAAATCTAAGTTCACAATTAAAACTCCCTTCCCTACACCTTTGTAGGCCTCTCGGCCACAACCACTCTTTCCTTAACAAAATTTGCAAAATCTTCTTTTAAATAGATAACCATTTCCATGCATGATTTATAAACTCAAACAATCATCAAATAGCATTTAATCCACCTAAGACAACTTCTATCAACAAGTATAGGCATGTTATACAACACTTCAAGAATCTCAAAATTCTAAATAAATACCTAATCATGTTTTTCAAGACCAAACTATTAAGTTCCAAAAACCCATTTTCAAACTTTTCAAGAATAAGTTTTTCCCCAAAAATTCTTTCAATCAAACCAATTCAAGAATTCCAAAAATATTTAAATCATAGTCATAACATGCTAAAAATTAAAGAATAACTCAATCAAATCTTACATGCCATTCTAGTCCTCCAAGCTTCAATTTTGCACAAAACATAACCTAATACCACAACAAAACTTAGTACAATCCCAAGCCACTCAAAATAACCCCTTAGGCTTAGACTTGGTTCTAATTCCTAGGTTCTCAAAACCCAAAAACCTCTTAGATAACCAAAACACTTTCACTTAGAAACATAATTTAAAATACTAGTCTTTAATAAATTACATACTCATGGAACATATTTTGCTAACTAATTTAAAGAGTAAATTTCCAAAACTAGAACCATTTCTTGAAAAAACTAAAACATAGTACATCATTATTTTCTTGAAAGCTTAAGGCAACAAATAATATCAATTAACCACCTCTCTTCTCAAACATTAACATCAAGGCTCCACTTGGTTTTTCTTGGGTCTCAAGGAACCCAATTTACCTAATGTGCTTCATTGCCCCAAATTCTCAAATCATTCTAAATGCAATCAAACCTTTTCTATAATTTTCCAAAGCTTGAACACAATTCCATACAACCATATAGTGCTAAAAACTCAAATTTATTTCCCCCTCAAATCCTAGGGAACTCGCGGCCTTCATTAAAAACAAGGGAACAATTGCAAAATTCCTAAACTATTTTAACCACACCATTTCATATAAAATTACTTTCACAAAACAACAACTATTACACAAGAGAAAGCTTAATCAAGACCCAAAAATCATTTTTCAAGTCCCTCAAGAACAAGGGTTTTCAACAAAAATCCACTAACTCTTTTTACTCAACAATTTCAACAATGTCAATAACAAATATACTAACTAAGAAGCAAGAACCATCAACCAAGTACATGATTCACAAAATAATTACTACTAATCCCTCTTTCAAGAATAGGTTTCCATAAAAAACAATACCCAAAAAAAATGTTCTAGTTCTAATTATCAATTAAAACAACAACAACTACATCAATTAAGCTCAAATCACAATTTTATTCCTTTGATTTCCTCAAGATCACACCTATCCCTCTTTTCCCCCTTAGGGTTTCACCTAGGGTTCCAAGGATTAGGGATTTTGGTGCTCATCTCCATCATTGATCGTGATCAAGCACTTGAATAGACACAAAATTAAGAACAAAAGCAAGAAATCACTACCTCCTTCCTTCCTATAGTGCTCGCAGCCAATGGCTGTTTTGGGGGAGAAGATGTTGCCCTTAAACTTACTTAAATGAAGAGGTAAGTAGTAGCAAGAAGAAGAAGAAGTTGGTTGCAAGAAATGTGGAAGAATGGAAGTGGAATAAAGCTCAAGAAATGATGAGAAAGATGGCTATGGAGTTCCCAAGCTTTCTCACACTAGAAATGGAGAAGAAGAACAAGTGAAAGGTAGAGAGTGGGAGGGTGGGGGCGAGACCCTGTTCTTAAAAAAGAGAAAGGATTAAAACCTTTAATTAAATAATAAAACACTACACATGATTTAGTGACCAACTAAAAAAAATAATTGGATAAATAGAGAAAAGGGGAGGGTCACGCTGGTAATGCAAGAAAAGGGAAGGATCAGAATTTTTTTTTTTTAAAAGCCAAACACTTGGTTAAAATTAATCAAAGAGTAAGCATAAAAATAAACCACCACTTAAGTGACACCTAAATCCATAAAGCAAGATTCTATCCCATCATAAGTCTATACTATCTAATCTCTCATCTCTCATAATTACCCTCTAATCCTAAAGTCTAAAGCGTGCTAAAAACACCGCGTCGAATAACCGCGTTACCGATTAATTCTTCGCCAATTTAATTTGCGAAAATTAATTTACCGAGAAATTAATTCACCGTGAGATAATATTTTATCATAAATAATAAAAACAATTTAAAACACTCAAAAATCATCACGACAAGTTACGTTTCGATTTTCATCGAAATCGGGGTTCGTTTTAAATTTTAATGCGGATAAAAATTACCCGGCGATTCAAAACACGGCGAAACTTCGTTAGAGTTTTCCGACGAATTTCGAACCATGAATTAATATAAAATATTAATTCTTGAATTTAACTTTATCTTGATTTAATTCACTCACTTTCTTAGTCAACAAGAATACGCGTTACCGCGTCACGCTGAAAATTTATAATAAGTATAATTAATGAATTCGCATTAAAAGCAGCATACGTCTACGCTGACTATTAATTTGAATTGACATCATGAATAATAATTATTTATAATAAATAAATTATTTAAAATGAGTCAAAATAATTCCACGTACTCTCAGTAAATCATTGAGGTGATCACTCTCTATGACTTATTTTTCGAGTATTCAGGATTTTATCGCAAAAATCACTTTTCTTAAAAATTAGGATGTTACATAAACTGGTTTAAAACACGGATTATTAATGATGATACTACTTCTGATACCATAACATGGCTAGCACATGGACCTAGCTTTAATGTCTTATGTTGGAGTGGGTATGATATAAACAAATTTTCTTTTTTACACAAAGTCACAGGATGATAGGAGTACCATGCAAAACAGTGGGGTTATGATCATGGCTTCTTCCATGCACTTCTCTAGTTCAAAGGATAAAAACCCATTCTGGCATCCATAGCTTACTTTGGGACCTTTGAAGATATTTGGGAGCTCGATTATTGTAAATTTAGAGTTCCTGTTTTTAAATGTAAGTGGGTTAACAGTAATAGTGTACAAACCAATGAATTAGGATTTACATTGGTGGACCTTGACAAGATAGGTTATAGTGACGAACCTTTTATCATGGCTGAACATGCAAAACAAGTTTTTTTTGTCACGGATCCCTCTAGCAGAAGTTTATCCATAGTCCTCCAAAGAAGAAGCACACATCAGATTGATGAAAGTCAAGATCCAACCCTAGATATTTATGACACTCCTTCTTTCACAACTCAAAGACTTTCTTTCACTGATGAAAATGAAGTGGACGATGTACATGCTACTCGTGATGATCATCAAGAAGGGATTTTGGAGGACAATAAAAAATGAACAAGAAAGACTTTCTAGGTTAGTACTTGATTGTTATATGTCCATTATAATTCTTGTTAAATGCTGCATGTTTGTAATTTGTTTATTATTTTAGTCATTTATTTATTTGTTGACTAACATCTCCTCATTTTTTTTTGTGTAAACAGGCATCATGGCTGATATATTAGGCTTCTCTCCCACCAAGAGAAGTAGCAGACGTGCCACGACCATGACACGTTTCATTGCAAGACGTGCCGCTGGTCAGAGGTACGATATCGATTTTGATCCTGTTACTTTATTGCCCACTGGAGACCTAATGACACAATTCAAGAGTTATGTTGGGTACCTTGCCCCTAGCAAGGCTCTTATCCATGTAAATTTGTGGAAGGACATACACAGTGACATCAAGCATATGATTTGGCAAGATCTCCTGGTATTTACTCTTAACATAATTCTTTATAAGTTATTAAATTATCCATATATATGTTTAACTACATTTATACTAACACCACAATTTTGTTGTGTAATTGTAGGAAACCTGGACTATTCCTAATGACGAAAAGCTTAAGAAGAAAATTCTTACTTATGTAGGGGAGCATTGGAAGCAATTTAAGGTCATGTTTTCCAAGACCTATATATTTGGGAATGGAGATGTAGATGGCAATACAATGCCATTTTCAAAATATAATTATATCTTCCAGGAAGACTGGCAATTATTTGTCAAGTCTCATCATGAAGAAGATTTTTAGGTTAGTTGAAATCGTGGTTTTTTTACATGGCATAGCTAATTTAATATTTTTATTGACTTATAATTTGTTGTGTCTTATTTGTAATAGGCCAAAAGCAAAAAAGGAAAGGAAAATGCATCGAAAAATCTATACCCCCACATAACATCTTGTGAGGGTTATTTTAAGCATAAGGCCGATGTAATTGAAGAGAGGAAGAAAAAATTGAATGAAGAGGCAGGTAATGGAGATGACGTTTTTTATGAGCCACCCGCACCTACGCGAGAGGAGCTTTGGTTGATGGCCCAACAAAAGCATTCAGGAGAGTTTACATCTGAGGCCACAGTGTCAGTGGCTTCAAGAATTGTAAGAAAATATTTCCATTGATCAATGTAATTGTTTAACAACTTATGCATTGCATTATACAATTTATTAATCTGGAATTTATTTATGTGTTCTAGGGGTTGGGACCTGGTTGTATAGAGTACACAGGGTACTTTTGTTCCACAAGGACGCCAGGATATCTTGACTGCTGCCCTTGGAACACAAGAGCACCATGGTCGTGTCCGCACTGCTGGTTGGGGTGTTGGCCTAAAAAAATACTATAGACGATCTTCACGCCATACCTTGGCTAGTATATCCAAGGAGGACCTTCACCAGCTTCGGGAGGAGATGTTTAGGGAGATCCAAGAGGAGATCCAAAGGGAGATGTCCTTGACTCGAGAACAGGATATCCAAATGGTAGTGAAGGAGGCCCAAAGGGAGATGTCTTTGATGCGGGCGCAGGAGATCCAAATGGCGGTGAAGGAGGTATGTGTAATTTGACACATTTAATGAAATAAAAATTACTAACTTTGGTAATGTTATTTATTTTTACTTTATGTGATGCAGGTGCTACAATCTATGGGTGTAGGAAGCAGCTATACCGCTCCTCATTGTTGTGGTCCTAGAGGTACTGTGCGTGTGAGCACTAAGGGTGACTGTTCACCAGATGATAATGAGAACTAGCCAAACAAAGAACATTTTCATGAAAAAATGAGGCTTCTCAAAGGTGACAGCTTCCATGTAGACCAGGAGCATGACCCCAATGTCTTTCAGTGGTTTTCTGTTGATAAGAAGGACATTGATGAGGTTGGCGATGGTGATGAGGTTATATGTATCAATTATAATTAACATTTGGTCAACATCTTAGGTATCTTCATCGCCTCTGTGTGACAAAGGAGTCCAATGATAGGTTTGGGTTCCTTCACCCAAATAATATTATTATAACCGGCAGAATGGCGTTATCTCCAGAGGCAGTGCGATCATACTTACAAAATAAAATGGACTCTGAGCAAAAAAAGTCTTACCTTGGACCGTATCTGAATAAGTAAGTACATGTGATGTAAACTGTATTATCCTATTGCTAGCCTAGTTTGCTTTTATCAAATTATTGTTGTTCAATAATGCAGTGAACACTGGCAACTATTTATCATTTGTCCTGATGATTATTTGGTTGTTTAGTTGTGTTCGCCGCACTATTAACCAAACACAGAGATTAAGGGCGTAATTGAGAGGTAAGCTTTTATTTTTAACATATATATACACATTAATTTGTCTTTTATTAGATCTATTGCATTAATTTGATGAATTCATTTAATTTTCAAAGCTATGGAGGGATATTACATGTTGAAAGGCCGTAAGAAGAAGAAGTCTATTTGACAGGTGCTTCCTGAAGTAAGCACTTTGTTTACCCAATAATTCATTTACATTTATTATTACCAGTTTAATGTGTATAATATTTAAATATCATTTATATGCTACTATATTATTCATATTTATAGGCGGCTCGACAAAATGATGGCTATATCTGTGGCTGCTATGTGATGAAAAACATGTTAACCATTGTCTCAGCTGATATTGTTGATCGTTGGGAGCTGGTATTAGAATTTTTAAAATTATTCAATTAATGTGTTATTTCTGGTTTTAGCATATACTTATTTATTTTAATATTATATATTTGATCTTGTAGATATTCAATGACCCATCACCATTTGGGAAAGATGATATAAAAGAAATCAAACAAAGTTGGACAGAATTCTTTCTGTAGCTGAATGGGGAGAAGAAATTGAAAGAAGGTGGAGAAAAGAATGGAAAATCCCAAAAACGTAATAGAAAACATTAGTGTGTGTGTGTGTGTATCACTAAGAAAACAATATAGTATCAGTTATATGCACTTAGTGACAATTTTGATGCCAAATTTGGTGCCAAAGAAATTGTACATATAGCTAGGCACATGCATTTGGTGCTAATAAGAATTGTATATATAAGTTTGTATAGTGATTATAATTTAAGTTTGTGAATTTTGTTGAAATATTTAAATTCTGTGACTTTACCTCTTTTCTGTAATGCTGTAAGTAAATTCTAGTGTCAATATGGGCAGGAAATAAATAGAAAAATAGACACAATTGTTAAAAATAATCAGATAATTTTACACCGGTTATGGAAATAACCGGTGTCAAATTCTTGACATTTCACACTGGTTTTTCAAAAAACCGGTGTCTATTGTGTAACTTATTACCTCAGTTTTGGTTGTAACCGGTGTAACACGTTTGATATTAGACACCGGTTTATATTAGTAACCGGTGTAATATACCATTTTAGACATCGGTTGGTTCTCACATTTAACACCATCTTTTAAACCGGTGTAATAAAGATTCTTTTTACACCAGTGTAAAAAGCTCTACATACAACACCGGTAGTATCTACACATGTATAAAAACCGGTGTTACATGTAAAATTTAACCGGTATAAATTACATTTTCTCCACCAGTGGAGTAATCATATACGAAGGAAGTATTCCAACAAATATGAGCGAAAAGAAACAAGACACATACATGACTTGTTTGTCCCACGAGAAAGAAGACGTGTGTGTGTGTATATATATATATATATATATATATATATTAAACAAAGAAAGAGAACTAGAGAATTGTATTATTTTCCATTTTTTTAAGTTTAGTTGCGAAAGAAAGAGGAAGAGGGAGATTTTTATTTTACGTCAAAAAAATTGCTCTTTCTTTTTCTTTCACAACTAAACTTAACAAATGGAAAATAATATATTGTGAAATTTATATAGTTATTTTTCTCTCCATGAGAAGAAAAAAAATATAAAAGGAGAAAATTTTATTAAAATGACTAATTTATTTATCCAATTATTTACTATTGTATTAAAAAGAGATAAGAATCATTTAATGAAAATACAATTTAATTCTCTTCTGACTTTCTTTCAATTAAATAAAAGTTTTTTATTCTTTTTGCTCTATTTAAATATATAATAATAAATTATTCTTTTTTATTCTATATTTTATTCTAATCCAAACAAAGAATAAGAGGGATGTCATTTTTTTAAAGAAAAATTGAAGACTTAATTATTGTTTAGGTAAACACTGAATATATATCCTCCAGAGAATCAATGTAGCCTTGGCATGATGCGGTTATCTTTATGCAAGATTAGGTCAAATTACAGAACAAAAATTATGTTACCTCCTTTTCCGTGCCAAGGTGACTACCAAATCACGTTTAACTACATGCATTTTGGTGATACTAGTACATATGTCAAAGTCAACGTGGAATTTACGGCCCGGGTTTACGTTAGCCTGAGCTGACGTTCTTGGAACCAGTTCTCGAATGAAGAACTAAGTAATAAAAAATCAATGATAATATCAAAAATAAACATAAGGGCCAATAGTATAATTTTAAGCTTTTTTTTATTTTAGAATTCTCACATCACTTCTATCCTACCTCCTAAAATAAATTAAATATTTTTTTATGTTTCTTTTTGTTAGTTTTTTCTTGCACGTTTCTTTCATAATTTTTTTATTATATCATTTATCATGTCTTCTAATTTCTCTCAATTTTTATTTTCTCAGTACTTCTCATACGTACGCCCCAAATTGTGATTTTTTTTTTGTGTTAAAACTTTTTTGTACAAAATATTTTTTTAATCATTATTAATCATGTATCATGCAATTCATAATAAGATCTTGATTCATGATTAAGAAAATAGGTCTTTCGATTCATGATTCGAATCTTGATTCGATAAACCTTGATTTGGTTATTTAAAAAATTATAAAAAAATGTCTTTGCATTTGCTTTAGACTCTATAAAATAGCTGGCCATTGAAATAGAGCCTAAAATTTATGAAATTTTATAATATGTTAAATTTCTATAAAAATTTTGCATTAGACGTAAAACTACTCACCGCGGGCCTGTAATTGCTTTTGGATAAGATTTGGTATGTTGTATTATGGTTGAAGTGGATGGTTTTGGTTCTACCTCCAAACCTTTTCGATTAATTTTCTAGTTTCTGTGTGGGAAGGGTTAATAGTAGAGCCAAGCGAGGACTGACTTTTGTTCAACATTTAGTGTTGTAGGCGATATGGGAGCTCAAAAATGAATGTATTTTTTCTAATAGGTTGTCAGATCTCTTAGAGGTGGTGGAAAATATTATGGTATCATCATGGAGATGGTCTGTGGGAAAGATAAACAAATCATGGAGATGGTTTGTGGTTTGAACACCGTATATGAATGATGTGCAGATCTGTTGTGTTGATTATCTTGGGGTTAGTTGTTTTTGTAGGTTTTGTGGTGGAGCTTCTATTATGTTATTATTGAGATTCACTATACTTATTGGTAGTTTTGTTTTTTTTTTTTGAATAGAAAAATTTTATTCATGAATAAGGAGTACAAGGGGTACTCAACCCCTACAAGTGTCAAGGCAGGGAGTTGGATCTGAACCACCGAGCACCACATCTTCATCGACATCTTCTTAAAAGATAAGTAGAATATAGGTATACTATTCAAGACAGAGTTGATAAGTACTATCGTCGGCCCAGACTAACAAACTTATTCCTCCATGATCCCAGCCTGCAGTGTAGAACATCAAGCATAGGGTTGTGTTGTTCAGTTATTCTTCTGTATAAGCCATTGATTGCCTTTATTTTGTGTATTGAGTTAAAGTACCCTTTGTAATCCTGTAATATACTCTCATTTGCTGCTAAAAGAAACATTAAAACGGTAAACAACCCAACTCGATGATTCACATTTTTTTGTCAACTTCATTAATTATTTTCTACTTGAGTTTTGACGCAACAACACCATTATTAATATCTGTTTTTAGTATTCGAATCCTCAAGAGTTCTCTCATCTTCTCTATATGTCTCCTCATTCTGCTCATCTCACTCTCATTTTCTCTCTCATCACTCTTATATTTCTTCGTCTCACTCTTTTGTGTAAGGTCTATGGAACAATAGCATCATGTCAATTAATTAAGTTGCATTTTTTAGATATAGTTCTAGCAAGCAGAATCAACTCCAATATGTAATAATGGAAGATATACCACACCAAGATATCAAACTTCAAATCAAGATCCTCTAAAGTATAGGTGTGCATCCAACTTGTGAAATGAAAACTACATCCTAGTTATAAAGACTTAGTGACCATGCTAATTAACAGTAGACTTGATTAGCCCTGCCCCAATGAGTTACAATCTTATTCCATATCAAATGACACTTCATATTTTAATAAAATATAAGCAAAAAAAAGAAAAAAAAAAGTGTACGCAATTTTTTCGGAGTTTTTTTACTTGGTTTTTTCTTTGTTGCCACCTTCTGAAATGTTATATTATGCCCTTTAAAACATTGAAATACAAAAGGCAAATTATACTCGCAAATCTATCTTTTACACTCAGTATGGTACGTATGGTATAATTTTCTCAGTACAAATTAAAGTATAATCTCTCAAAGTAGATACCCAGGGAACAACGAGAACATCACGTCTGAAAACATACCATGATAGAAAAGAATCTAGGAAATTCATCTAAATCTACTTAACAATATATATGCAATATTGCACAGAAAGACAATTTTCTGAACACAGAAACAAATTATGTCTTTTTCTTCACACAGTTCTTAAGAGAGAGAGAGAGAGAGAGAGAGAGCAATGAAGAGGTTGCAGATTCATCAAGAAAAATAGACTGAAAGAAAATCATTACATTGTCTAACACAATGAAGGCCCAAGCAATTCAAAAGGTCAGATTAACCCAATCATAATAATATCATTTTGTGGTTTAATCAATCCTCATTAGGAGGCAATTCATTCAGATCAAAATCTAGCATTTTGGGATGATTTGAAGCTGACACCTCTTGATCTGCTGAGCCACTACTTCCAGCAGCAACAACTTTATCATCATCAACTTGTGTAGAATCGTTATCTCCCACCACCATTTCATCTTCTTCATTCACTCCTGCATTAATTTGAACAACATCATCTTCCACTGCAGCAACATTTCCTTGTGCTTCCTCATCAGCAACTTCCAACAATTCTTCTTCATTTTCTACAACTTTATCAATTTCAAAGGAAGTATGATAACTCAATCCTCTATAATCTTCTTCCTTTTCAGCAATGTCAATGGATGTTTCAACACCTGTTTCCCCATATTCTTCCTCCTCCTCATCTACTTCTTCCTCTTCTTTCTGATCATCAAGAACATCCATGGATACTTCAGCATCAGCAGTAGCACCCACTTCTTCTCGACCTTCCCCCTGCACATCAACCTGCTGATCAACCTCAACTGAATCAGTGGTACCAGAACAACCATTGTGATCATTCATGTGGACAAGCACCGCATGAAACGTGGGCAAGTACACGTTGCAACTTTTGCACACATACCTCCTTGCCATCGAAATCATGTGCGCGTTACCACCAAAGCCATAGCTCCTCAACCTCTCCATCACCGTCAAACCATCCTCATCCTTATCTTCATCCTCGTCATATCCATACTCAACGTCGCTTTCATAATCATGGGCAGAAATTGTGGTTGTGGTTCTAGCATTGCTACCTCTCCGTTTACGAAGTTTCCAACCAAATCCAGATAAGGAATTAGATAGATCAACGATCTCAAGAGTAGTTGTGTTGTCTTGCGTTTTATTTTTTTTGGAGCTTCCCTTCCTTTGAGTGAAGTTGGACTTCTTTCGATCTTTGTAGTGTACTTTCAAGTGGCCACCAAGGGCTCTTCCGCTATCGAATTGTAGTTTGCAGTGACGACAAACTCTTTTGTGGTGATTCTTCCCCTCTCTCTTACGTAAAGTCCTTTGTTTAGGAGGACTCATTTTTTGCGCAAAAAATTAACAAAAAACAAAGGCGAAGGAAAACATAGAGAGAGAGAGAGAATAGATGAATGGAGCAATGAGGGGTTTTTTATAAGGGTACCTGCTGGCTGCATTAGAAGGCAGTTATTGACTGACTTGCGAGCGTTTCTGCATCTTCTTGATGGAAGAGAGAGAAATTGAGAGAGTGAGTGATAGATGATAGAGAATGAAAAGTATACGTTGAGAGTAATCATATATGATGGAAGTATTCTAACAAATATGAGCGAGAAGAAACATGACACATAAATGGCTTGTTACTCCCATATATATATATATATATATATATATATATATATATATATATATATTAAGCAGAGAGAATTATATTATTTTTTAAGTATAGATGTGAAAGAAAGAGGAAGAGAGAATTTTTTATTTTGCATCAAAAAAAAATTGGTCTTCCTTTTTCTTTCACAACTAAACTTAACAAATGAAAAATAATATATGGTGAAATTTATATAGTTATTTTTCTCTCCATGAGAAGAAAAAATATATAATAGGAGAAAATTTTATTAAAATGACTAATTTATTTATCCAATTATTTACTATTGTATTAAAAAGAGATAAGAATCATTTAATGAAAATAAAATTTATTTCTCTTTTGACTTTCTTTCAATTAAATAAGAGAATTTTTAAACATTTTTGCTCTATTTAAATATATAATACAAAATTATTCTTTTTTATTCTATTTTTTATTCCAATCCACACAAAGAATAAGAGGGCTGTCATTTTTTTAAAGAAAAATTGAAGACTTATAATTATTATTGTTTAGGAACAGTCAAAAGAAATTATTATTGTTTAGGTAAACACTGCATATATATCCTCTATATAATCAATGTAGCCTTGGCATGATGCGGTGATCTTTATGCAAGATGAGGTCAAATTACAGAACAAAGAATAAGAGGGCTGTCATTTTTTTTAAAGAAAAATTGAAGACTTAATTATTATTGTTTAGGACCTGTCGAAAGAAATTAATCCCTCTGTTACTTTTTATAAGCTCCTTTTAAAAAAAATTATCACTAATTATGAGCTCATTTTCAAATTATAAGATATATTAATTATTTTTTTCCAAAAGTACCCATAATTAATTGTATAGTGTTTAAAATTCAAGACATGCATTAATTAATTAAAAGTATGATTGGGGGATAAATTTGGAAAAATATACCCATTATAGACAAATTTAATTATATTAACTATTTTTCTTAATATGCGTTTTGTGTCTAAATGGGTTTATAAAATGTAACGTAGGGAGTATTTTTTTTTTTTTGATGAGATGTAACCGAGGGAGTATTATTGTTTAGCTAAACACTGAATATATATCCTCCAGAGAATCAATGTAGCCTTGGCATGATGCGGTGTTTTTATGAAAGGTGAGGTTAAATTACATAACAAAGATCATGTTACCTCCTTTTTTTCGTGCCAAGGTACCAAGGTGGCTTTTAAGTTGCACAAATGATAAATTTGTGCACGACGGAAAAGTTGTGATTCAACCTATAGTTGCCCGTGACATCCGATTTCTCGACATTTATAATTTTCACCTCAGAGGTTCACCTCAGAGGTTTAATTAAATTATTTATTTATTTAATTATTAAAAATAATTGATTCCAATATTAAAAATATTTATTTATTAATTTTATTAACTATTACTAATAATTTAATTTAATTATATTTATTACTTTTAATTCTTAATTTATTCCCATATTTAAAAATACGATAACGTAAACGAAAAAGATCAGTAATAATTAAAAAAAACGTAATAAATAAATAAAAAAATCGACGAACAATGATCAACGATAACTAAAAAGATATCGAAAAATATGAAAAAATATAAGTACAAACAGAACTAATAGTCCTAGTAGTCCTGATCATGACCATCGTTACTAGGAGGCGGAGGCGGAGGCGGTGGAGGAGGCGCCTGGCGAGCTAGCAACTGGTACAACTCTCAGCCAACATGGCACTCGTCCGACGGCCGTCCTCCCGCTGTTCGGCCGCGATCCGCTGCTGCTCGGCCATGGCCCGCTTCAGGTCCACTATCTCCTGTTCATCCGTGGCAGATCGACCAGTGGCAGCACCACTACTCGACGCATCTCCGATGTTGAGGCGGCGGGCACCTTTCTTGTAGTTGCCGACGAGGTTGCCAGTACCGTATAGGCAACCCTTCTTCTTGCCGCCAACAACATCAGCCCATACCCTGAGCGGTGCAGATGGATCCTCAGGGCTCTGAGTGGGGGAACATGATGATGTCTGAGACATCATCTGAGACATCCGCGCCTCAAACTCCTTCTGTCAAACATATACAAATAAGTCAATTTTTTTGTCATAAAACAATATAAACATTATTAAAAAACTATTCATTATATTTTATAATTACCTGGGTCTGCCTCGATCGCTCATCAACAAAATCACTGGTACTCCTCCTAATATGAGTTGCATGATAGAGCTCGTGCAACTTTACCTCTCTACCCAACCACTTCGACTATAATTATTTAATACAAAACCTTAACTAAATAATAATAACAAGTAAATAATAATAATAATAATAATAATAACAACAAGTAAATAATAATAATAATAATAATAATAATAATAATAACTAAATAATAATAATAATAATAATAATATAAAACGTACAAGTCGAGCTGCGTGTTGCGCATGACTGATCGAACCTCCGATGTGCAAACTCCCACCCTTCTCAGAGGCTCTATTCCTCTTCGCCTTCTCGCTTACCGCCTTGAACTCAGGGGAGTTCCAATACTCTTACAGCTGCTGCCAGAGCTGATCCCCTATCCAGTGGGGATGTCCACTGAGGCGGGCATCTCTAAGCATGTCAGAGAGGCGGTGGGAGGCCTTCATATGGAAGTTCCTCTCGATCTGCTCCTCATCCTCTTCCTTCCATGAAACCCTCTCCTGTATGAATATAATAAATTATTAAACATAATTGAAATTTATGAAATAAAAAATATATTATGCAACAAAATAAAAATTACAACTTACTCCAAAAGATCTGAACATATGATCCCCCGCATCCTCTTTCACTTTCTTCCAGGTGGGCCAAAACGTGTGGTAATTATCCTCAATTACCGCTGTGATAGCCGTCGCAGCTGGCTTTGAGGGAAGGAACCTGAAAAATAACAAGATGTCAAACAAGAGAAAATATATATATATATATATATATATATATATATATATATATACACACACACATGTAAATTATTAATAACTCGAAAAAAAAAGTAAATACTTACCATTTACCAGCCGACCTGATAGCAACTCGGCCATCATGCAGCATCTCAATGTCATCAGCGACCCCCTGGTCAACCTCATGCTACTCAACCTCCTCCTGCTCATCCCCATCCTACTCAACCTCGGTCTGATCAGGTATATGACCCGTACTATAGTCATGATCGGACATATGAGTATCGGGCGTCGTCTTAGGCACAAAATGGGAGGAATAAGCGCCAGGTGTCTGCTGGAACCCCGGGTTGGGGATCATGTGAATGGGTGACAAATGGGGTGTCGAAACAGAAGGTCCTGCAGGCTGTGTAGGTGCCGAACGCACTGGAGGCTGTGTAGGAGCCGAACGCGCTGGAGCCTGTGTAGGCATAGATGTACGCGGACGTTGTGTGGATGATAACGTCGCATAGCCAGCATCGTCAATCCTAATAATGTTCGGCCGACGACGACGGGGGGGTCGATGGCGATGCCCTTCCCCTTCCGTTGACCACCAGTGGGTGGTCGGGGGGTCGGATCCTGCACCTCCTGATGCCATATATGTCTATAAAGCAATTCAACAATAATGGTAATGAAATAATATATTTAAGCATAACAATATTACAAATGAATTCCATAAAAATAAACAAGTTACATCCCTTTGCAGTATTTTTTTTTTGGTACCAAGGCAAATTTTTTTACACAAACATCCAATTATATTTAGCTATGGTGTCATGTCTCAGGAATATTTCCCAAAATACGTATAAATATCTACATAGTGAGATATGATTAGATATGTGCAGAACTTTTTACATTGTGAATGCATAATAATGAAATTCAAATTGTATATCTACGAATTATCCCATATAGTGTCACATCGTAGTATGTATTTTTTATTTTGATTTAGACTCTCGGTATAATTTGAGTTGAGCTGTGTGAACCCATATTCAGGCAAAACTCTTCTCTTCTAACGCCTATTTTACCATTCAAAGACTTGAACTCGAGACATTATTTAATTAAAAGAAATTAAACTTCGTAACACTTAGATTAACAGACGTCGGTTATAATATTATATTCTAATTAGAATACGTGAATAAATATCCATATCAAAAGCGTTTCGTTCGAAGAACACCACTATCAACATAACAAAAATGTAAATAAATTAGATAAAAATAGTATAGCTTCTCCTGTCCAACAAACACCTAGGCGCCTAACACGTAAATACATTACTGCAAACCATTAATTTCAAACTTCATCAATGCAAGTTGGCTTCAATCCAAGTTGTAATCACTTTTTTTACAGTGAAGCAATAACACAATATTTGCAATTCCATTCCATTCGATTGATTCCATTACAATTTCTCATATAGCAGCAATATGAACCAAACATTAACTTAAGAAGTCTAAAAAGTAATTTGGCCAAGAAAGCTATACACTTCAACCAAACAATTTTAAGAGAAGTCATCTTACCATGCTAAGCAGAAAACAACAAAGCATATCAATATCACAATTCACAATAAAATAGAAAGAACTGTGAAATACTTTAAAGTCTAAACCACAACTTAGAACCTAACTTATTGATGATCAGCCCCATAACTTAGAACCTAACCACAATTTCAGCATGCTTATCAACAACAACACTATAACAACAACACAATCCACTGATCTACTCACACTCCCTAAGATGGAATTCTCTCACATCCTCAACAAACCCTTATAAATATCAAATAAAAGCAATCAGCACAAACTTAAAGCAATAACAATTCGCAACCAAACCAACACGACAACATAAACAATCGCTCCAAACAGGGTCCTCAAAAAACTACACCAATCTCAAAACAAATAATGCCCATCATGGACTTACAATCAGTCAACAAAGGAACAAATTAAGCTGGATGCAATCAAAATCAAAAGTTGTATACAAGTATCGGGTAAAACATTATACAAAATCAAACATTTTAATTGCACAAACTTAGCTTAAACAGTAACAGAGCAACAAGAATAAGCATAATTTTGATAACCACCGATTAGCACATTTCAATGGAATGCTATTTCAGTGAAACACCAATTTTAACTATAACAACAGAAATTATGAATAATGCAGCAAGGAAAGAATAAAGCTGGGAACACGAAGAGAATACCGAGAAAGCAGTGACACCAGTTCGGTTCTTCTTTGTGGCTGGTTTTGGAATTAGGAATATGGATTCCTGATTAGTGTTGATGGACGGCGCGATGGAGGACAGATGGTGGCGACGGAGCTTCAAGGGGAGAGGGAGGACCAATCGGATGGTGTGGTGGTGGCGGACGGCGCGGTGGAGGATAAATAGTGGCAGCGGCGCTTCAAGGGGAGAGGGTGGCAGTGGTCGTGTGGTGGCGGTGGTGTGGTGGCCGAAAACTTCCACAGAGAGAGAAAGAGATGAAAGAAATGAGAGAGCGCAGAGAAGGCTATGGGGAGAGAAGGTTGTGTTCTACTTCATAACGAAGCATACCGACGGCCACATCTTTACATACCGACGGCTTACACCCGTCATTACATGACGCGGCGTTACCTGCGGGCAAATTTCGAATACCGACGGGCAAGGCCATCGGTATTCCAAAAAAAGGGGAAACTAAAACGTGGTCTCGGGAATTCCGACGGGTTACAGTTACCGACGGCTCAAGCCGTCGGAAACGCTGGTTTTTTGGCGACGGGTTGTGACCGTCGGTATCTGCGCTTTTTCTTGTAGTGACACGAGTTCAGGTTAATCCGATCAAGCCGGTGGCCCAACCCGATCCAAAGTGTTTTTTGTCCGAATCCGTCTTAGTTCGAGTCTAACCCGAACCAATCTAATCAAACCCGAAGTGGTTTGGTTTCGATAACAGATTTTTCATTTTAAATTCGCGAACCAGCGAGCCCCACACAGTGACATGGCTTTTAATATTTTTAATACACTTTATCATAACATCACCTGCCTTAGCGGCATGCAACAAAAATAAAATTCAATTGGAGTTAAATTATTTTATATTTTTTTGGTTAAATAGGTTTTAATCCCTATTAAAGTACGATTTTTCAAGTTTAATCCCTGTATACTTTCTTAGTCCCCACTTTTTACAAAACTGCGTGCTTTTAGTCCTTAAAGAGGAACTAAAAACCATACAGTTTTGTAAAAAGTAGAGACTAAAAATGAATAAAAATTTTATAGAGACTAAATAAAGACTAAAGACACCTCTATGTATAATGCATTTCAATTTAAAGACAATAAAGACACCGTCAATATTCAGAAAAATATGGTAATAGACAGTCTGTGTCAATTTAAAACATCCAAAAAAATAGATTGATCAGTGAAAAGGAATGATGGACAATAATTTTTTCTCAGTGTATAATGCACAGACGCAATTAGTTAATTAGTTAATGTCAAGTGAATAATTGTATTGTGTCAAAAAAAGATGAATAATTGTATCAATTAATAATTATTTATAATATTCAAAATCTTAGTGTTAGACATCAATTTGTCCAAAGGCCCAATTTGGTTACTTTGATGCAAGCAAAAAAAAAAATCAAAGGAAAATGTCTGTAGCGTTTGACAACTTTGAGAAAAAATAGTTGGTGAAGTCAAACAAGCTTAATCTCAGTCCCTAATCACTGTTGCTGAAGTCAACTATCGGGTCAACCATGCTTATCTAGGTCCCTAATCACTGATAGTGAGGTCAACCATGGTCAAACAAGCTTATCTGGATCCCTAATCACTGATGATGAGGTGAACCATGGTCATACAATCTTATTTGGATCCCTAATCGCTAATGGTGAAGTCAACCATGGTCAAATTAACATACCTCGACACTAATCAGTGATGCTGAATTCAACCATGGTCAAACAAGCTTATCTGGATCCCTAATCACTGGTGGTGAAGTCATCCATGGTCAACCAATCTAATCTGGATCCCTCTTCTTTGTTTGGTTAATAATGAAGTTTGCTTCTACAAAAAAATATATATGATATATCACTTTCCTTGTGTACAGAATGGCATCTCCAAACTCGTGTAAATAAAGGAGATGCTAAGTGGCTGGGATGTTTCAAATATGAAAATGAATTTTGTAGATGTGGAAGGGTGGCTGACAACTTCAGATCAAAACTTCCTCATATGCCCAATGAGCTGTTCTACAGCTGTGACGTGTGATTTTCACAAATGGTGTTTTCCTTCCTGTGATTAACTCCTGGTATCCCAAGGTCTTGGCATTGCGACCAACACTGAAGAGGTGAACACCCTAAAAGAAGATGTCAAAGAACTGCAAAGGCTTATGGAGAAGCTTCATTGCGAGATCGACACTGAGGAGTTCAAGGTGGTCAACATAGAGAACGAACTGACCAGCTTAAACCAGCAAGTCAGCCATTTACAAGGCACAATGAACTTCTTCAAGATGTTGATGCTGTCAATGCGAATTGCTATTTTAATTAGTTTTTAATTAAGTAAATCTTAAGGTAATGTTTGATGTCACTAGGTAATATGATAATTAAAATTCAAAAGATCAGATTTTAAATGTAACCAAATAACTTCCCGTTGCGGTGCATTCAGACAAAGTAATCGTAAAGGATTTGTTTCGGAGCCTAGTGCTACGACTATGGAAACTTGGAAATGAGGCTGGATTTTCTGGCCGGTTGCTAACTATAATTTGAAACAGGTTTTCTCCCAAATATCTTAGACAGACAATATGATCTCCAGTCATTCCATAAAACTGTCGTAGATGCTGCCATCTATTAGTAATACGTGGAGCTACAATAGATTTGTTGAAGTTGATTTGGTGCCGATTCCCTTGTTCATCTATCAAATCCCAACGGGGACCGAGCTCATGAAAAAATTGGCGATTGAAATTAGGCTCGACCTCTCCAAATGGCTACAAAAATTAAAATTAATAATTGTATCAAATAATAAACAATTATAATATTCAATATATTAGACATTACTCATAAATTTTTCCAAATGACATATTTGCTTCAACGACCCATTAATAAATATATGGAATGACAAATAATCATTATATAAAATCACTTTGATTAAGTACATAAAAGTGCATTTAAATCCACAACATAATATGTTTATTTGTTGATTAAATATCTTATATATTTGTTTGTGGATTAAATATGTCATATATGTACCTAACACATGGGCAAGTGTCACATGAGGACCATATTTGGATTGCAACATGGGCATGTTTTGGTCATTTTTTTGTTACAGGGACTGTTTTAATAGTTACTTTCGTATAGAGACTGGTTTAATAGTTTTTTTTTTGTATAAGGACCGTTTTAATAGTTTATTTTTCGTATAAGGTCTATATTAATAAGCTTTTAGTCATTGTTTCTTACAGGAGACTGTTTTAATAAAAAAAATCGTATAGGGACAAAATTAAGAATTTATATCACGTATAGGGACTGCTAATAATTATTTTAAACAGTTAACGCCGTTACAAAACGTGGTTAGACGACATGGACTAAATTAAGAATTTATGCACGTGTAGGGACTGTTTTAATAATTTTTTAGTATAGGGACTAAATTAAGAATTTATGTCACATATAGGGACTAACACATTATTTTAACAAACATAAAAAAACAGTATCTGACAATACGGTATAAAAAGAACGCATATTTTTTTTACTGGATAAAAGAGCACATATTATGCATTTCATGTTTGTAAGTATACGTCTAATGAAGCCCTCTTTTGTAAATACATGATCTATTGGCAGTAACCAACAATCCAGCTTGCCTTTCTTTCATCTTGACCATTGCACTTTTACACTATGTTTGGGAGGAGAGAAGGAAAGTGGAGAGAAGGGAAAGTTTTTTGAAAAATGTAAAAAGTGTGCATGGATAAGTGTGACAGGCCAATAATAATGTGATACATCATTAATTTTACACTTTAACAACTAAACTTTCTTTCCTCTCACTTTCTTTCCTCTCACTTTCTTACATACCAATCATAACCTTAGTGTGTTAATTAAAGGGTTGTTTGACAACTTTCTCATGATGCACAAATGTATGACTTGTGCAACTTAAAAGAACCTAGCTACCAAATCACGTTTCACTACATGCATTTTGGTGATACTAGTACATATGTCAAAGTCAACGTGAAATTTACAGCCCTGGTTTAAGTTAGCCTGAGCAGACGTTCTTGGAACCGGTTCTCGAATGCAGAACTAAGTAATAAAAAATCAATGATGCTCACTCCTGTCCATATTATAAATAACAAAGGGTATTTTTTTCCCTCCAAGATATAAGAAACATTCACTAATTTTCACATACATTAAATATTAGTTTCCTATTATATCCTTATTTGCTTGAGTGGTTGGTAATAAATACAGTTAGCGGAATTTGTGTCTACTCCTTCCGGCCTCATTTATAAGCAAAAAAGTCATTTCAATATTCGTTAAAAAATGTATGTATCTGGTGGTCAGATATATACATTTTTTAACAAATGTTGAAAGGACTTTTTTGCTTATAAATGAGGTCGGAGGGAGTATTAATTAGTCATCGTTTTTTAGTAGGGTATATTTGAAAAGAAAATTAAATATTTAGGAAAATAAAATGAAATTAGCCCTTTTTAATGCTTCTCCTTAGTCTGTATGATTTTTATCTTTATTTTTTATAATATGAACTAGAGGGAGTAATATCAAAATAAGGGCATTTTTATTGTTGTCTTAATATATATCAATGTTTTGAAAACCGAGTCGGTCATTGAACCGATAAAGCTACTAGTTTAATGTCGATGGTCTAACTGTGGCTAAACCGTGTTTGAACCGGAATAATTAAATAATAATTTTTAAATTGTTAACATAATATAATTAACAAAATACCAAGTAATATTTTCACTTTTAGCTTATGATACAAGGATCAGACTTATATTTTAGAATATAATGATAATATTGTTTCTTTTTAATTAATAATTATAATAAATAGCTATGTAATCATATGGTCGACATTTTACATATAAATTAAAACGTATATTATACGTTGAATTGAAGTAATCTGATGAAGTATCAAATATTTTTAAAATTTTATGAAGTTTTATGGAGTTGATCTAATTAATAAGAACTTTTAATGTGACAGTCCGATTGATGAAATTTGATGTCTATTGAGAGATATTAATCGGAGTAACTCAGACAAGAGTTACTCCCGGAGTAACTCTTGTCTGAGTTACTACGGTTAATATCACTTTGTAGATATTGAATTTTATCAATCCAATCGTTTAACATCGTCATATTATGTTAATGATCATGTATACTAAATTTTAAATAAATTGGACATCAATAGCTATGTAATCATATGGTCGACATTTTACATATAAATTAAAACGTATAGTATACGTTGAATTGAAGTGATCTGATAAAGTATCAAATATTTTTAAAATTTTATGAAGCTTTATGGAGTTGATATAATCAATATGAACTTTTAATATGACAGTCTGATTGATAAAATTTGATATCTATTGAAAGATATTAATCGGAATAACTCCTGGAGTAACTTGAACGCCCCTATATATATATATATATATATATGAGAGGAATTATTTTCAACCTTTCTATCAAAATCATTGGTTAAGATTAAAACCTCACTTTAAGTGGATCACGTGCCCCTTTTCCGCAAAACTCAGCGCTGATTCGCCCTTCGTTCCCGAATTGTTCGCGCCACAAAATACTCGGAAAACGTAGTACGGATGCCTCCAGCACCATTTGCACAACAGAGTCGTCAATTGAGGAGGTAAGCGAAGTCGTCGATCGAGAAGCGGCCATGGGGAGAAGAAACGCCGCAAGCCGCGCGATCAACAGCCATGCGGCCATGGCACGAGAGGGGCATGCACGAAAGGTCGGGGTCCGCAGGCGGCAGTACTGTTCCGCCAGCACGGCGACAGTGGCGCTCTAGCCCCCTTCATTTTTTTTATGTTTCTCTCTGTATTGATTTCCTGGTGCATACTCTTCTTTTGCTTTCTTCTATTGTTGGTATTTTTGTTGGGTTACTGATACAGATTGTTGAGATTGCAGGTTTGGTGAGGCTTGGGGTCAATTTCTTAACTTGATCCAGCCTAGCGAGAATTCTGGATATGTTAAAGAACCATTGTTTAGTCCAGAAATTATTGTACTGAAGACGAAAGACGTATGTATTTGTAACTCCTTTCTCAACTTTATAAAGATCACAAGTTGGGGAAATGAGAAATAGACAAAAACTAGAAAAGGAAAGAACAGAAAATGTTCAATGTAGGATATGACTTCTATCAACAAAAGCCTGTTGGGGCACTTGTGACATTAAAAGCAAAAATAATTTTGAAGTCAATTTTCAAACCATATTGAGTCACATTCTACTAAACCAATGTTACTGTTGTATATGAAATTAGTGGCTAGTTTTCAAAATTAGTGGTGTGTATCCTAGTCCTTTTATTGGTGTAAAAAGTATTGTATGTACTTCTTCAAATACTGGAACATTTTTCATGGACCAATTGGTTGCCTTGGTGTGAAAAGGGGTCAGTAATGATGCTCAGCTGGTTGTGCTTAACGCCAACTCTCAACTTCATATCAAGCTCGATGGAGACAACTATCCAGCATGGAGAGTTCAATTTATGGCCCTACTCACAGGATATGACCTTATTGGTCATATTGATGGCACAAAACAGTGCCCTGCTAAGACCATTGGAGAGGACCCTGCAACAGCAACTCCTAACCCAGCCTTCACCAAATGGATTCGCCAAGATCAACTTATCATCCATGCCATTGTCTCCTCGGTCACAGCAACAGTGGTAACCCATCTTGCCACTGTCAAAAATGCCAAGCAGGCCTGGGAAATCCTCACAACCATGTATGCCAACAGATCCCGGGTCAGGGTCATGGCACTCAAGCAAAAGATTTCCACCTTCACCAAGGACACTCAGTCCATGGCAACCTACCTACAAGGTATCAAAGCAATCTCAGATGAACTCTCCATCATTGACCACCCACTTGAGGAAACTGATTTGGTCATTCACACATTAAATGGCCTTAGTCATGAATACCATGACATTGCTGCAGTTCTACGTAGCAGGGAATCCCCCATTTATTTTGCTGAACTCCATGAGAAACTCATGGATTATGAGACTGTTTTGCTCAACAGAAACTCATCACCTGCTGCTGACTCCATTGTTGCCACTGCTAATGTTGTCTCACGGGACAAGAGCCATTCCTCGAGGAGCAATTTCCACAATTTTCAGCCTCACTCAGTCCAAAACACTGGGAATAGAGTAGTGTGTCAAGATCTTGTAACAAGCCAGGTCATGTGGCTCATTGCTCTGAGAATCAAAGGCTTTCAAAGAAAAATGGGAATCGACCAAAGAAGAAATGTAGCACACCATCACCGACACCGTAACTCTAGCTGGATTATGGACACTGGTGCATCACACCATATTGCTCAAGATCTTCAGCAACTCTCACTGGCCAACCCCTATCCCGGTTCTGACACAGTCACGATTGGTGATGGCACAGGTTTGCAAATCACACATACTGGTAACACATCTATACACACACGCACAAAACCTCTCCATCTCAAACAAGTGTTGTGTGTACCTAAAATTCAGTCCAATTTATTGTCTGTTTCCAAACTGTGTCAATCAAATAATTGCTCTGTTGAATTTCTCCCTGATTGTTTTGTTGTGAAGGACTTGAATTCGGGCCAGCCACTGATGCAAGGACCACTTAAGCAGGACCTCTATCATCTACACACCTCATCCACCCACCATCCATTCCCTCAGGCATTCACCACCAGCATTCAGTCCACTAACATTTGGCATCACAAACTAGGTCACCCTTCCTCCAAAATAATGAAGCATCTGGCAGACAATCATCACATTCCAATAAAGTCTCCGACATCTTCTCAATGCAGCTCTTGTCAATGTGCTAAGAGTCACAAACACCCATTCTCAAATCATCATCTCACTAGCACAAAGCCTTTAGAGCTCATTTATTCTGATGTTTGGGGCCCAGCTCCAGTTAGGTCCTTAGAAGGCTACCTTTATTATGTAGTTTTCGTTGATCATTTTTCAAAATATGTATGGTTGTACCCGATGAAAAATAAATCAGATGTTTTCAACATTTTCATTCAATTCAAGTCCATTGTTGAAAAATACTTTGCCTTGCCCATTGTTTCCTTATTTTCTGACAACGGTGGTGAATCATTAAACTGAAACCATTCCTCACATCTCATGGCATTTCCCATTTTACAACACCACCACATACTCCTGAGCTTAATGGCACAGCCGAAAGGAGACATAGACATATAGTAGAGACTGGTCGTGCCCTCCTTCAACATGCAAAATTACCTCCTCACCTATGGTCCTTTGCATTCACCACAGCCACCTACCTCATAAATAGATTGCCCACCCCTACTGTTCACATGAAAACCCCATATGAAGTATTGTTTAAAAAAATTCCAGATTATCACAAACTTCATTCATTCGGGTGCTTATGCTTTCCTTGGTTAAGACCATACACCAAAAACAAACTTCAACCAAGATCCCTCCCTTGCATTTTCCTTGGTTACTCCACATCACAATATGCATTTATGTGCCTTGAGCCAACCTCACAGAAAATTTATGTATCTAGGCATGTTAACTTTGTGGAGGATTCCTTTCCTTATCACAACTTAATCCAAGCCAACACCCAATCCCAGCCTATTCCCTCTACTGATACTTCAGTTCACACAATAATACAACCAATGCCAAGCCAACAAACCACTGCACCAGCTGAAAACAGCCCCACAGAACCAGTAGCCGAAGTGGTCCCTGCAGCAGCAGCAGCTCAGAATTCACCTGCACAACAAGGTACACATTCAGGTAACATTTCATCCTCTAATTCATCCCAAATTCCCACTGCTAGTCATCAAGCTCGCACTCATTCAATGGTTACTAGGTCCCAAAACAACATTTACAAACCAAAACAAGCCTTCACAGCCACCAAACATGCTCTTCCTGAAAACCTTGAGCCATCTACAATAACCCAAGCCCTTAAAATTCCGCATTGGAGTAAAGCATGTTCAGAAGAGTTTGATGCCTTAATGAAAAATGGCACATGGAACTTAGTGCCTAAAACCGAGTCCACCAATTTAGTGGGCTGCAAGTGGTTGTTCCGAATAAAGAGAAATCCAGATGGTAGTATTGCTAGATACAAAGCAAGGCTTGTTGCAAAAGGGTACACTCAAATGCCGGGACTTGACTTCAAAGAGACGTTTGCACCGGTTGTCAAGCCTCAAACCATCAAAGTTGTTCTTACAATTGCACTAGCTCGTGGTTGGACATTACAGCAAATGGATGTTAACAATGCCTTTTTGCAGGGAGACTTATCAGAAAATGTGTATATGCAGCAGCCACCCTGATTCACTCATGCTGAGTTTCCCAACCATGTTTGCAAGTTGAAGAAGGCCATTTATGGCCTAAGGCAAGCCCCACGGGCATGGCATGACTCACTCAAGTCCTTTGTCATCAAATATGGATTCAAAACAAGCTTAACTGATCCATCTTTATTCATATATGACAGGGAAGGACTGCAAGCTTATCTTCTAGTTTATGTTGATGAGTTGTTGCTGACAGGAAATAAAACTCAGTTTCTGACTTGTTTCAAGACTGAATTGGCAAACAAATTCTCCATCAAGCAACTTGGCTTCCCACACTATTTTCTTGGAATTGAACTCCTTCCCACCAAAGATGGACTGCTATTGTCCCAACATGGATACATCCGTGAATTGCTTGACAAGTTCAACATGTCGGGTGCCAAGCCAACAACCACACCTCTCTGCTCAACCACCCCCCTCAAGTTAGAAGATGGCTCAGCACCAGCTGATTCCAAGCTATTTCGAAGCATCATAGGAGCACTGCAGTATACAACACTAACAAGGCCTGATCTCTCTTTTTCAATTAACAAGTTGTCACAATTTATGCATCAACCCACTCAAATACACTTTCAGCAGCTCAAAAGAGTTCTAAGGTACATCAAATCAACTCTGAATCATGGCCTGCACCTCAAGAAGCTGAGTCATCTTCAGCTCCACGCCTACAGTGATGCGGACTGGGGAGGAAATCTTGATGATAGGACCTCCACCTCTGCCTTTATCATATACTTTGGTGGCAACCCTGTTTCATGGCTCTCAAAAAGACAAAAAACAGTAGCAAGATCATCTACAGAAGCAGAATACAGGTCTGTGGCAAATACTGCAGCTGAGGTAATATGGCTGACCAATCTTCTAGGTGAACTTGGACTAAAAACTCAAACACCTTCTCTCTTCTGTGACAACATTGGGACCACGTACCTATGATCAAATCCTGTGTTTCACTCAAGAATGAAACACATTGCACTCGACTATCACTTTGTACGACAGCTGGTTCAAATGAACTGCCTTCGGGTAGCTCACATCTCTACAAGGGACCAATTGGCAGATATCTTAACCAAACCTCTTCAAAGAGGTCATTTCACACTACTTAGAGACAAAATTGGAGTCCAAAATGGGGACCCAATTTTGAGGGGGCGTGAAAGATAGAAATCGGCTGCTGAAGATAGAAATCGGCCGATAATGGCCTCATCAGCCGATGCAATCATTTTGTCTCAATCTTTGAGCTATTCCTGCACAATCAAATCTGATTCAGCTCCACAATCTTCTCTTATTAATTGCTGTTGTATGCAAATGTGGGATTTGGTCAACCTTGTATTATTAGTAGTTAATAGCTGTCTTGATTTGTAAATCAATGTCAATACTATGTATTCAAGCCTGAGCTGATAATGCTCCTAAATTATAGGATCGGGCAGCCTGTGCTCATAACTTGTATCTCTATATAAAGCCTTCAGGCTAATGAAACAGTAAGCAATTTGCAAAGCCTTTAATCTGCTGGTAGGAGTTAATTAAGTTGTTTTGTTTCTGATATAGCTTTGGTGCAGTCCATGGCTTTTTTTGAACGGCAGTTCGGAAGGTTGGATTACTATATAGGTGCAGTCCATGGGTTTTGAAGACTTCCAAAATCACAACTTGTGCTTCTATACTTGTTATGTGCTGCTATGTAGCAATGTGCTTCTATTCCAATACTTCCAATACCAAGTCTCCGTGGAGGCAAGACAGGAACTCGTTTTAGACCTTAGTGTGCACTACAATTGTTGAAGGCAGAAACTTATTATGTACCAAATTATTTGTGATGTAATTTTTTTGAACCTTTGTTATGATCAAACATAGATCATCCAATTATGTTGTAAAGAAGCTACTCATGTATCAAATGAGATTCATAGTACTTAGACTTTTGTATACTGCTTTACTTCTATTGCCACTATTAAAACAATGCAAAAACTACACTACATTTGACAACAAAGATTCTCTGGAAACTCTTTACTCATCACATTCCAACTCCAAACTCTTCTGCTGTTCAAAATAAAACAATTTACAGATTCCAAAATACAAAAGGATGTGATTAAAAAAAGTCCTAACTAAAAAGTAAAAGTAGCATCAATTTCTATTTCATCAGTTTCCCAAGAGTAAAAGAGCCATAAAAAAAAAGAAAAAAGTTACCAAATAAAAGTACAACGTAACTATTTTCTGATCAGTTCCCCAAAATAAATGTAAAGAAAATTAAAAAACTAACACCAAAATATGCTATATCAACCAAGTCTTCATGACAGCAAGTTATAATTCTTCATCCATGAAAGCAATTTACTTGTGCTGAGATGTCTTCATCCATGACAAGTATTCACACATGATAGCAAATCTTCATCAATGACAGCCAAAGAAAAATTATTGGACACAAAAAACAAAGGACCTCTTTTGTTTATCAGTAGCAATTTTAATTCCAACAGTAGCTTTGTTTATGAGTTTAATTTGACAACAGCTTTATTTGTTCTGCTATTAATCAGTGCAATAGATCACTTAGAGTCGCTTCAATTACTACCGTAGCAATTTATTGTGCTTAATGAGGGCTTCACGTGTCATTAGTTACATCAACATCAAATGGCAAGGCTCACATATTTTAGTTGCATAGCAAGCTTATGAACATAATCCATGAGCTCATTTCTTAATTTCTATATCAGTTCACGCGCCTTATATTTACAGCATAACTTCTCAAGTTTTACATTTTTGTTGCTCCTTTTGAATTTTGCAAGCTACAGCATAACTTGAGCATCCCTTTGAAAGCAAAATCAGTTTGAACCACCATCTTTGATGACATATAAGTATAGTGAGAACAACATAGTATTACAATTTGTATGTGAGTATTACACAGTAGCAAGTTGCTAATCTTTGTATGTGGTAGTGTTGTCTGGAATGCCAATTAGCCGCGGATCGGCTAAATTCCAAAACCAGTGATTCCTTTTTCTTCAAGCGATTACGCCAAGGAAGGAACTCTGTTCCTTAGCTATGGGTTCCTTAACTCACTCTAGAAAGGTTTAAGTCGATGAACTAAGATAAAAATTGGGACATAAAGATAAACATAAATGCGACTGAATAAAAGCTTGAGCGAAAAATAAGTTGTTTGATTGATTGTCTGTCCTTTAAACATGTATACAACTTGGGTATTTATAATAACAGCTAAGAACTACCCCTATCTGCCACGTTTGGTTGGCTAACAACGATATATTCCTAGTTGGCGGTTACTCGGCTGAGTGGTGCCATGCTCCACTAACCACGATCCTAAAAACTAGGCGCACTAGTACATTATGGCTGCGCCACTTCAACCAACGGTCCTCTCCATGTAAACCTCTCCTCAGATTTCTTCGCCTAGCGCCTAAAACTGTGGAGAACAATTTTGACCGGTTTTACCTTAGATATTTAATTAATTCAAAATTATTTCCACGTCATTCGGCTCGTGGAGCAAGAATCTGATCCAATAGGTGACTTCATGCTAACCCAATGGACCCAAATATCTTCCTTGAAGCCCAGTAAACCCAAGGCCCATTTTTCACTTCTGATTTCCTGCCTGCGGCTCTGTCAGCTGCAAGATCGACTATCATGCAGTTCGGCTGACGCCCAATCGGCTATTTGATCCATTCGGCTGTGGCTGGCTTTGACTAATTTTAAGGAATATTTTTAGGTGTAAACACACTTCCGGGTATTCCAATTTCCAATTTCCGGGTATTCCGATCACAGGCGATGATGTCCTCTCTCACTATTCCTTCCAAATTCCAGAACTGGGATTCCACTTCTCAAAACACACTTCCGGGTATTCCAATTTCCTTGCCAATAATGCCAAGTCCAGAGGATCTGTGTCAGATGCTGAACACAACACATTTCTTCCAGATCGTTCAAGAAGTACTTTCTGCTCCACTCTATTGTCGTGGTTCAAGAGTTCTGACTTTATTTGGCCCTCACAACTCGATGGCAACTTCTCCTGGGAACCCTTTTCCTTTCATACCTCTACCATCGCTGTTTACCATTATGGATCGGCTACAAAGAGGCGAAGACATTAGGAGCGTTCGGGGACCACTCACGGTTCTTGCGGCTGGATAGTGCTCTACTTTCCAGAGTTCATCGACTCACGTTTCAACCCTAGCGTTCTTCCTCGGGGTGCAAGTGTTTTGGGTACCCACTTGGTACTCACTCCCTGTGAGCCCTCTTATGCTTTCACCATAGCCACCAAACTCTTCGGTCTGACCCGAATAGCCACTGACTGGCGTCCTGTCTTGGAGAAAGGTATTGGGCCTTTCTGGATTTTCTCTATAAATGAACCTCTCCCAGTTGAACAACAAAACCAATTAGAGCTCAACTGGAGCTCAGTCTTGACTCGTGACTTGCTCTGTGGCCTCAAACCCACCTCACGAAATAACAAGTCTTCGGCTGAATTCTACTCCCCAATCGCGTAGAAGGCGCTTGGGTTGTTACAAAGATATACCTCTGTAGACAACTCTATGGTAGGGAGCCTGGGTGGTGCCCTTTGGTGCCAATGATGTAATGGAGGTGGTCTCTACCAACTTCAAAAAAACTCAGGCTTTCCGTTTCATCCCTTTCACTCCAGTATCTGGTGAAACTTCCGCTTTCGCCAATTGGTGGCCATCAGTGAAGGACAGACTGTTCCCCGATCGGCTGGACAGCTATGCGACCCAATTAATACTCACTGATGTAGCCGAAGCAATGAGGCCACCGACCCAACCAAAAAACACTCCCGTTAAAACCAAGCCTCAGGTACAAGCTCAAATCCAGAAACGGACGTCCACCAGGATGAGAACCTCGGTATTCCAATCAAGTAAGTGCCTTTACATTCGGCTCTTTGCGGTTCTTGCTTTTTTCATTCAACGTAGTCTCTTACTTTTCTTGTCTTATGGCAGCCACCACCACTACTCCGCAATTTATTGTCGTTGAAGAAGACCCTGTTAGTCTTCCCTCCAAGAAAAGAATAAGGGCCCCTGGCGTTGTAATAGAAGAACCTGCCCAGGTTCAGGCCAAGCCCAAAGAGAAAGCACATTCGGCTAGTAAAGGAAAACAGCCGAAGGTGAAGGTGAATATCTTGTCCTTATCCCCCTTTTCTTAATATTCTTTGTTAGCCTGAACCTAACCACCTTGTTTTCAGAAACCACGTGTGGAAATTCCCTTTCCGTATGTCCAAGAATTTGCTGAAGGCGCTAGCTCTCAATTTCCCCCAATGGTACAGCCGATTTCTTCTTCCTTTCAACATATATTGTTTGCTTACTCAATCGGCTAACCATCATCTGTCACAGGATCCGCACTCACAACCCGAAGAGGCCATCTATGAGGCTCCTCGGGTGCCTTCGCCTCCCACAGCTCCTGTAGTGGCTATCTCAGAAGAAGAATTGACAAAGTATTTTACCTCTGCTGACCCCAACTCAATGGCTTCCTCTCCCATCTCCAACCACTTGGAGAGAGTCAATGCCGCATTGATGGGGGAAATACCAACCAACAGGGAACAGGTTGCTACTTTAAGAACTTCTTTGTTCAAACTAGCCAATTCGGCTGATATCCCTGCAGCTAGCCAAGAGGTGTACAACACTTTGGCCCTCTAACTGAGCAGTTTATCTCACCAATACGGGCGCTCCCGGGAAGTTCGTGACCTGACGTCTCATGACCTCCATAGATTGAGGGACCTCCAGGCGCAAAAAACTCATTTCCAAACCTCCTTCATGACCTTGGCGAAGGACCGCCAGGAAACTCTAACCCAACTTAAGGACACGCAGGAAAAGTTATCCGTTTTGTCACCGAATTAGAGAGGATTAAGAAGGAAATAACGGAGTTGACCCCTCAATCGACTGCCTTAACTGAGAAACTCCGTTCTAACTCTCAGCAACGTTATGGTCTCTTCAAGCAATCTTCCTCTTTAGACCGTGACTTAGCAGTATTAGGCGCTCAGAGGACGTGCCTGGAAAAAGATCTTGAAACTAGCAAATACTGGGTTAGCCGAGGCCACTCAAGCCTGGAACTCCTTTAAGCATCAATCGGATGAGATTAGGAGACAGAAGTCGCTGTGGCGGCGATCCTCTAGCCACCCAACAAGGCGATTACGAAAGTGCTCTTGTCCGCCAAAGGAGGCATTAGTTGACGCACCAAAGACCGAGCCCACCCTAGATGTAGCTGCAGCCTTCTGCCACGATCGATGCTCCCGCATCGTCACCGATCCAGTCCCGCCCCAATTGAAGAAAAATCAAGTGATGATCCTGAGGCTGCAGCTCCCTAGCTTTTATATCTTGGGCTAAACTTTTGTAATTTTGGCTAGGTGGCCAGCCTGTGGTCACCAAAAACAATTGCACTTTTATGTTAATGCAACTACTTTTAATTCTCCAATATGCCTTCCCACATAGTGGAATAGTATCTCTTAAGATGTTTTCCATTGATGCTTCTATTTAGTTCTTCGCCTTGCATGTTAACTAGCCGATAAGCACCACCATGATAAGCTTTGCTAACAACAAATGGTCCTTCCCAATTTGGTGACCATTTCCCAAACTTGGGATCCTTGATCCCAATAGGTAGTATGGTTTTCCAAACGAGGTCTCCTTCAACAAACCTTTTTGGCTTCACATGTT
The DNA here is from genome assembly GCA_037113605.1 of Calophaca sinica. Classification (NCBI taxonomy): domain Eukaryota; kingdom Viridiplantae; phylum Streptophyta; class Magnoliopsida; order Fabales; family Fabaceae; genus Calophaca; species Calophaca sinica. Next base: position 96,002,229 of record CM073735.1, on the reverse strand, counting down.
TGTTATAAGCCCTAGCCATTTTTTGCTTGCTATGCTCAATTTAGTCTAAAGCCATGAGTCGATCTTCGTTAACCGAATCTAACTCCATTAACATGGCCTGTTGATATTCATCCAGACTTATCAGGTTTTTCTTTGCTACCCTTAATGAAGTCACATTTATCTCTAAGGGTAGCACTGCATCTTGACCATATGTCAGCCGATACAGGGTATATAAAACCAGTTGCACTGCACTTGGAATTCCTCACGGCCCACAATGCCTCATTCAGTGTTTCATGCCACTTTCTTGGCTTGTCCTCAATGTTCTTCCTGATTATATCAATAAGAACTTTGTTGGTTGCCTCTGCTTGCCCATTGGCTTAAGCATAATAAGGGGATGAATGAATCAACTTAATCCCAAATTGTTGCGCGAAGGCGACCACTTTCTCCCCAGTGAACATAGTACCTTGATCTGTGGTGATGGTTTCAGGTATCCCAAATCTATAGATGATTTGGCATTGTATGAACCTAATCACCTCATCCTGAGTCACATTCACTATTGGCTGAGCCTCTACCCATTTGGTAAAGTAATCAGTCGCAACTATGATAAACTCATGCCTCTTGGACGAAGGTGGATAGATTTTACCTATTAAATCCATGGCCCACCCCCTGAATGGCCAAGGCTTTATCACTGGGCGGAGGTTTTCGGCTGGAACTCTTTGAATTGGACCATGCAGCTGACACGCCTCACATCCCTTGGCATATTGATAACAATCAGCTGTAATGGTAGGCCAATAATATCCATGTCTGTATATTAGCCATTTCATTGTGGGCCCAGCCCTGTGAGATCCACAGATTCCTTCATGTACTTCTCCCATGACCTTCATGGACTCTTCTTTGTCAACACACTTAAGTAATACCCCGTTGATGGTTCTCCTGTAGACTTCATTGTCTACCAATACGTATTTAAGTGCCTTCTGCTTTAAGCTTGAAATCAGTACTGCTTGAAGGATCTTTAAGATAGTCGATTAACTCTTGTTTCCAGGAGTCGATCGTTCCTATAGGTGCACACTCCCAGATTGGGTATTCTTCCTGTTTTACTTCGACTATCATGTCTTTGTACCCTGAAGCTTGTTGAGCCAAATCGTTAGCCTCTTCATTCTCTCCCCTAGGAATGTGATGTACTACTGCATCGACAAACAAGCGCAATAGCACGCTAGCCGTTTCATAGCACTCTTTCAAGTTAGGGTTATTACATCTATATTCCCGCTTAGTTGCTTTATCACCAACCGTGAATCTCCCATGACTTGAACATAATTAGCTTTCATGGTGCCAGGATCTTAAGCCCCAAAATCGAGCTTCAGATTCGCTCGATTATTAGAATTCCCAAGATCCAGGTGACACATGAATTTCCAACTTTTCCTCGCCGTCCGTAATGGTGATGCCAAAGACCTACCCCTCTTTGCGTTCTTGACCCGTCAAACGTCAGCACCCAAGGTTTCAAGTTAATATACGCAACGTGTTCGGCTAACGGGTCATTGACTTCAACACAAGGGTGTTGAGCCAAGAAATCGGCTACTGCCTGACCTTTCATTGCTCTCAATGGAACGTATTTCAACGCAAAAGCATTTAACTTAATGACCCACTTCATTAATCGACCCTGTAAGACAGGCCTATTAAGTAGATACCTAATAATATCAATTTTGCACAAAACCAATACTTCCTTAGGCAACAAATAATATTCAAGTTTTGTACAAGCATAGAACAACGATAAACATAATTTCTCAATAGGGGTATATCTGGTTTCAGCATCATTCAAGATGCGGCTGAGATAGTATACAGCTCTTTCAGTCCCATCATCAGCATCCTGCGCGAGCAGGCAGCCGATTGACTCTTCTTCTGCAGCTATATACAATTTGAGTGGCCTTCCTAACACCGGAGGTGTTAGCACAGGAGGTCTGGCCAACCCTTGCTTAATTTGATCAAAGGCATGTTGTTGCTCTTTCCCCCATACCATATCCTCTATATCCTTTAATTTCAGCAAAGGGGAAAAAGCCTTCATTTTCCCAGCCGAATTAGCTATGAACCTCCTTAGGAAATTGATCTTGCCAATCAAACTTTGCAGTTCCTTCTTGTTCCTAGGTGGTCTAGCCTCCAGGATAACTTTCACCTTGTTCTTGTCTACTTCTACTCCTTGATGGTGGACCAAAAATCCTAGGAAATTGCCAGCTGCCACTCCAAAAGTACATTTGGCATGATTCATTTTCAGCCCATGGACTCGCATCCTCTTTAGGGCCTGCTCTAGATCTACTAGGTGGCTTTCAAAACCCTCAGACTTGACAACCACGTCATCTATGTACACTTCCATGGTCTTGCCGATCAAGTCATGAAAAATGGAGTTCATGGCCCTTTGATAAGTGGCTCCTGCGTTCTTGAGCCCAAAAGGCATGACCACCCATTCATAGATCCCCAATGCTCCTGGACACCTGAAGGCGGTCTTGTGAGTATCTTCTTTCGCTAGAAAGATCTGGTTATACCCTGAATATCCATCCATAAAGGTGAGAATACCATGTGTGGCTGCCGCATCGACTAACATGTCAGCCACAGGCATAGCATACTCATCCTTTGGAGTGGCCAAGTTCAAGTTTCTGTAGTCAATACATACTCTTATCTGGCCATTCTTCTTAATGATAGGGACTATATTAGATAGCCATTCAACATACCTGGTTGTTCTTATAAAGCCTGCCTTCAGTAGTCTTTCAATTTCAGCTTTAATTTGAGGCATCAGCTGGGGATTGAACCTGCGAGGTGCCTGCTTGAAAAGTTTGTATCCTGCTTTGATAGGCAACCTGTGTTCCACTAATTTCCTCGCCAAACCAGGCATTTCGAAGTAATTCCAGGCAAAGCAATCTTTGTACCGCTGGATTAATTCGACTATCTTACCCCGTTTGTCTTCCTCAAGCAATCCACTCACCTTCACGATTCTGGGTTGTTCTGGCGTACCCAAATTGATCTCAATTAAAGGATCCTCTGCCTCAAAAGTAGGAGCCGTCTTGTGAAGAGGGGAGTCCAATTCCATAGGCTCAACTGCACATGCCTTATCAAGCTCAGCTGCCGCACCTTCCTTCTTGGAGAATAGGACCTCCTCTTCCTCTTCAGTATCATAGTCTTCCATCATGGCATCCATCACTTTGGACTCGGCCTTAAAGATTTCTAGCCGACCCAAAAGGTCTTCGAGTACCTGTGGTGCCCTATACATTAGTCACCTGCGCATTAGTAGTGGCTCGTACCGAGATCTTAGCTTGAATCCCTCATTAGTAAGGTTGCATGCTTTCCAGGCGCCTTCTTCATAATCCTCTGGGATGGCAATAGGACCTAGGTGTGGGGAATAGAATAAGGCTTCTAGCATCTTTACTTCAGCCGAAAAAGGATTCTTGTCTGCTTCGACTGTCTCAACATTGTCTCTAACCCAAAACATAAGCTTCTGATGAAGTGTGGAAGGGACACACTGACTTGTATGAATCCAATCCCTTCCCAGGATTACACTATAGGAGGGTTTGCCATCCACCACAAAGAAAGCTGCTTTGATGGTTTTGGGGCCTACCGTGACTTCGGCTATCAAGACCCCAAGTGCTCTGGAAGGTTCCCCTAGGAAATTGGACATTTCATGTTGGTAGGGACTAGGTCCTCAAGACTTTTTCCAAGTTTCCTCATGGTCGTCACAGGCATGACATTTAGCACAGCCCCTCCGTCCACGAAGACTCTTCCAAAGATCTTCCCGTTGATATAGGCCTTGATATAAAGGGGCTTCAGATGTTTCACCATTTCTTCTGTAGGTTTCTCAAACACTACCTTGGTAACCTCATCAACCGGTGTATCGGCTAACGTGGCCCATTCTGTCTCCTCAGCAAACATGTCTCCCTCCAAACCTCCTGGTTGTGAGTTGTTTGCCCAAAACTCTTCTGGGAATAAGCTAATAGCCTCTATCTCAGCCAGTAGGCCATCAGCTTCTTCATTGAACAGGAGATCCAACAAAGAATCTTCCATGATATCGTCCTGCTCCCAATACCTCTTTGGGATCACTGAACCTTCTATAGTGATTGCCTCTTCGCCTATGTCGACTGAGGCGATAAGACCCTCTGCTTCAGGAACAGGTTCCTGTTCAGTAATCGGCTCTATACTTTCGGGCACTTCCTCTTTCCCAGCTTCCTCAGCCTCCAGCTTTGGGAAAGCCTTATCCAGTGCTTCATTCACAGTTTCTAAGGGGATCTCGCTCTTTTCACTGTTCTTTACATCGGCTATCATCTGCAGAGTTTGTTTCATCTTTTGGACAGACCTCATTCTCTGCATCCTTCTCTTTTGGGTTCTTGATAGCACGGCGAGTACTGCCTTTTTGTCTTTGGCATACTTATTCAAGAACCAGTGCCCTTCTTTGACGTTAGCCGGGGGTTTTAACATTCTCTGAGTCCTCAACTTCTCATCATTCCTTACTGTTATCTTCAAGGAAGACATGCCCCCTTCTACCGTGAACTCGGCTACCCTTCTTTTATCCTTGGGGACAGGTTCCTCATCCATCTTGGGCAAAGATAGCCTACCACTTTCTCTGAGGGTTAGCCGATCTTGCCCCCCAGTTTTAGCAATGGGTGCCTTACTCTTCTCCTTGTCAGGCTTCCCTGTTAGGGCCTGGCCATGTGTAATGTACTGTTTTACTAATTCCTGGGTGATCCTATCTAGTTTAGGTGGTTTGCCCCCTGCCTATGTCTTACCTCTGGTTGGGGTTTTCCCAATCTGTCAAAGACAGTAACCCTGGCAGCCTAAGGTTTCAGTCGATCAATATGGGTTGAATCGGCTGATCCCTTTTTTGGCCTCCAGACTTGTTGTACAGATATCCTGTGCTTGTGGCTGGGTCCTTCGTCATCGAATCCTGAGAATGAGACCATGCTTATCCCGAGGGCAGGGAATGGATCAGTATCTACTGTCATTTCAGCGATTCCTTTGTCCGCAAGCTTGAACCTCCCCTCTTTTATCCCCTTCTGAATGGCCTTCCTGAAAACCATGCAATTTAGAGTCGCATGATTATAAGAATTGTGCCACTTGCAGTATTTCTTATCTTTTAACTCCTCAGCAGGTGGGATTTTGTGCCCATCCAGCAGCCGAATCTGCCTATCCTTAAGCAAGTAGTCAAAGATCTGGTCTGCCTTGGAGATATCAAAGGAGTATTCTGTCTTGCCGTCTCCTGAACTTGGCTCCTTTCCTTTGGCAGCTCTTAGAGGCGGCGGTATAACCTTTACCCTTTACTATTTCAAATTTGCCATGATGTTCTGCTGTGGAATCGGTGAATCATCATCGAGTCTTCGCTTCTACAGTGGACACCAACTGAGGACCTCTTCCTCTACTGGCTCGCCTCTTTTCTTTCTCCTGGATAAACTGCTCAATGCGTATAGCCCTTGAGACCAACTGGTTTAGGTCAGTGCAAGCTTGGCCTACTAGTTTTTCCTTGAGTTGAGGATGCATGTCGCTAATGGCCATGGTCGCATATTCGTCTCGTGAAATTGCGCTAACATTTCCCGGCCATTTTCCTGAACCTTTCGACAAAATCAGCAATGATTCATCTACCCGTTGTCTCGAGGTTCATGAGGTTACCGCGATGACTTGGGTTGGGGCGATGGAGAATGTCATGAAAGCACCTCTCCATATCCGACCATATTTGTATGGAATTAGGTGGTAAAGAGGAATACCATGTAAATGTTGTCCCTAAGTGACAAGGAACAAACGCAACTTGTGATATTCATTCTGGTTCCCTTCACCACATTGGGCAGTAAACCTGCCCACATGCTCCATAGTCGATTTGCCATCCTCTCCGGAGAAAGTAGCGAAATCCGGAGTCTTATACCCTCTGGGCAGAGGTACCAATCTATCTACCCATTCAGGGTATGGTTTCCTATAGATTGGACGATCCAAAGGCTTTAGCTGCACACTAAAGTATTTCTTGATGGTGTCTGCAATGATGGCTGGGTCTAGCAGCTGTGAACCCCCTGGCCTCACTTCTCCCAAGTTAGGAGCAGCCATTTGTGGTTGCTGTCTCCAAGTTGGGGGATGTGCCTGGGATACTTGTTCTGGAGGATTAGGGCAGCCTGGTTGATTAAACGATGGAGGTGGGTAAACCCCCCATGGCTGCTCCATGTTCCCTTCACCAGGTGCCTCAGACAGTTCGAGAACGCCTGTGTTAAATGGTAAAGGTGGGATCTGCCCCCATGACTGCTCCGCCATCAAACCAGGTGCCCTTGGAGGAGTTGACCCCATTTGAGCGCCTGCAGACCCTTTAGGATAGGATAGATAGAATGGAAGGTTAGCCGATACAGGTGGAACATTGTTCCATGACTGCTGACCTGCATATCCCCCAGGTGGTCTTGTACCACCCATTCCTGGGCCAAAAGTTTGCCCCCCAGTGTACTGTGGGTTAGTCGCCTGCACAGCAGAACCGTAAGGCTGAGCACATGGCATAGCTTGCGGCATACCAATTGGTCTCACTGCATCCGGTGGCCTCTTAGCCATCTGCACATGTCCAAAATGAAGATTAGCCTGGTTAGTCATGTCATTCACCACCTGTTGACCTCCAGTGTTCAACGTGGCAAAAGCACCATGCTGGGAATTACTTGGATTAACAGGTACCAGATTATATTCTACCGAACCCAGTAGGTCCTGCCTGAATGTAGGTAGGCTGAACTTGCTGTGCACCTGCCTGAGTCATGTTTGGCTGAACCTGAATTGGTCCTGCCTGAGCTGCACTCGGCTGGATGACGAGTCCTGCCTGGGTAGGATACCCCACTTGCGTTGGGATAGTAGAATTGATAGAGCTTTCACTTGGGTGAGCCCTCTTAGCCTCTATCTCCTGGCTTCTTTGCGCCGTTATGTACCATGGGTTTCACAATATCGCCAATTGTTGTGACACTTGGTACATGATATCATTGATTCCCAAATCGAGTTGTTGGCGTATAAACGAAGTGGTCATCACCACCGGTCTCATTGGGCTCGTTGGGTTGAGTTTCACTCCTATCTCCACTTGTATTTGCTCTGCGGTGGAACATGGCTTCTATGGGATGGGCTTCCTTCAATCGGTTTCCTGGGATTGCTTTTTGCGCTCATATTGCTCAAACTTTTGCCCGAACGCAAAGTGCATACGCCAATGGTAATCCCGACCGGGATTTGAACGTGTTGATTCGCTCACCTTTGGTCCCACCGGCGCGTTAATTTTGTTGTCTGGAATGCCAATTAGCCGCGGATCGGCTAAATTCCAAAACCAGTGATTCCCTTTTCTTCAAGCGATTACGCCAAGGAAGGAACTCTGTTCCTTAGCTATGGGTTCCTTAACTCACTCCAGAAAGGTTTAAGTCGATGAACTAAGATAAAAATTGGGACATAAAGATAAACATAAATGCGACTGAATAAAAGCTTGAGCGAAAAATAAGTTATTTGATTGATTGTCTGTCCTTTAACCATGTATACAACTTGGGTATTTATAATAACAGCTAAGAACTACCCATATCTGCCACGTTTGGTCATACATAGCATTTTAGTGCGCTAATATTCATTGATCTAGTGCTATGATAATGTTTAATATATTTTCGGTACAATGAAATATATTTCATTAAATCAATCTATTTGGTATATAATCAGCATCCGATCTCACTTTATTAAATACATGCTCTGATACATTTACGGATTTTTCGTAATCACTTAAATGAATTTGTTTACCAACAATTGCCTTAATACCTGAATTGTTCATATATATCTAAACTGTTAAATTCAGGGGGAGACCCTTAATGTCTTTTTGAAACTAAATTATTCATCAACCTTAGATATTTGTCATCATCAAAAAGGGGGAGATCGAAGAAAAACTGATATTAAATTTTATTAATTAAATATATTAGATATATTAAATATATTAAATGTTATTAATATCGGAAAAAACCGATATTAAATTTTATTAAATATCTTTTAGTTAGCTTATTGTTATATGTCTAGGCTTGTTATTAATATCGGAGAAAAATATTAGATTCCCATTTAAGGTTCAATATCATTGAGCGCGTGTACTACTTTGGGGTATTGTGAGCTTGTTGTATATTGAATCTTGAATCTTGAATTGTCTAAGTAGGACAGTTTGGGATAATACTTTTTCTTTACTCGTATAATAGTGATTACTTAATTCTCATGTCTTTATATTTGATTAAATTTCGGTTTTAATTCATATCCTTTTGTTCTTTGGGTGCATAATTGATTGCGGTATTCAGAACTGCGATCATTTACTGTACTCAGAGACCAATGGGAAATACTGCCGAAATTTTGTCAAGTATAAGAGATGAGAATTAAGGAAAGACTATTATATGAATTCTAAAAAAAAGATTTTTCTCGAATGGGATAGGGTCATACCATTTAAAGAAAGTGAGTAGTTCTAAGTCCGGCTTTTGGCTGAAATTGTCATGCTTAAATGTATCTGCATTTTTTAACATGTAGAAGATGAAAATTTTTCCTTCGAGTCATAGTTGGATGTACGATAGGTTGTATTCGGGGAGAAGGGGTTTGAAACAATATTTTATAGTTGGGGTTGATGACTTTGTCAAAGCCGCAATGGCACATGAAGATTTCACAACTAATGTCAGACGAGAGAGGTACAGCTTGTAAGACAAGTGTGTTATGTCCCTTATCCAACAACTCAAGGGATAAACATGGTTGGTGTGTCACAATAAAGACAAAACCAAGGGGTCGCATTAAAGGCATTTATCCAAAGGAAGAAGTGGCTTATTAAGTGGATGAGATGTCTAATGTAAATGTAGTAAATGAACTGGAACCCATTTCTCGCTTACATGACAATCCAATCACATATGAAGAAGTGGATAAAGATGAGAAATTAAATGAAGAAGTGGCTGAAGCATCAAGATCTGAAGATGATGCCGAAGCAGAATGGGCAGAATGAAATAGTTTAACTTTTTACAATCAGAGAATTGTTTAACAATATATTTTAATTTGTCAGTTATTTTCATAACTTGTTGTTTACATTCTGAATTTATTTTTAATATTTTTATGTCTAAATATAATATTTCATGACTGTTATTATCAAATTGCTCAATAGACATATGGCATCAAGATCAGGATCCGACCCCTAGACCACCAACTGGTGGTAAAGGGAAGGGGATGATCATCGTCCCCCCTCGTCGCCGAAAGGCAAACATTATCAGGCATGACCTGACTGGGTTTTTGATGTTGTCATCTACACAACATCTATCTACATCTATGCCTACACAGGCTCCAGCACCTTCGGTACCTACACAAACTCCTTTGGTTGCACCGACACTCCATTTTCCTGCCATCCACATGATCCCTAACCCGGGTTCCAGCAGACACATGGTGCTTCTAGTTCTCATGTTGTGCCTGAGATGATACCCGATGCTTATCAGTCCGAGGATGAGTATAGTACGGGCTATACACCTAATCAGACCGAGGTTGAGCAGGAGGAGGTTGAGCAGCAGTAGGTTGAGCAGGATGTTGAGGATCTTGAGATGTTGAATGATGGTCGAGTTATTATCAACCCGACTGGTAAAGGATAATTATTTACATTTATTTTTGGTTGAGTTATTAATTATATATATATATATATATATATATGGTGTTTGACATGTTTTTATTGTTCAGATTCGTTCCTTCAAAACCAGCTGTAAAGGCTATCACAGCGACAATTGAGGAGAATTATTCGGGGTTTTGGCTCACGTGGGGGACGATGACTGATACACAGCGGGATCATATATTTGATTCTTTTAGAGTAAGTTACAATTTTTATTGCATATTATTTTTTTATTTCATAAATTTTAATTATGTTTAATAATGTTTTATATTGATACAGGAGAGATGTGCTTGGAGGACAGAGGATGAGGAGCGGATCGAGAAGAACTTTCATATCAAGACCTCCCACCATCTCTCTGATATGCTCAGAGATGCCCGCCTGAGGGGACAGTCCCACTAGATAAGGGATCATATCTAGCAGAGGCTGCAAGAGTACTAGAACTCTGATGAGTTCAAGTTGATCTGCACGAAGGCCAAGAAGAACAGAGCACCTGAAAAGGGTGGGAGCTTGCCCATAGGAGGTTCCATCACCCAGGCGCAGCACACAGCTCGACTTGTACGTGTTATATATTATTATTATTATTATTATTATTATTATTATTATTATTATTATTATTATTCATGTTTTTATTAATTATAGTCGAAGAAGTTAGGTAGAGAGGTACAGTTGCACGAGCTCCATCGTGCAACTCATGTTAGGAAAAGTACTGGCGATTTCGTCGATGATCGGTCGAGGCAGACCCAGGTAATTATTAAATATAATGAATATTTTTATAATGTTATATTATTTTCTTACAAAAAAAATTGACTTATTTGTTTGTTTATGCATGACAGGAGGAGTTTGAGGCGACGATGTCTCAAATTAGAGCCCAGACATCATCATGTTCCCCATCTCAGAGCCCGACTATCCCTGAGGATCTATCTATACCGCTCAACATTTGGGCTGATGTTATTGGCGACAAGAAGAAGGGTCGCCTATACGATGCTGGATACCTTGCAAGCAACTACAAGAAAGGGACCAGCCGTTTCAACATCAAATCATTATCGAGTAATGGTAGTCATCGCTCTACTGTGGATGAGCAAGAGTTTGCCGAGATGAGGTGGAGACTGGCCACATCAGAGGAGGAGAACCGTCAGACGAACTCGTTGTTGAGTAAGGTGTTGGAGTGACAGGATCAAATGTAAGAGATGCTAGCTCGCCAGCACCAGTAGCCTCAACCTCATCATCAGCCGCCACACTGCTCGCCGCCACAGCCGCCTCATGGTACTGATGATATCGACGACGCGAATGGTTTAGACCACCTTATGCATGATCAGGATTGTTAGTTTAGATGATAGTTTTAGCATTTTTATTTATGTTTTTTATATTTTGATATTTTGAGGATATTTTTCATCTATATTACGTTTCTTTTACTTTGGTTTTTAGTTTACGTTATCACGTTTATTACGTTTCTTAATATTTTATAAATTAATAATTAATTAATTAATTAATTAATCAATCAATAATTAATTAATTAAATCAATAACTAATTAATTAATTTTAAAAAATTACAAAACGTCATCGACGGCTTAACTTCACTACCGACGACAATTTCATGCCAACGGTTACCGACGAACGTTAATTAATAGGCCATCGGTAGGTACCGGTGGCCACTAAAAGGCTGTCGGTAAATATTTACGACGCCCATATTACTGATGGTCTAGTGGTCGCTGGTAATTCATCTGTACCGACAGCTTTTTTGCATTACCGACGGCGCCGCTTTTTCTTGTAGTGATTTGGTGTGAATCGTTGATGTAATGTCATTATATTAATTATTGATATGAACATCCCTTGGTAAATATAATTATATGAAAGATTTCTGAAAAGGGGATTTCGATTGATGATTGTTGCTTGATTGTATGAGATGAGCTTCGTGCTCATCAAACTAGGCTCACACCATACATGAGATCGAGCTTCGTGTTCCACAAGATGGGTTAGACGTCCAACGTGAGAATGACCCGGTGATCTACACAATTAGCTCATGCCACACATGAGATTTACTTGGTATGTAACATCATAACTCTACTAATTTTCTTGGGGAGATTTTAATTAAAGTGATCTCACCAGCTTTGTATCTCATACAATGTATCTCTCTCATGCATACAAACATGTGTGCACCCCATACATGTTATGATACATTTCATACAAATCTTGGATCTCATACATAAAATATACATTTCATGCACATCATCATGCATCTCATACATAAAGCAAATAAAATAAACTATGATAATATGGTTATGGCCCCTAACGCAAAAGAATTAAAATTGCATTCAGCCCACAAGTAAATTTCTAAAGCAGCTTCCTCTGGCGTCCTCATATAGCGTCATTTCCATCCTTCCTCTTTCTCGATCAATTACATCATTTTAAAAAATAACTAAAGAGAAAATCATGATACATAAGCCATATGTAAAATAAATTAAAGTCACGATATGTAGACCGTATTTAAAATAAATTAAAGGGTTAAATATATTTTTAGTCCCGATAAAATTTATGAACTTTGATTTTAGTCCCTACAAAAAATTCTTTTGAACTTTAGTCCTCAAAAAATTCTCTGTTAGCAAATTTGGTCCCTACTGCTAAGTTTTGGCTTTGGTGGCAAACAGTGATACAGTTGGCACTTGCCACGTGGATTTTTTAAAGACGTGGCATGTGTGAGACACCAATAATATTATTTTTTTAATCTAACCACTCTTTAAATCTCAAATTACATATTTATCCCTCTCTTTCCCAACTTCATCTTCTCAAACGAAACCCTAGCGGCCTCATCCTCTCATCTGAACGTGGCAAAACACAAGAAAGGGGGGGTTTGAATTGGGTTTTTAAAAAACTTTTTCGCAAATACAAATGTTTATGAAAAATAACTATTGAATAAACTGTGCAAGGAATAAAGAGTAGAGAGAAGAAAGAGACACAGTGATTTATACTAGTTCACTATCACCTGATAGCTACGTCTAGTCCCTTCACTCACTTGAAGGATTTCTCCACTATAATCAACCGATTACACTTGAGAGTATATTTACGCTAACCGGCTATACTCACAACTTCTTAGAACGACTCAGTACAGTTGAGCCTCTAAGGTATACAAGCCACTACTGGGCTAAGTACAGATTCAAATAAGAGTTTTTGAAACAATATAGAGATAACTCTCTTCAGAGAGAATTTACAATGAAAATACTTTTAGCACAAAATAACTTTCTTAAAAGAAAGAATAAAACAGTAAGTGTCTTGTTCAACGATCTCGTAGACTTGGATGAATTCTTGATTGCTCACCGCCTCTTGATTGGGTAGTGTTTGAGAAGATAGATGTTGATGCTCTCACCACTCGTAAAAATATTCAAGTTGCTAGATTGCGCATAACCCGTGTTGAAAATCGCTTGTTGAAAACTCAATTCCTATCTTACTTCAAAGGTATGAGGTAGGATATATAGCTAGGGTTGAAAAGTGTCGTTGTGACACAACGTCTCTTTTTGTCCGCACAACGCTTCTTTTTGTCAAAATTTTGTCCAAAGTCAAAGTTCAGATCCTTGAATTTCGCCTTTTGCAGGATACGTTGCTTTCAAGACGAAAAGCATTCTCGAGTATTATACACAATGTCGAGAACTTTGTCCTTAGTGAGCTTTTCAAAAATATAGACACTTCAAGCACAAGTTTCCTTGAAGATTTTATCCTTTGACATTCTTCTTGTCTAAAGATACCTCGTGATAACAAGGTACTTGAATTTTACTATCGAATCGAGCTTCACAGATCACCAGATTCTTGTGTGTAGAATTTAATGGGCTATCAAACGACAGAATCGTGTAGGAAAGCACTAAGTCTATCATGGAGCACATATAACACAATCTGTTGAGTGTTGACTAAAGACCAGAGCGTTGACTAAACAGAGTGTAGTCTCTTAGACTGATCTACCAGAGTCGTTGACTTACACCAGAGCGTTGACCAAACAGAGTGTAGTCTCTTAGACTGATCTACCAGAGTCGTTGACTTACACCAGAGCGTTGACCAAACAGATTCTATGTGCCAAGAACCAGAGCCAGAGCCGGGCTTTCCAGAGTGAAATTCAAGATTTCACTAAGTCTTCTGAAGCAGAATTCTTCTGAATATAAATACTTTCTGCACACTTATAACCATGTTAGAGAATAAATTGTTCTCTTAATCTTTTGTTATCATCAAAACAATTAAAGGGTTATTGTTTCTGAATCCTCTTGATTCCAACAATCTCCCCCTTTTTGATGATGACAAATACATATATTGATGAACAATTTTTCTTTATAAAAAATATTTATTCAGATGATTTCAGAGGCTCCCCTGAATTAAGCATATATAAATATTTCTAAGTGTAACAGAGCATGAGATATTACAAAGATATAAGTTTCAGAGCATACAGAATATATTAATCGTAACACATAATGTATGCATGATGACACTTGGTTGATACACTAGGTTCATCAATTGCTTTATACTCTCTATATTCTTTCTCCCCTTTTGTCATCGACAAAAAGATTAAGACAGAAATAAAGAACATCACAAAAAATAAAGATAAAGAAAGATAAAGAGAAAACTTCAAGTGTCATAAATTTCATTAGAAATAAAAACTGAGTGAACAAAAACAAACTCAAAGCAAATCTATTAAAAGGGAGAAAACTAAAAAGAAAAAAAAATCCTAAGGTTTTCTAGGGTTGCTCCATCCTCTCCAAAATTTGCCGCAGCAGAGTAGTCATCAAATCTTGCTTCTTTTCTGAGGCTTCCAGCCTTTGATCAGTAGATTCCATAAATCTTCAATCACTGCTTTCTTCAACCAAATTTATCAAAAACTTCTTTTGGCACAACTACATTGACTGTCATGTGAAGCCGATCCGTATAGATGCAACCATAGCATTGTGTGCGGTGGTGGAGTTAAGGTGTTCTCTTGGAGGAGTAGGAGGACGAGGAGGAGGTGCAGTGTTCGGTTCCCAAACAATGCTGACCTCTTCTCTTGGAGGAACTCTCCATGTCGTAGCAAAGATGCCATCTCCTCGCTTTCTTCTTGCTCTTGCCTGTGCTTGTCAAACCAAGTGTTCACAGACACCCGGCCTTCATACCGATCTTCTTCAAAGAAGATCATTGATTACTTCATCAAACTGCTGCTTCCAAGGAAACCCTAAACGAGATTCCTCGAATCTTTCAAATTGAAGTACTCAATGCTACCAATTAAATTGGGAAGAACGTTGGGCACAATTCTTGGTTCCCGAAGACCAGGCTCAGAGGGTCCAGGGGGTGCAGTGAGAAGAAGTGGCAGAGGCTTAGCAGATAGATCATCAGCATCATCCCCCAGGAGTTCTGCAACAGATTCTGGTTATTCCTGGAGAGGAGAATTTGGAGGAGAGAACAGTTGAGACATGAAGGGTACCATTATGGGAAGTCTGAAAGAGGAGTCAGGGAGAGGTTGCAGCATGCGAAGAGGTTGAGTTTCACACACAACCATATTGCCAGATTCAAGAGATGAAGACTCTTGAACCCTTGACTTCATTCAGGTTCCTCGTAATGGACTCGATCTCACATGGTATGTTGAGGTCTGGTTGTTGGTGAGGGGTGAAGCGGTTCTAGGTGGAGAAGCTGGTTTGGGTGGTGATTTAGGTGGTGAAGGTGTTTGGGTTTGAGGTATAGTGGAATCTGGGGTAAAGAAGCCAAAGCGTTCAATATAGGGAATTTGAACCTGTGGTTGAGGTCTTTGTCTAGTCCTCGAGAGCAACATCATCTTCATCGATGAAGATGAGTCCGAGGGTAAAGACGGCAAAGGCTTTTTGGTAGGTGTTGGTGCAGGTGCAGACAGTTGGGGTTTAGGTTTGGGCAAGGATTGTGATGGAGGGGTTCAACAACCGTAGAAGCAACAGAATGTAACTAGATTGATAAGTAGTATCATATAAATCAACTACCTTATCAAGTGCCTTCTTCCTTTTTGCAGCAGGGCATCTCCAACCTTGTGTATCCTTTTCAGGGGTGGCTTCGAGCAGATCAACAGAGGCGGGCTCGGCAGAATAGCCACTCTAGTGGTCGAGGTAGGAGCACGAATCGAGGTGCAAAGGTTTCACGCTGCATAAGGCCTGCAGCCAAGCTTGCTTCATGATATAGTCGTGTTTCCTCTAACCTTTCCTTTATCATTTGATCAATCTCCGCTTTCTTCTCTTCTTCCTCTCGTAAGCATGCAGAGGCATGCAAGTAGGTCTCACAGGGAGAGTGAGCTGAGAGGGTTCTGAGGCAATGTGAATGCCTGTGCTTCGAGTGACCCTTCTGGTTGGTCCAGTAGAGACACCAGAGTCAACCACAATCTTCTTCCCCTTCTTCACAACTTTCTTCCTTGCTCCTTCTTCACCTTGTTGAATTGCAAAGAATAGCCTTCTTGGAAAGCGAGTCCCATTCTCCTTAGATTGTCCGAAGAGAGAATAGGAATCACCATCGCTTTCAGGGCAAGCCCTCGCTAAGGTGCCGAGACCTTGAAGAAGATTTATAAGACCTTGGTTCTCCATAATTGCCGACAATGACTTTCCATAAGTGGATATTCATATATTTCCCTTTTCTGGAGTACATTAAGTCTCTTCGCAGATGTTCAAAAATTATCTGTGGAAGGTTGATTTTTGCTTTGAGTTCATAATTCCACATTATGAACTTGTGGGTACTGACAAGATTCCACAGAGCTGATTTTGGCACCAAGCAGCTCATGATGATTCTCAACAAAGGCTCAAACCTGCTCTTCATGTCCATCGCCTTGTCCCTCCAAGCTTCTCATAGATGGTTTCATTCACGACATCCCACCACCAAAGCATCCTTTTTCCCAACCAAATGGTTTCAACCGCTCCATCATTAGGGCAATGGGTGATTTCAGCAATTAGGTCCCGAGTGACCACAATGCGCCGCTTTGAACATGACTCGTAATGGTCTTATCTTTACTCCAAGCATAAGTCCGTAACTCCTTCACCAGATTCTCATAGACCGAGTTGGTCATGTAGAAGAAATCCATTATCCCCATGTCGATGAAATCACTCAAGTCGATCCTTCATTTGCCATATCCTCGAACCTTACTTCGTGTTCCACCAACACTTTGAGGTCCGAGGTTCAAGATTTTCCAAATACATTTGTGGAGCAAATGCATTGTTGAAATCTGAGAAACACAGAGTGCAAAGATGAAAGGGGTTTAGGGTTCAAATGTGTAGACTTCTCTTTGAGAGATAGAGTGGGTAGTGAGTGATGTGAGTGAGTGGGTTATAAACGTGTTCGAGAAGTTTAAGCACCATACGCCGCTTTTAAATGAATTAAAATAAATTTGTCTTTTCCAAAAGAGTAATCACAAAATTGAAAAGGCGCAGAAACCGCTATTGCGCAAAGAAATCAATTATGACTCAAGAAAAGCAAATGTCACTCACTAACGCATCAACCAGCCTCGAGAGACACGTGTACTTAAGATTCCTAGAGACAATTTATGCAATGATCATACGAACAGTTAATGAAAAGAATATAACGAGATAAGATAATCAACAGAATCAACAGATTTAACTACGACATAGCCAACACACTCACGCAGAGTCAACAAGTCAAACACATCAAACAGAGTCAACTTTATTCAAACAGAGTCAACATAGTCAAACAGAGTCAATCAGATTTAAATGTAATCAACTTAGTCAAACAGAGTCAACTAAATTCAAACAGAGTCAACTTAGTCAAACAGAGTCAACTAAATTCAAACAGAGTCAACTATATTCAGATCAAACACCTATTCCTTTATAAGAAGGAAATTCAAGTTCTTTCTTATAAAGTTGAATCTATCTTCAACAAGGGTTTTAGAAAGATGTCTCCGCCTATTGATGGTCGTATCAATAAATTTAATTTCAAGAATCCCTTTCAACATAGTCTCTAATAAAATGATGTTTAATTTCAATATGTTTGGCTCGAGAATGCAAAATAGGATTTTTAGTCAAGCATATAGCGTAAGTATTATCACAAAGATATAGGATTTTACTCTCTTTAACTGGATAGTCCTCAAGTCGATACTTCATCCAAAGTAGTTGTGAGCTACAAACTTGCGGCAGATATGTACTCGCCTGCTGTGGATAGTAATTGTGCTATGTCTTTTGGACCAAGAGACAAGATTTGCTCCAAGAAATTGGCAGCCACCACTTGTGCTTTTCCTTTCAATTGCCTCCAAAGAAAGTCAAGATCACGTAAACCTACTAACTTGTAATTATCTGAGTTCTTATAAAGCAAAGCAAGATTAGTAGTTCCTTTAAGATACCTAAATATCCTTTTAACCGCAGCTAAGTGAGATTCTCTAGGATCGATTGAAATCTTGCACATAAGCACACACTAAACATAATATCGTGCCTCGAGGTCATGAGATAAAGGAGTGAACCAATCATACCTCTATATACCTTTTGGTCTACCTTTTTACTTGATTCATCTTTGCCAAGAGCACATGTTGGATGCATTGGTGTGCTCATAGGTTTGGTTTCCTCTAGCTTGAACTTCTTCAGCAGCTTCTTTCACATATTTAGTCCGATGAATATAAGTTCCATCTTGACATTGCTTGATTTGAATACCAAGGAAGAATTTTAATTCTCCCATCATACTCATCTCAAATTGCTCGCATAAGCTTAGAAAACTCCTTACAAAGAGACTCATTAGTAGCACCAAAGATAATGTCATCCACATATATTTGAACTATAATGAAATGCTTTTAGATGATTTTCTAAATAGTGTAGTGTCCACTGTCCTCTTTCAAAATCATTTGACATTAAGAAGGAACTTAATCATTATACCAGGCTCTAGGAGCTTGTTTGAGACCATAAAGTGCCTTTTAAGTTTGAAGACATGTTCAGGAAACTCAAGATCTTCAAAACCAGGTGGTTGTTTCACAAACACTTCCTCATTTATGAAACCATTTAAAAATACACTTTTTACATCCATTTGGTACAAAGTAATGCCATGATGTGCAAAGAAATGACAACAAAATTCTAATGGCTTCAAGTCTAGCTACAGGAGCGAAAGTTTCAGCAGTAGTCAATACCTTCCTCTTGTGAATACTCCTTGAGCAACAAGTCTAGCCTTGTTTCTTACCACTTTACCATCTTCATCAAGTTTGTTTCAAGACCCACTTGGTTCCAATTGCTAGCTTATTCTCCTGGAGGAGGCACAAGCTTCCACACATCATTCCTCCGAAATTGATTGAGCTCTTCTTGCATAGCAATAATCCATCCATCATCGCTAGAGCTTCATCAATAGATTTTGGCTCTATCTCTCGATAGAAGTGCCAAATCAGATGATCTCTAAGAGAAGATCTTGTTCTAACTCTATCACTCGGTTCACCAATTATTTGGTCCTTTGGGTGATCAGGTTTGAACTTCCAAATTGTTATGGATATTCCTTTTTCACCAGAGTCGCACCAGAGACATCATCGAGTCAAGACTGTGACATCTCGCTTTTGTTTCCTTACAAATTTGTAACCGCAAAAGCTTCATTTAGCTCGACGTGTCATTATCGTGCTTCTTATCATCAAATTTCACATGTATTGACTCATCAACAATTAATGTTTCTTTGTTGTATATTCTCAGATGCTTTAGAGCTGTTGTAATATCCCAAAAAGATAGCTTTTTGTGATTTAGAATCAAATTTTCCTAGACTGTCCCTTTGTATTGAGAACAAAGCAATACACCCAAATTGATGAAAATATGAAATGTTGGGTTTTGTCCCATTCCAAAATTTAAAAGGAGTCTTATTCAAGATAGGTCTAATATAGGTTTTATTTTGAATATAGCATACAGTGTTTACTGCTTCTGCCCAAAAGTGCTTTGCAACATTAGTTTCGTGAATCATGGTTCGCCATTTCTTGCAAAGATCTATTTTTCCTTTCTACAACACCATTTTGTTGTGGTGTTCTAGGGTGATGAAAAATTGTGAGAGATGCCATGTTCTTCACAAAATTTTTGAAATAATTCATTTTCAAATTCACCACCATGATCACTTCTAATAGTAGTAATACAAAAGCCTTTTTCATTTTGCACTTGTTTGCGAATCACGTAAAAACACCGTAAAGACTCATCCTTGTGGGTTAAGAATTTTACCCATGTCCATCTAGTATAGTCATCGACAATGACTAGACCATATTTCTTTCCGCAGACAGAGGCGCTTCGTCGGTCCAAATAAATCTAAATGTAAAGCTCAAGTGGCCTTGAGGTGGAAACAATATTTTTGGAATTAAAAGAAGATTTCGCTTGTTTCCCTTTTTGACATGCTTCACAAAGAGCATCGATTGATACTTAAGATTTGGTAGGCCTCTAACAAGTCCTTTCTTGTTAAGCTTGAGATTAACCTCGTCGCATGACCCAATCTTTGTGCCAAGTCCATTGCTCTTCATCAATTGACAAAAACATTTTACATTTTGATTTGCCAACTCGTAAAGTTTAATTTTGTAAATATTATTTTTTCTCTTTGCCTTGAAAAGAATAGATCCATCTTTCTTGCTTTTGACTATACATGATGTGTCATTAAAGGCAACATCATAACCACTATCGCATAATTGACTTATACTTAGTAGGTTATGCTTCAAGCCATCCACTAATAATACATTATCAATGGAAGGAAGAAAGCTCTTACCAACTTTTCCACTTCCAATGATTTTACCTTTCTGATTTCCTCCGAAACCAACATTTCCACCTTCTTCATGATGGCGTTCTTGGAACATACGCCTTTCTCCCGTCATGTGACGTGAGCACCACCGCCCAAGTACCAGGATCGTGTAGTAACTCTGCTGCTAAGCAAATCTGCAACATATATAATTTTATCCTTAGGTACCCAAATCTTTTTGGGTCCTCTTTTGTTAGTCCTAGAAGGAGACGTGTCCTTCTTGTTTTTTAGTTCATAACAAGTACTCCTAATGTGCCCTTTCTTATTGCGGAAAGTACAAAGTAAACAAATAATCGTGGATTGTTGGAGTCTTTGGTTTTCAAAGTGGTGTTTTGAAAAGTTGGTTCTTCAGGGTTATAACCAAGACCCTTTACCATTTTGACTTACTCCCAGATCATAGATGCTTGTTTGCTTCGTGTGACACATTCAAGAAGAAATCTTTGAAATCCTTCTTCATATTTTGAAGAGTTGCATTCAACCTTATTCTTCATTAAAATCAAGTACTCACCAAATGGTGGTTTTCGCTTTGAGTTTCTCATTCTCCTCATGAGTATTTGAAATTCTTTAGAGAGTTTTAAGAATTTCTTTTTCAAAGATTTGTACTCATTGTTGAGCTTTGGGGACTCATCTAACAGTTCATCAAAAGCTAATTGAATATTAGAAGAAGTGTGAGAATCTTCCTCTTTATCTTCTTCTTCACACTGCCTGAGCCTATGGTAGCCATGAGAGCCATGTTTGCTTGTTCCTCATCATCCTCGTAAGATGATGAATCTGAATCATCCCATGTAGCCATGAGACCTTTCTTCTTCTTGCCTTTGAAGCCACCTTTCCTTGATTTCTCAAGTTGTGGGCACTCAGACTTGTAGTGACCAGGCTTCTTGCACTCATAGCAAGTCACTTGGCTCTTGTCCTTGAAGTCCTTCTTTCCTTTGAATCTTGTCTTTCCCGTGAGTCCCTTTGTGGAACTTCTTTCTGAACCTTCCTTTGCTTTTCATCATGCGCTGAATCTTCCTTGAAATAAGGGAGATTTCATCATCGCATCTTCATCACTCTCATCGATGAAGCTTCTTCGCCAAGCTCACTGAGAGCTTTGAAGTAGATGCTTTGTTTGAAGTTTTCAGAGCAATGGTCTTTGCTTTCTTGGGAGGTTCTTCTTCATCAAGCTCAAGCTCGTGAGCTCTTAGAGAACTCAAGAGATCTTCAAGACGTAATTCATTCAAGTCCTTGGCTTCTTGAATAGCCGTGACTTTGGGTCTCCATCTCTTTGTGCACTTCTCAAGATTTTCTTAACATGGTCAAGAAGTGGTATAGCTTTTCTTGAGAACCTTCAAGCCATGAACTAATGTTTGAAATCTTCCAAACATAGTTTCGATGCTTTCATCCTCTTCCATCTTGAAGAGTTCATATTGTCTAACCAAGATATTAGCCTTGGTTTCTTGTACTTGGGAAGTACCTCATAGGCTAAAGCCAGTGAGTCCCAAATTTCTTTGGCAAAGGTCGTTATTGCCACATTTCTCATACTCTTTTCGTGAGATAGCACATACAAGAAAGTATCTTGCTTTTGGTGCAAGGTATATTCCTTTTTATGATCATCGGTCCAAGACTCCTAGGAATAGGATTTCTTTTGGAGTCAATCGTTCAAGTGTAATTGCTTCCAACCATATCCCAAAGTTCAAACTGTTGAGATTCAAAAGTTTTTCACTTTATCTTTCCAAAGAGTCATAGTTAGATCCAGTTGAACAAAGGGGCGGTTAACATGACCACCGGGTTCGTTGCTTGCCATAGGATAGTATAGGATCTTTTCCTCTCACATCATATGCTCAACCAAGAGGCCGAGCTCGTACCAATTGAACGTGGCAAAACACAAGAAAGGGGGTTTGAATTGGGTTTTAAAACTTTTTCGCAAATACAAATGTTTATGAAAAATAACTATTGAATAAACTGTGCAAGGAATAAAGAGTAGAGAGAAGAAAGAGACACAGTGATTTATACTAGTTCACTATCACCCGATAGCTACGCCTAGTCCCTTCACTCACTAAGGATTTCTCCACTATAATCAACCGATTACACTTGAGAGTATATTTCGCTAACCTGCTATACTCACAACTTCTTAGAACGACTCAAGATAAATGAGCCTCTAAGGTATACAGCCCACTATCGGCTAAGTACTGAGTCAAATAAGAGTTTTTGAAACAATATAGAGATAACTCTCTTCAGAGAGAATTTACAATGAAAATACTTTTAGCACAAAATAACTTTCTTAAAAGAAAAAATAAAACAAGAAGTGCCTTGTTCAACGATCTCGTAGACTTGGATGAATTCTTGATTGCTCACCGCCTCTTGATTGGGTAGTGTTTGAGAAGATAGATGTTGATGCTCTCACTACTCGTAAAAATATTCAAGTTGCTAGATTATGCATAACCGTGTTGAAAATCGCTTGTTGAAAACTCAATTCCTATCTTACTTCAAAGGTATGAGGTAGGATATATAGCTAGGTTGAAAAAGTGTCGCTAGACACAACGTCTCTTTTTGTCCGCACAACGTTTCTTTTTGTCCAAATTTTGTCCAAAGTCAAAGTTCAGATCCTTGAATTTCGGCTTTTGCAGGATACGTTGCTTTCAAGACGAAAAGCATTCTGAGTATTATACACAATGTCAGTAACTTTGTCCTTAGTGAGCTTTTCAAAAAATATAGACACTTCAAGCACAAGTTTCCTTGAAGATTTTATCCTTTGACATTCTTCTTGTCTAAAGATACCTCGTATAACAAGGTACTTGAATTTTCCTATCAGAACTGAGCTTCACAGATCACCAGATTCTTGTGTGTAGAATTTAATGGGCTATCAAACGACATAATCGTGTAGGAAAGCACTAAGTCTATCATGGAGCACATATAACACAATCTGTTGAGTGTTGACTGAAGACCAGAGCGTTGACTAAACAGAGTGTAGTCTCTTAGACTGATCTACCAGAGTCGTTGACTTACACCAGAGCGTTGACCAAACAGAGTGTAGTCTCTTAGACTGATCTACCAGAGTCGTTGACTTACACCAGAGCATTGACCAAACAGAGTGTAGTTTCTTAGACTGATCTACCAGAGTTGTTGACTTACACCAGAGCGTTGACCAAACAGATTCTATGTGCCAAGAACCAGAGCCAGAGCCGGGCTTTCCAGAGTGAAAATTCAAGATTTCACTAAGTCTTCTGAAGCAGAATTCTTCTGAATATAAATACTTTCTGCACACTTATAACCATGTTAGAGAATAAATTGTTCTCTTAATCTTTTGTTATCATCAAAACAATTAAAGGGTTATTGTTTCTGAATCCTCTTGATTCCAACATCATCTTCTGAACATCATTCTTCATTCTCTACACGCCATGAAGAGAAGATCCCTGAAGGTCAACGTGAGTCAGTCAGATGTGAGAAAGAGAATCTTCAACATCAATAGAGTCTTAATTTGTTGAATAAACATGTTAGAAAACAGATACTGCAAAACTATCGAGTAAGAAAACGAGAGTAAGTTGAGAGAAGATTGAGATATGTGTGAAAATGGATTAGCTTCTCATTATCCTGAATTGAATCAAGTACACACCTTATATAGGTAATACAAGTACTACTAACTACTAACCAATTCTGGCTACATTCTCACATAAGTAAATAACATAATTAACCACCTAACTTACTTCCAAATCCCATAAAGTCCTAAGCCACAATTAACAATTCTCCACCTTGGCTTGATTTTATGCTATACAACCTGTAAAATCTTTAAACAATGTTTGAACTTAGGCCCTGGCAGTGCCTTTGTAAATGCATCAGCTGGATTGTCATTTGTGCTAACTTTCTCCAGAATTACCTCCCTTTTTACAATAACCTCCCTCACAAAATGGAGCTTGACATCAATATGCTTCGTTCTCTCACAGTAGACCTGATTCTTAGCCAAGTGTATCCCACTTTAGCTGTCACAAAACACCTTAGCAGCTGCTCTATCTGCCTTCAAACTTGCAGCCATCCCCTTTATCTAGATCACTTCCTTTATTGCTTCAGTAACCGCAATAAATTTGGCTTCAGTTGTGGAGAAAGAAACTACATGTTGAAGATTGCACTTCCAAATAATTGTGTTACCACGTAACTTGAAAACATAGCCTGTCAAAGACCTTCTAGAATCCAAACAGCCAGCATAATCCGAATCAACAAAACCAGTAAATTTGCAGCACTGCCATCATGCCTTGAATACAGTAAACCATCTTCAGATGTTCCTTTCAAATATCTGAAGATCCATTTCATAGCCTCCCAATGCGCCTTTCCCGGCTTCCCATGTACCTACTCAACAAACTCATGGCATAAGCCAAATCGCCTAGTGGAAATCATTGCATACATGACACCGCCTTATTGCATTTGCATATGGAACCTTCTTCATATAGGCTATTTCCTCCTCTGTCTTGGGTGAATTTCACGAGAAAGTTTGAAATGTTGTGCCATAGAGTCATCACTACCTTAAATTGATCCATATTGAAATTCTTCAAAACCTTAGTTATGTAGCCCTTTGGTTGATGAACAAGGTTCCCTTGGATCTATCCCTTGTGAACTGCATACCCAGAATCTTACTAGCAGCCCCCATATTCTTCATTTCAAACTCACTCTCAAGCATCACCTTCACCTTCTCTATTTCTTCCTTGCTGTTACAAGCAATCAGCATGCCATCTACATAGAGGAGAAGGTAGATGACAGCTCCAATCTCAGTGTTCTTCAAGTAGACACAACCATCACACTCACACCTTTTAAAACCATTCTTCACAATGAATGTATCAAACCTTTTGTACCACTACCGAGGAGATTGCTTAAGGTCATAGAGTGACCTTTTCAACAAGCAACCCTTCTCTTCTTTGCCCTTCTTGATGAAACCTTCTGGTTGAGTCATGTGAATATGCTCCTCAAGCTCTCCATCCAAGAAAGTTGTTCTCACATCAAGTCGCTCCAATTCCATGTCTTCTTGTGCTACCAAGGCTAGGACAATTCGATTGAAGAATGTTTCATCACAGAGAGAATACCTCATTGTAGTCAATGCCCTCTCTTTGTGTAAACCCTCCACCACCAATCTTGCTTTGAATCTAGCCTTCTACTCCTCGAATCCCTTCTTTCACTTGAAAATCCACTTGCAAATGACAAGTTTCTTCCCTTTGGCTTGTCTACCAAAGACCCAAGTACCATTCTTATGCAAAGAGCTTAATTCTTCATTCATGGCAAAGAACTCCACTCTTGAGATTGCTTGCCATTCACAAAGATCACTATAACTCCTAGGCTCATCTCCTTCAATTTCCTCTCGCAAAGTGTGTGCAAAGCAACTATATCAGCATGGCCAAACCTGACTGGTTCCCTAATAGGTCTTTTTTCTCTATCTCTGGCCAAAAGATAGTTCTGCAGGTAATCATTCTGTACTTCAGTATCTGTCTCAACTTCAGCTTCTGTGTTCCTTTCCTGAGTAGGTTCTGGAGAATGTTCCTGAGCATCAGGAGCAGGTTTCCCCTTCAATGTCTTCACCTTTAGCTGAACTCTCTCATCACCCTTTTGCTGCTCAAAGTGGTACATTTCAGATTCTCTGAACACAACATCTCTGCTAATCAATACTCTTGGCTGCCCCTTCTCCATGCACCACAATCTGAACCCTTTAACACCTTGAGGGTATCCCAGAAACATGCATTTCAGAGCCCTTGGATCCAACTTGCCTTGATTGATATAAGCATAAACCACACACCCAAACACTCTCAAGTTTCCAATATTTGGAGGATGACCAGACCACAACACCTCTGGTGTCTTCATGCCAATAGCAGTAGATAGATATTTATTTATCAAATAAGCCATTGTCATCACAGCTTCAGCCCAGAACTGTGCAGTACAATTCGCATTAGACAGTAAGCATGTAACCCTCTCCATGACTGTCCTGTTCATTCTTTCAGCAACCCATTCTGCTGAGGGGTTCCTCTAACTGTCTTATGTCTAGCAATACCATTATCCTTACAAAATATATCAAATTCTTCAGAACAAAACTCCAAACCATTATCAGTCCTAAACCTCTTCATCTTTCTACCGCTGATTTTCAACTAAGCCTTCCATTCTTTAAATTTTACAAAATATTCACTCTTATTCTTGAGAATGTAAATCCATACCTTCCTTGAGAAGTCATCAATGATGGATAGAAAGTACCTTGCTCCACTGTGAAAAGGAACTCTTGATGGCCCCCATACATCACTATGAATGTAGTCGAGAGTACATTTTGAGTGATGAGCAGCAGTGGCAAACTTCAATCTCTTTGCCTTCCCAAAAATCTAATGTTCACAGAACTCCAATGCATCAATGTTGTCTTTGCACAATAGTTTCTGCTTGCTTAACTCCTTCAATCCACCTTCACTCAC
Source organism: Calophaca sinica (assembly GCA_037113605.1). Classification (NCBI taxonomy): domain Eukaryota; kingdom Viridiplantae; phylum Streptophyta; class Magnoliopsida; order Fabales; family Fabaceae; genus Calophaca; species Calophaca sinica. The sequence goes on along the minus strand of CM073735.1, from coordinate 95,975,532 downwards.
ATGACCAAGCCTTTTATGCCAAAGACTTACTTGAGATTGAACATTCTCTGAAACTGCAGTGGCAGCAGTTCCTACAAGAGTGCTCCCTTGAAGAAAATACAAACCATGATCTAACTTTCCCTTTATCAACACCATAGAACCCTTGGTAATCTTCAGAATTCCACCTTCAACCTTGCACACATAGCCTTTTGTATCAAACATTCCAAGAGAAATCAAATTTCTCTTTAGTTCCGGTACATGCCTCACCCCCTTGCAAGATTCTTATGGCTCCATCAGCAAGTTTCAGTTTAATGGCACCAATCCCAATCACCTTACATGCCTTGTTATTGCCTAACAAAACCCTTCCTTCATGGCTATCTTCATAGAAAACGAACCAGTCCTTGTTGGGACACATATGGAATGTGCATCCTGAATCAAGAACCCACTCTGATTTGCCCATTTCTTCTGTAATGCACATGACTTCAGTACTTTCATATCCCTCTAAAACAACATCAGCATCGCCATTGTTACTCTTTTGATCTCCGTGCTTCTTTTTCTTCTTGTTTTCTGAGTACTCCTTCTTCAGGTGCCCTTTTTTGACTTGGATCTTGGACCCTTCTTGTTCTTAGAATCTTTATTTTCTGACCTACCTCTTGTATACAAACTTTTAGCATCTTGATCTCCTCCTACTTCAGACTTCCTCTTCAGTTCCTTCGAGAACAAAGCAGACTGAACCTCCTCCAATGACAGCATGTCTCTGCCATAAATGAGCGTGTCTGAGAGAGTATCAAACTCACTGGGTAACTATCTCAGCAACAACAAGGCTTGATCTTCATCATCAATCTTGATTTCAATATTCTCCAGATCAAGAATGATCTTATTGAAATCATCTAAGTGATCTTCCAACCCTTTTCCCACTGGCATCTTGAATATATACAATTCTCTGCTTCAAATACAACCTGTTGGCCAAAGATTTGGTAATATACAGGTTCTCAAATTTGAGTCAAATCGCAGCAGCAGTCTTCTCCTTCGAGACTTCTCTAAGAACCTTGTCCCCCAAAGAAAGAATCAAGTCGCTATAAGCTTTATCAAGTATCTCCTTCTTCTCCTTATCAGATAACGTGTCTGACATTTTCGCTTCACCAAAGAAGCGCTTTCTTCGATCCCTCGATGGACCAAGAACGCACTCATCTTCATTCTCCGTAGGCTGAAATCATTCTTGCCTGTGAATTTCTCGATATCAAATTTCTCGCAGAACCCATCTCCATTCTTTGATTCACAAGGAACACCTCTAGGAATATCTCAATCTTGTTATCGATACCGATCCGTTAGAAAACAGATAATCGCAAAACTATCGAGTAAGAAAACGAAAGTAAGTTGAGAGAAGATTGAGATATGTGGGAATGCATTAGCTTCTCATTATCCTCAATTGAATCAAGTACACACCTTATATAGGCAATACAAGTACTACTAACTAATTGATTACATTCTGCTATAAGTAAATATGTAATTAACCACCTAACTAACTCCTAAACCCCTTAAAGTCCCAAGCCACAATTAACAAAACAATTATACCTTTAGGGTATGTTTGGATGGAGGGTTTTGGAGAGGAGAGGAGGGGAGGGCTTGGCTTATTTTTCTTTTCTTAATTAAGGAATCTATAAAATGTTTCTAAAAACAAGTAATGTGTGATTGAAATGTTATATGATCATTTGCTATGTTATTCTTTCAATTTTTTTAAAATCTTAAATATATATCAAAATATAGACTTAGCCCTCCAAAACCCTCCAAAAACCCCAATCCAAACATACCCTTAAGGTTGAGAGCAATTCGGGCTCGGAAGAACACGAGCTCCTCCAATATGAATATAGTGTTAGCTTACTATTATGTTCTTCTTCACCAACACCTATAGTTACACATGCCTTGATTGAATCGATTCAACCAACCATGATCAGTAACAGTAACCACACCAAACTTAATAGACCAAATTAAAACGAAGGCACGTCAAGAAGATGCAATTACATGCCATTGCCTTGCCTTCGGGGGGTTGTTGGTTTCAATTTATATCATTTTTTTAAAAATTTATTTATTTAAATATACTGTAATTTAATATATTAAGATAGTGTTAATATATTTTCATAAAAAATAGTGTTAATAAGTTTCCGTAAATCCCTAAATTTTTTTAGAATTTTATTTAACCCTATAAAATAATTTAAAGAGTGATTAGATTAAAAAACAATATTATTGGTGACTCACACATGCAACGTCATTTAAAAAAAATCCACGTGCCAAGTGTCAGCTGTATCACTGTTTGCCACCTAAGCCAAAACTTAGCAACATGGACCAAAATTGCTAACGGATAATTTTTGGGGGGAGAGACTAAAGTTCAAAGGAATTCTTTGTAAGGACTAAAATCAAAATTCATAAATTTTATAGGGACTAAAAACATATTTAAAATAAATTAAATAACACCATAATCTAAGGCCATTATCATTCATCGCGTATTTAAAATAACTAGAGCAACTGACCCGTGCCGTGCACGGGTATACATTGTCTTTTTAAAAGATTACAAATAGAATATATCATGGTTTTAAAAGATTTGTTTCAAACTACAACATACATGTATCGTTGTGTGTGTATATATAATGTTAGTTTCAAATCAGTTACAAATATAATATATATATATATATATATATGATCGACTCTTAACTGTAAATAATAAGTATAAGTGTATATTATATACTACACAATTTTAGTTTGAAAAAATAATCTATCAATTAAAAATACATATAGTTAACCAACAATAATCCATAAATAGTTAAAAAGTAAAACATGCAATAATAATATACAAATATATAACATGCAATAAAATGTAATTTTTATTAAAATTTTCATGAGGAATATTTTCATTTTTAAGATGTCGTTAAAAAATATGTAATTGTTGATTTCATGGTTTTGTTTTAAAAAATTTGAGGCGAAATATAAATAAAAAATTATGGTTTCTTGTAAAATTTTCATCACCTTTTTTTTAACAATATATCTATAGTATGATAGTTTGTGCTATACATAGTGTACAATATTACACTAAATATTAACAACACCATATTTATAGTTTGATTGCTCGTAATGATACAAAGGTACAATATTAAATTAACATGTAATTTCTTTTAAAAGAAATTTAACAAAAATCTGGCAACAAAATAAAGGGTGCACCCCTTTTATGAAATAATGTTTTATATCTTGCAAAACATTTTTTGGTTTTTTGTTATTTAAAAATATGTGTGTAATTAATTTTTTGTCTAAATGGCCCGTGGTACACATGTTTCATAGTAAAAATATGTAAATTTAACACTAAAAATCCATATTAATGTGATGTTTCTATTTAAATGCTTATCATAAATAATGTAAAAATTAATATTCTTTCATATAAAATGTTTGACTACTTATAATATATTTTTACTTCGTATTTAAATATTAGTAGATTTCCATGTGGATATTGATAACCAAAGGCCCTCAAAATATTTTTATGACTTCTTCTCACCTTAAATGATGTTCGAAATCTCCCGACTTATAAATTTCCATGAGCAAGATCTCTAATACAGTCTTACCTTTTGACTGGGCAGAGTATTGAAGGAACATTGTTGTGTGATTAGATATTCCTTTGTTTGTTGATAGTAATACACAAAGTATTCTTAGATACAATTTGGCATGTATTCCTATATCTGGAGAATGCTATTCTTAATGCGGCACTAAACATGTGAGTCTCACTAAATTACCATGCTTCAATTGACTAATGATCTTCAGGATATTTATTTCATTGATAAGAACTATGCTTCTTGTGATATGCTCCTTCTTAGTTGCTTCTTCAATCCTTGTTGCTTAGTTGCTTCTTAATTGGGCAAAGCAGGCTTTAAAGCACATACATGAAAATTATCCAAAGAATGATTAGTTTTCCCATTATTGGGTTTATATATAATCACTTTAGTATCTCGTGATGGTGTCTTGCCCATGAATATCCACTCATCATGCCACCGACAAGCTAAGTCCGATTAAAGGATTCATTGTTATAACTGGGGGCAAAACTTGTTCGGTCGAAATCACAAGTATATGATCACGTTAAGTTATAGTATAAAATATTATCGTCTCCACAGGGAATTAGAATGATTACTGCTCTACTTAGATTAATTTGTTATTTAGACAAATGGTTTGAGGTGAACTTAAACAACAAGTATAAATACAAGTAGAAAATAACTTATCTAAAATATTTTAGAAAGAAATAAAAATAATAAAGTTATAAAAATACTAAGTCAATGAGTTCACTAATACTTATATTCATGCATTTATCCAATTCATAATATGAGTTAAAATCCTTCTTGATTACCAATCATCTATTCAAAAGCTATTAATACCCAATGATCATGCAATATTAACAGTATTCTTTCTAATTTATTACTCCATTTGATCATGCAATGTAATTAAACAGAAAGAGCATGAAGTGTCAATAGATTTATCAATTCAATGACTGACTGAAAATGAACACGCAATCTTTGATCCGATAGAGCATGCAGATTCAATTATCCCTAGAGTTTCGTTAACTAATTGAAGGTACGATCGCTACACAATTAATTAACTGTATAAAGAGTAGCTAATTCTTATTAAAGTAATATTACCAGGAATAATTTAATCAAAAGGATTTAAACACTCATATTATAAACTAATAATCACAAATACAGTAAAAAATCCTCCATCACCTCAGTGACAGGATTAGTTACACAACATAATATAAGAAAACAACAAAACAAGACTATAAGATTACAGAGAAGAAGAGAATCAGGAGAGAGTCAATCCCGGAGACTCTAAACGCTCGATCAAGCTCCTTTATAGGCACAGTATTTTTCATTAAGCACGACTGCTTAGGCATGCACAGTCGTGGCTTCCTTGTTTTATCAAAGCGCCGCATCGCTGCTCAACTGAAAGTTGTCATCGACTTTTGGTTAAGCACGACCGCTCTTCATTATGGGAAGGTCGTGGCTTCACTTTACACCGTTTAGTCAGTACAAACGCCAAGCCGCCAACTTTACATTTAAGCACGGCCGCGTTTAGGTCATGGAGAGGCCATGCTTAATTCCTTCAAGGAAAGGTCGTGCTTACAAGGTTGTGCTTAGTGCGCTGGGCCCCAATTTCAAGCCCAAACTTGCATTTTTCAATCATATTGCTTATTTTTCCATTTCGCACAAAGTAGAATAAAAGAGAGTGAATTTTATATGATAATAATCAATAATTATTCCAAATCACACTCAAATATCCTCATAAAAATGATGTAATATTGGTGTTATCAATTGCCTAACTCTACACCATATCCGAGTCAAACTTATTTCTTGAGTATGCTTTCCCAATATCCGACACAGCACACCAATCAATCACCGCTTATTACTTCTTTCATGAGAGTTTGAGGGAACCTAAACATCAAAGATACCTAAAGGTTATTCAAAATGACACAATATTAAACTTATAAAGTTATGAAAGTGAATAAAGATTAAAATATGGTCAACAACATGTTGTAAAGAAAACATAGATTAAAACATATTACCATGTGTACTATATTCATGTCCAAGTAACTTTTATTGACGAAAGGATTTTCAAAAATTGTAATAGTTCTTCTATTCAAATTGAAACATGTTGGGTAATCATCGGTAAAATAACTTTCAAACAACATTTTAAAAGTAAAATAAACATGTTATTAAATATCTTAAAAAATTACATAACCGTATTTTGATTATTTGCAACATGATTTCAAAGCGAAAAAATGATAATACAATAAAAACACAAATAATATATTTAAAGTATTTATTGTATGTATACCTTCAATTGTAAAAGCGACAAATGCATAGTATAAGGTTTCACCGATATACGTTGTTCTTGTAATTATCATAAAAAAGACATTGGTGTCAAGTAGAAAATAGGAAAACCACCTCGTAGAAATGTCATTCCAAAGTCAATAATATATAATTTGGATGGACAAAACAAGACTCCACATGCGACTCACTAATCATTTGTCTGATTACAAATGATTTTCACTTAATGGCAACATAAAAACTTTCCATTTCTCATGATAAACGTCCCCATAAAGAGCAATAACAATAGATCAAGAGAAGTATGACTAACTATTTGAAGTTATTTTTTGAATAAAACAAAGAACAAAAAACACAGGCAAGCGATAAGAAAAAAACATACTAAAGAATTGATCTTATTAGAATCATCGCCAAGCTTACTCGTTGGATTCTTGAGAGACCAGTCATGTGTCCCTTTGAAGGGTTTTCACCCACTGAAATAACATGCATGTTAAAAACGTTTGCCAATCAAAACATGAAAACTAACACCAGCTATTAGAAACACAAATAGGCATATAGATGATTCATGTAAAATACACGATTCCTCGATAGAAAGTAAATAAGCAAAATATTTATGGATAAATAAAATAAAACGACAATTACAGAACCCAAAAAAAAGAGATTTAAAAAATGTGATAGTGAATGATGAAGTATCCGACAAACACATTGGCAGTGTTGCAGAGTAAGAGTTCGACAAATGGTGATGATGGATATAGCAAGCGAGGGATGTGTTGGACAAAACTAAATAAATGAAAACTCGCAAGGCAGACTGACGGAGATGGTGGAAAGAAATAACACTTGCATTGGAATTTTGAGATCAATTACTCACAGACTATTTAAAGTAAATTTTATGCATTAATTACAAAATATATTTATATGAATTCCTTCTACTCAAATAAGAAATTTTAATAATTTATAAAGTCTATAAAATTTCTATTATTTTATACTTTACATTTTTAAAACGTTAATGAATTATAACAATTAAATATTAAATTTTCTAAATAATATGGTTAAAATGTGAAATCATACGTTATTGCATACCTATTTTTATTTTATTTTTTCACTCGTTTTGTTGTGTTGCGATTTGCTTTCCTAAAATTTTTTATAATAGCATTTTTTATATAAAATCAAATATATTATATATTATATTATCTACATTCTAGATAGCTTGATAATTCTCATTTGAAAACTTTTCAAAACTGATATTGTTAATTATTAGGTTTATGTAGTCTTCTATAAGGTATTAAATGTAATTGATTTACCATTTATATGAATTCATATAAAAAAATTAAAATTTTAATATATTATAATTTACATCAGGTCTATATATTTTCTATTATAATAGTATTTTTTTATATAAAATCATATGTATTATATTATCTACATTCTAGACAGATTGATAATTCAATTTATTTTGAATTAGGGTTAGGGTTAGGGTTAGCTTGATAATTCATTCTCATTTGTATCCAACTGTTGTTGTTAATTATTATGTTTGTGTGGTCTTGTATAAGGTATTAAATGTAATTGATTTAAATTAAATACCATTTACATGAATTCATATTAAAATTTTGATATTTTAATAATTTATAATTTACATTAGGTCTACATATTTTCTATTATTTTATAATTTATATTTTTAAATGTTAATGAATTTTAATTATTAAATGTTAAATTTTGATATTGTTGATCATATTTTATTACATGGATTCTTTATTGCATCCATGTTTTTAATTTTTTTCAGATATCTTGGTATCTATTACATTATGATTAATATACGATTTTTTATTTAGAATTAGAAATATTATATTTTATGCGATTTGGTCAAGATGAAAATACAATTTATTTTGAAAACTTTCCATAACTGCTATTGTTTATTATTACATTTATGTGGCCATGTATTTATTCAAATAACATTTATATGTATTATTAATATAATAAAAATGAATTTGAAAAAAAATAAGATTTAAATACCAATTTAATGTTGGAATTGATTGAATTAAATGACATCAAAACTGGAAATTTTGTTGCCATGTAGGAAATTTTAGGAGGAAAATGTTTATGTAAATACACATATGATTACACGTGCGATTAGGTGGCAGATTAAATTACATGAGAGATGGACATTTGTTAACTTTCTTTTTTAACTTTTTCATGTTTGCATATAGTATAGATAGATATAAATAGGTAGATTCAAATTTTTTTATTTTTTTCAAACTTTTTCAAATTGTTTTTAAATTATATATATATATATATATTCAATTTTATTTAATTTTTATTTATCATATTTGAATTTTATATTATTTTATTTAATTAGTTTTATTTTTTTGGCATTTGATACCTGCTTTAAATTATGTTCAATTTCGTTACAGATTTTATTTCCCATTTATAATTATTACATTTTAATTGTTATGCTTGACAATGTTGACATAAACGGCATATTGATTGCAATATTATAAAATTACTCTAGTTGTTCTATGATGATAATTGTAACAGATTTGAAATTCAAATTTCATTGATATGATCTTGTGCTCATTATTGTTATTTCATTGGTAAAGTTTCTCCAAAATGGTAACTTTTTATTTATTTCATTTTTTTAATGTTTTTTTAAAAATTATTAGTATTGATTATATAGTTTTCAGTATTTAATAGCCAAGTTTGGTGTTGTTGTGATAATCCGATCCTGCTAGGCAGTGACACGTGTCATATGTATTATTCATTTCGATTCTTCAATTGACATTTATCTTTTGTTTGGTTTGGTTGCATGCGAGCCTGACATTTGTCTTACGTGCCATTTTGTTTATTCCCAAATGTATAATAAAGGATAAGGCAATAATAATATTTGTTGTTATTATTATTATTATTATTATTATTATTATTATTATTATAAATCAAAACTTAAATTAATTAAAAACGTTGTGGGTAATAAAAGTAAATTTTAATCATGCCTAATCAACGTTGTAGAGTTGACCACTTCACGCTCGAGCGTTTAAGTATGGGAGCAAAAATCAACCCTTACTTCATGGGCCAACGTTCCAGCGTTGGACTGCTCCATGCCACAACGTGGCCGCGCAGGAAACCCTATGCGCCATACTGAAAGACAACACTCTAGTGTTGTATGTCCAACACTTTAGCGTGGCCGTGACTACCCTAGATGCTTTGCAAAAAAGCGCCAACGCTCTGGCGTTAGTGTGCCCATAGTTTGATCATGTCCATGGATACAACCTTAGTCTACATAACAAATGTCAACGTTCTAGCATGGGGATCCCACTGCGTGACCGCGCTTGTTGTGACTGAGCTTGTTGTACCTATCTCTATAGGCCTTTTGTTTTTTTTTTGTTAAAAAAAAGAAATAATATGAAAAGAAATTGTTAGAGTACCTATGTAGGTTGTATGTGTGTTTGGTAGTTTGCGTCTTTTGTAGAGTTGTTTTGTCCAAACTGGTCTTTTGGCGACCAGGTTACATTGGTTGGTTGGCCTGTTAACTTTTGCTAACCTCTTCGGTTAGGATAGTAAGATGGTTGGTCGGTGTGCAAGCCTCCTCGACTACCGGGAAATTTGAAATCATTGTTGTGTCAGTTGAAAAGACACGCCTTGTTTTCGTGTTTTGGCGCTCCTCCTTCTTGCATCATGGGTCGTCAGATTTGTTCTTTATCAGGAAATCTACGCCATTGAAATTTTTTTGATCATTTTTGAATTTTTGTGACCATTAGATCGTTGCAATGTGGCTATTTTATGACTGTGTGATCTCCTTCGATTTTTGAAATTCTTTCTACAAATGGGGAGCCCCTTTTATGAGTGTTTCTCCCAGTTTTTCTCCTTTCCCATCGTTGTTTTCGTGGTTCTCTCTATGTTTCTTCCTTTGGTGCAATAATACATGTTTTGATGAAAACTTAACTCTACCGATTTTGGGATTTATTAAATACAAGTGTTCGGTCATGATTAATAGTAAGCTTTACAATTGATTCACTACAAGAAAAACCGGCCATATAGACGACCTTTTATCGATGGCCCAACGCTCGTCGCAAAAGAAGGTCATTTTCGATGGCCTAGGCCATCCAGACGCCTAACTCATTATCCGCGGAACCTTACCGATCGCCTCGCCCGCTTCGGTAAACCGTGATCGACGACCGCCCGTTAGTAAATTTGTCATTTTTGATTTCTCGAGACGCTTCAAACACCTAAGCCTTATACGCTTTCAAAACTTGGCTATCGGTAAAGCCGCAGGCGACCGCTGAGTCTATCGACGGGCAAAGGCCATTGGTAACTTAAACGAGGTCGCTTGGTGAGCTTCGCTTAGAACAAAACGACGAAGTTTTTCTTCCGTGATTCCCAATTTTTCATTCTCTTCTTCTCTCCTCTCTTCCGCCCTTCCTCTACCCTTGCAGCGCTATCGCCACCACCGCCTTCACTACCCCTCCGCCGCCGCTTCCACTGCCGCCGCTCTTTCACGCTTCTTTCGTGTTTGTCTGTCTCTCTCTTTCTCTTCATCAAACAAAGACCACCATCGCCGCCACCATGCCTCCATCGCCTTCCTCCATTGCGCCTCCACCACTCCCTTTGTTTGTTTGTCTGTCTCTTACTCTCTCACTGAAACCGCAACCTCCACCACTTCGCCGCGCCCCCACTGCTGCCACCATAGGTATTTTTTATTTCCTATTTTAGCTTTTAGTCCTTGTGAAAATTTAATTTTTTATTTCGTAATAAAACTGCCTGTGAAAATTTTAGGGACCTAGTCGGTGCGAGATCACTGCCGTGTTGAGTCTACTGTGATGTCGGCACGAGTACTCATTTCACTGACATATTTCGTGGTTAGTGATTTCGTGCTATAAATTGTTTGTTATAGGATTATTTTGTGGCTAGTGATTTCGTGCTTTAAATAGCGGTATTATTGAATTGTATGTAATTAGAGTGTATTTTGTGGTATGTAATTAAATTGTATGTAATTAGATTGTATTGATTTTGTGAAATGTAATTGGACTATATTTATGGTACTCTAGTCTGTATGATCTAGGATTTATCGTTCTCTAGTCTGTAATTAGTCTTAGTATGTATGATATAGGATTTATCTGAAAATATGACATGAACTTCATATGCATATACTACTTAGCTTATTAGTTTCGCATTTTTTTTCGTTGGGTCATTATCTAGGCTAGTTATTAGTATCGGAGAAAAACCTTAGCTTATGTTAAATATATTAGAGAACCATAAATATATTATTGTTAGCTTAAATGTATTATTGTTAGATATATTAAATATATTAGATATATGAAATATATTAAATGTTATTAAAGCTAACAACGATATATTCCTAGTTGGCGGTTACTCGGCTGAGTGGTGTCATGCTCCACTAACCACGATCTTAAAAACTAGGCGCACTAGTACATTATCGTTGCGCCACTTCAACCAACGGTCCTCTCCATATAAACCTCTTCTCAGATTTCTTCACCCAGCGCCTAAAACTGTGGAGAACAATTTTGACCAGTTTTACCTTAGATATTTAATTAATTCAAAATTATTTCCACGTCATTCGGCTCGTGGAGCAAGAATCTGATCCAATAGGTGACTTCATGCTAACCCAATGGACCCAAATATCTTTCTTGAAGCCCAGTAAACCTAAGGCCCATTTTTCACTTCTGATTTCCTCGTCATGCTCTGTCACCGAAGATCGACTATCATGCAGTTCGGCTGACGCCCAATCGGCTATTTGATCCATTCGACTGTGGCTGGCTTTGGCTAATTTTAAGGAATATTTTTAGGTGTAAACAGGTAGTATTACAAGTTGTACCCAGTTTGGGAAATAAAAGACTTAAAACTAGAAACATTAACCTAAAATACTAGTTTCTTCTCCCTCTGCCTGTCTTTGCCTCCAAATAGTCTATATTTCACAAACTGACATCTAAGAAGACCTCAACTCATCCTTCTCTTTGGAAAGAACCATGAGAGACAACAGAAACCTTTACGATCCTACTCAAGCTGACCACCATATGGGTGTTGAAAATGTTGACCCACATGAATATCAACTCCTGGCCTTTGCTTGCTATCTTTGCTAGGCTTGCGGTCGCAGCATTCAAAGTTTTGCCTTGGCCCTTTGGACTATACTTTTCCTGGAAATCAAAGTAAAATAATGCAGTGGGGAAATAAGATTGTTATATACTTTTGAAGTTAAAATTTAATATTAAAAAAAGTTGCAGCATTCTTTGATACGAGGAAGAAATGAGAATTATCGGTTCAAGAAGGTTCCTTGGCCACAACGAGGAAACTCAGAAATAGCACTGAGTAAACTCAATCTTGAAATAAAGAGGTACCCATTTTCACGAAATTCTCAGCACTCCAAGAGCTAAATTAAATTAAATAAATAAACAAATCATCACTTATTTACAGCTTGAAGTTGTAAGGCTTACTTTTACCCAGCCTGAATTCACAAGTGATCTAACGTTGGCGATTGGTGAATGTGAAAAAGCCTCCGCTTAAACAGCCTCAGAGAAACGACATGTTTTGAGGCATTTTATCGAACATGCTCAGGCCGTACAGGATCTCTCCCTATCTGGCGTTGATGTGAATGATGGAGCTTCCGATAAAGACGTCGAGGTGGTAGTTAGTTCTTGTGGGCGAAGCAGTGGAGGGATTCACCGACGGGGAGGAGGAAGAGAATGTCGCTCAAATTTGGTGGCGCTAGGGAAGATGTTGTCGTCGTGAAGGGGGGGAAGGACGTGGCGGAGTATGCGGCGGAAGAAGACATATTCGATGAGGGAGCTCCAAGTGGTAAAGACCTGTGCGAGGAACCGATGGCAGCAAAGGTTGGAAGAAGATAGGTTGGGTTCACGAACGAAACTGGGAGAAAAGGAGTCACGTGAGTCACGTAGAAACACCCATCTCGCTAGATATGCCCCCATAGATATATATATATAATCACTTTTATAAATATACTTTACTATACTTTAACTATATAACAATTATATTATTATTAATTATATTAATAATAATACAAACATCGTTAGTAGTGATAATAATAATAATAACAACATAGACACATCTATAGTTGCAGTAACGTATATACGCCAACACCCGAACGACACGTCTCTGACACCTCATTTAAGTGTCTAATTAAAAAGATAAAATTACTCCAGAAGTTCTTTATCTTAATTTAAAGTTTCAATTCAATTCTTTATTTTTTTTATGTCAAGTTAGTCATTTAAAGTTAATTTTAGTTTCAGTTTAGTTCCATATGTTCTATAATGTTAATAATATCGGCAAAATTGGTCTGTTTTTGGTTTTTTACAACAACTTTTTGGCTTCTGATTTGTGACACAATTGATATAACAAATTGTGCATGTGGCACACATCTATTTCTCGTTATAGATCATCCAATAGTTTGTCTCGAAATTAATGTTTTAAAACATACGGATCTAAATTAAAACACAAAAAAAAGACAAAAGACTAATTTGAAATTTGAAATTAAGATAAAAGACCTCTAGAGTAATTTTGTCAATTAAAAAAGTTATGTTTTTTTCGTAGTGACACCTCTACGACACGAGTGGGAGTTAGGACACCCTTTTGATGGGAAGGGACACCTGTGTAAACAAGTTTTCTCACATGTGCAAGTCATAACACATATTTAGCTTCTCTGGTCTTCTCTATTCTCTTGCGTTCTTTATTTCCCTTTTCTTGTCGATGTCTCCGCTCCCTTTGCAATTGACGTCCGCTCTTGGTCCTTTGCTTCAGTCTCTGCTTCACCCTAGGTTATCAATTTAGATCTTTTATATATATATATATATATCGGCGTTGGTGTCGGTGTCCTATATTTTGGACATTAACGGTGTCTACGTGTCCATGTCTGGTGTCAGTGTGTGTGCTTTATAGCTCCAAACAGCTAAAACATTCTTTTCATCTTCTTTCATAACCTCAACAACACTATCCAAAGCTTTGTACTTTGCTTCCAAGACACATAATTCAGGAAACAGACACAATTCATCAAGACATAATCTCAACAATCTGCCAAGTTTTGAGTTTTAAGTAGTTCAATGTTTTGTACCATCAAAATAAAGAAGAAACATCTATGATATATTGATGATCACTAAGGAAACATAAACTTGGTTTTCATAAAATAAATCAGCTAGATAATGTGCTACCTTGATGTATTTATATTAGCAATTGCAGGTATCAAAGAACCAGATGTTATCCGAGTGTTGCAGACATATGTGGCTACTGTGTTAGATTATTTTAATAATCAGTAAATATGGCCCATGTAACTAATGGGATAGTTTTAAATAAAGGATAGCTTAATGTGATTGTTGTTAGGCTTAATGGTAATTAAAACTAGAGGGGGTTTTATTTTGAAATTCAAAATAAATTAATCCCTCCCTTCTCCCTTCAGTAAGTAGTGGGTAGTTACCAAGTAAGAAAGTAACTACTAAAAGGCACTACATGAAGTAGTGACATATGTTTCTGAAAAGGCTCCACAGATAACATTGTATCTTGACCATCAAAGGTATAAGGAAAGGAAGGCAGAGAGGGGAGAAAAACTTCAAGTAAAGAACAAAGAAGACTCAAAAAATTTGTATCATGGATTTGGGTAAAATCTTTGAACTCTCTCATAAAAATTCAGACAAAGTAAAACTCATAATATTCAAGATCCTTTTAAGATTTTTGCTTACATACAGAAAATTTAAATTAATAGGATATGAAAGCTTTTAATAGCACTATGGCAAATATAGCTTTTTGTTTCTCTGCAGGTCTCTTTTCTAGTACTAGTTGTTCAGAGAAGAGCCTTAGTTTATGCTAATTTTAATGTTCAGCACATGAAAATAATAGTCAATATTTGAAAAAGCTGAACCTACACAATTACACATTGAAATCAATAAATAGTTTAAGCAAAACTAGAAGGCATCTTGTATCATTAGTTACTTTGCTAGGTGAAGGTTCACGCACATTCTAGAAAACGCAAGCTTGAAACACATTGTTACCTGTAATTTTATTTCAGTCTGATGTAATACAGCTGCTTCATGCTGTTAGAGTTGGTTACAATTAACTTACCATAGTTAGTAGCTAGCTTAGTTGATAGTTGTTAGTTTAATTAATTAACTCGGGTAGTTAGTTTCTATAGTTACTTGTATATATAGGTAGCTTGCTTTGTAAGTAACTTAGTTTTTCAATTCTATCAATGAAATCAAGAAGAGCAATTTGCTCCCAGATCTTCATCTTATCTCTATTAACATGGTATCAGAGCTTATCATAGATCCATTTGTTGGGCACCCGTTATCGGGCCACTCGGGTCACGCTCCAGATGTCCAGTCCTGGGCGTGAGGGGGGTGTGTTAGAAGTCCCACATGGAAGAATGAGATGGCCTGAATAGTAGTTATAAGTGGGGGGTAACCCTCACCCCATGAGCTAGCTTTTGGGGTTGAGTTAGGCCCAAACCCAAATTCTAATATGGTATCAATGTTACCTGTAATTTTATTTCAGTCTGATGTAATACAGCTGCTTCATGCTATTAGAGTTGGTTACAATTAACTTACCATAGTTAGTAGCTAGCTTAGTTGATAGTTGTTAGTTTAGTTAATTAACTCGGGTAGTTAGTTTCTATAGTTACTTGTATATATAGGTAGCTTGCTTTGTAAGTAACTTAGTTTTTCAATTCTATCAATGAAATCGAGAAGAGCAATTTGCTCCCATATATTCATCTCATCTCTGTTAACATGGTATCAGAGCTTATCATAGATCCATTTGTTGGGAACCTGTTATCGGGCCACTCGGGTCACGCTCCAGATGTCCAGTCCTGGGCGTGAGGGGGGTGTGTTAGAAGTCCCACATGGAAGAATGAGATGGCCTGAATAGTAGTTATAAGTGGGGGGCAACCCTCACCCCATGAGCTAGCTTTTGGGGTTGAGTTAGGCCCAAACCCAAATTCTAATATGGTATCAATGTTACCTGTAATTTTATTTCAGTCTGATGTAATACAGCTGTTTCATGCTGTTAGAGTTGGTTACAATTAACTTACCATAGTTAGTAGCTAGCTTAGTTGATAGTTGTTAGTTTAGTTAATTAACTCGGGTAGTTAGTTTCTATAGTTACTTGTATATATAGGTAGCTTGCTTTGTAAGTAACTTAGTTTTTCAATTCTATCAATGAAATCGAGAAGAGCAATTTGCTCCCAGATCTTCATCTCATCTCTGTTAACATGGTATCAGTAGGTTTCTTCTCTGTGCTTCTGATTCTTGACTTATTTCTTCAGTTCAGCATCTCTCATTCATGTTACTGTTTCATTGATTCGCAACTTGTATGCAATTTTCTTTTGCAATTGCGATTACTATTTCATTGATTCTCTGTTTCTTTCCAGAGATCTTGTTTACATTTCCTCTTTTACGAATTGTGACATTTTCTTGATTCGCACACTTACATTTCTTTGATCTTCATCTTTTCTCATTTTCTCTGAAGATCCTTCATTTTCATGATGAATCCTTTTGTTCATCCAATTCATGTACCTGCTAATCATGCACCTGGTAATAATGCAATTGATATTTTCAATCCTTTGTTCTTACATCTGAATGAGAATCCTTCTACGGTCCTTGTTACTCCATTGCTAAATGGAGAGAATTATCAGATCTGGTCTCGTTCCATGCTTGTTGCTTTGAGATCCAAAAATAAATTAGGTTTTGTGGATGGCTCATTACCAAAACCTCCTCTGGATAATCCTTCCTTACCTGCCTGGGATCGCTGTAATTACATGGTTCTGTCATGGATTACTCGCTCTCGAACCTTCCATTTTACAAAGTGTTTTATGGACTGATATTGCTGCTGATGTGTGGAAAGATCTTCGAAGGCGCTATGCACAAGCAGATATGTTCCGAATCAGTGACATTCAAGAAGAACTATACCTTCATAAACAAGGTGATTCCACTGTGAGTAGCTATTTTACTCATCTCAAAGGTCTTTGGCAAGAATTTGAGAATTATTGGCCAATTCCACCTTGCACTTGTCAAGTTCCTTGTAGTTGTGAATTACTTCCAACTATCACTAGATATCGTGAGAATGAACGAATTATTCGGTTTTTCAAAGGACTAAATGAGCAATTTACTGCTGTGCGCTCTCAAATAATGTTGATGAGTCCTATGCCTGATCTAGATACGGTGTACTCTATGATACTTCTACAAGAAAGACAGTTTTCTTCTCAGTTTGATGCCTCTAAGGTTCTTGCAAATGTTGATTTTGCTAAATCTGCTGGAAGAGGCAGAGGAACTCGTGGCCAATCTTCCAATTCTGGTGGCAGAGGCCGAGGCAGACAGATCAGAGTCTGCACATATTGTAATAAAACAGGTCACATGGTTGATACCTGTTACAAGAAGCATGGCCTTCCTCCTCACTTGCAGAGAGGAAATTCCAGCAATGTTAATAATTTTTACACTGATGAACAAACTGAAGAAGATGATTTGATTTCTATCAGTGCCAAAGAAAAGACAGTTGATGCTGGTTCAGCTTTGAGCTTCACACCTGAGCAGCATCAAGCATTGCTATCTTTGCTGCAAAGTTCTATGCCTTCTCAATCACACACTGCTAATCAGTTAGTTGTTCATAGGAACAACAGTTCAGGTATGATTTGTGCTATAACACCCCGAAATCCAGGCGCTACTTACGAGACAAAACCACCAAGTATGAAACAGTTTTGATACTGTTCGATAGAAATCACGGTTAATTTTTTTTTTTATAAAACCCTTTCGCAAATAACATGACAGAGTAAATACAGCGTTGACAGATCATGGCATACAAAGAGAATAAAAGGAAATACGTCTGGAATACATATATAAAATCCTGAGGCAATACATCCTACAAGGTTTTACAAAATACAACATACAGACTCCGACATAAGAAACACTAAGCTGATCGACACGCTAACTCAAGCAGCAGGGGCGGCTGTGTGATCTCGGTCCGCCTCAAAATGAACTACCAAGGGCGGTGCCTGCCACTCATAGAGGCCCTCCTCCTCCTCCTCATCCTCCACCATCGAATCGTCCTCCATATTGTCTACCACGGGCGTAATGATGTCGTCATCACCAATGGCGTCGACAGTAGGGATATCGAGAGGTGCATCCCTAGTCCTCGTCAGATGAATCTATGATCCAACCTCCGGATCCACACCCTACCTGGCCACAGCGAGGGCATACAGAAGGATCCGCCGAGGGAGTAGTCTCAGGGATATGAATCGGAGACGAGGGAGTATACTCTACGGGTGATACGGATCTAGCAGGCGAACCCGACGGGTCTACAGCGGCGTGAGAAGAGGGTGCTCCGACATCCATCCTCCTGGGTCGCATGCGCCATACAAATCTAAGGGGAGTAGCGCGTAACACTAGATCCGTAGTCCGAGGCTCGCTGCGAAAAGTGGTCCGACGTGGAATCTCGGACATGCCCTCTGAAGCTGAGGTGTCTCCATCAGGGTGTGCGTCTATCCAAGCAGCTACTGTGAGTGTGAAGGGTACCGGAAACTGCATCAGTCGGCGCGTGATCCCTATGTGTGTAGCCTATCCGTCGGTATGCGTCATCTCGGCCACGTTCCCTGTGTACGTCACTTGGCCTGAGGTGTGGTCTACCTCCCAGGCG
This sequence comes from Calophaca sinica, assembly GCA_037113605.1. Lineage (NCBI taxonomy): Eukaryota > Viridiplantae > Streptophyta > Magnoliopsida > Fabales > Fabaceae > Calophaca > Calophaca sinica. Next base: position 95,957,068 of record CM073735.1, on the reverse strand, counting down.
AACGGGGCTCCCGAGTCCGGGAACTCAAATGTCGTCAGGGACGACATGACTAGCGGGGTCAGCTCGATCGTCGTCATCGTCTGGGTTACATTCATTGATTGAAAGAACCATGGGCAAGGGTCAACTTCTTAACAAGACATAAATAATGACAACATATACGAATAGGCAAGCATAACACAATATCATAACGAATAGTCCACAAAATAAGATGCACCACAAATCCCTATTTGTCAGTCTATATGCCAATGCACATGATTCCGGAATATCACCCTCGCAGCGGCCTTGGAGCTCACGGAGTCCGCTACCAGGCTTTCTCAAACGCTATTCCCCACAGGATTTGTGCCCGCAGCGATCCCCCTCGATGACACAACGCCTGCTTTTTCCGCTGATCGCCGGTACGTGCTCGCACCTAGATCTGGGCGACTCTACGACACCTATCTTCTGGCATCGATGTATGCATGAACAAGCAACTCTATCATCATAGTTAGTTTACCTCGACGGGATCACTCACACGGAGTGTCCGAGATCATCTATTCTTGTACTAACTCCCTTAATTAGAACCCCATATTTTCGGCTCAAGATCTCCCTTTATAGTCCTAAGTCTCTTTTCTTTGGAAAATCTCCTACTAGTTATGAAATGATTTATGTTGGAAATCCACTAATAGTTCAAAATAATTAATTTAATTATTCTAACTCTCACTTAATTCTTTTTAATGAAAAGGTGGTTAGTCCATTACTAATTAAGGTTTTAAAAAGATCTATTTTTAAGTGTCTCTTTGATTTTAATAAAATGCCTCTTAGTTTTTATTTCAAAATCCAAGATTTATTTGACGTTGATGCGACGGTAACCCAACTCACGTGTTCTCGGCACTTCCCCAAATTATCACAGTCATTTAACAATATATTCTCAAATATAGTCAATGATCACAACACAATAATCATAATCACAAGGCATCATTCAAGAAAATCATTCCATCACATTGTCACATACTTAATTTATGCATTCACATATTACTAATATACACACTTAAAGATGTTCTTACACATAAGCATATGGAACATAAACATGTAAAATACAAGCATATAAAACATATGAAACATAAGCATGTAAAATACAAGCATATAAAGCATAATCCTTAACAATATCTAAGAGTTGCCCTCACAGTAGACGCTTTCCTTCCAACGCACGATTTTGCTCTACAAGTTTACTTTCTCACACCTTCAACCAATCAAGTTATTTAGCTAAGTTAGAAACCCAACCTAGTGTCCTAATCCCTACCCTATGGCCACGGTTCTACAAGAAAAGGGCAAGGAGAGTTTGTTTCTCAAAAAAAAAAGTGTAGGATCACTTAACTATAAAAAAACATTATTCTTTATTATCAAGAAAACAAGGAATCAAATGAAAAAATTGTCTCCTTCTCCAAGTGGAGCTCACGGCCTCAAGGCCATAAAATGCCTAGATCATTCTTTCTTATTTTAATATCCATTCCCTTTATCAACAAATTATGATAAGAGAATGAAAGTAGTAAGATACTTGTCATGGGTTACATCCTTTCATCAAGTAGATGTTTCACCCATTCAAAGTGAGGCTCTCTTTTAGATCATAGCCCAAACAATGGAGTTTTAAAATATACATATTTTTCTCTACTCATGGTATTCAAGAAGGTAAGGAGGAAATTTTTGATTCTTACCCCCAAAATGGAGAAAGGGGCGGTCAACAAGAAGCAACAAGAAAATATTTTGTTGTTTCGAAAAACCTTTTTATTACTATATTACAAATGATGTAGTAGAGTTCTTTTCTCCAAGTTTCAAATTTTTATTAACTCATTTACAAAACTTTGATAGTCATATTAACCAATATGTTAGTTTTTAGAACTACAAAACCTAAGTCACAACTTCAAGAAATGCTCTCAAGCCTTTACATAGACCATTCATGACACATATATATATGTATCCATCTATGTTCTTGGCTTCTCATCAAGCTTGAAATAAAAAGAAAACACATGCTTAAGTAACTAGAACTATGGAAGGAAAATGGCAATACAAGTAGTATAAAATCTTTCTTTTGCTTTGGAAGAACTTAAGTAGGGATCATGGCCAACTACTAGTGATATAAAGTGAGCTTAAGAAGGAAGAAGAATGGTATTTCTCACCACAAAGAGCTGCTGGTCGCTGTTTGCAAAAAGGGAAGCAAGTGCAGAATTTTTGTGAACAAAACAACTTCAATACTCTCTCCAACTACCTCACTTCTTCCACTATTTTTCACTCCTACCTCTCCACTACTTCTTGGTACTAAAACACATCAAAGTTCATCTGAAAAGAGTTGCTTCCCTCCCCTTATATAGGCCACGGCCCCCAGCTGGAAGGAGGAAGGAAAAAAATAATTGTTTCCCTTGCCAAGTACAACCATGCAAGACCATAAGTTAATAACCTATGTGTTCATCTAATACCTTGTGATGGAAGATCAAAGAAATGATTTGGTCAATTTAAAGAAGCTGATTTCCAGCCAGCAATCAAGGAGATTTGATGTTAAAAAGAAGGAGATTTGGTGTTGAAGTGATCTTAGGAGATGATAGGAAAAACTAGGAAAAGATGGGAAATCATCATGCATGAAGTCAAGATTTTGGTGAATGATTTAGGAGTGGAATTCTCCTCCAAATCAGCTGCATGATGCGACCAATATGGGCTGAAAAGAGGAGGAAATCTTGGCCAAATCCATGGGTGCAAGCTAGCATAAAGACCTTACTAACTCTTACCATAAATAGAACTAAACTTTAACATTTTTGGTAGGTTAATCACATCACTATCTTTTTGTGTCATGACTTAAAATCTACCACTATCTAATCCCTTTTTATATCTGATTTTCGCCCCTCCCTCAAGGTTCTCGCAGCTCTCAGTTTCGTCGCACGTTCGGTTTCACGTGTCTCGCGTCTCCGGCGCGTAGAAAAGACATTTTTATTAAAAATTAAGTAAAATTGCCAAAAAAAATTCTAATAAATCAGAAATATTATAAAACATCAAATTCCCAAATATTTAAATACTCGGGTCGAATTAGAGTTTTCAATCGGGCAAAAACTTACCCGGGTAGTTCAAAACGCGACCGGAAAACGGTGGAATTTTGAACTGAAAATTTAACTGTGACTTAATATAATATATTAAGTCCCAAATATAATTTTATTTTAGTTAAATTCATCCACTTGATTAACAGTACACAAAATATTAATCATGCATATTAATGCATAATACAGGGAATTACAATACAGTAGCGATAATTAAGCCGTAGTAAAACTACCGGTGTTACAATACTCCCCCACTAAAATAGTTTCGTCCTCGAAACTAAGGGTTAGAGAATAGCTCTGGATACTGTTCCCTAATCTTGTCCTCAAGCTCCCAAGTCGCATCTCCGGTTGCCTGGTTCCAGATTACCTTAACCAGTTGAATCTCTTTGTTTCTCAGTCGCTTGATCTTTCTGTCGGTGATTCTGATCGGGGGGTAGTTCGAATGAGAGGTCATCCTTCAACTAGATCACATCCGGTTCAATGACATGAGACGGATCAGATATGTACCTTCGCAACTGCGAGACATGAAAGACGTCATGAATATTTGATAGGAATGGCGGTAAAGCTATTTGGTAGGCAACTGGCCCCACACGACGAAGAATTTGGCAGGGTCCGATAAATTTAGGAGTAAGCTTTCTGGATTTGATCGCTCGACCAACTCCAGTTGTGGGTGTGACACGGAGGAATACATGGTCGCCTTCTTCAAATTCCAGTGGTCGGCGACGATTGTCTGCGTAGCTCTTTTGTCGACTCTGAGATGTCCTCATGTTCTCTCGGATTTTCTTCACCTTTTCAGTGGTTTGCTGTACTATGTCAGGTCCTATGATTGCGCTCTCACCATCTTGGTACCAGCAGAGTGGCATCTGGCACTTGCGTCCATATAAGGCCTCGTATGGTGCCATCCCTATGCTTGCGTGATAACTGTTATTGTAGGTGAACTCGATCAACGGCAGTAAGGCGTCCCAACACCCACGATCGTCCAATACACAAGCTCTCAGTAGATCCTCAAGTGACTGGATTGTTCTCTCGGTCTGGCCGTCAGTTTGAGGGTGGTAGGCAGAACTAAGTCTCAGCTTCGTCTCTAAGGCTTCTTGTAATGCTCCCCAAAAGTGAGAAGTGAATTTCGGATCTCGATCGGATACGATACTTGAGGGAATCCCGTGCAGTCGCACGATCTCTGCAATGTAGATTTCAGTCAGCTTCCCCACATTGTACGTCGTCCTTACTGGCAAGAAGTTGGCGGATTTGGTTAACCTGTCGACGATTACCCAAATTGAGTCGTATCTTTTCTGCGTTCTGGGCAGTGCCACAACAAAATCCATGGAAATGCTGTCCCACTTCCATTCTAGTACGTCCAACGATTGCAGCATCCCGGCAGGTCGTTGATGCTCCACATTCGCCTTCTGACAAGTTAAACACGACGCCACGTACTCAGCCACCTGCTTCTTCATTCCAGGCCACCAGAACTTCTGCTTAAGATCCTGGTACATCTTAGTTGCTCCCGGATGTATGCTCAACTTGCTCTTGTGCGCTTCATCTAGGATTGTCCTCTTTAGTTCTGTCACATCTTGCACCTCAGAATATTGTCGGGTCCAACCTTGAGCACGATCAATTCCCTCTTGCCCTGTAGCAACCTATCATTAACTTGCTGTTCTCTAATGTCATCCAACAATCCACTGGAAATAGTGATCATCCCAAAACTAATCCTTCCTGACGACAGTTCCACATCCAAGTGTAGGTCCCGAAACCTTTCCAGTAACTCCAACTCCTTAATCATCATCGTCGAGACCAACATACTTTTCCTGCTTAAGGCATCAGCCACTACATTTGCCTTTCCAGGATGATACTCTAGCGTAAAGTCGTAGTCTTTCAGGAATTCCATCCATCTTCGTTGTCGCATGTTGAGCTCCTTCTGATCAAACAGATACTTTAGGCTCTTGTGGTCACTAAACACGGTAAATGTGCTCCCGTAGAGATAATGTCTCCAAATCTTCAGTGCAAAAACCACGGCAGCAAGTTCCAAATCATGCGTGGGATAGTTTCTTTCATGGGTCTTTTGTTGTCTTGAGGCGTAGGCCACCACTTTCTTGTGTTGCATCAGCACGCATCCGAGTCCCTGATGAGAGGCGTCGCAATAAACTTCGTAAGGTTCTTCTGGCTGTGGCAGGACCAACACAGGTGATGTCGTCAAGCGTTTCTTCAGCAGTTGAAAACTGTTCTCACACTTCTCTGTCCAAGCGAACGGCTGGTCCTTTCTGGTAAGTTGAGTCAGTGGTGCTACGATCTTCGAGAAACCCTCAATGAATCTCCGATAGTATCCCGCTAGTCCAACAAAGCTTCTAATATCAGATGCTGTCTTTGGTTGTTCCCATGCCAATACTGTTTCCACCTTGGTTGGGTCCACGGCAATTCCGTCCTTTGAGATAACGTGTCCCAAGAATTTGACTTCCTCGAGCCAGAACTCGCACTTCGACAGATTAGCGTAAAGCTGCTTCTCTCTTAAAATCTGTAAAACTTGACGCAGATGCTCCTCATGCTCTTCATGACTCCTTGAGTAGATCAAGATGTCGTCGATAAATACCACAACGAACTGATCCAGGAACGGGTGGAAGATTCTGTTCATGTAGTCCATGAATATTGCTGGGGCATTCGTTACTCCAAACGGCATCACAAGATACTCGTAATGTCCATATCGAGTTCTGAACGCGGTCTTCTGAATATCTTCGGTCTTCACACGTATCTGATGGTACCCGGACTTTAGATCGATCTTCGAAAAGACTACGGATCCTCTAAGTTGATCCATCAAATCGTCAATGCGCGGTAAGGGGTATCGGTTTTTGATGGTAACCTTGTTGAGTTGCCGATAATCCACACAAAGTCTTGACCGTCCGTCCTTCTTCTTTACTAATAGCACTAGAGCTCCCCACGGCGAGACGCTGGGTCTGATGAACTGTTTGGACATCAAGTCTTCTTGTTGCTGCTTCAGCTCTGTCAATTCAGATGGGGACATCCGATAGGGTGCTATTGAAATCGGGCCCGTTCCAGGTTGGACATCGATGGAGAATTCAATGTCTCTTACTGGCGGTAAACCTGGTACGTTGTTAGGGAAAACATTCGAAAATCTCTCACCACGGTCACCTCTTTCAAATCTAACTCCTGAGTGACTTCTAAGCTAGCGAGCGATATGTATTCCTGAGTCCCCTCTTTCAAGGAAACTCTGACGGGATTGGCAGATAAGTACTTAGAAACTCCAGGGTCGGGAAAAATCACGGTCTTACGGGCACAGTCCAAAAGGACATGGTGGTGTGACAACCAATCCATCCCGAGAATAATTTCAAGATGTTTCAAAGGCAGACATATCAAATTTGCAAAGAACTTCCTACTCTGAATGACTACCGGACAATGAAGACATGCGGTGTTAGCGGTTAATGTCTTAGCAGCCGGAGTAGTAACTACTAAGTCAAATGGCAATGCAGTCACAGATAATTTCAAGCGGTTCACACAATCCATGGCAATGAATGAATGGGTTGCACCGGAATCAAAGAGTACGGATAGAAGGTTACCAGCGATCTCGCAGCCCCCTTGAATCAGCTCATCAGATTGCTCTGCTTCCTTTCCATTCATGCAGAAGATTCGTCCCCTTGCAGTCGGGCGGTTGGTTTTTGCGGCATTCACTGATGGTTCTGCCTTAGGCGCCTTGCAGTCTTTGGTAAAATGACCCGGCTTCTTGCAGTTGAAGCATAGGTCATCCTTGGTGGGACACTGGTTGGCGAAATGTCCTGACTTTCCACAGCGATAGCAACGTATCTCTGCCCCTCGAGACTGACTCCCACCTCCTGAGTTCTGAGCCATTGGACGATACTGACCCTTGTTATGTCCCTGTGGCCTATTGTACAGCTTCTTCTGTTGTTGTTTTCCCCTTTGGTTCTGGTCGTTCTGTCTGATTGGTCCCCCAGAGTTGTTGCCTCCCCGATTGAGTCTTCGGTTCTTCTTGGTCTCCACTTCTCTGCACTTCTCGACCAGTGGCTGGAATTGTCGGATTCCCAGTGGTAGCACTGAATCTTGGATGTCATAACGGAGTCCCTCCATGAATCGATGACACATGTATCCTTCATCCACCGTCTGTCGAAAGAAGAGGAAATATCGAGACAGTGACTCGAACTTTGCAGCGTACTCACCGATCGTCATATTGCCTTGTCGTACCTTCAGAAAGTCGTCTCCAAGTTTGGTCCTTGTGCTAATTGGGAAATACTTATCCAGGAATTTCTCCCGAAAGGCCTCCCAGGTAATTGCTTGATGGTTTGCCTCCATCATCAGTCTTGTGCTTCTCCACCAGTATTCTGCGTCCCCCAGGAGCAGATAAGTCGCATAGTTCACCTTTACTTCCACCGGGCTACGTATTACCTCAAAGATCTTCTCTACTTCCTGTAGCCATAGGTCTGCCTTCTCCGGATCGACTTCTCCACGAAACTTCGGGGGGTCATGTCGGCGGAAGTCAACCAATCCCCTTGATTCAGCAGCTCGTGCTTCCCTCTCTTGTTTGTGTAAATCCCGTTGATTCTTGGCAGCAGTTTGCTGAGCAACAGCAGTCGCCATCTCGACCATGGCTTGAGCCATCTGAGTCATTTCCGGGTTGTTCATTCCTTCAGCAGGGACTTCGCGTCTTGGAGGCATTGGGTTCCTATAAGGTTTAAAACCGGTCAGAACCCCACAACAAATAGGTGTGTTGGCACACATTGCTTCAATTAAGAAACAATTCAAGCAATTATAAGCATATATGCTTCACTCAACAAACAAGTACAATTCAGACACAGCTCAAAAACAAACAACACCCCGACGACCTTGATCAGCTTAGGCTACCCAACGCATAGTCCGGTGAGGCCGAACTGCTCTGATACCACAATGTAACACCCCGAAATCCAGGTGCTACTTACGAGACAAAACCACCAAGTATGAAACAGTTTTGATACTGTTCGATAGAAATCACGGTTAATTTTTTTTTTTATAAAACCTTTTCGCAAATAACATGACAGAGTAAATACAGCGTTGACAGATAATGGCATACAAAGAGAATAAAAGGAAATACGTCTGGAATACATATATAAAATCCTGAGGCAATACATCCTACAAGGTTTTACAAAATACAACATACAGACTCCGACATAAGAAACACTAAGCTGATCGACACGCTAACTCAAGCAGCAGGGGCGGCTGTGTGATCTCGGTCCGCCTCAAAATGAACTACCAAGGGCGGTGCCTGCCACTCATAGAGGCCCTCCTCCTCCTCCTCATCCTCCACCATCGAATCCTCCTCCATATCGTCTACCACGGGCGTAATGACGTCGTCGTCACCAATGGTGTCGACAGTAGGGATATCGAGAGGTGCATCCCTAGTACTATCCTCCTCGTCAGATGAATCTATGATCCAACCTCCGGATCCACACCCTACCTGGCCACAGCGAGGGCATACAGAAGGATCCACCGAGGGAGTAGTCTTAGGGATAGGAATCGGAGACGAGGGAGTATACTCTACGGGTGATACAGATCTAGCAGGGGAACCCGACGGGTCTACAGCGGCGTGAGAAGAGGGTGCTCCGACATCCATCCTCCTGGGTCGCATGCGCCGTACAAATCTAAGGGGAGTAGCGCATAACGCTGGATCCGTAGTCCGAGGCTCACTGCGAAAAGTGGTCCGTCGTGGAATCTCGGACATGCCCTCTGAAGCTGAGGTGTCTCCATCAGGGTGTGCGTCTATCCAAGCAGCTACTATGCGTGCGAAGGGTACCAGAAACCACATCACTCGGCGCGTGATCCCTATGTGTGTAGCCTATCCGTTGGTATGCGTCGTCTCGACCACGTTCCCTGTATACGTCACCTGGCCTGAGGCGTGGTCTACCTCCCAAGCGAACGGGGCTCCTGAGTCCGGGAACTCAAATGTCGTCAGGGACGACATGACTAGCAGGGTCAGCTCGATCGTCGTCATCGTCTGGGTTAGATTCATTGATTGAAAGAACCACGGGCAAGGGTCAACTTCTTAACAAGACATAAATAATGACAACATATACGAATAGGCAAGCATAACACAATATCATAACGAATAGTCAAAAAAATAAGATGCACCACAAATCCCTATTTGTCAATCTATATGCCAATGCACATGATTCTAGAATATCACCGTCGCAAGGGCCTTAGGAGCTCTGGAGTCCGCTACCAGGCTTTCTCAAACGCTATTTCCCGCAGGGATTTGTGCCCAGAGCGATCCCCCTGATGACACAACGCCCGTTTTTCCGCTTGACTGTCGGTACGTGCTCGCACCTAGATCTGGGCGACTCTACGACACCTCTCTTCTGGCATCGATGTATGCATGAACAAGCAACTCTATCATCATAGTTAGTTTACCTCGACGGGATCACTCACACGGAGTGTCCGAGATCATCTATTCTTATACTAACTCCCTTAATTAGAACCCCATATTTTCGGCTCAAGATCTCCCTTTATAGTCCTAAGTCTCTTTTCTTTGGAAAATCTCCTACTAGTTATGAAATGATTTATGTTGGAAATCCACTAATAGTTCAAAATAATTAATTTAATTATTCTAACTCTCACTTAATTCTTTTTAATGAAAAGGTGGTTAGTCCATTACTAATTATGGTTTTAAAAAGATCTATTTTTAAGTGTCACTTTGATTTTAATGAAATGCCTCTTAGTTTTTATTTCAAAATCCAAGATTTATTTGACGTTGATGCGACGATAACCCAACTCACGTGTTCTCGGCACTTCCCCAAATTATCACAGTCATTTAACAGTATATTCTCAAATATAGTCAATGATCACAACACAATAATCATAATCACAAGGCATCATTCAAGAAAATCATTCCATCACATTGTTCATCATATTGTCACATACTTAATTTATGCATTCACATATTACTAATATACACACTTAAAGATGTTCTTACACATAAGCATATGGAACATAAACATGTAAAATACAAGCATATAAAACATATGAAACATAAGCATGTAAAATACAAGCATATAAAGCATAATCCTTAACAATATCTAAGAGTTGCCCTCACCGTAGACGCTTTCCTTCCAACGCACGATTTTGCTCTACAAGTTTACTTTCTCACACCTTCAACCAATCAAGTTATTTAGCTAAGTTAGAAACCCAACCTAGTGTCCTAATCCCTACCCTATGGCCACGGTTCTACAAGAAAAGGGCAAGGAGAGTTTGTTTCTCAAAAAAAAGTGTAGGATCACTTAACTATAAAAAAACATTATTCTTTATTATCAAGAAAACAAGGAATCAAATGAAAAATTTGTCTCCTTCTCCAAGTGGAGCTCACGGCCTCAAGGCCATAAAATGCCTAGATCATTCTTTCTTATTTTAATATCCATTCCCTTTATCAACAAATTATGATAAGAGAATGAAAGTAGTAAGAAACTTGTCATGGGTTACATCCTTTCATCAAGTAGATGTTTCACCCATTCAAAGTGAGGCTCTCGTTTAGATCATAGCCCAAACAATGGAGTTTTAAAATATACATATTTTTCTCTACTCATGGTATTCAAGAAGGTAAGGAGGAAATTTTTGATTCTTACCCCCAAAATGGAGAAAGGGGCGGTCAACAAGAAGCAACAAGAAAATATTTTGTTGTTTCGAAAAACGTTTTTATTACTATATTACAAATGATGTAGTAGAGTTCTTTTCTCCAAGGTTCAAATTTTTATTAACTCATTTACAAAACTTTGATAGTCATATTAACCAATATGTTAGTTTTTAGAACTACAAAACCTAAGTCACAACTTCAAGAAATGCTCTCAAGCCTTTACATAGACCATTCATGACACATATATATATATATGTATCCATCTATGTTCTTGGCTTCTCATCAAGCTTGAAATAAAAATAAAACACATGCTTAAGTAACTAGAACTATGGAAGGAAAATGGCAATACAAGTAGTATAAAATCTTTCTTTTGCTTTGGAAGAACTTAAGTAGGGATCATGGCCAACTACTAGTGATATAAAGTGAGCTTAAGATGGAAGAAGAATGGTATGTCTCACCACAAAGAGCTGCTGGTCGCTGTTTGCAAAAAGGGAAGCAAGTGCAGAATTTTTGTGAACAAAACAACTTCAATACTCTCTCCAACTACCTCACTTCTTCCACTATTTTTCACAACTACCTCTCCACTACTTCTTGGTACTAAAACACATCAAATTTCAGCTGAAAAGAGTTTCTTCCCTCCCCTTATATAGGCCACGGCCCCCAGCTGGAAGGAGGAAGGAAAAAAATAATTGTTTCCCTTGCCAAGTACAACCATGCAAGACCATAAGTTAATAACCTATGTGTTCATCTAATACCTTGTGATGGAAGATCAAAGAAATGATTTGGTCAATTTAAAGAAGCTGATTTCCAGCCAGCAATCAAGGAGATTTGATGTTAAAAAGAAGGAGATTTGGTGTTGAAGTGATCTTAGGAGATGATAGGAAAAACTAGGAAAAAATGGGAAATCATCATGCATGAAGTCAAGATTTTGGTGAATGATTTAGGAGTGGAATTCTCCTCCAAATCAGCTGCATGATGCGACCAATATGGGCTGAAAAGAGGAGGAAATCTTGGCCAAATCCATGGGTGCAAGCTAGTATAAAGACCTTACTAACTCTTACCATAAATAGAACTAAACTTTAACATTTTTGGTAGGTTAATCACATCACTATTTTTTTGTGTCATGACTTAAAATCTACCACTATCTAATCCCTTTTTATATCTGATTTTCGCCCCTCCCTCAAGGTTCTCTCAGCTCCCAGTTTCGTCGCACGTTCGGTTTCACGTGTCTCGCGTGTCCGGTGCGTAGAAAATACATTATTATTAAAAATTAAGTAAAATTGCCAAAAAAAATTCTAATAAATCAGAAATATTATAAAACATCAAATTCCCAAATATTTAAATATTCGGGTCGAATTAGAGTTTTCAATCGGGCAAAAACTTACCCGGGTAGTTCAAAACGCGACCAGAAAACGGTGGAATTTTGAACTGAAAATTTAACTGTGACTTAATATAATATATTAAGTCACAAATATAATTTTATATTAGTTAAATTCATCCACTTGATTAACAGCACACAAAATATTAATCATGCATATTAATGCGTAATACAGGGAATTACAATACAGTAGCGATAATTAAGCCGTAGCAAAACTACCGGTGTTACGTGTGCCACTTCTTCTTACTATTCCAATAAAGATTGTTGGGTTCTTGATAGTGGAGCTACAGATCATGTGTGTTTTACCCGAAACAGTTTCCATTGCCTCATAAAATTAAACTTATTCGAGTCACATTGCCTAATGGTTCTGATTTTCATGCTGAATATACTGGCACCATTTATTTTTCTGACAAATTCTATCTTATTGATGTGCTTTTTATTCATAATTTTCATTTAAACCTCATATCCATTTCCCAATTAGCCAACACTCTTAATTGCACAACTGTTTTCAATAATTCTGGTTGTGTGATACAGGCCAACCCTTCATTGAAGATGATTGGGAAAGCTGAATTGCGAGCTGGACTTTACACCATCAAGAGCACACCTTTACACCTATCATCCACACATCCCATTCTTAATTCTGTTTCTGTAATAAATTCTGTAAAGACTCATTCCCAATTTTTTGCAAATTCTAGTCATTGTAATATTTGGCATCTTAGAATGGGTCACCCTTCCCACACTGCTTTGTTACATTTGAATAAGGTGCATTCCTTTGTTGATTGTACAAAAACTAGCAATCCTTGTGATACTTGTCATTTTGCCAAGCAGAAAAGACTTACTTTTCCTGTTAGTTTCTCAGAATCTGCTCATAATTTTGATTTGCTTCATATGGATATTTGGGGTCCTTTCTCACATCCTTCTCTGCTTGGTCATAGATACTTTCTAACAATTGTTGATGATAAAAGTCGATTCACTTGGGTTATTTTTCTGAAACTAAAATCTGAAGTGTCTACTCAAATCACAAATTTTGTATCCATGGTAGAAAACTAGTTTGCAACCACTGTTAAATCAATAAGATCCGATAATGGACTTGAGTTCAAATTACATGGTTTTTATGCTAAAAAGGGAATAATCCACCAAACCTATTATGTTGAGACACCTCAACAAAATGGAATTGTGGAAAGAAAGCATCAACACATTTTATCTGTTGCTAGAGCTTTGCTTTTCCAATCTCATTTACCCAAATCTTTTTGGACTCAAGCCATATCACATGCAGTTCACTTAATCAATCGAATTCCCTCAAAATTTCTATCTTTCAAACCTCCTTATGAGCTTCTCTATGGTTCATGTCCTGATTTACTTAGCCTCAAAGTCTTTGGGTGTTTAGCCTTTGCATCTACTTTACAGTCTCACAGAAAAAAAATTTGACACAAGAGCCAAAAAGTGTATATACTTGGGAGTCAAATCTAGTACCAAGGGACACTTGTTGTTTGATCTTAATACTAGAGACCTCCTTATCTCTAGAGATGTTATTTTCTATGAACATGTTTTTCCCTATTCACCTCAATCTAAACTTGTCCAATCTGCACATCCTACTGCAGAATTTCCACCTGTTACTTCTCTTGAATCAGATCCATATGATTTTCTGATTTTACCAAATAGTCAGCCTCCCATTTCTCAACCAACACCATATGACTCACCACCAAATTTTTCTCCAAATTCTTCTTCCTCTGTCACCCCAAACCTTGATGTTTCTAGCACTTCATTACCTGCAACCACATCACAACCTGTCACTACTGTTCCATTGGATATAAATCCTACCACCACAGCCCCTGCACCACGACAGTCTCAAAGACTAAAAAGGGCACCACCTTATCTTGAAGATTATCATTGCTCTTTGAATTCCACAACCACAGCTCCCAATTCAGTTTCTCATTCCTCAACAGTAAAATATCCCATTTCCAATCATCTTTCTTACCACAAACTCTCACCCACACATAAACATTTCACATTAAATCTGTCTTCACATCTTGAACCTACTAATTTTGAGGAAGCAATATGTAATGAGAAGTGGAAACAAGCCATTGAATCTGAATTGTCTGCTCTTATTAAAACTAACACTTGACAGCTTACTCATTTACCTCCTCACAAGAGAGCAATAGGATGTAAATGGGTCTTTAAAGTGAAATTCAAAGCCGATGGTTCAGTGGAGAGACACTAGGCGCGGTTAGTAGCAAAAGGATTCACCTAAACTGCTGGACTTGATTACCTTGAGACTTTCAGCCCAGTAGTTAAAATGACAACCGTGCGCCTTGTTTTATCATTGGCAGCCTCACTAAATTGGCATCTCCACCAGCTTGATGTCAATACCGCATTCCTACATGGTGACTTGCATGAAGAGGTTTACATGAAATTGCCACCGGGCCTCCAAGTTTCTGATTCAACTTTGGTTTGTAAACTTCAAAGATCACTATATGGATTGAAACAGGCAAGCAGACAATGGAATGAGAAGCTTACCTTCACTCTTATTAGCTCTGGCTACATTCAATCCAAGGCCGATTACTCCTTCTTCACAAAATTCACTAAGTTTAGCATAACTGTCATCTTAGTCTATGTAGATGACTTGGTCCTCACTGGAAATGATTTGTCTGAAATCAACCACATGAAGTCTCTCTTAGATTCAAAATTCAGCATTAAAAACTTGGGTGAATTAAAATACTTTCTTGGATTTGAAGTAGCACGATCCAAAACTGGTATTTCTCTCCACCAACGCAAATATTGTCTTGATCTCTTGCAAGATATAGGGCTGCTTGCTGCTAAACCATGCTCTACACCCATGGATCCTCATCACAAGCTTAGCAAAGAGTGTGGTTCCCCACTTTCTGATCCCAAAACATATCGAAGATTAATTGGCCGATTACTATATGTGACACATACCCGACCAGAGATCTCTTATGCTGTTGGTCGACTTAGCCAATATCTTGATTGTCCAACTACTGATCATATGCAGGCAGCACTGCATACTCTCAAATATTTGAAGTCTGCACCAGGGAAAGGTTTATTCTTCTCAGTTGATTCTCCCTTAACTCTTAAAGGTTTTAGTGATTCTGATTGGGGAGCTTGTCCTGACACAAGAAGATCGATCACTGGATATTGTTTCTTTCTCAGCACATCAATCATTTCATGGAAGAGTAAGAAACAATCCATTGTTTCTTGATCATCAAGTGAAGCTGAGTACCGAGCACTTGCAAAAGCTACTTGTGAAGCTCAATGGCTTCTGTTTTTACTGCAAGACCTTCATATCCATCACCCTTACCCTGTGATACTTTACTGTGACAACAAATCAGCACTCCACATTGCTGCGAATCCGGTATTTCATGAGCGCGCGAAACATATCGAAATGGACTGTCATGTTGTTTGGGACAAGGTTCAATCTGGTATGCTTCATTTGCTTCCTATCTCTACCCGCGAGCAAGTAGCTGATATACTTACCAAGCCACTCCATTATGGGCCATTCTCTACACTGCAATCCAAGCTTGGCATGTTTGATATACACCTTCTAGCTTGAGGGGGTGTTACCTGTAATTTTATTTCAGTCTGATGTAATACAGCTGCTTCATGCTGTTAGAGTTGGTTACAATTAACTTACCATAGTTAGTAGCTAGCTTAGTTGATAGTTGTTAGTTTAGTTAATTAACTCGGGTAGTTAGTTTCTATAGTTACTTGTATATATAGGTAGCTTGCTTTGTAAGTAACTTAGTTTTTCAATTCTATCAATGAAATCGAGAACAACAATTTGCTCCCAGATCTTCGTCTCATCTCTGTTAACACACATGGAATTAGCATTGATGAAAAATGTAAAAATAGAGGAACACAGAGAAAACCACAAAGGAAGGGAAAAAGAAGAGATAGAAAACGAGAAAATCACTTCAAATTCGGGGGCATCCACTTCAAATCAAATCTGAAAAGAGAAAAAGAAGATCCAAATTAGAAAATGGAGCGTTAAACTTCATTAAATCGTCACCTCTGCTTCAAATTGGACAAACACGGTAATGAACATTAACTCTGCCTACAAACACGTGATTGAATACGAAGCAAAAATGACTTCAAATCTGCAAAGAGAAAATGACTTCATATCTGTTAAGAGAAAAATGAAAATCCAAATTAAAAATCAAAGAATTATAGCAAATCAAACGAAGCATTAAAGCGATTGTGAGCTTCGATCAATGACACATCCTAACGATGATTTGCCGCTTCAAAATCACTGGCAGTACCACAAGATGCCTGAAACCAGATCTGAAAACGAAAAGACTGAAGAGTGCATAATGCTGGAACTTTCACCGTATGAGAAAGTGAAGACCAATAAGAAAATTTATGATTTACGAATAAGAAATCTTCAAGTATTTGATACAAAACCATAAACCAAATCAGAGTAAGAGGAAATGCGAACAAGAGGAAATAACAAACCAGAGAACTTTCACTGTACGAGAACGCAATGAGGAACGAATGAGAAGACAAATGATTTTAGGGCTTGTGCTGGAATTGCGAAGAGGAATGTGAAGACACAATGACGAACGCACTGTGGAGACGAATGAGAAGATGAAACTCGAAGTCGATTCTTCGGTCTCACTACGTCAATAGAAAATTGAGCACAAGAGTACCATTTCTAAAAATTGTAATTCATTTTTTATTTTTTAAAAAATATTTGTAATTATATATATTTTATCTTATGTCAAAACTGTATGAAAATCCGCTGGAAATATTTACGGATTTTACAACAAACTTTCAAATAGGTAGAGTTTGTTGGGGATTTTGCTGCAAATATTTCTTACGAATCGAATCAGCAGGTAATTTTGTAGCAAAAGTTAAATTTTCTTGGGATTTTTTTTTTCAGATTTAAATTTGAAGGAAATTTTGTTATATTAAATTAATTCGAAGTGAAACTTGTAGAAAATTCCTGCAGATTTTTTCCGTAGAAAAACCTGCAGGTAAATCGCTAAATTCTAGTAGTGTAATGAGCTGTCTTTATTTCAATATAATTTTGATCGCTTAATTATAGTTTTTTTGTAATAAATAGCTAATATATTATTAATAATATTAATTCACATTAATTATATGATAAATTCTAGTAGTGTAATGAGCTGTCGTGGAGCTTGAACATTTTTCAATAGCTTCTACCATGTTCTTACACATCCTCATAAAAGGTCTATGCCCAAATACTCCAAAATAAGAAACGTATCCGTGTCGTACCCGTATTGGATACAAATACCCTTCGGATACTTTCCGATACGTGTCCCAAAAGAATCCCTATTATCTTATATTTTTTAAAATTTTTTATTGTTGAATATACTTTTCGATACTCTTTGGATACTTCCCGAGTCCTGTATCCCGACAACAGATTCGTTTCTTTCAATCCCGACAGCAGTTCTGGTCTCTCCATCGTGTCAGTGGTTTTGGGACTCTCTATCTCTGGTTTTCTTCTTCCAACCAAAGTAGTGTTGTGAGGTCTTTATTCACTCTCGCAAAAACATTGCTTTGGTGCTCAGATGTTGTATGTCTTGTTTATTCTCACCTATTGTGTTGTACTGTCTGTAAAAAAAATTATGAAATAGCTGAGAAGAGGGTTCAAGTGCTGGGTTTAGTACTATTGGTCCAATGTCTCTTTCCTAACAAATATTCTGCATATTTTTAAGTTTTTATATAAATTATTAATTTATCTAGACCGTGTTGTATCCTGAATTTCAAAAAATTTCCGTATCCCTATATCTGCGTCGTATCGTACCTGTATCGTATTACGTATCTGGGCTTCATATCCCACACAAATACTCTTTTTAGGCAAAGGGAGTACAGAAATTCTAGAGCACATGTTATTCGACAATGGGAATGAGGGTACTTGTATAAAGGATCACATTTGCAATTGAAATTATATTTCAGAACCTATATCCATATGTTTAAATACCACAATAATGAGAAGGCATAGGTGTTTGAGGCCAAATGGAGTTAGGCAGGTAGCCACAGTCATTTCATAATGCTATTTTTTTTTTGCTTGTTGTAACTTGTAATTGTGCTTCGCTTTCTGTTGTAGATATAAGCAAATAATTGAGCAAGAGGCGAGGAAAAGACAACAGAGAGAAGGAAAAAGGAAAGTGAAGAAAGCAGTGGCTAAAGCAAATCATGAGAAAACAAGCTAAGCGGAATCGAGTAATTATATCAGAGTAACATAAGAATTTCACTAAATTGCCTCATTTTATTGATTTCTAATCAGAATGATTACAAAGATAGAGCCTCACTTATATATAGCCCTGTAGAGAAAAGCCCAACTGAAAAGGGCCAAAACTAACTAATTAACATAACCAAAAGTAACAAACTTAACGAACATAACTACTCCTAACAGAGAATTAACAGAAATAACTAACTATGTGATAGACAACACTAATATGCTAGTATGCTAATAGGACTAATACCCCCTTAAGCTGAGGAGTGTATGTTGATCACTCTCAGCTTGCTTAACTGCCGATGGAAAGGAATAGGATCAGGGACTTAGTCAAAAATCTGCAAGTTGATCGACTGTAGAAATGGGCAGGAGATGAAATAGTTTTGACTGAAGTTTTTCTCTGACAATATGGCAGTCAATTTCAATGTGTTTGGTGCGCTCATGGAATGAAGGACAGCTATATACTGAGTAGATCTATTGTCACAATAGAGCAATGTAGGAGTAATGAAAGGTTGTTGAAATTCTTGTAAGAGGTATGTTAACCACTGCAATTCTTTGACAACATCAGCAAGAGCCCGATACTCTACGTCAGAAGATGATTTTGAGACAATACTTTGCTTTTTGGATCACCATGATATAAGTGATTCTCCAAGAAAAAACAAAAACCCTTGGTAGATTTTCAAGTATCTGCACAACTTGCCCAATCAAAATCTGAAAAAACTTTCGGTTGCAATGTAGAATCTGCTTGGAGAAATAAGTTATGAGTAGGTGTTCCTTTGAGGTGTCTAAGAACCCGAATTGCAACAAGTTGATGCAGAGAAGTGGGATAGTTCATGAACTGACTAAGTTGCTGAACTGAATGAGAAATATCTGGTCTAGTTTAAGTTAGATACAACAATCTGCCAATGAGTCTGTAACACCCCATTTTCGGAACGCAACGGTGTAACCCAATCTATTGTTGAAAACATTTAATGCTCTTATGCTTTCAGTAAAATGTACTCTTCTGTTGTTCGCAATGGAAAGTAGGAGTAAATTTTTTTCTTTCATTTGAAAACCTTTTAAAAAATGAGACATGAAGAGTATTACAGTTTTCAAATGATGAGTAATTGGTCTTTTGTCAAATATCATAGTATAACACATTATATTGAATAAATCATATACAATAAAACATACCACAATCATTTCGCACTGAGATTTGAGATTTTCAGAAAAGTATAATTACAAAACAACATGCATTTATGCAAATAACAAAGTAATGCTCTGCCAACAGGTCGAGAGACAAGACAATATCTTAAGCTAAGTTGGCCAATAACTACGTCTCATACTAAGAAACCGTTTAGTAAGATCAGGAATGGAGCACTAGGAGGTATCTTCTTCCATTGGTTCATTCTCCAACGCTCCTAGGAAGGACGGTATTGCAGCAGCAATAGGAACTCTATCTGGTGACATCCATGTCCAATCCAACAATGCAAGGGTAATTCCTTGTCCACGAGTTCATCATAGACTAGTCGCATGCAGACAAGATATATATACGTAGTACAACAACATGCTTTATCTATATATATATATAGCTTAATTGACTACAAGCATCAGCATGGCATATCAAGCAATTTGCATGTGAACAAACAATTCAATCAGCAAATCAACCATCAAATCGTCACAAGTTATAATGTAGTCAGAATGCATGCCAATGCATATAAATAAGTTGTGTATACACTTGTAGCCTTAAACAAGGACAACAATAGACACAGGAACGCCTTTTCCAGGTCCAAATCAAATTCCCCTACCAAGGGTATTGCAATCTAATTGCAACCGCGTTAGACTATATTTTCACCGACATCCACTAGTTACCATAAGGACCTTTAGGTTTCTGGCTAAAAACAACTACCCGCCTTTCGAAATCCAGTTATGCAGACTGTCAAACGCTACAAGTATCGATACTCATTGGTTAGTATGCGTCAATCTAAATCTTTGGTACGGCTCACTCACCATACGGAGTGTCCGAGAGATCTTTTAATTAAATAATGGAGATCGATAATCAACTTTGTTTTCTTAAGTCTTTCACGTCCTATAACTCAAACCATTGCGTTTCTTTTTGACAAAGTGGGGAAACTTAAAGCTTAAGCACCACACTGAGCATCCCATACTACTCAGGGTAACACTCTAGCATTCTTCATCAATCAGTAAACTAAGACGATGAGAAAATACCACTTAGAGTTCAAACACAGGACACACTACAAGAATTTGTTGTTACCGACGGCCATATTCCGTCAGTAAATCACGAAATCCATCGATAAATCAGGATTACCGACGGCCTCGAGGTCATCGGTAATTGGCTCGATGGAAATTTGTTACCGACGGCCCTTTAAAGCCGTCGGAATATTAGACACAACCATAACAAATTTGATGGAATTTTATCATTTTTTTGTTGTGGTTACCGACGGCTCTGCCGGAGTTTTCCAACAGTCGGACTGTCTATAATCTATTGACGGCTAGGCCCACTGTAATATTGAAATTAAAATAAAGAAGTTGGTAATATTACCAACTGCTTAGCTATCAGTAATTTTACCAACGACTAAACCCACTGTAATATTGAAATTAAAACAAAAAAAGCATGACATTAAAAACAATGTTCTGGTATCAAACTAAACCAAATTAACAGCTCCCCAAACTAAACCCTAGATGGCTAGATCTCAAACTAAACCCAATGAGGGTCAGATAACCTTCCAAGACAATCTTCCTCACACTCTTATCCTCATTTGCATATCTCTCTAACAATTCCCTAATATAAAATTCATAGCCCGCGAGAATTTGGTTGCCAAGCAGCCACTTTTACACACTCTTTATGACTTTAATAGTCTCTTATTAGAAGTAAATATTTCACATAAACCTCATACCACAATATTAGTTACAATTTGCAATTTGAATGTACTAACAGTATAGGAAATTGTCAATACTTATCAAAACAAGAATTCAGGTCAAACCGAACAACTGTATTTTGAGGAACCAAACCAAAAGCAACCCACAAAACCAAATTAACATCACCATTACATTATTTTTTTCAAAAGATAAATCAAGTGAGAAAAGCAATAGAAGTATCAAAGCAGGACATAGGTAGAGTTTAGCATCACATAACACATGAAACACAAAAGACCAATCTTGGGTATTGAATGAGACCAAGCATACACTCGGTCTAGGCGTCCTTGGGCTGCACAAGCATGTAGCAAGCAGATGTAGGTTTTTACATTTGGCTTTACTTCCATGCACTTCATCTCCTCCAAAATCTTCATTTCAAAGGACAAGAAATAAAAATGAAAAACATTATACATCTAAAGATAAGGAAGCAATAAGCGCTTCTAATGCAGTGGAATTTGAAAAGCATGTCTACAAGTAGATGGTGATAGGCACCTAAATAGCCTGATCAGAGTTTTTGCATTTTCCATAAGTTGAAATCAGAAAGTTGTATAAAGTAACCTACATAATCAATATGAGACTAGTCACACAATGTAGTCAATCTGTAAAGAGGAAGTTACACAATGTTGTCAACAAGTATTGTGGGCTCATGGCATGTGCTTTTGAGAAAACAATTGAACAACGATTCTTCTTTACTTCAAGACGAGTCAAGTTCGTAAGGGAGTTAAAAACTAATAGCTAGTTGCCATTGTGATGCAACCATGCATACACCCAATCACCTTTTAATGCATACATGTATACAAAACAAGGCTACCACATTGTAAAATGCAAAGTCTGCCAATTCACACAAAGTAAGGAAACTTGGAAAGATTATATAGAAAGAAAAAAAACATTCAACACTTTATATCACTCAAGATTATCCACACTCTACAAGCTGTAGCAATAAGAAGAGACATTTAAAAAAAGGCATAACTAAGCACACCCTCAAGACATTGAACTCAAAAACATTGTGAGTATAATCATTAGACCCATTACTATTGGAAAGTAACAAGGAAAAAGCAGCATAACTATAGTTAGAAGATATTCATTTCAAATCACATATATCAGCAATAAATTGAAATTTCAAGCAACCAAATTAGTTTCTACAAGTTATCAACAAAATCCATAAAGTATCCATTTTTCAGCAGCATTACACATCCAATTAACCCACATCAATAGCATTGCTCAAAGAAAAAGTTGTACAAGCAAAAACCTAAGAAGAAACAAAACAATTGTAACGCCAATACTTCAAAATTAATTGAAATAACGACAATTTACATAAATAGTACATGAGTTACTACTAAATTAAAACTTGATGGATAGATAACAAGTTCAGCGTTGAACGCGGTTAATAAACTAAAAGTTGGATTACAATATTCCAAGACATAAGTACTGAATTACAAAATACAAATAGGAAGTCTCAAATTATCCAAAAGATGGTGAGTTTCTATATTCCATAATGCAACACTAAACTAAAAGGATTCAAGCTTTTAGCTCGCTTGATCGCCATTCGAATCTTGCTTATCTGAAAAACAAGTAGAAAGAAATGAGATAAAAATCTCAATAAGTCCTCCACGGACCCTCACCAACACTATTCCAAATACAAGCATCATGATTTCATAATAAAGAGGATTCACAATTTCAGCACATTACACAATATCACATCAAGACATAATTATCAGAATGTGAAAACAACAACTCGATAAATCCCACGGACGTATAAAATTGACTTCAATTGGAGTTCATCACTAAATCCGCCGTACCTTATGACAGCATGGACCGGAACTATCCGCCGTACCTTATAGCAGCACGGACCGGCATCAACAATTCAATCAATTGCAAACAACCAATTCAATTCAATCATAATGTCAAGATTACACCCCAACTACACAGTGCAGCCCAATTGGCCCACGGAAACGCTGAGAGTGTTCACATATAAGCATGTAAGCATATTAACCATTCATATAAGCATTTTAATGGCTTAACCATTCATACAGCCTTTCATATGACCGTAGCAATATACAAGGTTGAACCAAAGAAGAAAGGATTTCAAAAACTAAGAGGAAAATCTGACCGTGAATTTGGGCTCGCTCAGCGCCAGAAATTCGCTTAAGCGAATTTCACGCAGAATGGACCCCTGGCTGCACGCTGTCAAATTCGCTTAAGCTCAGAAGCGAATTCGACAGAACTTAGCCTAAATTTCAAATTTTCCAACTAAACTTTCTCCAATCTCAACCATTCTCAATCCCAACAAAAAACCATCAAGATTAAGGCTCTAAAACAAGCATTTGACACAAATACATGATCAAAGTAACTCAAGACCTATTCAAATAACACAAAACATGATTAGATACATCAACACAAACATCACATTGTTCATTTACTCATGGATTCAAATTCCTTTATCATGCATGTCCCTAACCCACACATTGAATCAAGAACAACACATCAAAACAAAAGGAATTAGAAACCCTAAATTGTGGGACTTATTGGTTGCCCGACCTCTAAGTGAGAAGAACTCACCATAAGCTCAAGAAAGTGAGTTAGGAAGCTTGAAAGCTTGAGACCTTGTCCTCCTCTCCTTCTCCAAGTTCGAGCTCCACACCCAATGGTCTAGGGAAGCTCCAAAGCTTCACTAAAATCCCAAATGTTCAGCTCCAAATGCTAAGAAATCAGGGAAGGATAGAAAGAACACCAACTTTCCTCTTCTTCTTCTCCAAATGGTGAACCCTAGCTCACCATCTTCTTCCTCTTCTTTTCTTCTTCAGAAAATCAAGAGAGAGTGAGAAAATGAGGGATGAGGGTCGAGAGTGAGAAGGAAAAGAGATAAGAGAAAGGTGGCTTTACCAAATTACCATCCCTTCAATCCCTTATTTACATTCTAACCTTGTTAATTACACCCCCAATATTTATAATTGTTCCCCCAATATAATTACTCAACTATTAATTCAAAACATATTAATGCCTAAATTAATAAAGTAAAATAATTAAATTAGTCGGGGTGTTACACTACTACCCACCTTTTAAAATTTTTGTCCTAAAAAATGAATCAAAGTACATACCTATTGAAATAGATACGGGTACTGAGTTCGCATTTCCTCCTCGGTCTCCCAGGTAGCCTCCTCAGGAGTAGATCCCTCCCAGATGATCTTGACCAAGGGAATGTCCTTATTCCTTAACCTCTTGAAGTTGCGGTCCACAACTTGTACCGGAATGGCTGGTATGTCAAATCTGATCTCAGTTGTATCGACTCATGATCCAAGGGTTGACAAGGATCAGGAATGTACTTTTTAAGCTGAGACACATGGAACACATTGTGCAGACCTGACAGGGATGGAGGTAGAGCGATCTGATAAGCAACAAAACCGACTCTTTGAAGAATTTCAAAGGGACCGATATAAAAAGGACAGAACTTTTTGGCTCGGAGTGCCCTACCAATGCCTATCGTAGGAGTGACCCTTAGGAATACATGCTCCCCCTTCTCAAATTCAAGAGGTTTCCTTCTCTCATCGGCATAACTCTTCTGCCGACTTTGGGCAATTTTCAACCTGTCCCTAATTTTTCGAATTTGATCTGCAGTTTCCTGAATTAGGTCTGGCCGTAACAATCTTTTCTCACCTACCTTAAACCAACACAGAGGATTTCTGCACTTGCAACCGTAGAGTGCCTCATACGGTGCCATGCCTATGCTAGAGTGATAGTTGTTGTTGGAAACGAATTCAATGAGAGCCAAATGCTCATCTCAACTCCCTCTATCATCTAACACGCATGCTCTAAGCATATCCTATAGGGTTTGGATAGTACGCTCTGTCTGACCATCTGTCTATGGATGATAAGCGGTGCTAAGACTTAACCTCGTGCCTAAGGCCTGCTGGAAATGCTTCCAGAATTGGGAGGTGAACTTAGGATCTCTATCAGAGACTATGCTAGTAGGTACTCCGTGAAGTTTAACAATTTCCCTAATATAGATCCTCGCTAACCTCGTCGTGTTGTAAGTGAACTTGATTGGGAGAAAATGATCAGATTTAGTTAGCCTGTCAACAATGACCCAAATGGCATCATACCCGGACCGTGTGTGGGGCAAACCCGCCACAAAGTCCATGGATATGCCCTCCCATTTACATTCCGGATTTTCTAATGGTTGAAGTGGACCTGAGGGTCTTTGGTGCTCTATCTTGGTTTTCTGACAGACTAAACATTGAGCTACAAACTCACCTATGTCATTCTTCATTCCCGGTCACCAATACCTTTGTCTAAATTCATGATACATCTTGGTAGAACCAGGGTGTACCGAGAATCCATTCTTATGGGCTTCCTCTAGAATTTGACTCTTGAGTGCCACATCCTTTGGAATACAAATCCTTTGTTTAAAAAGAATCATACCATCATCAGCTTCAGAGAATCCAGGATGATGTCTCCTAGCTTGCAATTCCTCATTAAGAGTTTGAGCATCCCTAACTTAGTCTCTAAAACCACAAGTGATTTATATATGACCTACAATCAGACTATCCCCAGTTGTGAATATCCCTAAGTTTATATCCCTAAAGGATTCCAATAAGGCCATTTCCCTAACCATCATGGAAGATACATGAAGCGATTTCCGAATCAAGGCGTCGGTAACTACATTTGCCTTACCAGAATGATATTTCAAATCAAAATCATAGTCCTTGAGGAACTCTACCCACCTCTTTTGCCTCATATTCAGCTCTCCTTGATCAAACAAATATTTTAAACTTTTATGATCGCTGAATACTTCAAATCGGGCACCATATAAATAATGCCGCCAAAATTTTAAGGCAAAGACTATAGCTACAAGCTCTAGATCGTGAGTTGGATAGTTTTCCTCGTGGGGCTTCAATTGTCTAGATGCATAAGCGACTACTTGCCTATTCTGCATCAAAACACAACCCAAACCTTTTTTAGAAGCATCACTAAAAACTTCGAAACCTAGGGTCAGGTCAGGGATAATCAAAACCGGTGTACTAGTCAACCGGAATTTGAGCTCAAGGAAGCTATCCTCACAACTCTTATCCTACACTAATGGTTGTCCCTTACGGGTCAACCGAGTCAACGGAAGAACCAACTGAGAAAATCCATGGATAAACCTTCGATAGTACCCAGCTAGTCCTAAGAAACTTCTAACTTCTGTGACAGTAGTGGGTCGCTTCCATTCAAGAACGGTCTTTACCTTACTAGGATCAACTGCCACTCCCGCCTGAGAAATGACATGACCCAAAAACTTAACTTCCTGGAGCCAGAACTCACACTTCTCTGGTTTCGCAAACAATCCCTTCTCCCTAAGAATGCCTAACACAATTCTAAGGTGTTTCGCGTGCTCTTGGGGATCCCTAGAATATATCAGGATATCATCAATGAATACCACAACAAATCTATCAAGGTAAGGTCAGAAAATTCTATTCATGTAATCCATGAATATTGTCGGAGCGTTTGTTAAACCAAAAGACATCACAACATACTCATAATGGCCATACCGAGTCCTAAATGTGGTTTTCGGTATATCCTCAGCCTTTACTCTGATTTGGTGTTATATAGACCTAAGATCAATCTTAGAGAATACCGAAGCTCCCCTAAGTTGATCTAATAGGTCATCAATCCTAGGAAGCGGATATTTATTCTTAATCGTAACCTTATTCAGCTGCCTATAACCTATGCTCAAACGCATCCTACCATCCTTCTTCTTGACTAGAAGAACAGGTGCTCCCCAAGGAGAAGCACTAGGCCTAATGAACCGTCTAGAAATCAAATCCTCCAATTGGACCTTAAGTTCTTGCAGTTCTAACGGTGACATCCTATATGGAGCTATAGAAATTGGATCCGCTCCTGGCACCAACTCTATTGAAAACTCAACCTCTCTTTCTGGTGGTAAAGAAGTAACCTCGTTCGAAAATACATCTAGAAATTCATTCGCTACAGGAATGGTTTCTAAATCAACATCTGAAATTGAAGAGAGTAGCAAAATATAACCTAAGTGTCCCTCAAATAAGCAATGGTGTATTTGGAAGACACTAGCCATTTCATTCAGACACGCTTGAGTTGGAAAAGACTAAAATGAAGGAAATTCTATAGTTTTCGTAAAACAATTCAAAACAACTTGGTTGGCCGATAACCAATCTATACCCAAGATGATGTCCATTCCTTTCAAGGGCAGAAAAACCAGATTAACCATAAACGTCGTTCCTTGAATAATGAGAGGACAATTCCCGCATATCAGGAAAGTAGAAATATTGCCTTCAACTGGTGTTTGAACACTCAAAGGAATAGGTAAAGAAGAAAAGTATAGCCTCAGCCTTTGTGCACACTTATAAGAAATGAACGAATGAGTTGCACCAGAGTCATGCAAAACCACTAAAGAGTGATTATGGAGTAGACACGTACCTTTCATCAGATTTTCCACACCCTTCGCCTTTTTGTCACTCAAGGTGTGAACATGCCCTTGCAATAGGTCATCAGGTTTGGACGCCTCCTTGCTTTGAGTTTGGGACAATCCTTAATGAAGTGTCCCGGTTGTCGGCAATAGAAACAAACAATATTCCCCGAATTACAATCCCCTTATGGGTCTTGCCACATTTGGAACATTCTTTTGGCTTGGGGGCCTCGGAATGTTGAACCTGTTTTCCCTTATCCTTACTTCCTTTGCCCTTGGAGGGTTGAGATGACTTGCCTTCATCCCTCCTCTTTTGCCATAGGAGTTGGCGTTCATCATATATTTTCTTCAATCTTTCTTCGGCCGTAAAGCTTTTGCGAACCAACGAACCAAAAGAGTGAAATTCAGTTTGGGCTAAATTATTCTAAATGTCAGCTCTAAGTCTCCACATAAATTGGTTTATCTTCCATTTCTCATTTGGTACGTACCCGACATGAGAGGAATATCTAGCTAACACCTCAAATTTCTTGACATATTCAGCAATAGACAAGTCCCCTTACTTGCATTGAGTGAACTCTCGTTCCTTCCGGTCCTTGATAGTTTGGGGAAAATATTTCTCCAGAAAGATATCCTTGAATGGCCCCCATTCTAATCGTTCCTCTTGTTCTTCCAGATATGCCTGTGCCCCATCCCACCAATGGGCAGCTCCTTCAGTAAGATGATGTGTAGCAAAAGTTACCTTTTGTTCCTCCGTACACAGAACAACTTTGAAAATTCGTTCCATAGCTTCCAGCCAATGTTGGGCTTCCATAGCATCATCACTTCCAGAAAAACTTGGAGGATTAAGCTTATGAAACCTGAAGAAAACTTGCTGTTATGGGTCCGATGGTTGCACAGGTGAAGGTGGAGGTGGATGTGGTTGTGGAACCTGCTGTTGTTGCTGGAGAATATGCTGCATCATATTGTTGGTAACTTCATTTTGGACCCTCAGAACTTCATTCTGATCCCTCATCATTTGCATCATATCCGTCCAATGAGCCTCCTCCGCATCTCGCTTGTGGTGTCTTCTCCTATGCCTTCTATGTCCATCTGTCATATTCTGCATACACGGTATAAAGTATTAAGTTGATCAGACTTAATATTCCATACTAAGTACAAGAATATAAAGAGGAATTCTCAAGCAAAAGAAAATCCACAATACTAGACCACAGTCCCTAATGGACTAAACTGCTCTGACACCATAATGTAACGCCCATACTTCAAAATTAATTGAAATAACGACAATTTACATAAATAGTACATGAGTTACTAATAAATTAAAACTTTATGGATAGATAACAAGTTCAGCGTTGAACGCGGTTAATAAACTAAAAGTTGGATTACAATATTCCAAGATATAAGTACTGAATTACAAAATACAAATAGGAAGTCTCAAATTATCCAAAAGATAGGTGAGTTTCTATATTCCATAATGCAACACTAAACTAAAAAGATTCAAGCTTTTAGCTCGCTTGATCGCCTTTCGGATCCTGCTTAACTGAAAAACAAGTAGAAAGAAATGAGATAAAAATCTCAGTGAGTCCTTCACAGACCCTCACCAACACTATTCCAAATACAAGCATCATGATTTCATAATAAAAGGATTCACAATGTCAGCACATAACACAATATCACATCAAGACATAATTATTAGAATGTGAAAACAACAACTCGATAAATCTCACGGACGTATAAAATTGACTTCAATTGGAGTTCATCACTAAATCCGCCGTACCTTATGACAGCACGGACCGGAATTATCCGCCGTACCTTATAGCAGCACGGATCGGCATCAACATTTCAATCAATTGCAAACAATCAATTCAATTCAATCATAATATCAAGATTACACCCAACTACACAGTGTAGCCCAATTGGCCCACGAAAACGCTGAGAGTGTTCACATATAAGCATGTAAGCATATTAACCATTCATATAAACATTTTAATGGCTTAACCATTCATACAGCCTTTCATATGACCATAGTAATATACAAAGTTGAACCAAAGAAGAAAGGATTTCAAAAACTAAGAGGAAAATCTGATCGCGAATTTGGGCTCGCTCAGTGCCAGAAATTCGCTTAAGCAAATTTCACGCAGAATGGACCCCTGGCTGCACGCTGTCAAATTCACTTAAGCTCGGAAATTCGCTTAAGCGAATTTGACAGAACTTAGCCGAAATTTCAGATTTTCCAACCAAACTTTCTCCAATCTCAACCATTCTCAATCCCAACCAAAAACCATCAAGATTAAGGCTCTAAAACAAGCATTTGACTCAAAACATGATCAAAGTAACTCAAGATCTATTCAAATCATACAAAACATGATTAGATACATCAACACAAACATCACATTGTTCATTTACTCATGGATTCAAATTCCCTTATCCTGCATGTCCCTAACCCACACATTGAATCAAGAACAACACATCATAACAAAAGGAATTAGAAACCCTAAATGGTGGGACTTATTGGTTGCCCGACTTCTAAGTGAGAAGAACTCACCATAAGCTCAAGAAAGTGAGCTAGGAAGCTTGAAAGCTTGAGACCCTCTCCTCTTCTCCTCCTCCAAGTTCGAGCTCCACACCCGATGGTCTAGGGCAGCTCCAAAGCTTCACTAAAATCACAAATGTTCAGCTCCAAATGCTAAGAAATCAGGGAAGGATAGAAAGAACACCAACTTTCCTCTTCTTCTTCTCCAAATGGTGAACCCTAGCTCACCATCTTCTTCCTCTTCTTTTCTTCTTCAGAAAATCGAGAGAGAGTGAGAAAATGAGGGCTGAGGGTCGAGAGTGAGAAGGAAAAGAGATAAGGGAAAGGTGGCTTTACCAAATTACCGTCCCTTCAATCCCTTATTTACACTCTAACCTTGTTAATTACACCCCCAATATTTATAATTGTTCCCCCAATATAATTACTCAACTATTAATTCAAAACATATTAATGCCTAAATTAATAAAGTCAAATAATTAAATTAGACGGGGTGTTACAACAATAGTACATACATCAGGAACAAACCCATGATTTTCATTTGGTCTATGAAGAAGAAAGCATCTTGCATTCTAGATCCTCTCATGGTTCCAACAACAAGGGAATGGAAAGTTTCGTGGGTTGGTTTCACCCTATCAAGCATCATATCACTATACACATCCCTCAGCAAGAAATTCCTATCAAATCATCCAACAAATATAAAAAAAATGAAAATTTAAAAATGGGGTGTCTAGATAAATAAATCAACAAAAATAAATAAACGGAGAGAGAGAACTCAAGACAGTATTGTACTTGGCGACATTGTTAGTGTAGTTCCTCTTGGAGTACTCTTCCGTTGAAGCAGTGAAGAATCGGATCCCCAAGATCCGACCGAGTGACCCGCCACTTCCTGCTAGACGGATTTGACCTGAGGTTAAGAAGCTTCGTTGGAGAACACTGAGGTTAAGAAGCTTTGTGCTTTGCTGGTCTCTCGATCCACAACAAGAACCCTAGAAATTTGGGGAAAACCCTCGATTGCAAAGGCAGCAGGGGAGAACCTTGCGCGTGAGAGGGGAGAAGAGGAAGAGCACCACAGCAGCAAGGGGAGCAGAGGGAGAGCGCGACGGCGACGAGGGGAGCAGAGGGAGAGCGTGGTAGAGAGCGCAGAGAGAGGAAAAGGAATTAAAACAAGGGAGAGGAAAAGGTAAGGATATAAATCATATTCATAGTCTCAAGCTTACCGACGGCTTAGCCGTTGGTGATTACATATGTCAAAAAATTTGTTTATTTTACCGCCCACAATACCGACGGTTTAGCCGTCGGTAAATTTAAAAACTAAATTTGAAATAAAATAATTCTTTATCGATGGCTTAGCCGTCCGTAAAGGAGTAAAAAATTAAATTCCGACTCAGTATTTTTCGGCGCACTAGGCCGTCGGTAATTTTCTGTCGGTAATTTACTATTTCTTGTAGTGACATTAGGTCCAAGTGTTCAACTGCAGAATGCTAGTCTCAATCTAAGATCAAAACTCTAGGAACGTAATGCGGAACACTAGGCTCAATTCTTAGCTTGAGACACTAGGCACGCGATACAAAGCGCTAGGTCCAATCCTTAATCAAGAAAATACGCACGCAAATAGGATGTCAAGTCCTAGCACAGAACACATGGCCCATATGCTCAATAGGAATACTAGGCTCCCTAAATTTTATTCTTTAGAAATCTAGATCTGTGGAATATTTGAAAATATTCCCTTTCTCAGTTATTGTGTCACTGTATGTACTACTGTATCTGAAAAATACTCTTTTGCTCTAGGTCGTTGGAACTCAAGTTGTGCTAATTAATACACTAGGAGGATTCCCAAGAAAGAGAGGCGGTGATGAACACTCTTAATTACCAAGTCTTTCCTAGCCAGAAGTTTCCCAGACGCATCATTTAACCAACCGTTTTCAAAAATTGTACTGTTTACTTGAGTCCTTCGCTTAATATGATTCCATTGTAAAATCTTGAAACTTTAACTAGTTTTACTAGAAACTCTCTCGCTTGCTTTTAAATCAAAAAGCCTTTAACATTTCATTTATGAAACCTTAGTTCGGCTTATGAAATCGCATCAGATTTACCGATGTAAATCGTCAAACCGGTTTACAATCGATCTTTGCATTATTAATTAATTCATCATCATCATTGTCATTATCATGCATACTAAATCAATCTCAAATCCAATTAAATCAATCATATATGATTTAAAATCACATAATACAAATCAATCTTACCACGCAGGCCCAAATCAAACAACAACAATTCATGCTAACACATAATAATACTACCCGTATTATTACACAACTAATCAAGTATTCAAGCTACACCATCAACAAGGCGAAAAGCCTAAACTCATTATATAGGAATTTCCCTTACCTTGAATGTGTTCCAAAGGAGTAATTTCAAAGTGTTGTCGAGTCGTACCTTGCACGAATCTTAACAACACAAGTTTAATTCAATTAGAATTAAAAACTCAAGGTTACCACCCTTAGGGCAGCCACGGCCTAGGGCTCCTAAAGACATAGGAATTACTCAACTTAATCTTATTTTGGTCACATCTAGTCATATGTCATGAAGCAAGTCCAAATCATGCAATTTTTTAAGTTTTTATGAGGACTACACACTTAGAAAATTCTTAAACCAAAACTTACTAATTGAAATAGTGTTTTACCAATTAGAATAGTGTTTTTACCAATTGGAATAGTGTTTTCCAACTTTGAACAATTTATTAAAACATCCAAACATGACATAAAACTTTGGAAACAATTTCCTAATAGTTTTTAAAACAAATCTTAAAACAAACATCAACTCTTTTTCGTAAAATCAAATCTCTTTGAAAGTTTTTATTAGATCAAATTATTAGCAATTTTACAACTATTTTAGGCATAAAAACAAGTCAATATCACTTTCTAAAAACCCTAAGAGGTCACGGTTTTGGAACTACAAAAATAACTTCAAAGTTTCAATTCTTGAACTCTTAAATCATGACAAATTTGATAGATCCACATCTTCTTATCATAAACCAACTTCTTTATCACTTTGATACACTTTAAAACAAGTTAAAACATCATCAAAATCTTGCTCATAAGCCACGGTTTTAAAGAACCAAAAACAACAAATTTTAATTTCACAAATCAATGCTTAAACATGTATATGACTAGATCTAAATATGTTTAGCTAAAACCTTACAAGTTGTCACTTCTAAACAACTAGATCAAGTCAAAAATAAACCCTTAAACAGCCCCTATGGTTTGGCCACTCCAAGATCTTAGGTTCCCGCAAATTTTTAATTCACCAAACTTATTTAAACATAAAGGAAATGATAGATCTAGGAGGTATTAAACTAAAACATCAAGATCTAAGTAATTACTCAAAGAAAACAACACTAACTCTATGAAATCTCAACCATGGCAGCCATGAAGAAAAGGAAAATGAGTTAGGAATTTTACCCGCAAGGATGGTGATGATTGAATCAAGAAGGAAGAAGAAAGGATTAAGATTACAAGCTTAATCTTTAAATTTCTTCAAGAACATAATTTTCTCTCTCGAGAATTTCCTTAAGCTTTCCAACAATGAAAAAATGAAATGGATGAAGGCAATATGAGGGAGAGAGCCACGGAATTGAGGGGGGACAAGGAAGGAACAAAAATTGTTCATTTAGTTAGGATTTAACTATTTAGTTACAAACTAACTAACTAAACTAACTACCAATTACACCTAGACCAATCAAAAGCTTCCACAAGTCAATGGTGGGTCCCAAGCACATATCTTGGTCCCCATTGGTCCAAGTTTGGTCGACCTCCAGCCCAAAATATCAAAGGGTTTCGCTTCGACGCGTTATCGATCAATCGGGTGCACGACGTTTTACGTATATTAGGGTTTTTCACCAATCGCTCTAAATTTTTTTCTATTTCATTAGTCCACATGTAAAATTTATTATTCATTCAAAATGTTCCTTATGACATGCGAAATGCTCCCCTGTATCTCGTTTTCTCAAATTACGAGCCAAAACGTTGTAATTATGCTATTTCTAGGCATAGAAAATACACTAAATATTTTCTGTTGCCCAAAAATTTCCAAAATATTCCAATAAATCATAAATATCGGAAAATGCTTAAATCTCAAATTTTATAAAATTTGGATCAAATTTGGGCATATTTCAGTTAAAAACTCACCCGATAGCCTAATTACGGTAGAATTTCTACGGCGCAGTAAAAGAACTTTAAATTAGTAATAATTACTAATTCTAATTTTTCTTATCATCTATATTTATTTTAAACAATAAAATTATCAACAGAAAATTATTAACAGAAAAGTCATATTAAATACGACAGAAAACAGACAATTAATGATTAACTAAACATTGAAAATTAGACGATGACTTAAAATACTTATTAAGTCCTAAAAATAATTTTTCCTTCAATAAAATAAATAACTTTATTTAAACAGCAAAGTTATGCATTTTCAGGATTAATTCATATTAAAAACAATATACGTATACACTGTCATATTAATACTAACACTGTGAATTGTTTAGAACAAATCATTGCAGTTTCTTCGTACTCTTTACAAATCATTGAAGTGATCAGTCCCTATGATTTATTCACAAGTAGTCAGAAACTGCAAATTAGTTTTTCATGAAAATTGGGGTGTTACAATGATAGATCGAGTCTTGCATTAACGTTGCTGTTGGCATAGTTACATGGTCGTGATTTCGACGCTAGATGATTGATAGGATCGCCTGTTGGTTGTATGCACATCATGTTTGTTATTTCCCTTATCGTATGAATGTGATTCCTCACCTCTTCTTTCCTTGTGGCTATTCATACACCCTTGTGTGTAGGTAGACTGTGAGCTTGCAGGTGACGATGATCGTGTGGACGTAGAAGTCGAGGAGTAGTCCGCATGCCACAACTGAGCTATAGTTTTATTATGTCTTGCATTATTTTGATTAAAGACTACGTAATTAGTTGGGTAAAGCTCTGATTATATATGACATTGGGATTATGGGTTTTTTGCAACTGAGATTTTGTTTTCGAACTATATTTCGTAGTATGTTGTTTGAACTCCTTAGGTGATATTTGCTACCTGTCCTTTGGTTTTTAATTTCTTATCACAGCGGCCAGGACAGTAGAATCACCAATGTGGGAGGATCCAGAGTTTCTTTCTTGTTGAATAACCAAAGAAAATACTTTGTTTATTGGGGGAAAAGGTCAAGAAGTAGAATTTGGGTTTTAAGTGGGTTAAAGCTATATTCAGACCCTTAAGAAAGCATATGATATATTCATTTTCTCTAAATTTCTTCATATTGGTAGTGAGGTTACAAGAACAGGGGAATCACAAGAACAAAAAAGGGTGGGATGCAACGATTCAAGCTCATCCCATAAGGTTTTTAAATCAGTAAAGAAAGAAGAAACATTTCGATCACTTTGTCGAATGGAATGAATTTCTTGCAATATGTATGAAACACGAAAATGGTTCCCTTTTGAGTAGCGATCTTGAAGATCTAGCCATAGGTCGCGAGCATTATCAATGCAGATGGTACTTTGTTGAATTTAAGCAGAGAGGGTGCGATTTATCCAAGAAATCATAATATTGTTATAGTGCTCCCATGAATTGAAAAGTGGATCAGTGGTAGGAGATGGGTGAATGGTTCCATCGACAAACTTGAATTTATTTTTTGTTAAAAGTGCGCTTCATAGCCTTGCTCCAAGAATGGAAATTGTCCCCGTCGAGGGATGGAGACACAAGCACCACACCTGGGATTTCACTTAGGTGAACCTAGTAGGGGCTGAGAGGATTTTGCGGTGGCTCAAGATTGGGATTTTGGTTGATATTATTTTGGAGATTATGTAGAACTTCTTCTTCAGTGTTTGATGTAGAATCATATGAATTGGCCATGGGGAATGTTACAGAAAGTTTCGGCATTGATGCAAGGTGATTGGAATGTTTGTAGAAGAAGAAAGAAGAACGCAAGAATGCAAGAAAGAGGTGAACGCAGAAGCAAATTTTTAGAATTGATTCTTCTGACACCATAATATCAGAGTAACACAAGAATTTCACTGAATTGCCTCATTCTATTGATTTCTAATTAGAGAGATTACAAAGATAGGGCCTCACATATATATAGCCCTGTAGAGAAAAGCCCAACTGAAAAGGGCCAAAACTAACTAACTGACTTAATCAAAAGTAACAAACTTAACTAAAATAACTCCTCCTAACAGAGAATTAACAGAAATAACTTTGTGATAGACAACACTAATACACTAATATTCTAGTATACTAATAGGACTAATATCGAGCTTTAGGTGATTTAGCACAAAAATGTTAGTAAACTCTTAGAGGGAAATATAAGTGCAGGTGTTATTCCCTGTGTTAGTTGTTGGTTTCTAGAATTTAGCATGCATGTTGTTTGATTTATGAAAAAGTCTTTGTACTATTGTATTTTATGGAAAATTTAAGCTACCTTCATTTCTATATTTCCCCATTTGTGAAAACATATGGACACTTTAGCATTATATATCCATGAAACAACATTTGAAATAAGGCGATATTTTACGTTTAAAACAAGTTGATATTTCTTTGCAAAGGCTCATGGTTCCCAGCTGTCACAACTTTATTCTATTTTTCTGGTTCTGATGTCAAGGCTTTTTGGTTCTACTGTCACTACTGTTGGAGCAGTATAAATTTTGTTCAATATTTTCCTTCTCAAAGACATCATCTTTCAAGTTTGATCATTGTTTGATTAAACAAGTTTAACTCTAACTGGCTTCCTGGGTTGTCTTCTTTGTGGCATGTGATTCCTAAATTTGACAGCACTGCAGAATAATGCACCATCCCAGGCATTGTTCCTGCTTTAGGAATCCCACTGGTTTATCTTCACCTTAAAATGAGCATAGGGGACTCTTAGTGGCTTATACATGATATGGTAGTAGTGACCAATAAATTGTAATTTGATGAAATGAACACTGTTTTGTTGCTTTCTAAAGCAAATTATGTCTATAAAATAATGTGCAACATGAATCATGGATATAATATATTAGTAGTACATCATATTTGCATAAATTTACTATAAAAGAGAGGTAGTCAACTGCGGGAACAACATGTTTTTAATTTGCCCTGTCTGCAAATGCTATGAATCAATTTTATTAATAGAATGATTGTTTACATATTGCAATGGTATATATAATTCGTGTTGTAAATGATGAAATATTGGAATGTTGTGTGTCTTGTGTCACTAATTACTAGCACATATTTTCATAATAAACACATGTTAAATATGCTTTCCAACACATGTCAACTCTATCTCGACACCCAACTCCCTGTTACGACATTTCAACTCTAGCTCAACTCTCACCCCAGTTATATATCAACTCTTGGTGCCACAGTTAGGGACAAATTTAGGGAAGGGCAAGCATGGGCTTTAGCCCCTCCTTCTTTTAAAATACTAAAATATATAAATATTACTTTTAGTGACAGACGTTGTCCGTTGATAAAAGTATTGTGTATAGACCACTACAGCCGTAGGTAAAAGTTGTACCGATTGTAGCTTGAAGTTCTAAACTTATACCTACAGTTTTAACTATTGAGTGGTGTAAATGGCTGTAAGTAAAAGTGTTTAATTATACATATAGTCATTGTTTGTCACTAAAAACTGTAACTACTTACAAAATTAAATTTATATATTTTTATTATCTTTTTTACAATTAGCATCGTTTTATCTTCTAAGGCTCCATTTGGGAGTTTAGGAAGGGAGGGAAGAGGAGTGCTTAAGGAAGGAGGAAAGGGAAGGGGAAGGATGGATAGTCTCCCACCTTGAATGAGTGGTTTATTTTTCTTCATAATACTAAAACCCCTAATTTGGGAGAACTCAAAAAATGTATTGAAAGAGGGTTTTGGAGGGCTTAGAAAATTCTTCAAATCATTTCCATCTTTTTATAATACTCTCAAAATAAAAAATATATTAGTTATAAGCATTCCCTTCTCCTCCTCTACAAAAACACTCTCTTAAATAAGGTGGAGGATTTCTCTATCTTTTCCTCTCCTCCTCTCCCCCAAAAGCCATTCCCTTCCCTCCCCTCCTAACTCTCAAACGGAGCCTAAAAAAACATTTTTTCTGAACCGTGACAAACCGATCGACAGTTGGTTTTGTCCGGTTTTGGTGTTTTATGCCGACTCGCCGGTTTTCTGTCCGATTTTCGTGTTAGGCGGATTTCAGCTTCATATGGACAAGCCACATGTCCAGTTATACCGGTCGAACTGGTCGGTCCGGTCTGGTTTTGATTGCCTTGATAGTATCATGTCAGGTCAGACATTCTAAAATGTCCGATTAAACTTTAAAAAGATTTATATCATATAAAAAAAATTAGACTCAAACCTTTATAAAATTTGACCTAACCTACCAATTTCGACACCTATGTCCCATACCTCTGAGTAGCAGTAATTTTAATTTTCATATTTTATAGTTTCTTATGTATAGAGCTTAACCTCAATGGTTTTAAAATGAAATATGCATTTAAGAAGGCTAACAGGCCAGACCAGACTTTCAAAAAGGCCATGTCAGGCCTTAAAATAATCCTATGACAAATAATAGGCCAGACTTATGTCTTGAAATTTTTAAACAGATCAGAGCTATTTAAGGAAAGGCTTGTTCGGCCCAGCCTATTTCCACCCCGGCCTATTCAGTAGTAACCAAAATGCTTTCTTTCTTTCAGAGCTTTAAAGCTAAAATGATTAAAATGGGTAATACTGGTGTGCTAACAGCGACGAACGGAGAAATACAAAAACAATTGTGTCTATTAACATGTCAAGTGTCAACTAGAAAGCCAACGTATGTGAATCTATGAAATTGATTTGTAAGTAAACGGAATCTACCTAGCCCGCAACTTCTTAAGAGCCTGTTTGGCTCACATTTTGGCCGACGCAAACGACAGTTTCTACCGGCAAAACACGAAACCCGAGGCGCCAAACTCCATTTTTGCTGCAGCTGTTCTCTTGCTCCTTTTCGGAAACGATGGTTTGCAAATGAGATTTTGGTGCAAAATCTCAAACAAACAGGCTCTACATGAATACTGAAATCAAAATTCATAAAAATGATGGAAAAGGAAGTAGGTATATGCAGTGCAGCGGCGGCTAAGCAATATTATTTCAAACTCTACCGAACTAATGCTTGAAGAGATTCTTAGCAAAATTGAAGTAGGACACGAGTGTAGAAAATTTTGGGAGCAACAACTATACAACGATGCAACATCAGTGACGATATCCATGTTTACGAAGAGAACCACCACTGGCTTTGAGTCTGGGTCTAGCTTTCTCAGAAGTTCCAAACCGAGTAGGAGTGTGATGCAGGTGAGTGAGATCCGGATTGTCTACAGTCGCAGGTGCCCGAATTCACGAATTCGGGAAAAACTCGATCGTTCGATTGACATTGGACGGTCCAGATTCAAGCTTGATATTTTATTTTTTTAAACATAAAAATACTGCACTTAAATAAGGCCATCAGATCATAATTTGATACCCGAGATCGTCCCGAATGCATAAATTCATGAATCTCCGACTACAGACAATCCATTTTGGTGGTCTCACTAGGTGACGTGGAAAAATTATACGAAAAAACTCCATCTCAAATATGACTTGGAAAAGAAAATTAACAGAGATATACACTACAAGAAAACGCGGGGTCGGTAACGCAAAAAAGCCGTCGGAAACATATATTTACCGACGGCCACTAGCCCGTTGGTAAAATGGTCATCGGAAATGATTACCGTCGGATTCTTTTTTTTACCGTCGGGCTAACTCGTCGGTTAAAACCCGACGGTAATTTCCGACGAAAAAGGCTGTCGATAGTTTTCTGACGGACGCGACCATCGGTAATGCCAGACGGTGATTACCGACAGCCATACCCGTCGGTATTGTTATTTTTTTAATTTAAATAAATAATTAATTAACTTAATTGATTAATTTTTTATATTTAATTTAATTAATTAATTGATTAATTTATTTAATTTTTAAATTAATTAATTTCTTTAATTAACTATTATTTTAATTTAATTAAATTGGTTAATTTTAATTATTAATTTAGTTATTTAATTATTAATTTATTCTATATTAAGAAATGTGATAAGGTAAACTAAAAAACAAAGTAAAAACGAAATGTAATATAAATTAAAAAAATATCCGAACAATATAAAATATAAAAAAAATAAGTACAAATATCACTAATAATCCTCATAGTCCTGATTATGCACGAGATGCTCTAAACCATCCGCATCATCGACATTATCAGTACCAGGAGGCGGAGGCGGAGGCAGAGTGTAACACCTGAGGACGAGATCGACCTCGTATTAGGACATCGTATCGAGACCTCACGTCAAGACCTCGTGTTGAGATCCCGTGCCAAGATCGCGTGCCGAGGTCATATGTCGAGCTGATGAGGTCGCGTACCGAGCTGAGGAGGTCGCATGTCGAACTGAGGAGGCCGCGTGCACGAACTCGTGTTAGAGCCTTGTGCGCTTGCACAAGCACCCTGATCGACCTCGTGTCGAGACTGTAACACTCGTATTTTACGAACGTTATTTAGCGTTAATGATTATATTGTTTGTAATATTTATATTATCGGTTTGCAGTCCTCGTCGCTGTGTTTGTAGATCTTTAACCTATAGATTAGAGGGTAATCATGAGAAAGGAGAGATTAGATGGGTAGAATGATTGATGGGATTAGCATCTCATAACAGTAGTTACACGTCACTTGTTTGTGTTTTTTTTTAAAAAAGAAAAATTCATTTAAATGGTTTCTTTACCAGCTGTATATCACGATCAGCCCTCACAACCCTCACTTTCTCTTTTCTTCCTTCTTCTTCTCTGAGTTTCCTCTTCCTCTCCAAACTTTCATCGAAGAACCTTGGATTTTATTGAGTCTTTGCACAAACCTTCTTCATCAATCTTGTTCCTCATCATCTCCTCGACATATATCACCATCTCGATCATCATTTGAGGTATGAAAAACAGAATTTTCTCTTCCTTCATGCTACTGTTTAGCGCCACTTCTTCCCTCCATTTTAGCTAGTTTTTATGCTTCCAAATCATGTCATATTGATAGGTTTTCTTCTTCATGATGAAAATATTTTTCAGAAAACATAAACTTAGATTTTGATTAATTTGTGCTTAATATGCTACTTGATTCTAAGCTTGAGTTAATACTTAGGAAAAATGGCTTTGACTGATGATATGTATGAAAGATGTTTTAATAAAATTATTAGAGAAAAGGAGTTTTAATATTTACTTGGGTTGTAGTTAAGATTGGGGTAATGAGAGCTAAGTGCTATTAGAACCCATAGATGGAACTAAGTTGTGCTTGTATTAGGAAGTCTGATTCCCGAGATCGTGTGATTTCCGAATCGAGGTGTACGGGAGAGCGAACCCGAGGACGTGGGAGCAGTGGGATCCAAATCGAGAACTGTACGTGTCGAGGTCGACTGAGAAGCGTACGTGTCGAGGTCGATTGAGGACGGTACGTGTCGAGGTCGTTGTCAAGCTCGTTTGAAGACAGCCGTGTTGAGGTCGTTGTCGAGCAGCGTTAGCTTGGAGTTCGGTAAGGGCAACTCTAGACACTTCTAGGATTTTTATTGTTATATTCCTATGTATGGATTCCTTGATTTGTGTCGAGC
Organism: Calophaca sinica; assembly: GCA_037113605.1. Taxonomy (NCBI): domain Eukaryota; kingdom Viridiplantae; phylum Streptophyta; class Magnoliopsida; order Fabales; family Fabaceae; genus Calophaca; species Calophaca sinica. The sequence continues at coordinate 95,915,257 of CM073735.1, read as the reverse complement.
TTGAAGTGTTGTGATATGATTGAATATATGCCACGAATTGTGTATTGCTGTTGAATTGCGTTTCTTCATGTTGAGCCTGCTCTTTTTATTTGACATGCGGTTGAATATCTTGCGTATAACTCTTTGAATATCGTATGCGGCGAATTGTTCATTGAGTGAGAGAGCTTAGCGAGTCGTTGGCGTTTGAAGTTGCGACCCGGATAGTGGAGAGGGTGCTAGGTCCCCTTTTCCGTTTATGGGGACTTCTAAGCGTTGCCACGCTATGGGACCTGAGTTGACTGTCCTAGGGAGAGCGAAGATCCCAAGGCTTCGGCTGGACTTTCCAGCATACGGTACGGCGTGTGCATTCCGGAATAATTGTCGAGTCGAGAGAAAATGGATAGCGAGTTGAGTCGAGTTTAGAGTGAGATGGTTGAGTCACGTTTGGTGAATGTTATACTTTGCTGTTTACTTATTTCTTTATGCCGTGTTTATCTTGAATTGTTGAGAAGTTGACCCTTTCCCGTGGTACCTTCAATCCATGATGGTTACCCAGGCGATGTCGAGGGTGCAGGAAACTCGACAGCAGATGATGGCGAGGAGGAGCTCGATGAGGATCAGGGCGACGACCTATATTTGTCGTGATTGATTATGTTTGTTGGATTTTTTTTTGGGATGACTGTACTTTGTTTTTTTTTGTGTTCAGAGGTTGTGACCAGTTTGGGCTAGATGTCATTTTGAGCACAGGGTAGACTGGTGGTTTTACTTTTGGAGCAGCCCCCTGCGTGGGTGTCTTCCGGAAGTACCCCCAGGGTATGATTGCTCTCTTGAAGTCGTCATACCTTAGGTGTATTTTCTTTGTACATTATTACTGTCTTTTTGTATGCACTTTTTATATCTTGTATATATAAGTATGTACTTGTTATACCTGCGTGTTGTTATTTAGGACTTAAGTCTTGTATCTTAGTTGCACCATGTTTCGAAAAGCTGTAATTACTCTGATGTGCACGAGCTGGTCTTATAAAAAAAAATATATAATAAAAAATAATAGACCGTACTTTCCTAAAGGGCACAAGAGTATCGTTTTAAAACACATCGCATACAGGGTAACTTGAGCTCGGTGTGTTGAGCTCGGTAACTCGAGCTCGGTATGTTGAGCTCGGTAGCGGTCCAGAAACGGGTCGTTACACAGAGGAGGCAGCTGATGATGAGGCGAGGTTTCTGGCGAGCTAGTATCTGGTACATCTGTTCCTGTCGGTTCAGCAGCTGAGTCAAAATGGCGTTCGTCTGACGGGTCTCCTCCTCGGAAGCGGCCAGTCTCCGCTTCACGTCGGCTAACTCCTGCTCATCCGCGACCGAGCGACGACTGACACTGCCACTACTCAATGATTCTTTGATGTGGAGGCGGCTGGTCCCTTTCTTGTAGTTGCTGGCAAGGTCTCCAGCACCGTATAGGCAACCCTTCTTCTTTCTGCCAACAATATCTGCCCAAACCCTGAGCAATGAATATGGATCCTCAGGGCTCTAAGACGGGGAACATAATGATGTCTGAGATCTAATCCGAGACATCTTCGCCTCAAACTCCTCCTGTCATGTATCATGCATAAACATCTGTACCTCTCTACCCAACCTCTTCGACTGTAATTAATTAATAAAAAATCATAAATAATAATAATAATAATAATAATAATAATAATAATAATAATAATAATAATAATAATATAATATGTACAAGTCGAGCTGCGTGCTGCGCATGACTGACGGAACCTCCGGTGTGCAAGCTCCCACCCTTCTCAGTGGCTCTGTTCTTCTTGGCCTTCTCGCATATCGATTTGTATTCAGGGGAGCATCAGTGCTCTCCCAGCTTCTGCCAGATATGATCCCCTATTTAGTGTGACTGTCCCCTGAGGCGGGCATCTCTAAGCATATCAGAGAGGCGGTGGGAGGCCTTCATATGAAAGTTCTTCTTGATCCGCTCGTCATCCTCTTCACTCCAAGCAACCCTCTCCTGTATCAATATAAGACATTATTAAACATTATTGAAATTTATGAAATAAAAAAGTAATATGCAATAAAATAAAAATTGTAACTTACTCCGAAAGATTTGAACATATGCTTCCGCTTCTTGTCCTTCAACGTCCCCTAGGTGGGCCAATACGTCGAATAATTCTCTTCAATTGTTGTTGTGATAGCCTTCGCAACTAGCTTTGAAGGAAAGAACCTGAACAATAAAAACATGTCAAACAACAATATATATATATATACATATAAATTATTAATAACTCGACAAAAAAATATAAATACTTACCCTTTACCAGTCGGCCTGATAACAACTCGACCATCATACAGCATCTCAAGATCCTCAACCTCCTGCTCAACCTCCTACTTCTCATCCTCGTCCTGCTCAACCTTGGTCTGATCAGGTGTATGGCCCGTACTATACTCATGCTCGGATAGATGAGCATCGGACATCGTCTTAGGCACAACATGGGAACTAGAAGTGCCATGTGTTTGCTGGAATCCCGGGTTGGGGAACATGTGAATGGGAGGCAAAGGGGGTGTCGCTGCCGAATGTGCCGAAGGCTATGTATGTGCTGAAGGTGCAGGAGGCTGTGTAGGTGCCGAACGTACCGGAGGCTGTGTAGGTGTAGATGTATGCAGACGTTGTGTAGATGACAACGTCGTAAACCCAGTAGTGTCAAGTCTAATAATGTTCGGCCTCCGACGACCGAGGGGGTCGATGGCGATGGCCTTCCCCTTCCCTTTACCACTAGTGGGTGGTCTGGGGGGTCGGATCCTAATCCTGATGCCATATGTCTATAGAGTAATTCAACAATAAACAGTCATGCAATATTATATTTAAACATAACAATATTAAAAATGAATTCCATAAAAATAAACAACAAGTTATGAAAATAACTGACAAATTAAAATATATTGTTAGACATTTCTCTAATTGTAAAATGTTAAACAATTTCATTCTGCCCATTCTGCCCACTCTACTTCGGCATCGTCTTCAGATCTTGATGGTTCTGCCACTTCTTCATTTAATTCCTCATCTCCATCTACATCTTCATATGTTATTAGATTATCACGTAGTCAAGAAATGGGTTCCACTTCATTTAGTACATTGACATGAGACATCGCATCCACTTGATAAGCCACTTCTTCCTGTAGATCATATGCTTCAATGCGATCCCTTGGTTTTGTCTTTTTTGTGACACACCAACCTTGTTTGTCCCTTCGAGTTGATGGATAAAGGACATAATACACTTATCTTACATGTTGTGCCATGATAAACGGATCAAACATTTGGTATCTTCTACTTATGCTTATCTCCACAGTATTATATTTTCGATCCACTTTTGTGCCTCTACTTGATGGATCAAACCAATTACAATAAAATGACACTATTCTTTTAGTATAGTCTAAAGTATTGTACGCCAGTTAATATATATGTTGAATCACGCCGTAGAAGTCTTCTTCACCTCCATCTGTGGCACCCTTTACATAAATTCCGCTGTTAATTGTTTTCTCCCTGTCTGTTTTTTTGACTGAGTTTTAAATTTGTATCCATTTACGAAAAATGTGTGCCATTCTTTTACACGTGAACGAGGACCATGGGATAAATTTCTCAAGTGTTGAATTTTAGGGGATTCTGCCTCACTGTACACCTACGTATACACCATATGCAAACAAATTATGGTTTTTTTTTTCAAACAATCTTTTGTATTTTCAAACAATAAATAGTTCAAATAGGACTAAAAATACATACCTGGTTCATAAACCACGTTGGGAAATATTCATGAATATAGGCAGAAGAGTCTTGTTCGCTTGTGGGCTTAGTTAACAAGAATGACCTGATCAAGTCATTATCAAACAAATGATCATGAGTAGTTGTGGCTAAAAGAAATTGAAAGTGGTCAAAATGATACATACGTAAGATATGGTGATACTTCAGTATAGTTGATCAACATGTGAATGTGGGCTGACTTGAACTATTCTCCCGTTAACCAGTGAGTCAACTCCTTTCCGGCATGACGACCGGGAAGACTAAATACTGATAAGGCTAATGGGTGTCTTTCACTTTCAATTTCTATTTCATTCCTATTATTTGTTGGTGTCAACATGAAGTTCGTAAAATAATGGGAACAAAAATAGATTGTTTCACGGTGTAAGTAAGTTACACAAATAGATCCTTCAACTTTGGCCTTATTTTTTACCGATCGTTTTGAGTCATCCATAAATCTATAAAATAACAATGCTGATCAAAATTGATACATTTAACCCTTCAAATAAATATTTATATTAAAGAATATTTTATTATATTACCTTTCTAATGGATACATCCATCTATATTGAACCGGTCCACTAAGCCTAGTTTCATGTGCAAGATGCACTGGGAGATGCTCCATAGAATCAAAGAAAGCAGGGGGAATTATTCTCTCCAACTTACAAAGAATGACTGGTATGTTCTGCTCCATCTCTATAAGATCATCCTCTTTCAATATCGCAGAACACAAATCTTTAAAAAATTGGCTGAGTTCAGCAAGTGGAGTTAAAACATTTGACGACAAGGAACTAAATGCAATAGGAAGTAAACACTCCATGAATACATGGCAAGCATGACTTTTCATCCCAATCATGGTTCCTTTGTTCACATCGGCACACTTGCCAAATTAGAAGAATAACCGTCTGGCATCCGAAGTTCTTTTATCCACTGACAAACTGACTTAGCTTCCTCAGTAGTTAAAGAGTAACAGGCTTTTGGTTTCAAGGTTTTCCCATCCGACCGAGTCGTCAAATGCAAGTCCTTTTGCCTATAGTAAAGTGGTAAGTCTAGTCTGGCCTTATTATTGTCTTTCGTTTTTCCTCTAACGTTCATCACTGTGAGAAAAATATTGTCAAAAAAGTTCTTGTCAATGTGCATAACATCAAAGTTGTGTCTCAATAAATTATCTTTCCAATATGGCAGATACCAAAAAATACTTCTTTTTGTCCAATTATCTCATTGTCCATATCCTTTAAATCGATCCAATTCACCATAATCTGAGATTTTTGGCAGTTCCATAACTCTGCTCCAAATCTGTTCAGATGTTAACCTTGGGGGCGGGCCGTCTAATTCAACTTTCCCCTTCTTGAAGGCGTTCTTATTCTGTCTAAATGGATGATCACCTGGTAAAAACCTGCGATGTGAGTCAAACCAAGAATTCTTCCCCCCGAATTTCAAGGTAAAGGCCTTTGTATGCTCCATCCAATGCGGACATGTCATTTTACCATGAGTACCCCAACCAGACAATATGCCATATGCAGGAAAGTCATTAATGGTTCACATCAAAGTTGTCCTCATTATAAAATTCTTCTTTTGTGCAATATCATAAGTCAAAACTCATTCCACAACCTTTTGAGATCGTCAATAAAAGGCTGTAAATAGATGTCAATACCATCTTTTGGATTATCTGGGCCCGGTATAATACAAGTCAAGAACATATAAGGCTTAGACATGCACATTTCGGGAGGAAGATTATATAGGGTAACAATAACTGGCCAACAAGAATAAGGTTTCACCGTGGATTGAACATACGAGGTAAAACCATTAGAGCATAAGCCAAGTCGTACATTACATGGATCTGGTGCAAAATCGGGATGCACACGATCAAAGTGCTTCCAGTTTCATCATCAGATGGGTGGCACAACATACATGAAGTGCTTCTATTCTCATAGTGCCAAGTCATTTTGCCTGCAGTCTGTGTTGGTACAAACATTCTCTGCAGCCTTGGAATAATTGGCAAATAAAACATTGCCTTCACTAGAACTGGTTTTTATCTACCCTTCCCTTTATCAGTGTGTGAAATATATCTTGGCTCACCACAAAATTTTCATTCAATCAGCGCGCCATTGTTTTTACCGAATTCATTGTCGTAATAAAACATACACCCTTTTACACAACAATCAATCCTTTTAGATTCTAACCCTAACTTGGACACTAAGCTTTTAGCGTCGTGTTAACTTTTTGGCAAACCATCTTTGATAGGTGATGAGTCCAACATTATTTTCGTTACGAGTAAAGGAAAAGCAACAACTATTATACGAGTAAAGGAAATTTTTTTCCCAAACTATCCGACTTGGACAATTCAAGGTTCAATATACAATGAACACGTGGTACCTTAAAAGAGCGCATGCACTCAATAATATATTGAACCTCAAATGAGAAGCTAAAACTTTTCTCCGATGCTAATAACGAGCATAGACAAGGTACCTAGAAAACTATATAACTTGGGTACTCATCTTCCCCAAGGTTTCAGCACGGCAATATTGCGCTTTTCTCCGATTCTAATAAGAAGCATAGACAAGGTGCCTAGAAAACTATATAACTTGGGTACTCATCTTCTCCAAGGTTCCAGCACGACAATATTATGGCTACGACAGTTTATATCATTCCTTAATTACATATATGCACATATCACAGCTTCACTAACATACATGCACATATCACAGCCACTACATCATTCATCCATATATTTTCACATAAATCCTAAGTAGTTCATGCATATATAGTTCATGTCATATTTTCACATAAATCCTAAATCATACATACTAAGACTAATTACAGACTAGAGCACGATAAATCCTAGATCATACATACTAGGATACCACACCTACAGTCCAATTACATACCACAAAATCAACACACTCTAATTACATACAATTTAACCCTAAACCACAAAATACACTGTAATTACATACAATTCAATAATAACGCTATTTAAAGTACGAAATCACTAACAACAAAATAATCCTATAACACACAATTTAAAGCACAAAATCACTAACCACAAAATATGTCAGTGAGAGAGAAAGAGAGAGACGTCGCGGTGGTGGCAGCGGTGGATGGTGTAATGGAGGAGTAGTGGAGGCGCTGGTGGCAGCTATGTTGGCAACTGGGATTCCTATTATTAGCACACATAAATTACTACATTTCAAACTCAATTATCTCAAAATCTAGCCAACCATATAGTGTAAGCGTTCCTAATGCAATGAACGCTTAGGGAGCATAACATATAACACAATTACAATACAAAGATAAATCCATATTGCAAAGCAAGAAAAATAACCTAAGATAACTAAAAATTAAATCCAGAAATTTAAAGTTGTTCAAAGCTAGCTCTGGCAGTATTAAATGTAAGGGGTCAAGATTCAAGACAAAAAGAAATTGTATCTTAGACTGACTGCCACCCATATATTCATTATTATCAACTTCAAGACATAAAAATGAAAACATAACTTATTATCTGCCAACAAAACAAAACCAGGTATCTTGGTTCCATATATAGACTGATAGAATTGTTCTCTTTTATCCTTTATTTTACTTTCAAATTCAAAGCATGTGAAGTTATATCTATAATCAATGTTTAAAATTGTAGTCTACAAATGCAGTTGTGCCGCAACATCATATTTTTAAAGATCTCTGCAACTACACCATCTGTTGGAGGTCTTTAAGATGCACAAGTATTGAAAAGAATCACAGACATCATATGTGCTATGAATATTTGGTCAATTTATTATATCATTCAGTAATAAGAGTAGTAGCAGTTTCACGAAAGACAAACTACACTATGACAGAAGCATGAGGCCAAATAAACATTTGAACAAAAATAAATAACAACATGACACAACAACACAACCAAAGCCTATAGGGAAAATAACATAGATCGAACATTTTAATCAGAACAACAGATACCAAGTTCCCAAAATTAAAGAGGGAAAAAACATAAATGCAATAAAAACAGCAAATTTCTACATACCTCTCCAACTACAGCAGAGGGTGTAGAATCAAAATATTCTTTCAACGTCTTAAACCAATTGGGACTCTTCTCTACAACATACCTAGATATATTAAAGCACAAAATCTTTAAACAGAAGACTAATTTAGCAAACCCTAGAAATAAAAAAAAACAAAAACAAAAAATTGGATAAGGAGGAGAAGAAGAAGTGGGAATGACCAGGGATAGAGGCCAAAGCAAGGAACGACAGAAGGGTAGGTGTCAGCTAATTGCTTCACTAAGTGTCAATCTTGTCAAAACTGACCTTCGGATGCAAACGAAAAACTTGGCCATGAAATCCAAACACTAGTGCATGTACTGTAATATATAAACATAAACAAACAAACAAAAAGATCAAATTCAAAATGCAGGAACAACCAAACAATCAAATAGGAAGCATGAGATTCAGAGAGAGTGGACCTCAGCTCCACTAAGAAGTTCATGAGATGGAAATTTTTTCTGAGTGGTCCAACCGTATTCAGGTACTCTAAGTTCATTTCTGATGAGTTGAATCTGCAGTGGTTTGAATTCAAAACTGAAATTAGTATAGTAATAATGAGAGAAACGAAACGATGCATGAATGAAATCAATAAAAGCGGGAAAGAGAAGAGAGAATGGAGACCAGAGCGTTGGAGGAGATGAGAGTGTAAGCGGTACAGATAGAGTAAAAAAGTGTCTAGGGCTTCTTTTATGAGCTGTGGTGCCTTGCTTAGGATTTTTGGGCGGTGTCGCAGCTATGGTGGCGCGGCGTAGTGGTGGAGGTGGTGGTCACGGGGGCTGACATCAGTGAGAGAGAGACAGATGTGGTGGAAGACCAGTAACGGAGGGGCAGTGGACGCACGGTGGTGGCGGAGGCAGACGTGGTGGTGGCGGCGGCGCTGGGAGAAGGAGGACGGAAGAGAAAGAGGAGAGAAGAGAAGGGACAACGTAAAACTAGGAATGGGAAAGAAGGGGTCGTCCTCTAGTTGTATTCGGATGTTACTAACGGTCTTATTTAAGTTATTGACTGCCTAAACCCGTCAGTAAACTGTCTTGGCTTTACCGATGCCTGGTTCAAATACCGACGGCCCTAAGCCATCGATAATCTCAATAATCAATTGACCGTCGACATTACCGACAGGCAAGGCCGTCGGTATTTGAAAAATAAGTAGGAATCTAAAAACGTTGTAAATTTACCGATGGACTTAGGCCGTCGGACAATCCAGAAGCGGGCATACCAACGGCCTTTTACCGACGGTCACCACCCGTCGTAAAAAAAACCGCCTTTTCTAACGGCTTTAGCCGTCGGTAAAACTCACCCGTCATAATGTTTAGGGTAATAGCCTAATAGGATTAAGTTTGACTTGCTAGAATTTCTTTTGTACCCCTATTTAATGTGAGATATATGTTTACTAAAAACTCACATGGTGGGTATAAAACATTTAATACCAGGGGTATATTTGGGATAAAATTTTAATTTTATAGCATTAAACAGTCATCATTGGTCTTGTTGATTTTTGTTTTTTTCCTTATATTAGGGACCAAATGTAGTATATACTATAGCCTATTCACAAAAAAAAAAATCCTATTCGGCTACTCCATCCGTTTTCGTTTATAAGCAAAAGTCACTTTTTACATTCATTGAAAAATATATGTATCTGGTCCAAAATTTGGACTACATACATATGTTTTTTAATGAATATAAAAAGTGACTTTTGCTTATAAACAAAAACGGATGGAGTATTATCCTTGTATTATTCCAAGTCAAACTTAATGCATGAAAATTAAATCTTTTTGAATTTAAAATTTGTATCTAGTCTTGAAAAATATCAAATCTAAACTAAAAACTCAATATACAATAATGCGTGATTTGGTAATCCTTGTATGATGATAAAAACTCAATATACAATATCAAAAAAAAATTTATCAAGATCTTAATGCGTGACTTCATTGCACATGCGCAAAGTTCTTTAAAATTATTTTCTTTGATTTAACATTTGGGTATAATTTTTGGTTCTTGCACTCATGCTCTATTCCCAAACAGGTTTAGATAATGAGGTGTGCCATTGCTCTTGGGGGAATGGGACCCTTTGTTTCCAAACAATTTTTCCTTGAATGATCGCTAGATAGAGGTGTCAATTTCGAATAGGAGTGAATGGAGTATATAGAGGATTGCTATCTCTTTTGAATATATAACAACATGGTGTTGGTATAGTGATTTTTCCTTCAAAAATGTTGCCTTCGTCAAGATTGGATCGCTGCGAAAATTGTTCTATTTGTAGAAATTATATTTTTATTGTATATTGAGTTTTTAGTTTAGATTTGATATTTTTCAAGACTAGATAAAAATTTAAAATTCAAAAAGATTCAATTTTGACCTGAATTTATGTCTATGTGCATGATAAATAAAAAATCAAAAAGATTTTATTTTAAATTAGATCGATTTCTAGGATTACATATCGAATTCAAAGAAAAAGCACATAGGTTTCCCTTAATATGATTTGAATTTGATGAGTTGGATAGATTAAAAAAAAAAATCTTGCATCGTGATTTGAATTTGATTTTCCTCAGTATTATTTGATAAATTTCCTTTATTTTAATTTGAAATTTGTTATTTTGAGATTAGGTAATGAATTTCAAAAAGTAAAAAAAAAAAAATTCTGTTTACCTTAATTTAAATGTAATCAATCTAGGATTCGATAAGTTTTATCACTTGCGTAAAAAAAAGAAAAAAAATGATTTTGTAACTTCATAGTTCGGATCAAATAACTTCATCGTTGTTGTAAAATAATGAAAATTCAAAACTTTAAAATATATATGTTTGGATCAAATTAGCTTACATTTTAATTTTAAAAAACCGATTCAAACCAATCTTTTATACACACACTTACAAGAGTATGTACAATCATACTGTTTTTCTTTAAATCCAATCCTAATCTTTAAATTCTATTTTTTTATTTCGATGTGTGAATATGTTTATCAATTCTCTATTAGTTTTAATTAAATTAATTTTATTTTCTGTGGGTACCCTTGGGAATTAGATGTTCACTAGTATGTGGCATTTAGGTGGCTTGGACATGTTTTGGTTATGGCCCCAAATCTGCTCCATTTATTTTCTATTTTCTGCTCTATTGGAACCCTTGGTAGTGGGAAAAAGGGGTTAACATTGATATGACATTCTGTTTTGTGGAGGTTTTGAGCGGCCTGAAATAGTTGTACTTTTGGTTTTTGGTAAGGACAAGTAAAGGACTTTGCTTACTCTACGAATGCGTGGTGGACCCATTGGACTGTATTTTTAGGAGGTAGACTATTATAGGTTTGGTTGAGGAGTTTGTGGCTGTTTAGTTTTAATGGGATTTTTGCCCCCATTTCTCTTCCTCCTTGATGTATTGGGTTAAAGTACCCTTTTACTCGAGTACAAAAAAGATGAGAGAGAGAGAGGGTGTGGGTAGAGAGAAAAAGAGTGAGAACAATAGGCTCCTCGCGTTGGGTGGAGAAGGGGAAGTGGCTTTTGGAAGCGGGCCCATCTGACTCTCTATAACGAAATGCTAGTCCTCAGGGACGCCTTAATGTCCATGCCATGGGCACTACTTTTTTCATATCATGTTTCCCTGTGGGTGTCAAGGAAATTAAATGGATTTGTGGAAACTCTTTTCCTAGTTTGGACATCTGGGTGAGGTGCTTATTCTGTCTAAGCTTGATAAACAAGGAAGGCGCTTTAGATTTGTGAGATTCAAAGATGTTTTGGATGTGGTGGGTCTTGAGAGAAAACTAGAGAATGTGTGGTTGGGGGATTACAAAATTCATTTGAATTTATCAAAATTTTAAAGTGAGAGAGGCATCAAGGAGCTGTAGAGAAATAGAACCATAAAATACAAATGAATCTGTTAGGAGGGGTGATGCCTGGTAACTCATTTTTGGAAGCGTTGAGTGGGAAAGACCATAATATGGGTGTTGGAGAGCCTCTCAAGATCCACATAAGGGGGCACTGTAGGGATGTTACATTTCCAGGGAAATTGAGAGGAAGAGGTTGTTGGAGGTTGAGATGGATGAGGAGAATGTGACATGGTTGGGTAGGATCTTGGTGGATAAACTTTCAATGGTTAAGGATGTAGTTCATATTCAAAACCAACTGGTGTTGGAGGGTTACCACTAGATTCAAGTGGCTCCATTGGGGGAGGATTTGGTTCTCCTCACTAGGTCTGAAAAGGGTGAAGTGTAGAATGTAATCTCAAATAATAAAGCATGGTCATGTATTAATCCTTGGTGACCTCAGGTTCTACCTAAAGGAAGATTGGTTTGGGTAAGGATGTTTGAGGTACCAGTTTGGGATCGGGGGTGTTTCAAAGATTCTCAGTGAGGTTTGGTAAACTTCTTACCATTGATGATGTTACGATCAATAAACGGAGATAGAATATGGCTAGGATGCAGTTTGCGGTGCCTTCACGGGACAAGGTTAACACGGTGGTTCTCCTAGGTATGGGTGGTGTTAGATTCCCAGTCAAAGTGGAGGAGGAGATTTTTTGCGAGGCAATTATTTGTACGGTTTTCAATTCGGGCAACTCGACTAACAGGGTGTTGGTGTCTTTAGATGCTTCAACTGCTCAGAGTTTGGCAGTGGATATGACAGCTTTTGCGTCGCAAAGGTCGTTGGGGTTCTGAGTTCAGTTACTTTGACGTGGGATCAGAGGTTGGATAAGGTGAATATGACTTTTGGGGGGGTACGCTATGTGGTGTCAGAGGGGGACTTTTTCTTCTTACCTATGTGGGTGAATCAACCTTGGGGGTCAGGTGGGGGAAGAGGTACATGATGCATTGGGGAGGGAAGTGCGCTACTGTGTTGGGACGGGGGAGAGTGATGGTGATGTGTTCAGAAATCAGGAAGAGGCATGATTTGCAAGTTTGGGGGTGGATGCATTGGAAGAAGTTGCAATGATGGTAAGAGGTGCTAGGTTGAGGTCCTGTGTGGGCCTGGGTTGGAGCTAATGGATAAATATGGGCTACGGTTCAAACTCGCTACCTGTTTTGGGCCCATGTTGCCTTTCTTTAAGTTTGTCTAATACGTTGCACAAGGGGTGTATATGAAGCGGTTGGGCCTCGGGGATGGGCCTAGTACCCACTCACAAGGTGATCAGTAAAGAGCATAGTCTAGGGGGTGTCCTGGAAACCATGTAGGTGTAAACTCGTTTAATGGGCTCCATAATTTTGAGGTGGGCCATCCCCTTCACCTTCAAGCTAATGCACTAACTAAGGAGAAATTTTACCATGTTTTGGGGACTACCCCTATCCTCGTTACGTCGTTGGCTGAAGTGGATAGCTCGTTCTCGTCGTCGGTTTCCCCTCTTGTGGATGGTGATGCAAAGACAGATTGGGGCTCGGCCCGAGTGGAAGGTCAGAGGTGGTGGCTGTCTAAGGGGAAGCGTGGTGGTAATGGTCATAAGAAGTGTGAGGTAAAGAAGTATGGTGCTTTGAATGGAGGGTGTGTCGGATCATGTTTTGAATTATCGTCCTTTCCAACCTATGTTCATCCGACCACGACAACGTAGGAAAAAGGTTGTTGAATCTAGGGGGAAAAATCGGAAAGCTCTATATATGCACTTAAGTATCGAGGATCCTCTTCTTAAGGAGTGCTCTTCTAAGGTTGAGGGTTATGCTTCTGGTGTACACAATTTGAGCAAAGTGGACAACCAAGGGAATTAAAACCGGACTGGGCATTGAATCGGAGAGGGTCAGGGTTCAGGTTTTTGGGTCGGACCGGGGTTGGACCGGGGTCGAACCGGGGTCGAATAAAATATTATTTTTTAAATATATATATATACAAAATATATAATATATATACATAATATTTCAATTTATACACAAAATAATATGTCCTAGAACTAATAAAATATTATTTTTCAAATATATATATATCAAATATATAATATATATACATAACATTTCAATTTACACACAAAATAACATGTAGCCTAGTGGTAAGGTGGCTTATTGTGGCCTTGAGGACAAGGGTTCAAGTCCTGTTGAGAGCAAAATCGATATTTTTTAATATAAAGGCAATTAAAAATTTCAAAAAAAAAAAAAACCAAAACGGGTTCGACCTTGGACCGGCCGGTTTTGGTCGGTTCTGCCGCCGAACCGGCCGGTTCTTTGCAAGGCGGTTCAGGAGGGTCACCCGGACCGGACCATGGTCCGGTTCCCGGTCGGACCGGCCGGTCCAGTCCGGTTTTAATTACCATGTGGACAACTTTGATGTGGTTCTCGTAGGGAGGAGAGGCCAGTGTTGGCTGATTTAGGCCCTTCTTCTGTTGTGCCTGCCAATTCTCCATTGCTTTTGCTTGGTGTTCAACCGCCAGTAAACTCTCAAGCACGAATTTCCGAAGCTACTAAATTTTTTAAAATTGGTGAGGGTTTGGGAGGAGCCTTCTTGGGACTAGTAGGGACGTTGATTGACAAATTTGTGGACTAGAAGCTAGGTATTATACCCTAATTTTCTCCGGCCTCTTTTCTAAATATTTTGCTCTTAAATAAATATATACATATTATACATCATATATTAGTTTAAATAATAATACTAATAAAAATAAAATAAAATAAAATAAAAAATAAAAATATAGAATATCTTTTAAATAAATAGATTGATCTGATGAGTGATTTACTTTTAAATGGGATGATTAGAATAATGTTTCAAAAACCGAACCGAGCATCGAATCGGTGAGACCGTCGGGTCATGGTTCAACCATTTTAAGTTGCTCGAACCGAGACAAAACCGCAGTCGAACCGCAAAAATAACCGAACCATAGACAAGGTTGGTTCATGGTTTAACCTGTTGAACCGTCCGGATCGATTCGGTCTTTTAAAACATTGGATTAGAGTATTCTCAATAATAATATATTTTTAAAATAAATTGATTTGAGTATCTTTAATTAAGGTAAACTTTTAACCAGAATAAAGGTGATTGATTTGTTAAAGGAATATGGTAAGTGAGTATAATTCTAATTGGATTTTCCATAAGTAATATTGATTGGGTTAAGATCTCTAGGGGATTAATTCCCTAAATAGAAAACCATAAAATGTCACTAAAAAAAATGGTGCATAAGACACAAAAAAAGGGAGAAAAATTATATATATCACACATGGTTGGGGCTCCATCTTTGAGCACTCAACTAAATAGAGAGAAAAATAGAAAGAAAAATAAGTGGAACCCCCATAGAGAATTAGGTATTTCACATTGAGATACTAGTTCAATACAAAAGTTGCGATCAAAAGATTGACCTGAAGTACTAGCTTTGGAGAGCACATAAAGAATCAAAGAGAAGTTATAACCACATAGTCGTTGGGGATTAAAAGCATTAGCAAAAGAAGAAAGGGAAATCACAAGGCATTAGAGTTTGGCCAGAAACTTTGAAATTAGCAAGTAAATATCTAAAAAACTTGAACTCTTTCATTGTGATATTTCTTTGTATGCACAATATTTGCCATTACAGACACACTCTCTCTCTCCCTCTATCAAGTCTCAACCCATTAAACATAAAACTATTTAATAAAAATAAACATATGAAATAATAGAAATCCAATAAAATAAAATAAGATAAAATTACTCACACCCTAAATGTATTTCAATATCTACATAAAATAAATATTTTCAAAAGTAATAAGAAACACCGATCCACAAATATTTTCTACAAGAAATACCTTAAACTTTGATTTCCCTATTGTACCTAGGGATACGTAGGAGCAAGGTCCATCCCTTGTCAAGCTAAATAATAAAAACTAATATTTTTCTCCCTTGTTTTTAAGTAAGTAAATTTTTTTTGGCCTAAGTTAGGTATCGTTTTTTTCTTTTACTTTTCCCACTTATTCACTAATAGACGCGACGTCTAAAGGTACCTAAACCGTCAGTAGTGACAGCTCGGTGTTTTTAGGGTTCGATTTTTTATATTTTTTTAAATAAAAATCTCTTTTCACTTTTTTTTTGAAATAAATTTTGAAAAAGGCAAACTTAATTTTCTTTTCTCAAACAATTAAAGGGTATCGTTTTATAAACGGGCGTCGTAGGAGTGTTAATACATTCCCTATGCATAACCTACTCCCGAACCCAAATATGGTTCGTAAGACCATTTTTCCTTTATTTTTTAAAAAAGGCTTTTACAAATGTTTTTCCTTTAAGAAACATAGGTAGATGCTCCATTAAATTTGACGAGTGTCCCTCCCGAATGTTTCGATCGCTACACTAGGGACTCTGTGGTGAGACAGGTTAGGGGAAAACAATGTACCTCAATGATTTTATACTCCTTCAATGTGAGAGGCCTAGGGACTCGATCAAGAATAGGGTGGTTCGAAAGTTAGTTCGGGAGGAGAAGCTGGATTTTATAGCTTTTCAAGAAACAAAGTTGGAGAGGGTTGATATGAGGTTATGTTCGCGGCTATGGGGGAATCCTTACTGTGATTAGTGTTGTATTCCTTCATAGGGGAGAAATTAAGGGTTATGGACTATATAGGATACCTGTAAGGCAAGGCTATTGTACTCTTTTCAGGGACATGGTTTCTTTAGGGTTTGTTTGTAGCGGGGGAGGAGGATAGGAGATGTAATGTGGTCAATGTCTACCAGTAATCTGTAACACCCCGTTTCCGAGGCGCTACTGTGCAACCCAATCTAATGCTGAAAACATTTAATGCTTGTATGCTTTCAGTTAAGGAGTACTCTTATGAATTTCGCAATGGAAAAATAGGAGTAATTTTTTTTTCTTTTCATATTCTTTCCTTTGAAACCCTTTTCAAAATGAGACATAGAGTACTATAGTTTTCTAAATGATGCCAATTCAAACTTTTACAATTATCAGAGTATAATGCATCACAAAATAATACTTCACATAACAAATTCGCACTAAGGCGAGATTTTCTGAAAAGACTAATTACAAAACAACCAATACAAAACCCTAAGCTAAGCTGGCTGACAACTATAACTCTTACTGAGAAACAAATTTCGAAGAAGATCTAACACGAAGTACTCAGAGGAATCTTCCTCCACCGCTCAATCTTCAATGCTCCTAAAAGACGAAGCCGCAATACGAACTCCATCCTGGAAGTGACATCCATAAGGACATCCAATCCAACAACAAGGTGCAAGGGTAAATCCTTTGTCCATGAGTTTATCATAGGCTATGTCGCATGCAAACGATATATACATATATAATACAACAACACTCTTTTATATACATATACATACTTAATAGACCGCACACAATCGGATGGTATATCAAGCATGGCATGTGAGCAAACAAAACAACCAACAGATCAACAATCAAGTCACTACAATATCAACCATTGCATGTGAGCGAGCAAGTCTATCAACAGATAAGTGATCAAGTCATCACAATATCCAATTCATCAACAATTCATCACATATCATAAATGCGGTTAGCTATGCATGTCAATGCAAGATGGCTAGATTGTGTATACACCTGCAGCCTTAAACAAGGTCAGCAGAGACGAGGAACTTTATTTCCCAACGTCCAAA
This sequence comes from Calophaca sinica, assembly GCA_037113605.1. Classification (NCBI taxonomy): domain Eukaryota; kingdom Viridiplantae; phylum Streptophyta; class Magnoliopsida; order Fabales; family Fabaceae; genus Calophaca; species Calophaca sinica. The sequence goes on along the minus strand of CM073735.1, from coordinate 95,897,959 downwards.
TCAACTCCCCTACCAAGGGTATTGCCACAAAGGCTTGCCACACATTAGGCTTTCTGCCACACGGGCATGCAGTGACAACTCGTCCTTTTGAAGTCCTGAAGACAATCAAACGCTCCGAGTGTCGATGCTCAATGGTCAGTATACATCCAAACAAATTCAACAACATGGCATGCTCACCGTAGGGAGCGCCCGAGTAATGTTTTAATTAATCAATGCGGATCGACGACACCTCAACTCACTCACTCTAATTAGTGAATTTTCATGCTTCCAATTCTTATATTACCTAGGTGAGGTTGTACCAAATAAATCACTCATTTAGCTTTGGGTCATTGGAACCCGAGTTTCATCAAATTCTTTATCTAGCATGGTTCCATTTCTACTTATCTATAAGCTTAGGCTAGTCATACTACAATCCTCCTGCTTATTTTTAAGCCAAAATACCTTTAACAATTACTTAGAGTGCAAACACAGGACACAAAGTCCGGGTGTTCAATTGCGGAACGCTAGTCTTAATCTCAGATCAGAACTCTAGGCACGTAATGCGGAACACTAGGCTCAATTTTTAGATTGAGATACTAGGCACGCCATACGGAACACTAGGTCCAATCCTAAACTAAGAAAATGCGCACGCAAGTAGGACATTAAGTCCCAGCACAGGACACATAGTCCATATGCTCAATAGGAACACTAGGTTCCCTATGTTTTAATCTTTCAAAAACTCGATCTTTGAACTCTCTTTCTCTATTCTTATATCACTCCTATGTATCTGAAAATACTCTTTTAGTTCTAGGTCGTTGAAACCCTAGTTGTGTTAAATAACACACTGGAAGAATTCCCAGGAAAGAGAGGTGGTGCGAACACTCTTAATTACCAAGTCTTTCCTAGCCAGAATTTCCCAGGCGCATCATTTAACTCAACCGTTTTCGCAAATCGTACTATTTATTTCAAATTCTTTTCTTTACTATCATTCCATTGAAATTTCCTTGCAAGCTTTGGCTAGTTATACTAAAACCTTCACGCTTACTTTTAAATCAAAATGCCCTTAACAATTTGCTTACGAAATCAGAATTCGCTTGTGGAATCGCATCAGATTTACCGATGTAAATCGTCAACCAATAGCAAATGATCAACGCATTATTAATTAATCCATCATCAACAACAATATTTTCATATTCCAAGTCAATACCAAATTCCATTTTAATCCTACTTGATTCATGGAAAACAACATCAATCATAATGCCTCACAGGCCAACGACATGCTATAGCATTTCAACAAAGATATAACAATTCAATAGGCTACAACATGCTCCACGCTTTCATCAACTTCAAGTCTAATCAAATCACTCAAACAAGATTTAAGTCACGCAATACAATTCAATTTGCCACGCAGGGCCAAAAGCATGCTACAACATTTCCAACAACACATAAAAGTACTACAAGTACTACCACACTATCAAACAATCAAACAAGCAACAAACAAGGCGAAAAGCCCAAACTCATTATATAAGAATTTCCCTTACCTTGGGCGCTTTAACAATCCAAGCAAGGTAATCCGAAATAATCGCCAAGTCGCACTTGTGCACTTAAGTACGAACCTTAACAACACAAACTTAACTAAATTAGAACTAAAACTTAGTCCTAATGCCCCTAGGGCAGCCACGGCTTAGGCATCCTAAAGCCTAGGAATTACTTGACTTAATCCCCAATTGGTGCTATCTAGCCATATGCCAAGGTACATATTCAAACCATGCAAGTTTTGAAACTTTTTCAAAAGCTAAGCACTTAGAAAATATCAAAACCCAAAACTTACCAATTGGAATAGTGTTTTACCAAATGAATAGTGTTTTTCCAAACTTAAACCACTTTTTAAAACATTAAAACATGTTATAAAATTCTAGAAACAATTTCCTTATTGTTGTGAAACAATTCTCAAAACATAACACAATTCTTTTCCCAAAAATTAAACCTCTATGAAAGATTTTGCTAAACCAAGTCTCTACCCACTTTTCACAACATATTTTAGGCCTAAACAAATTTAGTATCATGTTCCAAAACACCATAAGGCCCACGGTTTAAAGCTTCAAAAACAACTCCAAAGTTTCAAGCTATTAACTTCTAAGTCATTACAAATTTTGTTCAATCAAAACTTCTTATCAAAAGCAACTTATTTACCACTTTAATAAAATTAAAAACATGTTCAAACCCACTCAAATCATGCCTAAAAGTTACTGTTTTGATGGCCCTAAAACAGCCCCAAAAATCCATTTGTTTCAAACAATTTTTAAAAGCTTCACACATAGAAATCTTTATAGCTTTAAAGTTCTAACCAAAACCAACTTCTTAAACACTTTAATCACTTTGAAAACAATTTAAAACATCCCCTAAACCATGCTTAGGAGCCACGGTTCCAGCCCCTACAAAATCCCCAAATTATTTTCACATAACTTGTTAAACATGCATATTGACTAGTTTCCAAACTAATCAAGTATAACCCATCAAAGAACTAACTTTAAATCAACAAAATCAAACCAAAACAACCTTGAACAGCCCCTAATTTCTGTTCACCCCCAAAACCTAGGGTTTCCCAAATTTCAATTACCAAAAACAAGCTTAATCATTGAAGGAAACAAAGGGCTAAAAGACTAGTCATGCATATCTAGCTAAATCTAACACCTTTAAGCAAAAATGATTCCTAAAACCAACCAAACCCATTCATGGCAGCCAAGAAGAAAAGGAAATGGGTTAGGACTCTTACCAACCAAGATGATGATGATTGATCATGAAGGAAGAAGAAAGGATGGAAGGAATCAAGGATTAAGGACTAAAACTTCAAGTTTCTCCAAGATCTTGAACTTTCTCTCTCAATAATTTTTTTTCTCAAACCTTCAACAATGAAAGAATGGATGGATCTGATCTTGAGCAAGGGAGAAGGCCACGAAATTTGAGGGATAAGGATGGAAAGAAATTGTTCATTTAGTTCCAACTTAACCAATTAGTTACTAACTAACTAAGTTAACTACCTACAAATTACTAATTAACCAATCATAATAAAACACATGCCATGGAAGGTTCTAAAGGTCCATATTCATCTCTCCTATCACATGTGCAGCTGCCATACATCCCCCTTGGCCACAGGTTTCGTTTCGTCACGTTTTCGCGCGTTCTCGCTCAACCGGGTGCGCGGCGTTTCGCGTATATTAGGGTTTTAATAATAAAAACTCCAAAAATATTTCTAATTATAACCCCACACCCAAAAATCACAAATATTCCTCGTGTCATAAGAAAAGTATCTATGCATCTCGTTTTCTCGAAATGCGAACCGAAACGTCGCAATTAGGCAGTTTCTGGCCATAGAAAATACACTAAATATTTTCTGATGCCCAAAAATTCTGGAAAATTTACAATAAATCCTAAATATTGGAAAATGCTAAGATCTCAAATTTTATAAAATTTGGATCACGTTTGGGCATGTTTCAGTTAGAAACACACACAATAGCATATCTACGGCAGAATTCAACACTCGCAGTCAGAATAAAAACTGTAAATTAGTGAGGATCACTAATTTCAATTTCTCTTATCATATAGATATTATTCAATCAATAAAATTATCAAAACAAAATCATTAAAATAATAGTCATATTAAATATGACATAAAATGCAGACGATTAATACTATAACTAAATAATAAAAATCCAAACTATGACTTAAAATAACTATTAAGTCCTAAAATTATTTTTCATTCAATAAAATAATTTTCTTTAATCAAACAACAATCTTTCACATTTTTTGATATTAATTCATATTAAAAACAGTATACGACTACACTGTCTCTTAATCAATTAATTGTTAAAACAAGAATTGTTCACAATAAATCTTTGTTGTTCTTCATACTTTTAACAAACCATTGAGGTCATGACTCTCTACGATTTATTTTCAAGTAGTTGGAACTACAAAATAATTTTCATAAAAATTGGGATGTTACATTACCACCCTCCTTAAAAAATTTTCGTCTCGAAAATCAACTTATAAACCAAAACAAAATCAAAATTATGAAAACTCATAACTTAATACTGAATATATCATAAATTTGAACTTTGAAATTCAATACAACATAATAATTATTTCACTCAAACAATCAAACACAAAGAATACATTTTATTCATATATCCTTACTAAAGTAAGGCACTACATTATCAACTTAAATGTCTACAAAACACAGTACTACGTGCCCATGTTGAAGAAGTCTTTGCGAATGACGCTTTATTCCAAACTACGATCACGAACACGATCACAAACAGGGTCACGAACACGGTTACGAACACGTACAGTCACAAACACGGTTACGAAGGTCGTTGGCCACATGCTAACCCCAACAAGACATTGCCAACATAAAAACACTCGCGGAACCTAAAATCTTCTATGAACCCACGGTCTGTAGACAAAACAAGAAAGAAGAATTTGCACGATCACCAAACACAAAATCACTGACAACATCAACCAGCATAAACGCCAAGGAATTGCATAAGGATCTTCCCCCAAAGTCATCCTAAAGCTCACGGTTTGCAAGGAGAACAAGAAGATGAATATTTGGTTTTTCTCACACTAGAACTCACGACACTTCACACTAAAATGGAAACAAACTCCTCTCCTCCTTATATATATAAGTGTGGTTGGCCAATGGTCAAAGGAAATAAGATAACTCACAAGAAAGGAGAAGAAAGGAATCTTAGATGTCTACCAATATCAACACTAATAATGGACTCACATCCCCCCTTGTTAATGAGACGAAATCGGCAAGAAAGAAAGGAAGAAAAAATGGTCCATACCCAAAATTCTATTAAGCCATCAATGTGTCTAAAGACAAGATAAAGTGGAATAGAATTTTTACAAAATTGTCTAACCCATGATCATGACACCATACTCCCACTAACAATTCTCACCTACTCAAAAAAATGCTCTCTTCAATTAGCCCCACGGTCTCGGCGTCGCTCTAATTCACGGTGTCAGGGTAGTCGCATAATCAGTTGCTCGATTGGCGACAAATCACGTAAATTAAATTATCAAGAGAAATTTAATTCAACGCGCTCTAAAATATTCGCGTATAAGAAATACGCTCACAAAATAATCACATTAATAATTTCACGAATAATCAAAATAACATATATCATAATACCAAAATATAATAAAAATTTGGATTTTGGAATCTAATATAATAATAAAATACGTCACAGAGTTAAAACACTTATGTGGTCTATAGTTAGAACCACGCACACACCATAATACATATAGTACGATAATTATAGCGTCACCTATGGATAATCTCTCTCGTAAATCTCACACTCGGCTCCTTTGTGTCGCATTTCCGAGACGAAGTCTTCAAATGATGAGTTCTCCGCTCGCAATGTGTAAACACGCCCTTTAGTGGTTGGTCTTGCAGCTCAGAGCATTGTTGGCAGACTCAACTCGTGGTGCTTTGCGATCTGCAGACAGATATCCCAATTCCTTGCGGTTTAAGTATAATCTTTCCATGGTTGGTTATCGTTAACGTTGTGCTCCTCATCTTCACCGTTGAAGTAGTGCGTCTTCGGCTATCGATACTTGTGATTCCCTCTTCTGTCTATCATGTAGACATATCCTTCAGTAGTTGGGCACGCAACCTTTGCAGCATCCACATTTGGCAATTGATAGTCCTTAAAAATATGTCCTAGCTACTTGCAGTCACAACATAGTCGGTCCTTCAATGAGTATTCTTCAGCTAACTGCTCCTTGCTTCCACATTAACGACAGTTCCACTTCAACTCCTGGCCATTCCCAATAGCCAACGCCACAGAACAATTTTGATTGTGTGATTTCCCTGAGGATGGAAATAAGATGTTCCTTGTTGTTGTCTTTTTCTTTGTTCTTTGCCCTGACAGTTTGGCTTAACTAGACCTCTAATAGCTTGCTCCTCCGTTCGTTGTCTTAGTCAATCGTGTTGATTCTCCACAGCAGTCTGTTGTGTGACAGTTGCTATCCACACTATCACTCGAATTACGCGATTCACGTCTAAGTTACAAGCTCTAGAGAGAGACTTGTTCGTCCCGAAGGCATCGAATTTCTACGAAGTAAACTAACCAAAATCCCCACAACAAATTCAATCATCTGAGATGATCGCACACAATTTCACACAATGTCAAACATGTTTCAACCAGGAAACATTACAGACAATCACAAACAAGAGGCACATAACCTAGGCATAACAAACTTATACCCGACAATTCCCAACAATCTAGGCTACTTAGATAAAGCGGTCCTAAGAACCGAATCAAGCCTCGATACCACTTAATGTAACACCCCCGCTTCCGAGGCGCCATCAGGTAACCCAATCTAATGCTGAAAACATTTAATGCTTGTATGCTTTCGCTAAGGAGTACTCTTATGAATTTCGCAATGGAAAAATAGGAGTAATTTTTTCTTTTCATATTCTTTCCTTTGAAACCCTTTTTCAAAATGAGACATAGAGTACTATAGTTTTCTAAATGATGCCAATTCAAACTTTTACAATTATCGAGTATAATGCATCACAAAATAATACTTCACATAACAAATTCGCACTAAGGCGAGATTTTCTGAAAAGACTAATTACAAAACAACCAATACAAAACCCTAAGCTAAGCTGGCTGACAACTATAACTCTTACTGAGAAACAACTCAGCAAGATCTAACACGAAGTACTCAGAGGAAACTTCCTCCACCGCTCAATCTTCAATGCTCCTAAAAGACAACTCCATCCGGAAGTGACATCCATAAGGACATCCAATCCAACAACAAAGTGCAAGGGTAAATCCTTTGTCCATGAGTTTATCATAGGCTATGTCGCATGCAAACGATATATACATATATAATACAACAACACTCTTTTATATACATATACATACTTAATAGACCGCACACAATCAAGATGGTATATCAAGCATGGCATGTGAGCAAACAAAACAACCAACAGATCAACAATCAAGTCACTACAATATCAACCATTGCATGTGAGCAGCAAGTCTATCAACAGATAAGTGATCAAGTCATCACAATATCCAATTCATCAACAATTCATCACATATCATAAATGCGGTTAGCTATGCATGTCAATGCAAGATGGCTAGTTGTGTATACACTGCAGCCTTAAACAAGGTCACAGAGACGAGGAACTTTATTTCCCAACGCCCAAATCAACTCCCCTACCAAGGGTATTGCCACAAAGGCTTGCCACACATTAGGCTTTCGCCACACGGGCATGCAAAGGACAACTCGTCCTTTTGAAGTCCTCAAGACAATCAAACGCTCGAGTGTCGATGCTCAATGGTCGATATACATCCAAACAAATTCAACAACATGGCATGCTCACCGTAGGGAGCGCCCGAGTAATGTTTTAATTAATCAATGCGGATCGACGACACCTCAACTCACTCACTCTAATTAGTGAATTTTCATGCTTCCAATTCTTATATTACCTAGGTGAGGTTATACCAAATAAATCACTCATTTAGCTTTGGGTCATTGGAACCCGAGTTTCATCAAATTCTTTATCTAGCATGGTTCCATTTCTACTTATCTATAAGCTTAGGCTAGTCATACTACAATCCTCCTGCTTATTTTTAAGCCAAAATACCTTTAACAATTACTTAGAGTGCAAACACAGGACACAAAGTCCGGTGTTCAATTGCGGAACGCTAGTCTTAATCTCGGATCGTAACTCTAGGCACGTAATGCGAACACTAGGCTCAATTTTTAGATTGAGATACTAGGCACGCCATACGGAACACTAGGTCCAATCCTAAACTAAGAAAATGCGCACGCAAGTAGGACATTAAGTCCCAGCACAGGACACATAGTCCATATGCTCAATAGGAACACTAGGTTCCCTATGTTTTAATCTTTCAAAAACTCGATCTTTGAACTCTCTTTCTATTCTTATATCACTCCTATGTATCTGAAAATACTCTTTTAGTTCTAGGTCGTTGAAACCCTAGTTGTGTTAAATAACACACTTTGGAAGAATTCCCAGAAAGAGAGGTGGTGCGAACACTCTTAATTACCAAGTCTTTCCTAGCCGTAATTTCCCAGCGCATCATTTAACTCAACCGCTGCAAATCATACTATTTATTTCAAATTCTTTTCTTTACTATCATTCCATTGAAATTTCCTTGCAAGCTTTGGCTAGTTATACTAAAACCTTCACGCTTACTTTTAAATCAAAATGCCCTTAACAATTTGCTTACGAAATCGAATTCGTGGAATCGCATCGATTTACCGATGTAAATCGTCAACCAATAGCGATCGATCAACGCATTATTAATTAATCCATCATCAACAACAATATTTTCATATTCCAAGTCAATACCAAATTCCATTTTAATCCTACTTGATTCATGGAAAACAACATCAATCATAATGCCTCACAGGCCAACGACATGCTATAGCATTTCAACAAAGATATAACAATTCAATAGGCTACAACATGCTCCACGCTTTCATCAACTTCAAGTCTAATCAAATCACTCAAACAAGATTTAAGTCACGCAATACAATTCAATTTGCACGCAGGCCAAAAGCATGCTACAACATTTCCAACAACACATAAAAGTACTACAAGTACTACCACACTATCAAACAATCAAACAAGCAACAAACAAGGCGAAAAGCCCAAACTCATTATATAAGAATTTCCCTTACCTTGGGCGCTTTAACAATCCAAGCAAGCTAAACCGAAATAAACGTCAAGTCGCACTTGTGGCGTACCTTAAGCACGAACCTTAACAACACAAACTTAACTAAATTAGAACTAAAACTTAGTCCTAATGCCCCTAGGGCAGCCACGGCTTAGGCATCCTAAAGCCTAGGAATTACTTGACTTAATCCCCAATTGGTGCTATCTAGCCATATGCCAAGGTACATATTCAAACCATGCAAGTTTTGAAACTTTTTCAAAAGCTAAGCACTTAGAAAATATCAAAACCCAAAACTTACCAATTGGAATAGTGTTTTACCAAATGAATAGTGTTTTTCCAAACTTAAACCACTTTTTAAAACATTAAAACATGTTATAAAATTCTAGAAACAATTTCCTTATTGTTGTGAAACAATTCTCAAAACATAACACAATTCTTTTCCCAAAAATTAAACCTCTATGAAAGATTTTGCTAAACCAAGTCTCTACCCACTTTTCACAACATATTTTAGGCCTAAACAAATTTAGTATCATGTTCCAAAACACCATAAGGCCCACGGTTTAAAGCTTCAAAAACAACTCCAAAGTTTCAAGCTATTAACTTCTAAGTCATTACAAATTTTGTTCAATCAAAACTTCTTATCAAAAGCAACTTATTTACCACTTTAATAAAATTAAAAACATGTTCAAACCCACTCAAATCATGCCTAAAAGTTACTGTTTTGATGGCCCTAAAACAGCCCCAAAATCCATTTGTTTCAAACAATTTTTAAAAGCTTCACACATAGAAATCTTTATAGCTTTAAAGTTCAAACCAAAACCAACTTCTTAAACACTTTAATCACTTTGAAAACAATTTAAAACATCCCTAAACCATGCTTAGGAGCCACGGTTCCAGCCCCTACAAAATCCCCAAATTATTTTCACATAACTTGTTAAACATGCATATTGACTAGTTTCCAAACTAATCAAGTATAACCCATCAAAGAACTAACTTTAAATCAACAAAATCAAACCAAAACAACCTTGAACAGCCCCTAATTTCGTTCAGCCCCAAAACCTAGGGTTTCCCAAATTTCAATTACCAAAAACAAGCTTAATCATTGAAGGAAACAAAGGGCTAAAAGACTAGTCATGCATATCTAGCTAAATCTAACACCTTTAAGCAAAAATGATTCCTAAAACCAACCAAACCCATTCATGGCAGCCAAGAAGAAAAGGAAATGGGTTAGGACTCTTACCAACCAAGATGATGATGATTGATCATGAAGGAAGAAGAAAGGATGGAAGGAATCAAGGATTAAGGACTAAAACTTCAAGTTTCTCCAAGATCTTGAACTTTCTCTCTCAATAATTTTTTTTCTCAAACCTTCAACAATGAAAGAATGGATGGATCTGATCTTGAGCAAGGGAGAAGGCCACGAAATTGGAGGGATAAGGATGGAAAGAAATTGTTCATTTAGTTCCAACTTAACCAATTAGTTACTAACTAACTAAGTTAACTACCTACAAATTACTAATTAACCAATCATAATAAAACACATGCCATGGAAGGTTCTAAAGGTCCATATTCATCTCTCCTAGCACATGTGCAGCTGCCATACATCCCCCTTGGCCACAGGTTTCGTTTAAATCACGTTTTGGCGTTCTCGCCAATCAAGGGCGTTTAGCGTATATTAGGGTTTTAATAATAAAAACTCCAAAAATATTTCTAATTATAACCCCACACCCAAAAATCACAAATATTCCTCGTGGCATAAGAAAAGTATCTATGTATCTCGTTTTCTCGAAATGCGAACCGAAACGTCGCAATTAGGCGGTTTCTGGCCATAGAAAATACACTAAATATTTTCTGATGCTCAAAAATTCTGGAAAATTTACAGTAAATCCTAAATATTGGAAAATGATAAGATCTCAAATTTTATAAAATTTGGATCACGTTTGGGCATGTTTCAGTTAGAAACACACACAATAGCCTATCTACGGCAGAATTCAACAGAATTCTCGCAGCGTAATAAAAACTGTAAATTAGTGAGGATCACTAATTTCAATTTCTCTTATCATATAGATATTATTCAATCAATAAAATTATCAAAACAAAATCATTAAAATAATAGTCATATTAAATATGACATAAAACAGACGATTAATACTATAACTAAATAATAAAAATCCAAACTATGACTTAAAATAACTATTAAGTCCTAAAATTATTTTTCATTCAATAAAATAATTTTCTTTAATCAAACAACAATCTTTCACATTTTTCGATATTAATTCATATTAAAAACAGTATACGTCTACACTGTCTCTTAATCAAAGTTAATTGTTAAAACGAAGAATTGTTCACAATAAATCTTTGTTGTTCTTCATACTTTTAACAAACCATTGAGGTCATGACTCTCTACGATTTATTTTCAAGTAGTTGGAACTACAAAATAATTTTCATAAAAATTGGGATGTTACATAATCTATCTGATAAACGGAGGTTGTGGGAGGGGGAGATTCAGATGTCGAAGAAAGGACTTGTGTCTGATTTTTGGTGCACGGTGTGGGACTTCAATTCTATTGGTATCAATCTCATGGGGTGGCTATGTCTCGATTAGATCGCATCTTGGTTTCACCTAGGTGGTGGTCCGGGTAGGGTGATGTTAGCTTGTGGGTCCTCCCACGAGATATTTCAGACCATTGCCAGTGGTGCTCAGGTATAATTCTCAGGATTGGGCACTTAAATCTTTTAGGTTCAACAATCATCGGTTGGCTGATAAGTCCCTAGGTTCTGTGGTTGCTTCTAGTTGGTCAACTTGTAGCTTCACTAGGTGGATGGGATATATCCTGAAGGAAAAATTGAAAGGATTGAAGGTTGATCTTAAGAGATGGGATCGAGAGGTGTCTGGGGGAGTGGATGCAAAGATCCACTTGCTTGTAGAGTTGATTAAGGCAGCTGACCTAAAGAGTGAACTGTGGACCTATCCTAGGAGGTGTATGGTCTTAGGAGGAGAGAGTTTGGTGATCTATGGTGGCTTCTTAAAAGTAAAAATAGTTTGTTGTTTCAGAGATCAAGATCTCGTTGGTTAAAAAAAAGGTGATGCTAATGCTGGCTTTTTTCATGCTTGTGTGAGATCTAGAGGTAAGATGAACAAGATTTCAGCTTTGCGGGTGGCAAATGGTTGGGCGGAAGGTGCTCCTGCTATCTGGAGTACGGTATTTTTCTGATCACTTTTATGAGGAGGGATAGAGTCATCCGACTTTGGATGGGGTTACCTTCCCTATGCTCTCCGACTTTGGATGGGGTTACCTTCCCTATGCTCTCTTAGGCGCATAAAGGTTTGTTGTGTGATCCCTTCTCCTTGGTAGAAATTGAGGAGGTGGTGACTACCTGTGACGGGAATAAGAGTCCTGGTCCGGATGGTTTAACTTTACTTCTTTCAAATCTTTCTGGGGTCTTCTTGGTAGGGAAGTTGGGGTGATGTTTGAGAAGTTCTTTCCGAATGTGAGTCTACTCAAAAGCTTCTCCTCTTATTTTAATACATTGATACCGAAGGTGGACTGTCCTCAATCCATTGGGAATTTACGTCCTATCTCTCTCTCTGGTTGCGTATATAAGTTGGTACCGAAGGTTTTGGCAACTAGGTTGGGGAAGGGGATGGATGACATTATTGTTCTTAACTAGTCAGTGTTTATCCGACGTAGGAAGCTTGTTGATGGGGTTGTTGTGGTAAACGACTTGATGAACTTAGCAAAATAAAAACGGGTAAGGAATGTCTCATCTTCAAGGTTGATTTTGATTCGGTTTTAGTGATAAATGGCGTTCTTTGATTCAAGCCTTTGTATTTTCTTGGAGTCTCTTTGTGTTGGTTAACGGGAGTCCAACTGAGCAGGTCGATATACATAGAAGGTTAGGGCAGAGGGATCCATTAGCCCCTTCCGTATTCTTGTTGGTGGTGGATCGAGGGGTTAGGGGCTTATGAGGGAAGCTGTATCTCACGGCAGATTTAACGGATTCAAAGTAGGTAGGTCAAATATGGTTGTGTCTTATTTCCAATTTGCAGACGATACTCTTCTTATTGGGGAGGCTTCTGTGGATAACTTTTGGGTTATGAACACCATTTTGAGGTGGTTTGAACTGACTTCATGGCTGGAAGTAAATTTCTCCCAGAGTAGTCTTTTTGGTGTGAATGTTGAGCCATCTTTCCTCTCTATGGTGGCGAAATTCCTTAATATTAAGGTGAGTTTGGTTCCATTCAAATATCTCAGTCTCCCTATTGGTTCTAGTTTGAGGAAGGCATCTATATGGCAACCGATGCTTGATATTCTGTGGAGTACGCTTGGCTCCTGATGTAACAGGTATGTTAGTCTTGGGGGTAAAATTGTACTCATTAATTCTGTCCTGAATAGTATCCGTATCTTCTACTTAATTTGTTTCCTTAAGATGCTAGTAAAGGTCTGGAAAATGGTGGTTCAGCTATAGGGGAGGTTTATATGGGGGAGGTCTAGTGGTGGGGCTAAAATTCCATGGGTGAAGTGGTCTGATGTGTGTAGGCCCAAGGGAGGAGGTGGCTTAGGGGTGAGAAACCTCAGATTGTTTAATCTGAGCCTATTAGCTAAGTTACGTTGGAGGCTTTTAATTGATAAGTCTAGCCCTTGGAAACTACTCTTGTTGGCTAGATATCAGGAGGTGGTTGGTTCATCCCCCGATCCAGGTAAGGTGGGGACATCCAACAGGCTTCTATTTGGTGGAAGGATATCTACAACGCGAGGAGGTGGCCGGAGTACAACCATGATTGGTTTGTGGAGTGTGTTTGGGAAAGATGAGAAATGGCTCTTATGTTTGGTTTTGGCATGATCTGTGGCTTAGGTTTTTCCCTCTTCTATTTGGTGGAAGGATATCTACAATGCGAGGAGGTGGTCGGAGTACAACCATGATTGGTTTGTGGAGTGTGTTTGGGGAAAGATGAGAAATGGCTCTTATGTTTATTTTTGGCATGATTTGTGGCTTAGGTTTTGCCCTCTTCAAGTTGCATTTCCGAGGTTATATGTGATCTCAAACTAGGCTAATAATATGGTTTCCGATTTTGGGAGCTAGGTGGGAGGTGTATGGCAGTGCAGGTTCAACTGGTGTAGGAGGTTCTTTGTGTGGGAGAAGCATTACTAGAGTAGTTTCTTACTCTACTTCTGACTGTTCCCTTTTCCCTTATGGAAGACATGTGGTTATGGGGTGGATCCTGGTGGAGGTATGTTCTAAGTTAAGTCTGCTTACTCTAAAATTTTTTGTGGTGGGAGACCAATGGGCAAGCTATGCACCGTCAAAGGTTATAGCTTTCTCATGGCAGGTGCCAATACATAGACTCCCTACTCGCCTAAATATGTTTCGAAGAAGGGTTATTAGTCATATGGCTAGGACTTCTTATGCATTGTGTTCAGGGGGCTCAGAGACTAAACTCCATCTGTTTACAAGATGTGATTTTTCCTTTTATGTTTAGTATGAGGTGTGTAAGTGGCTAGGAGCTATTTTGGTGATGTCTGGGGACTTAGACCATTTATACTTATAGATTGTTTCCCTAGGGGCCTAAGGGAAGGGGAGGAAAGGTTTAGCACTGAGCTGGCATTCAATGCTTTGGGTCATTTGGGATTTTAGGAATGAATGTATCTTTTCCAATATAGTGCCTGATGTCCCGAGCCTTGTGGAGTGGATCAAGGTGTTATCTTGGCGTTGGTTTTTAGGTAGGGTGAAGGGTGATCATTGTCTCTTTTATGAATGGTGTACTACCCCACTTGATTGTATCCATAGGGTGTAACTTATTCCTAAGAGTCATTTTATTATTGGTGTACTGATGTTCGATGAGTTAGAATATCCTTAGTATTCCTTTTGTTAATATATAAATACTTTTTTATGCTAAAAAAAATCTTGTACAATTTCTTGTTTATTGTTCCCAAAAGAAATTTAAATATTATTTTCATATCTAACACTCTTTTATTCTAGTGTTTCATATATTAATATAAGTTTTAATAATGTGAATAAAAATAAATTTTAATATTGTTATCAAATGGGCTAACTTTGGCTTAATTATATGAACCATTCTTGTAAAATTGTGTAAACGCTCTTTTTATTTTACAAAAAATGTTAGTTATTAGCATGTTATATTAGAGTGGAGAGAGTTGTTCTACCAAAAAATTAAAGAGTGGAGGGAGTTGAACTCATGATCTCTTTATAACTCCAACCCTTGTATCCCCTAAACCATCAAATCATCTTATCACTCCTTATACGTTCTCGTTTACTTATATAATTCTGAAATGAACTATTTAGTTGTGTGACAAAAATTTTGATACTTTAAATTAATATTTATTATATTCATTGTTTATTTTTGTGTTTATTTATCACTTTGTAAAAACAAATAAAAAATAAAAATAAATCGAATCCAAACCTTATGACTAGCTAGGTGACGTTGTCCTCACCAATGAGAGTTGGGTCTGGCCAAAAATGTTAGTCCAACGTTGTAAATTACAAATCGAATCCTCGCTCGGAGAGATGCTTCTACATAGTGCCGAATAACTCTTCAAACAATAGTACCTCCAATAAAAGGACACACGTGGATTCGGGGTTCACTCTAAAAGGCGACATTTTCCTTGTAACCGATTCAATTCAAATTCAAATATTAAACCTATAAAAGCTCGAATAACTAGGTAATTAATGTTCATACTTAATTAGGCATAGACATAGTATTTGCAATGATCATGAGCATGGACAACATCATTTGATTAATGTTGTAGCTAAGAGTTCAACAGACACCAATTTAGTTTAGTATAAGGACATGAAATATCCTTTGCAAAATCCTTCTTTATCTCTCTTTTTCTTTCGCCAACTTGATTTTTGGATAGGTAAAACGTAATTAAAATCGATAGGAATCAAAACAAGAATAGATTTATAAAGTTAGCAACAGTTCATGGCAAGACATACAATATATACTGAAAGGAAAATTAAGCAGGTGAAGAAAATCTACAACTGACACATAATATCACTAGAATGTGCTAAAATTTAGTATAAACTTGTAGACTGAAGCAAAATGCAAAAAGGCTTATGAAACATATTGCATTCGGCTTGACAAATACCTTATTAATCCTCCATAAGAAATGGCTCATTCAAATCAAAGTCCAATTTTTTTGGGGCTGCAGATTGACTTGCGGTCAATGTTTCTTCACCACCCAATCGCTTCTCCTCCTCCTCCTCCATAACATCCATATTCACTGAAATTTTCTTAAATCCAGATTTAGATAAACGTTTGCCTCTTTTAAGCTTATCAATGTCACAGTCACTAACCCCACCACCCCCATCAATTTTACTTCCAAACTTCGATGAACGACCATAAACAAATGTTACCTTTTTCACCACATGTTCCTTCCCTGTTGATGACTCACCAATATTCCTTTTCTTACTTGGCTTTGGAATTACTTCAAGGCTCTTTGGCTCAACAGCAGTAGTAGTGTTGTGAATATCCTTCTTCATAGACACAGCAAAAAGGTACTTAGTGTCACCGAGGTACATAAGATTTATAGCACCCTCATAGGTAGCAACATATCCTTCACTACATTTTCTTCCTCTTTTACCCTTCTTTTTCCACCTCGGTAAGGAAGGCTTTGAAATGTCCCTACTTGGTGCAGCAAAACCATCATCCTGATCTTCTTCTTCTTCTTCTTTATTATGTTCCATAGAAGAATTAGAATTGTGTGAGGTGGAAGAACAATTATTGTGGTGGTGATCATCATGATGATGAGTAGAAGGAGGGGAAATACCCTTACAAACCCTATCAGGGTGAGATCTCATGTGCCCATACAATGCATTCTTTGTTGGAAACTTCTTATTGCAAACATAACAAATCGGTTTCCCATCATCATAGCAAATATCCCTATTGTTATTACTACTAATAGTACCTTGTTTTGAGTGATTGGAGAAATTAGGGTTTTTTGATTGCTTCTTCTTGGCAGCATAAAAGTGGGATCTTCTGTGGCCTCCCAATGCTTTGCCGCTGTTGAAACTCTTCCCACAAAGATTGCACTCGTGTCTTGCTTCTGGAGCTGTACTGTCCTCAAGAGAAACCTCAGCATTCATCATTTCGGGTTCAATTTCACTAGACGACGGTGAAGAAGATCGACTTTTCATCTTCTCACGGATCTCCCCTTCTTCATAGGGATAACCGTAATCATATGCAGCAGCTTTATGCTTAGGAGGGTTTTTATGATCTTTATCCATCTGGAAAGAAAGAAAGAAAAAAAGAAATTAAGAACGAAAGAAAGAGCTAACCCCTAAGAAGAGATAACAACCAATAACAACATGAAGGGGAATGAAGGAAGAAAGAAAAATTTACCTGTTGATGCTATGATTCATCCAAGAAACGCAACAAACTGAAAAGAGAGAGAGAGAGAGTGAATTGGAAGCTGTTATTAAAGGTTTGAAAGTGATATAATGATGATTGGAAACAAAAAACCGTGAAACTGATCAGTGTTATTTTACTGAAGACTATGGAAGAGGAAGAGGAAGAGGAAGAGGGAAAGGTGTGATTTTTTGGGTGTGAGAGTGAGAATGAGAACGAGAAGTGGAGGAAAGAGAATGAAGGAAACAAATATTCTCTCCCAAACAGATGTGCAATTAAGTCACCTTTTTTTTTTCCTACGAAAAGTGAGTGTTGAATTTCCCAAAAGTTATAAGAATTTAATATTGCTAATAAATATTTATTTTATCACATTTAATTCATTCCAGCCTTATATGGAAACAATTTCTTTGTCAAAGTTTTGGTCAAAAAATTTCTTTATCAAATTTACTAACAATTTTTGTGTATATATAAATTCGATTTTTCTAACGTTTGAAGTTTTGCACATGTTAAGTATCATTAATTACCCATTTTTTTTCTTATCAATTTTTTTATTAATTACAAATTTTTCTATTTGGTAGAAGGAGAGATTTTTTTTTTGAGGGAGGTAGCAGGAGAGATTAAATCTATAAAATCATTAAGAAAATATGTAATTGATAAAAAAAAATTGGTAATTAATAAACCTTAACATGTACAAGGTTTCGCATGTTAAAAAATCGTAGTAGTAACAAATTTTTAGTCGGCTTGTAATGTAATATATCGATGTATCACATATATTTTGAATTTAAATTACTGCTATCCAAATAAGTGAATAATTAAAGAACTTTGGACAAAAAAAGTAAATAATTAAAAAATTATAGACTTTTTTTTTGAATGGCAAACAGGATATATATATATATATATATATATATATATATATATATATTAGATCGGGAGTACAAAGAGTACTCTAACCTAATACAAGTACCAGGAAAGCAACACAAAGAGGACCTAAAAAGGGAGGGTAATCACCTAACACTTAGCAACATAGTACAAAACACCTCAATAAATCAACAAGGGAAACGAGCCTATCTACCCAAGCATCTTGTGGGTCCATATACCACACGTAAAAACGGGACGTACTAGATTTGCCCCTAACTAGGAACCAATGCCAAGACACCACATGTATCCTCTCCAAAAGTTCAACCCCACAAGACATCTGGTTTTGCGTTGTTACGTGCCTCCTAGATAGCCCACAAAACTGAGTGCCAAATCAAGGCCAAACCTGCTCTACAGTGTGAGTTGCGACCGAGTGACTCGAGCAGGAGAAAGCTGACAAAAATCCCGAGGCAGTACCAACTCGTACATCATCCACCTGAAAATGTCATACCACACCTTAGAGGAGAGATCACGGGTTAGGAATAAATGTAGACTAGATTCCTGAAATCGACCATAATAAACACACATGGTCCCGGAATCATCCATGAGGATCCTCCTACGAAAGAGATTCACACGGGTAGGAAGTCTATCCATAAATAGTCTCCAAGAGAAAGCGATAACCTTGGTCAGCAAAGCTCTTCCAGATCTTCCCCAACACTGAGACCTCTAAATCTAAAAGGCGGGCCACACGCAGGGAACTAGCAGACATAAGTGCATAGGCAGAACTCACAGAGTAAAAGCCACTAGGATGCTTAGACCAAGACCACATATCGTCCTCCTTGGTAAAAGATAGTGATGGTAATCATTCCAGGAGCTCCCCAAACAATGCCTCCTCCCACACAAAGAGTCTTTTCCTCCATGTTAGGCCCCAAAACCAACTGCCCCTCCCACCTCTCAGCATCCACCGCATAGCATCCCTGCTGATCTGAGACGGAGAAGAGCCTTGGGAAGACATGTCTCAGAGGTAGACTACCCACCTAAGTGCCTTCCCAGAATAAGGTGGATATCCTACTACTAACCCTCCTCACCATGGTATCTGTGAACTAGTCAAAATCACCCTCGCCTGCGATCCCCAGCAAGCGTATATCCTTCCATGAAACCGGGGAACCTAACCCCCGCTAGAGAAGGGGTACCAAAGCCTCTCCCCATATTTAGCCGCGAGAACCTGCTTCCAGAGTGCATTTTTCCCATCCGTCAACCTCCACCTCCATTTCCTAAGAAGGCTATGGTTGAACAATTTGAGATCCTGGACACCTAACCCTCCACCCGCCTTTGGCTTACATACATCCTCCCATTTGACCTAAGAAATTTTTTTCTCCCCCATAGCCCCTCCCCATAGAAATACCTTTTGTAATTGCACCACCAGTCGCCACACCCCCAGGGGCATCTTAAGGTAAGACAGATAGAAAATAGGAATGATATTTAATACTGAATTCAGGAGTATAATGTGACCCCCAAAACTCACAAAATTGTTATTTCATCCTCGTAGCCTCCCACGAATAATATCTAGCACTGGCTCCTAAGTACTCAGTTTGTGAGGGTTTAAACCCACTGGTAGCCCCAAGTACCTAAAAGGAATGGTACCAATCCTACAATGGAGGAATGTCTCAGCCATGGACATAAAGGTTTCCCCCACATTGACCCTCATTAGGCTACTCTTATAGAAATTTACCTTCAAGCTTGAGACTAGTTCAAAGCATCTCAAGATGGACTTCATTGTCCAAAGGTTTTCCACTGTAGCCTCACTGATGAAGAGTGTGTCATCTATGTATTGTAGATGTAAAATCACCACTACCTCACTGCCCACAGTGAAACCCCTAAATCTCTCAAGCGACGTCGCCCTCCGTACAAGCCCACCAAGGCCCTCAGCTACAATAAGGAAGAGGAAAGGTGTCAGCGAATCCCATTGCTTCAACCCCTTCTGGATGTTGATCTCCTCCATCGAGGAGCCATTTACCAGAACATAAAGTTTGGCCTCCACCTATCACAGAATCCAAACTTCCCCAGCATATAGTCCAAACCCCCAGTTGACCAAGTCATATGCCTTTTCAAAGTCAACTTTGAAGACTAAGCACTCCCTCCTAGTTTTTTTGTTGTTGCCATATCCACAATCTCGTTGACCACCACCACCCCGTCAACTAACTTTCTCCCCTGATAAAGGTTG
The DNA here is from genome assembly GCA_037113605.1 of Calophaca sinica. Classification (NCBI taxonomy): domain Eukaryota; kingdom Viridiplantae; phylum Streptophyta; class Magnoliopsida; order Fabales; family Fabaceae; genus Calophaca; species Calophaca sinica. The sequence goes on along the minus strand of CM073735.1, from coordinate 95,877,807 downwards.
ACTAAGACAGCGAGATAATAGAGTCCATCATCTTTCCCAATCTATCAACCAACTTCTTTGCAACCAACTTATAGAGACACCTAATTAAGGAAATTGGCTTGTAGTCCCCCCAAAGAAGCTGGGCAGTCGATCTTAAGGATCAAGGTCAGGAAGTATGATGAGAAGCACCATGGCAACTTAGGATTGGCATGGAATACCATCAACCGCCTCCTCAATTTTGGACAAAGAAAACGGAGTGGACAAGGCAAGACAATTAGTAGGTGAAAGTACAAGGAAAGTGATACCATCAAGATGAGGCCTATCCCAAGAGTCATCCGAGAAATGATAAGAGAATTATCGCCTCACCTCCTCTCTAATGTCAGCAATACCTTCAACCCACTCCTCACCCACCTTTAGTGCTAATATCTTATCCCTGTTTCTCCTAGTCTTAATGCATGAATGAAAATACCTGGAATTCGTATCTCCTTCCCTCAGCCACCTGCTCCTAGATCTCTGAAACAGTTGGGAATCCTTACTCTGAAGAAGCATCCAAAGATCTGAGGAGCATGATTTCCGTCTGTCCACCTCCACCTGAGATAGCGCCATATCCTCACATTTTAGGTCAACCAATTTAATTTCCTCCACCAGAAGCTAAATCCTAGTATCGGCATCTCCAAAAACATCATTATTCCACTTCTTAAGCTCCCTTTTTAGCAATCTAAGCTTCTCCTTTAAGATGAACCCCATCCATCCAGAAAGGGATGCCGAAGCCCAAGAGAAGTCTTGATGTTGTAACCAATAGTTGTTAAATCTGAAAGATTTTGGCCCCCAGCTATGTGAAGAATACCGGAGAACCAGCGAACAGTGGTCCGAGATTTCCCTCTCTAATGCCTTACTGAGTAGCATCTCCTTTACTTAAAAAATTATAAACTATAACTAAAAAACAGGTGATTCGTCATTTTTAGAGATAATACATGTTTTGCGGGGTCTCTGGCTCTCGTTATTTTTTTTAAGGGAGTACAACAGATACTCTAATCCATTAAGAATCCTTAAGTGGTATAGTTTTGTTTTTTGTAACAACCTAAGTCGTACTAGTATTACAACTAAGATCATTCTCAACCATTCAAAAGGAAAAAAGATGAACTCTAAATAATAGTGCACATATGTAACATACCCCTTCCCCAGATAAAACAAGCAGGCTAACCTCTTGACGTACACTCCAAAGGGTTCACACTCTACTCATATTAAAGGCAATGAGTCTGACCTCCTTTACTTAGAAATTAACACCAAGAAGTGACATTAATATGTTTCAGCACCTCCTGAAGGTTAGGCACCCTATTAGAGAAAATGAAATCATTTCTAACACCCAAGCCACTCACAAAACTGAATGTCAAATTAGCCCCCACCCCCCACGGGACAGAGAATAGCCCAACCAAATTAGATGGGAGTACCAACACCAAGCCCAACCATTTGAAAATAACATACCAAATGTGAAAAGAGAAATCACAATAAAGAAATAAGCGCACAAAAGTTATTGAAGAGAAGAATTGTCAAGGTCTTGTGATTTTTAATTATGCTAAAATTTAAATAAGACTTTAATTGGTTATTGAAAAAAAAAATCAAGGCCGTTATCAAATACTATAGCCTATGATTTAAAAATAGCTTATTTTATCAATAATTGAAGGATCCAACTTGCACAATTAGAATATGAGGAGTCAAAATCGCACAATCACACTACATGTAGGACCCAATTCGCACAATTAAAACCTCGGAGATAAAAATCGCACAATTACAATATTTGAGGAACTAAAAGTACAATTAAGCATAGCTTATTTTAACTATAAACTAACATATTTGACCCGTGCAGGTTGTCAATTCACATTGTGCACAGTAGAACAAAAAATATTTCTAAAGAAAAGTGTAAACAGATATGTATGTGTCATGAGATATAAATATTATATGATACTTAAAATTTACTCTATTAATTGGCAAAGTCAAACTATAATAGAAAATAATTATAAAAACTAAAATTAAAAATAACTTTTAAAAGTTCTATAAACAACTTATCTATAATACGATGCTTCGTTCCCCGCACAGTACATATTAAATAAAAAAATGGTTAATAGTGTTTTTCGTCCCTGTAATATGAGCGAAATCTGATTTTAGTCCCTGCAAAAAAATTATTTGTTTATGGTCTCTACAATGTAGAAATTTTTGTTTTTAGTCCTTGCAGTTTCAATTTTAGTCTTTATAATACTTGTTTACTTTGGATTTAGTCCTTATATGATCCATATTACATGGATTAAAATCAACATAGACTACATATTATAGGGACTAGAACCATCATGAAAAACTATTACAGGTATTAAAATCGAAACAACAATGACCAAAAACAAAAATTTCTATATTGCTGGGACCAAAAACAAATAAAAAATTTTATAGGGACTAAAACCAAATTTTGCTTATATTATAGGGACGAAAAGCTCTATTAACCCATAGATAAATAGAATTTCATAATAAAAAAAGAACATAATCAAAAAAAATTCCAAGCAAATACATACTAATATTTAAGTTTTACTAAAATGTTTATCAATAGTAAGTTTTTTATATAGATTTATCAATAGTAATTTAGAATTGAATGCTTTTTCATGCTAAATATTTTATCTCCTTATGATATACTTTTTTTTATAATTTAAATATTAATAGTTTTTATATAGATATTAATATGTTTTCATTTAAAATATAAATCTCCGTGTGAAAATATATTATATATGTAATTTGCCTTAAAATATTCATTAGCATGTGATGTATGTCGCTACATCTAAATCTTAATACGCCTAACGCCTCTATGAAAAAACTAAATCCATTAGTATTGAAATGATATATTGAATTAATTTTTTAAAATATTATGATTCAAACGAATTAATTTTTCTATTTGAATATTTTATTTTACTGTTTTTTAACAAAATATTTATTATCAAAATACAAACTTATATTCTAACGAAGATGTAAAATATTAAAAAAAAAATATAAACATTCTTAGTTATATTTGTCATTTTTATTTAAATTACATTTAATGTATTTATTTAACACAAAATATTAAATATGATTTTTAGAGTTGAAATGTAAAATTCGTATAACATAGCTTTTAAAATAATGAGTAATATTATGTAGCGAGAAAAAAGATAATAGAATTTAAATTTTGAAAGTATCAATTAACTTCATAATATGTATTAATTCCCGTAAAAAAAAGTTCGTAATATCTACTTAATGAATTTAATTATTTATTATAACTAAACTTTGAGTGATAGATTCAAAATTTGAAATTAGGTTAGAAATGATCAATTGAATAGCATAGTGACACATAACATAACAAAATCATCTAATAAAAAAATAATTTCTAATATAATATATAATATTATTAGATTTGAAAATTAAATTTTAACAATTTAAAATAAATTATCTTATGTTAAATTTCTTTATTAAGTTTTCTAGATTTGAAATCAGAAATAAATTATATTGAATAAAATTTTAAAACTAAATTAAAAACATGATATATAATATAATATAATTCAAAATTCATTTTTTTGATCAGCTAGTAGAAATGGTAAACAATAAACACACACACGTCCAAACGGCAATACCCGGGCTCGAATTCCGGTCCCGGCGTCCCCATGCCGTTGAAATTGCGAAAGCGACCAGCAATGGGGGACTTCAAAATTCATTTTTTAATAATTGGTAAATGTGTTTTGAATAGTAACGCGCAATTTATATTAATTATATTTTGAAAATTTTAAATGTATTATCTATTATCTATTATATATTATAAAAGAAGGTTTTTAATTCTACCTGAACTATTTCTACTTTTTTAAATTTAAAACCTAAAATATTATTTATTTTATCTATTAAATGCAACATTTTTCCTGCTACATGTCACCAACTAAATATTTCAAAATATTTTAATTGAACACATTTTGAATTTAAGATTTAATTCAAAATATAATTTTTAAATAATAGAAATTTAAAAATCAATTTAGAATTTTTAATTTATTTAATTTATTTCAAATTTTAAATTTTATAAATCTAATTTTAAAAAATTATATTAGATAAAATTTTTAAATTAAGGTTTCAAAATAAAATTAAGATAAGTTATAGATTACTATTCAAAATATAATTATCATTTAACAGAAACAAAAATTTAATTTTTCTGATTTATTTCAAATTTTAAATTTAGAAAGTTTAATTTATAATTTTTTAATGATATTTTTTTAATTTATTAAATGATAAAATTAAAAGTTAATATTACTTATTTCAAATTTATATTAAAAGTTAATTTTGATATTTTATTCAATATAGTCAATATTATTATTCCGAATTTCAAATCTAGAATTTTGAATTTATAATTTTAATTAAAATATTTTATTTCAAATATTTTAAATTTTAAAAATCTAAGTTTGTAATCAATTATATACATAGAGACTTAAAATTTAATAGAAACTTAAAATTTGGAATCATTGTATTTCAAATATTTTATCATTTAATAGAAACTTAAAATTTAATGTCGAATTTGATGCAATATAAGTTGTATAATTTATTTCAAAATTCAAATCTAGAAATTTTCATTTAAAATTTTAATAAATCGTAATTTGTTTCAAATTTTAAATTTTTAATGAATAATTTTGAAATTTATTATATGATAAATTTTATACATACATACATATATATATATACCTAAATTTTTATATTTTACACAAGATAGTTTATTTCAAATTTCAAATTTTGAAAATTTAATTTTAAATTATAAATTTAGATAATTTATTTTAAAATTTTAATTTTAAAATATTAATTTCAAAATCCATTATATTATTATTATTATTATTATTATATACCTATTGTCTATTATATTATTTAAAAGAATGTTTTCTTATATGTTGTGATGTCCAAAAGTATATTCGTTGTGTTTGAATATTAAGATAAAATACAATTAAATTAATTTAATATCATTTAAAATAAATATTTTATCTCAAATTTTTATGTGAAATTCAACACTCTAATCATTTAATAATTTGCTTCTATTTTTTAGTTTTGTTAAGTGAATTTCAAATTTTTTCAATATAAGTTATTTCAAATTTAAAATTCATAAAAATATCCCTCAAATACGATAGCGTATTTGACCCGTGCAATGCACGAGTGAGATTCAGGGTGGACAACCCATGTTTTATGCACAAAATAGCCAAAAATACTTCTAAATAAGAGTGAAAAAGATATATGTGTAATGATATATAAAAATAACCAACATAAATTTTATCTGAAACTTAAATTTTACTCTTTTAAAACTCTAATAGAAAATAATAATAAGAACTCAAATTTAAAATAACTTATAAAAATTCTATAAACTTATTTATAATACGATGATCTGTGCCCCATGTGAATACATGCCTTGACATGATGGTTTTGATGATTGACAAAAGGGAGCTTTGCAAATAGTCAACCGTGCAAAAAGTGGAAAAGAATACCAAGACGCGTATCAAGAATGATAGTTTCTCAAGTCTTTGGGTTTTGGGTATTTATTTATTTTTATTAAGACTATTTGTAAGTAGTAATAAAAAGCTCTCAATTAAAATAAAATCACACACTCACAAAATGATTTTTATTCTAAAATTGATTTTATGATAATTTTTTCTAAATTATTTTTAGGCACAAAGTATTTTGAAATTCTTAAGTTGTGCTCAAAATATTGGTTGGAAAATATTTCAAGTTTTCTTTGGAAAATATTCTCCGTGTCGAGCAGTGATATTTTGACATGCAAGTCGTGTGCCGAGCTGAGGTAGCGTGCCGAGCTGAGGTCGCGTGTGAACTGTGGAGAAGTCGCGTGCCGAGCTGTGAGGAGGTCGTGTGCCGAGCTGTGAGGAGAGATCGTATGCCGAGCTGTGTGGAGAGGTCGTATGCCGAGCTGTGGAGAGGTCGTATGCCGAGCTGTGGAGAGGTCGTATGCCGAGCTGTGGAGAGATCGTATGCCGAGCTGTGTGGAGAGGTCGTATGTCGAGCTGTGTGGAGAGGTCGTATGCCGAGCTGGGGAGATTGTATGCCGAGCTGGGGAGAGGTCGTATGGAAATACGATGTCGAATCCTGCAACGGACATTTCGACGCTCCTCTCAAAACGCAACGGACAAATCCACGCAACGGACAAATGCTGCAACGGACAAATCCTGCAACGGACATTTCGACGCTCCTCTCAGTGCCTATAAAAGCACTGCACCATGAGCATTGTTTTTAACATAACACAACAACGCAGTGCTTAATTTTTGTGCCAAAAACTCTGTCAAATATTTTTCATCACTCACACTTATTTGAGCACAATTTTCTGAGAGCCTTTTATTCTACATAATTTGAGTTGTATTATTTGAGCTTCAATTTGTTATATCTGCACTATTGAGTGTATCTTTCTCGTCTCATTTTATTTGTGAAAATCATTTATTTTTGGGTAGGAATCCCAAGGTGTTCATAGAGAGGTGATATCTCTTGAACGTATTGCTCTGGTTTAGAGTTGTAAAGGTTTCTAGTGAACCTCGATTTAAAAGCTAGTGTCTTAGTGAAAATCCTATAGTGGTTTGCTTTGGGGACAGGACGTAGGCCACAGGGTGTTAGGTGGCGAACCTGGATAATTTGTTGTGTGCTTTTTTACTCCTTATCTCTCTACTTTTCACCAATTAAATTTCTGTACTTTATTTTATTATTATTTATATCTTAATATTTACTTTATTTTTAACTCGTTTGCAATTTATTCTTCAAGTGATTTATCTATTTCACATTAATATTTCCGCAACTCATAATTAGCACTTATTTCTCCAAAAGTTTTTGAAAGCACCGTTCACACACAATTCACCCCCCTCTTGTGTTTGGAGTTACTTGTCAACAAGTGGTATCAGAGCTAGACTCTTGTATAAAGGACTTAACCGTCTCAAGAGAATGACTTCAAACAATAACGAGGGAACTTCCATGAACAGACCCCCATTTTTCAATGGTGAGGGGTATGGTTATTAGAAGGATAGAATGCAAATCTTTCTTGAGGGTGTTGATCTTGATATTTGGGATGCTGTGGAAAATGGTCCATTTGTCCCCACTCAATCAATTAATGATGCAGTGGTAGACAAACCAAGATCACTTTGGACCGAAGATGATAAGAAAAAGGTCCAATACAATTTGAAAGCTAAGAACATCATCACTTCTGCTTTAAGCTACGATGAGTTCTATAGGGTCTCAAATTGCAAGATCAACTAAAGAAATGTGGGACACCCTTCTATTGACCCATGACGGTACTACGGAGGCCAACTTATGTCTCATGGCCAAACACGAGGAGGATGAGGTAAATGCTCTTGAACTCGAATCTCCTTTAACTTATGATGAGACTTATTACTTGTGAAGAATTAAATAATGAAACGATTAAACTTGAAAATTGTTCTTTCTTCTAAGAAAACCATCTCTTCTCTTGAATCAAAAATTGAAATTTTAAACAAAGAGATAGTGATTCTTAAAGAAAAACAAGTTGTTGTGATTGAAACTTCTCCTCCCATATCTTGTGAAAATAAAAAAGATGAAGTTTTAAAATGCAATGAGTGTAGTGTTTTGAAAAATAAGGTTGAGGATTTAAATAACACTCTTGCAAAATTTACAATGGGAAGAGATAATCTAAACATTATTTTAGGAAACCAAAAAGGTACTTTTAGAAAAGCTGGTTTAGGTTATTATCCAAAAATTCATGAAAAATCTTTTAAACTCTTCAATCACAACAAACCCTCAAGTAGTCCTTTCATTAAATGCTTTCACTGTGGTAGAAATGGTCACACTGCCTCCATTTGCAATATTAGAAAGAACAAGAATGTGGTTGGCAAAAAGATATGGATTCCAAAGGGTACTTTGCCAAAAACTAACTCATCTGGACCCAACTTAGTTTGGGTACCAAAAGTTAAAACCTGATTTTATTTTGCAAGTGTGCTTGAAAGCCAAAGATTCAAATTGGTATCTTGATAGCTACTGCTCAAAGCACATGACAGAGACAAAAGCAAGTTCTCCTCTTTGGAACCCAAAAATAAAGGTTATGTTTGTTATGGTGATAATAATAAAGGTAAAATTCTTGGGATTGGTACTATTGGTAAGAGTCCTAATCCCATTATAGAGAATGTCTTGTATGTGGAAGGTTTGAAACATAACTTGCTAAGTATTAGTCAACTTTCTGACAAAGGCAATAATGTTATATTTGATTCTTCAAAATGCATGGTCGTAAATTCTTTTAATAAAAGTACAATTTTTGTTGGATCTAGAATTGGAAATATCTATATGGTTAATTTAGATGAACTACCTTCAAATGATGCATCTTTGTCTTTTAGTAAAGAGAATGAATCTTGGCTATGGCATAGAAGAATGGCTCATATTCACATGGATCATCTTAATAAATTGGTTCGTAAAGACTTAGTAATTGGTTTGCCAAAGATTCGTTTTGAAAAAGATAAACTTTGTGATGCGTGTCAAAAAGGAAAACAAGTAAAGGCGTCTTTCAAATCTAAAAATATTGTTTCTACAAACCGGCCTTTACAACTTTTACATATGGATTTATTTGGCCCTTCTAGAACCATGAGCTTTGGTGGCAATTACTATGCTCTTGTCATTGTGGATGACTATTCTCGCTATACATGGACTTTATTTATTTCTCACAAAAATGATGCTTTTAATGCTTTTTGAAAACTTGCAAAGGTTATACAAAATGAGAAGGGACTTAACATTGCTTCCATTCGAAGTGATCATGGTGGGGAATTTGAGAATGAAGCATTTGAAGCATTTTGCACAGAAAATGGCATCGATCACAACTTTTCTGCTCCAAGGACACCGCAACAAAATGGAGTGGTTGAAAGGAAAAATCGGTCTCTTGAAGAGCTAGCGAGGACGATGCTCAATGAGACTAACCTTCCTAAGTACTTTTGGCCAGACGCCGTGAGCACCGCTTGCTATGTGATGAATCGAGTTCTTATAAGGCCGATCCTTAAACAAACACCATATGAACTCTACAAAGGAAGGAAGCCCAACATTTCCCACCTTCACGTTTTCGGATGCAAGTGTTTTGTCCTAAACAATGGTAAGAATAACCTTGGAAAATTTGATGCCAAAGCGGATGAAGGTATATTTCTTGGATATTCTATTTCTAGTAAAGCTTTTCGAATTTATAATAAGAGAACTTTGACTATTGAAGAATCTGTGCATGTTACCTTTGATGAGTCTAACCCAAAATCTTTGGTAGAAGATAGTGTTGATGATCTTGCAGAAAATTTGGGAAATAGTCACTTAGAAGATTCAAACGAGTCCAAAGATGAAGATGAAAATCCTTTGCCACAATATTCTAAGGAATCCCCTCATTCAAATTTACCAAAAGAATGGAGAGTCTCAAAACATCATCCACTTGACAATATAATTGGCGATATCTCTAAAGGGGTAACAACTCGAAACTCTCTTAATCATGCATGTCTTTTCATGGCTTTTGTTTCTCAAGTTGAACCAAAGGACATCAATGAAGCCATTATTGATGAACATTGGACCCTTGCAATGCAAGAGGAATTAAATCAATTTGAAAGAAACAATGTTTGGGAACTAGTTCCTAAACCTAAAGATCATATAGTCATTGGGACCAAATGGGTCTTTCGCAACAAGCTTGATGAAAACGGTATTATTGTTAGAAACAAAGCTAGACTTGTTGCAAAAGGCTACAACCAACAAGAGGGCATAGATTTCGATGAAACCTATGCACCCGTGGCTAGATTAGAAGCCATTCGTATGCTTCTAGCATTTGCATGTGTCATGGATTTTAAACTTTTTCAAATGGATGTAAAGAGTGCTTTTCTAAATGGCTTTATTCAAGAAGAAGTATATGTTGATCAACCTCCCGGTTTTGAAAATTTTGAATTTCCAAATCATGTTTTCAAATTGAAAAAGGCTTTATATGGTTTAAAACAAGCTCCGAGAGCTTGGTACGAGAGGTTGAGCAAATATTTACTTGAAAAAGGTTTTGAAAGAGGAAAAGTTGATACTACTCTTTTCATCAAACATAAGAAGCATGACATTTTACTTGTTCAAATTTATGTCGATGATATAATATTTGGTGCTACTAATGAATCCTTGTGTAAGGAATTTTCTGATATCATGCAAAGTGAATTTGAAATGTCAATGATGGGAGAGCTAAATTACTTCCTTGGACTTCAAATCAAACAAACAAAGGAAGGAATATTCATCAATCAATCCAAATATTGCAAGGATTTACTCAAGAAATTTGGAATGACCGATGCAAAAGAAATCTCAACTCCAATGAGCACTTCATGCTATCTTGACAAAGATGAAGGTGGTAAGTCGGTCGAAGTAAGTAAGTATAGAGGTATGATAGGATCTCTTCTCTATCTCACTGCTAGTCGCCCTGATATTATGTTTAGTGTTTGTATGTGTGCACGTTTTCAAGCTAGGCCTAAGGAATCACATCTCTCTGTAGAAACGCATTATGAGATACCTCATTGGCACACAAAACACGGGTTTATGGTACCCCAAAGGTGCCGAATGCACTTTGATTGGGTACTGATTCTGATTTTGCGGGTTGTAAATTGGACCGAAAAAGCACTAGTGGGACATGTCACTTACTTGGGAATGCCTTGGTTTCATGGCATAGTAAGAAACAAGCCGGTGTGGCTTTGTCCACTCTTTGAGCGGAATACGTTGCTGGGTAGTTGTTGTGCACAGATTATTTGGATGAAACAATGGTTGAATGATTATGGAATCAATCAAAACTGCTCCAATTAAGTGCGACAATACTAGTGCCATAAACCTCACGAAAAATCCGGTTTATCACTCCCGGACCAAACACATAGAAATTAGGCACCATTTTATTAGAGATCATGTTCAAAAAGGAGATTGTGTGATTGAGTTTGTGGAAACATCTAAACAACTCGCAGATATTTTTACTAAACCTTTGCCTAAAGAAAACTTCTTTTTTATAAGAACCGAGTTAGGAATTTTAGATCAATCATGCATTGAATGACTGCGTGTGAGTGCATTTTATTATGAATAAGTTCTAACTTGAGCGTTGGAGTGTGCTAACATTTTTATGCAGGATCCGTTACCAAGACTAAAAGTGGAGAAATGCAACCGTCCTTCCTGTAATCGTTAAAATAAAAGTTTGTGCAGGTTATGTTAACTGCAAACAATTATGCTTCATTGAACCCTTGATACTCTATTATTTTTCGCCATCTAGTTACACGTATATGCATACGTTTTACATGCCTTTCCCTCTAATCTTTTCCACTTTTTGATGTTGACAAAAGGGGGAGAGTTATATGATTCAGGCGGAGTAAATTATATTATGCATATTGTGAGGGGGAGTTTTTCTAAATATTGTGCTTAAACTCTGATAACTTTTATTGAAAAACCATGCTTATATCTCATTGCCATATCATGATTATAAAAACCATGCTTATATCTCATTGCCATATCATGATTATATTTTACTAAATTCCCTCCATGAGATGTTTGTCATCATCAAAAAGGGGGAGTCTGTGAATACATGCCTTGACAGGATGATTTTGATGATTGACAAAAGGGAGCTTTGCAAATAGTCAACCGTGCAAAAAGTGGAAAAGAATACCAAGACGCGTATCAAGAATGATAGTTTCTCAAGTCTTTGGGTTTTGGTATTTATTTATTTTTATTAAGACTATTTGTAAGTAGTAATAAAAAGCTCTCAATTAAAATAAAATCACACACTCACAAAATGATTTTTATTCTAAAATTGATTTTATGATAATTTTTTCTAAATTATTTTTAGGCACAAAGTATTTTGAAAAATTCTTAAGTTGTGCTCAAAATATTGTTTGGAAAATATTTCAAGTTTTCTTTGGAAAATATTCTCCGTGTCGAGCAGTGATATTTTGACATGCAAGTCGTGTGCCGAGCTGAGGTAGCGTGCCGAGCTGAGGTCGCGTGCCGAGCTGAGGTCGCGTGCCGAGCTGTGAGGAGGTCGTGTGCCGAGCTGTGAGGAGATCGTATGTCGAGCTGTGTGGAGAGGTCGTATGCCGAGCTGTGGAGAGGTCGTATGCCGAGCTGTGGAGAGATCGTATGCCGAGCTGTGTGGAGAGGTCGTATGTCGAGCTGTGTGGAGAGGTCGTATGCCGAGCTGGGGAGATTGTATGCCGAGCTGGGGAGAGGTCGTATGGAAATACGATGTCGAATCCTGCAACGGACATTTCGACGCTCCTCTCAAAACGCAACGGACAAATCCACGCAACGGACAAATCCACGCAACGGACAAATGCTGCAACGGACAAATCCTGCAACGGACATTTCGACGGTTCTCTCAGTGCCTATAAAAGCACTGCACCATGAGCATTGTTTTTAACATAACACAACAACGCAGTGCTTAAATTTTGTGCCAAAAACTCTGTCAAATATTTTTCATCACTCACACTTATTTGAGCACAATTTTCTGAGAGCCTTTTATTCTACATAATTTGAGTTGTATTATTTGAGCTTCAATTTGTTATATCTGCACTATTGAGTGTATCTTTCTCGTCTCATTTTATTTGTGAAAATCATTTATTTTTGGGTAGGAATCCCAAGGTGTTCATAGAGAGGTGATATCTCTTGAACGTATTGCTCTGGTTTAGAGTTGTAAAGGTTTCTAGCTGAACCTGATTTAAAAGCTAGTGTCTTAGTGAAAATCCCATAGTGGTTTGCTTTGGGGACAGGACGTAGGCCACAGGGTGTTAGGTGGCCGAACCTGGATAATTTGTTGTGTGCTTTTTACTCCTTATCTCTCTACTTTTCACCAATTAAATTTCTCAGACTTTATTTTATTTTTATTTATATCTTACTATTTACTTTATTTTTAACTCGTTTGCAATTTATTCTTCAAGTGATTTATCTATTTCACATTAATATTTCCGCAACTCATAATTAGCACTTATTTCTCCAAAAGTTTTTGAAAGCACCGTTCACACACAATTCACCCCCCTCTTGTGTTTGGAGTCACTTGTCAACACCCCACACAATACATATTAAAATAAATAAATAAATTTTCCAGACAAAATACATCCTAATATTTAAGGGGTTGATCTCTCTCAACAGATATTTTTTGTAAGACCTGCATCTCAACATAAATTGAAAGCACGATAAATTAAATTAAAGTATAAGAGTTACTAAATATTTAAAACTTGCTTACAGTAATCCAAGTAATAAATTTCAAATATAAGTCATAAAATCTAATAAATAGATTACAACCTATACAATACTTGGAATAGTAAAATTCCACTCCAACATAAAACACTACTCTATGGGTGCCAAGCCTTGAGCTTTGCCTCATCTGCCTCCGGTACCTGTTTATCTGAAAAACAACATGGAAAAAGTGAGATAAAAATCTCAGTGAGTCCTTCTCGGACTCCTCACTATCTCTCGTCGAATCATACTTATTTACTAAGACTAACTGTGACATAGAAGGCCAAAGCATACTTTTCGTTTAATACATAAGAACTTGTTTTGAAAGCATACTGTATGTTAGACACCCTAAGCGTGAATACCATAAGGTGTACTAACCTGAAACTAAATTGCTATATGGTGTTGAACTTAATCATTAACTTATACTCGGGTGTAACATCTCAACTTCCTTTGTGTTGAGCGTGGTTACCTATACCTCAGCTTCCTTTGTGCTGAGTGTGCTTACTAGTACCTCAGCTTCCTTCGTGCTGAGTATACAAACTTACACCTTAGCTTCCCTTGTGCTAAGCGTGTTTACTGACACCTTAGTTTTCTCTGTGTTGAGTGTGCTTACTAGTACCTCAACTTCCTTTGTGCTGAGTATACTAACTTACACCTTAGCTTCCTTTGTGTTGAGCGTGTTTACTGATCCGGAATGTGCTAATCCAGTATTCATAAAATGCAATGCAATTTATTAACTAAGAACATATAGTTCTTCTTTACTTTGTACTTACTCTGTCCTTTACTTCTATGTTATTGGACTTTGTCCTATACTTTGATCCATAGACCCTATTAAACATACTTGTCTTTTAAGTGATTTAGATCACCACTCTTATTTCTTCTATGCATTATTACAACTAAGTAATTTAGCAACTTAAGGATTACAATTTGTAACACCATTTAACTAACTAAATGTTGTGTAAAATATTAACACAATTGTTCAAGTATACACAATCGCAACAAGTAGTAAAGATTAAATCAAGATCGTTCCCACAAGGATTGATTAATTAATTTCACAAGTTTTTCCATTAGTAAATGAGTTAGTGAGTAAGTAATAAAAACAGAAAATAAACATCAAGTTTTTGTGATTTTAATAACTGAACAAGACAGAATTAAACATGTGATTTGAGAAAAATATGGATAAAGGCAGTTAGGATTCAGTTCATTCATATTTCCACTAGGTTGGTTTCAGTGCCATAAGTCAGTGCCATATGGCACCTGGGCGCAGGGCATTAATGTGTGTGCCTTTCAGCACTTTCACCAGGGTTAAGTAAAGGGTTCCTTATGTCTAAGCCCCCATTATGTTCCCCCTTGTCTAATTAATGTGGCCAAGAACACCCTACAAGCCAGATTGCCTATGTCTAGTTTAATCTAAATCAATTAAAGTGTCCTTTAAATTGATATCCCTTATATTGCCTCATGAAATCAGTATATCACCACCTTTCAGCACCTAACATACATGTATCTAACTAAAGTTGATCAGGCTCAAGTTAAATATATAAGCAATGAAGTCGCATGAGACAAAGATGCATAGGCAAGGACATATAGACATTCACCAACCAAGTTTCAATACAAAGTCACTTCATCCTAACTTAAGAAATTTAGTTCATAATGAGCCTAAAAATAAAACAAAATAAACTGGTGCCAAAAACAGAATCCATGGCACTAGAGTAGAGTTTAGAAACTATTACAGCTATGAATAAAACAGAAAAAATAGAGTTGCTCCCAGCCTTGTGAGCTCGAAAACCACTCCTTAAGTAGCAATGCCTTGCTGTCTCTGCTTCAATCTGTACTGATCTAGTTACTTCTCTCCATGGACAATGTTGATAGCTTGAATCAATGGTGTTTGGAAGAAGAGAGATGAGATGCGGCTGCTTCTAAATTCAGGGGGGACAGATGCTGCCCTAGCAGAAAGGAATATCAGAACCAGCCTCCTTTGCTTCATTAGGTCATTGTACTTTTATAGTCTCTCCTCAAAATGGGCTGACCAATGTTAATCCCCAAAAAGATGCTGTCTTTAGGCCCAAAAGTGAGAGCTTTTTGTCATGTAGTGAGCTGAGAGAAAATGCAATAGGACAAGGAGGGACCACCAAAAAGCACGCTGCAGCAGCATACATGAGGACAGAGTCCTTTGTTTAGCTCCACTGAAAGATCACACGCTGCTGCCTTACTTCCAGGGCTGTTATCAACACAGTGCCGTGGCATGGCACCAGACTTGGCACTGAGCAATTCTCATAAAAATCTGCACAATGTCACAAAAACATCAAAATGCTCACAAAAGCACCAAAGTGCTTTAAACAGCTCCAAACCAGGGAATCCACCTTATTTACATGAATCTAATAATTAAAGGATCTAAATTACTCTTAAACTCACATGATTCATAGTCATAAAAGCATAAATAACTCTTATTTCTAAGAGTTATCACACCCCCAAACTTGAACCATTGCTTGTCCTCAAGTAATGACACATGAACAACAACAGAAAACAGACAAATTATCACAAATGCAGTAGCACTGAACATGTGATTTCTAACAGAAAACTTTTTATTGGGTGGTTTTCACAAGTCTTCACTTTCAGACTAACACTTTGCAAGCAATCCCTTTGTGCATCATGCTTTCTTGATTTGTTCCACTGAATTCAAGTGTGTGTGTGCACCCCCTATGCTCTATCAAAAAGCTAGTATAGATCCCTCAAGTTCATCTCAGTTTTCCCCCAAAGAATCTTCCTAGTTTGCACCTCCTAATTCTAACAATGGGGACTAGGCTTACAATTGTAGGAAATAGGGGTTACATGATAAGCACAACAGCACCAAGAAACATGGGATCAATGCACACTCATTCAACTTTTAATCTTTTTGTCTTTTTCTATGTTTCATCTCTTTGCCTTTTGACGCAAATAACAACAATTGTAATGAAGTTACCCGGTTACTCAACAAAGAGACTTTTTTCTCTTTTTTTTTTTTGGATTTTTCTGATTACTAATGTGTGCATTGTCCTATTCTTTAATTCTTTACAATGAGCATACCCCCAAACTTATCTTTTACCCAATCCTCCTTCATTGATCAAATTTAGTACAAGGTTCAGTCCATTCTAAGGGTTCCACATCAACTAGTTTAAAGGATACCTATTCTTCCCTCTTAAGCTAAGGGTTTGTGTCAAAATTCAGTGTTCCAACCAATTGCCAATCAGCGCAAAGTTCCCAACAACACCATGCATAGAATCCTCATTAAGTTAAGCCAATGTGTCAACCAATTTTTTTTTTTTTTAAAAGGACACTACTGCAATTGCAACAATTAACTCCTAACATATCCTTCCCCCCAACATAATTCCTTGCAGTGTCCTCACTGCAACTACATTATGTTAAAGAAAGGGATGACTCAAAACAGACTAATTAAGCAACCTTCAAACAACAAAATTCAGCAAACACAAAGAAACCTACTAAAAAAATATTTATTGCAACAAGAATTATTGGTAAAAGAGTAGGGTTAGAACATCCCTGTTTGGAGCCGTGATCTCCTTCTCCTGGGTGTCCTCATCAGATTAGCACTTGGCTCCTCCTCCTCATCACCAGTGATGGTGATGACTGCCTCTTTGGCAGTTTCTTTTCTCTTTCTTGTCTGACTCCCTCAGCAGGAGTGGTTGTCTTCCTTGGTGTGTCAGCAGGGGGAGGTGGTGGTTGCCAGCCTTCATCAAAGATCGCTGCGAATTGGCACCGCTTCTGGGAGCTTCAAAGAACTCCTTCAGGTTCTTTTCCTTTCCTGGAGCCCCTCTTCTTCTTCGGTGTTGCTTCACTGGAGGCAGGATCCTCATCAGCTGCAGCCTCCTCTTTGTCTCCTAAGATCCAGTCAGGAAACTCAGGGGGGGCATTACCCAATTTCTTGGGGAAGTTAAAATTGAAAATTCTTTTCTGCCATAGGTACTGCTCTTGGGCAAACCTCCAGTAAGCCTGCTGTTTCTTCAATAATTGATTCACAATCTCAGCCAACTCCTCTCTTCCTTCTTCGGGGGAGCGTAAACAAAGCAGGCCAGGGCACCAGATATGCCATTCCAAGGCTTTGGAACAGGCCATGTGACATCACTGTCAAGAGTGGTCACCCCTTCAAGCTTGCACAAGGCAGTGATCAAATATGGGAAGAATAGATCGCCTTGGTCCTCTTTGCACAAGCAACAATTTCCTATGAATCGGCGCCAACATCAACCAATTTCCCCTCCAGAATATGATGCAGTAACACAATCCTCTCCTTATCAATGGTTTGATGGTGAGTGGTTGGGAGCAAGCTAGGACCCATGAAATTGTACCAAGTCTTAGCTGCAGGGATTAGGGTGTTTCTCCTTATCCGGGAGGCATCCCCTCGCCTCTTTGCCCATTTGGTACCTTCAATCGCCACCGTGCATTACCTCATTCATCTGCTTCTCTGTTATAGCCTTCATCCTCTTTTCAAAGGCATCTCCCTTCTCTGGTAGAGCAAGGTATTCATTGATTCCTTCTGAGGAGAAGGGGACAGTGACTCCTCTAATGTTGGAGTAGTTTGCTTCAGGCTGACCTTCTTCCTGATGGGGTATTCCAGCATAGAACTCACGCACAATGGCCGTGATGGGGCTCTTAGGGTGAGAGCAAAAGTTTTCCCATTTGTACTGCTCAATCAACATCATTATGTCAGGTGAAGCTGTTTGCAACTCGAAACCCCTCTCAGGATGCAGAGGCCTTTTTTCCATGCACTCCCCGTACCTCTTTCTTGACTCCTCATTATGAAATCTCTCCTCTGGTGCCAAATTTGGCACTCGTGACTTTGTTCTCTGTGCTGCGTGCTTGGTCCTCATGGCTGATAGTAGTTGCTTCCAACGTTCTACAACTGCTGTCTCAATGGTTTCTGGGCAAAAGGGAAAACTAGGGTTCACAGATTTGAGAATTTGGGGGATTTGAAATGAGGGAGAATGTGAGAGTGGGTTTGACGAATGGGGTTAGGGTTAAAAAGGTGGGCTTTTACGATGGGGTAGAGGGTGAGACGAGTAGAGATAGTGGGAGGTTTCTGCAGTTTGGAAGATAGGGGAGTTGGTGTTGCTGCAATGGTGAGTGTTTGGGAAATGGAGTGAAGGTTGGGGACTTCCCGTTGGAGTTTAATTCGAGGAGGGAGAGGTTGATTTTCTAAATCAGAAGGCAGGAGTTTGAGGATGCAAGGTGGCATACTGCCATTGGTACACGTAGGAAAACGTGCACTTGTGAGGTGCCAAGTCATTTAATGCCCCAAAGGATTGCTTTTTCTTTTTACTGTGCAACTGCCCCTTCACCCTTTCTTTCTTAAAAACTCACACCTGAATTGGTGCCCCCCGTGGTGCCATGGCACCAAATGCACAGCATTCAGAACTTCATATCAGCCACCCCAACTGCACTACACTTCCAGCACCAAAATTCAATTTATTCCTGCAAAACAAAATTAAACTAAGTTAAAAAAAAATCTGGGCTGCCTCCCAGTAGCGCTTGGTTTATAAAAGTCCTCAGCCAGACTTATTTTTCACTTCAGTTGTCTTTGAGTTTAGTGGTGACCCTTGTTCTTTCATCAGGGTCACCCCAATACTGCTTCACTCTCTGGCCATTGACTTTAAAGGTTGCACCTGTGGCCTCATCCAGTAAGTCCACTGCCCCATATGGATATAACTTGACTAGCTTGAAAGGACCAGACCACCTTGATTTGCGCTTCCCAGGGAATAATTTCAATCTTGAATTGAACAGCAGCACTTGAGATCCTTCTTTTAATTCCCTGGGTTGAATTTTTTTATCATGCCAAGCTTTAGTTTTGGCTTTGTACAGCTCGGCATTCTCATAGGCAAAGAGCCTATGCTCTTCTAGTTCATGAAGTTGCAGCAACCTTGCTGCACCAGCACTCTCCAAGTCAAAATTCAGCTTCTTTGTGGCCCAGAAAGCTTTGTGATGCAACTCAATAGGCAAGTGGCAAGCCTTACCAAACACCAATCTATAGGGAGATGTCCCTAATGGTGTCTTATATGCTGTTCTGTAGGCCCACAGGGCATCTTCAAGATGCAAGGACCAATCTTTCCTAAAAGGATTGACAACCTTCTCAAGAATCCTCTTAATTTCCCAGTTGGAGAGCTCAACTTGGCCACTTGTTTGTGGATGATATGCAGTAGCTATCTTGTGCTTCACCCCATACTTCAGCAAGAGCTTTTCTATTAGTTTGTTACAAAAATGGGTGCCCTCATCACTGATAATTGCTCGAGGGACACCAAACCTTGTGAAGATATTCTTATGCAAAAACCTGCTCACTGCCTTGGCATCATTGGTAGGCAGAGCTACTGCTTCAATCCACTTAGACACATAATCCACAGCCACTAAGATGTACAGATTTCCAAAGGAAGGAGGAAAAGGGCCCATGAAATCCATGCCCCATACATCAAAGAGTCCAATTTCAAGGATGCTGTTGAGAGGCATTTCTTGTTTGCTTGAAATATTTCCTACCCTTTGGCATCAATCACAATGTTTAACAAATTCATAAGAATCTTTAAATAGAGAGGGCCAGAAATAACCAGATTGCAAAACTTTGGCTGCTGTTCTGGCTCCTCCAAAGTGTCCTCCACAAGGTGCAGAGTGACAATGTTGCAGGATGCTTCCAACTTCTTCTTCTGCTACACACCTTCTAAATAGCTTATCCACACCCTTCTTGTATAGAAAAGGTTCATCCCAATAATATTGTTTCACTTGCTGGAAGAATCTCCTCTTCTGTTGGTAATCCATCTCAACTGGAAGGATTTTACAAACCAGAAAGTTCACTATATCAGCATACCAAGGTGCCGTGAGGGCATCAACCTTGGCACCTGTTACTACCAACAGTTGCTCATCAGGAAAATTTTCTTTAATTTCACCTCCCTGTTGTTCAACACTGTCATTTTCAATTACGACAAGTGGTCAGCTACTTGATTCTCCACTCCTTTTTTATCTCTGATTTCTAAGTCAAACTCTTGAAGTAACAACACCCATCTTATCAATCTTGGTTTTGTATCTTTCTTGGCAATCAAATACTTGATTGCTGAGTGGTCAGTGTACACCACCACTTTTGTGCCAACCAGGTAGGATCTGAACTTGTCAAAAGCAAACACCACTGCAAGTAGTTCTTTCTCAGTGGTGGTATAGTTCAACTGAGCATCCACCAATGTCTTGCTTGCAAAGTAAATTGAATGAAACACCTTGTTATGTCTTTGACCGAGAACAGCTCCTATAGCAAAATCACTTGCATCGCACATCAACTCAAATGGCTTATCCCAGTCTGGGGCAACAATGATAGGTGCTGTGGTTAAGGCTTTCTTCAGTGTTTGGAAAGCTAACATGCACTATTCATCAAAATCAAATACAGTTTCATGCTGTAAGAGTTGGCAAAGGGGCTTTGAGATTTTTGAAAAATCCTTGATGAACCTTCTATAGAACCCGGCATGCCCCAAAAAACTGCGTACCCCCTTCACACTTGTTGGTGGAGGTAATTTCTCAATGACCTCAATCTTTGCCTTGTCCACTTCAATGCCTTTCTTAGAGACTTTGTGACCCAGAACAATGCCCTCTTGCACCATGAAGTGGCACTTCTCCCAGTTCAGTACTAGATTAGTCTCCTCACACCTGGACAACACTTGTTCCAAATTATCCAGGCAAGCTTGAAATGTTTCTCCAAAAACAGAAAAGTCATCCATGAAAATTTCCATGGATTTCTCAATAAAATCTGAGAATATTGCCATCATGCACCTTTGAAAAGTTGCTGGTGCATTGCACAACCCAAATGGCATCCTTCTAAAAGCAAAGGTGCCATAAGGGCATGTGAAAGTAGTCTTGTCTTGATCCTCAGGTGCTATGGCAATCTGATTGTATCCTGAATACCCATCAAGGAAACAGTGAAACTCTTTCCCTGCCAACTTGTCAATCATCTGGTCAATGAAGGGCAATGGGAAATGATCTTTCCTTGTTGCCTTGTTGAGCTTTCTATAATCCATACAAATTCTCCAACCAGTCATAGTTCTGGTGGGAATTAATTCATTCTTGTCATTAGCTATAACAGTCACTCCCCCTTTCTTCGGAACACATTGCACTGGACTAACCCAAGAACTGTCTGAGATTGGGTAAATGATTCCAGCATCCAGCCATTTAATGATTTCCTTCTTCACTACCTCCTTCATCACTGGGTTAAGCCTTCGTTGTGCTTCAATGCTATTCTTGGCATTTTCCTCCAAAAAGATTCTCAGGCATACAAAGAGTAGGACTTATGCCTTTTATGTCACCATTTGCTATCCTATAGCCTTCTTATGTTTCTTCAAAACAAAGGAGCGCTCCTTTTCTTGTCGCGAGCTCAAATCGTAAGCAACAATAACAGAAGGATGTTGTTCTCACCCAAATAAGCATACTTCAAGTGTGGAGGTAGCACTTTCAGCCCACTCAGGAGGTTTTTCAACAGATGGAATATTGGATTTGGAACTTTATCACCGAAGTTCCAATGACTCATACTTTCGAACCATAATTGGTTTACCAAGCCTTCTTCTCGTGTTTTTATCCTGCACTAGTTCATAATCGTGACATTCGGTTCTGTTTCAAAGACATCCTTGTCCCTCAAGAGTTGATGTTGAACCAATGAATCAATGGTTCTAACAAAGGAACATTCCTCCACATTTTCTGCAGGATACTTGAGAGCATTAAGAACATTAAATTTGATTTCTTGATCATTGACTCTCATAGTGAGTTCACCCTTTTGCACATCAATCAGTGTTTTCCCTGTGGCAAGGAATGGTCTTCCTAAAATAATAGGCACCTCAGCATCAGCTTCAAAATCAAGGATAATAAAGTCAGCAGGAAATACCAATTTATCAACTTTGACAAGCACATCTTCGATCTTCCCTTCTGGATAAGCTAGAGTTCTGTCTGCCAGTTGCAGAGTCAGAGTTGTAGGCCTGGCCTTACCAATTCCAAGCTGTTGGAAGATGGACTTAGGCATTAGATTAATGCTGGCCCCTAAGTCACATAGAGCTCTCCCACAATAAGTGTCACCAATAGTGCAAGGAATGGTAAAACAGCCAGGATCTTTTAACTTTTGGGGGATCTTGCTTTGCATCAGCATACTGCACTCCTGGGTCATAGCAACTGTCTCAAATTCTCCCAACCTCCTTTTCTTGGTTAGAACATCCTTCATGAACTTTGTGTAATTTGGCATCTGTTGCAAGGCATCCACTAGTGGAATGTTGATGTGCAACTGTTTCAGCACCTCAATAAACTTGTCAAACTGCTTGTCTTGATGGGCTTTTTTAAGTCTCTGAGGGAATGGTGGAGGTGGAAATTCGGGAACTAATCTATTGCTTGCGATTCTTTGGTGTAACTTTCTCAGTGCAGTGCAGAGTAGTCTTTGGGATGGCACCGCACTCGCTCTGTAGTTTTTGGCATTTCAGGTTCGTGTTTTTTTCTTTTGAGGGCTGGCTAGTGGTAACATCAGGCCTTGTAGGAGGAGCTGGTAATACAGGACCACTCCTCAAATATATAGCTTTTATTTGCTCTCCCCTGCTGGCTTGGCGAGCTCGGTTATGTGACGGTGAACCACTTGGTCTTTGGTTCATAGTGTTGCCATCCGCCCCAATTGATTCTCCAAGTTTTTAATTGCTTTGCACCACGACTTTGGTCTTGGGCTTTGGTTTCATTCATGAAAGCCTTCAAGATAGCCTCCATTGAGTTGTCTACCATAGGAGCAAGACTTTTTGAATTGGTTGGCGGGAAACCAGGGGGTGTGTAGGCTTTTTGCACAAAGAAGTCTTTGCAGGATTATTGTTACTCCACTAAAAATTTGGGTGATTCTTCCACCCAGGGTCAGAGGTGTTGGAGTAAGGATTATTGTTTTTGTTGAAATTCCCTACATAATTGTGATGACACAGGTTGCTAGGGCACTCCTCATATAGATGACCTCCTCCACAATACACACAAGAAACAACTTTAGCCTGGCACTGCGCGGTCTGCAGACCACAGTCTTGTGTTGGCTCCAGCAACATTCAGACCTTTCAACATGTTTGCAATTGCAGCCACCTGTGCAGATAAAGCTGTCATTTCACTCACTTCATGAACTCCAACAACCTTCTTTGCAGCACTCAATCTAGTAGTAGGCCACTGATAACTGTTTGCAACAATGGTCTCAATTTTTTCATATGCATCATTGTAAGACTGTGCCAAGAGGGCACCACCAGAAGAGGCATCAAGCATGTCTCTTGTTCTTCCTGAAAGACCATTATAAAATGTTTCCATTTGAATGCAAATAGGTATGCCATGGTGAGGGCACTTCCTGAGCAGCTCTTTAAATCTCTCCCAAGCCTCAAACAGTGATTCCTCTTCATTTTGCCTGAAAGATGTAATTTCATTCCTCATCCTAGCATTCTTGATTGGAGGGAAATACTTGGTTAAGAATTTCTCTGCCATACCATTCCAATCAGTGATAGAGTTGGGCTCCAAGGAATTTAACCAAGCCTTGGCTCTATCCTTCAAGGAATATGGGAATAGCACGAGTCCGAAAGCATCATCTCAGAACTCCAGGAATTTTGAAATTACCGCACACTTCGAGGAATTGTTTCAAGTGCAAGTGAGGGTCTTCTTGAGGTGTGCCACCAAATTGTCCCACGCTTGCAGCATTTGGAACATCATAGGCTTAAATTCAAAATGATTTGCACAATGTCAGCCTTACTATGCCCGTGTGCATAGTCCGAGGATCAAAACAAAGATAGTCCCTCATTGGCTGTCCCTATCATTGGCTAAGCCTATGATATCGACATGTAGCACCAAGGCTTGGTAATCGATCAGAACACTTTGTTGAAAATGAACACCGCTGCCTTCGTGATCGTGAATTGTTTCTTCAAGACGGGGCCGATTGTCGCCATATTTGCAAAGAAGACCTAATGCAAAGAAATGCTTGCCTCTCCTTAACAACCTTCTCAAAGTTCTCACAATCTCGTGGATCCAATCGATATTCTGGTGCCGTGTGCCTGCGCATGTGCAGAATTGAGCACTAACAGCTGACACAACACCCAAAAGAATTAGAATATCTCAACTAACAAACCTACTAAATTCAAAACTTTGTAAATTTAATCAATTCAATCCCCGGCAACGGCGCCAAAAACTTGTTGTGTAAAATATTAACACAATTATGCAAGTATACACAATCGCAACAAGTAGTAAAGATTAAATCAAGATCGTTCCCACAATGATTGATTAATTAATTTCACAAGTTTTTCCATTAGTAAATGAGTTAGTGAGTAAGTAATAAAAACAGAAAATAAACATTAAGTTTTTGTGATTTTAATAACTGAACAAGACAGAATTAAACAAGTGATTTGAGAAAAATATGGATAAAGGCAGTTAGGATTCAGTTCATTCATATTTCCACTAGGTTGGTTTCAGTGCCATAAGTCAGTGCCATATGGCACCTGGGCGCAGGGCACTAATGTGTGTGCCTTTCAGCACTTTCACCAGGGTTAAGTAAAGGGTTCCTTATGTCTAAGCCCCCATTATGTTCCCCCTTGTCTAATTAATGTGGCCAAGAACACCCTACAAGCCAGATTGCCTATGTCTAGTTTAATCTAAATCAATTAAAGTGTCCTTTAAATTGATATCCCTTATATTGCCTCATGAAATCAGTATGTCACCACCTTTCAGCACCTAACATACATGTATCTAACTAAAGTTGATCAGGCTCAAGTTAAATATATAAGCAATGAAGTCGCATGAGACAAAGATGCATAGGCAAGGACATATAGACATTCACCAACCAAGTTTCAATACAAAGTCACTTCATCCTAACTTAAGAAAGTTAGCTCATAATGTGCCTAAAAATAAAACAAAATAAACTGGTGCCAAAAACAGAATCCATGGAACTAGAGTAGAGTTTAGAAACTATTACAGCTATGAATAAAACAGAAAAAATAGAGTTGCTCCCAGCCTTGTGAGCTCGAAAACCACTCCTTAAGCAGCAATGCCTTGCTGTCTCTGCTTCAATCTGTACTGATCTAGTTACTTCTCTCCATGGACAAAGTTGATAGCTTGAATCAATGGTGTTTGGAAGAAGAGAGATGAGATGCGGCTGCTTCTAAATTCAGGGGGGACAGATGCTGCCCTAGCAGAAAGGAATATCAGAACCAGCCTCCTTTGCTTCATTAGGTCATTGTACTTTTATAGTCTCTCCTCAAAATGGGCTGACCAATGTTAATCCCCAAAAAGATGCTGTCTTTAGGCCCAAAAGTGAGAGCTTTTTGTCATGTAGTGAGCTGAGAGAAAATGCAATAGGACAAGGAGGGACCACAAAAAAGCACGCTGCAGCAGCATACATGAGGACAGAGTCCTTTGTTTAGCTCCACTGAAAGATCACACGCTGCCGCTTACTTCCAGGGTCGTTATCAACACAAAGTCTGCGTGGCATGGCACCAGACTTGGCACTGAGCAATTCTCATAAAAATCTGCACAATGTCACAAAAACATCAAAATGCTCACAAAAGTACCAAAGTGCTTTAAACAGCTCCAAACCAGGGAATCCACCTTATTTACATGAATCTAATAATTAAAGGATCTAAATTACTCTTAAACTCACATGATTCATAGTCATAAAAGCATAAATAACTCTTATTTCTAAGAGTTATCACTAAACTATCTGTAACACCATTTAACTTACTAAACTAATTCCAATGATATTTACAAGGAAATCATCAACTTAAACATTACTAAACTCTTAGTCATCTTTCCTTACTACTAAGCACGTTCTAGCTTTTCCCAAATAGAACATCTAATGGATGAAGATACACAATCAATTAGTCACCTCATTCA